>CANJKZ010000713.1:0-1200000 GCA_947471745.1 Closterium sp. Naga37s-1 | reverse complement strand
ACACGACTTCGTCACCACCATGCAATAGCTATGGGAGAAGACTCAGCGGCGTCTTACAACGATGCAGAACTCCCAGAAGCGGTAAGCCGATCGCCAGCGACGTGATGACATGGTAGCAGTCGGATATCAGGTGCTTCTCGACACGCGCAACTTGAACCTGTCTCACCTTGTCAGAACATCATAGCTCATGCATATTGTGTAGGCTATAGTGGGGTACTCCATAAGGGGTACAATCCAATTAGGGTTAGTACTTGTACCCAATTCATTCATAGTTCATCCATTCCTGTTTTCTTGATTCACATGGTATAGAGCGGGTTCCTACATGGGACCGTTCCTTCCTAAGGGCCCACCATAAGATTTTTTTTTTAGCTGCCCGCGCACATTGCGCCCTGCCCTAATTTTTTTTTTTAGCGGCCCCTACGCTGCCCCTACGCGGCCCCTACGCCGCCTCCCACGCGCCCCCTATGCGGCCCCTGGCGGCGCCCTGACGAGGCCCCTGCCGGCGCCCTATCGCGGCCCCTGACGCGCCCCCTGGTGGCGCATTGACGCGGCCCCTGGCGGCGCCTGACGCGGCCCTGACGCGGCCTGACGCGGCCCCTGGCGGCGCCCTGACGCGGCCCCTGCCGCGGCCCTGACGCGGCCCCTGCCGCGGCCCTGACGCGGCCCTGCCGCGGCCCCTGACGCGGCCCTGACGCGGCCTGCCGCGGCCCCTGCCGCGGCCCTGAAGCGGCCCCTGACGCGGCCCTGACGCGGCCCTGACGCGGCCCTGCCGCGGCCCCTGGCGGCGCCCTGACGCGGCCCTGCCGCGGCCCCTGACGCGGTCCTGACGCGGCCTGCTGCGGCCCCTGCCGCGGCCCTGAAGCGGCCCCTGACGCGGCCCTGACGCGGCTCTGCCGCGGCCCTGACGCGGCCCTGACGCGGCCCCTGACGCGGCCCCTGCCGCGGCCCCTTACGCGGCCCTGACGCGGCCCTGCTGCGGCCCCTGGCAGCGCCCTGACGCGGCCCCTGACGCGGCGCCCTGACGCGGCCCTGCCGCGGCCCCTGACGCGGCCCCTGCCGCGGCCCCTGACGCGGCCCCTGACGCGGCCCCTGTCGCGGCCCCTGACGCGGCCCCGCCACCTACCTTTCCGGCCCCGCCGCCTCCTCTCAGCGGCCCCGCCGCCTCCTCTCAGCGGCCCCGCCGCCTCCTCCCAGCGGCCCCGGACGCCGCCCTCTCAGCGGCCCCGCCGAGCCGCCCAGCAGCCTAGCCGCCCAGCAGCTGAGCCACCGAGCCGCCCAGCAGCCGAGCCGCCGAGCCGCCCAGCAGCCGAGCCGCCCAGCAGCAGAGCCGCCGAGCCGCCCAGCAGCCGAGTCGCTGAGCCGCCCAGCAGCCGAGCCGCCGAGCCGCCCAGCAGCCGAGCCGCCCAGCAGCCGAGTCGCCGAGCCGCCCTGCAGCCGAGCCGCCCGAGCCGCCCTGTCCGGTAAGAGCAGCGCCTCTCTCACAGCACTGCCCTCACCCCACTGTTTGCGCTGCTAGTCTACTGCAGTCATGGCTACCCCTAGTGTCCTCGCTTTTGACGCTGAGGGTCGGGCCATTGACTTTGACGTCTGGATAGATGACCTGCAGCTTTTCTTACAGTGCGATAGGGCAGACGGCCTCTCCCTCTTTGACCTCACTTCTGGTGCCTCTCCTTCCCCCGCCACTGATGCTGACGCAACTGTTCGCTCCCAGTGGGCCACGCGCGATGCTGCTGCACGTCTTGCTGTGCGTCGCCACCTGCCTACCTCTGAGCGTGCGCACTTTAGCCAGTACAAGAGTGCTCAGACCTTGTACGACGCTGTAGTTGCACGCTACTCCTCCCCTGCCACTGCTGCACTGAGTCGCCTCATGCTACCGTACCTCTTCCCTGACCTTGCTGCCTTTCCCACAGCCGCTGACCTCATTACGCACCTACGCACTAGTGACACTCGCTACCGCGCTGCGCTTCCTGCTGAGTTCTGCGCCAAGAACCCCCCCCCCATGTACATCACCCTCTACTACATAGTCACCCGGCTCCCTGACTCCCTTCGCGTAGTCAGGGACCACTTCCTCTCAGTTTGCCCCACCACTCTCACCGTTGACCTCCTCGAGAAGTCCCTCCTAGCAGCAGAGAAGAGCATAGTAGCTGTAGGAGCCTCTCGTGGTGACCCTCGCACCCCCATCTTTGAGGGGTGTTCCCCCTCCCCCCTTTTGCCCTCTGTTGCCTCTGCTGCTGCGGCCGACCTCGTTGGGCTTGAGTCGGTCGGTGCGGCGTCTACCCCTAGCGGGAAACGCCGCCCTGGCAAGGGCAAGGGGGGCAGGGGCGCTGGAGGAGCTCGCGGGGGCGGTGGAGGCGGCAGTGGAGGAGGTGGAGGAGGTGGCGGTGGCGGTGGGGGTGGTGGCGGGGGTGGAGGTGTCGGTGGCGGCAGTGGAGGCGGAGGCGGCAGCGGCAGTGGCGGAGGGAGCGGAGGTGGCGGCGGTGGAGGAGGAGGCGGCGGAGGAGGTGGAGCTGGTCGGGGTGGCGCTGCGCAGAGGGTCGGCTCCGGTGGTGGTCAGCGCCAGCAGCAGCAGCAGCAGCAGCAGCGCACTCGTGACATCCCCTCCCCTCAGCAGCTCCGTGAGTGGTACACTGCACGCCAGAGGGGTGGGGGTACTGGTCCGTGCACCTACGTCCTCCGCACCGGCGACCGCGCGGGTGAGCAGTGCGGGGGTGCGCACTCCACCCAGCGCTGCTTTGGCCGCCTGACGGACGCTTGGCGTCACCAGTTCCCTGAGGCCACTGAGATCCCCCGCTGGGGTGAGCTGTCTAGGGCGGGTGTAGCTGTCTTTGACCTTGACTTTGATGCTATTCTTGCTGCCGTGTATACTGTGACTATTAGTGATGAGGGTGACTGTTACCGGTGTTTTCCGCCCGACCCGGGCATTGAGACTGCTGCTCTAGGTACTGGTGAGGCTGCTGCTCTAGGTGCTAGCGAGGCTGCTGCTCTAGGTGCGTCTGCTCCCTCAGGTGCTGGTGAGTCTGCTCTCTCAGGTTCTGCGTCGGCTTCGGCCTCCCACACCTTCACCCTTGACTCGGGGGCTTCTCGCTCCTTCTTTCGAGACCGCACCACACTCACGCCGCTTGGCCGGCCCGTTGCGGTCTCTCTGGCAGACCCCTCTGGAGGTCCTGTCCTTGCTCACTTCTCCACTGTCCTCCCGTGTCCGGCGGCCCCCTCTGGCACCCTGTCTGGTCTCTACCTCCCCTCGTTCTCTACGAACTTGGTGAGTGGTGCTGACCTACAGGATGCGGGGGTTCACCAGTTCACTCCTGCGAGTCAGCGGGTGACCCACTGCACGGACGCTCGGACAGGCCGCCACCTGGCCACGTTTACACGTCGGCCAGGGTCGAGCCTGTACACACTGACCACTGCGTCTCCTCCAGTCCCTGCGTCTGGTCAGGTAGCTGCGTCGGGTCAGGTGTTTGCTGCAGCGTCCAGGTCTGGTCCTGAGTCTGCCCCCTGCTCGTGTCGCCTCCTGTCTCACGAGACTCTCCTCTGGCACCACCGCCTTGGTCACCCCTCCCTGCTTCGTCTCCGGAGCATGGCCTCCCGTGTCCTTGTCTCTGGTCTTCCCCGGTCCCTCCCTCCCCTTCCTCCGGGGCCTGGCCCTACCTGCGTCCCCTGTGTCGAGGGACGGCAGCGGGCTACCCCTCACTCCTCCCAGTTTCCTCCGACAGAGGCCCCGCTGCAGACGCTTCACATGAACGTGTGGGGCCCGGCCCGCGTCCGTGGACAGGGTCACGAGCGCTACATCCTGCTGGTGGTTGACGACTACTCGCGTTACACCACAGTCTTCCCCTTGCGCAGCAAGGGTGATGTCACTGAGGTGTTGATCGACTGGATCCGCGCAGCTCGTCTCCAGCTCAGGCGGAGCTTCGGCTCGGACTTTCCTGTTCTGCGTCTGCACTCTGACAGAGGCGGAGAGTTCTCCTCTGGCCTTCTGCGAGCCTACTGTCGTGCACGAGGCATCCGCCAGACCTTCACGCTTCCGGACTCTCCACAGCAAAATGGGATTGCTGAGCGCCGCATTGGCATGGTCATGGACGTCGCCCGTACGTCCATGATGCATGCGGCTGCCCCCCATTTTCTGTGGCCGTTTGCGGTTCGGTACGCGGCGCATCAGATCAACCTTCACCCCAGGGTCTCCCGGCCGGAGACCTCCCCAGCTCTGCTGTGGACGGGGAAGGTCGGCGATGCGTCTGCGTTCCGTGTCTGGGGATCTCGGGCGTTTGTCCGCGACTTGTCTGCGGACAAGCTGTCCCCTCGTGCTGCTCCTTGCGTCTTCCTGGGTTTCCCCCCTGACGCCCCAGGGTGGCAGTTCTACCACCCCACCTCTCGCCGTGTTCTGTCCTCCCAGGACGTCACGTTCGACGAGTCGGTCCCCTACTACCGCCTCTTCCCCTACCGCACTCCGTCCCTCCCCCCGCCACCGCTCTTCCTTGTACCAGGTCCCCCCCCGGTAGACCCCCTCCCCCCTCAGGGTCCTGCCCCTTCAGGTGTGTCCCAGGTAGACGCTGTTGAGCCTGTCGAGGTCGCTGGTGACTCTGGTGCTGCTGAGGGTGCTGAGCCTGGGGGTGCTGACTCTGGGGGTGCTGAGCGTGTGGGTGCTACGCCTGGGGGTGCTGAGCCTGGGGGTGCTGAGTCTGGGGGTGCTGAGTCTGGGGGTACTACGACTGGGGGTGCTGAGCTTGGGGGTACTACGCCTGGAGGTGCTGAGCCTGGGGGTGCTGCGTCTGGGGGTGCTGAGCCTGGGGGTACTACGCCTGGAGGTGCTGAGCCTGGGGGTGCTCCGCCTGGTGGTGCTGTGCCTGGCGGTTCTCCGGGTGCTCCTTCTCGCCGGGAGCCACTCTCTCCCCAGGAGCTGCGTGAGTGGTTTGCCCGGCGCTGGAGGCGAGCTGCTGGAGCTGCTGGAGCTGGAGGTGCTGCGGGTACTGGAGGTTCTGTTGCTTCTGAGGGAGCTGGTGCCACGGGTCCCGGAGGTGCTCGTACTGGGAGTACTGGAGCTGCTGGACCTGCGGGTACTTCTGGAGCTGGAGTTGCTGCGGGTGTTGGCGCGGAGGCTACTGCTGTCGGTCCTGGAGGCGGTCCTGCTGGGGGTACTACTGGTGCTGCTGGGGGTTCTGGAGCTGGAGCTGCTACTGGCGCTGGTGCTGCCACTGGGGGTGCTGGTGCTGTCCCTCCTGTGTCTGGAGTCGCCGCGCGGCCTCGGCCGTACTTCGTTCCGCTCCTTCAGCAGGTTCTTGGTCTCTCGCCTTCTACTGGTCCTCCTCCTCCCTTAGAGTGTCCACAGCCTGTCCCGTCGCAGTTACAGTTACAGCTGGCCTCCCCACTGCCTGCTCCGTCTCCCTACACTGGTCCTACTGTAAGTCTTGCTGAGCGTCGTGAGCCTGCGTCTCGCCCTGCGTCGCCTGTCCATGCTGCTCGCACTAGTGGTCGCGGTTCGCGTCAGCGTCCTCCTCCTGTCCCTGGCACGCACCAGATGTCTCTGCGTCCGTCCACTGCTCCTCTGCGTGCCCCTTTGCCTTCTCCTCCTGAGTCTTCTCTTCCTGCTCTTGCCGACCCGGAGTCGGACTCTCTTCGCGCTGCCAGTCCTACTGTCACGCGTCTCCTTGCTACTGTTGTCACTGACCCTTCCTTTGAGTCCACTGCTGCGTCTGCTCTAGTTGCTGAGCTCGTCGACTTTGCCGCTCGCTGTCGCCTAGACTACGTCGCCAGTCTTGTTACTGAGTCTGAGTCTGTCTGTCCTCCGTCCGTCGGGGGTGAGTGTGCCCTTGGCACGGACGTCCTTGAGGACAGGCAGGAGGAGTTCCAGTGCTTGGCCGCTGCTTCACCTCATCTCGTGTCCGTACTGCTTACCCCTGAGGGAGACCCGGATGCACTTGACATCCCGACTCCGCGCTCTTACGCGGAGGCGATAGAGGGTCCCTACTCCTCTCAGTGGCAGGCAGCTATGGACGTAGAGATGGCTTCCTGGAAGTCCACAGGCACCTACGTTGACGCTGTTCCCCCTCCTGGGGCGAACATTGTCAGTGGCATGTGGATTTTCAGGGTGAAGCGACCGCCGGGTTCTCCGCCTGTCTTCAAGGCGCGTTACGTGGCTCGTGGCTTCAGTCAGCGGCAGGGAGTTGACTACTTTCAGACCTTCTCTCCCACCCCGAAGATGACCACTCTTCGGGTACTGCTGCACGTAGCTGCTCACCGTGACTACGAGCTACACTCTCTTGACTTCAGCACTGCTTTCTTGCAGGGCAGCCTGCACGAGGAGATCTGGCTGCGTCGCCCACCTGGCTTCACTGGGTCTTTTCCTCCTGGCACCCAGTGGAGCCTACGGCGGCCAGTCTACGGTCTCCGCCAGGCACCGCGTGAGTGGCACGACATACTGAGGACTACACTTGCGGCTCTTGGGTTTGCTCCCTCTACTGCCGACCCGTCGCTGTTTCTGCGCACCGACACTTCTTTGCCGCCGTTCTACATCCTCGTGTACGTCGACGACTTGGTCTTTGCCACAGCTGACACTGCAGGACTAGCCCACGTGAAGTCCGAGCTGCAGAAGAGACACACGTGCACTGACCTGGGTGAACTGCGCAGCTACCTTGGCTTGCAGATCACTCGGGACAGAGCACGCCGCACCATTACCCTGACTCAGTCACACATGGTGCAGCAGGTCCTTCAGCGCTTCGGCTTCACGTACTCCTCGCCTCAGGCCACTCCTCTGCCTACTCGCCACTCGCTCTCAGCTCTGCCTTCGAATGAGTCCGTAGAGTCGAGTGGCCCGTACCCAGAGCTTGTTGGCTGCCTCATGTACCTGATGACCTGCACACGACCTGACCTTGCATACCCTCTTAGCATTCTTGCACGCTATGTTGCTCCTGGGAGACACAGACCGGAGCACATGGCTGCAGCGAAGAGGGTGTTGCGCTACTTGTGCAGTACGTCGGGCATGGGGCTTGTGCTTGGAGGGCAGAGTCCAGTGGTCCTTACTGGGCACGCAGACGCTTCTTGGGCTGACGACCAGGCTACGCAGCGGTCGTCACAGGGTTACACCTTCAGCCTTGGTTCCGGCTCTGTTTCGTGGCGGGCTACTCGCTCGTCTTCTGTTCTCGGCTCCAGTTGTGAGGCTGAGATCTACGCAGGAGCCATGGCTGCACAGGAGCTTCGCTGGCTCACCTACCTGCTGACTGACCTCGGAGAGTTGCCTCGTTCTCCTCCAGTGCTGTACGTAGACAACAAGGCCATGCTGGCCTTGTGTCGGGAGCAGCGACTGGAGCACAGAACGAAGCACATTGCTCTCCGCTACTTTCTTGCTCGTGAGCTGCAGCAGCGTGGTCAGCTGCGTCTTGCGTACGTGGCCTCTGAGGCCAACACTGCTGATATCTTCACCAAGGCACTTGCGCCTTGTGACCATCAGCGCTTCTGTACTCAGCTGGGCCTTGTGCCTACCTTGCCTCACTTGCTCACCTCTTGACCTTGCTTGTACTGTTACATATATACATACCTGCTCTTGCTTGTCTAGCCTTTTTATATATATGTGTACTCCTGCTTGTGAACTGGCCTTGTGGCCTTGAACTTGTGCTCGGAATGTGTGGTGACTTTGTGATCCACCCTGAGCTTGCTTTGCTTTGCTTTGCTTGACTGGTCTTGTGACCCCTTGTTCTCCCCCACTTTGCCTATGGGGGTGTGTCAGAACATCATAGCTCATGCATATTGTGTAGGCTATAGTGGGGTACTCCATAAGGGGTACAACCCAATTAGGGTTAGTACTTGTACCCAATTCATTCATAGTTCATCCATTCCTGTTTTCTTGATTCACACACCTCCCATCCAAGCTCCGGCCTCGCTTCTGTGGTCTTTTTCTCGTTGAGGCACATGTGACACTAGTAACATTCCGCTTGCGCTTACCAGATACGTGGAAGCTTCACAACGCTTTCCATGTTCAGCTACTGAAACCCTACCAGGACCACAACCAACAGTTCCAGGGATGGCAGCTACCGCCACCACAACCTGTTCTCATCCAGGATGAACCCGAGTACGAAGTGGAGCGCGTTCTCACTCATTGGCGATGCGGCGGCAAGACCCTCGAGTTCCTGATTCGCTGGACGGGACACGATCCCACTGAGGATAGTTGGGTTGCAGAAGCTGATATGGGCAACGCACGCCGTGCTCTCAAGGACTATCTTATCAAGCAGGGTGTATCTCACGCCACCCAGCTGTGAGGGGGGGACGTTTGTGAGTATGACGGCTTTTGCCAGCTATGCTTGCTTGCCTTTACTTTATTATGCTATTTCTAGCATAGGTTTATTTTATGCATGCATGAATTGCTTGATTTCCTAGGCTAGGTGCTTTCCTATATTTTATTATAGTTATAGCACCGAGCTAGGTTGCGTACACCGAATTCTGGGCTTTTTGGTTGCCACCGAATTGCCTTCTACCGAATTCGGGAAGGCTCTGTTCGGGACGCTTCGCGACCCTCAGAACTTTCGCGTAACACCTGGTTACTGGGCCTTGTGTCGAGCCTATACATAGCCTTGTGTTGTACCTCTTTTCTAAGCCCAATTCAAACTCTCTTTTCTAAGCTCGATCCCAGATCCTCACAATCGGGGTGGGTCACAGAGCATCTGCGCGAGACCTTCCTCACTGAACCTTCCTGCCTTTCCCACCTGTTGCAAGTGTTCAACCATTGGGTGGCGGAACAGGTCCTCGAGCGGGCTCGCCCCTAGCTCACCGCATCCAACCTAGTTGGGCTTTCCAAGCCTAACGGCGACGTCCAGCCGGTGGCGATTGGGGAGGTGCTTCCGCGTATCCTTGCTCGAGCTCTCTACATCTCGCTCCGCCCTGCGATGGCTTCCTACTTTCTGCCGTGCAACCAGCTGGGAGCGGGCACCAGGGCCGGGGTGGAGATTCTTACTAATTCTTTTTGGTCAGCGCTGGCGACTCACCCCGACTGGTGTGCGCTGCAGATAAACGTCGCGTACGCCTTCAATTCGTTTCACCGTCATGCGATGTTTGAGGGGCCGCGGGAGTCGCCTTTCTCCAAGTTGATTGCATTCTTGCGTGTTTTCTACGGGCCACCTAGCAAAAAGTACCTCCGAGCGGGCCCTTTCGTACAGAGCCTTGAGTCGGCATGAGGATCGCGGCAGGAGGGCCCGCTCGACCCTTTTCTTTTCGCGTTCACGCAGCTGCATGTGATGGAGTCGGTGACTAGAGAGTTCAGGGACCTACTTGAGTTATGTAGACGATACCTTTATCATGGGACCAGCGGCTAGGATTCTAGAGGCTTTTGGGGTGCTGCAGGAGTGGTTGGAGTGGGTGGGGCTGGAGGTGCAGGCACACAAGTGCCGGTTTTGGGAGCGCGAAGGCGGGGATGGGGAGCGGGCACTGCCATTGGGGATGTAGCGGGTGGAGGAGGATCTCACTGTGGTGGGCGTGCCTATTAGGGAGGAGGATTGGGAGGTGGTCTGGTTACGGGAGCGGCTTTGACAGTTGCAGACGCCATTGCCATGCCCCCCTCTGCTTCCCAGATGGCTTCACATCTCCTCGCTATTGCAGTTTCAGCATGGCCGATGTACCTGGCTTGGACTATGCTGCCTCGTCCGGAGGTGGTGGAGGCCTTTAAGAATTGGGATAGCTGTCTGGAGGGTTGCTTTGAGCAGCTTTTCCCACCTGGCACTTGGGAGCAGGACCCCGACCGGTCTAGGCGCGCTCGCATGCAGCTGCATATCGGAGGGTTTGGGATCCGGGCGGCGGCCTCTTTGAGTCCGCTGTCCTATGTTTGTGGGTGGGCGCAGGCCGCGCATGATATTGCACAGTTGGGGGTGGCGGGCGAGGAGGCGATGTTTGCAGAGCACCTCATCACTTCGGCACGGGCAGCGTTTCTTGATCCTTGGTTTGCCAAGGCTATTGAGCAGCTGCCTGCGACTATACGCCAGGAGATGTCGGGCTTACCTCTGTGTGTAGCGGCCCCTCCTCTTCGGGTTTTTCAGGTGCGGCAACGGCAGTTGGCTGTAGAGGAGCTCCAGGCACTGCGCCGCTCGGCTCGTGACGATGCCACCCTGGCCCGTTTCACATCCCTTCAGGGCTCGGGGGCTGGTGCATGGGTTTTGGCGGTCCCGGCTCACTCAGATCTCACATTCACTGCAGCTGAGTGGGGCATTGCTGCTACTATACGGCTCGGGCTCCCAATTCAGCAGCTGCAGGTGGCAAGGAGGTGTGTTTGTGGCACAGCGTATGTTGACCCAGCAGACCCGCATCATGCCCTGAGATGCAAGCACCAGCACGGTCCATTTTTGGTGCATGATGAGGTGAAGTTTGCGGTGGCGAGGATCTCTAAGGCGTCAGGGGGGGTGGTGATGATGGAGGATAGTGTGGTGCTGCTGGGGAAGCGGGTTGACGTAGCGGTGCGACGACCAATGGCCGGAGAGCCTCACGCTTTAGAGATCAGCGTCGCGGACCCGCTATCGCTGTCTCCATCTCTGCTAGGGCAGTGCGGGCGTTCTATAGGTGTGGTGGCAAAGGAGAGGGAGCGTCGCAAAATGACTGATTACGCGCCTCTGCTTGCACGCAACCGGGGCATGCAGTTCACCCCTTTCATAGTAAAAGAAATTACTCGCGAAGGTGACGGCGGTGGAAATTGCTGAAGCTACGACCCTGGTCAAAGTTGGAAAAACGGTAGGGGGGAGGCAGAGTTATCTGTAGGTGGCGCTAGCAGAAAACAAGGAGCTGAAGTGCGAAAGAGTGGAGGTGGACAACAAAGGGAAAATTAAGCAGCTGGGAATTGAGACGCAACCGCCGGCGATGCTAAGTATATTAACTCCAATGGTGGCCAAAGGAGGCTGTTTGTTGGGTCAGGCGGGTGATCCACGTACAAGATTAAGGGCCACGTTTTTGTGTGAGGAGGGAAAACCTACGGCGCAAAGGAAGCTGAGACATCTGCTCAGGAAACCGGCATAACAGCCTAAGCAGCAGAAGAAGTGGGAGGAGAACTGGGGAGGGAAGATTGACTGGGGTAAAGCCATCGCGAAGAGAGACTCGTTGGCAATTCCAGCCAAAGCAAGAGAGGTACTGCTGAGGTTACACAGTCACAACCTGCAAGTGGGCATCAGGTTGGCTTTCTTCGGTTCTTGTGCATGCTGCCCCTACTCCAAGCAGGAAGAGTCGCCAACTCACTGTTTGATGAGCTGCCCAGTGGTTAAGGGAATCTGTGGCGCGCTTCAAGACTCGCACCCAGCAAGAGCGGTGGGCACACTGGGAGAGTTGTTATTCGCCGAAGACAGCACACCATCCGGTTTTCCGGAATCGACGCTTATCGCAGTCACGTTCAGGCACATTTGGTTGGAAAGATGTGACATGGTTTTCCGGCAGAAAACCTTTGAGCCCAGACGCGTGGCCAGGAAGATTGGGGCCAATTTCAAGAGGCATGTGCGGATCTACAGTGGAGGAAGTGGCAGAAAAGGGGGACAAAAGGGGAGAGGAGCTAGAGGAGGGCAACTCTTGACAGCTGGAGAGGTGGCAGCACTGAGCCGTATATGTGAACAAGACGAGCATCTGACGTGGAACAAGGCCTTCAGCTCGATATGGGAGAGACCTAGTACCTTTTTTAAGCCTCCGTATGTTATAGTCACAGTAGGCTTCAATGTGCCTAAAACGAAAGATAGAGTGCACAGTCAGACTTCTGCACAGTGGCTTTAAACGTTCATAGCGTTCTGGTCACAGCTTCAAATGACCTGATTCAACTTGGATCTGGAGCGTCTTAACGTCGCCAGGCAATTTAGGTCGCACGATCTCACCAAGTATTGACGACACAGCGTCGGTTTGAACGAACGGCACTATGGCAGCCACTATAGTTTTAAAACACAAGATAGGAAGAGTTACGAGTTGGGAATGACTCCCAGCTCCTACAAACCCCAAGAGCCGAGGTACAGTGAAGTGGAACAGTGGCACACTGTCTCCAACCACGAAGGGTCTCGAAAGTACCCTTCACTAGGGCCTACACCAAGTGAAATGTTACACTACACAAAGTAATGTAACGATCTTCAATCTCTTGAGGTGTACCCTGTTGGCGAGCTTCGCGATCACTTGAATGTTGACACCAGGGCTCGGGTTCTTCATCACAAACCCATCCTTGAGTTCTTGATGGGTCTGCTGCACACACCTGCGACACGCCGAACGTTCGACAAGCGACAAAATAGAAACCGCGGACGACAAAATAGAAACCGCGCGGGACACACAAAATGACCACGTTACACGCGACTAGCGATAATTCGCTATTGACTTGACACACACACACTCGACATCATGACCCATCATTCACACATTATTATAAGCATGAAATATATATTATCCCATGCCCTCATACCATTCCACGCACACACGCATGCACGCACACGGGCAACAAGGCAAGTGCAAACCGTAGGATTGCAACAACACCGTAAGCGATCAACAGGGAGGACATTGCAAACCCTATTAGGTTGGTCTGTGCCTCCCTCCTCCTTCAGTTACGACTGCGGATGTGATGCATTGTGTAGTGTATTATGTCCCAAAAAAAAAAAAAAAAAAGTAGAGACGTGGGGGTGTCTCGGCGGTCGTTTCCGGCGGTGGCTTCGACAACAGGGGGATGCGCACGTGGGGCTAGCTGTGTCACTGGGGGCTTGTCGGGAGGATGACACTTTGTTTTCGGCTTATATTTTGGGGTCTCTGAAGGCGCTCATCGGGGTGGAGTTACAACGGGCGCAAGCTTGTGTCATTCTGCTTCGGGCGGCGTCTTCCATGGGGGGAATGAATGTGGATTTGGTGGACCGGGAAAGGGACCACGTCGAGGTGGAGGGAGGGGCTCTTTGGGTGGAGGCCCTGTACATGGTGGATGCGCAGATGTGACTGAGGGGGGGTGAAATGGGGTGCGGGATGGGGTGTCTTGATGGGATGTCTTGACTGGGTGTTTTGATTGGGTATCTTGATGGGGCTTTTTATAGGTGTCGCGTTTGAGTTTTTTTGGCAGTTTTACTTTCCTCCTCCCTTTCCTTCTCCACCTCCCTTCTCCTTCATTTATGTCTCTCTTTCCCTTTTTCCTCTTTCTGTCTAGGATCATGTGATTCTGGTTGTTAAATGTGATATTTTAGTCATATATCAGGGTTTTGCAGGGGGGGGCGCTTATAATCGAGTTCCGGCCATAAGCGCCGTGCTCCAGATAAAAGCGCCGGTGCCTATGACCTCTTATAATAGGACGACACCTATATGCGGGGCCATACGGTATGACCTCCTACTAAAACGCAAGCGTTCATGTGCACAACTCCTTGCAGTATGGGGTAAGACAAGTGAGATTATTATGGTACAACAAATTCACCAACAAGAGTGATTCGTTCAATAAAGTAAGGTCATAATCCTACTCCGACCATCCTGCTAGAAGCAACATGTGATCAAACAACACAACTACAAGAACATTGTGTGTCATATTCCTATGCTGCTCAAAGAAGCGTTGTAGGCATTGGCGATGGATGGATTGGTGAATTTTTAGTTCTATCATTTGCGCCGCATATGCGGGGCCATACGGTACGACCCCATGGCAACCGACAGCAGCAGCAGCAGCACCAGCCCTGCGGAAGGTGGCACTTTGAGCAGCGGCAGGGACAACAGCAGTGGTGGTACAAGGGCGGAGGTGGAGGTGGTGCAGCTGACGGAGGAGGAGCAGCAGGACAACAGCAACGGGCGCAACGTGGACGATGCAATCATCGACCTCTTCTCCCTCGCCCTCTTCTCCCACTCCCTCCTCCTCTCTCCCACCTCCACCTTCGGCTACCTCATTGCTGCCCTCGCCCCCCACACCCCGGCCCGCTTTGCCTCCTCCTCCTGCCCCCCTTGCCCCCCAGAGCCGTGCTACCACCACCCCCCCACCCAGGGTCAGTGCCCTGACGGCCAGCCACTGCTGCTGGAGCGTGCCCTGACTGCGGTGCCCCACCTGCCTCTCATGCGCTGTGCTGACCTCTCACCGGGGCTCGCAGTCAACACTGCTGCTGCTCTTGCTGTTGATTCTGGGCAGTAGGTATGGTGGGTTTCGGCATTAGCATTCTTGCTTATGTGCGCATATGCGGGGTGGCCCCTAGATTCGTTTTTGTTGCTTCATTGTTGGGTTGGGGATGGCGAGAGAAGTAGGGAGCGGAGAAACGGGGTGGGCTGGGGGGGGGTTTTGGGTGGATTACGGTGGGCTGGGGGAAGGGGCGAATCAGGGAGGGGAGAAACGGGGTGGACTGGGGGGAGTTTCGTGTCAGAATCATCTCTGCAGGATTGAATGAACTAGAACTGAGTGGAATACAAGTAGAAAACCCAAGAGCTATATCCCCTCTAAGGCAAGCCCCACTATAGCCGACAAAGCATAAACATATAATGTTTGACACACCCCCATAGGCTAAGTGGGCGTTAGCTAATACAACTAACAGTCACAAGACCAGTCAGGCAAGAGAACAAAGCAAAGCAAAGCCCAGGGTGGATCTCAAGGATACCACATGCAAGCAGCCACAAGGTCAGTTCACATGCTGAGTTATAATAGCAAGGCAGTACACTGATCACAACCTAGCAAGAAAAAACATGCCATGTAGGAGACCGCAGACTGGCCGCTGGAGGCTCCATTGGGTACCTGCAGGAAACGACCCAGTGAAGCCAGGTGGGCGGCGCAGCCAGATCTCCTCGTGCAGGCTGCCCTGTAAGAAAGCTGTGCTGAAGTAAGAGAGTGAAGCTCGTTATCACGCTGAGCTGCAACGTGTAGCAATACCCGAAGAGTGGTTATCTTCGGAGTGGGGGAGAAGGTCTGAAAGAAGTCAACCCCCTCACGTTGACTGAAGCCTCGAGCAACGTAACGTGCCTTGAAGGTAGGCGGAGAACCCGGCGGCCGCTTCACCCTGAAAATCCACATGCCACTGACGATGTTCGCCCCCGGAGGGGGAACCTCGTCTGTGAGGATCTAGGATCGAGCTCAGAAAAGTGGGTTTGAATTGAATCATCACCTGGGTACAACACGAGGCTATATATAGGCTCGACACAAGGCCCAGTACCCAGGTGTTACGCGAAGGTTCTGAGGGTCGCGAAGCGTCCCGAACACATCCTTCCCGAATTCGGTAGAAGGCAATTCGGTGGCAACTGAGAAGCCCAGAATTTGGTGTACGCAACCTAGCTCGGTTCTATAACTATAATAGAATATAGGAAAGCACCTAGCCTAGGAAATCAAGCAATTCATGCATCCATAAAATAAACCTATGTTAGGAATAGAATAATAAAGTAAAGGCAAGCAAGCATAGCTGGCATAAGCCATCGTACTCTCACACGTCCCCCCCTCAAAGCTGGGTGGTGTGAGATACACCCTGCTTGACAAGATCGTCCTTGAGAGCACGGCGTGCGTTGCCCATATCAGCTTCTGCAACCCAACTGTCCTTAGTGGGGTTGTATCCCTTCCAGCGTATTAGGAACTCGAGGGCCTTGCCGCCTCGACGCAGATGAGTGAGAACATGCTCGATCTCGTACTCTAGTTCATCCTGTACGAGTACAGGTGGTGGTGGCGGTAGCTGCCATCCCTGGAACTATTGGTTGGGGACCTTGTAGGGTTTCAGTAGCTGAACATGGAAAGCGTTGTGAAGCTTCCATGAATCTGATAAGCGCAAGCGGAATGTAACTGGTGTCACCTGTGTCTCTATGAGAAAAGGACCACAGAAGCGAGGCCGGAGCTTGGATGGTAGGTGAGACAGGTTCAAGTTGCGCGTGTCGAGAAGCACCTGATATCCGACTGCTACCATGTGATCACGTCGCTGGCGATCGGCATACCGCTTCTAGGAGCTCTGCATCGTTGTAAGACGCCGCTGAGTCTTCTCCCATAGCTATTGCATGGTGGTGACGAAGTCGTGTGCGGCTTGGACGTGTGCCGGTGTGGTTGGCTGCTGTGGGGTGAGTGGTTCCCGTCCGTAACACAGGAAGAAAGCAGTTTTCTCTGTGGCCGCATGTGATGCGTTGTTGTAGGCGAACTCTAGGGTCGGTAACTGTGTGTCCCAGTGGCTGACGTCGTTCTTGCAAGCTGTGCGCAGTAACTGTTCAACCACTTGATTGAGTCACTCTGTCTGTCCGTCTGTCTAAGGATGGTATGCTGAAGACATCGCAAGCTTAGTCCCCAACAGTCCCATGAGCTCCTTCCAGAACTTACTCGTGAATTTGGGGTCTCTGTCTGAGATGAGTGTAGGGGGGTGCCGTGGATGGTGATGATGCGGTCGAAGAAGAGTCGAGCAGTTGCTTCAGCTGTAGCTGTGGCGTTGGTCGGGATGAAGTGACCCATTTTGGAGAACTTATCGATCACGACGAGGATGGCGTCATGCCGTCGTGAGGTCGAAGGAAGTCCTGTGATGAAGTCGAGGCTAACAATCTGCCATGGCTGCTCCGGTACGGATAGAGGCTGAAGTAACCCTCCTTTTTTCTGCTTACTACTCTTCATCCGTTGACATGTGTCGCATGACGTGACAAACTGCTACACGTTTGCTGCCATCCGGGATCAATAGTAATACTTTGCTATTCCCGCTAACGTTTTTTTGCTCCCGAAATGTCGTGAAACTCCTCCAATAGGATCTGCCGTAGCGGGGCGTAATTCGGTACCCAAATTCTTCCTGAGCCTTTCCTTACCGCTAAGTCTTTCTCCCACTATAACAGCTTCTGTTTCTCTGCCGTTGCTATCTCTGCGTCCACGGAGTACCCATGTTGGAATAGACCCTTGAGCAGAGGGTTCATCCCGTCGAGCTGGATGCCTGCTACATGACCGGGGCGGCTCAACGCGTCAGCTTTGTTGTGTAGCCCGGGTTTGTAGACGATGTCGTAGTGGAAGTGGGTCTCCAAGAAATCTACCCACTGCACCAGTTGTCGTGAAAGCGTCGGCTGCGACTTCAGGTGTTTGAGGCTGCAGTGGTCAGTATAGACTGTGATCTTGGCTCCCCCTAGGTAACACCTCCACGTCTTGAAGGCTACGACTATGGCTAAGGCTTCCTTGTCGTGAATGGGTTAGTTCAGTTCTGCTCCGTGTAGCTTCTTACTGAGGTAAGCGATAAGCTGTAACCCGTGTCCATCGTCCTACATCAGTACTGCTCCGACTGCCTGGTCACTAGCATCTGCTTCAACTACGTAGTCTTTGTCTGGGTCCGGTAGGATGAGTACTGGCGCTGTGGTCAGTGCTGTCTGGAGCTGTTCCATGGCTTGCTGATGAGGAGTATCCCATTTGAAGGGCGTATCCTTTTGTGGTGCTGCTATCTTAACGTACTGTGGCACGAACCTGTTGTAGTAGTTGGCATAGCCTAGAAACTGCTGCAACTCCTTCACGTTCTCCGGCACTTTCCACTTCTTAACGGCTTCGATCTTCCGCGCGTCCATGTGTACGCCTTCGGCGCTCACCATGTGCCCGAGAAACTGCACCTTCTTTAGTGCAAAGTCGCTCTTTGACAGCTTCACGTAGAACTTATTATTCCGTAAGATCTCGAACACCTTCCGCAGATGCTCCACGTGCTCTTTCATGTTCCTGGAGTAAATGAGTATGTCGTCTAGGTACACAACTACGCACTCGTCCAGCAGGGGCCGTAGAATATGGTTCATCTCTTCTTGGAACGTTGCTGGTGCATTGCAGAGTCCGAACGGCATCACTAAGTATTTGTAGGAGCCGTATCTGGTATGGAACGCCTTCTTATGGATTGAGATGTCCGCCATCGTGATCTGCCAGTAACCCGACCGTAGGTGTGTGAAAGAATGAGGAATGAATGAACTAGCACAAGGTTGGGTACAAGTAGGAAACCCTAGGAAACTGTACCCCATAGTGTCTACCCAACTATAGCCTAGACAAGCTATATCATATGAGTTTGACACACCCCCATAGGCAAAGTGGGGGAGAACAAGAGGTCACAAGACCAGTCAAGCAAAGCAAGGCAAGCTCAGGGTGGATCACAAAGTCACCACACAATCCGAGCACAAGAGCAAGGCCAAAAGGCCAGTTCACATGCAAGATCATATATAAAGGTAAACAAGCAAGTGCAGGTATAGAAAGATCACAGTACAAGCAAGGTCAAGAAGTCAGCAAGTGAGGCCAAGTAGGCACAAGACCTAGCATCGTACAGAAGCGCTGATGATCACAAGGCGGAAGTGCCTTGGTAAAGATATCAGCAGTGTTGGCCTCAGAGGCCACGTAAGCAAGGCGCAGCTGACCACGCTGCTGCAGCTCACGAGCAAGGAAGTAGCGAAGAGCAATGTGCTTCGTTCTGTGCTCCAGTCTGTGCTCTCGACACAAGGCCAGCATGGCCTTGTTGTCTACGTACAGAACTGGAGGAGAACGAGGCGGCTCTCCTAGGTCAGTCAGCAGGTAGGTGAGCCAGCGTAGCTCCTGTGCAGCCATGGCCCCCGGGTAGATCTCAGCCTCACAGCTGGAGCCGAGAACAGAAGAAGAGCGGGTAGACCGCCACGAAACAGAGCCGGAGCCAAGGCTGAAGGTGTAACCCTGTGACGACCGCTGCATAGCCTGGTCGTCAGCCCAAGAAGCGTCAGCGTGACCGGTGAGGACCACTCGACGTCGCCCTCCAAGCACTAGCCCCATGCCCAACGTACTGCACAAGTAGCGCACCACCCTCTTCGCTGCAGCCATGTGCTCTGGTCGGTGTCTCCCAGGAGCAACATAGCGTGCCAAGATGCTAAGAGGGTATGCAAGGTCAGGTCGAGTGCAGGTCATCAGGTACATGAGGCAGCCAACAAGCTCTGGGTACGGGCCACTCGGCTCTACGGACTCATCCGAAGGCAGAGCTGAGAGCGAGTGGCGAGTAGACAGAGGAGTGGCCTGAGGCGAGGAGTACGCGAAGTCGAAGCGCTGAAGGACCTGCTGCACCATGTGTGACTGAGTCAGGGTAATGGTGCGCTGTGCACTGTCCCGGGTGATCTGCAAGCCAAGGTAGCTGCGCAGTTCACCCAGGTCTGTGCACGTGTGTCTCTTCTGCAGCTCGGACTTCACGTGGGCGAGTCCAGCAGTGTCAGCTGTGGCAAAGACCAAGTCGTCGACGTACACGAGGATGTAGAACGGCGGCAAAGAGGTGTCGGTGCGCAGAAACAGCGACGGGTCGGCGGTAGAAGGAGCAAACCCAAGAGCCGCAAGTGTAGTCCTCAGTGTGTCGTGCCACTCACGGGGCGCCTGGCGGAGACCGTAGACTGGCCGCCGGAGGCTCCACTGGGTACCAGGAGGAAACGACCCAGTGAAGCCAGGTGGGCGGCGCAGCCAGATCTCCTCGTGCAGGCTGCCCTGCAGGAAAGCTGTGCTGAAGTCAAGAGAGTGAAGCTCGTAGTCGCGCTGAGCGGCTATGTGCAGCAGCACCCGAAGAGTGGTCATCTTCGGGGTGGGAGAGAAGGTCTGAAAGTAGTCAACTCCATGCCGCTGACTGAAGCCTCGAGCCACGTAACGCGCCTTGAAGACAGGCGGAGAACCCGGCGGCCGCTTCACCCTGAAGATCCACATGCCACTGACGATGTTCGCCCCAGGTGGGGGAACCTCGTCGACGTAGGTGCCTGTGGACTTCCAGGAAGCCATCTCTGCGTCCATGGCTGACTGCCACTGAGAGGAGTAGGGACCCTCGATCGCCTCAGCGTACGATCGAGGAGTCGGGATGTCTGGTGCATCCGGGTCTCCCTCAGGGGCAATCAGCTTGGACACGAGATGAGGCAAAGCAGCAGCAAAACACTGGAACTCCTCCTGCCGGTCCTCAAGGACGTCCGTGCTAAGAGCACACTCACCCCCGACGGACGGAGGACAGACAGACTCAGACTCAGCAACAAGACTAGCAGCGTAGTCTAGACGACAGCGAGCAGCAAAGTCGACAAGCTCAGCAACTAGGGCCGACGCAGCAGTGGACTCAAAGGAAGGGTCAGTGACAACAGTGGCCAGGAGACGCGTGACAGTAGGACTGGCAGCACGAAGAGAGTCAGACTCCGGGTCAGCAAGAACAGGAAGAGAGGACTCTGGAGGAGACGGCAACGGGACACGCAGAGGAGCAGTGGAAGGACGCAGTGCCATCTGGTGTGTGCCTGGGACCGCAGGAGGACGCGGACGCGGAGCACGACGACTAGTGCGAGCAGCACGAACAGGAGACGCAGGACGAGACGCAGTCTCACGACGCTCAGCAAGACCTCCAGTAGGACCAGTGTAGGGAGAAGGAGCAGGTAGGGGGGAGACGGGTTGTAACTGTGACCGCGACTGGACAGGCTGTGGACACTCTAAGGAAGGAGCAGGACCAGTAGAGGGCGGGAGACCAAGAACCTGCTCCAGGAGCGGAACGAAGTACGGCCTCGGCCGCGCAGCGCCTCCAGAACCAGCAGGGACAGCACCAGTATCCCCAGCGGCAGCACCAGCGCCAGCAGCACCTCCAGCTCCAACAGCGCCAACTCCAGCACCCTCAGACGCACCAGCACCAGCAGAACTACCAGCGCCAACACCCCCAGCAGCTCCAGCTCCAGCAGCTCCAGCAGCACCAACTCCAGCAGGACGGGCAGCTCCAGTACCGCCAGCAGCTCCAGTAGTACCTCCAGCAGGACTAACTCCAGCAGCCCCTGCAGCACCCCCAGCCCCAGCAGCTCCTGTACCGCCAGTACGAGCAACTCCAAGACCAGCAGCAACAGTAGTACCTCCAGCTCCAGCAGCACGGCTCCAGCGCCGGGCAAACCACTCGCGCAGCTCCTGCGGAGAGAGTGGCTCCCGCCTCGACGAAGCACCGCGAGAGGCCACACGAGCAGACCCAGCACCCCCAGGCTCCGCACCCCCAGGCTCAGCACCCCCAGGCTCAGCACCCCCAGGCTCCGCACCCCCAGGCTCAGCACCCCCAGACTCAGCACCCCCAGGCTCAGCACCCCCAGTCTCAGCACCCCCAGTCTCAGCACCTCCAGACCCGGCACCCGCAGGCTCAGCACCTCTAGCAGCAGCACCAGAGTCAACAGCTACCTCGACAGGCTCGACTGCGTCTACCTGGGACACACCTGATGGGGCAGGACCCTGAGGGGGGAGGGGGTCTACCGGGGGAGGACCTGGCGCAAGGAAGAGCGGCGGCGGGGGTAGGGGCGCAGTGCGGTAGGGGAAGAGACGGTAGTAAGGCACCGACTCGTCAAAGGTGACGTCCTGGGAGGACAGAACACGGCGCGAGGTGGGGTGGTAAAACTGCCACCCAGGCGCGTCAGGGGGGAAGCCAAGGAAGACGCAGGGAACAGCACGGGGGGACAGCTTGTCCGCAGACAAGTCGCGAACAAACGCCTGAGATCCCCAGACCCGAAACGCAGACGCATCGCCAACCTTCCCCGTCCACCGCAGGGTGGGGGAGGTCTCTGGCAAGGAGACCTGGGGCTGGAGGTTGAGCTGATGCGCTGCGTACTGAACCGCAAATGGCCACAGAAAATGGGGGGCAGCCGCATGGATCATGGACGTACGAGCGACGTCCATGACCATGCCAATGCGGCGCTCAGCAATCCCATTTTGCTGTGGAGAGGCTGGAAGCGTGAAGGTCTGGCGGATGCCCTGTGCGCGACAGAAGGCTCCCAGACGGGCAGAGGAAAACTCCCCGCCTCTGTCAGAGTGTAGACGCAGAACAGGAAAGTCCGAGCCGAAACTCTCTCTGAGCTGGAGACGAGCTGCGCGGATCCAGTCGATCAACACCTCAGTGACGTCGCCCTTGCTGCGCAAGGGGAAGACTGTGGTGTAATGCGAGTAGTCGTCGACCACCAACAGGAAGTAACGCTCGTGCCCCTGGCCACGGACGCGGGCGGGGCCCCACACGTCCATGTGAAGAGTCTTCAGCGGAGCCTCTGTCGGAGGAAACTCGGAGGAGTGAGGGGCGGCGCGCTGTCGCCCCTCGACGCAGGGGACGCAGGTAGGGGCAGGCCCCGGAGGTAGGGGAGGGAGAGACCGGGGGAGACCAGAGACAAGGACACGGGAGGCCATGCCTCGGAGACGAGGCAGGGAGGGGTGACCAAGGCGGTGGTGCCAGAGGAGAGTCTGGTGGGACAGGAGACGACACGAGCAGGGAGCAGACTGAGGACCAGACCTGGACGCTGCAGCAAACACCTGACTCGACGCAGCTACCTGACCAGACTCAGCAGCCGGAGGAGACTCAGTAGTAAGTGTGTACAGGCTCGACCCCGGCCGACGGGTGAACGTGGCCAAGTGTCGGCCTGTCCGAGCACACGTGCAGTGGGTCACCCGCTGACTAGCAGGAGTGAACTGGTCAACCCCCCTATCCTGTAGGTCAGCTCCACTCACCAAGTTCGTAGAGAACGAGGGGAGGTAGAGACCGGACAGGGTGCCAGAGGGGGCTGCCGGGCACGGTAAGACAGTGGAGAAGCTAGCAAGGACAGGACCCCCAGAGGGGTCCGCCAGGGAGACCGCAACCGGCCGACTGAGCGGCGTAAGCGTGGTGCGGTCTCGAAAGAAGGAGCGGGAAGCACCCGAGTCAAGGGTGAAGGTGTGTAGGGCCTGAGCCGACGTAGTACCTGAGAGAGCAGACTCAGTAGCACCTGGGGCAGCAGACGCACTAGCACCTAGAGCAGCAGCCTCACCAGCACCTAGAGCAGCAGCCTCAATGCCCGGGTCAGGCGGAACACACAGGTAACAGTCACCCTCATCACTAGTAGACACAGTATACATGGCAGCAAGAATAGCATCATAATCAAGATCAAAGATAGCAACCCCAGCCCTAGACAGAACGTCCCAGCGAGGGATCTCAGTGGCGTCAGGGAACTGGTGATGCCACGCGTCCGTCAGGCGGCCGAAGCAGCGCTGGGTGGAGTGCGGGCCCCCGCACTGCTCACCAGCACGGTCGCCTGTACGGAGGACGTAGGTGCAGGGACCAGTACCCCCACCTCGCTGACGCCCAGCGTACCACTCACGAAGCTGCTGAGGGGACAGGGTCTCACGAGTGCGCTGCTGATGCTGGCGCGGACCACCACCGGAGCCACTCCTCTGCGCAGAGCCGCAACCGGCTCCACTGCTGCCGCCGCCGCCTCCGCCACCTCCGCCGCCTCCGCCACCTCCGCCGCCTCCGCCACCTCCGCCGCCTCTGCCCCCTCCGCCACCGCCGCCGCCTCCACCGCCTCCACTGCTGCCACCGACACCTCCACCCCCGCCACCACCCCCACCACCACCCCCACCCCCTCCACTGCCTCCACCACCACCTCCACCGCCCCCGCCAGCCCCTCCAGCGCCCTTGCCCCCCTTGCCCTTGCCGGTGCGGCGTCTCCCGCTAGGGGCAGACGCAGCGCCGACCGACTCGAAACCAACGAGGTCGGCCGCAGCAGCAGAAGCAACAGAGGGCAAGAGGGGGGAGGGGGAACACCCCACAAAGACGGGGGTGCGAGGGTCACCACGAGAGGCTCCTACAGCGACTATGCTCTTCTCTGCTGCTAGGAGGCGCTCCTCGAGGAGGTCAACGGTGAGTGTGGTGGGGCAAACTGAGAGGAAGTGGTCCCTGACTAAGCGAAGGGAGTCAGGGAGCCGGGTGACTATGTAGTAGAGGGTGATGTACATGGGGGGGGGGTTCTTGGCACAGAACTCAGCAGGAAGCGCAGCGCGGTAGCGAGTGTCACTAGTGCGAAGGTGCGTAATGAGGTCAGCGACTGTGGGAAAGGCAGCAAGGTCAGGGAACAGGTACGGCAGCATGAGGCGGTTAAGCGCAGCAGTGGCAGGGGAGGAGTAGCGTGCAACTACAGCGTCGTACAAGGTCTTAGCACTCTTGTACTGGCTAAAGTGCGCACGCTCAGTGGTCGGTAAGTGGCGACGCACAGCAAGGCGGGCAGCAGCATCGCGTGTGGCCCACTGTGAGCGAACAGTGCTGTCAGCAGTAGCAGGCGGGGCAGGAGAGACACCAGAGGTGAGATCGAACAGAGAGAGTCCGTCCGCCCTATCGCACTGTAGGAACAGCTGGAGGTCATCGACCCAGACCTCAAAGTCAACAGCACGACCCTCAGCATCAAAGGTAAGGACACTGGGGGTAGCCATGACTGCAGTGGTCTAGCAGGGAATGATCTCACCAGTCCGAGTAAGTGGGGCCGGGGCGCGTCGGTAGGAGCAGTAGGGGCTCGACGGCAGGGCGGCTCGGCGGCTCGGCTGCTGGGCGGCTCGGCGGCTCGGCTGCTGGGCGGCTCGGTGGCTCGGCTGCTGGGCGGCTCGGCGGGTCGGTTGCTGGGCGGCTCGGCTGCTCGGCGGCTCGGCTGCTGGGCGGCTCGGCTGTCGGGCGGCTCGGCGGCTCGGTGGCTGGGCGGCTCGGCTGCTCGGCGGCTCGGCTGCTGGGCGGCTCGGCGGCTGAAGGGGCCGCTAGGGGCGGCGACGAGGCCGCGTAGGGAGGGGATCGGCGACGGGGCCGCTAGGGGCGGCGAGGGGGCCGCGTAGGTAGGGAGGCGGCGATGGGGCCGCTGAGGGCGGCGATGGGGCCGCTAGGGGCGGCGACGGGGCCGCGTAGGGGCGGCGACAGGGCCGCGTAGGGGCGGCGACATGGCCGCGTAGGTAGGGAGGCGGCGACGGGGCCGCTAGGGGCGGCGACGGGGCCGATTAGGGGCGGCGACGGGGCCGCTAGGGGCGGCGACGGGGCCGCGTAGGTAGGAAGGCGGCGACGGGGCCGCTAGGGGCGGCGACGGGGCCGCTAGAGGCGGCGACAGGGCCGCGTAGGGGCGGCGACGGGGCCGCTTAGGGGCGGCAACGGGGCCGCGTAGGTGGAGAGGCGGCGACGGGGCCGCTAGGGGCGGCGACGGGGCCGCTAGGGACGGCGACGGGGCCGCGTAGGGGCAGCGACGGGGCCGCTAGGGGCGGCTACGGGGCCGCGTAGGGGCGGCGACGGGGCCGCTAGGGGCCGCGAGGGGCGGCACGGGGGGCCGTGGGAGGGGCCTCTAAGGGACCTCGACGGAAGGGCGGCCCACAAGGCGCGCCTCGGGCAGAAAAAATTTCAGTGGTGGGCCCAAGGAAGCGTTCCCACTAGGGAACCTGCTCTATACCATGTGAAAGAATGAGGAATGAATGAACTAGCACAAGGTTGGGTACAAGTAGGAAACCCTAGGAAACTGTACCCCATAGTGTCTACCCCACTATAGCCTAGACAAGCTATATCATATGAGTTTGACAAGGTGCAGCTTCGAAACGACTGTAGCACCACGCAGTTGTTCCAGTAGGTCATCTATTGCGGTATGGGATATTTGTTTTTGGCTGTCTGTTTGTTCAGTGCGCGGTAGTCGATGCACATCCGTAACCTACCGTCTGGTTTATGAGTGAAGAGAACTGGTGCACCGTAGGGAGAGGTGGATGGGCGGATCAGTTGTCTGTCCGGTAGATACTCTATCTGCTTCTTCATGTCTGTCAGTTCGGTCGTACTAAGGCGGTATGGTGCACGTGAGACGGGTTTCGCACCTGGTTCCTCCACGATCTCGTGCTCGTGGGTGCGTGCTGGAGGAACGCCTGCGGGTAGGTCGTCGGGCATTATATCCTTGTATTGCTCCAAGACCTCCTTCACTGCTACATGTAGCTCCGAACTCGGCTTCTCCTCCTTTGCTGCGGCCATACCCAGTGCTAGGTAACTCCGTGTTACTCTCGTTCACCTTCAGTTCGAACCGTGCCAGTGTGGTTTCAGGAACGTCCCCTGTATCCGTCCAGCTTCGTAGCTGTGGCACCATTGTCCACAAGTGCCTAGAGGCGTTGTCCTTTGCATAACACCTCGAGGAGTAGTGGTTCCTGTTGCGCTGAGTAGCCAAAGAGGGTCTCATTGATAGGATGATAGGGTACATCAAAATGAATACCATCCCTATTTCCTATACCTGACTCAGCACTTTCCAACTTCACCTTGGGGGTAGCACATTTTCTGCGGCTTGTACAACTTCTCATGAGCCTGGAATTTTCCTCTAAGCCTTTGCAGCTGTGTAGGCTTCACCTGTGGGCAATCGGGAGCCTTAACACTGTGCTGCGGGGAGAGAGTATTAACTCTACGGAACGCACGACCCTTTTCTACGCTCTGTAGTACTCTGTCCAACTTCTCAGGTACCCGAATAATCTTTAAAGGCTTTTTCTTGGCCTATAAATCTCCCCTGAATTTTTCAAAGGCTTGAAAACCACGAGAAGCAATATTTTTTGTTAGAGTATCTTTATAGGATACTTTTAACGAATTCTTACTTCCGTGGGTGTTCGGCTGGAGTTTCCCGATTGGTGCAGAGTTTTTTTTCGCGGAGCCTCACCATTCGCCTCGGCGATTTCCCCTGATGCCGGCCGGTCGTGACGTTTTATATTCGCGCCATCATTTTCTCCTTTTTTCACCCGCCCCGAAGTCGCCACGTCGTCGCCCTTTTCCGCTTTTCATATCTTTACGCGATCGCCAGGTCGATCCGCGGCTACTGGTGATTCCCATTTTTTTACTTCGGGGGTGTTCCACTGTTGCCGCCCAGCATTGCCGCATGTGCTATTTTCATTTTGTAGCACGACAAAATTTGATGCCCTGCTGCGCCGCAAACTTCGCATTTTGTCGGTTGCTGCTTCGCGTCAAATTTGTCGATATCCATCGGTTCGGCGAACGTGGGGGTGCCGATCGCTCCGTGCCAAATGTATGGTTCAGCCCGTAATGTCATGTTTCGGGTTGACCACGCGTCAACACGTCGTACCTTTCGGCTGCCCGTACAATGTCGCGGTAGCTACTGTAGTTCGCTGCGATAACCTGCCAGCAAATCTCCATTTTCAACCCCTCAGTGTACGCCTGGATTTTCTCGCCCTCGGTCAGGTCGGTGATTCGATTGAACAGTAGCTCCATCTGCTGTGTGTACTGTGCTACACTACTGTACTGCTTGTGTCGGTGAATCTGTTGCCGCGCCATGTAGGTCAAATTGATTGGTTCGGAGCGTTCGATGTCCTCCCGAAAATGCGTCCACGTTTTCTCCGCGCGGGCCACGTCAGTGTAATAAATCCACTCGAGTGCTGGTCCCCTTAACAGTGTTGCTGCAAGCCGAATCCGTGTTGCGTCGTGTGTCGGGGTCGAACAGGCAATGGCCTCGAAATAAATTTCGAGGGTCGCCACAAAACGTCGAACGTCCGATCCCTTCGCGCTTGGATCGAACACTTCGGAGAGCCTCGGGCGAGCTGCTTCGAGGTTCGGCGTCGGTGGTGCCATCGGTCCGTGAAATGTTGGTGTCGCTGCTGCTGCTGTCGCTGCTACGTTCGGTGTTGCATTGACTGCTGCGGTGGCGGCTGCGGATTGGTTTGTCAGAAGGGCCTCGATTCGCCGAATCGCCGCCTGCGTCTGTTCCACGTCGGTGCGGAGGCTGGCGATGTCGCTCGTCGTCGCGTAGTTGTCGTCTTGACCCTCCATGCCTGACATTGCACATTCGAAAACCGAAATCGAGGGGGAGTGAAAAACACGGAACCGGTTTTACGTACCCGAAATCGGTGTTTAACAGTCGTCGCCCCTGCGGTTTTTTTGAAGACTCGGTTTTAGTGGTCGAAAAAACTTCGCGTGTAAACCGCCCTGATTACCAAGTCTGAGGATCTAGGATCGAGCTCAGAAAAGTGGGTTTGAATCGAATCATCACGTGGGTAAAACACGAGGCTATATATAGGCTCGACACAAGGCCCAGTAACCAGGTGTTGCGCGAAGGTTCCGAGGGTCGCGAAGCGTCCCGAACAGATCCTTCCTGAATTCGGTAGAAGGCAATTCGGTGGCAACCGAAAAGCCCAGAATTCGGTGTACGCAACCTAGCTCGGTGCTATAACTATAATAAAATACACGAAAGCACCTAGCCTAGGAAATTTAGCAATTCATGCATGCATAAAATAAGCCTATGCTAGGAATAGCATAATAAAGTAAAGGCAAGCAAGCATAGCTGGCATAAGCCGTCGTACTCTCACATCGTCGACGTAGGTGCCTGTGGACTTCCAGGAAGCCATCTCTGCGTCCATGGCTGTCTGCCACTGAGAGGAGTACTCACCCGAGATCGCCTCTCTGTAAGAGAGCAGGGTGGGGATGTCAAGTGCATCCGGGTCTCCCTCAGGGGCAAGCAGCATGGCAGCAAGCTGAGCTACAGCGGCCACAAGGCACTCCATCTTCTCCTTCCTGTCCTCAAGAACGTCACAGCCAAGGGCAAATTCACCCCCGACGGATGGAGGATAGGTAGGGTCAGGGTCAGAAACAAGACTCGAAAGGTAGTCTAGCCGGTACGCAGCAGCAAAGTCGACCAGCTTAGCGACTAAGGCAGACGCAGCAGGAGACGAGAACGTAGGGTTTGTCACAACTGTAGCAAAAAAGCGAGTGACAGCCAGACTGGAAGCACGAGCAAGGTCAGACGGAGGGTCAGCAACGTCAAGAAGAAAAGACGCAGGAGGTGATGGCAAGACAACACGCTATGGAACAGTGGAAGGGCGGAGTATCATAAAGTGAGTGCCCTGGTGAGCCGGAGCACAAGAACGACGAACACGAGGAACACGGGCAGGGACAGAAGCTCTAGTCTCAGGCTCTCGACGCTCAGGAGTGGGACCACGAGTCTCAGGCTCTCGACGCTCAGTCAGTGACTCTGTCACCGCAGTGTAAGGAGCAGGAGCTTGCAGTGGGGAGTGAGGCAGTAGCTGTGGCTAAGACCGGTCTGTCTGTGGGAATAGTAATGGAGGATTAGTACCAGCGACAGCGAACTAAGTAGCAGCTGGCGGAAGACTGAGAAGGTGGCGAAGAGCACCAGTAGCTCCAGTAGTACCTCCAGCACTCCGTGCACCTCCAGTACTAGCAGCTCCAGCACCTCCAGCACCAGTAGCACCTCCAGTACCTCCAGGACTAGTAGCTCCAGCACCTCCAGCACCTCCAATACTAGCAGCTCCAGCACCTCCAGCACCTCCAATACTAGCAGCTCCAGCACCACCAGCACCAGCAGCACCTCCAGTACCTCCAGGACGAGCAGCTCCAGCACCTCCAGCACCAGCAGCACCTCCAGTACCTCCAGAACTAGCAGCTCCAGCACTTCCAGCACCTCCATTACTAGTAGCTCTAGTACCTCCAGCACCAGCAGGTAATACTGCAACCTCCACCACCAGGACGGCCTCGCTGAAGGATCCACTCACGAATCTGCTAGTGCGAGAGCGTCCCGAGTCGACTAGGCAGCTGCGGCTGTCCAACTCTAGGAGCACCCACGGCTCCACCACCACAAGGACTCCCAGCACCCCCAGAGTCAGCACCCTCAGTCTCAGCACCCCCAGGCTCAGTACCCCCAGTCTCAGCACCCCCAGGCTCAGCACCCCTAGTCTCAGCACCCCCAGGCTCAGCACCCCCAGTCTCAGCACCCCCAGGCTCAGCACCCCTAGTCTCAGCTCCAGAGTCCACAGCAGCAGGCTGCAGAGGCGGCGAAGACGGCCGAGGCGGAAAACCCGGGAGGGGTCTCCAAGCGAGGAGAGCGGCGAGTGGTCACCGTGTCGTCAGCGGCGGGGTCACCCCCCTCAGCTGGGCCAGAGAAGTTAAAGAGATCTCCAAAGGCTCAACCAAGGGGGGTGGGTCTACCTGAGACACACATGAGGGAGAAGGACCCTGTGGGGGGAGGGGGTCTACCGGAGGGGGGACGGGTACCAGGAAGAGGGGCGGCGGGGGGACCGGGTGGAGTCTGCGGAGAGGCCGGAAGTGTGAATGACTGGACGATGGCCTCTGCTCGACAGAACTCCTCAAGGAGGCCGAAAGAGAACTCACCGCCCTTGTCAGAATGCAGACGCAGGACTCAAAAGTCCTGCCAAAACCGCTCGCGCAGCTGATGACGAGTAGCGCGGATCCAGGGGATCAAAACACCGCGGACGTCCACCTTGTTGCGCAAGGGGAAGACCATGGTGTAGCGCGTGTAGTCGTCAACGACCAGCAGGAAGTAGCGCTCCTGGTTGCCGAAGTTTCTGACGCTGCATGGGAAGCGGTCGGGGCAGACGGTCCGAGTGCGTGGCGTGCACGCAGACGACTTGCCCGACTTGCATCGTTATGCATCCGTCGGCTGCTGTCTGCGCCTGACAAGCCAGATCAACTTCAAGATACCAGCCCAAAGTCGCCTTCGTCACCGCGACCTCAACAATGTTCGCGTGCCTCCGCAGAACTCGCCGAGCAGGTTACCTAGTCGACCTGGTCGACCACCAAGTGCTCTGGTCGACCACCAAGTGCCTCTGGCCAACCACCAAGTGCCTCTGGTCGACCACAGCTCCCGTCGAGCTACCCCCTGGTCAACGGATCTCTCCGTTGACCAGAACTGTCAGCTGTTTTCGACGAGCTCCCCTCGTCGACCGCCACTCACATGTCAAGTCGACGGACTGCTCTGTCGACCTCCCCGTTGAACTGCTCCTCCTGGTCGACGGCCCACCTGTCGACCAGCCCAGTCAGCTACAGCCGTCGAGCACCCCTGGTCGATGGCAGCACTACAATGATCCCTGCGGCTCGACGAAGCCCGTCGAGCCGCCCCCTTTATCTTGCACTTGAAGTTGTCCATCAATAGCTTCTGTGTCCTCACAATCTGCTCCATGGAAGGTGAGAACAGCAATATGTCGTCGACATACACCAGCAGCAAGGGCAAATGTCTTGAAGTCACCACCCAGAACCACCTCCTCCAGCTTCTCGTACCAACACCTGGGCGCTTTCTGTTATGTGATGCTATCATTTGCATTCACGCCTGTCTGCCTCCCGTCATATGTTCGTGCGCTGCATGCGTGGTGTGAGCGTGTGCAAGAATTTGTGTTTTCAGTGGTTTGGACTTTCTGAGTATGTGTGAATGTTATTTGGCCTGAGCAGAAAATTGAAGTGACTCCTCTACTCAAGAGCTTTCCGACGAACCAAGAATCGTCGCGGTCGGAGCAAGAACTACGAAGTTATGCTCGTTCGAAGTTTTGATTGGGATGCGACGACTTTGGGAAGTTGTGAAGTGTCTCAATATGGGGTACAGACTTTTGGGGGTTGGGAAATTCGTCCCCATCACTGTAGATGCTGCCAAGTGGTTGGGAGAAACCAAATTGGGTTGGCAAGTGTGGCCAACTTGGGTGTGGTGGATTGTGGAGGTTGGGAAAGTGACAAATGTCAAAGTTGGCGTGCCTATAGAGAGGGGAATTGTGTGGCATGGGGTTTCCTAGGTTGGAGACTCTCTTGGGACCTTCCCTCTCATCCTCCTCATCCCCTCCTACCTGGTTCATTGCTACTCTAACTTTCTTGTGTGAAACTTGTGAGACTCTTGTGATTGAGTTAAGATTCAATGGCAGCATAACCCCCTGTGCGCCAAAAGTGATAAGTCAAGATATACTTCATCTCTTGGTACGATTCAACTTGGGAATTGTAGCTACGCTTGAGAGCTACAACGTATCCAAAATTAGTGAAGATTCAACTGTGCGTTTTTCGTCGAAGGCGTTGTTTGTGAGCGCGGCTTTTCTGTCCAGAAACTAGGCCCAACGATTTTGAGAAATTTAGGCACCTAATCTTTGTAGAATCCGTCCTTAGTCTTTAACAAGTGGTATCAGAGCTGATTAAGGACTTTGTGGAGAGTCTAATGAAGTGTGAAGACCCCCTTAGACCCACCATGGCCTGTGGGCGTGCCTAAGTGGAGTTCTGGAGGTTGGATGTGACTTCTGCTAAGGGGAAACTCTGCCGAAATTTCGTTGGCACCGACACTTGTGGAAATTGAGTGGGACATCGGTGTGGACAGCAAAGGGGGAGCTGGAACCTGTGATTGGGAGCAGAGAAAATGAGTCAAGGGAGTGGAGATGCAGCTGAGAAGAGGAACAAGCCACCATCATCCAAGATCGAGGCATTGGATGGCTCCAACTATGAGGAATGGAGCGGGCGGATGAGGAGCGCCTTCAAGCGCTACAAGCTAATGAAAATTGCAATGGGAGAAGAGAAGTTGCCGGAGGAAGGAGATGCCCGCGATCGGTGGATTGAGAAGAGCGCGGTGCTGTACGACCTTATCCTTCAATCGGTCAACAACGACATGTTCCAGCACATCAAGGATTTGGTGGAGCTCGATGATTCGGGACCGAAGGCGTGGAAGCTACTGCGCGACGTGATTCAGCCCAACACGCTGCCGATGGTGATTGTGTTGGAGAAGGAGCTGGCTGCCATCTCCATGCGATCGGGAGATGATGTGAAGCCGGTCCTTGACAAGATCAAGGACACCTATGCGAGGATGGCAGCGGCGGGCAGCGAGGTGTCGCAGATGCCGCAATGCACCAAGATCATCTCGGTGCTCGACAACTCATGGGACAACCTCATCCCCACCCTCAACGTTCAGCAGGACAAGTGGACGCCTGAGTGGCTACGGCAGCAGATCCTACAGGAGGACTTCCGCAGGCGCCACACGGGAGGCGGTGCTGTCAACAAGACTGCTGAGGGGTATGCAGCTGCAGGAGGCAGCACAGGAAGAGGGGGAGGGAGAGTCCGAGGCCGTGGGAGAGGCTTTGGCAAAGGGAGAGGCCGAGGTGACTACTATGAGGGGCATGAGAGCTCTGGTGGCAGGGGGAGCACCCGAATGGAGGGTGCATGCTGGTACTGCAAGAAGGATGGACACCCATGGTTCAAGTGTTTCAGCCGGCCTGAGGGATGGGCGCCCCCAGGCATGAAGCCGCCAAGTGGTAAACGCGTACAAGGTGGTGCTGTGCAAGGTTCAGGTGCACAAGGTGATGGCGCACAAGGTAAAGCCGACCCTGAGATGTTCCTCATGGTTGAGGGCCTGGTGAGGGTGATGTGGGTTCAGTTGGGAAGGTTTTGATGCACCCCCTCAGTCATTGGGTGATCGATTCAGGCTGCATAAGTCACATGACACCGAGGGCAGATTTGCTTGATGAGGTAAAGCCTCCTGGGAAGATCAAGTTTGTGGCTGCCGCTTCAGGTGCTTTGCTCCCTGTGATTGGTGTTGGGAATGCCAAGGTAATGGGAGCCAATGGGGTGCTTGTGGGGCTGGGGAATGTGCTGTTGGTTGAAGGTTTGTCCGCTAACCTTCTTTCTGTGCTCCGGCTGCAGAAGAGCAAGGCCAAAGTGACCTTCGGCCCAACCAGCTGCCGTGCGAAGCTTGGGAAGTTGCTGCTGTGGGATTTGGAGGAGAAGAGCAGCTGCATTAAGGACCTATGGCAGCTGCCCATCATCTCTTGGAATGGGAAACCACCAGCAATGGCAGCGGCTGCAACAACGGCTAAGGCAACTGCGGGAGGAGAGGAGACCTTGCCAACTGATGGGGTCATGGATGCAGTCGAGAAGGTGCAGCAGCCACAGCAGCCACATGGTGAGGTGCTTGCTGGTGTGGATGCGACCGCTGCATGGGCAAAGGCTTCATCTGGGAGTGGTGAGGCTCATTGGGAGACGTGGCATGAGAGGCTGTGTCATGTGAATTTTCCTATGCTGCAGAAGTTAGTGAAAGATGGGAGCTTGAAGGGGTTGGAGGTGAAGGGGGCAGCAAAGGAGATTGGGAGCTGCCCTATATGCCTTGAGACCAAGTTCACGAAGTTTCCCTTCAGTAGCAGCACAGGACTAGCCAAGGCACCACTTGCGATTGTGCACATGGATGTGGTGGGCCCTACGAGGGCAAATTCTCTCTCAGGTAGCCGCTACTTCTTGACCATTGTAGACGACCACACGCGTGCGGTGTGGGTCTACCCTCTCAAGACTAAAGGGGAGGTGGCAGCGGCTGTTCTTAAGGAGTGGATGCCGAGAGCTCAAAGGGAGAGCGGACATAAGGTGAAGGTGATCCGCACCGACAACGGAGGAGAGTTCATTGGCAATGAGTTTGAGGCGGTGCTGAAGAAGAAGGGCATTCAGCATCAGCTCACAGTGCCCACCTCCTCATCAGCAGAGGGCTCCACAGTGAACCCCGAAGGCAGTGGGGTTGCTGGCTTTCCTCCATCTTGCAACCCATACTTCTCGGCCAGCCCCTCACAGTACTTCCTCTGGTGCAACCTCAACACTCCCTTGTCAAGGTCCCTCTCCACATGCATCCCAAGGTAATACTTCACATCTCCCATCTTGGAGCACTTGAACTGCATCTCCAGCATCTCCTCTACACGCTCAATCATCGAAGACGACTCGTAGAAAGAAGGATGTCGTCCACGTACACCAGGAGCATAAGGAACTGCTCCTTCTCTTGCAACAGGAACAGGCTGTGAACACACTCACTCTTCTTGAAACCCCCAGCCAGTAGTGTCTCCTCCAGCTTGTGGTACCATGCACGAGGAGCCTGCTTCAAGCCATAGATGGCCTTCTTCAGCCTGCTCACCCTGCCGCTCCCATCATCCAATCCCTCAGGTTGTAACATGTACAGCTCCTCCAGAATGATCCCATTGAGGAAGGCGGTGGTTATGTCCGTCTGCTTCACCCGCCATCCACGGTTTGCTGCCATTGCCAGTGACACTTTCAATGTTGTGCCTTTCCCCACAGGAGCAAAGATCTCGTCAAAATCCTTCCCCTTTGTCTGCTGAAACCCCTTAGCCACAAGCCTTGACTTGTAGCGGGTCAGCTCCCCATCTGGTCCGTACTTATGCCTGAAGATCAGCTTGGAAGAAATGGCCTTCTTCCAAGGTGGCAGCTCACACAGCTCCCACGTCTCGTTCTCCAGCAGAGAATCATACTCCTCCTTCACACTCCGCTTCCACTTCTCAGCATCTGGCCCGCTCAACGCCTCGTCTAGTGTCTTGGGCTTAGGGACGGCTGCCCAGTAGCAGTGTGTTATCTCATCCTCATCACACTGCTCAGCCACACTACCAGCCCGTACCACCTTTGGCTTGCCAAAGCTCGGATAGGTCAGCCGGTTAGGAGGGCACACATCCCTCCTAGGACGGTCAGCTGGACGTGCGGCACCTTGTGGAGCACCTTGCTGCTGCTGCTGCGGCTGCTGCTGCTGCTCCTCCACATCAGGTTCTCCCCCATCCTCAGTCACCCCAGAAATCTCCTCCTCTGAGACAGAAACCTGCACATGCCTCGAAGGCCGCTGCACCTCATCGGCCTCAATGATCAGCGGTGTAGTAGGAAGCTTCTGCTGCACTCCTTGTAGTACAAGGACTCAGGGAACTTCACATCCCTTGACACAATCAATTGTTGGCTGGTCAAGTCCCATATCAACCAGCCCTTGTGATCCCTAGCAAGCCCCAAGTGCACACCCCATCTCCCAGAAGCCTCCAACTTTCCCCTCTTCTCCTTAGGCACATGAAACACCACCATGCACCTGTAGGCTCTCAGCATGTTGATTGCTGGTGCACTCCCATACCCACTGCTTGTCCCCCACAGTCGCCAGCACCCTGTTCTTCACAAGGGCGACATGCCGCAGTGCAGTCACCCAAAACGTTACCGGCAGCCCTGCACGCCCAAGGAAAGTGCGAGCACCTTCCTGCAGGGTCCGGTTGAACCGCTCAGCCACGCCGTTCTGCTGAGGGAGGTGGTGGGTGAGGGTGACAAGAAGCTGTTTCATTCCATGGTTGGGGCACTCAACTATGCGGCTAACTATACGCGGCCTGACATTGCATTTGCAACATCCAGGCTTGCCAGTATGGTTTCACGCCCTAGTCATGAGCAGCTGGAAGCGACCAAGAGGTTGGTCCACTATGTGAGTGCAACGGCATCAGTGGGCTTGGAGTACACTGCTGTGCGACAGAGGCTGCAGAGGGGTGCAGCTGATTTGGGCAAGGGGGGGATGTTCTTGACCTACTACACCGACGCCAGCTTCAACTCTTTGAAGGCGAATGGCACCAGCATTGGAGGCTATGTGTGCTTGTTTGGAGGTGGTGCAGTGAGCTGGCGCAGCAAGAAGCAGAACGAGGTGGGGCAGTCCTCGTGCGAGACCGAGTACATGGCCCTTCATCATGGGGCCAAGGAGATGGTGTGGCTGAGGCGTTTGTTGGAGGAGATCGGAGTGTGCCAGGGGGAGCCGACTGTGATGTTCTGTGACAATGAGTCGGCAGTGAAGTTAGCCAAGAATGCTTGTCTTCATGGGCTGACCAAACACATCAGGCCTAAGTGGCATTGGGTGAGGAGGCTCCTAGAAAAGGAGGTGCGGCTGGAATTGTGAAGACCCATCAGCAGGCGGCTGACATTCTTACCAAGCGCCTGGCTGAACCTGAGCATTGAAAGGGCATGAAGCTTGCTGGGAAGAGTGTGCATTGAGGGTGCATGCTTGAGCTATGGCATGTGGGACGATGGTAGGCAGCCAGACGGGGAGTTTGTTATGTGATGCTTGTGAAAATAAGAACGAGGAATGTGTGCAATGAGAAGCATGAGGAGTACAAGTATTAAACCCTAAAGTGTTGTACCCCATATTAGCTACCCCACTACAGCCTACACAGACTATAGCATATAAGTTTGACACACCCCCATAGGCAAAGTGGGGGAGAACAAGAGGTCACAAGACCAGTCAAGGGTAGCAAAGCAAGCTCAGGGTGGATCACGAAGTCACCACGCATTCTGAGCACAAGCAAATGGCCACAAGGCCAGTTCACATGCAAAGCTATATAGAGGCGAACAAACAATACAGAGATCACAACCTAGCAAGCGTAAGCATGCAGGTATATGTATACAGCTCACAGTACAAGCAAAGTCAAGAAGTAAGCAAGTGAGGCCAAGTAGGCACAAGGCCTAGAACAGTACAGAAACGTTGATGATCACAAGGCTGAAGTGCCTTGGTGAAGATATCAGCAGTGTTGGCCCGAGTGGCCACGTAAGCAAGACGAAGCTGACCACGCTGCTGCAACTCTCGAGTAAGGAAGTAGCGGAGAGCGATGTGCTTCGTTCTCTGCTCCAGTCTGTGCTCATGACACAAGGTAATCATGGCCTTGTTGTCGACGTACAGCACTGGAGGAGAATGAGTCGACTCTCCCAGGTCGGTCAGCAGGTAGGTGAGCCAGCGTAACTCCTGTGCAGCCATGGCCCCTGCGTAGATCTCAGCCTCACAGCTGGAGCTGAGAACAGAAGACGAGCGGGTAGACCGCCACGAAACAGAACCAGAGCCAAAGCTGAAAGTGTAACCCTGTGACGACCGCTGCGTAGCCAAGTCGTCAGCCCAGGAAGCGTCTGCATGACCAGTGAGGACAACTCGAGCCCGTCCTCCAAGCACTAGCCCCATGCCCGACGTACTGCACAAGTAGCGCAACACCCTCTTAGCGGCATCCATGTGCTCCTTCCGGTGTCTCCCAGGAGCAACATAGCGTGCCATGATGCTAAGAGGGTATGCCAGGTCAGTCGAGTGCAGGTCATCAGGTACATGAGGCAGCCCAAAAGCTTTGGATACGGGCCACTCGACTCTACGGACTCATCCGAAGGCAGAGCTGAGAGCGAGTGGCGAGTAGGCAGAGGAGTGGGCTGTGGCGAGGAGTACATGAAGCCGAAGCGCTGAAGGACCTGCTGCACCATGTGTGACTGAGTCAAAGTAATGGTGCGCTGTGCTCTATCCCGGGTGATCTGCAAGCCAAGGTAGCAGCGCAGCTCACACAGGTCCGTGCACGTATGTCTCTTCTGCAGCTCGGACTTCACGTGGGCGAGTCCCTCAGTGTCAGAAGTATCAAAGACCAAGTCGTCGACGTACACGAGGATGTAGAACGGCGGCAGAGTAGTGTCGGTGCGTAGAAACAGCGACGGGTCAGCAGTGGAAGGAGCAAACCCAAGAGCCGCAAGTGTAGTCCTCAGTGTGTTGTGCCACTCACGAGGCGCCTGGCGGAGACCATCGACTGGCCGCCGGAGGCTCCACTGGGTACCAGGAGGAAACACCCAGTGAAGCGAGGTGGGCAGCGCAGCCAGATCTCCTCGTGCAGGCTGCCCTGTAGGAAGGCTGTGCTGAAGTCCAGAGAGTGAAGCTCGTAGTCACGCTGAGCGGCGACGTGCAGCAGAACCCAAAGAGTGGTCGTTTTCGGGGTCGAAGAGAAGGTTTGAAAGCAGTCGACCCCCTGTCGCTGACTGAAGCCTCGAGCAACGTAACGCGCCTTGAAGACAGGCGGAGAACCTGGCGGCCGCTTCACCCTGAAAATCCACATGCCATCGACAATGTTCGCCCCAGGCGGGGGAACGTCGTCGACGTAGGTGCCTGTGGGCTTCCAGGAAGCCATCTCTGCGTCCATGGCTGTCTGCCACTGAGAGGAGTAGGGACCCTCTATCGCCTCTGCGTAAGAGCGCGGGGTCGGGATGTCTGGTGCATCCGGGTCTCCCTCAGCTGCAAGCAGCATGGACACGAGATGAGGTAAAGCGGCGGCAAAACAGTGAAACTCCTCCTGCCTGTCCTTAAGGACGTCCGTGCCAAGAGCACACTCACCCCCGACGGATGGAGGACAGACAAACTCAGATTCAGACTCAGCAACAAGGCTAGCGGTGTATTCTATACGACAGGCGGCAGCAAAGTCAACAAGCTCAGCAACTAGGGTTGACGCAGTAGTGGACTCAAAGGAAGGGTCAGTGACAACAGTGGCCAGGAGACGAGTGACAGTCGGACTAGCCGCATGAAGGGAGTCAGACTCCGGGTCCGGACCGTCAGCAAGGGAGGACGCAGGAGGAGACGGCAGAGGGACACGCAGTGGAGAAGTGGACGGACGAAGTGCCATCCGGTGCGTGCCTGGGACAGGAGGAGGACGCTGACGTGGAACACGACTACCAGTGCGAAGAGGCGACGTTGGACAAGACTCAGGCGACGCAAGATGAGACTCAGGCTCACGACGCTCCGTAAGACCTCCGGTCGGCCCAGAGCAAGGAGAAGGACAAGACAGTGGGGAGGCTGGCTGTAACTGCGACTGCGACTGGACAGGCGGTGGAGCGCTAAGGGAGGAGAAGGACCAGTAGAAGGCGGGAGACCAAGAACCTGCTGAAGGAGTGGAACGAAGTGCGGCCGCGCAGTTCCTCCAGAACCAGCAGAGACAGTACCAGCACCCCCAGCTCCAAGGTCCGCAGCTCCAACTCCCCGCAGCACCACCAGCTCCAATTCCCGCAGCACCACCAGCTCCAGCACCTCCAGCAGCTCCAGCTCAAGTAGCACCTCCAGAAGCAATAACTCTAGCGTCTCCAGCTCCAACTCCGGAAGCACCACCAGTCGCAGTAGCTCCAGTACCTCCAGTACGAGCACCTCCGGGACCAGCGGCTCCAGCACCTCCAGCAGCACCAGCACCAGCAGTACCTCCAGCAGCTCCAGCTCCGGCAGCACCTCCAGGTCCAACAGCTCGAGCTCCTCCAGCAGCTCCAGCACCACCAGGACCTCCACCAGCTCCAGCTCCAACAGCACCTCGCTGGAGTCTCCAGCGGCGAGCAAACCACTCGTGCAACTGCGGTGGAGAGAGAGGCTCCCGCCGAGACGAGGCACCTGCACGAACTTCAGCAGACTCAGCACCCCCAGTCTCAGCACCCGCAGACTCAGCAACCCCGGGCTCAGCACCCCCAGACACCACACGCTCAGGCTCAGCACCCCCAGGCTCCGCACGCTCAGGCTCAGCACCTCCCCGCACGCTCAGGCTCAGCACCCCCAGGCTCCGCACGCTCAGGCTCAGCACCCCCAGACTCCGCACCCCCAAGCTCCGCACCCCCAGGCTCCGCACGCTTAGGCTCAGCACCGCCAGTAGCACCAACCCCAGAAGCAGCACCAGAGTCAACCGCTACCTCGACAGGCTCTACAGCGTCTACCTTAGACACACCTGAGGGAGCAGGACCCTGAGGGGGAAGGGGGTCTACCTGGGGAGGACCTGGTGTAAGGAAGAGCGGCGGGGGGGGGAGAGGGGCAGTGCGGTAGGGGAAGAGATCGTAAAGGGAACTGACTCGTCGAACGTGACGTCCTGAGAGGGCAGGACTCGGCGAGAGGCGGGGTGGTAGAACTGCCAGCCAGGCGCGTCAGGGACAAAGCCAATGAAGACGCAGGGAATAGCTCGGGCGGAGAGCTTGTCCGCGGTGGTATCGCGGACAAAGGCACGAGAACCCCAGACCCGGAACACTGACGCGTCGCCAACCTTCCCCGTCCACCGCACTGTGGGAGAGGTCTCTGGCAAGGAGACACGGGGCCCGAGGTTGAGCTGATGCGTGGCGTAGCAGACCGCAAACAGCCACAGAAAATGGGGGGCAGCTGCATGGACCATGGAGGTACGCGCGACCTCCATGACCAAGTCAATGCGGCGCTCAGCAACCCCATTCTGCTGCGGAGAGGCCGGAAGCGTGAATGTCTGACGAATGCCCTCCCCACGACAAAAGCTGTGCAGAAGGTCGGAGGAAAACTCTCCACCTTTGTCAGAGTGCAGACGCAGGTCGGGAAACTCCGTCCCGAACCGCTCGCAGAGCTGGAGACGGGCAGCGCGGATCCAAGGGATCAAAACATCAGGGACCTCACCCTTGGTGCGCAAGGGGAAGAACGTGGTGTAACGCGAGTAGTCGTCGACAACCAGCAGGAAGTACCGTTCGCAGTCCTGTCCACGGACGTGGGCTGGGCCCCACATGTCCATGTGCAGGGTCTGCAGGGGAGCAGTCGTCGGGGAAAACGAGGAGGAGTGAGGAGCGGCCCGCTGCCGCCCCTCGACACAGGGAAGACAGGGAGGAGCAGGCGAGGGAGGGAGGGGAGGGAGAACCCTGGGAAGACCAGAGATAAGGACACGGCGGTGCATGCTACAAAGGCGCTGCACCGAGGGGTGACCAAGACGGTGGTGCCAAAGGACGGTCTGGTGCGACAAAGCGCGACACGAGCAGGGGGCCGCTAGCTGACCTGACGCAGACGCAGACGCAGTGACCTGAGGGGACACAGTAGTCAGTGTGTACAGACTCGAGCCAGGCGCACGGGTAAACGTGGCCAGGTCCCGGCCTGTCCGGGAGCACGTACAGTGGGTCACGCGCTGACCTCCAAGAGTGAACTGGTCAACCCACTGGTTTTGGAGGTCAGCTCCACTCACCAAGTTCGTAGAGAACGAGTGGAGGTGAAGACCTGACAGTGAGCCAGACGGGACCGCCGAGACGGCAGGACCGTGGAGGAGTGCGCAAGGAGTGGACCCCCAGAGGGGTCTGCCAGGGAGACTGCCACCGGCCGACTGAGCGGCGTGAGGGTGGTGCTGTCGCGAAAGAAGGAGCGCGAAGCACCTGAGTCAATTGTAAAGGTGTGCAAGGCCTCAGCAGGCGAAGTACCAGAGAGAGCAGACTCACCAGCACCTGGAGCATGAGACTCACTAGAACCTAGAGCAGCAGCCTCACCAGCACCTAGAGCAGGAGACGCACTAGCACCTAAAGCAGCAGCCTCACCAGCACCTAGAGCAGCAGACTCTATACCTGGGTTAGGCGGTACGCACAGGGAACAGGCACCCGCAGTACTAGTAGGCAATGCATACATGGCAGTGAGGATAGCATCATAGTCAAGAGCAAAGATATCGACCCTCTGCCTAAGCATCTCCAGCCAGGTGGGGAGCTCAGCCTCATCGCCAAACTCGGTACGCCAGGCGTCGCTCAGACGGGCGAAGCAGCGGGACTGTGTGTGACCAACCGTCCCACAAGCCTAACCAGCCCGATCGCCTGTGCGAATGACGTACGGGCAGAGAACGGTACTCCGAGACCCTCTACTCTAAGCGTACCACTCACAAAGCTGCTGGAGCGTAAGTGTCTCGCGCGGACGCCGTTGCAGCTGCATCTGGCCACTGCCAGACGCTCCCGTCTGACCAGCTCCAGGGCGACAGCCACGACGGCCACCGCCACAACCCCAACGACAGAGGCAGGGCAGGGCCGCGACGGCGGCAGGGGGCGGGGCAGCGACTGCGGCAGGGGGCTTCGCGGCAGCTGCTGCAGGGCGGGGCCGCAAATGCGGCAGGGGGCTCCGCGGCAGCTGCTGCAGGGCGGGGCCGCGACAGAGGTAGGGCAGGGCCGCGACGGCGGCAGGGGGCGGGGCCGCGACTGCGGCAGGGGGCTCCGCGGCAGCTGCTGCAGGGCGGGGCCGCGAATGCGGCAGGGGGCTCCACGGCAGCTGCTGCTGGGCGGGGCCGCGAATGCGGCAGGGAGCTCCGCGGCAGCTGCTGCAGGGCGGGGCCGCGCCTGCGGCAGGGGGCTCCGTGGCAGCTGCTGCAGGGCGGGGCCGCGAATGCGGTAGGGGGCTCCGCGGCAGCTGCTGCAGGGCGGGGCCGCGAATGCGGCAGGGAGCTTCGCGACGAGTGGGGACGGCGCCCAGGGGGCGCCGCGACGAGCAGGGACGGCGTCCAGGGGGGGCGTCGCGACAAGCAGGGGCGACGCCTCGGGCGCGCCGCGACGAGCAGGGGCGGCGTCCAGGGGGTGCCGCGACGAGCAGGGAAGGCGCCCAGGGGGCGCCGTGACAAGCAGGGGCGACGTCCAGGTGGGCGTCGCGACGAGCAGGGGCGACGCTGCGCGGGTCCCGCAGGGGCGTCGTGACGAGCAAAAGCGGCTCGGTAGGGCAGCGCGCGGGCTGCAGGGCAGCGCCCACGGGTTGCAGGGGCAGCGCGCGGCTCGGCAGGGCGGCGCGGGCCGCAGAGGCAGCGCCCACGGGCTGCAGGGGCGACGCGTGGCTGCCGGGGCAGCACGGTCGCAGGGGCAGCACACGGGCTGCAAGGGCAGCGCGACTGTAGGGGCAGCGTAGGAAAAAAAATATATAAGTTAGGGCAGGGCGGAACGTTCGGTGGGCCCTAGGAACGATTCTGCTCAGATACCATGTGAAAATAAGAACGAGGAATGTGTGCATTGAGAAGCATGAGGAGTACAAGTAGGAAACCCTAAAGTGTTGTACCCCATATTAGCTACCCCACTACAGCCTACACAGACTATAGCATATAAGTTTGACATTGCTATCATTTGCATTCACGTCTGTCTGCCTCCCATCATATGTTCGTGCGTTGCATGCGTGGTGTGAGCGTGTGCAAGAATTTGTGTTTTCTGTGGTTTGGACTTTCTGAGTGTGTGTGAATGTTATTTGGCCTGAGCAGATATCTGAAGTGACTCATCTGCTCAAGAGCTTTCTGACGAACCAAGAATCGTCGCGGTCGGAGGAAGAACTACGAAGTCATGCTCGTTCGAAGTTTTGATTGGGATCCGACGACTTTGGGAAGTTGTGAAGTGTCTCAATATGGGGTACAGACTTTTGGGGGTTGGGAAATTCGTCCCCATCACTGTAGATGCTGCCAAGTGGTTGGGAGAAACCAAATTGGGTTGGCAAGTGTGGCCAACTTGGGTGTGGTGGATTGTGGAGGTTGAGAAAGTGACAAATGTCAAAGTTGGGGTGCCTATAGAGAGGGGAATTGTGTGGCATGGGGTTTCCTAGGTTGGGGACTCTCTTGGGACCTTCCCTCTCATCCTCCTCATCCCCTCCTACCTGGTTCATTGCTACTCTAACTTTCTTGTGTGAAACTTGTGATTCTCTTGTGATTGAGTTAAGATTCTATGGCAGCATACCTCCCTGTTCGCCGAAAGTGATAAGTCAAGATATTCTCCACCTCTTGATACGATTCAACTTGGGAAGTGTAGCTACGCTCTAGAGTTCCAACATATCCAAAATAGGTGAAGTTTTAACCGTGCGTTTTTTGTCGACGGCGTTTTTTGTGAGCGCGACTTTTCAGTCCAGAAACTAGGCCCAACGATTTTGAGAAATTTAGGCACCTAATCTTCGTAGACTCCGTTCTTAGTCTCTAACACTTTCTTAAGGCCATAGATAGCCTTCTTGAGCTTCCACACCCGGCTGGTCCCATCCTCATAGCCGTCGGGCTGCGCCTCCAGCAGCACTACATTGAGGAACGCAGTGGTGATATCCATCTGCTTCACGTGCCATCCCTTCACAGCTGCGCCAGCCAGCAGAGTCCTCAGTGTCATTGGATATCAAAAGGAGCGAAGATCTCCCCGAAGTCAACCTTCTCTTTTTGCTGAAACCCCTTGGCGACCAAGCGGCTCTTGAACCGCTCCAACGCACCATCAGCTCCACTCTTCACCTTGAAGACCCACTTGCTGCTGATCGGCCGTCGCCCCTCGGGTAACTCAACTAGCTCCCAAGTCCCATTTTCAATGAGACTGTTGAACTCCGCATCTATGGCAGCCTTCCACTCCTCCTTCTGGCAGCCTTCGACTCCTCCTCCTCCAATGTGGCTGGTTCTCCGGGCAGAGGTGGGAAGAAACAGAACGCCATCTCCTCATCCTCTCCCTCATCCGCCTGAACCCCCATGGCACCTTGCTTGGGTCATCCCAAATGGCTGTACTTCAGCCTTGAAGTTGGTTCTGCCACTCTTTTCTCGCTGGTTGCAGTCTGCTGCCCATGTGGTGAAGCTCCTTTCTGCACGCTCCTCTTGGTGACCTTGGCGGTTGCAGCAGGCTCGGGCTGAGATGGTGAGTCCACACGAGCCAAACTCATCCTCCAACCCCTCCTCTCCAGCAGGACTAGAAACATGCTCACCACCGCCAATGTAGCCACTGGTCAGCTCTGACCCATGGAGGTCGCCAAGGTGCAGCTGAACCTCCTCCACTGCAGAAAGCTCAATCTCCTGCAGACGCAAGCCAATCTGCACCTGCTGTTGCTGCTGCCAGTCCTTGTGCATGACGTCCTCCACAAACTTGACGTCACAGCTGACCAGCGTCCTCTTGCTCTTGGGGTCCCACTGTCAACGGGAGTTGGGTGTGGCCCCGTCCTCGCTTGGGCGGAGCCGACTTCGTGGTCGGGTGTGAGGGGAGCAGTCGACCTGCAGCAGTGGGCTAACAGGTCGACGGGGTTGGTCGACCTACATGGGAGCCAGTGCACGGGCACCGACTTCTGGTTGGCGCCGACTTCGGGGAAGTCGACCTCGCAAGTCGACCTGCGGAGGGCGTCGACTTAGTGACGCCAACTTGGGGCAGCCGACTTGGGTGGTCGGGTGACAAGACTGCTGGTCGACCGAGCATGGTGGTCGACGAAGGAGGGGCTGACGTCGACCACGACAAGGGAGACTCAAGTCGCCGAGCAGATGGGTGTCGAGGAGCAGGGCGTCAACTTGGTGACGCTGACTTCGGGTAGCCGACTTGGGTGGTCGGCTGACAACGATGCTGGTCGACCAGGAGTGGCGTCGACCTAGAGCTGGTCGACCAGGGGTGTGGTTGACCTGGTGAGGCCGACTGGAGGGGGCCGTTGACTTGGGAGGTCGACGGGCACATTCAGGAGCAGCTGGTCGACGTGGTTGCCCGGTCGGCCACGTTACCTGGGTGACGAGGTTCTGCGGTGGAGTACGACAGTCGCCCAGGCGATGTTGGCGAGACCGACCTCGGTGGTGGTATCCCGAGGTCGACGTGGCGGATCAGGTACAGTCGTCAGCACGAGGACGACTTGGTGTGTGCGCTGTGCAGGTGATGAGGCACAGCATGCCAATCACCTGCGAGCACCTGCGAAGTAGGTGCGCTGCTGTTCTGCGGGAGTAATGCTGGTATGCCGTCAACCTGCAGCGTTGGCACGCTGTCGACTTTGCAGTGCTGGAGCGCGGTCGACCAAGTTGTGCTGAAACGCGGTCGACCATGCTGCGCTGACAGACGACTGAACTGCATGCTAGCTCTGATGTAGTCTTGTCTTGCTAACCTGATTGTACTATTGTTGTCAACATTCTTAGTGAAACTCCTGCCAAATTGCCCCGTGAACTAGCAAGCAGTGTGTGCACTAGGAAAACGACTAACGGACAACGAACGCAGAGAACACACGAGCACCAGTGCCTAGCCCGTAGTCTAGCTCCCGTTGTAGTAGTTATCTCCGCATGGTGTGGTGAGCGTGGACGGCACACGAATTACCTTTCAGTCAGGTCGACGTAGTGGTCACTTACCTAAGTTGCTCGTAGGCCGGCAGTCGTGCAGTCACTAGCGTGCGCGTAGGTGACGCAGAGGTGATGGACACCCTGGAGGCAGGGCTGGAGGATGCGAGGAGACGCCATGAGGCCCAGGAGTACGGGGCGATACCCTGGGCGGTCGTCGAGGCTGGACTCCGCACCATGTGGGCGACGGAGCATCCCCCTTCTCGACCAGCTTCTCCTCGACCGTTAACCAACGAAGGCGGCGTCGACGTGGGCGTCAACGCCGGAGGTGGCCAAGTCGGCAGCAGTGCGGGAGGCACGTCGAGGCAGCGTGGTGTGATTCACGCCGATGAAGTCGGCGGCGTTCAGGCGCGAGGGGTGCAGTCTTCGGCGACTGCAGGCTCCTCGCAGGGCGACGTCGGAGGTCGACGAAGCGGATTTTCGCCGATGTTGGCGACCCAGGTGACGGCGGGCGGGATTGCACCAAGCTACGGCTACTTTTTGTTTACGCCGAACAGGATCTTTGTTATAGTCTGCAGTCCACTTAGGGGTCGCGGATGCCCATGAAACCGCCTAAGCAGAATCTGACGTCTTCAAACCGCCTCTGTTCAAAACGCCGTCACGATCAGCTCCGAGAACATACGAGGCTGAAACTTGGACAGCGGTTAGCCTTAGGTGTCTGCTTTCCAACGGTATATTACTTGCTATTATCAGAGGTGTGTGCACTATGCAGTGAACGAAAACGTAAGCTCGGCTGAAAAAACGTGTATTCTCATTGATGCAAGGAAGAGGTGAGTACAACATTGCCTAGGGGACTCATAAGGGGTTGGGTCATCCTGGGAACTCAGAGAAGGTTGAGTCCTAGGGGAGAAAGGCTAGAGAAGAATGGGAAACGTCCTAGCTAGGTCAGCAAAGCCAACCACACTTGGATGTTCAGAGCTGTACTCAAGGCTACCAATAGTGAGTCAAGCCAACATGAGTCAGCTTGTCTTCCCACTTGCACCCTCTTGCAAGTTGCTTCCAGGAAGACCACACTTCTCAAAAGGAGGGTTATAGAGTCCCACTTGACCACCTGTACTTCTTGTCTCATTCTCTGTCCCTGCACCATTGGCATGACAACAATGAAAGGGTGGCAAGGGAAATGCTGCCAACAGTGCACCATGACTACGGAACAGTGAATTTCGGCAGCTGTCACGCAATGCTCAGATGTTGGATCGTTCTGAAACTTGGTGACCACTTGCACAGCGGGGCAAAGGACTGCCAGACCGAATTTCAGACCAATCAGATCTCGGTAGACGAGTCAGCAGCCGAAATGGTGAACTCGGGTGTTACCAAAAAGGAGTAACACACACTTCCGGGATGCCATAAGTCTTGAAACATAAAATGTTGTCATGCCTTGGTAACTGCTTCAAAAACTCTGAAACTTTGAGGGTTTGAAGAAAACGTGTTGAACAACCTCCCCACAAAATTCCAGAAGCTGAGCAGGCTTGTAGGCCGAATGGGAGTGCGATGACCGTGCCACTGTAATGTGTTGGCACAACAAACTCCCCCTCATCGTGCTCTCATTCATCCCTTAGCTGCTCCCTGAAGCTGCCTCCCCTAGTTGAAGGACATGCCACACAAGGTGGCGCAGGTCCAATGCTGATGCTCTGCAAGCCGCTTCGTCAAAAAATCTGCAGGTTGCTTGGTAGTGTTGATGTAGTACAAGGAGACCGTGCCCTTCTTCACCTCCTTCCTCACCCAATGCCATTTGATATGCATGTGCTTGTTCAGCCCATGGAGCACAGCATTGCGAGCCATTGCAATTGCTCCTTGGCTGTCACAAAACACAGGTGTAGGACCCTCTTGCTCCTGCCCCAACTCCTCAAGCAACCTCCTCATCCAAACCACCTCCTTCACCCCATGAAACAACGCCATGTACTCGCTCTCCGTTGATGAGTGAGCTATCTCCCCTTGCTTCTTAGACTTCCAGCTCACTGGACTCCCTCAGACACAGCATACATAGCCACCGTGGGATGTTGCATCACTGATGTCACTTGCCCAGGTAGCATCGGTGAAGCACGAGAGGTACAAGTGTCCACGCCTTGCAGGTGCACCGGTCTTCGTGCTCACCTCCTCCACTCCCTTTTGCTTCAGCTGCCCATGCACTGAATATTGCAGCCCCACCCTTGAGGTTGCCATGCAGTACCTCACCAGCCTCTCTGCTGCATCAAGGTGCTCTTGAAGGGGCCTAGACACCACACGAGCCAGCTGCGAAACCGCGAATGAAATATCGGGGCGAGTGTTGACCGAAGCATACATCAAGCTCCCCACCATTGACTGGAACCGACGCTGCAACTCGGGCTCCAACACCTCACCCTCCTCTTCATCAAGGTGTAGCTGAAATCCTGAGGGTAGTGGAGTCTTTACACTCCTCCCTTCCTCCAGCCCATACCTCTCCCCCATGGCTGCAAGGTACTTGTGTTGGTGAAGCCTCAACCATCCTTTCACCTCGTCCCGCTCCACGTGAAGACCAAGGTAATACCCCACTGGTCCAAGGGCCTTGCATTGAGAGGTCTTCTTCAGCTTCCCTTGCACCTCCTTGATCCTCTCCAGGGATGGAGAGAAGAGGAGAATGTCATCGACGTAGACAAGGAGAAACACTTTCTCCTCATCCCCCTCGGTTATGAAGAGACTCTCGTCGCACCCACTAACTTTGAAGCCAAGAGCCTCCAACGCCTCCACCAGCCTTGCATACCAGCACCTTGGAGCTTGTTTGAGGCCATAGATGGCCTTGTTGAGCCTGCAAACACGTCCGCTCCCATCGTCGTACCCCTCTGGCTGCTTCATGTAAATCTCCTCATCTACCACGCCATAGAGGAAAGCCGTCTTCACATCCATTTGCTCCACCTTCCAACCACAAACGGCAGCTGCTGCCAGCAACACCCGGAGCGTAGGAGCCTTGGCAACAGGAGCAAACACCTCCTTAAAGTCAACCCCCTCCCTCTGCTGGAAACCCTTGATCACAAGTCTTGTTTTGCGCCTCTCCAACTTCCCCTCCGCATCGGTCTTCACACGTAATATCCACGTGCAATCCAATGCCTTTCTTCCCGGGGGCAGATTGGTGAGGGTCCACGTTCCATTCTCCATGAGGCTCTTAAACTCATCCTCCCTTGAAGCCAACCAAGCCTCTCGATCATCTCCAGCAAGTGCTTCCTCCATCGAAGCCGGTTCATGAGGTAAGTTGACACCGAAGCAACAAATCTGCTCCATCTCTCCCTCGGCTCCCTTCTCCTCATCATCTTCCTCCTCCTGGACCAGCAATGCCTTGGGACCCCCAAGCCTTTCATACTTGAGGAAATCCCTTGGGTGAGCAGCTCTCTTGGGCCTCTCCTTGGCTGCACTCTCCTTAGCTCCACCACGGACAGCACCACGCTTCCCTTGGGTTGTCCGCCTTGGTGGAAGAGTAGGGGATGGTGTAGGCTGCTGCACCTCCTCCTCGGCATCACCTCTCTCAGCTACAGGGGCCTTCTCTTGCTGCAACACTCCCTCCACCTCTACTGCCTCCCCTTCAGCACCTCCCAAGTCATGTGACACCTCCGTTACCTCTGAAGACGAAGACAACTCGATGGGAATGAAGAGTGGGTCATTCGTTCCCACCTCTATTCCGAGCGGAATGGTGACCTTGCTCCTCCCTCGCTCCAACCACTCCTTGAACATGAGCCCCTCCATGAACTTGGCATCTCTGGTGGTGAAGATGGTGTTGGCTATTGGGTCCCACATGAGCCACCCCTTGCTCCCTTGTGCAAGTCCCAAATGAACAGCCCACACCGCCGCCGCTTGAAGCTTGTCACGCTTTTCCTTAGGGACGTGCACGAGTCCCATGCACCCAAAGACTCGAAGCATATCCACCAGAGGCTTCTTGCCCCTCCATTTCTCCATAGGGACCCAATGCTGCCCTCCCACATGAGTCAATACTCGGTTCTTGATGACGGTGGCATGGCGAATAGCGAGGGGCCAGAACCGTAAGGGTAGACCCGAGTCTACCAACATCGTTCTCCCGCCCTCCAAGATGGTCCGGTTCGCTCTCTCTGCCACGCCATTGGATTGAGGGGTGTAGGCCGTGGTGAGCTGCTGCTTGATGCCATGCCGCTTCAGCCAGCTCCGGAACTCCGCTCCCAAGAACTCCCCACCACGGTCACTACGTATCGCCTTCACCCGCTTGCCGCTCTCTCGCTCCACCATGGGCAGCCACTCTTCAATGATGACCCTTGCAGCATCACTCTTCTTTGCAAGTGGAAAGGACCAGGTGAGCCTTGTGTTGTCATCCACCATGGTCATAGAATACAGGGCCCCACCATCTCCCTTCACCTTCATGGGTCCCACGAGATCCACATGCACGAGCTCCACCGGGTCACTCGACTTCCCCTCCACCGAATGGAAGGGAAACCGTGAAAACTTGCTGGTCAAGCAAGTCTCACAAGATCCCACCTCCTTGGGCTCCCCCTTTATCCTCAGCCCCTTGACTCTTTCCTCCTTAAACAGCTGCTGCAACTGAGGTAGCGCCACGTGGCCAAAGCGACGGTGTGCGGTGAGCCAATCCGTCTCACCCGTGCTAGGAGTTACACTTGGAAGCGCAGCCCCTCCATGCCCAAGGAGCCCACCATCACTGTCATCACCACCCCCTCCATTGTCCACGTGGTTAACACGCCCTCCTCTCACATCTCCAGCAGCCAAGCGCGCAGCCGCCTCCTTCCATGGCAGCACCGGTATCTCCCACATGGACCGGTGCATGTCCTTGCCGCCTCGGAGGTCCCACAATACGCGCCCATCCAGAGTTGCCTTGAAAACCTTTGTGCCCAACATCTCCATCTTCATCCCTGCCTCACTTAGGGCCTTGGTAGAGAGGAGGTTGGCACACAATCCAGGAACAAGGAGAACACGCTTCAGCCCCACAAGCCTCCCATCCGCACCCATGAACATGGCTCTCCCCTCGCCACGCACGGGTACAACTTGGCCGGTGGCTGAAACGACGGTGGCTGCCTTTGATGGCCTAACTTCATCCAGTAGATCCTCTCGGTTGGTCATGGTCATGAAGGCTCCCGTGTCGATGACCCAATGGGAGGAGCGGTGAAGAGCAATCTTGCTGGCCGGCACAACCATGTCCTCGGGGCACGCCTCCCCTACATGGTAGAACATGCCGCCGTATCCGCCAGCACCTCCTTCGCCATCCTCACTGCCCATGCCTTCTCCCATAGCTCCATGAACACCCTTGGAGCCCTCAATTGATGGCTGACCAGGCCTCCAACCGTCAGGTAGCTTGCGGCACTTGAACCATGGGTGCCCTTCCACATGGCAATACCAACACTTGCCGCCACACCGCTTGCCTCCCTTGTTGCCACGCTTCCCTCCCGAATGCTGCTCCCCTCCAGAGCCTTCCTTGGCCTTCCCTTTCTTGCTGCCACGCCCCTTGAAGCCCTTCATGCCATAGGCAGAGCCTCCACCTTCACCGGCAGCGGCGGTCAGCTCCTTCCTCCGAAACTCCTCTTGAAGAACTTGTGCGCGAATCCACTCAAGGGACCACGAGTCCTTCATCCCATTAAGGTTGACCACCAAGGGCCCCCACGACTCCGGCAGCAGGGAGAGAGCCTTGTAGCACTTGATTTTCTCAGGGTAGTCCACACCAGCAGCTGAGAGCTTCACATAGAGGTCCCGGAGTTGATCGAACGCTCCTTGTACGGCATCACCCTCGTTGATCTTCACCGCATGGAGTTGTCGCTCGAGCACCACCACCATTGCTTCGCTGCTGGGGGCATGGACATCCTTCAATATCCTCCATGCCTTAGGACCACACTCAGCTTCCTTGATGAGATGCTTGATGTGGTGCAGCTGGTTGGATGAGAGGCATTGGGAGAGAAGGAAGAATCCATCCTTGGACCGGCGATCCCATTCTTTGGTCGCTCCTTCGCTCGTAGGCCTCTTCAATTCTCCATCCATCACTTCAAGCAGCCCATAATGGTTGAAGAGGAGCTCCATCCTGAAGCTCCATGATGCCCAATCATCCCCGGAGAACTTCTCCAGGTTGAATGCCTTCACATCATCCTTAGCTGATGTTGAAACTGAAGCCATTGGCGCAGATCCGCCTGCAACGCCTCTTCCCGCTTCCCCAGCGCCTCTCACGCCACCACTGCCACTGGGACCAGCTGGAGCAGAACCTTCAGCCTCCATTTTCACCCACGAAAAGAGTAGAACAGCTCTGATACCACTTGTTATAGTCTGCAGTCCACTTAGGGGTCGCGGATGCCCATGAAACCGCCTAAGCAGAATCTGACGTCTTCAAACCGCCTCTGTTCAAAACGCCGTCACGATCAGCTCCGAGAACATACGAGGCTGAAACTTGGACAGCGGTTAGCCTTAGGTGTCTGCTTTCCAACGGTATATTACTTGCTATTATCAGAGGTGTGTGCACTACGCAGTGAACGAAAACGTAAGCTCGGCTGAAAAAACGTGTATTCTCATTGATGCAAGGAAGAGGTGAGTACAACATTGCCTAGGGGACTCATAAGGGGTTGGGTCATCCTGGGAACTCAGAGAAGGTTGAGTCCTAGGGGAGAAAGGCTAGAGAAGAATGGGAAACGTCCTAGCTAGGTCAGCAAAGCCAACCACACTTGGATGTTCAGAGCTGTACTCAAGGCTACCAATAGTGAGTCAAGCCAACATGAGTCAGCTTGTCTTCCCACTTGCACCCTCTTGCAAGTTGCTTCCAGGAAGACCACACTTCTCAAAAGGAGGGTTATAGAGTCCCACTTGACCACCTGTACTTCTTGTCTCATTCTCTGTCCCTGCACCATTGGCATGACAACAATGAAAGGGTGGCAAGGGAAATGCTGCCAACAGTGCACCATGACTACGGAACAGTGAATTTCGGCAGCTGTCACGCAATGCTCAGATGTTGGATCGTTCTGAAACTTGGTGACCACTTGCACAGCGGGGCAAAGGACTGCCAGACCGAATTTCAGACCAATCAGATCTCGGTAGACGAGTCAGCAGCCGAAATGGTGAACTCGGGTGTTACCAAAAAGGAGTAACACACACTTCCGGGATGCCATAAGTCTTGAAACATAAAATGTTGTCATGCCTTGGTAACTGCTTCAAAAACTCTGAAACTTTGAGGGTTTGAAGAAAACGTGTTGAACAACCTCCCCACAAAATTCCAGAAGCTGAGCAGGCTTGTAGGCCGAATGGGAGTGCGATGACCGTGCCACTGTAATGTGTTGGCACAACAATCTTGGTCACCCCGCCTCTTGTTGGTCGACCCGACATTCTCACCTGGAAGGAAGCCAACGAGCCCCAGCTCGAGATGGCCGGGCTGATCAGCTTTGCCCGAGGCACCGTGGCGATGCCGGAGGACCCCGACTTGCGGGCGGAGTTTCGCGCCGTGCAGCTGTTGACCTTCACGGTCATCTCACGGTGCTGCTCGCTGGGTGTGCAGATCGCTGTGAAGTCGTGCCGAGAGTACCTCGACGTCGGCCACCGGGCGTGGCACTTCATCGAGTCGACGTACCAGGTCACCGACGACTTGTTCATCGCCCAGCTTGAGGGGCAGCTGACACACCTGCGTATGGGCGACGAGGAGACGGCAACTGACTACTGCAACCGAGCTCAGCGGATTCTCACTAGGATGGCCGGCCCGCAGTACTCAATGGCGTCGTACGTCACCCACCTCATGCAGGGACTCTCGAGCAACTACAACCTCCTGAAGCGGCTATCAATGGCGTCGAGCACGAGGGCGACGCTCAACGAGGACAATTTGACCTCGTACATCCTGCAGGACGAGGCGATGCAGGAGGCTGAGCGGTCCCAGGAGCTCTTGGCGCAGGAAAACTTCGTCGCCCCGGCAGAGCAAGGAGGTCGACCGGGGTAGCGCGGACAGTTTGGCGGCGGTGGTAGCAGTGGCAGGAAGCCGGCCAAGGAAGTCGACAACAAGAAGTCGACCAAGGATAGCGGTTGAGCAGAAGGAAGTCGGGAGTGCTGGATCTGCTACCGCCCCGACCACCTCTCCTTCGAGTGCCCCGACCGCAGTGACTCCGACGACGACGACGCCAAGGGAGGCCGCGGGAGGGTTGGCAGTCGTCGTCCTCGTCGAGGAGGAAACCAGCCGCGCAAGGAGAAGCAGTCGACTACTTCAACCTCGGCGAAGGACGCCGACTCCTCTGCTGGCGGCAAGGGGCGGGACGACAAGACGATGGTCGGCGTGGTGGAGTCGACTGTCTCGCTGGCGCCGGAGGCCGGAGAAGACTTCCAGGCGGTGGCGGTGGCTGTGCAGGCAAACCTGGCGGTGGTCCTGCTCGACAGCGGCTGCTCCCACCACCTGATGGGGACGAAGGAGGTCTTCTTCGACCTGCAGCCGAGCGGCGACATCAAGCACGTGCGCGACTTCAATGGGGCGTTGCAGGACGTCCAGGGCCGCGGCACCGTCGCCCTGCAAGGGGAGGCCGGGAAGCAGGTGCTCATCCCCAACGTGCTCTACGTCCCGGGTGTGCGGGTGAACCTGCTTTCGGCCGGCCAGCTGAAGGAGAATGGCGTGAAGCTGCAGGAGGACGGCGATGGGATGTTGCTCGTCTCGGCGGCGGGCGACGTTCTCGGTCGGGCGTCCTACACTGGGCGAGTTCTCTGCACCGACATGCGTCCCTGCTCAACGGCGTCGACGTCGCCCACGACGGAGGTCGTGGGCGTGCGGGCGATCGTCTCGGCAAGTAAGTCGACGCCGGACAGGCTGCATGCGAGGCTTGCTCACGTCGGCATGGACACCATCCGGAGCTCGGCGAAGCACGGGGTCGCCACTGGGCTGGACCTCAAGTCAGCGTCAGGCGCCGACTCACCGTGTGTCTCATGTGTCGGCGGGAAGCTGGCGCGTCACACCTTCCCCGACCAAGGCTCCGACGCCGACGACGTGCTGGCTGTCATGCACGTCGACCTGTGTGGACCGTTCCGCGTTATTGCCAAGGATGGCAACTTCTTGCTGCTGAAGGACCGCAAGACCCGCTACGTGTGGGTGAGGACGGTCGCCAAGAAGTCGGATGTGCTGCTGGAGTTCCAGAGGTGGCTGGTGTTGGTGGAGAGGCAGGTGAAGAAATCGGTGCTGATGCTGCGCTCCGACGGGGGAGGGGAGTTCCTCGGGAAGAAGTTCACCGACTTCGTGGACGGCAAGGGGATCGTCCACGACCTGACCTGCCCGTACACCCCACAGCAAAACGGCATGGCGGAGTGCGAGATGCGCACGGTGGTGGAGTCGGTGCAGACGATGCTGCTGCACATGGGCGTGCAGCACCACTGGTGGCACCTCGCTTTGCGGCAGGCCGTTTGGATCCTCAACTGCTTGGAGCGGTTGACGCTGCCGCCGCGGACGACGCCGTACCAGTTGCTCACCGGGACGAAGCCCGACTTGTCCCTGGCACTGGTATGGGGCTGCATGGCGCAGTTCTTTGTCCCCGAGCAGCAGCGTGGTGGGAAGCTGAAGCCGAAGGTCAGGTGGGGCCTTCACCTCGGCGTGTCGGAGGAGAGCAAGGGCTGGGTGCTCCTCGATGTCGCCGACAACCGGGTGGTCACCACATCGGACGTGGTGTTCTACAAGGATATGTCGCTGGAGGCGTGGAAATCAGAGCACGGGCAGGTGTCAGGACGGACGCCGGCCACCCCGCCGATCGACACCTCGACAGCGACACTGCCTCTGCCCCAAGGTCGGTGAGCTTGCTGCTGAGGACGTCGGGGTCGTCCGTCCTCCTTCCCCTCCCTCTACGACCCCTGCCCCTCCACTCTTGGCCGACTCGCGCGGGCTGACCTCAGTGTCGGCCTCCGGCGATAAGGGGAGTAGTGGGACGTCGCCCTCGGCGCCGGCCAAGAGCATCGCCGGTGGCCGACGTGACGAGCAGCAAGTCGACGTGGGAGTGAAGTCGACGTTGATAGAGGAGGAGCAGGTCGAGCAGGGGAGCAGGCAGCGGTGATGCCGACCACGGAGCAGTCGGCAACCATGCAGTCAGCAGAGGAGCCGACCACAGGGGAGAAGTCGGCCAGGAAGCCGACCGAGGTGCAGCAGGACGACGAGGGCGGCGCAGCCGGTGACGAAGGAGGGGACGCCGAGGAGTCAACCAAGAGCGACGTAGTGGAGGTTCGGCCTGAACCCCGGAAGTCAGGCCGACTTCGGAGGCCGCCCGACTTCTTCGTCCCCGCTGCCTTCACCACGGTGTACGACGTGGACGACGACGACCTGGTGTATGACGACACTGAGGAGGATGAGGAGTTTGCGGAGCTCGACCCCGACATGCATCCCGAGCACCGTTGGGACATCTCGACGATGACGGTGAAGGAGGCGTTGGCGAGCTGGAAGGGCCTGGTGGTGAAGGCCGCCATGGAAGAGGAGATCCAGAACCTCATCAACATGGGCGCTTGGGAGCTGGTCGAACGCCCGCCGGGAGTGACCATCATGAAGAACTGGTGGGTGTTGACGTTGAAGTACCACGTCGATGACACCGTCGAGCGCGAGAAGGCGAGGCTGGTCGTGAAAGGCTTCACCCAGGTGTACGGCGCCGACTACGACGAGACGTTCGCGCCGGTGGGCAGCTATGTCACGCTGAGGATCTTCCTCAGCATCGTCGCCATCCTCAACCTCAACCTGATGCAGCTCGACATGAAGAACGCCTTCCTGCAGAGCAAGCTCGATCGGGTGCTCTACATGTCCCAGCCGGACAACTTCAACGACGGAACCGGCCGGGTGTGCAAGCTGCAGAAGAGTTTGTACGGGCTGAAGCAGTCGCCGCTGCTGTGGTACTTGGCGCTCAACGACGTGCTGGTCGGAAGAAGAGCCAGGTCGACGAGGCTCTCTACTTCAAGGTCGGCGATGACGGAGTGGCCTGCTGGGTGCTGGTCTACGTCGACGACCTGCTCGCCGCCAGCAGCAGCACCGAGATGCTGAAGGAGCTGGAGGAGCTGCTGGAGTCCGCCTTCGAGCTGCGTGAGATCTCGCCAGTGCAGAAGTACCTTGGGCTGGAGATTGTGCACAACAGGTCGGCAAGGAAGCTGTGGCTGCATCAACAGGGCTACGCCGACAAGCTGCGTAGGCGCTTCATCGACGAGGAGCAGACCGGGCGCAATCCGAAGACGCCGGTCTCGGTCGATGTCTACGTCGAGCTCACCTTCGACGACGAGGAGGCACATGAGCGACAGGAGGAGGAGTACCGGTAGAAGGTCGGCTCGCTGCATTTCGCGGCGATGACGACGATGCCGGGCATCGCCTTCGCCTGCAGCAAGCTGGGGAGCGGCCTCACGGTGAGGAGCGACCAGCACTGGCGCGAGGTAGACCGTTGCCTCGCCTACCTCGCCAACACGCTTGAGATCACCCTGGAGTTCGGCGGTGGACCTGAGTCTCTGGAGCTGGTCTGCTACGTGGACGCCGACGACGTCGGTGACAAGCAGAGCCGGACGAGCACGGGCGGCTACGTGCTCGTCTACGGAGGGGCCACTGTCTCCTGGTCGAGCCAGCGCATCAAGTGCGCGACGCTGTCGTCGACCGAGTTGGAGTACGTGGCGGCCACGGAAGCCGGCAAGGAGGGACGACGTCTTCGCTTCCTCCTTGCAGAGTTCCGGCAGCTGGATGCCGGGAAGCCGACTTTGCTTCGGGTGGACAACAAGTCGGCCATCACAGTCGCCGAGGGCATGGGGTTAATAGTCAACCTCAAGCACGTGGAGCGGCGAAAGGCCTGGCTACAGCACATGGTGAAGCGCGGGAAGTTCTCGCTGAGGTACATCCCGACCGCTGAGCAGCTGGCCGACTTCATGACGAAGGCGCTGCACGATCCGGCCTTCAACCGGTGCTCCGCTGCCATCGGCCAGGTGCGCTTGGCCGACGTGGGCGACGGGGACAATGACGTGCAGCAGTAGGTGCCGTGCCCTCTTGCATGGCTGGTGCAGTGGACGACGTGCTGTGTGTTGGGTGCACGTTAACGAGCTATTCTCCGAGGAATACTGCCGTGTGGGCTGGGGGCCCAAGTGAACGCGGCAGGGGAGTGTCAACGGGAGTTGGGTGTGGCCCCGTCCTCGCTTGGGCGGAGCCGACTTTGTGGTCGGGTGTGAGGGGAGCAGCCGACCTGCATTAGTGGGCGAACAGGTCGACGGGGTTGGTCAACCTACACGGGAGCCAGTGCACGAGCGCCGACTTCCGGTTGGCGCCGACTTCGAGGAAGTCGACCTGGGAAGTCGACCTGCGGAGGGCGTCGACTTAGTGACGCCAACTTGGGGCAGCCGACTTGGGTGGTCGGCTGACAAGACTGCTGGTCGACCGAGCATGGTGGTCGACGAAGGAGGGGCCAACGTCGACCACGACAAGGGAGACTCAAGTAGCCGAGCAGCTGGGCGTCGAGGAGCAGGGCGTCAACTTGGTGACGCTGACTTCGGATAGCCGACTTGGGTGGTCGGCTGACAACGATGCTGGTTGACGTGGAGCTGGTCGACCAGGAGTGACGTCGACCTGGAGCTGGTCGACCAGGGGTGTGGTCGACCTGGTGAGGTCGACTAGAGGTGGTCGTCGACTTGGGAGGTCGACGGGCACATACAGGAGCAGCTGGTCTACGTGGTTGCCCGGTCGACCAGGTTACCTGGGTGACGGGGTTCCGCGGCGGAGTACAACGGTCGCCCATGCGATGTTGGGGAGACCGACCTCGGTGGTGGTATCCCGAGGTCGACGTGGCGGATCAGGTACAGTCGTCAGCACGAGGACGACTTGGTGTCTGCGCTGTGCAGGTGACGAGGCACAGCATGCCAATCACCTGCGAGCACCTGCAAAGTACGTGCGCTGCTATTCTGTGGGAGTAACGCTGGCACGCCGTCAACCTTCAGCGTTGGCACGCTGTCGACTTTGCACTGCTGGAGCGCGGTCGACCAAGTCGTGCTGGAACGCGGTCGACCATGCTACGCTGGCAGACGACTGACCTGCATGCTAGCTCTGATGTAGTCTTATCTTGCCAACCTGATTGTACTATTGTTGTCAACTTTTTTAGTGAAACTCTTGCCAAATTGCTCCGTGAACTAGCAAGCAGTGTGTGCACTAGGAAAACGACTAAGGGACAACGAACGCAGAGAACACACGAGCACCCGTGCCTAGCCCGTAGTTTAGCTCCCGTTGTAGTAGTTATCTCCGCACCCACATCAGCCACCCCTTCGAGTCAGGAGCCATCCCAAGATGGACAGCCCACACAGCAGCAACTTCCAGCTTGTGCCTCTGCTCCTTAGGCACCATCACAAGTCCCATGTAGCCCCACACCCACAGCATGTCAATGGATGGCTTTTTCCCAAGCCATCGTTCGTACGGCACCCAATGTTTGTCACCAACATGCGTCAAGACCCTGTTCTTGACTGTGATGACATCACTGTAGGGCATCCCAGCAGCTCTTAACAAGGTCTTAGCCGCCTCGCCAATAGTCCGGTTGGCACGCTCAACTATGCCGTTATGCTGCGGTGTTCCAGGGCATATCAGTTGGTGTCGAGTGCCGTTCCTCTTGAGGAACTTGGTGAATTCCGCTCCAAGGAACTCTCCACCTCGGTCACTCCTCAGCACCTTCACCAACCGCATCGCTTGCCGCTCCACCATCGGCAACCAATCCTCTTTGATCGCCGCTGCATCGCTCTTTTTGGACAAGGGACGTGCTCACGTGAAACGGATCCATTCGTCCACCATGGTGAGGAAGTACAGCACTCCCCCAGTCCCCTCTGTCCTCATAGTACCCACCAGGTCCATGTGCACCACCTCCAATGGCGCCTTCGCTGATCTCTTCGCACGTGGAAACGGGAACCGCGCAAACTTGTTCTGCATGCACGCCTCGCAGCTGCCAAATGAAGCGCCATCTCCTTGCAGTTGCAGGCCGTGCACGCACTTCTCCTTGTGCATCACCTCCAATGTAGAAACAGTGCAAGCCGCCGATGCCAAGTCTCCCAATTCGTTTTGCCCGAGGTAGCCAATGCCTTCACTGCCGCGCTTCCTCCAATCAGCTCCTCTCCTTGCACACCTTGCTGCTCCTCCTCGGTGACACTCTCCTCCATAGATGCTGCGGCTGCCGCCTTGCTCGATTTCCACCAAGGGAGGACCGGGATCTGCCACATCCCTTACGCTGCAGAACCCAAATGAGGTGCTCGTCGTTGTAGCCACAATTGCGCCTCGAGCCAATCGTCTCGGTGTTCACACCCGCATCTCCCAATCGGCCGGTAGAAATCAATTTCGCGCACAAGTCCGGCACCCATAGCACGTTCTTCAGCCCGACGAGCTCTCCATCTGCTCCCATAAACTTGGCGCATCCCGTGCCCATGAGCTTGGCCTTGGCGCGCGTTGCGGATGTGACTGTAGAGATGGGTGCGGGCTGAATCTCATCGAGTAGGTCGGCGCGAGGAGTCATATGCCAGGAGCTTCCCGAGTCAATCACCCAATGGGTGAGGGGGTGTAGGAGAACCTTGGCAGCCATGGCGGGGTCGCGGATCCAGACCAGGCCTGTCGCTTGCAGGGCGTTTGCCCTGCTGGACCTTGAATTCCACGGTTGGGTTGCCCTTGAAAACTGAAATTGATGGGTTAAAACATTTCCGGCCCTGATTCCTTACAGAGCTGATTTCGGGCTTAGGCCTGGACTGTTAAGGGTAGCTTTTAGGCGAGCCCTGGAACAAAATCTTTTGAACCCTCCCTCCCACCCCTTTCCCCCCACCTCAAACTCCTCCACTCCCACTCCCCCCGTTTCTATCTTGATTGCATTCAAACCTGGCAATCTGGAGTTGCGTGGCTGGGCCACAGATTCAACTCAACCTACAACTGGTACTTCTGCCAATCACAACCTCGCTCCCATCCCATGACACACAGACAGCAGCATGATTCAGCATAGCGGCAGCAAAACACATCTCAGATCCCCGTTGTGCACTCCACCAGCAGGCATGAATTGACATAGCAGCAGCAAAATACATCGCAAATCCCTGCTAAGAGTTGGAAGAGGAGGAAGTCAGTTAAGCGTGCGTAGTGAATGACGCTAACTAGCTTTTTATTTATGTGGTCTTTGCTTATTGTAATACTTGCAGAGTGCAGCTGTTAGCTTTGTGGTATAAATGAGGCTGCAAAATTTTCGCGCCAAACCTGATTTACAGGGAGGAAAAAAAATCAGCCCTGAAGCCTAAGGGCCGAGATTCGCCCCGACCCTGCTAAATCCAGGGTCGTACATGCCGGGTCCCCTGATTTGTCCGGGGGGCCCGAAACGAAACGACAGCCCTGATCCAGACAAAGATTACGTGGTGGAAGCAGACGCTAGTGACCACGCAGTCGGAGCAGTATTGATGCAGGTTCACGGACGCGGCTTGCAGCCCATCGCCTACCTGAGTAAGAAGCTACACGGAGTAGAACGGAATAACCCATGACAACTTAGCGATAGTCACCGCCTTCAAGGCATGAAGGTGTTACCTAGAGGGAGCCAAGACCATAGTATACACTGACCACTACAGTCTCAAATACCTCAAGTCGCTGCCTACGCTCTCACGATGACAGGTGCAGTGAATGGACTTCCTGGAAACACACTTCCACTACGACACCGTCTACACGCCAGGGCTACACAACAAGGCCGACGTACTGAGCCGGCCAGGGCACGTAGTAGGCATCCAGCACGACGGGATGAACCCTCTGCTCAAGGGTCTATTCCAACATGGGTACTCGCTACAGCACAGAAACAGAAGTTGTTACAATGCGAGAAAGCCTTAGCGATAAAGAAGGGTTCAAGAAAATTCTAGGTATCGAACTGTTCCCCGCTCCGACATATCTTACTGAAAGAGTTTCACGACGTAGCATACGCGGGACATTTCGGGAGTAACAAGACGTTAGCAGGGATAGCAGGCGCATAGCAATTTGTCACCTCATGCGACACGTGCCAGCGGATGAAGAATAGCAAGCAGAAAAAGTAGGGTTACTTCAGCCTCTACCCGTACCTGAGCAACCATGGCAAGTTGTTAGCCTAGACTTCATTACTGGGCTACCTTCGACCTTATGTGGTGATCGATAAGTTCTCTCAAATGGGACAATTTATCCCGACCAATGCCACGGCTACTGCTGAAGCAACTGCTTGCCTCTTCTTCGACCGCATCCTCACCATCCACGACATCCCCGCCACATTAATCTCGGATAGGGACCCAAGGTTCACTAGTGAGTTCTGGAGGGAACTCATGAGTCTGTTGGGGACAAAACTTGCGATGTCTTCATCGTACCACCCCCAGACTGATGAACAGATGGAGCGACTCAATTAGGTGGTTGAGCAGTTACTGCGCACTACTTGCAAAGACGAAACTGGGATCTACAGTTATTGACGCTTGAGTTCGCTTACAAGAACACGTCACATACGGCCACAAGGAAAACTTCTTTCTTCCAATGCTACAGACGGGAACTTGCACCACAGCAGCCAACCACACTGGCACACGTTCAAGCTGCACATGAATTCATCACCACCATGCAGCAGCTATGGGAGAAGACTCAGCGACGTCTCACCACGATGCAGAACTCCCAGGCAAGATCACTCGGTAGTAGTCAAAGATCAGGTGCTTCTTGACACAAGCAACATGGACTTGTCCCACCTTCCGTCCATGCTCCGGCCTCGCTCCTGTGGTCCTTTTCGCGTTGAGACCACCGGTTGCGCTTACCTACTACGTGGAAGTTTCACAACGCTTTCCATGTTCAGCTGCTGAAGCCCTACAAGGACCCCAACCAACAGTTTACAGGACGACAGCTACCGCCACCACCATCTGTTCTTGTACAAGATGAATTGCTTCTACCAAATTCAGAAAAGGACCCGTTCGAGACGCTTCACGACCCGCAGAACCTTCTATTAACACCAGGGTTACTGCGTTTTTGTCGAGCCCATATATAGCCTCGTGTTGTACCCAAGTGATCATATTATAATTTCTAAACCAGTTATTTGATCCTCACACTGCACCTCCCCTAACAACGGACGCCGCTGCCGCAGAGGCCGGGTGGCAGGAGAGAGGGAGGAGTAATGTCGAACCACAGCGGCGTAAAATGTTTGGACCGATGTTACCAGACGAATGTGGGCCTTGGTCAGCAGGTGAGCTCGAACGGCAAGCCGTGCGATACCGTCACGCTCCGTCCACTGTGTGTAGGCAAGGAGGTTCGCCCGGTACCGCCACTTCACGTCCTCGCCAGCGTCAGCAACAGGCTCAGTGGGAGTCGTGGGGGCCCGAAGGGACGATCAGGGACGCCATCTCTATATGAAACGACGGAGATACCGTCGCAGGCACTCGAGCCACCACTCTAACAAGAAAGGGCACCCATCGTCGTCAACCTCTAGGACAGTGATAGTGGCCATGACAGGCAATGGCAGTCAGCAGCGGCGGCGCAAGGGTGGCAGTAGCGACTGCGGCGGAGGAAGCTGTAGCGGCAATTGCAGGGGCAGCAGTGGCGGTTGCTGCGGCTGCAGCGATATAGGCAGCTGCAGCGGTGGCAGCCGGTGTAGCGGTAGTCGCAGTGGCAGCTGTAGCGGCAGTGAACGAGCAGGCACGGCGCAGCCGCGCGCGTTGGCAGGCACGTGGCAGCAGGGTGCTTAGGGCGCCTAGAGTAGGGCGCACGGGGCGCAAGGCAGCAGGGCGCGCGGCGCGCGGGGCAGGAGGGCGCGCGAGCGTGTAGGGCAGCAGGGCGCGCGGGGCACATTGGGCAGCAGGGCGCGCGGGGCGCGGGGCAGCAGGTTGAGCGAGGCGCGAGGCAGCGCGTGCGGCACGCATGGCAGCACGCCGAGCACGATGCGCGGGGCAGCAGGGCAGTGGCGTGCGACGTGCGGGGCAGTGGGGCAGTGGCACTCGATGCGCGGGGCAGCGGAACAGTGGCGCTCGAGGCGCGGGGCAGCGAGATCAAACCTATCCTAATCGTAGGTTCGGTGTTTTGTTCGGCAGTCGGACCTAACCTAGTGCAAGATTCCATGTTAAAGGCCAAACCCCGAATTACACAACGAAGTCAATGTAAAATTTGCAGGTTCGAGAGTCGGGAAACCCCAGGAGGAAGTTCGGTGGGAAAATCAAAACCAATCGCATAAAAGAACCACTCAAAAATTTGGACCAATCGCGTGAAGGTGGTGACAGTTTGACGCCCGACTCGGTGATTCTCGGTAAAACGAGATTGACGAAATATATCCTCTCGTCACAACCCAAAACTGAACTCCTCCCCATCAACCTTTTATAAGGGCGTGTGTCTTTTGGCGAAATTTGTCAAAGTTCGAACATTAACCGCTTTGCACCGTGGCAAAAGACTCTCAATAGTATTGTACCGAGTAGAACCTAACTAAAAGTTAGAACTGACACAAGTTCGAATCCCTAGTGCACACGCCCTAACTCGTGCACTTTGTGCAAAAACTGAAAGAGAGTAGCGCGGAACGAATTTGACTAGGAAGATGGGATTCAAAAGGTGAAACCCTAGAACTGTATCCGTACAGCCCCACTACAGCCTATCACCATATTGACATACCGCGGAATTAGAGTTTGGGCGAAGAGTCGGTCTGGTAGGGTTTGAGCTCAACCAAGTCCAATTTAGTTTCTTCGCATTCCGCAAACCCCGCGGTTCGCCGTACACGTTGCCGCGCACTCCAGCAGCGCAGCCCTCGCATCGTCTCCCTCACGGCGGTTGTGAGCGTCGGTGTGGCGAGCATGGCGACCTTCGAGGCGTACGAGCGGCAGTTCAACGGCATCGTCGACGCCTTGTCACACGGTACGCATCACCATAGGCCGCCACCGCTCGTCTCGTGTTTGCGCTCCTCCGCCCTGCATGGTTCCCTGTGTTTCGCTCGTCGCTCCTCATCGGTTTCATCGCGTCGCGCGTCTCACTCATCCCGACGTGGCCGTGCAGGTGCGTCCAGCGGTCGGCTGCACGAGTCGCAGCGGCGCATCGACGACGCGGAATCACTGGTACGTCGCCGCCGCTCCCCCCGCACCCTCTTCGAGTCCTCCAAGGCTCTCTCTTATGTTCGCCACCTCGTTCGTCCCTCCGCTCTTCAGTCCCCACCCCGCTGCTCTCCTCCCCGCCCCGCTGCTCTCCTCCCCGCCCCGCTGCTCTCCTCCCCGCCCCGCTGCTCTCCTCCCCGCCCCGCTGCTCTCCTCCCCGCCCCGCTGCTCTCCTCCCGCCCGCTGCTCTCCCGCTGCTCTCCTCCCCGCCCCGCTGCTCTCCTCCCCGCCCCGCTGCTCTCCTCCCCGCCCCGCTGCTCTCCTCCCCGCCTCGCTGCTCTCCTCCCCGCCCCGCTGCTCTCCTCCCCGCTCCGCTGCTCTCCTCCCCGCCCCGCTGCTCTCTTCCCCGCCCCGCTGATCTCCTCCCCGCCCCGCTGCTCTCCCCCCCGCCCCGCTGCTCTCCTCCCCGCCCCGCTGCTCTCCTCCCCGCCCCGCTGCTCTCCTCCCCGCCCCGCTGCTCTCCTCCCCGCTCCGCTGCTCTCCTCCCCACCCCGCTGCTCTCCTCCCCGCCCCGCTGCTCTCCTCCCCGCCCCGCTGCTCTCCTTCCCGCCGCACATATTCCTTCTTCCCCCCTCCTCCAGATTCGCCAGATGGATCTCGAGGCGCGCTCGCTTCCCCCCACCGACCGCGCGCATCTGCTGGCGCGCCTGCGCGCGCACAAGCTCGCGCTGCTTGCCGCCAAGAAGCGCGCCGCCGAGACGGGGGGGGGGGGGGGGAGTCGTGATGGGCGGGAAAGCAGGGGGGCAAGCGGGGTCACGAGGGGTGGGGAGAGCGGAGGAGGAGAGAGCAGCGCTGCTGGAAGATGGAAGGGACTATGTGCCTCTATCGGTATGTGCCTCTATCGGTATGTGCCTCTATCGGTATGTGCCTCTATTGGTGTGTGCCTCTATCGGTATGTGCCTCTATTGGTGTGTGCCTCTATCGGTATGTGCCTCTATTGGTGTGTGCCTCTATCGGTGTGTGCCTCTATTGGTGTGTGCCTCTATCGGTGTGTGCCTCTATTGGTGCGTGCCTCTATCGGTGTGTGCCTCTATCGGTTGGTGCCTCTATCAATGTGTGCCTCTATCGGTGTGTGCCTCTATCGGTGTGTGCCTCTATCGTTGTGTGCCACTATCGGTGTGTGCCTCTATCGGTGTGTGCCTCTATCAGTGTGTGCCTCTATTGGTGTGTGCCTCTATTGGTGTGTGCCTCTATTGGTGTGTGCCTCTATCGGTGTGTGCCTCTAACGGTGTGTGCCTCTATTGGTGCGTGCCTCTATCGATGTGTGCCTCCCTCTCCCCAGAGGGCAGGGCCCACCAATCCGTCTGCCAGTGGAACACCGTGTCCATCCATCCATCTTGCGGCCCTCCCCTCCTCCTCTCTTCTCCTACTTCGCCCCTCCCCCCCCCAGGGCGCGGCAGACCAGCGCGCGCGGCTGCTGCAAGTGACGGCGCGGGTCAGAATGAACAAGAGTGATTGAACTAGGAAAGAGTTGGGTACAAGTAGGAAACCCTAAACTTACTGTAACCCATAGTAACTACCCCACTACAGCCTAAACAAACTGTAGCAGATATAACATTTGACACACCCCCATAGGCAAAGTGGGGGAGAGCAAGGGGTCACAAGACCAGTCAAGAAAGGCAAAGCAAGCTCAGGGTGGATCACAACGTCACCACACACTCTGAGCACAAGCAAAGGGCCACAAGGCCAGTTCACATGTAGAGGCATATATGCAACACAAACAGCACAGTGATCTCTACCTAGCAAAGCAAGCATGCAGGTATATATATATATATCACAGTACAAGCAAAGCCTACAGCAAGTGAGGAAAGGTGGGCACAAGCCCTAGCATAGTGCAGAAACGCTGATGATCACCAGACTGAAGTGCCTTGGTAAATATATCAGCAGTGTTGGCCCGAGTGGCCACGTAACGCAGGCGAAGCTGACCACGCTGCTGCAACTCTCGAGCCAGGAAGTAACGCAGAGCGATGTGCTTCGTTCTGTGCTCCTCACACAAGGCAATGGTAGCCTTGTTGTCGACGTACAGCACTGGAGGAGAACGAGGCCGCTCTCCTGGGCCAGTCAGTAGGTAGGTGAGCCAACGTAACTCCTGTGCAGCCATGGCTGTGGCGTAGATCTCAGCCTCACAACTGGAGCTGAGAACTGAAGACGAGCGTGTAGAACGCCAAGAAACTGAACCAGAGCCAAGGCTGAAGGTGTAACCCTGTGACGACCGCTGAGTAGCCTGGTCGTCAACCCAAGAAGCGTCTGAGTGCCCAGTGAGAACAACTGAGCTCCTCCCTCCAAGCACTAGCCCCATGCCTGATGTACTGCACAAGTAGCGCAGTACCCTCTTAGCAGCATCCATGTGCACCTTTCGGTGCCGACCAGGAGCCATGTAGCGAGCCAGAAGGCCAAGAGGGTACGCGAGGTCAGGACGAGTGCAAGTCATCAGGTACATGAGGCAGCCAACTAGCTCTGGGTAAGGACCACTTGGCTCTACGGACTCGTCCGAAGGTGGAGCTGAGAGCGAGTGACCTGTAGCCAGAGGAGTGGCCTGTGCCGAGGACCAGGTGAAGCCGAAGCGCTGAAGGACCTGCTGCACCATGTGTGACTGAGACAGTGTGATGGTGCGGCGTGCTCTGTCCCAGGTGATCTGCAAGCCAAGGTAGCTGCGCAGTTCACCCAGGTCTGTGCACGTGTGTCTCTTCTGCAGCTCCAACTTCACGTGGGCGAGAGCCTCAGTGTCAGCAGTGGCAAAGACCAAGTCGTCGACGTACACGAGGATGTAGAACGGCGGCAGCGAAGTGTCGGTGCGCAGAAACAGCAACGGGTCAGCAGTAGAAGGCGCGAACCCAAGAGCCGCAAGTGTAGTACTGAGTGTGTCGTGCCAGTCACGTGGCGCCTGGCGGAGACCGTAGACCGGCCGCCGGAGGCTCCACTGGGTACCAGGAGGGAACGACCCAGTGAAGCCAGGAGGGCGGCGCAGCCAGATCTCCTCGTGCAGGCTGCCCTGCAAGAAAGTTGTGCTGAAGTCAAGAGAGTGAAGCTCGTAGTCACGCTGAGCGGCAACGTGCAGTAGCACCCGAAGAGTAGTCATCTTCGGGGTGGGGGAGAAGGTCTGGAAGAAGTCTACTCCCTCTCGCTGACTGAAGCCTCGAGCAACGTAACGAGCCTTAAAGACAGGTGGAGAACCTGGCGGCCGCTTCACCCTGAAAATCGACATGCCACTGACGATGTTCGCCCCAGGAGGGGGAACCTCGTCGACGTAAGTGCCAGTGGACTTCCAGGATGCCATCTCTGCGTCCATGGCTGACTGCCACTGAGAGGAGTACTCACCCGCGATCGCCTCAGCGTAAGAGCGCGGGGTCGGGATGTCTGGTGCATCCGGGTCTCCCTCAGGTGCAATCAGCATGGACACGAGATGAGGTACAGCAGCGGCAAAGCACCCAAACTCCTCCTGCCTGTCCTCAAGGACGTCCGTGCCAAGAGCACACTCACCCCCGACGGACGGAGGACAGACAGACTCAGACTCAGCAACAAGACTGGCAGCGTAGTCTAGACGACAGTGAGCAGCAAAGTCGACAAGCTCAGCAACTAAGGCAGACGCAGCAGCTGACTTAAAGGAAGGGTCAGTGACAGCAGCGGCCAGGAGACGCGTGACAGTAGGACTAGCAACACGAAGAGAGTAAGACCCCGGGTCAGCAAGGGCCGGAAGAGAGGACGCAGAAGGAGAAGGCAGAGGGACACGCTGTGGAGCAGTGGAGAGACAAAGCGTCATCTCGTGAGTGCCTGGGACAGGAGGAGGATGCTGACACGGGACACGACGACCAGTGCGAGCAGCACAAACAGGTGACGCAGAACGAGACTCAGGCGACACAGGACGAGACTCTGGCTCACGACACTCCGTAAGACCTCTTGTCGGACCAGTGTAAGGAGAAGGACTAGGAAGTGGCGAGGCAGGCTGTAACTGTGACTGCGACTGGACAGACGGAGGACACACTAAGGAGGAAGCAGGACAAGGAGGAGGCGGCTGACCAAGAACCTGCTGAAGGAGCGGAACAAAGTACGGCCGCGGTCGGGAAGCGCCTGCAGAACCAGCAGAGACAGCACCAGAACCCCCAGCAGCAGCTCCAACTCCCGTAGCACCACCAGCAGCTCCAGCCGCACCGTCGGCTCCAGGACCTGCAGGAGGACGAGCGTCAGCACCTCCAGCTCCAGTCCCTGCAGCACCAACCCCAGGGTCAGCAGCTACAACAACTCCAGTAGGCCCAGCGGCCTCAGCTCCACCGGCAGCTCCAGCAGCTCCAGCACCTCCAGCTCCAACTCCAGCACCAGCAGCACCTCCAGCAGCTCCAGCTCCAACAGTACCTCCAGCAGCTCCAGCACCGGGAGCACCTCCAGTAGCACCAGCTCCAGCAGCTCCACCTCCAGCTCCAGCAGAACCCCCAGTCCCAGCAGCTCCAGTACCGCCTGTACGAGCACCTCCAGGACCAGAGGCTCCAGTACCTCCAGCAGCACCAGGGCCTCCAGCGGGTGGCACCCCAGTGCTAGGAGCGTACCACTCACGCAGCCGCTGTGGGGAGGGAGGCTCCAGCCGTGACACAGCACCCGCAGCACCACCAGCTCCAGCTCCGGCAAAACCCCCAGCTCCAGCAGCCCCACGCTTGAGGCTGCAACGCTGAGAGTACCACTCACGCAGCTGCTGTGAAGGGGGAGCGCCACCAGGCGCAGCACAGTCAGTCTCAGCTCCCCCAGGCTCAGCACCCTCAGTCTCAGCACCCCCAGGCTCAGCACCCTCAGTCTCAGCACCCCCAGGCTCAGCACCCCCAGTCTCAGCACCCCCAGTCTCAGCACCCCCAGACGCAGTACCTCGCGCAGGACCAGAGTCGACAGCTACCTCGACAGGCTCGACCGGGTCTCCCTGGGAAACACCTAAGGGAGCAGGACCCTGGGGAGGTAGGGGATCTACTGAAGCAGCACCTGACGTGAGGAAGAGAGGGGGAGGGGGGAGCGGGGTAGTGCGGTAGGGGAACAGACGGTAAAAGGGTACCGACTCGTCAAAAGTGACGTCCTGAGAGGGGAAGACACGGCGCGAGGTGGGGTGGTAAAACTGCCAGCCAGGCGCGTCAGGGACAAAGCCAAGGAAGACACAGGGAACGGCACGGGAGGAGAGCTTGTCCGCGGACGCATCGCGGACAAAGGCTCGACATCCCCAGACCCGGAACACCGACGCATCGCCAACCTTCCCCGTCCAACGCAGTGTGGGCGAGGTCTCCGGAGCAGAGACACGGGGCCAGAGGTTGAGCTGATGCGCAGCGTACTGCACTGCAAACGGCCACACGAAATGGGGAGCAGCCGCATGGATCATGGAGGTACGAGCGACCTCCATAACTAAGCCAATGCGGCGCTCAGCAACCCCATTCTGCTGTGGAGAGGCCGGAAGCGTGAACGTCTGGCAGATGCCGTGCTCCGCACAGTAGGCTGCCAAGAGGTCGGAGGAAAACTCACCACCCCTGTCAGAGTGCAGACGCAGGACGAGAAAGTCCGACTGGAACCGCTCGCGGAACTGGAGACGAGCAGCACGGATCCAAGGGATCAAAACATCAGGGACCTCACCCTTGGTGCGCAAGGGGAAGACCGTGGTGTAGCACGTGTAGTCGTCGACGACCAGCAGGAAGTACCGCTCGTGGCCCTGTCCACGGACGCGGGCTGGGCCCCACACGTCCAGGTGGAGAGTCTGCAGGGGAGCCTCTGTGGGAGGGAACGAGGAGTGAGGAGTGGCGCGCTGCCGCCCCTCGACACAGGGAAGACAGGGAGGAGCAGGCGAGGGTGGGAGGGGAGGGAGAACCCTGGGAAGACCAGAGACAAGGTACCGGGAGTGCATACCACGAAGGTGCTGCACTGAGGGGTGACCAAGGCGGTGGTGCCAGAGGACAGTCTGGTGCGACAGGGTGCGACACGAGCAGGGGGCGGACAACTGACCTAACGCAGACGCAGACGCCGCTACCTGAGGGGACGCAGTGGTTAGTGTGTACAAGTCCGACCCCGGCTGCCGAGTGAAAGTAGCCAGGTGACGACCCATCTGGGCACACGTGCAGTGTGTCACACGCTCGTAGGCAGGGGTGAACTGGGGAACACCCGCGTCCTGGAGCGCAGAACCCGCCACCAAGTTCGTAGAGAACGAGGGGAGGTAAAGGCCCGATAGGGTGCCGGACGGGACAGCAAGACAAGGGAGGGCAGTGGTGGAGGTCGCATGGACCGGACCCCCGGAGGGGTCAGCCAAGGAGACAGCAACCGATCTAGGGAGCTGCTCTAGGGCAGTGCGGTCGCGAAAGAAACAGCGGGAAGCCCCTGAGTCCAGTGTGAAGGTGTGCAGTGCCTCAGTAGACGTAGTACCGGAAAGCGCAGACTCACAAGCACCTGAAGCAGCAGACTCACGAGCGCCTAGAGCAGCAGCCTCACCAGCACCTGGAGCAGCAAACTGGATACCGGGGTCAGGCGGCACACACAGGTGACAGGCTCCCTCGGCACTAGTAGACAATGCATACATTGCAGTGAGAATAGCATCATAGTCAAGAGCAAAGATATCTACCCTCTGCCTAAGCAGCTCCACCCAGTCGGGGAGCTCAGCGTCGTCGCCAAACTCTGTACGCCAAGCGTCGCTCAGACAGGCGAAGTAGTGAGACTCTATGTGACCAGGCGTCCCGCAAGGCTGACCAGTCCGGACACCCGTGCGAATAACGTACAGGCAGTGAGCAGTGCGCAACGACCCTCTACTCTGAGCGTACCACTCACGAAGCTGCTGGGGCGAACAAGTCTCGCGCAGACGATGCTGCTGCGGCACCGGGCCACTACAAGAAACTCCCGAACTACGCACTCCATGACGACTCCCACTACTGCCACCCCGACAACCCCAACTGGCGTACCACTCACGAAGCTGCTGGGGCGTGAGGGACACACGCGGACGGCCCTGGAGCTGCATCTGGCCACGCCAGGAGCAGCAGTAGAAGCAGTAGCAGCAGGAGCAGCAGTAGCAGTAGCAGTAACAGCAGTAGCAGTACAGGTAGGGACGTGCTCACCAGTGGTGGGAAGGGCAGGCGCACGACGGGGGCCGCTACAGCGGCAGGGCGAGGCCGCGACCGCGGCAAGGAGCTCCGCGGCAGTTGCTGTAGGGCGGGACCGGGCCGCGACGGCAGCTGCTGCAGGGGCGGCTGGTCGGGGGGCCAGGGGCGGCTGCTGCAGTGGCGGCTGCTCCAGGGGCGGCTGCTCCAGGGGCGGCTGCTCAAGGGGCCAGGGGCGGCTCCTGCAGTGGCGGCTGCTCCAGTGGCCAGATGGCGGCTGCTGCAGGGGCGGCCGCTCCAGGGGCCAGGGGCGGCTGCAGGTGCGGCTGCTCCAGGGGCCAGGGGCGGCTGCTGCAGTGACGGCTGCTCCAGGGGCCAGGGGCGGCTGCTGCAGGGACGGCTGCTCCAGGGACCAGGCGCGGGGTAGGGGCGACGCGGCGGGCAGGGCGGGCGCGGGGTACTGCAGGGCGACTCGGCGGGCAGGGGCGACGTCGCGCGGGCCCCGTAAGGGCGTCGCGAAGAGCGGGGGCGACGCCCGGGTCCCGTTGGGGCGGGGCGATGCGCAGGAGCCGCGCCTCGCGGGTCCCGTAGGTTCGTCGCGAAGAGGCAGGGGCGACGCGCGGGTCCCGCAGGGGCGTCGCGACGAGGCGGGGGGGGGGACGTGCGGGTCCCGCAAGGGCGTCGCGAAGAGGCAAGGGGCGACGCGCGGGGCCCGCAAGGGCGTCGCGAAGAGGTAGGGGCGACGCGCGGGTCCCGGCGGGCTGCAGCCACCGGCGTGCAGCAGCCGCGGCGCGCGGGGTACAGCCTGCGCGCGAGCGTCGGCCTACGGGCGGCGGCGGCCTACGGGCGACGTACGGGCGGCCTACGGGCTGCGTTAGGGCGGCCTACGGGCAGCGTACGGGCGGCCAGCAGCCTACGGGTGGCGGCCTACGTGCAGGCAGGTCGCGGGCGGCTCGAGGGGCCGCGTGAGGCCGGAACAAACTGCGTGGGCGGCTAGCGGGCTGCACGCGGGCGTCGATCAGGCGGCGCGCTGGTGGCTAGCGGGCCACACGCGCACGGGCAGAGGACGGCGCGCGGGCAGAACGAAGGGCGGGGCGCTCGAGGGCGCACTAGCAGAAAGAAGTCGCACGAGGGCGCACGTAAGGTAGGGCGCACGAGGGCGCTTCTGGCGGAATAGTGGGCCCGTAGTAGTAAGCGGTCCTAGGTGGCTAACCTAGGCTCGTGATACCATGTCAGAATGAACAAGAGTGATTGAACTAGGAAAGAGTTGGGTACAAGTAGGAAACCCTAAACTTACTGTACCCCATAGTAACTACCCCACTACAGCCTAAACAAACTGTAGCAGATATAGCATTTGACAACATGGACTCGTCCCACCTTCCGTCCATGCTCCGGCCTCGCTCCTGTGGTCCTTTTCGCGTTGAGACCACCGGTTGCGCTTACCTACTACGTCGAAGTTTCACAACGCTTTCCATGTTCAGCTGCTGAAGCCCTACAAGGACCCCAACCAACAGTTTACAGGACGACAGCTACCGCCACCACCACCTGTTCTTGTACAAGATGAATTGCTTCTACCAAATTCAGAAAAGGACCCGTTCGAGACGCTTCACGACCCGCAGAACCTTCTATTAACACCAGGGTTACTGCATTTGTGTCGAGCCCATATATAGCCTCGTGTTGTACCCAAGTGATCATATTATAATTTCTAAACCAGTTATTTGATCCTCACACTGCACCTCCCCTAACAACGGACGCCGCTGCCGCAGAGGCCGGGTTGTCAGATTTATATGACATAGCTACTGTAGGCTATAGTGGGGTAGCACATATGGGGTACAGTTTTCTAGGGTTTGCATTTGTACCCAACTTTCCCTTAGTCATTTTCATTCCTTGTTTCTTCTCATGGTATCGAGCAGGTTCCCTAGTGGGAACGATTCCTAGGGCCCACCACCACGAAATTTTTTTTTTTCCTGCCCGGAGCGCGCTTCGCTCTGGCCCGAGTCGCGCCCTGTGTGCTCTCCCTACCTTCGCGCCGCCCTTACGGCCCTTCGCGCCGCCCTTACGGCCCGTCGCGCCCGTCGCGCCGCCCTTACGGCCCCTCGTGCCGCCCTTACGGCCCCTCCCGCCGTCCCTTAGCGGCCCCTCACGGCCCCTCGCGCCGTCCCTTACGGCCCCTCGCGCGGCCCCTTACGCCCCTTACGGCCCCTCCCGCGGCCCCTCACGGCCCCCTACGGCCCGTCGCCGCCCTCCGCGGCCCCGCCACCTACCTGTGCGGCCCCGCCACCTTCCTGCTGGCCCCGCCACCTACCTGCGGCCCCGCCACCTACCAGCGGCCCCGCCACCTACCTACGGCCCCGCCACCTACCTGCGGCCCCGCCACCTACTAGCGGCCCCGCCACCTACCTGCGGCCCCGCCACCTACCTTTGCGGCCCCGCCGCCTCCTCTCAGCGGCCCCGCCGCCTCCTCTCAGCGGCCCCGCCGCCTCCTCCCAGCGGCCCCGGACGCCGCCCTCTCAGCGGCCCCCGCCGAGCCGCCCAGCAGCCGAGCCGCCCAGCCGCTGAGCCGCCCAGCAGCCGAACCGCCCACAAGCCGAGCCGCCGAGCCGCCCAGCAGCCGAGCCGCCGAACCGCCCAGCAGCCGAGCCGCCGAGCCGCCCAGCAGCCGAGCCGCCGAGCCGCCCAGCAGCCGAGCCGCCGAGCCGCCCAGCACCCGAGCCGCCGAGCCGCCCTGCAGCCGCGCCACCCGAGCCGCCCTGTCTGGTAAGAGCAGCGCCTCTTTCACAGCACTGCCCTCACCCTACTGTTTGCGCTGCTAGTCTACTGCTGTCATGGCTACCCCTAGTGTCCTCGCTTTTGACGCTGAGGGTCGGGCCATTGACTTTGACGTCTGGATAGATGACCTGCAGCTTTTCTTACAGTGCGACAGGGCAGACGGCCTCTCCCTCTTTGACCTCACTTCTGGTGCCTCTCCTGCCCCCGCTGCTGATGCTGATGCCACTGTTCGCTCACAGTGGGCCACGCGCGATGCTGCTGCACGTCTTGCTGTGCGTCGCCACCTGCCTACCTCTGAGCGTGCGCACTTTAGACAGTACAAGAGTGCTCAGACCTTGTACGACGCTGTAGTTGCGCGCTACTCCTCCCCTGCCACTGCTGCACTGAGCCGCCTCATGCTACCGTACCTCTTCCCTGACCTTGCTGCCTTTCCCACAGTCGCTGACCTCATTACGCACCTCCGCACTAGTGACACTCGCTACCGCGCTGCGCTTCCTGCTGAGTTCTGCGCCAAGAACCCCCCCCCCATGTACATCACCCTCTACTACATAGTCACCCGGCTCCCTGACTCCCTTCGCGTAGTCAGGGACCACTTCCTCTCAGTTTGCCCCACCACTCTCACCGTTGACCTCCTCGAGAAGTCCCTCCTAGCAGCAGAGAAGAGCATAGTAGCTGTAGGAGCCTCTCGTGGTGACCCTCGCACCCCCATCTTTGAGGGGTGTTCCCCCTCCCCCCTTTTGCCCTCTGTTGCCTCTGCTGCTGCGGCCGACCTCGTTGGGCTTGAGTCGGTCGGTGCGGCGTCTACCCCTAGTGGGAGACGCTGCCCTGGCAAGGGCAAGGGGGGCAGGGGCACTGGAGGAGCTAGCGGGGGCGGTGGAGGCGGCGGTGGAGGCGGTGGAGGGGGTGGGGGTGGCGGTTGGGGTGGTGGCGGGGGTGGAGGTGTCGGTGGCTGCAGTGGAGGCGGAGGCGGCGGCGGCGGTGGCGGTGGGAGCGGAGGTGGCGGCGGTGGAGGAGGCGGCGGCGGAGGAGGTGGAGCTGGTCGAGGTGGCGCTGCGCAGAGGGTCGGCTCCGGTGGTGGTCAGCAGCAGCAGCAGCAGCAGCGCACTCGTGACATCCCCCCCCCTCAGCAGCTCCGTGAGTGGTACGCTGCACGCCAGCGGGGTGGGGGTACTGGTCCGTGCACCTACGTCCTACGCACCGGCGACCGCGCGGGTGAGCCGTGCGGGGGTGCGCACTCCACCCAGCGCTGCTTTGGCCGCCTGACGGACGCTTGGCGTCACCAGTTCCCTGAGGCCACTGAGATCCCCCGCTGGGGTGAGCTGTCTAGGGCGGGTGTAGCTGTCTTTGACCTTGACTTTGATGCTATTCTTGCTGCCATGTATACTGTGACTATTAGTGATGAGGGTGACTGTTACCGGTGTTTTCCGCCCGACCCGGGCATTGAGACTGCTGCTCTAGGTACTGGTGAGGCTGCTGCTCTAGGTGCTAGCGAGACTGCTGCTCTAGGTGCGTCTGCTCCCTCAGGTGCTGGTGAGTCTGCTCTCTCAGGTTCTGCGTCGGCTTCGGCCTCCCACACCTTCACCCTTGACTCGGGGGCTTCTCGCTCCTTCTTTCGAGACCGCACCACACTCACGCCGCTTGGCCGGCCAGTTGCAGTCTCTCTGGCAGACCCCTCTGGGGGTCCTGTCTTTGCTCACTTCTCCACTGTCCTCCCGTGTCCGGCGGCCCCCTCTGGCACCCTGTCTGGTCTTTACCTCCCCTCGTTCTCTACGAACTTGGTGAGTGGTGCTGACCTACAGGATGCGGGGGTGCACCAGTTCACCCCTGCGAGACAGCGGGTGACCCACTGCACGGACGCTCGGACTGGCCGACACCTGGCCACGTTTACACGTCGGCCGGGGTCGAGCCTGTACACCCTGACCACTGTGTCTCCTCCAGTCACTGCGTCTGGTCAGGTAGCTGCGTCGGGTCAGGTGTTTGCTGCAGCGTCCAGGTCTGGTCCTGAGTCTGCCCCCTGTTCGTGTCGCCTCCTGTCTCACGAGACTCTCCTCTGGCACCACCGCCTTGGTCACCCCTCCCTGCTTCGTCTCCGAGGCATGGCCTCCCGTGTCCTTGTCTCTGGTCTTCCCCGGTCCCTCCCTCCCCTTCCTCCGGGGCCTGGCCCTACCTGCGTCCCCTGTGTCGAGGGGCGGCAGCGGGCTGCCCCTCACTCCTCCCAGTTTCCTCCGACAGAGGCCCCGCTGCAGACGCTTCACATGGACGTGTGGGGCCCGGCCCGCGTCCGTGGACAGGGTCACGAGCGCTACTTCCTGCTGGTGGTTGACGACTACTCGCGTTACACCACAGTCTTCCCCTTGCGCAGCAAGGGTGATGTCACTGAGGTGTTGATCGACTGGATCCGCGCAGCTCGTCTCCAGCTCAGGCAGAGCTTCGGCTCGGACTTTCCTGTTCTGCGTCTGCACTCTGACAGAGGTGGAGAGTTCTCCTCTGGCCTTCTGCGAGCCTACAGTCGTGCACGAGGCATCCGCCAGACCTTCACGCTTCCGGACTCTCCACAGCAAAATGGGATTGCTGAGCGCCGCATTGGCATGGTCATGGACGTCGCCCGTACGTCCATGATGCATGCGGCTGCCCCCCATTTTCTGTGGCCGTTTGCGGTTCGGTACGCGGCGCATCAGATCAACCTTCACCCCAGGGTCTCCATGCCGGAGACCTCCCCAGCCTTGCTGTGGACGGGGAAGGTTGGCGATGCGTCTGCGTTCCGTGTCTGGGGATCTCGGGCGTTTGTCCGCGACTTGTCTGCGGACAAGCTGTCCCCTCGTGCTGCTCCTTGCGTCTTCCTTGGCTTCCCCCCTGACGCGCCAAGGTGGCAGTTCTACCACCCCACCTCTCGCCGTGTTCTGTCCTCCCAGGACGTCACGTTTGACGAGTCGGTCCCCTACTACCGCCTCTTCCCCTACCGCACTCCGTCCCTCCCCCCGCCACCGCTCTTCCTTGTACCAGGTCCCCCCCCGGTAGACCCCCTCCCCCCTCAGGGTCCTGCCCCTTCAGGTGTGTCCCAGGTAGACGCAGTCGAGCCTGTCGAGGTTACTGGTGACTCTGGTGCTGCTGAGGGTGCTGAGCCTGGGGGTGCTGACTCTGGGGGTGCTGAGCGTGTGGGTGCTACGCCTGGGGGTGCTGAGCCTGAGGGTGCTACTGCTGGGGGTCCTGAGCCTAGGGGTGCTGAGCCTGGGGGTGCTACTACTGGGGGTGTTGAGCCTGGGGGTGCTGAGCCTGGGGGTGCTACGCCTGGGGGTGCCACGCCTGGAGGTGCTGAGCTTGGGGGTGCGGGGCCTGAGGGAGCTGGGCCTGCTCGTGTGGCGTCTGGCGGTGCTGAGCCTGGAGGTTCTCCGGGTGCTTCGTCTCGGCGGGAGCCACTCTCTCCACAGGAGCTGCGCGAGTGGTTTGCCCGGCGCTGGAGGCGTGCTGCTGGAGCTGGAGGTTCTTCGGCTGCTGAGGGTGCTGGTGCCGCGGGTCCCGGAGGTGCTCGTACTGGGAGTACTGGAGCTGCTGGGCCTGCGGGTACGACTGGAGCTGGAGCTGCTGAGGGTGTTGGCGCTGAGGCTACTGCTGTCGGTCCTGGAGGCGGTCCTGCTGGGGGTGCTACTGGTGCTACTGGAGGTACTGGAGCTGGAGGTGCTGCTGGCGCTGGTGCTGCCGCTGGGGGTACTGGTGCTGTCCCTGCTGTGTCTGGAGTCGCCGCGCGGCCTAGGCCGTACTTCGTTCCGCTCCTTCAGCAGGTTCTTGGTCTCCCGCCTTCTACTGGTCCTCCTCCTCCCTTAGAGTGTCCACAGCCTGTCCCGTCACAGTTACAGTTACAGCCGGCCTCCCCACTGCCCGCTCCTTCTCCCTACACTCGTCCTACTGGAGGTCTTGCTGAGCGTCGTGAGCCTGCGTCTCGCCCTGCGTCGCCTGTCCGTGCTGCTCGCACTAGTGGTCGTGGTTCGCGTCAGCGTCCTCCTCCTGTCCCTGGCACGCACAAGATGTCTCTGCGTCCGTCCACTGCTCCTCTGCGTGCCCCTTTGCCTTCTCCTCCTGAGTCCTCTCTTCCTGCTCTTCCTGACCCGGAGTCGGACTCTCTTCGTGCTGCCAGTCCTACTGTCACGCGTCTCCTTGCTACTGTTGTCACTGACCCTTCCTTTGAGTCCACTGCTGCGTCTGCCCTAGTTACTGAGCTCGTCGACTTTGCTGCTCGCTGTCGTCTAGACTACGCTACTAGTCTTGTTGCTGAGTCTGAGTCTGTCTGTCCTCCGTCCGTCGGGGGTGAGTGTGCCCTTGGCACGGACGTCCTTGAGGACAGGCAGGAGGAGTTCCAGTGTTTGGCTGCTGCTTCACCTCATCTCGTGTCCGTACTGCTTACCCCTGAGGGAGACCCGGATGCACTTGACATCCCGACTCCGCGCTCTTACGCGGAGGCGATAGAGGGTCCCTACTCCTCTCAGTGGCAGGCAGCTATGGACGCAGAGATGGCTTCCTGGAAGTCCACAGGCACCTACGTTGACGAGGTTCCCCCGCCTGGGGCGAACATCGTCAGTGGCATGTGGATTTTCAGGGTGAAGCGGCCGCCGGGTTCTCCGCCTGTCTTCAAGGCGCGTTACGTGGCTCGTGGCTTCAGTCAGCGACAGGGAGTTGACTACTTTCAGACCTTCTCTCCCACCCCGAAGATGACCACTCTTCGGGTACTGCTGCACATAGCTGCTCACCGCGACTACGAGCTGCACTCTCTTGACTTCAGCACTGCTTTCTTGCAGGGCAGCCTGCACGAGGAGATCTGGCTGCGTCGCCCACCTGGCTTCACTGGGTCTTTTCCTCCTGGCACCCAGTGGAGCCTCCGGCGGCCAGTCTACGGTCTCCGCCAGGCACCGCGTGAGTGGCACGACACACTGAGGACTACACTTGCGGCTCTTGGGTTTGCTCCCTCTACTGCCGACCCGTCGCTGTTTCTGCGCACCGACACTTCTTTGCCGCCGTTCTACATCCTCGTGTACGTCGACGACTTGGTCTTTGCCACAGCTGACACTGCTGGACTCGCCCACGTGAAGTCCGAGCTGCAGAAGAGACACACGTGCACAGACCTGGGTGAACTGCGCAGCTACCTTGGCTTGCAGATCACCCGGGACAGAGCACGCCGCACCATTACCCTGACTCAGTCACACATGGTGCAGCAGGTCCTTCAGCGCTTCGGCTTCACGTACTCCTCGCCTCAGGCCACTCCTCTGCCTACTCGCCACTCGCTCTCAGCTCTGCCTTCGGATGAGTCCGTAGAGTCGAGTGGCCCGTACCCAGAGCTTGTTGGCTGCCTCATGTACCTGATGACCTGCACACGACCTGACCTTGCATACCCTCTTAGCATTCTTGCACGCTATGTTGCTCCTGGGAGACACAGACCGGAGCACATGGCTGCAGCGAAGAGGGTGTTGCGCTACTTGTGCAGTACGTCGGGCATGGGGCTTGTGCTTGGAGGGCAGAGTCCAGTGGTCCTCACTGGGCACGCAGACGCTTCTTGGGCTGACGACCAGGCTACGCAGCGGTCGTCACAGGGTTACACCTTCAGCCTTGGTTCCGGCTCTGTTTCGTGGCGGGCTACCCGCTCGTCTTCTGTTCTCGGCTCCAGTTGTGAGGCTGAGATCTACGCCGGGGCCATGGCTGCACAGGAGCTTCGCTGGCTCACCTACCTGCTGACTGACCTCGGAGAGCCGCCTCGTTCTCCTCCAGTGCTGTACGTAGACAACAAGGCCATGCTGGCCTTGTGTCGAGAGCAGAGACTGGAGCACAGAACGAAGCACATTGCTCTCCGCTACTTCCTTGCTCGTGAGCTGCAGCAGCGTGGTCAGCTGCGGCTTGCGTACGTGGCCTCTCAGGCCAACACTGCTGATATCTTCACCAAGGCACTTGCGCCTTGTGATCATCAGTGCTTCTGTACTCAGCTGGGTCTTGTGCCTACCTTGCCTCACTTGCTCACCCCTTGACCTTGTTTGTACTGTTGCATATATATATACACCTGCTCTTGCTTGTCTAGCCTTATATATATATGTAATCCTGCATGTGAACTGGCCTTGTGGCCTTGAACTTGTGCTCGGAATGTGTGGTGACTTTGTGATCCACCCTGAGCTTGTTTTGCTTTGCTTGACTGGTCTTGTGACCCCTTGTTCTCCCCCACTTTGCCTATGGGGGTGTGTCAGATTTATATGACATAGCTACTGTAGGCTATAGTGGGGTAGCACATATGGGATACAGTTTTCTAGGGTTTGCATTTGTACCCAACTTTCCCTTAGTCATTTTCATTCCTCGTTTCTTCTCACGGGTGGCAGGAGAGAGGGAGGAGTAATGTCGAACCACAGCGGCGTAAAATGTTTGGACCGATGTTACCAGACGAATGTGGGCCTTGGTCAGCAGGTGAGCTCGGACGGCAAGCGGTGCGATACCGTCACGCTCCGTCCACTGTGTGTAGGCAAGGAGGTTCGCCCGGTACCGCCACTTCACGTCCTCGCCAGCGTCAGCAACAGGCTCAGTGAGAGTCGTGGGGGCCCGAAGGGACGATCAGGGACGCCATCTCTATATGAAACGACGGAGATACCGTCGCAGGCACTCGAGCCACCACTCTAACAAGAAAGGACACCCGTTGTCGTCAACCTCTAGGACAGTGATAGTGGCCATGACAGGCAATGGCAGTCAGCAGCGGTGGCGCAAGGGTGGCAGTAGCGACTGCGGCGGAGGAAGCTGTAGCGGCAATTGCAGGGGCAGCAGTGGCGGTTGCTGCGGCTGCAGCGATATAGGCAGCTGCAGCGGTGGCAGCCGGTGTAGCGGTAGTCGCAGTGGCAGCTGTAGCGGCAGTGAACGAGCAGGCACAGCGCAGCCGCGCGCGTTGGCAGGCACGAGGCAGCAGGGTGCTTAGGGCGCCTAGAGTAGGGCGCACGGGGCGCAAGGCAGCAGGGCGCGCGGCGCGCGGGGCAGGAGGGCGCGCGAGCGTGTAGGGCAGCAGGGCGCGCGGGGCGCATTGGGCAGCAGGGCGCGCGGGGCGCGGGGCAGCAGGTTGAGCGAGGCGCGAGGCAGCGCGTGCGGCACGCATGGCAGCACGCCGAGCACGATGCGCGGGGCAGCAGGGCAGTGGCGTGCGACGTGCGGGGCAGTGGGGCAGTGGCACTCGATGCGCGGGGCAGCGGAACAGTGGCGCTCGAGGCGCGGGGCAGCGAGATCAAACCTATCCTAATCGTAGGTTCGGTGTTTTGTTCGGCAGTCGGACCTAACCTAGCGCAAGATTCCATGTTAAAGGCCAAACCCCGAATTACACAACGAAGTCAATGTAAGATTTGCAGGTTCGGGAATCGGGAAACCCCAGGAGGAAGTTCGGTGGGAAAATCGAAAACCAATCGCATAAAAGAACCACTAAAAAATCTGGACCAATCGCGTGAAGGTGGTGACAGTTTGACGCCCGACTCGGTGATTCTCGGTAAAACGAGATTGACGAAATATATCCTCTCGTCACAACCCAAAACTGAACTCCTCCCCATCAACCTTTTATAAGGGCGTGTGTCTTTTGGCGAAATTTGTCAAAGTTCGAACATTAACCGCTTTGCACCGTGGCAAACGTCTCTCAATAGTATTGTACCGAGTAGAACCTAGCTAAAAGTTAGAACTGACACAAGTTCGAATCCCTAGTGCACACGCCCTAACTCGTGCACTTTGTGCAAAAACTGAAAGAGAGTAGCGCGGAACGAATTTGACTAGGAAGATGGGATTCAAAAGGTGAAACCCTAGAACTGTATCCGTACAGCCCCACTACAGCCTATCACCATATTGACATACCGCGGAATTAGAGTTTGGGCGAAGAGTCGGTCTGGTAGGGTTTGAGCTCAACCAAGTCCAATTTAGTTTCTTCGCATTCCGCAAACCCCGCGGTTCGCCGTACACGTTGCCGCGCACTCCAGCAGCGCAGCCCTCGCATCGTCTCCCTCACGGCGGTTGTGAGCGTCGGTGTGGCGAGCATGGCGACCTTCGAGGCGTACGAGCGGCAGTTCAACGGCATCGTCGACGCCTTGTCACACGGTACGCATCACCATAGGCCGCCACCGCTCGTCTCGTGTTTGCGCTCCTCCGCCCTGCATGGTTCCCTGTGTTTCGCTCGTCGCTCCTCATCGGTTTCATCGCGTCGCGCGTCTCACTCATCCCGACGTGGCCGTGCAGGTGCGTCCAGCGGTCGGCTGCACGAGTCGCAGCGGCGCATCGACGACGCGGAATCACTGGTACGTCGCCGCCGCTCCCCCCGCACCCTCTTCGAGTCCTCCAAGGCTCTCTCTTATGTTCGCCACCTCGTTCGTCCCTCCGCTCTTCAGTCCCCACCCCGCTGCTCTCCTCCCCGCCCCGCTGCTCTCCTCCCCGCCCCGCTGCTCTCCTCCCCGCCCCGCTGCTCTCCTCCCCGCCCCGCTGCTCTCCTCCCCGCCCCGCTGCTCTCCTCCCCGCCCCGCTGCTCTCCTCCCCGCCCCGCTGCTCTCCTCCCCGCCCCGCTGCTCTCCTCCCCGCCCCGCTGCTCTCCTCCCCGCCCCGCTGCTCTCCTCCCCGCCCCGCTGCTCTCCTCCCCGCCTCGCTGCTCTCCTCCCCACCCCGCTGCTCTCCTCCCCGCCTCGCTGCTCTCCTCCCCGCCCCGCTGCTCTCCTCCCCGCCTCGCTGCTCTCCTCCCCGCCCCGCTGCTCTCCTCCCCGCCCCGCTGCTCTCCTCCCCGCCCCGCTGCTCTCCTCCCCGCCCCGCTGCTCTCCTCCCCGCTCCGCTGCTCTCCTCCCCGCCCCGCTGCTCTCCTCCCCGCCCCGCTGCTCTCCTCCCCGCCACGCTGCTCTCCTCCCCGCCCCGCTGCTCTCCTCCCCGCCCCGCTGCTCTCCTCCCCGCCCCGCTGCTTTCCTCCCCGCCCCGCTGCTCTCCTCCCCGCTCCGCTGCTCTCCTCCCCGCCCCGCTGCTCTCCTCCCCGCCCCGCTGCTCTCCTTCCCGCCGCACATATTCCTTCTTCCCCCCTCCTCCAGATTCGCCAGATGGATCTCGAGGCGCGCTCGCTTCCCCCCACCGACCGCGCGCATCTGCTGGCGCGCCTGCGCGCGCACAAGCTCGCGCTGCTCGCCGCCAAGAAGCGCGCCGCCGAGACGGGGGGGGAGGGGGGAGTCGTGATGGGCGGGCAAGCAGGGGGGCAAGCGGGGTCACGAGGGGTGGGGAGAGCGGAGGAGGAGAGAACAGCGCTGCTGGAAGATGGAAGGGACTATGTGCCTCTATCGGTATGTGCCTCTATCGGTATGTGCCTCTATTGGTGTGTGCCTCTATCGGTATGTGCCTCTATTGGTGTGTGCCTCTATCGGTATGTGCCTCTATTGGTGTGTGCCTCTATCGGTGTGTGCCTCTATTGGTGTGTGCCTCTATCGGTGTGTGCCTCTATTGGTGCGTGCCTCTATCGGTGTGTGCCTCTATCGGTGTGTGCCTCTATCGGTGTGTGCCTCTATCGGTGTGTGCCTCTATCGGTGTGTGCCTCTATCGTTGTGTGCCACTATCGGTGTGTGCCTCTATCGGTGTGTGCCTCTATCGGTGTGTGCCTCTATTGGTGTGTGCCTCTATTGGTGTGTGCCTCTATTGGTGTGTGCCTCTATCGGTGTGTGCCTCTATCGGTGTGTGCCTCTATTGGTGCGTGCCTCTATCGGTGTGTGCCTCCCTCTCCCCAGAGGGCAGGGACCACCAATCCGTCTGCCAGTGGAACACCGTGTCCATCCATCCATCTTGCGGCCCTCCCCTCCTCCTCTCTTCTCCTACTTCGCCCCTCCCCCCCCCAGGGCGCGGCGGACCAGCGCGCGCGGCTGCTGCAGGTGACGGCGCGGGTGGAGGAGTCGTCAGCGCGCGTGGCGGAGAGCCGGCGCGCGATGGCGGGCACGGAGCAGCTGGGCGTGGCCATCCTGGCGGACCTGCACCAGCAGCGCCATTCCCTGCTGCGCGCCGGCGACACGGTCAGGGGGGCCAGGCATCTCACTCTCTCCTCTCTCACTGCTCGCACCTCTCTCACTGCTCGCACCTCTCTCACTGCTCGCACCTCTCTCACTGCTCGCACCTCTCTCACTGCTCGCACCTCTCTCACTGCTCGCACCTCTCTCACTGCTCGCACCTCTCTCACTGCTCGCACCTCTCTCACTGCTCGCACCTCTCTCACTGCTCGCACCTCTCTCACTGCTCGCACCTCTCTCACTGCTCGCACCTCTCTCACTGCTCGCGCCTCGCTGTGCCCTCAGAAGCATTCACCTGCCATCCCGTGTGCGCTGCGTGTGCCATGCGCAGCTGGAGGACGTGGACCACCAGATGAGTCGCGCGAGGCGCGTGCTGGGCGGCATGGCGCACAAGCTGCACCGCAACAAGTGGATCACCGCGCTCATCCTCGCCCTGCTGCTGCTCGCCATCGCTGCCGTCATCTACCTGCGCCTGCGCCACTAGCCACTAGCCACACCACATGCCAGCCCGGCCCCTCATTGTACAGCTCCGCTCGTGTTATGCTTCTCATGTATATGTGGACTCATGCAACACAAAGGAACCCATTGTAATGCTTATTGCTTGTAATGCTCAATGCAGGTTGATTTCTCTCGTGAAGCTTTGGGTTTGGGCACTGAGATTCACAGCAGCTGGTTAAAGGCCGCGGCACAACGAGCTTATGACAACCCAAATGCCTCATCACATGCAATTAGGCTATGCCATATTCAGTTACATCGTATCTTCGGCAGGCTCCTTACTCTTCTCTCCCTCCCCGCTCTCCACATTCTCAGGCTTAGCCACCCTTAGCCCTCCACCCCCACCAGCACCGCCCCTCCTGCCATCCTCCTCCCCCTGCCACGGCAGAATGCAAAAGGGCCAGCACTCGAGGGGCGTGGAGCGGCGGCAGGGCAGGGCGCGGCACTTGAGGGCGCGCGGGGTGACCCAGGTGAGGCCTTGGTCCAGCACGGGCTTGACCCAGGAGCGGCAGGGGTGCTGCGCGAGGTCGATGGCTGTGGCCGTGAAGTGGTTCAGGTGCAGCACGTCCCGCGGCGCCGTTGCCACCGACTCCGGGGGCGCCGTGGTCGTGTGGATGGCCACCGAGCTGATGGCGGGGGAAGAGAAAGGGGGAGCGATGGGTTGAAAGAACATGTGGAGGAACCGAGAGGAGAGTGATGAGAAGGACGCGAGAGCGAGAATGGAGCTTGGGCAGTACTACTCACTAGGGCGGCACTCACTAGGGCGGCACTCACTAGGGCGGCACTCACTAGGGCAGGATGGTTTGCGGGTTGACAGCGAGCTTGTCATGCCAGCCCGCCCAACCCCTCCGTGTGCCACATGGGCTGAGCGCAGCGCCACGTGAGGCGGTCCAACACCGGCTCGCGCCGCGACTCCGCCTCCACGCCCCAGAAGTTGAAGCGACGCAGCTGAATCACCTGCAGGAGCATGCGGGGTTAGGAAGAGAGGAGACGAGTGGGGCATTTGACGCATTCGCGTGCAACACGGCACAGTCGTCATAAGGCAAGAGCACATGGACGAGGGGGTATGATGTGAGTGCAGAGCGCAAGGACTCCTCCCGGCGGTGCCATGGTGCTGCGCTCACCCGCAGGGGCTCCTTGCTGCCGGGCGCGAGCGCGTGTGGTTGAGCTCGAGGCGCGCGAGCAGCGGCTTGAGGAAGCCGCCCGTGCGCGGCTCGTACCACACGAACTCGTCGCTGTCGATGTGCAGCTGCCACCGGTCTCCCCTCCGCCGCCCCTGCATGAGGCAGTGCTCGTATGATATGATCTGATCGTATATCTCCGGGAACTGGCGACACAGGGGGGCGTGGGATGAGAAGGGGAGGCGTGCGCCAGAGGAACAGGGAGCAGGGATGGCATGGGAGAGCAGCAGGGGACATGGGAATGAGGGGGGCATGGAGGGTGCGGGGTATGGAGAGGGACGGGCAAGGGGAAGCATGGGGAAGGCAGCAAGAGACCTGTTTTTTTCTGCGACATGGCATTGGAACCAGTTGGTGAGTGGCACATGTGCAGGCGGGATGGAGATTCGTGAGGTTGGGAATGAGGCGAGAAAAAAATTCACCAGGTACGGCACTCACGAGGTACGGCACTCACGAGGTACGGCACGCGGGCCTTGCCAGCGTAGAGCGCGTGTCGATAGAAGACCTCGCTCCAGGGGGAGAAGGGCACGTGCTGCACCTGCCCGCGCTCGCTGTACGGCGCCAGCAGGGCTTGCATGGCAGTGGCGTGGCGGTCGTACACGTAGATGCGCTGCACGCCCATCAGCAGCGCCGCGTCGATCCACTCCAGCAGGCGCGCGTGTGAGAAGGCCACGTCGAGGGAGAAGAGCTGCCGCGTGTGGAAGGGGCGCAGGCAGATCGCCACCGCCCCCATTGCCCTCCTCCTGCCGCCCCCACTGCTGCTGCTGCTGCTGTGTGCAGTGGTGCTGCCCCCCTGCTCCTGCGTGGCGGCGTCCTCCCCATACTCCACCAGCATCTCCTCCGCACTGCCCCCCTCCGCCCCCGCGCCCTCCCCTTTCCCCGCCCCTTTCATCCTCGCTTTGCCCCCCACTCCTCCCCCATCCCCCCCCATCAGCCTCGCCAGTTCCGAGCCCCCTCCCGAGCCTGCATTAGCCGCGGCAGCCACCTCCCTCTCAACGGCAGCGAAGGGGAACGGCGGGGCGCGGCTGCCCGGGTCCACGGGGAGCCCGTCACTACCGCCACCACCGCCGTCGCCATCACTGTCGCCGTCAGCACGGCAGAGCAGCAGGGGCGGCATGCGCAGGTCGGAGCCGTTGCGGGCCGCCACCAGCTGCACCTGCAGGCGCTGCCCGTAGTCCACGTAGTGCCGCCGCGCCTCCCGCCGACTCACCCTCACGCGCACCGGCACTGCCGCGTCTGCGGAGGGGTCCGCAGACGTGTCCGCAGGAGGCGGGGAGGCGGATTGGGAAGGCGGGGAGGGGAAGGGCGGGAGGGGGCATTCGAGGGCGATGTGCCAGGGGTGGCGGTGGCGCACCACGGCGTCCACCACGAGGGCGGGCGCCACGCTGTGCAGCGCGGGGTCGTGGCCCGGCCACACCAGGCACTTCACCTGCAACGCGCCCCGCCAGTACACGTCGCTCAGCTCCGCCGCGCCCCACCCCTCCCACTGCGTCTTGCGGATCGACTCCTCGTCCTCCAGGAACGCCAGCAGCCTCACCCACGTCGTCACCGCCGCCGCCCCTCGCTGCCCCTGCCGCCCCGCCTTCCCGCCGCCTCCGCGCGCGTCCCCCGCGCCATCCGCCGCCTCGTGCAGCGCCTCCGCCTCGAACACCGTCAGCTGCGCGAACCGGCTGCCGAAGCTCGCCCCGTCGCGCGCCTCCTCGGGGCTCACGAACGTGCCCTGCGCGAACGGCGCGGCGGCGCTGCCCATGCAGAGGCGCACCTTGGCGCCGCGCGCGGACAGCGGGCGCACCAGCGGCGGTAGCTTGACCTCGCCGCGGCCGCACACCGGGCAGCCTCGTAATGTTTCATGTGACCGGTAGGGGACGGCCCTCCCATTGGGGTCACGGGCGTCAGGCAGGCGTGGCGCGTCGGGCTGAAAGGCGATCCACACGACGAGAAAGAGGGCCGCGGCGACGGTGAGCGCGGCGTAGTGGCAGAGCGCGCGCGCCTGGGCGGACACGGCGCGCGCGGGGAAACGGAAGGGCAGGCGGCGGGCTTTACTATACGGCTGTGACGACAGCAGGGAGCGCGAGGAATGCGCGGAGGCCAGCGGCTTATCTGCGGTGGGTTGGTGGGGCAAGCGCGGCGCGAGAGGGACCTGCGGCGGTACTGCGCGCAAGGAGGCGAGCGGAGGAGCGGGAGTGGCGGAAGAGGAGAGATCGAAGGGAGACGCAGCGGCGACAGCAGGCGAGGTGCCAGGCGCCCGACGACCAGGTTTGCCCGTCGCTGCCGCTGATTGCCACCTGCTGACGTCACTCATCACCACCAACAGCGGCTGGTCATAGGTGTCGCGAAATGAAAAATCGTCGTCGTAGTGTTTGCGATGAGTTTCTAGCAAGAGTGGAATACCAATGCAACGCATACGCCTGGTCCACAGCAATTTCACGCCCTGCAAGTTTGGACTGAAAACACCCTGACCTTTTTAGGATTTTCGAAACACACCCTGAAATTTGAGGCTATTCATGACATTCACATGTGCATGAAGGCACAAACTCCCACTATGTGATCGCAGCAGACGGACCAAGCATTCCGTTGCGACTAACTTAGGGTAAATTCCTAGCTCGTGTCTGACATCAGGTCATAGGCCCTTAGTCTCTAATTTGCTTCTTCTGAATGTTGTTTTGCCCCTAGACCGAGCCACATCGGGTCTTCCGGTCCTCCACTTCGTGTTTGACCTGATGTCAGACACGAGCTAGGAATGTACCCACATGTATTGAAATCTTGAAGATTGCCCTCCCTAAAACTTGCCAGGAGAGTGAAATTAGAAGGTGTGAAATTGGCGCGAAGCATGCGTTCAATACGATATTGAAAGTATGTCTTATAAAAATACCCTATTTTAGTTGCTGATATAACTGAAGGATCGAAGTGGATAGGATAAAGTTGCCAAGTGTGAAAGAGAACTGTGAAGTCTCAGCAATGACCTTGTTAATTAATTGAAAGAGAACAAGATAATTATAAGATAGAGGTACAGGGATATAAATAGCGTTCCTAGCTAGCCATGTACTCTGAGGGGTACATTCCCTTATTAACTGTATTGCATTGCTACAGTAACCCACGACTATTGCTATTCTAGACAGTTACCATGTTCCACTTTGTAACTGCCTCGTGCGGTTACTGGGCAATCAAGGGTCACGACTGTTGACTGTCTTCGACCGTTGACCTTCGAGTGACCCTCGGACTTCCGCGTGCTCTATATGAGCTATTGCGGTACTAGTACAGGCGTACACTTCGTTATGGAGTGACGCGAGAGTGGGGAACCTTCGAGAATGTTTAGAATAATCTTTCGGTTATTCCAACATTAGTTTCACATAGAGTGTGTTGCAGCGGAAGATTTGACCTTAGGTCAAAGTGAATTGAAATTGACTAAGGTGATAAAAACATGCAAATACAAATGTTTTTATATAAGAGTACAGTGGAATACGTAGCGACCTAGTCTAGCCATGTATTCTAAGAGGTACAATCCCTTATTGCAGCGAAACCCAGCCGTACGATTTCGGACGGTTACGAACATGTACTTGACCAATCATTGCTCATGCAACAGCCCAATGCTTCTACCGCGTCGGTCAAGAGCTGCCTAATTGTGCGCGACTCTTTGCGTTACTTCGACTTTTCGCCTTCGTACTCTTCATTGCGTCCCTCGTTTGCTAGTGATAGGACTGCACAGTACTTCACATTGTACTATTCGTAACAGCCCCCTCCGTTCGTGGCCGTAGCAAGTCTTTGTCGAAGAGAAAGGCCCAGCCCTCGCTTGGGCGCAACCGATCTCGCCGTCGACGAGAAGTTCGTGACGTATTGGTCGACGAAATAGGCTTCTGCAGTTCGACGGAAGTTGCGGTTGAGCAGGCCCTGCTCGACAGAATCTGGTCGACGAGCTCCGCGCGACGAGCTTTGGTCGACGATCTCTGCACGACTAGCTCCCGTCGGAGAGCGCTCGTCGAAGAACGCTGGTCGAAAAGTTCGGGTCGATGAACTCTGGTCAAAGAGTTCAGGTTGAGAAGCTCTGCTCGGTGAACGCTGTTCGACCGAGCGATGTCGAGCTGATCAACTGAAGTTGCAGAGTTGTGCAAAACTTTGTGAAGGCGTGCGAACATTCGCACAGGAGATTTTGGCGAAGTTCTACATGCGGAACGACATCACGTGGTCGACGGTGCGCACCTGGCGAAACCGACGACACGTTTTCTACCTGGCACCTGCGCAATGTGCCTGACGGTGAAACCGCCAATCTGCACCTACTTGGTAGGTGTGCACATCTGCGCAGATAGACAACCTGCGACTGCAGATAGTTTACCTGCGACTGCAGTGCTGGCAGACCACGCCCAGAGCAACGTTGGCAGATTACTCTGCTGCAGGTTCGCGAGCCGCTCTTCTGCTGCGCTGGCAAACTTCGCCCTTGCTAGGTGTTGCATGCCATTCGAGCCCTGTTGTTCTGCATGCCTCAATTGTATTATCAACTTTTCAATGCAAATTGTTCTTTCAACTTCCTTAGTGGAATTCTTGCCAAACTTCTCCGTGAACACAAGCAAGAAATAAGAACACTTCTAGAGTGCTACGTTCACTTGCACAACCTCGTCCCCTCCTCCGTAGTCCACTCACGTTGTGTGGTGAGCGTGGACGGCCCCGCATTAGAACCTTCAGATAGCCGACTTCTGCGTTCATTAGCTAAGTCGTTGTAGGCTAGCAGCTGCCTTAGTCACCATGGTCGACCCTGTAGTCGAAGCAGGCGTGTAAGATACCCTGCAGGCGAGAGAGGCTGGTGTTCGGACATGCCACGAGGCTGGCGGGTATGGCGAGGCAGACTTAAAACTCGTGCGCACTGGGCGTGTGAGCACCCCTTCCCCGTGTAGAAGCGGACGACGCGTCCGCCTCTCCTCGACCCATGCACAACGAAGGCGATGGCGGCTGTGAGAGTACGACGGTGTCAAACTTATATGCTATAGTCTGTGTAGGCTGTAGTGGGGTAGACAATATGGGGTACAACATTTCTAGGTTTTCCTACTTGTACCCACCTGCTTGCTAGTTCATTCATTCCTCATTCTTCACAGACGGCTTATGCCAGCTATTCTTGCTTGCCTTTGCTTTATCATGCTATTTCTAGCTTAGGATACTTATATGCATGCATGAATTGCTTGATTTCCTAGGCTAGGTGCTTTCTTATATTTTATTATAGTTATAGCACCGAGCTAGGTTACGTGCACCGAATTATGGCTTTTCGGTTGCCACCGAATTGCCTTCTACCGAATTCGGGAAGGATCTGTTCGGGACGCTTCGCGACCCGCGGAACCTTCGCGTAACACCTGGTTACTGGGCCTTGTGTCAAGCCTATATAGAGCCTCGTGTTGTACCCAGGTGATCATTCAATTCAATTCATATTCTCTTTTCTGAGCTTGATCCTAGATCCTCACACTTGGTAATCAGAGCTTGTTTAGACGCGAAGTTTTTCGACCGCTAAAACCTAGTTTTTTTTTTTTTTTTTTTTTTGGTGAGCATAAGTACACTACACGTAATACACTCGCAGTCGTAACTGATTCTAGGAGGGCATGCAGGTGGCTACAGGTAACCAGGCCCCCCCTTCTATCTCACGGGGGTTGAAAGGCTACACCGCCATCTTCCCATATGGCCTTGAAGCCCGCTCTCCACGTCATCAAGGCTTCGCTCTCGTACAGTCTGCTCAAAGCTTTTGCCTCGTCAGCATCCAGATGACTCCACTCCCCTGTCCTCTTCGAAACACTCTTACCAGCCGACCGTTTCCGCACTCTGCTGTATATCTTCACGTGTCTTGTAAAGCCAACCGCTATGTTCCTCAGTGCCCTCTTAGGCTGGAAACGGCTGCCACGGAACACCGCATTGCACCTCTCCAGCCACACTTGCTGTGCTGTAATTGAAATGATTGCAGCTTCCGGAAAACCGGTCGACGTGCCACTTTTCTGGAACAGCATGTCTCCAAGAGACTTCATTTCCCTGCCCGGGTTCATGCACTGTACCACGCCCTTCATCACCTCAACCACTGGCTGTATCGCCGGGCAGCTGAATAAACAGTGATCCTGCGACTCCACCCCTCCACAGTGTACACACTTAGCCCTCTCCCCTAGGAAGGGGAGCCTCTCCCCCACTTGCAGGTTGTTGTTGTGCAGCCTCAGCACCACCTCCCTCGCTCTGCATGGGGTTGCCAAAGAGTTCCGGACCGTGATGGCCTTCCCCCAGTCGATCCTCTTTCCCGTCTCCTCCTCCCACCGCAACTGCTGCTTGGGCTGAGACAGCGAGGGTTTCATCGCCTTCCTCAGCTGCTGCATCTCGGCTCGTTCTCCCTTTTCACAGATCGGAGTGTGTAGCAGCCTTGTTCTTGGGGTACCTAGCGGGCCGCGAACTCTCGTTCCAGGACCACCTCGCTTTTGAGGCTTCTGCTACCATCTGTGCCTTTGGCCACCAGGTCCCCCAGGCGGACACCTTTCAGACAGAGTGAGCCTGCTTGATTTCCGAAAGGCGAACCACCCCTGAAGAAAATCTTGCGGTTAAAAAGCAGCTGCTCCTCCTCTGCGTCCCATCTGTGTGCAGGGTCGCCCATGGTCACAATTTTCGATTCCCACAGCGCCTTCACCGCTGCCTTCCACCTCGTGCCCCCTCCCAGCCAATGCTTCAGCACTGAGGGGTGGGCGTAGATCGTGGCCAGGCCGAGCGGGAAACCGGCCGCCCTCTCCCATAGCCAATTCCGCAGCGGCACCTGTTCTGCCAAAACTTTTCCCAAATTTTGTATCACAGTGCTGTCAATCCGCTGCTTCAGGTCGATCACTCCCAGACCTCCTTCTTTCCCCCCCCTGCACGACAGCTCGTAACTCCAGAGGATGAAATGCCGATCGAGGAGCGCCTTTCCACCCGAAATGAAGTTGTGGCACAGTCTTTTCACCTTGGTCCAGATATCATACGGCGGAGCATATATCTGTGCTTGAAACAGCAAGATCGGCATCGCGTAGCTATTTATGATTGTGACCCTCGCCGATGTCTTAAGGTGCTTTGATTCCCAACAGCTCAACACCGCGCTGACCTTTTCAAACGCTTTGTCCCATGCAGGACCCGGCGACCCACCAGAGGTTATCCAGATTCTGAGCAACCGCTCCGACTTGCCCTTGTCAGCCCATATGAAGGGCGACATTATCGGCTGCAACCGCCTCCTATTCTTTCCCAGCGGCATCAGTGTCGTTTTGCTGCTGTTCACCCTCAGCCCCGAAATTGCTGCAAATTCGTCGAGCAGTTTTCCCGCTGTAGCCACTTGCTCCTTTCCTCTCAGGACAAGGGTTGTATCATCTGCGTATCCAATATAGGCGAGCTCCCCCTTCACCCCCCGTTTCCGAACTCCCAGATTTCTCCTCCCTATCTCTTGGCAGAGCGGCTCCACCGCGCAAAGGAAGAGGTACGGGGCGAGCGGACAACCTTGCCGCACCCCCTTGTCCATCGCCACACGATCTCCTACCCACCCGTTCAGCAGCATCTTGGTTGCCGCGCCATCGTGCAGCCCTCTCACCCAATGCACATACTTCTCCGGAAAGCCCATGTTGTTCAGCGTCGTGAACAGGTAGTCTCGCGACACAGAATCGTAAGCTTTTTGAAAGTCCACCAGCAACAGCAGCCAATCTTCATCCTCCTCCTCCGCAGCGTCGATTACATCCGCTACCAGCGAGACCGCGTCAGCGAGGCTCCTCCCCGGAAGAAAGCCAAACTGTTTGTCCGAGATCACCCGTGGTAAGACTTGCTTGATTCTGTTCGCCATCACTTTCGCCAGTAGTTTATAGAAAAAACTCAGTAACGTGATCAGTCTGTAATTGCCCAAATCGCATCTGTCTCCTTTCTTGTGTAGCAGGATGGTAACCGCAGTTGTCAACGCCTCCGAGAGTACCCCCGTCGACTCAAAACCTTTAACCTCCTTCATCACAGCCGGGCCAAGCAGCTCCCAATGATGCTAAAAAAATTCCTTCGGTAGACCGTCTTGCCCTGGAGCTTTCCCCACTGGCAAACCTTTGAGCGCTGCTTTCACCTCTTTCTCAGACCACTCCGCACCAAGCTGTAGTTGATCCTTTTCCTGCAGTATCTTGCTTTCATCTATTGGCCACGGCACCATGGTATGATTTGGCGGTGACTCCGCGTACGCTTCTCTGAAGTGCTCGGAGGCCGCCTGTAACACTTCCTTCGCCCCTTTCCTCTGCGTCTCCTTGAAAACTAACTCCAGAATCTCCGTCTTTGCCTTTCTCGACTTGACCAGCCCCGACAAGAAACCCGAGGGCGTCTCGCTCGCCAGCTCCATCAGCATCCCTGTCATGACCTGCAACCGCTCCTTGTTACTGTCATGATAGAGCTTGAGCGCTGCTTCAGCCTTGACGAGCTTCTCGTATAAGCCTTGTGATTTGGCGTCTGCCATCACTTTCCACCGCAGCTCTTCCACTTTCTGCTCCAGATGTGCCAAGGTCGCTCTCACCCTCTTCCTCTCTTCTGTTACATGAGCCCGCATGCAGGCTCGCAGGTTCACCACAAGTCTCTCCAGGCTTTGATCGGAGCTGCTCTCGTGCGCCGTCACCACTGCTGAAATGATGTTCTTGACCCCTTCACCCCCGGGTCGAGGTGCCTGGTGCCTCCACAAGCCAGGACCGTGGTCGTCCGCTGCCGACGCCTTGAGCGCCACCTTCACCGCAAACCAGTGGTCAGTCAGGCCATAGGGTACCATGCAGTGCTTCGCCTCCGTTACACACCCGAGTAGGGAATGAGAAACTAACGCCCTGTCAATCCGCGTACTCGTCCTTGCAGATCTAGAGAAGAAAGTAAATTCTTTACACGTCGGGTGAAGACTCCGGAAAGCATCCTGCAGGTCCCATCTCGAGCATATCTGCAGAAGCTTCTGGTTCTCCGCCGGAGTCCCCAGCTTCGAGGACTTATCCAACTCCGGGTCCGCTACGATGTTCAAGTCTCCTATGAGGACGGTATAGGGAGAGGCGGCCAGGCCTTGTACGAAAGGGGATAACTCATCACGGAAGAAGATCCCCCTGGCAGTTGCCTGTGCCGGCAGATATATTGCCACTATTCTGCACTTCAGATCCCGCCAAGATACCATCAGGCTCAAGAGTCGACCAGACGCATGTTTACTAACTTCTGTGAAACGCTCCCTGGCAGGAAACCCAAGACCGCCACCCCTCCTGCTCTCTGCGATAGGCCAACCACGACCTGAGCCTCTGATCTAACTTGCGTCCAGAAATTGTGATCGGCTGGAACACGCGTATCAGTAAGTACCACATGTCAGAATATGTTGTTTGTGTAGCCTGCAGTGGGGTACTCTATAGTGAGTACAGCCCCTTAGGGTTTGCTATTTGTATCCTGCTGCTTGCTTGTTCAATCATTCCCTTCTCAATTCTGTTCCTACACACATTCCTAGCTCGTACTTGGCTCCTCGTTACTAGTCCTACTGTGGCCTAGGCTACTAAGCCTAGGCCGTACTCCTACTACTTCTGACACCACAATCCTCGCTGCTTTCCTGATCCATTGTGCGCATCGTTCTTGCTTCCCGCTGCTACCGAGCCCGTTGATGTTGAGCTCGAGAATGGTTAGGTTGTTGTGCTTATTCATTGGGCCACTCCTTTGAGCCCCACAACATCCACGGGCGATCGAGTTTTATTGCGACGATACAACCAGCTACAGCGAAAGAGAACATAGCACCGACTACACAGCCTGCTCCCAAAATCCACCTTGCCGCCTCCTCCCTTCTCTTCATAGTGCACTCGTCCAGGTCACTGCTCACTTCGCTGCCGGTTTGACAATGAAGTCCTTTTTGAAAGCAGCCATCTTCTGAGAGTGCTTGGAACGCACAGTTCTCGCCTAATATTAGGCATTTTGCCATGGAAATGGAGCCATGGCCATGGCGGAGAGCTTTAACTAACCCAATGTCCATCAATTTCTTGCCTGATGTCAACATTGAAGTTACCAGACGATGCGCGGTTACGTCCTCTTCACAATGGTGCTCTTTTAGTGTTCATTACGGGAACCTAACCACCATTTATTTGAGTTCCAGGCAATCGTCTGTGTTTCAGTGTGCATCCTGCAAGCTAAGAGTTCAAGGCTATTATCAAGGCTATAAGCAGCTCCATGGATACTACCGCGCGCCATTATCATTGTCTCCATCAGGTCGCGTCGACATCAATGGTTTTTCAACAAACAACTCAGTGTTTCCCAAGGACAACTATCTTCGAGGCTCTGGGCCATTCCCTGAGGACGCACTTGTCGCCTCGGGCCTGGACCTGCAGCGTTTCGCTTTTAAACACAGGAGATATAAGACATCGGAGGTTTTGGTGCTCAGATCAGCTTTTTCTCCAGCCACTCTCAGGCTGTCAAGCCTTTCTCATCATCGCACAATGGTGAAACCGCGTAGCAACAAAGCTGGCAAGAAGTTGGAGGGAGGTGACCACGGAAAGGAGACGGAGACAAATGCTCCTGACGTACCTGTGCCAGACGCTGCTGACAAGAGCCGGGCCATCTCCCCAGCGACGCCTGCTGTGCTTGGCCCTTTTGAAGACCTGCTTGATCTGCAAAGCAAGGCGGACAATGCTGCTGGTACTGGTGATGGCGTCGCTGTTGACGAGGCGACTTCTGGAGGACAAGATCAAGTCCCGGTGAAAGAAGGATCTACTGACATGGACAATAAGGATGATGAAGAAGAAGACTTGTCTGATCCGGTCCCGGAGGAGGAAGACGATGGATATCTGAGTGACGACTCGGACGAACACCTGGAACCTGCCTCGCTCTCCAGTGCTTTGGCTCTGAAACGTTTCACAGTAACCTTGCTAGTGCCGATCCTCAGGAAAACGGAAGTCAAGCGCGCTGCTGTTACGATAGCTGCGTTGTTGGACGACTGGAAGGACCAGTTAACTCCGGATGTGCTGCAGACCACGACCTACCAGGAGCTTTCGGCGACCTTCTTCTCTGGCACACGCTACGGTCGGCTGCAAGTCACATTTAACCATGTCAGAGACGCGAACTTCGTATGGAATCAAGTCATCAAACACGAGTGTGTGAATGGGGACATCATCGACCTTACCTGGCAATTCCTTGAAGACGCGCGCTTCCTCCGAGAACGTGTTCTGAACCCGTTGGCGCAGGAGGTGGTGGTCAAGGGGGTGCCGGCAGAAATCACTGCGGAGCTTATTCGCCATCTGCTGGTTGTGTCAAAGCTGGTCAAGCGAGGCAGGAGTGCTTTTGCCAGCGGTTTTGGCTTTCACCGTACGCTGGATTCGGTTTCTGGGCTTGATACTGACCGTATTCGTGGGCTGGTTGTTCCTCATGCTGACGATGAGTATCGCTGGAGGTATTTTGTGGAAGAGCCGACGTCGAAGAAACGCTACCTGCTTCATTACCCGTCACTCACCTGCGAGTTCTGCAGCGGTCCGCATATGTCTCGTTACCACGATCACTATGTCACGCCGAGATAGGAAAACTTCACCAACTGGAACCTGACGGTTAAAAAGGTTCATGACATGAACGGTACTCGCCGAGCTCTTTCGCGTCTCTTCCCTTTGCAGTACTTACCGCTCGATCCACTTCTCATACCTTATCCTAACGGTTTTTTCCTTACCTCTTCTCGCAGCTGCATCCCTGAAAGCCACCACCTTCCTGAGACGTATCCTGAAGGATCCCGCAGTTATACTCACCTCCACAGGAGGGATGCGGGAGGAGTGGGTGTGTGTGCAGACCGTATGCGAGAAGGCACAGGGGAACCGGTTCGAGCAGGCAGCGGCTCACGTTGCATCTGCCAAGCACAAGGGGGGTTTGCGTACAGACGGAGAGGCAACCCGTGCCAGCAAATACCTAGCTTATAAAACCGCAAGGGCGACGACGAAAAGCGCCGATTACGGGTACGTAAACCAGTTCCGCGCTATTTTTTAACGTCCCCCTCGAACCGGTTTTTCGAAAACTCCTCAGGTCCAGTGGCGAAAAAGTTGGAATTTCGATCGTCAGATCGATTCGAATCTCAACGGCCCTGAGAATTTCGCCCAAAAATAGTTGGAATTTGGAGCGTCGGATCGAATTTCTTCTCAACGGCCGAGATCGGACGCGAATTTCACTCAAAGGAGAATTACTCGACCTGCAGAATCAGCGCTCGTCATTTCTACAGTCGACTCGACTCACAGTAAGATGCCCAGCGCCTAGAATTCATTCATTTTCGTCGCAAATTTTCCTGTAAATCGCCAAATGGAGGAAAATGGTGATAATTCCGTACGAAAAATTACGGAGTTACACACCGGCCTGGACCAGACGCGAGCGGCACTCCAGCGAATAGAGGAGCTTCTCGCGAACCAGTCGGCAGCCGCCATAGCAGCAGCGAACACAGCGGCGAACGCAGCAGCGACGTCAGCAGCAGCAGCGGCGACACCGACACTTAACTCAGCAGCAGCGGCAGCGGCTACAGTGAATCTTGAGGCGGCACATCCGAGGCTACCGGACACGTTCAATCCGAATGCAAGAGACACCGACGTCTGTCGATTCATTGCGACCCTCGAAATTTACTTCGAGGCCGTTGGCTGTACGACCCCGACATATGATGCAATGCAGATTCGGCTCGCAGCGACACTATTACAAGGCCCGGCGCTCGAGTGGATTTACAATAGCAACTAGGTCCGAGGCGAGGGGTCATGGACGCAGTTTCGGGAAGCTTTAATTCAACGTTTCGAACCAATCAACTCCAGCTACATGGCGCGGCAGCAGATTCATCGGCATAAACAGCTCGGCAGTGTAACACAGTACACGCAGCAGATGGAGAGCCTCTTCAACCGAATTACCGACCTGACCGAAGGGGAAAAAATCCAAGCGTATACAGAGGGGCTAAAGATGGAAGTCCGCCAACAGGTGATTGCCGCGAACTACAACAACTACCGCAACATGGTGTGTGCAGCAGAGAGATTCGATGCGCTGACGCGAGATCAACCCGAGACACGACGCCACGTGCCGAACCGATCATTTGGCACGAAGCGATCGGCACCACCCACGACCGCCGACCCGATGGATATCGACAAGATCGACGCGAAGCAGCGGCCGACAAAATATGAGAAGTGCGAATTTTGTGGTGCAGCAGGACATCGACTCTTGGCGTGTTGGAAAATGAAGAAGGCACGAGCGGAGGTGCAGGGCAACAACAGTGCGACATCCACGATGGCGAAAAAGGGAGGACACGATGGCGCGAATTTAAAACGCCATGACCGGCCGGCAACAGGGGTAATCGCCGAGACAAATGGAGGCTCCGCGAAACAAGACTCTGTACCGACTGGGAAACTCCAGCCGAACACCCCCGAGACTAAGAATATTCCCTCTCGAGGTTTTCAAGCCTTAAAAAAATTCAGGGGAGATTTCAAGGCGAAGAAAAAGCCTTCAGACATCATTCAGGTACCTGAGAAGTTGGGCAAACCACTCCGAAGCGTTGAAAAGGGTCGTGCGTTCCAAGGAGTTACTATTCTCTCCCCGCAGCATGGTGTTAAGGCTCCCTATTGCCCACAGGTGAAGCCTACACAGCTGCAAAGGATTAAGAGAAGGTTCCAGGCCAAGACGAAGCTGAATCAGCCTCGGATAAATCCTTCTACCCCTACTCAGTTGAAAACTGATATGGAGTCAGCAGCTTCGAGCGCAGGACCGAGGGATGATCTATTCGACGTACCCTACGATCCTATAAGCGAGACCATCTACGGTTACTCAGAGCAGCAACAACCACTACTACTCGAGGTGATCTGCAGCGGGCGACACCTCCGGGCACTGGTGGATAGCGGTGCGTCTCACTCGGTGTGCGACCACGGGATGTTGGAGAAAACTGGAGAATCTTCGGAGGAGACCAAGTTCTCGGCAACAATGGTGGACGGTACGAAACTTTCCATCCACGGCGAAGAATCACTGCAGCTGCACATAGGGGCGCTGAGGTTGAAGCCGACGTTGCCGATCACGAACATCAAGGGATCAGATTTCATCTTTGGGCGAGATTTCTTGAAGCGGTTCAACCCCGAGATCGATTGGGTCAACAGGAAGGCGTGCATCTACAACAACGGGAAACGAGTGGAGCTGCGAAGCTGGACGGATACAGGGAGCGTTCCTGAAACGACACTAGCACGGTTCGAACGGACGGTGAACGAGAGTAACACGCGTTACTTAGCACTGGTTATGGCAGCAGCAGAGGAGAAGCCGAGCTCGGAGCTACCTGCAGCAGTGAAGGAGGTCTTGGAGCAGTACAAGGATATAATGCCCGACGACCGACCCGCAGGCGTACCTCCAGCACGCACCCACGAGCACGAGATCGTGGAGGTACCAGGTGCGAAACCCGTCTCACGTGCACCATACCGACTGAGTCCGACCGAACTGACTGACATGAAGAAGCAGATAGAGTATCTACTAGATAGACAACTGATCCGCCCATCCACCTCTCCCTATGGTGCACCAGTCCTCTTCACTCCAAAACCAGACGGCAATTTACGGATGTGCATCGACTACCGCGCACTGAACGAACAGACAGTTAAAAACAAATACCCCATACCGCGCATAGACGACCTACTGGACCAACTGCGTGGTGCAACAGTCTTTTCGAAGCTGGACCTACGGTCGGGTTACTGGCAGATCAAGATGGCGGACAACTCGATCCACAAGACGGCGTTCCGTACCAGGTACGGCTCCTACAAATACTTGGTGATGCCGTTCGGACTCTGCAACGCACCAGCAACGTTCCAAGCGGAGATGAACCACATCCTACGGCCCCTGCTGGACAAGTGCGTAGTGGTATACCTGGACGATATCCTTATCTACTCTAAGAATATGAAGGAGCACGTGGAGCATCTGCGGAAGGTGTTCGAGATCCTGCGGAAAAACAAGTTCTACGTGAAGCTGTCAAAGAGCGACTTTGCACTGAAGAAGGTGCAGTTTCTCGGGCACATGGTGAGTGCCGAGGGCGTACACGTGGACCCGCGGAAGATCGAAGCCGTCAAGTAGTGGAAAGTACCGGAGAACGTGAAGGAGTTGCAGCAGTTCCTAGGCTTCGCCAACTACTACAACAGGTTCGTGCCGAAGTACGCTAAAATAGCAGCGCCACTGACCGACCTACTGAAAAAGGATACACCTTACAAGTGGGATACTCCTCACCAGCAAGCCATGGAGCAGCTACAGACAGCACTGACTACAGCGCCAGTACTCATCCTACCGGACCCAGACAAGGACTACGTGGTGGAAGCAGACGCTAGTGACCAAGCAGTCGGAGCAGTACTGATGCAGGATCACGGACGCGGTTTGTAGCCCATCGCCTACCTCAGTAAGAAATTACACGGAGCAGAACTGAACTACCCCATCCATGACAAGGAAGCCTTAGCGATAGTCATAGCCTTCAAGGCGTGGAGGTGTTACCTAGAGGGAGCCAAGACTACAGTCTATACTGACCACTGCAGTCTCAAATACCTGAAGTCGCAACCGACACTCTCACGACGACAGGTGCGGTGGGTGGACTTCTTGGAAACCCACTTCCACTACGACATCGTCTACAAGCCCGGACTACACAACAAGGCAGACGCGTTGAGCCGCCCCGGACATGTAGCAGACATCCAGCTCGACGGGAAGAACCCTCTGCTCAAGGGTCTATTCCAACATGGGTACTCCGTGGACGCAGAGATTGTTACAGCACAGACCAAGAAGCTGTTACAGTGGGAGAAAGACTTAGCGGTAAGGAAGGGTTCAAGAAAGATTTGGGTACCGAATTACGCCCCGCTACGGCAGATCCTATTGGAGGAGTTTCACGACGTACCATACGCGGGACATTTCGGGAGCAACAAGACGTTAGCAGGGATAGCGAAGTATTCCTACTGGCCCGGGATGGCAGCAGACGTGCAGCAGTTCGTCACCTCTTGCGACACGTGCCAGCGGATGAAGAGTAGCAAGCAGAAAAAAGCAGGGTTACTTCAGCCTCTACCTGTACCGGAGCAGCCATGGCAGGTCGTTAGCCTCGACTTCATCACAGGACTTCCTTCGACCTCACGGGGGTACGATTCCATTCTCGTAGTGATTGATAAGTTCTCCAAAATGGGTCACTTCATACCGACCAACGCCACAGCTACAGCTGAAGCAACTGCTCGCCTCTTCTTCGACCGCATCATCACCATCCACGGCATCCCCGCTACACTCATCTCAGACAGAGACCCCAAATTCACGAGTAAGTTCTGGAAGGAGCTCATGGGATTATTGGGGACTAAACTTGCGATGTCCTCAGCATACCACCCACAGACTGACGGACAGACCGAGCGACTCAATCAAGTGGTTGAACAGTTACTGCGCACAGCTTGCAAAGACGACATCAGCCACTGGGACACACAGTACCGACCCTAGAGTTCGCTTACAACAACGCGTCACATGCGGCCACAGGGAAAACTCCTTTCTTCCTGTGTTACGGACGGGAACCACTTACCATACAGCACCCAATCACACCAGCACACGTCCAAGCCGCACATGACTTCGTCACCAGCATGCAGCAGCTATGGGAGAAGACTCGGCGGCGACTCATCACGATTCAGACCTCCCAGAAGCAGTATGCCGATCGCCAGCGACGAGATCACTCAGTAGCAGTCGAAGATCAGGTGCTTCTCGACACGCGCAACTTGAACCTGTCTCACCTACCTTCCAAGCTCCGGCCTCGCTTCTGTGGTCCTTCTCTCGTTGAGGCACAGGTGACACCAGTTACATTCCGCTTGCGCTTACCAGATACATAGAAACTTCATAACGCTTTCCATGTTCAGCTACTGAAATCCTACAAGGACCCGAACCAACAGTTCCAGGGACGGCAGCTACCGCCACCACCACCTGTTCTCATACAGGATGAACCCGAGTACGAGATCGAGCGCGTTCTCACTCATCAGCGCCGCGGCGGCAAGACCCTCGAGTTCCTGATACGCTGGAAGGGATACGACCCCACTGAGGACAGTTGGGTTGCAGAAGCTGATATGGGCAACGTACGCCGTGCTCTCAAGGACTATCTTGTCAAGCAAGGTGTATCTCACGCCACCCAGCTTTGAGGGGGGAACGTGTGAGAGTACGACGGCTTATGCCAGCTATTCTTGCTTGCCTTTACTTTATCATGCTATTTCTAGCATAGGATACTTATATGCATGCATGAATTGCTTGATTTCCTAGGCTAGGTGCTTTCCTATATTTTATTATAGTTATAGCACCGAGCTAGGTTACGTGCACCGAATTCTGGCTTTTCGGTTGCCACCGAATTGCCTTCTACCGAATTCGGGAAGGATCTGTTCGGGACGCTTCGCGACCCGCGGAACCTTCGCGTAACACCTGGTTACTGGGCCTTGTGTCGAGCCTATATATAGCCTCGTGTTGTACCCAGGTGATCATTCAATTCAATTCACATTCTCTTTTCTGAGCTCGATCCTAGATCCTCACAGCGGCAATGTTGTCGGCGGTGAAAGCAAGAGGGTTCGCGGAGTGATTCGGCCCGACGTCAGCATTGGCGGAGTGCTGGCGGAGTGCAGGCGCAAGTGCTGCGGTCGTCTGCGACTGGAGGCAGCTCGAACGGCAACATCGATGGTCGACGTCAATCTCCTCTGCGGAGTGGAGTCAATCCGACTTTGGCGCCTCATGCGTCGGCTGGTTGAGACGGAGGCATCGCGCCGGCATACAGATAATAAAAAAATTTCACCGGACAAGGTCGCTGTGTCGAAGTCGCTCGAAGGTCGACACGACCTGATCACGTGGATTGAATCCATCGAGCCTCAGCTGGAAATCGCCGGATTGAAGAAGTTCGTCGACGGCAATGTTGAGACGCCGGACGCGGACGACTCTGAACTCGGGGCAGAATTTCGCGCTGCTCATCTATTGACCTTCATGGTCATTTCGAGGTGTTGCTCGCCTTTGGTGCAAGTCGCATTGAAGTCGTGCAGACTTCGTGTGGATGCTGGCTACCAAGCGTGGCAGTATATTATGCGCACCTACAAAGCGATTGACGACCTCTACATCAGTCAACTGGAGAAGAAGTTGCCCAGCATTCGGATGGGGGAGCAGGAATCGACGACTGAGTACTGCAATCAAGCGCGGTGAGTTTTGGCTGATCTGCGGATGGCCGGCGTCGACTACTTGGTGGCGTCGTATATCACTCATGTCATCACTGGCTTCACCTCGGGCTACAATTTGATGCACCGGATGCTGACAGTTCCCGACACGAGCGAGACTTTGGACGAGGACTCGCTTTCGAGCCACATCATCCAGCACGAGTTCATGCAGGAGTCTGAGCGACCTACAGAACTGCTTGCGCGGGCCAACTACATCACCCCGGCGAAGTAGGGACGCCGTCAGGCGCAACATGGGAAGTCTGCCGGAGGTGGTGGTGGGAAGTCGAACGCGAAATCGACAGAGGGCACCGACCGCGGGAAGTCGGCGAAAGGTGGAGATCAAGGCAGCAGTGGCTCGCGTCGAGAAGGCCGCCGTTGCTACATCTGCGATGCTCTCGACCACCTCTCGTACGACTGCCCCGACCGTGACGAGTTTGACGACGACCGGAACGCCAACCGTAGAAAGGGAGATGGTGGCCGTCGCCATCGCGACAACCAGCCGCGCAACAAGAAACAGGCGTCGAAGACATCTTCGACGAAGGATGCCGACTCCTCTGGTGGCAATGCTCATGGTGAGGAGGCTTCGTGCTCGATGGTCAGTGTGGTGGAGCCGACGATCTCGCTGGCGCTGGAGGCTGGCAAAGACTTCAAGGCGGTCGCTGCTGCTATGAAGGAGGCCTTCATGGACATGCAGCCGCGGAGACGTGCGCCACGTTCGCGGCTTCAACGGGGCACTTCAGAGCGCCGAAGATAGAGGCACCGTTGCTCTGCAAGGGGAGGCCGGGAAGCAGGTCCTCGTCCCCGACGTACTCTACGTTCCGGGTGTGCACGAAACCTGCTGTCTGCTGGCCAGCTCAAGGAGAACTGGCGTGAAGCTGCAGGACGACGGCGGAGAGATGCTGCTGGTGTCTTCTGCCGGCGATGTCCTTGGTCGAGCACGCCACCCTGGCAGAATTCTCTGCACCGACCTGCGCCCCTGCTCGACGAAGTCGACGATGCCTTCGACGGAGGTAGTAGCTCTGCGGACTATCGCGTCGGTGACGAAATTTACCCCGGACACGTTGCACATACGACTTGCGCACGTCGGCGTCGACACGATCAAGAGCTCGGCGAGACATGAGGTCGCCGCCGGTCTGGACATCAAGAAGTCGACCGCAGCTGATCTGCCGTGTGCCTCCTGCGTCGGCGGCAAACTTGCACGCGGCACACCTTCCTTGATAAAGGATCGGACGCCGAGAATGCGCTTGATGTGGTGCACATCAACCTGTGCGGGCCATTTCGTGTGGCCACCAACGATGGCAGCCTCTACTTTCTTCTGCTGAAAGATATGAAGACTCGCTACGTGTGGGTGAGGCCGATCGCGAAGAAAAGCGACGTGCTGGTCGTCTTCGAAAAATGGCTGAAGGAGGTGGAGCGGCAGCTGTCGAAGATGGTGAAGAAGTTGCGTTCGGACTGCGTAAGGGAGTTCCTCGGTCGCGCCTTCACCGACCTCGTCAAGGCCTCTGCCCGACGTCGACGAGGACGCCGTCTGCCCCGCCGCCAGATTCCTCCTCGAAGATGCCTCCTCTGCTCTCCGTCGTCGACAAGCATGATGACGAAGGCGTCGAGGAAGTCCCACTCCCTCCTCCTGGTGTGCCCTTGTCGGCCACCGGCGATGAGGGGAGACTTGGTGCGTCGCCTGCGGCGCCGACCGGTTGCATCGTTGATGGCCGACGTGACGCCGTGAAGGTCGGCGATGGGAAGCGGCAGAAGACAGGGGAGCTGCCGGCATCGAAGCCCACTTCAGCGAAGCTGTCGGCAGAGGTGCCACTTGTAGAGAAGGTACTGGCAGAGGCGCCGAAGCAGACTACAGAGGAGGCATCAGCTGAGGCTCCAGCTTCAGGGGAGCCGTTGGCAAAGAAGCCGATCCTGGGGGAGCAGTGAAGACGAGCTGTCGACACGGGAGCAGTCCGACGACGAAGACGTGGTAGAGGTCGCGGTCGAAAGGGAGAGACCGCGCCGTTCTACCCGCCCCAACATCGGGAAGCCGCTAGAGAAGCTGAGCTACCACGCTTGTCTGCTGCCGACGGCCTACAGCACTCTGCTCGACGACGCAGAGGCCGACGTGCATTTGCCTGAACTCGACCCCGACATGCATGCTGACCCAGAGCATCGCTGAGACATCGCCAACATGATGGTGAAAGAGGCGTTGGCGAGCTGGAAGGGCAAGGTGGTGAAAGCGGCCATGGACGAGGAGATCAAGAGTCTCATCTCTAACGGGACGTAGGAGCTGGTTAAGCGTCCGCGAGTTGTCAACATCATGAAGAACCGCTGGGTGCTCATGACGAAGTACCACGTCGACGACACTGTCGCACGCGAGAAGGCCCGCTTGGTTGTGAAAAACTTCACGTAGGTTTACGGCGCAGATTACGACGAGACATATGCGCCGGTGAGCATGGCACATCAAGAAGATTACAAAACACATCAAAGCTTAAACAAGAAGATTTCACGCCATGGCAGGCAGGCAGAGCATGGAAGAGCAGTGAATGGCATGGCAGAGCAAGTGAAATCCGAGCCTCCACCCAGGCAAACACCTAACAGCCGCCCCGTCACTGCCGGTGGAAAGTTACGTAGCTCTGCGGATCTTTCTTAGCATCATAGCTGTGCTCGACCTGCACCTGATGCAGCTGGACATGAAAAATGCGTTTCTGCAGAGCAAGCTGGATCGCGTCCTCTACATGTACCAGCCCGACTACTTCAACGATGGCACCGGTCGTGTCTACAAGCTGCTGAAGAGCTTGTACGGGCTGAAGCAGAGTCCCTTGCTGTGGTAATCGGTACTCGACGCAGTGCTCACCGGAGCGAGCTGGAAGAAGAGCTAGGTCGATGAGGCGCTCTACTTCAACGTCGGCGACGACGGAGTGGCGTGCTGGGTGCTCGTCTACGTCAACAATCTGCTCGCTGCAAGCAGCAGCACTGCGATGCTGAAGGAGCTGAGGGAGCTACTGGAGGCCGCCTTCGAGCTGCACGAAATCAGCCCGGTCGAGAAGTGTCTCGGGCTAGAAATCGTGCGCAACCGTCCTGCGAGGAAGCTGTGGCATCACCAGCAAGTCTACGTCGACAAGCTGCGTCGGCATTTCATCGACGAGGAGCAGACCATGCGAGTGCCGAAGACGTTGGTCTCCGTCTACGCCTACGCAGAGCTGGTGTTCGACGACGAGGAGTTTCAGTCGCGTGAGGAAGCAGAGTATCGGCAGAAGGTCGGCTCGCTGTAGTTCGCGGCCACCACGACGAGGCCCGACATTGCTTTCGCTTGCAGCAAGCTCCGATCCGGCCTGACAGTGCGGCGCGACAACCACCGGCACTACCTTGCTGAAACTCGTGACGCTGCTCTGGAGTTCGGCAGTGGACTTGAGTCGCTGTGTCTGGTCGGCTATGCAGATGCCGACGACGGTGGCGACACGAAGAATCGGACGAGCACGGGCGGCTACGTATTCTTCTTCGGAGGAGCCGCAGTCTCCTGGTCGAGCCAGCGCATCAAGTGCGCAACGCTTTCGTCGACCGAATCAGAGTACGTCGCGGCCACCGAAGCCAGTAAGGATGCTCGCGGTCTGCGCTTCCTAGATGCAGAATTTCGCCTGCTCGATGCAAGGAAGCCGACTGTTCTGCACGTAGACAACAAGTCCACTATCACTGTTGTAGAGGGCTTGGGGCTCAAAGGCAACCTCAAGCACATGGAGCGACGCTACGCCTGGCTGCAGTAGATGGTTAAGTGCGGGAAGATTGCTCTGCAGTACATCTCGACCTCCGAGCAGCCGACGGATTTTCTGACAAAGACACTGCATTTTCCAGATTTCAGCCGGTGCTCCGTCGCAAACGGCCAAGTGCGTCTGGCCGACGCGGGCGACGGGGATGACGAGGTGCAGAAGTAGGTGCCGTGCCCTTCTACACGGCTGGTCTGGTGACATGCGTGCTATATGTTGGGTGTGTCAGAGCATATATATAGCTTATGCTGTTGTGTAGGCTATAGTGGGGTATCCCATAGGGGGTACAACCCAATTAGGGTTTCCTATATGTACTCACTTCATTCATAGTTCATTCATTCTTGTTCAAATCTTCTCATGGTATCGAGCAGGTTCCCCCTTGGGAACTGTGCTTAGGGCCCACCACATCGATTTTTTTTTCCTGCCCGAAGCGCGCTCAGCCCGAGTCGCGCTCCGGGCCCTCACTTCGTCGAGCCGCCCTAGCGGCCCTTCACTGCGGCCCCGCCACTCGTCTCAGCGGCCCCGCCGCCCGTCTTCGCGGCCCCGCCGCCTCTCTCCTAGCGGCCCCGCCGCCCTACCTAGCGGCCCCGCCGCCATACCTCGCGGCCTCGCCGCCCTATTGCGCGGCCCCGCCGCCCTACCTAGCGGCCCCGCCGCCCTTACTCGCGGCCTCGCCGCCCCATTGCGCGGCCCCGCCGCCCTACCTCGCGGCCTCGCCGCCCCATCGCGAGGCCCCGCGGCCCTACCTAGCGGCCCCGCCGCCCTTCCTCGCGGCCCCGCCGCCCCATCGCGCGGCCCCGCCGCCCTATCTAGCGGCCCCGCCGCCCTTCCTCGCGGCCCCGCCGCCCCATCGCGCGGCCCCGCCGCCCTTCCTCGCGGCCCCGCCGCCCCATCAGCGGCCCCGCCGCCCTATCAAGTGGCCCCGCCGCCCTTCTCTGCAGCGGCCTCGCCACTCCTCTACAGCGGCCGAGCCGCCCAGCAGCAGCGCAGCCGAGCCGCCCAGCAGCAGAGCAGCCGAGCCGCCCAGCCGTCGAGCCGCCCTGCAGCCGAGCCGCCCGGGCGCCGAGCCGCCCTGCCGCCGAGCCGCCCGGGAGCCGAGCCGCCGAGCCGCCCTGCCGCCGAGCCGCCCTGCCGTCGAGCCGCCCTGCCGCCGAGCCGCCCGGGAGCCGAGCCGCCCAGCAGCCGAGCCGCCGAGCCGCCCAGCTGCCGGGCCGCCCTACTGCCGAGCCGCCCGACCTGCCCTGCCTGGTGAGCACAGCACCACTGTTACTGCGTGCCCTTCCCCTACTCCTTGCACTACTACATTGTCGTCGTCATGGCTACCCCTAGTGTCCTCGCTTTTGACGCTGAGGGTCGAGCCATTGACTTTGAGGTCTGGGTCGACGACTTGCAGCTGTTCTTACAGTGCGATAGGGCGGACGGTCTTTCCCTCTTTGACCTCACCTCTGGCGCCTCTCCTGCCCCTGCTGCTGATGCTGACCCCACTGTTCGCTCTCAGTGGGCCACCCGCGATGCTGCTGCACGTCTTGCTGTGCGTCGCCACCTGCCTACCACTGAGCGCGCGCACTTTAGTCAGTACAAGAGTGCTCAGACCTTGTACGACGCTGTAGTTGCGCGCTACTCTTCCCCTGCCACTGCTGCCCTGAGCCGCCTCATGCTACCGTACCTCTTTCCTGACCTTGCTGCCTTTCCCACTGTCGCTGACCTCATTACGCACCTCCGCACTAGTGACACTCGCTACCGCGCCGCCCTTCCTGCTGAGTTCTGCGCCAAGAACCCCCCCCCCATGTACATCACTCTCTATTACATAGTCACACGCCTCCCTGACTCCCTTCGCGTAGTCAGGGACCACTTCCTCTCAGTCTGTCCCACCACTCTCACTGTCGACCTCCTCGAGAAGTCCCTCCTTGCGGCGGAGAAGAGCATCGTCGCTGTAGGAGCCTCTCGTGGTGACCCTCGCACCCCCATCTTTGAGGGGTGTTCTCCTTCCCCCCTGCTGCCCTCTGTTGCCTCTGCTGCTGCTGCCGACCTGCTTGGTCTTGAGTCGGTCTGCGCGGCGTCTGCCCCTAGCGGGAGACGCCGCCCTGGCAGGGGCAAGGGGGGCAAGGGCGCGGGTGGAACTGGCGGGGGCGGTGGAGGTGGCGGTGGAGGCGGCGGAGGGAGTGGGGGTGGCGGTGGGAGTGGTGGCGGGGGCGGTGGTGGCGGTGGCAGCAGCGGAGGAGGAGGCGGTGGTGGCGGCAGCGGTGGGAGCGGAGGCAGCGGTGGTGGTGGAGGTGGAGGCGGCGGTGGCGGAGGGGGTGGAGCTGGTCGGGGTGGTGCCCCGCAGCGTAGCGGCTCTGGTGGTGGCCAGCGTCAGCAGCAGCAGCAGCAGCAGCAGCAGCAGCATCGTTCGCGGGACATCCCCCCGCCCCAGCAGCTCCGTGAGTGGTACACGCAGCGTCAGCGGGGTGGGGGTTTTGGTCCGTGCACCTACGTCCTTCGTTCCGGCGACCGCGCGGGTGAGCAGTGTGGGGGTGCCCACCCCACCCAGCGCTGCTTTGGCCGCCTGACGGACGCTTGGCGTCAGCAGTTCCCCGAGGCCAGTGAGATTCCCCGTTGGGGAGAGCTGTCTAGGGCTGGCGTAGCTATCTTTGATCTTGACTTTGATGCTATCCTTGCTGCCATGTATGCTGTGACTATTAGTGAGGAGGGTGACTGTTACCGGTGTTTCCCGCCCGACCCGGGCATTGGTACTGCTGCGCCAGGTACTTCTGCGGCTGCTGCTCTAGGTGCCAGTGCGTCTGCACTCTCAGGTACTGCGTCGGCTTCGGCCTCCGTCACCTTCACGCTCGACTCAGGGGCTTCTCGCTCCTTCTTTCGAGACCGCACCACACTCACGCCGCTTGGCCGGCCGGTTGCAGTCTCCCTGGCTGACCCCTCTGGGGGTCCTGTCCTCTCTCACTTCTCCACTGTCCTCCCGTGTCCGGCTGCCCCCTCGGGCACCTTGTCTGGTCTGTACCTCCCCTCGTTCTCGACGAACTTGGTGAGTGGTGCTGACCTGCAGGATGCGGGGGTTCACCAGTTTACTCCTGCGAGTCAGCGGGTGACCCACTGCTCGGACGCCCGCACAGGCCGACACCTGGCCACGTTTTCGCGTCGGCCGGGGTCGAGTCTCTACACCCTGACCACTGAGTCTCCTCCTGTCCCTGCGTCTGGCCAGGTAGCTGCGTCGGGTCAGGTGTTTGCTGCTGCGTCCAGGTCTGGTCCTGAGTCTGCCCCCTGCTCGTGTCGCCGCCTGTCTCATGAGACTCTCCTGTGGCACCACCGTCTTGGCCACCCCTCCTTGCCTCGTCTTCGGGGCATGGCTTCCCGTGTCCTTGTCTCTGGTCTTCCCCGGTCTCTCCCTCCCCTTCCTTCGGGACCCGGACCTTCCTGTGTCCCCTGTGTCGAGGGGCGGCTCCGGGCTGCCCCTCACTCCTCCCAGTTTCCCCCGACAGAGGCTCCTCTGCAGACGCTTCACATGGACGTGTGGGGCCCGGCCCGCGTCCGTGGGCAGGGTCACGAGCGCTACTTCCTGCTGGTGGTTGACGACTACTCGCGTTACACCACAGTCTTCCCCTTGCGCAGCAAGGGTGATGTCACTGAGGTGTTGATCGACTGGATCCGCGCAGCTTGTCTCCAGCTCAGGAGGAGCTTCGGCTCGGACTTTCCTGTTCTGCGTCTGCACTCTGACCGAGGTGGAGAGTTCTCCTCTGGCCTTCTGCGAGCCTACTGTCGTGCACGAGGCATCCGCCAGACCTTTACGCTTCCGAACTCTCCACAGCAAAATGGGATTGCTGAGCGCCGCATTGGCATGGTCATGGACGTCGCTCGTACGTCCATGATGCATGCGGCTGCCCCCCATTTTCTGTGGCCGTTTGCGGTTCGGTACGCGGCGCATCAGATCAACCTTCACCCCAGGGTCTCCCGGCCGGAGACCTCCCCAGCTCTGCTGTGGACGGGGAAGGTCGGCGATGCGTCTGCGTTCCGTGTCTGGGGATCTCGGGCGTTTGTCCGCGACTTGTCTGCGGACAAGCTGTCCCCTCGTGCTGCTCCCTGTGTCTTCCTTGGCTTCCCCCTTGACGCCCCAGGGTGGCAGTTCTACCACCCCTCCTCTCGTCGTGTTCTGTCCTCTCAGGACGTCACGTTCGACGAGTCAGTCCCCTTCTACCGCCTCTTCCCCTACCGCACTCCTTCCCTCCCCCCGCCACCGCACTTCCTTGTGCCAGGTCCCCCCCCGGTAGACCCCCTTCCCCCTCAGGGTCCTGCCCCTTCAGGTGTGTCCCAGGTAGACGCAGTCGAGCCGGTCGAGGTTGCTGGTGACTCTGGTCCTGCTGCGGGTGTTGAGCCTGGGGGTGCTGACTCTGGGGGTGCTACGCGCGTGGGTGCTGAGCCTGGGGGTGCTGAGCCTGGGGGTGCTGAGTCTGGGGGTGCTGAGCCTGGGGGTACTGCGACTGGGGGTGCTGAGCCTGGGGGTGCGGAGTCTGGGGGTGCTGAGCCTGGGGGTGCTGTGACTGGGGGTGCTGAGCCAGGGGGTGCTCCGTCTGGAGCTACTGAGCCTGGAGCTGCGGAGCCTGCGGCCACTGGACCTCCCCTTGTGGCGTCTGGCGGTGCGGGACCTGGCGGTTCTCCGGGTGCTTCGCCTCGGCGGGAGCCCCTCTCTCCACAGGAGCTGCGCGAGTGGTTTGCTCGCCGCTGGAGACGTACTGCTGGAGCTGGAGCTCCTTCGGCTGCTGAGGGTACTTGTGCCGCTGGTCCCGGAGCTGCTGGGCCCTCGGGTCCGCCTGGAGCTGGAGCTGCCGCGGGTGTTGGTGCTGAGACTGCTGCTGTCCTTCCTGGCGGTGGTCCTGCTGCGGGTACTGCTGGTGCTGCTGGAGGTACTGGAGCTGGAGGTGCTGTTGGCGCTGGTGCTGCTGCTGAGGGTGCTGTCCGTGCTGTGTCTGGAGTCGCCGCGCGGCCTCGGCCGTACTTCGTTCCACTCCTACAGCAGGTTCTTGGTCTTTCTCCTCCTGCAGCGTGTCCACAGCCTGTTCAGTCACAGTCCCAGTTAGAGCCCGCCTCCCCACTTCCTGCTCCCTCTCCTTACACTGGTCCCACTGGAGGTCTTGCTGAGCGTCGTGAGCCTGCGTCTCGTCCTGCGTCGCCTGTTCGTGCTGCTCGCGCTAGTGGTCGCGGTTCGCGTCAGCGTCCTCCTCCTGTCCCTGGCACGCACCGGATGTCTTTGCGTCCGTCCACTGCTCCTCTGCGTGCCCCTTTGCCTTCTCCTCCTGAGTCCTCCCTTCCTGCACTTACCGACCCAGAGTCCGACTCTCTTCGTGCTGCTAGTCCTACTGTCACACGTCTCCTTGCTACTGTCGTCACTGACCCCTCTTTTGAGTCCACTGCTGCGTCTGCTCTTGTTGCTGAGCTCGTCGACTTTGCTGCTAGCTGTCGTCTAGACTACTCTGCCGGTCTTGTTGCTGAGTCTGCGTCTGTCTGTCCTCCGTCCGTCGGGGGTGAGTGTGCTCTTGGCACGGACGTCCTTGAGGACAGGCAGGAGGAGTTCCAGTGTCTGGCTGCTGCTTCACCTCATCTCGCGTCCGTACTACTTGCCCCTGAGGGAGACCCGGATGCACTAGACATCCCGACTCCGCGCTCTTACGCGGAGGCCGTAGAGGGTCCCTACTCCTCTCAGTGGCAGGCAGCTATGGATGCAGAGATGGCGTCCTGGAAGTCCACAGGCACCTACGTTGACGCGGTTCCCCCTCCTGGGGCGAACATCGTCAGTGGCATGTGGATCTTCAGGGTGAAGCGGCCGCCGGGCTCTCCACCTGTCTTCAAGGCACGGTACGTCGCTCGTGGCTTCAGTCAGCGGCAGGGAGTTGACTACTTTCAGACCTTCTCTCCCACCCCGAAGATGACCACTCTTCGGGTGCTACTGCACATAGCCGCTCAGCGCGACTACGAGCTCCACTCTCTTGACTTCAGCACTGCTTTCTTGCAGGGTAGCCTGCACGAGGAGATCTGGCTGCGCCGTCCACCTGGCTTCACTGGGACTTTCCCTACTGGCACCCAGTGGAGCCTCCGACGGCCAGTCTACGGTCTCCGCCAGGCACCGCGTGAGTGGCACGACACACTGAGGACTACGCTTGCGGCTCTTGGGTTTGCTCCCTCTACGGCTGACCCGTCGTTGTTTCTGCGCACCGACACTTCTTTGCCGTCGTTCTACATCCTCGTGTACGTCGACGACTTGGTCTTTGCCACAGCTGACACTGCTGGACTCGCCCACGTGAAGTCCGAGCTGCAGAAGAGACACACGTGCACAGACCTGGGTGAACTGCGCAGCTACCTTGGCTTGCAGATCACTCGGGACAGAGCACGCCGCACCATTACCTTGACTCAGTCACACATGGTGCAGCAGGTCCTTCAGCGCTTCGGCTTCACGTACTCCTCGCCTCAGGCCACTCCTCTGTCTACTCGCCACTCGCTCTCAGCTCTGCCTTCGGATGAGTCCGTAGAGTCGAGTGGCCCGTACCCAGAGCTTGTTGGCTGCCTCATGTACCTGATGACCTGCACACGACCTGACCTTGCATACCCTCTTAGCATTCTTGCACGCTATGTTGCTCCTGGGAGACACCGACCAGAGCACATGGCTGCAGCGAAGAGGGTGTTGCGCTACTTGTGCAGTACGTCGGGCATGGGGCTAGTGCTTGGAGGGCGGAGTCCAGTGGTCCTCACTGGGCACGCGGACGCTTCTTGGGCTGACGACCAGGCTACGCAGCGGTCGTCGCAGGGTTACACCTTCAGTCTTGGTTCCGGCTCTGTCTCGTGGCGGGCTACTCGCTCGTCCTCTGTTCTCGGCTCCAGTTGTGAGGCTGAGATCTACGCCGGGGCCATGGCTGCACAGGAGCTTCGCTGGCTCACCTACCTGCTGACTGACCTTGGAGAGCCGCCTCGTTCTCCTCCAGTGCTGTACGTAGATAACAAGGCCATGCTGGCCTTGTGTCGAGAGCAGCGCTTGGAGCACAGAACGAAGCACATTGCTCTCCGTTACTTTCTTGCTCGTGAGCTGCAGCAGCGTGGTCAGTTGCGACTTGCGTACGTGGCCTCTGAGGCCAACACTGCTGATGTGTTCACCAAGGCACTTGCGCCTTGTGACCATCAGCGCTTCTGCACTCAGCTGGGTCTTGTACCTGTCTTGCCTCACTTGCTCTCCTCTTGACCTTGCTTGTACTGTCACATATATATACCTGCTCTTGCTTGTCTAGCTCTATATATATATGTGCACTCCTGCATGTGAACTGGCCTTGTGGCCTTGTCGTTGTGCTCGGACTGTGTGGTGACTTTGTGATCCACCCTGAGCTTGCTGTGCTTTGCGTTACTGGTCTTGTGACCCCTTGTTCTCCCCCACTTTGCCTATGGGGGTGTGTCAGAGCATATATATAGCTTATGCTGTTGTGTAGGCTATAGTGGGGTATCCCATAGGGGGTACAACCCAATTAGGGTTTCCTATATGTACTCACTTCATTCATAGTTCATTCATTCTTGTTCAAATCTTCTCAGGGTGCACGAAGAAAAATTTCCTCCTTGTATTTTATCCCTCTAGGTTCTGGGTGGACCTTGTGTGTGGGTGCCCAAGCGTGAGCTGGACAGGGGAGTGTCGAAGAGAAAGGCCCCGCCCCCGCTTGGGCGCAGCCGATCTTGCCGTCGACGACAAGTTCGCGACGGATTGGTTGACGAAACGGGCTTTTGCAGTTTGATGGAAGTTGCGGTTGAGCACGCACTGCTCGACAGAATTTCGTCGACGAGCTCTTCACGACGAGCTCTGGTCGACGATCTCTGCGCGACAAGCTCCCGTCAAAGAGCGCTCGTCGAAGAACTCTAGTCAAAAAGTTCGGGTCGAGGAACTCTGGTCGAAGAGTTCAGTCGAGGAACTCTGGTCGAAGAGTTCGGGTCGAGGAGCTCTGCTCGGCGAACACTGTTCAACCGAGCGATGTCGAGCTGATCGACCAAAGTTGCAGAGTTGTGCAAAATTCTGTAAAGGTGTGCGAACTTTTGCCCAGGAGGTTTTGGTGAAGTTCTACCTACGGAACGGCATCACGTGGTCGACGGTGCGCACCTGGCAAAACCGACGACACGTTTTCTACCTGGCCCCTGCGCAATGTGCTTCACAGTGAAACCGCCAACCTGCACCTACTTGGTGGGTGCGCACATCTGCGCAGATAGACAGCCTGCGACTGCAGATAGTCACCTACGACTGCAGTGCTGTACCCCATATAGTCTACCCCACTGCAGCCAACACAGACTATGTCATATATGTTTGACACACCCCCATAGGCAAAGTGGGGGAGAACAAGAGGTCACAAGACCAGTCAAGCAAAGCAAGGCAAGCTCAGGGTGGATCACAACGTCACCACACAATCTGAGCACAAGCACAAGGCCATAAGGCCAGTTCACATGTAGAGTTATATATCAAGGTGAACAAGCAAGGCAGTGATCTCAACCTAGCAAGAGTAAGCATGCAAGTGCAGGTATATATAGATCACAGTACAAGCAGAGTCAAGAAGTGAGCAAGTGGGGCCAAGTAGGCACAAGACCTAGCATAGTACAAAAGCGCTGATGATCACAAGGCTGAAGTGCCTTGGTAAAGATATCAGCAGTGTTGGCCCGAGAGGCCACGTAAGCAAGACGAAGCTGACAACGCTGCTGTAACTCTCGAGCAAGGAAGTAACGCAGAGCAATGTGCTTCGTTCTGTGCTCCAGTCTGTGCTCCTGACACAAGGCCAGCATGGCCTTGTTGTCGACGTACAGCACTGGAGGGGAACGAGGCGCCTCTCCCAGGTCGGTCTGCAGGTAGGTGAGCCAGCATAACTCCTGTGCTGCCATGGCCCCAGCGTAGATCTCAGCCTCACAATTGGAGTTGAGAACAGAAGACGAGCGGGTAGACCGCCACGAAACAGAGCCGGAACCAAGGCTGAAGGTGTAACCCTGCGACGACCGCTGCGTAGCCAAGTCGTCAACCCAAGAAGCATCTGCGTGACCAGTGAGGACAACTCGAGCCCGTCCTCCAAGCACTAGCCCCATGCCCGACGTACTGCACAAGTAGCGCAACACCCTCTTAGCTGCATCCATGTGCTCTGGTCGGTGTCTCCTAGGAGCAACATAGCGTGCCAAGATGCTAAGAGGGTATGCCAGGTCAGGTCGAGTGCAGGTCATCAGGTACCTGAGGCAGCCAACAAGCTCTGGGTATAGGCCACTCGGCTCTACGGACTCATCCGAAGGCAGAGCTGAGAGCGAGTGGCGAGTTGGCAGAGGAGTGGCCTGAGGCGAGGAGTACGTGAAGTTGAAGCGCTGAAGGACCTGCTGCACCATGTGTGACCGAGTCAGGGTAATGGTGCGCCGTGCTCTGTCCCGGGTGATCTGCAAGCCAAGATAGCTGCGCAGCTCACCAAGGTCTGTGCACGAGTGTCTCTTCTGCAGCTCCGACTTCACGTGGGCCAGTCCAGCAGTGTCAGCAGTAGCAAAGACCAAGTCGTCGACGTACACGAGGATGTAGAACGGCGGCAGAGTAGTGTCGGTGCGCAGAAACAGCGACGGGTCGGCAGTGGAAGGAGCAAACCCAAGAGCCGCAAGCGTAGTCCTCAGTGTGTCGTGCCACTCACGGGGCGCCTGGCGGAGACCATAGACTGGCCGCCGGAGGCTCCACTGGGTACCAGGAGGAAACGACCCAGTGAAGCCAAGTGGGCAGCGCAGCCAGATCTCGTGCAGGCTGCCCTGCAGAAAGGCTGTGCTGAAGTCAAGAGAGTGAAGCTCGTAGTCTCGCTGAGCAGCGACGTGCAGCAGCACCCGAAGAGTGGTCATCTTTGGGGTGGAAGCGAAGGTCTGAAAGTAGTCAACTCCCTGCCGCTGACTGAAGCCTCGAGCCACGTAACGCGCCTTGAAGACAGGCGGAGAACCCGGCGGCCGCTTTACCCTGAAAATCCACATGCCATCGACAATGTTCGCCCCAGGTGGGGGAACCTCGTCGACGTAGGTGCCTGTGGACTTCCAGGAAGCCATCTCTGCATCCATGGCTGTCTTCCACTGAGAGGAGTAGGGAACCTCTATCGCCTCTGCGTAAGAGCGCGGGGTCGGGATGTCTCGTGCATCCGGTTCTCCCTCAGGGGCAAGCAACATGGACACGAGATGAGGTAAAGCAGCAGAAAAACACTGGAACTCGTCCTGCCTGTCCTCAAGGACATCCATGCTAAGAGCACACTCACCCCCGACGGACGGAGGACAGACAGACTCAGACTCAGTAACAAGACTAGCGGCGTAGTCTAGACGACAGTGAGCAGCAAAGTCGACAAGCCCAGCAACCAAGACAGACGCAGCAGTGGACTCAAAGGAAGGGTCAGTGACAACAGTGGCCATGAGACGCGTGACAGTAGGACTAGCAGCACGAAGAGAGTCAGGCTCAGGGTCCGGACCGTCAGCAAGGGAGGACGCAGGAGGAGACGGTAGAGGGACACGCTGTGGAGTAGTGGACGGACGAAGTGCCATCTTGTGCGTGCCTGGGATAGGAGGAGGACGCTGACGCGAAACATGACGACCAGTGCGAGCAGCACGAACAGGTGACGCAGGACGAGACTCAGGCTCACGACACTCAGTAAGACCTCCTGTCGGACCAGTGTAAGGAGAAGGAGCAGGCAGAGGGGAGGCGGGCTGTAACTGTGACTGCGACTAGACAGGCGGAGGACACTCTAAGGAAGGAGCAGGACCAGTAGAAGGCGGGAGACCAAGAACCTGCTGAAGGAGCAGAACGAAGTACGCCCGCGGCCGCGCAGCGTCTCCAGAACCAGCAGGGACAGCACCAGCACCCCCAGCGTCAGCTCCAACTCCAGCAGCACTACCAGCTCCAGTAGCACCTCCAGCTCCAGCACCCCCAGCAGCTCCAGCTCTAGCAAGTCCACCAGAAACCCCAGCAGCTCCAGTAGCGCCAGGGCCAGCACCTCCAGCAGCACTTGCACCAGCAGCACCTCCAGCTCCAGCAGCCCCAGTAGCTCCAGCTCCAGCAGCACCACCAGGCCCAGCAGCTCCAGTAGCACCAGGGCCAGCACCTCCGGCAGCACCGGCACGAGCAGCACCGCCAGCACCAGTACCACCAGTAGCTCCAGCGACAACAGAACCACCAGGCCCGGCAGCTCCAGTACCTCCAGTACGAGCACCTCCTGGACCAGCGGCTCCAGACCCCCCAGTAGCTCCAGCAACAGCAGGACCTCCAGCACCCGCAGCACCACCAGCTCCAGCAACACCACCAGCTCCAGCAGCACGGCTCCATTGCCGAGCAAACCACTCGCGCAGCTGCTGTGAGGAGAGCGGCTCCCGACGGGACGCAGCACCTTTAGACTCCACTCGGGCAGGCTCAGCACCTGCAGGCTCCGCACCCCCAGACTCAGCAACCCCAAGCGCAACACCCCCAGGCTCAATACCCCCAGGCTCAGCACCCCCTGGCTCAGCACCCCCAGGCTCAGCACCCCCAAAATCAGCACCCCCAGTCTCCGCACACACAGGCTCAGCACCCCAAGACCCGGCACCCGCAGGCTCAGCACCTCTAGCAGCACCAGAGTCAAAAGCTACCTCGACAGGCTTGAGTGCGTCAACCTGGGACACACCTGAGGGGGCAGGACCCTGAGGGGGGAGGGGGTCTACCGGGGGAGGACCTGGCGCGAGGAAGGGGAAGGGGAAGGAGAAGGGGAGAAGTGCGGTAGGGGAAGAGACGGTAGTAGGGAACCGACTCGTCAAACGTGACGTCCTGAGAGGACAGAACACGGCGCGAGGTGGGGTGGTAAAACTGCCAACCAGGCGCGTTAGGGGGGGAAGCCAAGGAAGACGCAGGGAACAGCACGGGAGGACAGCTTGTCCGCAGACAAGTCGCAGACGAAAGCTCGAGATCACCAGACACGGAACGCAGACGCATCGCCAACCTTCCCCATCCGCCACAGAGTAGGTGTGGTCTCCGGCACGGAGACCCGGGGCTGGAGGTTGATCTAATGCGCCGCGTACTGAACCGCGAACGACCACAGAAAATGGGGAGCAGGCGCATGGATCATGGACGTACGAGCGACGTCCATGACCATGCCAATGCGGCGCTCAGCAATCCCATTTTGCTGCGGAGAGGCCGGAAGCGTGAACGTCTGGCGGATACCCACGGCCCGACAGAAGGGTCGCAGAAGGTCGGAGGAAAAATCTCCGCCTCTGTCGGAGTGCAGACGCAGAACAGGAAGGTCCGAGCCGAAACTCTCGCTGAGCTGGCGACGGGCAGCGCGGATCCAGTCGATCAGCACCTAAGTGACCTCACCCTTGCGGCGCAAGGGGAAGACTGTGGTGTAACGCGAGTAGTCGTCAACGACCAGCAGAAAGTAAGGCTCGTGACCCTGTCCCTGGACGCGGGCTGGGCCCCACACGTCCATGTGAAGAGTCTGCAGGGGTGCCTCTGTCGGAGGGAACTCGGAGGAGTGAGGAGCGGCGCGCTGCCGCCCCTCGACGCAAGGAACGCAGGTTGGGGCAGGCCCCGGGGGAAGGGGAGGGAGAGACCGGGGAAGACCAGAGACAAGGACACGGGAGGCCATGCCCCGGAGACGAGGCAGGGAGGGGTGACCAAGGCGGTGGTGCCAGAGAAGAGTCTCGTGCGACAAGAGGCGACATGAGCAGGGGGTAGACTCAGGACCAGACCGGGACGCGGCAGCAAACGCCTGACCAGACGCGGCTACCTGAGCAGACGCAGCAACTGGAGGAGACACGGTAGTCAGTGTGTACTGGCTCGAGCCAGTCTGACGAGTGAAAGTGGCCAGGTGTCGGCCCGTCCGAGCACACGTACAGTAAGTCACTCGCTGACTCGCAGGCGTGAACTGGTCAACCCCCCATCCTGGAGGTCAGCTCCACTCACCAAGTTCGTAGAGAACGAGGGGAGGTAAAGACCTGACAGCGAACCAGACGGGGCGGCCGGACACGGCAGAACCGTGGAGTAGTGGGCAAGGACTGGACCCCCAGAGGGGTCAGCCAGGGAGACTGCAACTGGCCGACTAAGCGGCGTGAGTGTGGTGCAGTCGCGAAAGGAGCGGGAAGCCCCTGAGTCAAGAGTGAAGGTGTGCAAGACCGCAGCAGGCGCAGCACCAGAGAGAGCAGACTCACCAGCACCTGGAGCAAGAGACGCACGAGCACCTAGAGCAGCAGCCTCATTGGCACCTGGAGCAGGAGAAGCACGAGCACCTAGAGCAGCAGCCTCACCGGTACCTGGAGCAGGAGACGCACCAGCACTTAGAGCAGCAGCCTCACCAGCACCTAGAGCAGCAGACTGGAAATCGGGGTCAGGCGGCACACACAGGTGACAGGCACCCTCGGCACTAGTAGACAATGCATACATGGCAGTGAGGATAGCATCATAGTCAAGAGCAAATATATCTACCCTCTGCCTAAGCAGCTCCAGCCAGGAGGGGAGCTCAGCGTCGTCGCCAAACTCTGTACGCCAAGCGTCGCTCAGACGGAAGAAGCAGCGGGACTCCGTGTGAATAACCGTCCCGCAAGTTTGACCAGTCCGGACACCTGTGCGAATGACGTACGGGCATTGAGCAGTACTCCGTGTTCCTCTACTCTGAGCATACCACTCACGAAGCTGCTGGGGCGAAAGGGTCTCGCGCGGACGACGCTGCAGCTGCACGTGGCGGCTACAAGAAGCTCCGGAACTACCCACTCCAGGACGACTCCCACTACTAGCGTACCACTCACGAAGCTGCTGGGGCGTGAGGGACTCACGCGGACGTCGCCGAAGCTGCATCTAGCCACCGCCAGGAGCACCAGTAGCAGCAGTAGCAGCAGAAGCAGCAGTAACAGCAGTAGCAGCAGTAGTATTGCGGCCACCCCTACAACCCCAACTAGCGTACCACTCACGAAGCTGCTGGGGCGTGAGGGACTCACGCGGACGGCGCTGGAGCTGCATCTGGCCACGCCAGAAGCAGCAGTAGCAGTAGAAAGAGTAGTAGCAGCAGGAGCAGCTGTAACAGCAGTAGCAGCAATAGCAGCGCGGCCAGGGCAGTGCTCACCAGTGGCGAGAAGGGCAGGCGCACGACGGCGGCGACGGCGGGGCCGCTACCACTGCAGGGCGAGGGCTCCGCGGCAGCTGCTGAAGGGCGGGGCGCGGCAGGGAGCTCCGCAGCAGCTGCTGCAGGGTGGGGCCACGACCGTGGCAAGGGGGGGGCTCCGCGGCAGCTGCTGAAGGGCGGGGCAGGTCCGCGACGGCAGCTGCTGCAGGGCGGGGCAGGGCCGCGACGGCAACTGCTGCAGGGCGGGGCAGGGCCGCGACGGCAGCTGCTGCAGGGCGGGGCAGGGCCGCGACGGCAGCTGCTGCAGGGCGGGGCAGGGCCGCGACGGCAGCTGCTGCAGGGCGGGGCAGGGCCGCGACGGCAGCTGCTGCAGGGCGGGGCAGGGCCGCGACTGCAGCTGCTGCAGGGCGGAGCAGGGCAGCGACGGCAGCTGCTGCAGGGCGAGGCACGGCCGCGATGGCAGCTGCTGCAGGGCGGGGCAGGGCCGCAACGGCAGCTGCTGCAGGGCGGGGCAGGGGCCGCCGTCCGAAGGGCGGGCGCGGGGTAGGGCAGGGCGCCGCGGCGGGCAGGGGCGATGCCGCGCAGGTCTCGCAAGGGCGTCGCGATGAGCGGGAGCGACGCCCGGGTCCCGTTGGGGCGTCGCGACGCGCAGGAGCCACGCAAAGCGGGTGCAGCAGGGGCGTCGCGATGAGGCGGGGGCGACGCGCGGGTCCCGCAGAGGCGTCGCGACGAGGCAGGGGCGACGCCTGGGTCCCGCACAAGGCGTCGCGACGAGCAGGGCGGCGCGTCGCGGGGTCCAGGGGCCGCGCCGCGGGGTCCAGGGGTGGCTGCGCGGGTGCAGGGCAGGCCCGCGCGCGGCCTGCAGGGCAGGGCGGCAGGGTGGCGCTCGAGGGCGCGGGTAGGCAGGCGCTCAAGGGCGTGGGTAGGCAGGCGCTCGAGAGCGCGGGTAGGCAGGCGCTCGAGGGCGCGGGTAGGCAGGCAGGCGCTCGAGGGCGCGGATAGGCAGGCGCAAGGCGCGTGATTCGGGCAGGGCAGAAAATAAAAAGTTCGTGGTCGGCCCTAAAAAAAAACCGGTCCCACTAGGGAACCTGCTCTGAAACCATGTGAAAAGGATAGGACAAGGAATGATTGAACTAGCAAGAAGGAGGGTACAAGTAAGAAAACCTAGCAGTGTTGTACCCCATATAGTCTACCCCACTGCAGCCTACACAGACTATGCCATATATGTTTGACAATTATTAGCTTGGGTTTTTTATCATGCATAGTTATGCTTGATTGCCTAGGTTAGGTGCTTTCCTATATGTTATTATAGTTATAGCATCGAACCAGGTTACGTGTACCGAACTCAAGCCTTTTCGGTTGCCACCGAATTGCTTTCTACCGAGTTCAGGAAGGTTTTTTTCGGGACGCTTCGCTACCCTCAGAACATTTACGTAAAACCCGGGTAACTGGCCTTCTGTTGAGACTATATATAGCCTTGTGTTCTACTCAGGTGGATCATTCAATTTAAACTCTCTTCTGAGCTCGATCCTAGATCCTCACACCAGGTAATCAGAGCCGTTTACACACGAAGTTTTTTCAACCACTAAAACTGGATCTTCAAAAGACCGCGAAGGCTGTCAAACTCATATGCTATAGTCTGTGTAGGCTGTAGTGGGGTAGACAATATGGGGTACAACACTTTTAGGATTTCCTACTTGTACCCACCTGCTTGCTAGTTCATTCATTCCTCATTTCTTCACATGGTATAGAGCAGGTTCCCTAGTGGGAACGCTTCTCAGGGCCCACCACTGAAATCGATTATTTTTTCTGACCGAAGCGCGAGTCGCCCCTGCCCGAGGCGCGCCCCGTGGGCCGCCCTCACGTCGCGTCCCCTGCCCTTAGCGGCCTGTCCCGCCCTCCTAGAGGCCCCTCTCACGGCCCCTCGCGCCACCCTTAGCGGCCCCGTCGCCGCCCCTTACGGCCCCGTCGCCGTCCTTCGCGGCCCCGTCGCCGCCCCTCTAGGCCCCTCGCGGCCCCTTCGCGGCCCCGTCGCCGCCCCTAGCGGCCCCGTCACCGCCCTTCGAGGCCCCTCGCGGCTCCTTTGCGGCCCCGTCGCCGCCCCTATCGGCCCCGTCGCCGCCCCTAGCGGCCCCGTCGCCGCCCCTAGCGGCCCCGTCGCCGCCCTTCGCGGCCCCGTCGCCGCCCCTAGCGGCCCCGTCGCCGCCCTTCGCGGCCCCGTCACCGCCTCTAGCGGCCCCGTCGCCGCCCTTCGCGGCCCCGTCGCCGCCTCTAGCGGCCCCGTCGCCGCCCTTCGCGGCCCCGTCGCCGCCTCTAGCGGCCCCGTCGCCGCCCTTCACGGCCCCTTCACCACTGAGCCGCCGAGCCGCCAAGCAGCCGAGCCGCCGAGCTGCCGAGCCGCCGAGCCGCCGAGCCGCCCAGCAGCCGAGCCGCCGAGCCACCGGGCCGCCGAGCCGCCGAGGCCGCCGTCGAGCCGCCACTACCGAGCCGCTGCCGCCGAGCCGCCGTCGAGCCGCTACTGTCGCTGCCGAGCCGCTGCCACCGCGGTTACAGCCCTGTTCCTACCGGCGCGCCCCGGCCCTACACACTCGGACTGGTGAGAGCACTCCCTGCTAGACCACTGCTGTCATGGCTACCCCCAGTGTCCTTACCTTTGATGCTGAGGGTCGTGCTGTTGACTTCGAGGTCTGGGTCGATGACCTACAGCTCTTCCTACAGTGCGATAGGGCAAACGGACTCTCCCTGTTCGATCTCACCTCGGGTGCCTCTCCTGCCCTGCCTGCTGATGCTGACAGCACTGTTCGCTCACAGTGGGCCACACGCGATGCTGCTGCCCGTCTTGCTGTGCGTCGCCACTTACCGACCGCTGAGCGTGCGCACTTTAGTCAGTACAAGAGTGCTAAGACCTTGTACGACGCTGTAGTTGCACGCTACTCTTCCCCTGCCACTGCTGCTCTTAGCCGCCTCATACTGCCGTACCTGTTTCCTGACCTCCCCGCCTTTCCCACTGTCGCTGACCTCGTTACGCACCTTCGCACTAGTGACACCCGCTACCGCGCTGCGCTTCCTGCTGAGTTCTGCGCCAAGAACCCCCCCCCCATGTACATCACCCTCTACTACATAGTCACCCGGCTCCCTGACTCCCTTCGCTCGGTCAGGGACCACTTCCTCTCTGTTTGCCCCACCACACTCACCGTTGACCTCCTCGAGGAGCGCCTCCTGGCAGCTGAGAAGAGTATAGTCGCTGTAGGAGCCTCTCGAGGTGACCCGCGTGCCCCTGTCTTTGAGGGGTGCTCCCCCTCCCCCCTTTTGCCCTCTGTTGCCTCTGCTGCTGCCGTCGACTTCGTTGGCACCGAGTCGGTCGGCGCTGCGTCTGCCCCTAGCGGGCGACGCCGCACCGGCAAGGGCAAGGGGGGCAAGGGCACTGGAGGGGCTGGCGGGGGCGGTGGAGGTGGAGGTGGAGGAGGCGGAGGGAGTGGGGGTGGTGGTGGGAGTGGTGGCGAGGGTGGGGGCTTCGGTGGCGGCGGTGGCGGCGGAGGCGGCGGTGGCGGTGGCGGTGGGAGCGGAGGAGGAGGCGGTGGCGGCGGTGGCGGAGGTGGCGGCGGAGGAGGTGGAGCTAGTCGGGGTGGCTCTGCGCAGCGGGGCGGCTTAGGTGGTGGTCAGCGCCAGCAGCAGCAGCGCACTCGTGAGACCCCGTCCCCCCAGCAGCTTCGTGAGTGGTACGCTGGGCGTCAGCGAGGTGGGGGTACTGGTCCCTGTACCTACGTCCTCCGTACCGGCGACCGCGCTGGTGAGCAGTGCGGGGGCTCGCACTCCACCCAGCGCTGCTTCGGCCGCCTGACGGACGCTTGGCGTCACTAGTTTCCTGACGCCACTGAGATCCCTCGCTGGGGAGAGCTGTCTAGGGCGGGGGTTGCTATCTTTGATCTTGACTATGATGCTATTCTTGCTGCCATGTATGCTGTGTCTACTAGTGATGAGGGTGACTGTTACCTGTGTATTCCGCCTGACCCGGGCATTGAGGCTGCTGCTCTAGGTGCTGGTGAGGCTGCTGCTCTAGGTGCTAGTGCGTCTGCTGCCCCAGGTGCTGGTGAGTCTGCTCTCTCAGGTACCACGTCGGCTCAGGCCTTACACACCTTCACCCTTGACTCGGGTGCTTCCCGCTCCTTCTTTCGAGACCGCACCACGCTTACGCCGCTTAGTCGGTCGGTTGCGGTCTCCCTGGCGGACCCCTCTGGGGGTCCTGTCCTTGCTCGCTTCTCCACTGTCTTACCGTGTCCGGCAGCCCCCTCTGGCACCCTGTCAGGTCTCTACCTCCCCTCGTTCTCTACGAACTTGGTGAGTGGTGCTGATCTACAGGATGGTGGGGTTGACCAGTTCACTCCTGCGAGTCAGCGGGTGACCCACTGTACGTGTGCTCGGACGGGCCGACACTTGGCCACGTTTACCCGTCGGCCGGGGTCGAGCCTGTACACACTGACTACTGAGTCTCCTCCGGTTGCTGAGTCTGGTCAGGTAACTGCGTCGAGTCAGGTGTTTGCTGCAGCGTCCAGGTCTGGTCCTCAGTCTGCTCCCTGCTCGTGTCGTCTCCTGTCCCACCAGACTCTCCTTTGGCACCACCGCCTTGGTCACCCCTCCCTGCCTCGTCTCCGAGGCATGGCCTCCCGTGTCCTTGTCTCTGGTCTCCCCCGGACCCTCCCTCCCCTCCCTCCGGGGCCTGCCCCTACCTGCGTTCCCTGCGTCGAGGGGAGGCAGCGCGCCGCCCCTCACTCCTCCGAGTTTCCTCCGACAGAGGCTCCCCTGCAGACTCTTCACATGGACGTGTGGGGCCCCGCCCGCGTCCGTGGACAGGGTCACGAGCGTTACTTCCTGTTGGTGGTTGACGACTACTCGCGTTACACCACGGTGTTCCCCTTGCGCAGCAAGGGTGACGTCACTGAGGTGTTGATCGACTGGATCCGCGCGGCTCGTCTCCAGCTCAGAGAGAGTTTCGGATCGGACTTTCATGTTCTGCGTCTGCACTCTGACAGAGGCGGGGAGTTTTCCTCTGCCCGTCTGGGAGCCTTCTGTCGTGCACAGGGCATCCGCCAGACCTTCACGCTTCCGGCCTCTCCACAGCAAAATGGGATTGCTGAGCGCCGCATTGGCATGGTCATGGACGTCGCTCGTACGTCCATGATCCATGCGGCTGCTCCCCATTTTCTGTGGCCGTTTGCGGTTCAGTACGCAGCTCATCAGCTCAACCTTCAGCCCCGGGTCTCCTTGCCAGAGACCTCCCCCACCTTGCGGTGGACGGGGAAGGTTGGCGATGCGTCTGCGTTTCGTGTCTGGGGATCTCGGGCGTTTGTCCGCGACTTGTCTGCGGACAAGCTGTCCCCCCGTGCTGTTCCCTGCGTCTTCCTTGGCTTCCCCCCTGACGCGCCTGGTTGGCAGTTTTACCACCCCACCTCGCGCCGTGTTCTGTCCTCCGAGGACGTCACCTTTGACGAGTCGGTGCCTTACTACCGTCTCTTCCCCTACCGCATTGCGCCCCTCCCCCCACCGCCGCTCTTCCTTGCGCCAGGTCCTCCCCCGGTAGACCCTCTCCCCCCTCAGGGTCGTGCCCCGTCAGGTGTGTCCCAGGTAGACGCAGTCGAGCCTGTCGAGGTAGCTGTTGACTCTGGTGCTGCTAGGGGTGCTGAGCCTGCGGGTGCCGGGTCTGGGGGTGCTGAGCCTGGGGGTGCGGAGCCTGGGGGTGCTGAGCCTGGGGGTACGGAGCCTGGGGGTGCTGGGTCTGCTCGTGTGGCCTCTGGCGGTGCTTCGTCGAGGCGGGAGCTACCCTCTCCGCAGGAGCTGCGCGAGTGGTTTGCCCGGCGCTGGAGCCGTGCTGCTGGAGCTGGAGGTGCTACTGTTGCTGCTGGCCCTGGAGGTGCTCGTACTGGCGGTACTGGAGCTGCTGGGACTGGGGGTGCTGCTGGGGCTACTGGAGTTGGTCCTGCTGGAGGTACTGCTGGAGCTGCTGGCGGTACTGGAGCTGACGGTCCTGCTGGAGCTGCTGGAGCTGGAGCTGCTGGGGGTGTTGGCGCTGGAGGTGCTGCTGGCGCTGGTGCTTCTGAGGGTGCTGGAGTTGGCGCTGTTGGAGCTGGAGGTGCTGCTGGCGCTGGTGCTGCCGCTAGGGGTACTGGTGCTGTCCCTGCTGGTTCTGGAGGCGCTGCGCGGCCGCGGCCGTACTTCGTTCCGCTCCTTGAGCAGGTTCTTGGTCTCCCGCCCTCTACTGGTCCTGCTCCTCCCTTAGAGTGTCCACAGCCTGTCCAGTCACGGTCACAGTTACAGCCAGCCTCCCCCTTACCTGCTCCTTCTCCTTACACTGGTCCTACTCGAGGTCTTGCTGAGCGTCGTGAGCCTGCGTCTCGTCCTGCGTCGCCTGTTCGTGCTGCTCGCACTCGTAGTCGTGCTCCGCGTCCGCGTCCTCCTGCCGTCCCGGGCACACACCAGATGGCACTGCGTCCTTCCACTGCTCCTATGCGTGTCCCGTTGCCGTCTCCTCCAGAGTCCTCTCTTCCTGTCCTTGCTGACCCGGAGTCTGACTCTCTTCGTGCTGCCAGTCCTACTGTCACGCGTCTCCTGGCCACTGTTGTCACTGACCCTTCCTTTGAGTCCACTGCTGCGTCTGCCTTGGTTGCTGAGCTTGTCGACTTTGCTGCTCGCTGTCGTCTAGACTACGCCTCTAGTCTTGTTGCTGAGTCTGAGTCTGTCTGTCCTCCGTCCGTCGGGGGTGAGTGTGCTCTTAGCACGGACGTCCTTGAGGACAGGCAGGAGGAGTTCCAGTGTTTTGCTGCTGCTTTGCCTCATCTCGTGTCCACGCTGATTGCCCCTGAGGGAGACCCGGATGCACCAGACATCCCGACTCCTCGATCGTACGCTGAGGCGATCGAGGGTCCCTACTCCTCACAGTGGCAGTCAGCCATGGACGCAAAGATGGCTTCCTGGAAGTCCACAGGCACCTACGTCGACGAGGTTCCCCCACCTGGGGCGAACATCGTCAGTGGCATGTGGATTTTCAGGGTGAAGCGGCCGCCGGGTTCTCCGCCTGTCTTCAAGGCGCGTTACGTGGCTCGAGGCTTCAGTCAGCGGCAGGGAGTTGACTACTTTCAGACCTTCTCTCCCACCCCGAAGATGACCACTCTTCGGGTGCTGCTGCACATAGCCGCTCAGCGCGACTACGAGCTTCACTCTCTTGACTTCAGCACAGCTTTCTTGCAGGGCAGCCTGCACGAGGAGATCTTGCTGCGCCGCCCACCTGGCTTCACTGTGTCGTTCCCTCCTGGTACCCAGTGGAGCCTCCGGCGGCCAGTCTACGGTCTCCGCCAGGCGCCCCGTGAGTGGCACGACACACTGAGGACTACACTTGCGGCTCTTGGGTTTGCTCCTTCTACTGCCGACCCGTCGCTGTTTCTGCGCACCGACACCTCTTTGCCGCCGTTCTACATCCTTGTGTACGTCAACGACTTGGTCTTTGCCACTGCTGACACTGCTGGACTCGCCCACGTGAAGTCCGAGCTGCAGAAGAGACACACGTGCACAGACCTGGGTGAACTGCGCAGCTACCTTGGCTTGCAGATCACCCGGGACAGAGCACAGCGCACCATTACCCTGACTCAGTCACAAATGGTGCAGCAGGTCCTTCAGCGCTTCGACTTCGCGTACTCCTCGCCTCAGGCCACTCCTCTGTCTACTCGCCACTCGCTCTCAGCTCTGCCTTCGGATGAGTCCGTAGAGCCGAGTGGCCCGTACCCAGAGCTTGTTGGTTGCCTCATGTACCTGATGACCTGCACTCGACCTGACCTGGCATACCCTCTTAGCATCTTGGCATGCTATGTTGCTCCTAGGAGACACCGACCAGAGCACATGGATGCAGCTAAGAGGGTGTTGCGCTACCTGTGCAGTACGTCGGGCATGGGGCTCGTGCTTGGAGGACGGGCTCGAGTTGTCCTCACTAGTCATGCAGATGCTTCTTGGGTTGATGACTTGGCTACGCAGCGGTCGTCGCAGGGTTACACCTTCAGCCTTGGTTCCGGCTCTGTTTCGTGTCGGTCTACCCGCTCGTCTTTTGTTCTCAGCTCCAATTGTGAGGCTGAGATCTACGCTGGGGCCATTGCTGCACAGGAGTTACGCTGGCTCACCTACCTGCTGACCGAACTGACTGACATGAAGAAATGGATCAAATACTGGATAGGCAACTGATCTGCCCATCCACCTCTCCCTACGGTGCATCGGTTCTCTTCACTCCAAAGCCCTCACATATGTGCATTGACTACCGCACAATGAACAAATAGACAGTAAAAAACAAATACCCCATATCGCGCAAAGACGATCTTTTAGACCAACTACGTGGAGCAACAATGTTCTCGAATCAGGACCTACGGTCGGGTTACTGGTAGATGAAGATTGTAGACAACTCGATCCACAAGACGGCGTTTTGTACCAGATACGGCTCCTACGAGTACTTAGTCATGTCGTTCGGACTTTGCAACACACCAGCGATGTTCCAGGTGGAGATGAATCACATCCTACGGCCCTTGCTGGACGAATGCGTGCTGGTGTACCTTGACGACATTCTCATCTACTCCAAATAATGAAGGAACACGTGGAAAAATAAGTTCTACAAAGACCGACTTGGCCCTGGAGAAGATGCAGTTTCTCGGGCACATGGTGGGAGCGGAGGGGGTACACGTGGCCACGGAAAATCAAGGCCGACAAGACGTGGAAAGTTCCTTGGCTTCGCCAACTACTACAACAGGTTCGTGCCACAGTACGTTAAAATTGCAGCACCACTGACGAACTTATTGAAAAAGGACACACCCTACAAATGGGATACTCCACAATAGCAAACCATGGAGCAGCTACAGACAGCACTAACTACAGCACCAAAACTCATCCTACCGGACCAGACAGAGACTACGTGGTGGAAGCAAACGCTAGTGACCAAGCAGTCGGAGCAGTACTGATGCAGGATCATAGGCGCGGAATTCAACCCATCGCCTACCTCAGTATTTAGCTACACAAAGCAGAATCGAACTATCCCATCCATAACAAGGAAGCCTTAGCGATGGTCATAGACTTCAAGGCGTGGAGGTGTTACCTATACGGAGCCAAAACCACAGTCTACACTGACCACTGCTGCCTCAAATACCTAAAGTCATGGTCTACACTCTCGCGATGACAGGTGCGGTTGGTGGACTTCTTCGAAACTCACTTCCACTATGACATCGTCTACAAGCCAGGGCTACCCAACAAAGCAGATGCGTTGAGCCGCCCAGGTAATGTAGCAGGCATTCAGCTCGACGGGATGAACCCTCTACTAAAGGGTCTATTCCAACGTGGGTACTCCGTGGACGCAAAGATTGCTATAGTATAGAAACAGAAGCTGTTACAGTGGGAGAAGGATTTGGCTGTAAGGAAGGGTCCAGGAAAGATTTGGGTACAGAACTATGCCTCGCTACGGCAGATCCTACCGGAGGAGTTTCACGACGTAGCATATGCGGGACATTTCGGAGCAACAAGACGTTAGCATGGAAAGCGAAGTATTACTACTAGCCCTAGATTGCAGCAGACGTGCAGCAGTTCGTCACTTTATGCGTCACGTGCCAGCGGATTTAGAGTAGTAAGCATAAGAAAGCAAGGTTACTTCAGCCTCTACCCATACCAGAGCATGTTAAATGCAATACATAGTTTGCACGACAACCTACAGCCTATCCGCCGACGGTGACGAAAAACGGGGTGTTTTGTTGAAGGTAATTTGTAACGTGAGAGATGTGCATTTCATTTTGCATTTTGTGTGTGCGCATTTTGTGTGTGTTCTGTGCGCATTTGTCTTTGCATTTTGTGTGTTTCGTTTTTATTTGTATGTGCATTTTGTGTTAGTGCATTTTCACTTGCGTTCTCACTCTTCTCCTCAAGCGCTCAAATGAGGCTCACATGATGCGCTCAAATGAAGCTCACATAATGCGCTCAAATGAGACTCCCACGGGGTCTCAAATGAGGCCCTCATGAAGCTTCCCATGAAAGTCCCATGAGTTTGAAATGTTTCATGTGTGTCTCCTGCGAGCGTGTGGTGTACTGGGGGGCAAAGGGGGGCTCGATAGTATGACTGGAGGGGGTGTTGACTTTCACCCCAGTCAAGGTAGAAAGGTGCACGAGAATCTGGACTGTGCTTGTGGTCAAGATTTCGCGCGTGCCCCCTCAAGACTCGCGCATGTGCCTTGGCACTGTTGCGAGCTTGCGCAACACGACATGGCGAATGATATTCCTGTCATGCGCAGTTCAGCGCACATTCGTGCGCTGTTCAGCACGACCGAAAAGTCGGTCGTGCATGATTGCACCCCTAATGGGTGCGCATGTGTTTAGCACGGTGCCGAGGGGTCTCAAGGGGTTCTCGGGATTGACTCAAGATTTCAGTTGAAAAACTGAATCTCGAGTCTCGTCTTCTTTGACTTGGCGAACTCAAAATTTCTTGAGAAAGTCACGCTGCAGTACGAAATCATTTCGCCGCAGGTGCAATTCGGTTGCTCGCGTCATCAAACGGTTAAATCCGTTTTACAACTGTAAACTCGCACGAAGTTCATGTGAGGCTTATGGGAGCCATATGGGAGCCACAAGTGTTTATGTGAGGAGTCAGCAAGGGAATTGCCTCATGTTACAAAAGGATAAGAAAGGCAACAACCCAAGAAGTTGTGTAACCATTTTCAAGTACATTGTGGCAAAATCAAGGACTTCGCCTTCCAACTGCTTTATGCATTTCTTTGCTTGTGTGTTACACAAAATTTAAATGCTTGCTTGTGCTTGATTGAATCAACCCTTCTAGTGGAAATATTTTCTAAAAATCTTTGGCGAGTTAAGCTACTCAATCAACGTATTGACGTGAAGAGATGTTCTGCACACGAGCCCTATTCCGTCGCCAACACCGCGCAACGAATTCTGGGCATGCTCTAGAACGCACAACTATTTTCACACTTAGGGAATTTTTTCTTCAAACGCGGACCCTTGTATAGGGGCTGGTTTTGCCAGGCACCCAAGGACCCTTGGAGGTGACCTTGTGGGGACTACAAAGTGCGAGTTAAAGGTGTGTTTAAGGCCTCTAGGTCCCTAGTATCTGTCAACACGTGGTATCAGAGTTGTGGTTCTAAGAACTGCCGTTAGAACACCATGGAGTCGAGCGGTTGCCCGAGGGGAGGCCACTAATGACATGCGTGACATACAACGCCACCGAGTATTCGACGCCGGCCATCCGCAGGTCGGCCAGAATTTGCCGCGCTCGATTGAAGCACTCAGGCGCTGTCCGAATGTTGGTCAATCTCTTCTCCAGTTGGGCGATGTAGAGGTCGTCGGTCGCCTTGTAGGTGCGCATGATGTACTGCCACACTTGGTAGACGGCATCCACACAAAGTCTGCACGGCTTTAAGGCGACATGCACCAGCGGCAAGCAGCACCTTGAAATGACCATAAAGGTCAGAAGATGTGCAGCACGAAATTTCGCCCAGATTTCAGAGTCGTCTTCGTCCGGTGTCTCCACATTGCCATCAACGAACTTCTTCAATCCGGCAATCTCCAGCTAAGGTTCGATGGACTCCGTCCAAGTGATCAAGTTGTGGCGACCTTTGAGCAGCTTCGGCACAGCGATCTTGTCTGGCAAAAAAAATGGAAGTAGCTGTACGCCAGCGCGATGCCTCCGTCTCGACCAGCCGACGCATGATTCGCCGAAGTCGGCCTGACTCCACTTCGCTGAGGAGAAAGACGTTGACCATTGATTTTGCCGTTCGAGCTTCCCACAGCCGCCATCGACTGCAGCACTTGCGTCTGCACTCCGCCAACACCGACGTCGGCGGCCCGAGTCACTCTGCGAACCCTCGTACTTCCACTGCCGACAACATTGCCGCCATGACCTTCGTTGTGCACGGGTCGGGGAGAGGCGGACGCGCCGTCCGCTTCAGCACGGGGAGGGGGATGCTCACGCGCACACTACGCACAAGTTCCAAGGAGCAAACTCTCCAAGTCCTCCTCACCGTACCCGCCAGCCTCGTGGCTTGCTCGAACAGCATCCAACAGCGCCTGCACAGTATCCTCTACTCCTGCATCGACTCCTTGGTCGTCCATGGCGGTCTAGATGGTTGCCGGCCTACAACGACTTAGGTATAGAGCGAAAAGTTGTCTAATCTGAAGATTCTAACGCAGGGTTGTTCCACGCTCACCACGTCATGCGGAGAGTCCCTTTACAACTGGAGTGGACTACGGAGGAGAGCACGGGGTCGTCCGTGTGATCGTAGCGCTCTAGTAGAGTTCTTACTAGTTGTTTACACAGAGAACATTGGCAAGAGTTTTCACTGAGAAATTGAAAGAAACATTGAGAATTGAGAATTAGAGTACAGAAATGAGGCATGCAAGTGAATGGCATTGGAACCCCTAGCAAGCATTCTGCAAGGTGAATTGCCAGTACAGCATCAGAGCGGTTCGCCAACGCTGAAACAGGGCAGCCTGCCAGCGTAGTAGAAGGGCGACATGCCAGGGATGCAGCAAGGCGGTCTGCCACCGCTGAAGCAGGGCGGTCTGCCAACGCTGCATTCGCAAGTGAATATCTGTGCAGGTGTGCACTTGCCGAGTAGGCGTAGGTAGACGGTTGCACCGTCAGAAACATTGCGCAGGTGCTAGAGAGAAAACGTTCCGACAGTTTTGCCAGATCTCTACTGTCGACCACGTGATGCCATTGCAAGTCGAATTTTGCTAAGAACCACCTGAGCAAATTTCGCATGCCTTCGCAGAGTTTCGTAGTCGCGCGTATCCAGCCGACCAGTTCGCCGAGGCGAGGCTCGCCGAACAGCGCCCTTCGATCAGAGAACGAGGCTCCTTGGAAAGCACCCTGTCCGTTGGAGATCGCGCGACTCACTAGCAGATCAGAGGACGAGCTTGTCGAACAGCACCCTGTCGAACGGAGCTCGTCGTTGGGCTGGTGAATCAGAGGACACCCTCCTCTAAAACCACCCACGGTTTCAGAGGACGGGCTGATCCAATGCGACGATCACTTCGTCGAATTCACCACATCGTTACAGAGAATGCCTGCGCCCAAGCGAGGGCGGGGCCTTTCACTTCGACAGAACAAACGTGCAACCGTTGGCTACTATCTCATATCGTAGAGCTTGGAGCTGAATTAGAGGTTGCATATGATGCATCAGATGAAAAAAAAATATGATTGCGAGCCACAAGATTGGAAAGTGCTCAAGGAGCTACATGCGCCAACATCTGTGGTGGCAACGCTCATGCTGGAGCGTGAATTGGCGTCATTGCGGCTGAGTGAAGGGGAGCCGATTCAATCTGTTCTTGACAAAATGCAAGAGTTGTACGCCAAGATGTAGATTGGAGGCATCACCTATCCGGAGCAGACGAACTGTTTGAAGATGTTGTCATTGCTGCCGGAGTCATAGATGGTCTTCACAAGCGGCTTAAGCCATCCCCAAAACCAGAGCCTCTGGACCCTTGAGTGGGTTCAAACTAAATCCTAGAGGAGGAGTTGAGCAGGAGGCACCTGAGCCAAAACTATGAAGGTGATGGCGGGTACGGAGTACAGGGCAGCAAGTGGCGCAAGGGAAATGGTCGTGGTCAAGATGAACGCGGACAAGGCGGGAACGAATGATACAGCGGCAGACATGATGATGAGAAGAAGCGAAGGAGCGCAAGTGACGATGAAGAAGAAGATAATTGTGGTGGCTACCGTGGGTTCAAGGGTAGCTGCTTGTATTGCAAGAAGCAGGGCCACACGTGGGCGAAATGTTGGAAGCGGCCCAAGTGGTGGACTCCCGAACGTGAGGGTGATGATGGAGATGAAAACTAACAGCATGGTGTTGGTTATGATGCGAAGACCGCAAATGAGAGGGAAGACAGTTGGGAGCGTGCTCCAGGGCAAGATTTTCCATGTGCAAGGGAATGGGAGGAGCGAGAAGGCATCTGCAAAGAAGGGAGCGGATCCACCTCCTCTCAACACACGGATCTTAGACTCTGGAACAGCACACCACATGACCCCGAGGGCGGACCGGCTGGACGATTATGGGAAAACAACCCTCTCTAAAATGAATTCAGGATGTGGACACAAGATGAGAGTGATGGGGGTCGGCAAGGCAGCCTTCAAGGGAGCTGATGGGAAGCCGATCGTCCTGAAACAAGTGCTCCTAGTGCCGGAGCTGAAAGGGAACCTTATTTCCCTGAGGCAGGTGGGGATTGTAGGCATGTGCACAGCTACTAATGGAGCTGAAACGTTCAAGGGATAGCTTGGTGAATGTGTGCTGTGGGACCCGCATGAGGACAAAGACATGCTTGGTGAGTTGTGGCACGTGCCCGTGGTGCCATGGAAAGTGGTGGTACATATGAAGCAGAATGTGGTTTGCAGTTGCAAAGGGTAGTGTGCTGCATGTTTGAAGTGGATATTGGAATGGCCCAAACTGGTCTCCCCAAGGGCTACAGGTGTCGTTCTCGGGGGATATGGGTGTGCTGACCCACCAAGGAAACAAGCCTTTTTATCCCAATTGGTTAGCGGACTAGAATGTTATCCCCGCATGGTGCGGTGAGCGTGGAGGATCGGGGTTTGATTCTTGTTGCCGGCGACTTCTTGTGCCCTAGTGGTGAGCCCTCCCAGTGAGGGAAGTGTTGGAAGTGGACTTTGGAATGGCCCGACGCGGTCTCCCCAAGGGCTACAGGTGTCGTCCTGGTGGGGTATGGGTGCAATGACCCACCAAGGAAACATGCTCTTTTACCCCAGTTGGTTAGTGGTCTAGAATGCTATCCCCGCAATGCGGAGAGTCACTCTACAATAGTCGTGAGCTAGACTACGATGTGTTGGCACAAACTTTAGGGGTGATCGTCGCTTTCCTTGTATTTCATGGGAGATAACGGCAAGAGTTTCCACTAGCAAAGTTCGCATTACAGAATTATAGCAATGACAATGACAAGAATGACTACATCAGGCACCTAGCAACTCTGCAGCTAGCCTGGTCGACCGCCAGCACAGCATGGTCGCCCGCTTGCCAGCGTTGCGTAGAGGAGCCGCTCCAGCACTGCGGAAACGCGGTCTGCCAATACAGTAGATCGACGGCGTGCCAACGCTGCAGCAGAGCGGCTGTCCAGTGTTGCACTCGCAGTAAACAGCAGTGCGCACGTTTGCAGGTGCGCGCAGACGATTGGCCCGACTTGCACTGCTGTGCATCCGTCGGTCCTGGTCTGCGCCTGACGAGCCACATCGACTTCAGGATACCAGCCCGAAGTCGCCTTCGTCACCACAATCTCGACGACGTCCGCGCGCCTCCGCAGAACTGGCCGAGCAGGTTACTTGGTTGACCTGGTCGACCACCCAGTGCTCTGGTTGATGCCTCCCTTGTCGACCACATCTCCCGTCGAGGAACACCCTAGTCGACGGACCCCTTCGTCGACCAGCACTGTCAGTTGCTCTTCCTGGTCGACGACCCATCCGTCGACCAGCCCATTCATCTACATCCGTCGAGCTCCCCTGGTCGACGGCTCTAGCCCCGCGACAGTCCTATGCAGGACGACGACCACCTCGTCGACCTGCCCCGCAGAAGAGGGCTGTCGAGCTCCCCTAGTCGACGGCAACACCGCAACGATTCCCTGCAGCTCGACGAGACCCCTCGAGCAGCACCCTCGCTGTGCACGGACGGGTGCTTCTCCCGTACATCTGACCAGGACGTCGGCGTTGCCAGAGCGCTGTCGGGGCTAACACTCTATTCCTGTTGGCACTACAGTGGCTCCTAAATAATCAAGGTGCTCAAAACGACCGTAGAGATGCTGGTGCAACAATGCAGCTGGTCAATGGTGGACTTGCAGCAGCTGAAAAAGGAAATGCATCAGGTGGTGACGAGATGAATGGTGTAGGACCCAAGGGGTGTGAAGTCAAGGCTGCAGCTGTGATCAAGGAGAAAGGAGTGCACACTGTTGACACTAGTGAGCAGCAGCAATGTGGGAAATTCCAAGATGAAGCTGAACGTGGGTGAAGTTGAAATTGAAATGGAGTTTGAGAGTGCCTTCCCAAAAACTGTTGGGATCGGCAAGTTGATTGAGCGAAAGGAAGTATATCGGAAGCAGTTGGGCAATGGTGCCAACCTTCCTATGCCAAGGACGGAAGTAGTGAAGGGAGTTGTCGGTTCTATTGACGACGGAGGTGGATTCAAATATTCCGCAGGTTGAGGTGTTGTTTGTTGAATGCATTATATGGTTACCGCCTATTCGCCGACGGTGATGGAAAACGGGGTCTTTGGTTGAAGGTAATTTGTGGCGAAAGATGTGCATTTCATTTTGCATATTGTGTGTGCGCATTTTTTGTATGTTCTGTGCACAATTGTCTTTGCATTTTGTGTGTTTCGTTTCATTTGAAATTGCATTTTCAGTTGCGTTCTCACTGTTCTCATCAAGCGCTCGAATGAGGCTCACATAATGCGCACAAATGAAGCTCACATGATGCGCTCAAATGGGGACTCCCACGAATTCTCAAATGAGGCCCTCATGAAGCTTAAAGGCCACACCCCGAATTACACAACGAAGTCAACGAAAAAAATTGTAGGTTCGGAAAACCCCATAAGGAGGTTCACTGGGAAAATCGAGAACCAATCGCATCAAATATCCACTCAAAAATTTCGACCAATCAGGTGAAAGTGGTGACATTTTTGGAGCCGACTTGGTAATTCTGGATGTGTCCTTTAAATGAGCTTCCCATAAAAGTCCCATGAGTTTAAAATGTTTCATGCGTGTCTCATGCAAGCGTGTGGTGTACTGGGGGGGCAAAGGGGGGCTCGATAGTTTGACTGGGGGGGTGTTGAATTTCACCCCAATCCAGGTAGAAAGGTGCACGAGAATCTGGACCGCACGTGGGGTCCAGATCTCGCGCATGCCCCCTCAAAGCTCGCGCATGTGCATTGGCACTGTTGCGAGCGGGGGCAACAGGACAAGGCGAATGATCGCCCTGTCATGTGCAGTACACCCTCTTTCGCGCTAGCAGAGCTTCTGGTTGTGGAACATCACCAGGTTGTAGAACTTCACCGCGTTTTGGAAAGTCTTATCACACACGATACAGGCTCATTTTGTCGCCATAATGATGACTGCCAACTCATCTGCCCTGGTGGCGAAGTTGTCAGCAGGCCTTCGGTTTAGGATAGTCAAACTATCTTCATTTCCAAAATCAGAGGCAATCGCATCGCACGAGCGAACAGATTATAGATGGTTGTTTATGATTGGTGGAACTGATTACACTTTCGGCTAAAGAAGACTACAGAAATCCCAACCAACATGTGAGAACATCTTCTTGGCCCCTGCCACGTCACATCGTGTGTGTACACATTCACATCAAAATCACCAAAATCCTTCCAAAATGTGAAATTGGGAATGGAATTTGGCAACTCGTATGAATACACACAACACATAAACAACGGGCGCAAACTGCTCTCGCCATCACAAGAGGTGTGGTGCACACTTCCAACGATGGCAAGGGCCCGCACCAGAGCCGCGCTCACCCGACGCATCAAACGCGCCATCTGCAGACAGCAACTCGCATGCCCAAGTGCAACTCATGAACAACTAGTGGCATGGACATGCATGAGATTCAAAGTAACACCTGCTTGGAGCACTCTCAGTATTGTGCTGAAAAACAAGAACGAGTGGCTTGCAGAGACGCCTCCTGGGATGGACGACCAGCAACATGTGAGAAAGAGGCTATATCCTGGCATGGAATTGCGTCTTTGCTCTTGGATCAATTCAGCCGTCATAGACGGTTTGCCACTAACCTTGAAAGTCATTCAGTTCCTTGCACGTTGAGAAGATTTGAACAAGAATGGGTGAACTATGAAATGAAGTGAGTACAAATATAAAACCCTAATTGGTTGTACCCCCTATGGGATACCCCACTATAGCCTACACAACAGCATAAGCTACAATGTTCTGACACACCCCCATAGGCAAAGTGGGGGAGAACAAGGGGTCACAAGACCAGTCAAGCAAAGTAAAGCAAAGCAAGCTCAGGGTGGATCACAAAGTCACCACACAGTCCGAGCACAGGGTCAAGGCCACACGGCCAGTTCACATGCAAGAGTACACACATATATATAAAGCTAGACAAGCAAGAGCAGGTATATATATATGTGAGAGTACAGGCAAGGTCAAGAGGAGAGCAAGTGAGGCAAGACGGGCACAAGACCCAGCTGAGTGCAGAAGCGCTGATGATCACAAGGCGGAAGTGCCTTGGTGAAGACATCAGCAGTGTTGGCCTCAGAGGCCACGTACGCAAGCCGCAACTGACCACGTTGCTGTAGCTCACGAGCAAGGAAGTAGCGGAGAGCAATGTGCTTTGTTCTGTGCTCCAGTCGCTGCTCTCGACACAAGGCCAGCATGGCCTTGTTGTCTACGTACAGGACTGGAGGAGAACGAGGCGGCTCTCCAAGGTCGGTCAGCAGGTAGGTGAGCCAGCGAAGCTCCTGTGCAGCCATGGCCCCGGCGTAGATCTCAGCCTCACAACTCGAGCCAAGAACAGAAGACGAGCGAGTAGCCCGCCACGAAACAGAGCCGGAACCAAGGCTGAAGGTGTAACCCTGTAACGACCGCTGCGTAGCCTGGTCGTCAGCCCAAGAAGCGTCCGCGTGCCCAGTGAGGACCACTGGACTCCGCCCTCCAAGCACTAGCCCCATGCCCGACGTACTGCACAAGTAGCGCAACACCCTCTTCGCTGCAGCCATGTGCTCTGGTCTGTGTCTCCCAGGAGCAACATAGCGTGCAAGAATGCTAAGAGGGTATGCAAGGTCAGGTCGTGTGCAGGTCATCAGGTACATGAGGCAGCCAACAAGCTCTGGGTACGGGCCACTCGACTCTACGGACTCATCCGAAGGCAGAGCTGAGAGCGAGTGGCGAGTAGACAGAGGAGTGGCCTGAGGCGAGGAGTACGTGAAGCCGAAGCGCTGAAGGACCTGCTGCACCATGTGTGACTGAGTCAGGGTAATGGTGCGGCGTGCTCTGTCCCGGGTGATCTGCAAGCCAAGGTAGCTGCGCAGTTCACCCAGGTCTGTGCACGTGTGTCTCTTCTGCAGCTCGGACTTCACGTAGGCGAGTCCAGCAGTGTCAGCTGTGGCAAAGACCAAGTCGTCGACGTACACGAGGATGTAGAACGGCGGCAGAGAGGTGTCGGTGCGTAGAAACAGCGACGGGTCGGCAGTAGAAGGAGCAAACCCAAGAGCCGCAAGTGTAGTCCTCAGTGTGTCGTGCCACTCACGTGGCGCCTGGCGGAGACCGTAGACTGGACGCCGGAGACTCCACTGGGTACCAGAAGGGAAAGACCCAGTGAAGCCAGGTGGGCGACGCAGCCAGATCTCCTCGTGCAGGCTGCCCTGCAAGAAAGCTGTGCTGAAGTCAAGAGAGTGCAGCTCGTAGTCACGGTGAGCAGCAACGTGCAGCAGTACCCGAAGAGTGGTCATCTTCGGGGTGGGGGAGAAGGTCTGAAAGTAGTCAACTCCTTGCCGCTGACTGAAGCCACGAGCCACGTAACGCGCCTTGAAGACAGGCGGAGAACCCGGCGGCCGCTTCACCCTGAAGATCCACATGCCACTGACGATGTTCGTCCCAGGAGGGGGGACAGCGTCAACGTAGGTGCCTGTGGACTTCCAGGAAGCCATCTCTGCATCCATAGCTGCCTGCCACTGAGAGGAGTAGGGACCCTCTATCGCCTCCGCGTAAGAGCGCGGAGTCGGATGTCAAGTGCATCCGGGTCTCCCTCAGGGGTAAGCAGTACGGACACGAGATGAGGTGAGGCAGCTGCCAGACACTGGAACTCCTCCTGCCTGTCCTCAAGGACGTCCGTGCCAAGGGCACACTCACCCCCGACGGACGGAGGACAGACAGACTCAGACTCAGCGACAAGACTAGCAGCGTAGTCTAAGCGACAGCGAGCAGCAAAGTCGACGAGCTCAGTAACGAGAGCAGACGCAGGAGTAGACTCGAAAGAAGGGTCAGTGACAACAGTAGCAAGGAGACGCGTGACAGTAGGACTGGCAGCACGAAGAGAGTCCGACTCCGGGTCGGCAAGAGCAGGAAGAGAGGACTCAGGAGGAGAAGGCAAAGGGGCACGCAGAGGAGCAGTGGACGGACGCAGAGACATCCGGTGCGTGCCAGGGACAGGAGGAGGACGCTGACGCGAACCGCGACCACTAGTGCGAGCAGCACGGACAGGCGACGCAGGGCGAGACGCAGGCTCACGACGCTCAGCCAGACCTCCAGTAGGACCAGTGTAGGGAGAAGGAGCAGGCAAAGGGGAGGTAGGCTGCAACTGTAGCTGGGACGAGACAGGCTGTGTCTATTAGTGATGAGGGTGACTGTTACCGGTGTTTCCCGCCCGATCCGGGCATTGAGACTGCTGCTCTAGGTCCTGGTGAGGCTGCTGCCCTAGGTGCTTGCGACGCTGCTGCTCTAGGTGCTCGTGTGTCTGCGTCCTCAGGTACTGGTGAGTCTGCGCTCTCAGGTCCTGCGTCGGCTTCGGCCTCCCTCACCTTCACCCTTGACTCTGGGGCGTCTCGCTCCTTCTTTCGGGACCGCACCACACTCACACCGCTGAGTCGACCGGTTGCAGTGTCTCTGGCTGACCCCTCTGGGGGTCCTGTCCTGTCTCGCTTCTCCACAGTCCTCCCGTGTCCGGCGGCTCCCTCTGGCACCCTGTCTGGTCTCTACCTCCCCTCGTTCTCTACGAACCTGGTGAGTGGTGCTGACCTACAGGATGCGGGGGTCCACCAGTTCACTCCTGAACGTCAGAGAGTGACCCACTGTACAGAGGCTGGCACAGGCCGACACCTGGCTACGTTCACCCGTCAGCCGGGGTCGAGCCTGTACACTCTGACCACTGCGTCTCCTCCAGTTGCTGAGTCTGGTAGGGTAGTTACGTCGGGTCAGGTGTTTGCTGCGGCGTCCAGGTCTGGTCCTGAGTCTGCCCCCTGTTCGTGTCGTCTCCTGTCTTACGAGACTCTCCTCTGGCACCACCGCCTTGGCCACCCCTCTCTGCTTCGGCTCAGAGGTATGGCCTCCCGTCTTCTTGTGTCCGGTCTCCCCCGGTCCCTCCCTCCCCTTCCTCAGGGCCCTGGCCCTGCCTGTGTCCCCTGTGTCGAGGGGCGCCAGCGTGCTCTTGGCACAAAAAAAAAAAAAAAAAAAAAAAAATCGATGTGGTGGGCCCTAAGCACAGTTCCCAAGGGGGAACCTGCTCTGATACCATGAGAAGATTTGAACAAGAATGGGTGAACTATGAAATGAAGTGAGTACAAATATGAAACCCTAATTGGTTGTACCCCCTATGGGATACCCCACTATAGCCTACACAACAGCATAAGCTACAATGTTATGACACACGTCAACTCGGACAGGAGATGTCATGCCCAAGCAGCTTCAAATGCTCTATCGGCTGGGTGGTACGTTCCCTCAAGAGGATGGGACTTCGCTGCCTCATGCGCAAAGGCAAAGCAGGGTCAGCAGACATGGCTGCTGTTAACGAGTGATGCGAAAAGTTGCCATGCCTATTGATGAGCCTCGGAATTACGCCCGAGGACTGCTACAAAAGTTTGTTATGTGAGACTATCATTTGCATTCACGTATGTCTGCCTCCCATCATATGTTCGTGCGTTGCCTGCGTGGTGTGAGCGTGTGAAAGAATTTGTGTTCGGTGTGGATTGGATTCTCTGAGTGTGCGTGGATGTTATTCTGCTTGAGCAGATATCTGAAATGACTCTTCTGCTGGAGAGCTTTCCGACAAACCAAGAATCGTTGCGATCGGAGCAAGAACGACGAAGTTATAATCGTTCGAAGTTTTGATTGGGATGCGACGACTTTGGGAAGCTGTGAAGTGACTCAATATGGAGTACAGACTTTTGGGGGTTGGGAAATTCGTCCCCATCGCTGTAGCTGATGCAAAGTGGTTGGGAGATGCCAAACCAGGTTGGCAAGTGTGGCCAAGTTGGGTGAGGTGGATGGCATAAGTTGGGAAAGTGACAAGGGTCAAAGTTGGGGTGCCCATAGGGAGGGTCTCTCTATGGGGTTCTTTGTGCTTATGGGGTTTTCTTGGTTGGGGAATCTCTTGAGACCTTCCCTCTCGTCCTTCTCATCCCTTCTACCTGGTTGATTTGTACTATAACTTCCTTGTGTGGAATATGTGAGAACAATTGTGATTGAGTTAAGTTTCTATGGCAGCATACCCCCTAGTGCGCTGAAATTCATAACTCGAGTTATACTCCATCTTTGGATAACTCGAGTTAAGATTCTATGGCAGCATACCCCCTAAACCATAACTCGAGTCATACTCCATCTTTGGATATGATTCAAATTGGGGAAGATAGCCACGGTCAAGGGCTACAACATATTCGAGTGTAAGAGAATTCTACCAATGCGGTTTTCGTCGACGACGTTTCTTGTGACGACGGAGTTTTTGTCCAGAATTGTAGTTGACGATCTTGAGATATTTCGGCCCCTGAACGTTATAGACTCCGTCATTAGTCTCTAACAAGTGATATCAGAGCTGATTAAGGACTTTTTGAATAGTCTACTGAAGTGTGAAGACCCTCCTAGACCCATCATGGCCTGTGGGTGTGCCTAAGTGGAGTTTTGGAGGTTGGATGTGACTTCCGCTAAGGGGAAACTCTGCCGAAATTTCGTTGGCGCCGACACTTGTGGAAATTGTGTGCGACTTCGGTGTGGACAGTAAGGGGGGAGCTGAAACTTGTGATTGGGAGCAGAGGAGATAAATCAAGGGAGTGGAGATGCAACTGAGAAGAGGAATGAGCCGCCACCATCCAAGATCGAAGCTTTGGATGGCTCCAACTATGAGGAATGGAACGGGCGGATGAGGAGCGCCTTCAAGCGCTACAAGCTGCTGAAACTTGCAATGGGAGAAGAGAAGATGCCTGAGGAAGAAGAGGCACGTGACCGATGGATCGAGAGGAGCGCGGTGCTGTATGACCTCATCCTCCAATCGGTCAACAATGATATGTTCCAGCACATCAAGGATCTTGTGGAGCTGGATGACTCCGGACCAAAGGCGTGGAAGCTACTGCGCGATGTGATTCAGCCCAACACGCTGCCGATGGTGATTTTTTTGGAGAAGGAGTTGGCTGCCCTCTCCATGCGACCGGGAGATGATGTGAAGCCGGTCCTTGACAAGATCAAGGACACCTATGCGAGGATGGCAGCGGCGGGCAGCAAGGTGTCGCAGATGCAGCAGTGCACCAAGATCATCTCGGTGCTTGACAACACATGGGACAACCTCATCCCCACCATTAACACTCAGCAGGACCAATGGATGCCTGAGTGGCTACGGCAGCAGATTATGCAGGAGGATTTCCGCAGGCGCCACACGGGAGGTGGTGCTGCCAACAAGACTGCTGAGGGGTATGGAGCTGCAGGAGGCAGCAGAAGACGAGGGGGAGGGAGAGGCCGAGGCCGTGGGAGAGGCTTTGGAAGAGGGAGAGGCCGAGGTGACTACCACCGGTGGCAGGGGGAGCACCCGAATGGAGGGTGCGTGCTGGTACTGCAAGAAGGCTGGACACCCATGGTTCAAGTGTTTCAGCCGGCCTGAGGGATGGGCGCCCCCAGGCATGAAGCCGCCAGGTGGTGAACGTGCACGAGGTGGTGTTGTGCAAGGTTCAGGTGCACAAGGTGATGGTGCACAAGGTAAAGCCGACCTTGGGATGTTCCTCATGGTTGAGGATGTGAAAGGGAGTGAGGGTGATGTGAGCTCGGTTGGGAAGGTTGTAATGCACCCCCTCACTCACTGGGTGATCGATTCAGGTTGCACAAGTCACATGACCCTACGGGCAGATTTGCTTGACGAATTAAAGCCCCCTGGGAATATCAAGTTTGTGGCTGCAGCTTCAGGTGCTTTGCTCCTTGTGAATGGTGTTGGGAATGCCTAAGTGTTGGGAGCCAATGGGGAGCTTGTGGGGCTCGGGAATGTGCTGCTGGTTGTGGGGGTGTCTGCTAACATCCTTTCTGTGCGTAGGCTGCAGAAAAGCAAGGCTGAAGTGACCTTCGGCCCAACCAGCTGCCATGCTAAGCTTGGAAAGTTGCTACTATGGAACCTGGACGAGAAGAGCAGCTGCATCAAGGACCTATGGCAGCTGTCCACCATCCCTTGGAATGGGAAACCTCCAGCAACGGCAGCGGCAGCAGAAACGGCTAAAGCAACTGCGGGAGGAGAGGAGACTGCACCAACTGATGGGGCCCTAGATGCACTCAAGAAGGTGCAGCAGCCATAGCAATCACATGGTGAGGTGCTTGCTGGTGTGGATGGGAGCGCTGCATGGGCAAAGGCTTCGCCTGGGAGTGGTGAGGCCGATTGGGAGACATGGCACGAAAGGATGTGTCATGTGAACTTCCCGATGCTGCAGAAGTTGGTGAAGGATGGGAGCTTGAAGGGGTTGGAGGTGAAAGGGGCAGTAAAGGAGATTGGGAGCTGCCCTACATGCCTTGAGACGAAGTTCACGAAGTTTCCCTTCAGCAGCGGCACAGGACCAGCCAAGGCCCTGCTTGCGCTTGTGCACATGGATGTGGTGGGCCCTACGAGGGCCCCTTCTCTCTCAGGCAGCCGCTACTTCTTAACCATTGTGGATGACCACACGTGTGCGGTGTGGGTGTACTCTCTCAAGATCAAGAGGGAGGTGGCAGCGGCTGTTCTTAAGGAGTGGATGCCGAGAGCATAAAAAGAGAGCGGACACATGGTGAAGGTGATCCGCACTAACCACGGGGGAGAGTTCATTGGCCATAAGTTTGAGGCGGTGCTGAAGAAGAAGGGCATTCAGCATCAGCTCACAGTGCCCTACAACCCTTAGCAGAACGGCGTGGCTGAGCGGTTCATCCGGACCCTGCAAGAAGGTGCTCGCACTCTCCTTGGGCGTGCAGGGCTGCCGGATCCGTTTTGGGTGACTGCACTGCGGCAGGTCGCCCTTGTGAAGAACAGGGTGCTGGCGACTGTGGGGGACAAGCAGTGGGTCCCTACACCAATTGGTATGGGAGTACACCAGCATTCAACATGCTGAGAGCTTATGGCTGCATGGTGGTGTTTCACGTGCCGAAGGAGAAAAAAGGAAAGTTGGAAGCTTCTGGGAGATGGGGTGTGCACTTGGGGCTTGCTAAGGATCACAAGGGCTGGTTGATATGGGACTTGACGAGTCATGCGTTTGCAGCGCCGTACGGCCATTCCTTGTCTGACACTTCCAAAGCTGACTCTTTCAAGGGATGTGAAGTTCCTTGAGTCCTTCTACTATAAGGAGTGGAAGCAGCAGCAGCAGCAGAAGCTTCCTACTACATCGCTGATCATTGAGGCTGATGAGGTGCAGCGACCTTCGAGGCAAGTGCAGGTCACTGTCTCGGAGGAGGAGATCTCTGGGGTGACTGAGGATAGGGGAGAACCTGAGGTGGATCAGCAGCAGCAGCAGCAGCAAGATGCTCCACCACGTGCCCAACGCCCACCTGACCGTCCAAGGAGGGATGTGCACCCTCCTACCAAGCTGACATATGCGAGTCGTGGAACACCAAGTGTGGTACCAGCTGGGAGTGTGACTGAGCAGATGGATGAAGACGAGATAGCACACTGCTATTGGGCAGCCGTCCTTGAGCCCAAGACGCTAGCTGAGGCATTGAGTGGGCCCGATGCTGAGAAGTGGAAGCAAGGTGGTTTCACGCCCCAGTCATGAGCAGGTGGAAGCGGCCAAGAGGTTGGTCCGCTATGTGAGCACTACGACATCAGTGGGCTTGGAGTACAGTGCTGTACGACAGAGGTTGCAGAGGGGTGCTGCTGATTGATGCAAGGGGGAAATATTTTCTAAAAATCTTTGGCGAGTTGAGCTACTCAATCAACGTATTGACGTGAAGAGATGTTCTGCACACGAGCCCTATTCCGTCGCCAACACCGCGCAACGAATTTTGGGAATGCTCTAGAACGCACAACTATTTTCACACTTAGGGAATTTTTTCTTCAAACGCGGACCCTTGTATAGGGGCTGGTTTTGCCAGGCACCCAAGGACCCTTGGAGGTGACCTTGTGGGGACTACAAAGTGCGAGTTAAAGGTGTGTTTAAGGCCTCTAGGTCCCTAGTATCTGTCAACACGTGGTATCAGAGTTGTGGTTCTAAGAACTGCCGTTAGAACACCATGGAGTCGAGCGGAAATGAAGGATCTGTTGCACGACCTAATGGTGGAGTCCAACACGTTGGTGGTTCACTGTTGAAGGATGTGCTCAAGAACTTTGTCGTCGACAAGTTCAACGGTAGCAACTACGACGATTGTGCGTGGAAGATGCAACTCTACTTTCGGCAAGTCGGATTATTGAAGCTGATGATGGGCACGGAGAAGAGGAGGCCAAGCGACCCTTCCCTACAAGAGGAGTGGGACGTGCGGAGACTCACCCTACAACGGGAGTGGACTACGGAGGAGGGCACGTGGTAGTGCGGGTGATCGTAGCGCGCTAGCAGAGTTCTTACTACTTGTTGTTTTCACAGAAAATATTGGCAAGAGATTTCACTAAGAAATTGAAAGAAACATTGAGAATTGAAAATTAGAGTACAGTAATGAGGCATGCAAGTCGATATGACTAGAATGGGATTGGAACCCCTAGCAAACATTCTGCAAGGCGGCCTGCCAGCGTAGCAGAAGGGCGATATGCCAGCGCTGCAGCAGGGCAGTCTGCCAGCATTGCATTCGAGGGTGAATTTTTGCGCAGGTGTGCACTTGCCGAGTAGGTGCAGGTAGGTGCTAGGTACGTTCCGACGGTTTCGCCAGATGTGCACTGTCAACCACCTGATGCCGTTACGCAGGTCAAATATTGCTTAGAACCGCCTGAGCGAATTTTGCATGCCTTCGCAGAGTTTCCTAGTCACGGGTATCCAGCCGACCAGTTCGCCGAGGCGAGGCTCGCCGAACAGCGCCCTTTGATCAGAGAACGATGCTCCTTGGAAAGCACCCCGTCCGTCGGAGATCGCGCGACTCACTAACAGATCGGAGGACGAGCTCGTCGAACAGCACCCCGTCGAACATGACTTGTCGTTGGGCTGGTGAATTAGAGGAAACCGTCCTCTAAAACCACCCGGTTTCAGAGGACGGGCTGATCCAATGCGACGATCACTTCGTCAAATTCACCACGTCGTCGCAGAGAATGCCAGTGCCCAAGCGAGGGCGGGGCCTTTCACTTCGACACTCCCCTGCCCAGCTCAAGCTTGGGCCCCCACACACAAGGTTCACCCAGAACCTAAGTAATAAAATACAAGGGGATATTTCTCTGGCGTGCACACCCCCGTACGCCGATCACCACACCAGCCATGTTAGATGACGTGGCGCCTACTGCTGCACGTCGTCTTCATCGCCGACGTCGGCAAGGCGAACTTAGCCGACCGCGGCAGAGCGCCGATTGAAGGCCGGAAAATGCAGTGCCCTAGTAACGAATTCCGCCGACTGCTCAGATGTCAGGATGTATTCCACGCAATCTTCTTGCGCTTCACCATGTGCTGCAGCCAGGCGTAGCGTCGCTCCATGTGCTTGAATTTTCCCTTCAGCCCCAAGCCCTCAGAGACTGCAAGGGCGGACTGATTGTCCACGTTCAGAGCAGTTGGCGTCCCAGCATCGAGGAGCTGGAACTCGGCAAGGAGGAATTGAAGTCAACGAGCCTCCTTGCCAGCTTCAGTGGCTGCGATGTACTCTGACTGCGTCTAAGACAGAGTTACGCACTTGATGCGTTGGCTCATCCGGGAGACAGCTGCGCCGCCAAAGGTGAAAACGTAGCCATTCCTGCTACTGCGCGTCTGCTTGTCACCAGCGTCGTCCGCGCCCGCGTAGCCGACCAGTTTTAGAGTTTCCGGCCCGCCGCCAAACTCCAGAGCAGCATCGCGCGTGTCGGCGAGATAGGTGAGGCAGCAAACGACCTTGCGCCATTGCTGGACACCCCTCACCATCAAACCAGACCCCAGCTTGCTGCACGCAAAAGCAATGTCGGGCCGAGTTGTCATGGTGGCAAACCAACCTTCTGACGGTAATCCTCTTCTTCGCGCGACTGGAATTCCTAATTGTTAAAAGTCAGCTTCAAATAAGCGTCGACGGAAACAGGCGTCTTCGGACGCCGACCATTCTGCTCCTCGTCGATGAAGCGCCTATGAAGCTTGTCGACGTATGACAGATGGTGCAGCCACAGCTTCCGATCCGAACGGTCGCGCACGATTTCGAGCCCCAAATACTTCTCGACCGGGCTAATCTCGTGCAGCTCAAAGGCGACCTCCGGCAGCTCCTTCAGCTCCTTCAGCATTGCGGTGCTGCTGCTGGCGGCGAGCAGATCGTCGACGTAAACGAGCACCCAGCAAGCCACTACGTCGTCCCCAACTCTGAAATAGAGAGCCTCGTCGACCTGGCTCTTGATCCAACCGGCGCTCGTCGGCACAGCGTCCAGCTGCATGAGGTGCAGGTCGAGAACGGCGACGATGCTAAGGAAAATCCGCAGAGTGACGTAGCTCTCGACCGATGCATACGTCTCGTCGTAATCGGCTCCGTAAACCTGCGTGAAGCCCTTCACCACTAGGCGCGCTTTTTCGCGGGCGACCGTGTCGTCGACATGGTACTTCGTCATTAGAACCCAGCGGTTCTTCATGACATTGACGCCACGTGGGTGCTCCACAAGCTCCCATGTGCCCTTGGAGATGAGACTTCGGATCTCCTCATCTATGGCGGCCTTCACCGCCTTCCCCTTCCAGCTCGCCAACGCCTCCTTCACCGTCATGCTCCAGGTCAGTGTGCGTATCGGGGTCGAGCTCGGGCACGTCGATGTCGAACTGTGCATCGTCAAGCAAAGTGATGTATGAGGTCGGCGACTGGCAAGCATGGTAGCTCAGCTTCTTGCGAGGCTTGCCAAAGTTGGAGCGGGTGGAACGTCGAACTGCGAGCTTGTCGGTAGAGACTTCCACCACATTGCAATCGCTGGTCTGCTTCCCGGTCGACAGCTCCTCTTCATCGCTACCAATAATTTCAACAACGTTGCTCGATGTGCCACGGTCAAAATCCTCCCCTTTCTTCCGCTCCTTTGAAGCGAGCTCCTCGTTCGACGGCTCCTCTGCTGACGGCTCCTCTGAAGCGAGCTCCTCGTTCGACGGCTCCTCTGTTGACAGCTCCGCTGAAGCGAGTTCCTCGTTTGACGGCTCCCCTGTCGACGGCTCCTTTGAAACGCGCTCTCCATTCGACGACTCCCCTGTTGACGGCTCCTCTGAAATGCGCTTCCTGTTCGACGGCTCCCCTGTCAGCGGAGACTTCACTCCGACGCTAACTTGCTCACTGACCTGATTTCGTCGACCGCCAGCGATGCCGATAGGCGGAGCCGAAGGCGACGCACCAATGCTCCCCTCGTCGCTGGCGACCGACGTCGATACCGACTTAGGCAGGCCGGGGGCGAACGATGGGAGGGAGGTGGGAAGAGGAGGAGGAGGTTTCGACGAGGGCGGAATGGTGGGAGAGGGATCGGCAGACGGACCATCGTCCTCGGCTTCGAGCAGCTGAATCGCCGCCTGCGAGGGACCCGTCAGCAGAGAAACCTTTGTCCGCTTCGACGCTGGCCTATTCTCCACCTTTCACTCCTCCAGAGACATCGTCTCGTAGAAAGATGCTTCCACGGTTGTGACAGCGCGGTTGTCGGCATGGTCGAGCACCTCCTAGCCCTTGCTATCTACCGAAAAAACGAGGTGAATTCCCCAGCGTCCCTTCGGCGCCAAATTTCCGCCGCACTGCTGCTCCGGGACCATGAAGTGCACCATGCAGCCCCACACACGCGCCAGCGTGAGATCCGACTTCTTTTTTAACAGCAGCTCATATGGCGTCGTCCTCGAAGGAAAAAGGCCCGTTCGAGACAGTTGCGCACCCAAACGGCGTGGCGAAAGGTGAGGTGCCACCAGTGATGCTTCACCCCCATGTGAAGCAGCATCGTCCGCACAGCTTCGACGACCGCGCGCATCTCCCGCTCCGCCATGCCATTCCGTTGTGGAGTATAGGGGCACGTTGGTTGTGGAGGATACCCTTGTCCTCGACAAGTTCGGTGAAGTTCTTGCCAAGGAATTCACCCTCGCGTTCTGAGCGCAGCCTTTCCACCGTCGTCGAAGTTTGCCGCTCCACTTCTTTCAGCCATTTGTCGAAGACGCCAAGCACGTCCCTCTTTTTTGCGATCGGATGGACCCACACAAAGCGAGTCTTGCGGTCCTTGAGGAGGAGGAAGTAGAGGCTCTCATCAGAAGCAGCCGCACGGAAGGGGCCGAAGAGGTCAATGTGGACGACGTCAAGCGCGTTCTCAGCGTCCAATCCCTTCTCAGGGAAAGTATGCCCGCCAGCTTGCCGCCGACGCAGGAGAGATACGGCAGCTTGGCTCCAGTCGACTTCTTGATGTCTAGACCGATGTCAACTTCATGTTTCGCCAAACTCGTATTCGTATCAACGCCGGCGTGCGCGAGCCCGGCGTGCCACTTGTCCGGCGTCGTCTTCGTCGCTGATGTGCTCGTCCGCAGAGCAACTGCCTCTGTCGAAGATGTCGTCGATTTTGAGGAGTAGGGGCGGAGGTCGGTGCAGAGGACTCAGCCGGTGTAGCGTGCTCGACCGAGCACATCTCCTGCAGCGGAAACGAGCAGCATCTCGTCACCCTCGTCCTGCAGCTTCACGACATTGTCCTTTAGCTGACCAGCTGACAGCAGGTTCGCGTGCACGCACGGAACGTACAACACGTCGGATGAGAATCGGCTTCCTAGTCTCCCCGTTCAGAGCAACTGTGCCACGGCCTTCGACATTCTAAAGCGCCCCGTTGAATCCGCTCACGTGATGGATTTCGTCTTCTTGCTACATGTCGACGAAGGCCTCTCGCGTTCCCATCAGATGATGGGAGCAGCCACTGTCGAGGAGAACCACAGTCGAATTCGCCTGCACAGCTGCTGCAATTGCCTGGAACTCTTCTCTAGCCTCCGACGCCAGCGAAATAGTTGGCTCAACCGAGCCAACCATCAAACATGAGGCTTCCTTTCTGCTCGAGGTACCGGCCTCTAATGTCGGCGGCGTTTTCGACGACGCAAGCTTCTCCTCAGGAGTCTGACGATCAGAGGACGTGAAGTCTGATGTCGTCAGCTGCAAGCTGTTCCGTGGCTTGTTGTCTCGACGTCGTCAATCGTCGTCAGACTTCAGGTCCTCTGATCGACGGGCGTTTTCAGACATTCCGCGGCTTCCTCTCTAATCGTCGTCGGACTCGTCGCGGTCGAGACAGTCGTACGAGAGATGGTCGAGTACTCCGCAAATGTAGCAGCGGCGTCCTCCTCGACGCGAACCACTGCTACCACAATCATCGCCCTTCGCCGACTTCCCGCGGTCGGCGCCCTCCGACAACTCCGTGTTCGACGACTTTCCGCCACCGCCTCCGCCTCCGCCCGACTTTCCGTGCTGCCCCGTGTGACGTCCCTGCTTCGTCGAAGCGACGTAGTTGGCCTATCGAAAGAGCTCTGTAGATCACTCAGACTTCTGCATGAACTCGTCTTGGACATTGTGGCTCGAAAGCAAGTCTTCGTTCAGAGTCTCGCGCGTGCCAGGAATTGTTGCCCGAGGGGAGGCCACTAATGACATGCGTGACATACAACGCCACCGAGTATTCGACGCCGGCCATCCGCAGGTCGGCCAGAATTTGCCGCGCTCGATTGTAGCACTCAGGCGCTGTCCGAATGTTGGTCAATCTCTTCTCCAGTTGGGCGATGTAGAGGTCGTTGGTCGCCTTGTAGGTGCGCATGATGTACTGCCACACTTGGTAGACGGCATCCACACAAAGTCTGCACGGCTTTAAGGCGACATGCACCAGCGGCAAGCAGCACCTTGAAATGACCATAAAGGTCAGAAGATGTGCAGCACGAAATTTCGCCCAGATTTCAGAGTCGTCTTCGTCCGGTGTCTCCACATTGCCATCAACGAACTTCTTCAATCCGGCAATCTCCAGCTAAGGTTCGATGGACTCCGTCCAAGTGATCAAGTTGTGGCGACCTTTGAGCAGCTTCGGCACAGCGATCTTGTCTGGCAAAAAAAATGGAAGTAGCTGTACGCCAGCGCGATGCCTCCGTCTCGACCAGCCGACGCATGATTCGCCGAAGTCGGCCTGACTCCACTTCGCTGAGGAGAAAGACGTTGACCATTGATTTTGCCGTTCGAGCTTCCCACAGCCGCCATCGACTGCAGCACTTGCGTCTGCACTCCGCCAACACCGACGTCGGCGGCCCGAGTCACTCTGCGAACCCTCGTACTTCCACTGCCGACAACATTGCCGCCATGACCTTCGTTGTGCACGGGTCGGGGAGAGGCGGACGCGCCGTCCGCTTCAGCACGGGGAGGGGGATGCTCACGCGCACACTACGCACAAGTTCCAAGGAGCAAACTCTCCAAGTCCTCCTCACCGTACCCGCCAGCCTCGTGGCTTGCTCGAACAGCATCCAACAGCGCCTGCACAGTATCCTCTACTCCTGCATCGACTCCTTGGTCGTCCATGGCGGTCTAGATGGTTGCCGGCCTACAACGACTTAGGTATAGAGCGAAAAGTTGTCTAATCTGAAGATTCTAACGCAGGGTTGTTCCACGCTCACCACGTCATGCGGAGAGTCACTTTACAACTGGAGTGGACTACGGAGGAGAGCACGGGGTCGTCCGTGTGATCGTAGCGCTCTAGTAGAGTTCTTACTAGTTGTTTTCACAGAGAACATTGGCAAGAGTTTTCACTGAGAAATTGAAAGAAACATTGAGAATTGAGAATTAGAGTACAGAAATGAGGCATGCAAGTGAATGGCATTGGAACCCCTAGCAAGCATTCTGCAAGGTGAATTGCCAGTACAGCATCAGAGCGGTTCGCCAACGCTGAAACAGGGCAGCCTGCCAGCGTAGTAGAAGGGCGACATGCCAGGGATGCAGCAAGGCGGTCTGCCACCGCTGAAGCAGGGCGGTCTGCCAACGCTGCATTCGCAAGTGAATATCTGTGCAGGTGTGCACTTGCCGAGTAGGCGTAGGTAGACGGTTGCACCGTCAGAAACATTGCGCAGGTGCTAGAGAGAAAACGTTCCGACAGTTTTGCCAGATCTCTACTGTCGACCACGTGATGCCATTGCAAGTCGAATTTTGCTAAGAACCACCTGAGCAAATTTCGCATGCCTTCGCAGAGTTTCGTAGTCGCGCGTATCCAGCCGACCAGTTCGCCGAGGCGAGGCTCGCCGAACAGCGCCCTTCGATCAGAGAACGAGGCTCCTTGGAAAGCACCCTGTCCGTTGGAGATCGCGCGACTCACTAGCAGATCAGAGGACGAGCTTGTCGAACAGCACCCCGTCGAACGGAGCTCGTCGTTGGGCTGGTGAATCAGAGGACACCCTCCTCTAAAACCACCCACGGTTTCAGAGGACGGGCTGATCCAATGCGACGATCACTTCGTCGAATTCACCACATCGTTACAGAGAATGCCTGCGCCCAAGCGAGGGCGGGGCCTTTCACTTCGACAGAACAAACGTGCAACCGTTGGCTACTATCTCATATCGTAGAGCTTGGAGCTGAATTAGAGGTTGCATGTGATGCATCAGATGAAAAAAAAATATGATTGCGAGCCACAAGATTGGAAAGTGCTCAAGGAGCTACATGCGCCAACATCTGTGGTGGCAACGCTCATGCTGGAGCGTGAATTGGCGTCATTGCGGCTGAGTGAAGGGGAGCCGATTCAATCTGTTCTTGACAAAATGCAAGAGTTGTACGCCAAGATGTAGATTGGAGGCATCACCTATCCGGAGCAGACGAACTGTTTGAAGATGTTGTCATTGCTGCCGGAGTCATAGATGGTCTTCACAAGCGGCTTAAGCCATCCCCAAAACCAGAGCCTCTGGACCCTTGAGTGGGTTCAAACTAAATCCTAGAGGAGGAGTTGAGCAGGAGGCACCTGAGCCAAAACTATGAAGGTGATGGCGGGTACGGAGTACAGGGCAGCAAGTGGCGCAAGGGAAATGGTCGTGGTCAAGATGAACGCGGACAAGGCGGGAACGAATGATACAGCGGCAGACATGATGATGAGAAGAAGCGAAGGAGCGCAAGTGACGATGAAGAAGAAGATAATTGTGGTGGCTAAAGTGGGTTCAAGGGTAGCTGCTTGTATTGCAAGAAGCAGGGCCACACGTGGGCGAAATGTTGGAAGCGGCCCAAGTGGTGGACTCCCGAATGTGAGGGTGATGATGGAGATGAAAACTAACAGCATGGTGTTGGTTATGATGCGAAGACCGCAAATGAGAGGGAAGACAGTTGGGAGCGTGCTCCAGGGCAAGATTTTCCATGTGCAAGGGAATGGGAGGAGCGAGAAGGCATCTGCAAAGAAGGGAGCGGATCCACCTCCTCTCAACACACGGATCTTAGACTCTGGAACAGCACACCACATGACCCCGAGGGCGGACCGGCTGGACGATTATGGGAAAACAACCCTCTCTAAAATGAATTCAGGATGTGGACACAAGATGAGAGTGATGGGGGTCGGCAAGGCAGCCTTCAAGGGAGCTGATGGGAAGCCGATCGTCCTGAAACAAGTGCTCCTAGTGCCGGAGCTGAAAGGGAACCTTATTTCCCTGAGGCAGGTGGGGATTGTAGGCGTGTGCACAGCTACTAATGGAGCTGAAACGTTCAAGGGATAGCTTGGTGAATGTGTGCTGTGGGACCCGCATGAGGACAAAGACATGCTTGGTGAGTTGTGGCACGTGCCCGTGGTGCCATGGAAAGTGGTGGTACATATGAAGCAGAATGTGGTTTGCAGTTGCAAAGGGTAGTGTGCTGCATGTTTGAAGTGGATATTGGAATGGCCCAAACTGGTCTCCCCAAGGGCTACAGGTGTCGTTCTCGGGGGATATGGGTGTGCTGACCCACCAAGGAAACAAGCCTTTTTATCCCAATTGGTTAGCGGACTAGAATGTTATCCCCGCATGGTGCGGTGAGCGTGGAGGATCGGGGTTTGATTCTTGTTGCCGACGACTTCTTGTGCCCTAGTGGTGAGCCCTCCCAGTGAGGGAAGTGTTGGAAGTGGACTTTGGAATGGCCCGACGCGGTCTCCCCAAGGGCTACAGGTGTCGTCCTGGTGGGGTATGGGTGCAATGACCCACCAAGGAAACATGCTCTTTTACCCCAGTTGGTTAGTGGTCTAGAATGCTATCCCCGCAATGCGGAGAGTCACTCTACAATAGTCGTGAGCTAGACTACGATGTGTTGGCACAAACTTTAGGGGTGATCGTCGCTTTCCTTGTATTTCATGGGAGATAACGGCAAGAGTTTCCACTAGCAAAGTTCGCATTACAGAATTATAGCAATGACAATGACAAGAATGACTACATCAGGCACCTAGCAACTCTGCAGCTAGCCTGGTCGACCGCCAGCACAGCATGGTCGCCCGCTTGCCAGCGTTGCGTAGAGGAGCCGCTCCAGCACTGCGGAAACGCGGTCTGCCAATACAGTAGATCGACGGCGTGCCAACGCTGCAGCAGAGCGGCTGTCCAGTGTTGCACTCGCAGAAAACAGCAGTGCGCACGTTTGCAGGTGCGCGCAGACGATTGGCCCGACTTGCACTGCTGTGCATCCGTCGGTCCTGGTCTGCGCCTGACGAGCCACATCGACTTCAGGATACCAGCCCGAAGTCGCCTTCGTCACCACAATCTCGACGACGTCCGCGCGCCTCCGCAGAACTGGCCGAGCAGGTTACTTGGTTGACCTGGTCGACCACCCAGTGCTCTGGTTGATGCCTCCCTTGTCGACCACATCTCCCGTCGAGGAACACCCTAGTCGACGGACCCCTTCGTCGACCAGCACTGTCAGTTGCTCTTCCTGGTCGACGACCCATCCGTCGACCAGCCCATTCATCTACATCCGTCGAGCTCCCCTGGTCGACGGCTCTAGCCCCGCGACAGTCCTATGCAGGACGACGACCACCTCGTCGACCTGCCCCGCAGAAGAGGGCTGTCGAGCTCCCCTAGTCGACGGCAACACCGCAACGATTCCCTGCAGCTCGACGAGACCCCTCGAGCAGCACCCTCGCTGTGCACGGACGGGTGCTTCTCCCGTACATCTGACCAGGACGTCGGCGTTGCCAGAGCGCTGTCGGGGCTAACACTCTATTCCTGTTGGCACTACAGTGGCTCCTAAATAATCAAGGTGCTCAAAACGACCGTAGAGATGCTGGTGCAACAATGCAGCTGGTCAATGGTGGACTTGCAGCAGCTGAAAAAGGAAATGCATCAGGTGGTGACGAGATGAATGGTGTAGGACCCAAGGGGTGTGAAGTCAAGGCTGCAGCTGTGATCAAGGAGAAAGGAGTGCACACTGTTGACACTAGTGAGCAGCAGCAATGTGGGAAATTCCAAGATGAAGCTGAACGTGGGTGAAGTTGAAATTGAAATGGAGTTTGAGAGTGCCTTCCCAAAAACTGTTGGGATCGGCAAGTTGATTGAGCGAAAGGAAGTATATCGGAAGCAGTTGGGCAATGGTGCCAACCTTCCTATGCCAAGGACGGAAGTAGTGAAGGGAGTTGTCGGTTCTATTGACGACGGAGGTGGATTCAAATATTCCGCAGGTTGAGGTGTTGTTTGTTGAATGCATTATATGGTTACCGCCTATTCGCCGACGGTGATGGAAAACGGGGTCTTTGGTTGAAGGTAATTTGTGGCGAAAGATGTGCATTTCATTTTGCATATTGTGTGTGCGCATTTTTTGTATGTTCTGTGCACAATTGTCTTTGCATTTTGTGTGTTTCGTTTCATTTGAAATTGCATTTTCAGTTGCGTTCTCACTGTTCTCATCAAGCGCTCGAATGAGGCTCACATAATGCGCACAAATGAAGCTCACATGATGCGCTCAAATGGGGACTCCCACGAATTCTCAAATGAGGCCCTCATGAAGCTTAAAGGCCACACCCCGAATTACACAACGAAGTCAACGAAAAAAATTGTAGGTTCGGAAAACCCCATAAGGAGGTTCACTGGGAAAATCGAGAACCAATCGCATCAAATATCCACTCAAAAATTTCGACCAATCAGGTGAAAGTGGTGACATTTTTGGAGCCGACTCGGTAATTCTGGATGTGTCCTTTAAATGAGCTTCCCATAAAAGTCCCATGAGTTTAAAATGTTTCATGCGTGTCTCATGCAAGCGTGTGGTGTACTGGGGGGGCAAAGGGGGGCTCGATAGTTTGACTGGGGGGGTGTTGAATTTCACCCCAATCCAGGTAGAAAGGTGCACGAGAATCTGGACCGCACGTGGGGTCCAGATCTCGCGCATGCCCCCTCAAAGCTCGCGCATGTGCATTGGCACTGTTGCGAGCGGGGGCAACAGGACAAGGCGAATGATCGCCCTGTCATGTGCAGTACACCCTCTTTCGCGCTAGCAGAGCTTCTGGTTGTGGAACATCACCAGGTTGTAGAACTTCACCGCGTTTTGGAAAGTCTTATCACACACGATACAGGCTCATTTTGTCGCCATAATGATGACTGCCAACTCATCTGCCCTGGTGGCGAAGTTGTCAGCAGGCCTTCGGTTTAGGATAGTCAAACTATCTTCATTTCCAAAATCAGAGGCAATCGCATCGCACGAGCGAACAGATTATAGATGGTTGTTTATGATTGGTGGAACTGATTACACTTTCGGCTAAAGAAGACTACAGAAATCCCAACCAACATGTGAGAACATCTTCTTGGCCCCTGCCACGTCACATCGTGTGTGTACACATTCACATCAAAATCACCAAAATCCTTCCAAAATGTGAAATTGGGAATGGAATTTGGCAACTCGTATGAATACACACAACACATAAACAACGGGCGCAAACTGCTCTCGCCATCACAAGAGGTGTGGTGCACACTTCCAACGATGGCAAGGGCCCGCACCAGAGCCGCGCTCACCCGACGCATCAAACGCGCCATCTGCAGACAGCAACTCGCATGCCCAAGTGCAACTCATGAACAACTAGTGGCATGGACATGCATGAGATTCAAAGTAACACCTGCTTGGAGCACTCTCAGTATTGTGCTGAAAAACAAGAACGAGTGGCTTGCAGAGACGCCTCCTGGGATGGACGACCAGCAACATGTGAGAAAGAGGCTATATCCTGGCATGGAATTGCGTCTTTGCTCTTGGATCAATTCAGCCGTCATAGACGGTTTGCCACTAACCTTGAAAGTCATTCAGTTCCTTGCACGTCAACTCGGACAGGAGATGTCATGCCCAAGCAGCTTCAAATGCTCTATCGGCTGGGTGGTACGTTCCCTCAAGAGGATGGGACTTCGCTGCCTCATGCGCAAAGGCAAAGCAGGGTCAGCAGACATGGCTGCTGTTAACGAGTGCCGCGAAAAGTTGCCATGCCTATTGATGAGCCTCGGAATTACGCCCGAGGACTGCTACAAAAGTTTGTTATGTGAGACTATCATTTGCATTCACGTGTGTCTGCCTCCCATCATATGTTCGTGCGTTGCCTGCGTGGTGTGAGCGTGTGAAAGAATTTGTGTTCGGTGTGGATTGGATTCTCTGAGTGTGCGTGGATGTTATTCTGCTTGAGCAGATATCTGAAATGACTCTTCTGCTGGAGAGCTTTCCGACAAACCAAGAATCGTTGCGATCGGAGCAAGAACGACGAAGTTATAATCGTTCGAAGTTTTGATTGGGATGCGACGACTTCGGGAAGCTGTGAAGTGACTCAATATGGAGTACAGACTTTTGGGGGTTGGGAAATTCGTCCCCATCGCTGTAGCTGATGCAAAGTGGTTGGGAGATGCCAAACCAGGTTGGCAAGTGTGGCCAAGTTGGGTGAGGTGGATGGCATAAGTTGGGAAAGTGACAAGGGTCAAAGTTGGGGTGCCCATAGGGAGGGACTCTCTATGGGGTTCTTTGTGCTTATGGGGTTTTCTTGGTTGGGGAATCTCTTGAGACCTTCCCTCTCGTCCTTCTCATCCCTTCTACCTGGTTGATTTGTACTATAACTTCCTTGTGTGGAATATGTGAGAACAATTGTGATTGAGTTAAGTTTCTATGGCAGCATACCCCCTAGTGCGCTGAAATTCATAACTCGAGTTATACTCCATCTTTGGATAACTCGAGTTAAGATTCTATGGCAGCATACCCCCTAAACCATAACTCGAGTCATACTCCATCTTTGGATATGATTCAAATTGGGGAAGATAGCCACGGTCAAGGGCTACAACATATTCGAGTGTAAGAGAATTCTACCAATGCGGTTTTCGTCGACGACGTTTCTTGTGACGACGGAGTTTTTGTCCAGAATTGTAGTTGACGATCTTGAGATATTTCGGCCCCTGAACGTTATAGACTCCGTCATTAGTCTCTAACAAGTGATATCAGAGCTGATTAAGGACTTTTCGAATAGTCTACTGAAGTGTGAAGACCCTCCTAGACCCATCATGGCCTGTGGGTGTGCCTAAGTGGAGTTTTGGAGGTTGGATGTGACTTCCGCTAAGGGGAAACTCTGCCGAAATTTCGTTGGCGCCGACACTTGTGGAAATTGTGTGCGACTTCGGTGTGGACAGTAAGGGGGGAGCTGAAACTTGTGATTGGGAGCAGAGGAGATGAATCAAGGGAGTGGAGATGCAACTGAGAAGAGGAATGAGCCGCCACCATCCAAGATCGAAGCTTTGGATGGCTCCAACTATGAGGAATGGAACGGGCGGATGAGGAGCGCCTTCAAGCGCTACAAGCTGCTGAAACTTGCAATGGGAGAAGAGAAGATGCCTGAGGAAGAAGAGGCACGTGACCGATGGATCGAGAGGAGCGCGGTGCTGTATGACCTCATCCTCCAATCGGTCAACAATGATATGTTCCAGCACATCAAGGATCTTGTGGAGCTGGATGACTCCGGACCAAAGGCGTGGAAGCTACTGCGCGATGTGATTCAGCCCAACACGCTGCCGATGGTGATTTTTTTGGAGAAGGAGTTGGCTGCCCTCTCCATGCGACCGGGAGATGATGTGAAGCCGGTCCTTGACAAGATCAAGGACACCTATGCGAGGATGGCAGCGGCGGGCAGCAAGGTGTCGCAGATGCAGCAGTGCACCAAGATCATCTCGGTGCTTGACAACACATGGGACAACCTCATCCCCACCATTAACACTCAGCAGGACCAATGGATGCCTGAGTGGCTACGGCAGCAGATTATGCAGGAGGATTTCCGCAGGCGCCACACGGGAGGTGGTGCTGCCAACAAGACTGCTGAGGGGTATGGAGCTGCAGGAGGCAGCAGAAGACGAGGGGGAGGGAGAGGCCGAGGCCGTGGGAGAGGCTTTGGAAGAGGGAGAGGCCGAGGTGACTACCACCGGTGGCAGGGGGAGCACCCGAATGGAGGGTGCGTGCTGGTACTGCAAGAAGGCTGGACACCCATGGTTCAAGTGTTTCAGCCGGCCTGAGGGATGGGCGCCCCCAGGCATGAAGCCGCCAGGTGGTGAACGTGCACGAGGTGGTGTTGTGCAAGGTTCAGGTGCACAAGGTGATGGTGCACAAGGTAAAGCCGACCTTGGGATGTTCCTCATGGTTGAGGATGTGAAAGGGAGTGAGGGTGATGTGAGCTCGGTTGGGAAGGTTGTAATGCACCCCCTCACTCACTGGGTGATCGATTCAGGTTGCACAAGTCACATGACCCTACGGGCAGATTTGCTTGACGAATTAAAGCCCCCTGGGAATATCAAGTTTGTGGCTGCAGCTTCAGGTGCTTTGCTCCTTGTGAATGGTGTTGGGAATGCCTAAGTGTTGGGAGCCAATGGGGAGCTTGTGGGGCTCGGGAATGTGCTGCTGGTTGTGGGGGTGTCTGCTAACATCCTTTCTGTGCGTAGGCTGCAGAAAAGCAAGGCTGAAGTGACCTTCGGCCCAACCAGCTGCCATGCTAAGCTTGGAAAGTTGCTACTATGGAACCTGGACGAGAAGAGCAGCTGCATCAAGGACCTATGGCAGCTGTCCACCATCCCTTGGAATGGGAAACCTCCAGCAACGGCAGCGGCAGCAGAAACGGCTAAAGCAACTGCGGGAGGAGTGGAGACTGCACCAACTGATGGGGCCCTAGATGCACTCAAGAAGGTGCAGCAGCCATAGCAATCACATGGTGAGGTGCTTGCTGGTGTGGATGGGAGCGCTGCATGGGCAAAGGCTTCGCCTGGGAGTGGTGAGGCCGATTGGGAGACATGGCACGAAAGGATGTGTCATGTGAACTTCCCGATGCTGCAGAAGTTGGTGAAGGATGGGAGCTTGAAGGGGTTGGAGGTGAAAGGGGCAGTAAAGGAGATTGGGAGCTGCCCTACATGCCTTGAGACGAAGTTCACGAAGTTTCCCTTCAGCAGCGGCACAGGACCAGCCAAGGCCCTGTTTGCGCTTGTGCACATGGATGTGGTGGGCCCTACGAGGGCCCCTTCTCTCTCAGGCAGCCGCTACTTCTTAACCATTGTGGATGACCACACGTGTGCGGTGTGGGTGTACTCTCTCAAGATCAAGAGGGAGGTGGCAGCGGCTGTTCTTAAGGAGTGGATGCCGAGAGCATAAAAAGAGAGCGGACACATGGTGAAGGTGATCCGCACTAACCACGGGGGAGAGTTCATTGGCCATGAGTTTGAGGCGGTGCTGAAGAAGAAGGGCATTCAGCATCAGCTCACAGTGCCCTACAACCCTTAGCAGAACGGCGTGGCTGAGCGGTTCATCCGGACCCTGCAAGAAGGTGCTCGCACTCTCCTTGGGCGTGCAGGGCTGCCGGATCCGTTTTGGGTGACTGCACTGCGGCAGGTCGCCCTTGTGAAGAACAGGGTGCTGGCGACTGTGGGGGACAAGCAGTGGGTCCCTACACCAATTGGTATGGGAGTACACCAGCATTCAACATGCTGAGAGCTTATGGCTGCATGGTGGTGTTTCACGTGCCGAAGGAGAAAAGAGGAAAGTTGGAAGCTTCTGGGAGATGGGGTGTGCACTTGGGGCTTGCTAAGGATCACAAGGGCTGGTTGATATGGGACTTGACGAGTCATGCGTTTGCAGCGCCGTACGGCCATTCCTTGTCTGACACTTCCAAAGCTGACTCTTTCAAGGGATGTGAAGTTCCTTGAGTCCTTCTACTATAAGGAGTGGAAGCAGCAGCAGCAGCAGAAGCTTCCTACTACATCGCTGATCATTGAGGCTGATGAGGTGCAGCGACCTTCGAGGCAAGTGCAGGTCACTGTCTCGGAGGAGGAGATCTCTGGGGTGACTGAGGATAGGGGAGAACCTGAGGTGGATCAGCAGCAGCAGCAGCAGCAAGATGCTCCACCACGTGCCCAACGCCCACCTGACCGTCCAAGGAGGGATGTGCACCCTCCTACCAAGCTGACATATGCGAGTCGTGGAACACCAAGTGTGGTACCAGCTGGGAGTGTGACTGAGCAGATGGATGAAGACGAGATAGCACACTGCTATTGGGCAGCCGTCCTTGAGCCCAAGACGCTAGCTGAGGCATTGAGTGGGCCCGATGCTGAGAAGTGGAAGCAAGGTGGTTTCACGCCCCAGTCATGAGCAGGTGGAAGCGGCCAAGAGGTTGGTCCGCTATGTGAGCACTACGACATCAGTGGGCTTGGAGTACAGTGCTGTACGACAGAGGTTGCAGAGGGGTGCTGCTGATTTGAGCAAGGGGGAGATGCTCTTGACCTGCTACACTGACGCTAGCTTCAACTCTGTGAAGACGGATGGCACTAGCATTGGAGGCTATGTGTGCCTGTTTGGAGGTGGTGCAGTGAGCTTTCGCAGCAAGAAGCAAAACGAGGTGGGTCTGCCCTCGTGTGAGACAGAGTACATGGCCATGCATCATGGGGCCAAAGAGGTGGTGTGGCTGAGGCGTTTGTTGGAGGAGATCGGTGTTGGTGAGATGGAGCCGACCGTGATGTTCTGTGATAATGAGTCGGCAGTGAAGCTGGCCAAGAATGCTTGTCTTCATGGGCTGACCAAGCACATCAGGCCTAAGTGGCATTGGGTGAGGAGGCTCCTAGACAAGGAGGTGCGGCTGGAGATTGTGACCACCCATCAGCAGGCGGCTTACATTCTAACCAAGCGCCTGGCTGAACCTGAGCATTGGAAGGGGATGAAGCTTGCTAGAATGAGTGTGGATTGAGGGTGTATTTTTGAGTGGTGGCATGTGGGATGATGGTAGGCAGCCAGAGGGGGAGTTTGTTATGTGATGCTATCATTTGCATTCACGTCTGTCTGCCTCCCATTATATGTTCGTGCGTTGCATGCGTAGTGTGAGCGTGTGAAAGAATTTGTGTTCGGTGTGGTTTGGATTCTCTGAGTGTGTGTAGATGTTATTCTGCTTGAGCAGATATCTGAAATGACTCTTCTGCTGGAGAGCTTTCCGACAACCAAGAATCGTTGCGATCGGAACAAGAACGACGAAGTTATAATCGTTCGAAGTTTTGATTGGGATGCGACGACTTTGGGAGATTGTGAAGTGACTCAATATGGGGTACAGACTTTTAGGGGGTTGGGAAATTCGTCCCCATCGCTGTAGCTGATGCAAAGTGGTTGGGAGATGCCAAACCAGGTTGGCAAGTGTGGCCAAGTTGGGTGAGGTGGATGGTATGGGTTAGGAAAGTGACAAAGGTCAAAGTTGGGGTGCCCATAGGGAGGGAATCTTTGTGCTTATCGGGTTTTCTTGGTTGGGGAATCTCTTGAGACCTTCCCTCTCGTCCTTCTCATCCCTTCTACCTGGTTGATTTATACTATAACTTCCTTGTGTGGAATATGTGAGAACAATTGTGATTGAGTTAAGTTTCTATGGCAGCATACCCCCTAGTGCGCCGAAATTCATAACTCGAGTTATACTCCATCTTTGGATACGATACAACATACGCGAGTTTGAGAGAATTCTAATGGTGCGATCGTTGTCGATGGCATTTCTTGTGACGACGAATTTTCTGTCCAGAATTGTAGTTGACGATTTTGATATATTTCGGCCCCTGAACGTTATAGACTCCGTCCTTAGTCTCTAACAAAGTTGAACTTTGATGAAACGGCCCTTTACCCAGCAAAACTGCCAAGGCGTATATATGCTGTCGAGACGCTTGCTGGGGAGAAAGTAAGCAAAGGCCCCCTCACCGTTGCTCTTCTCTGCAACGCTGATGGTTCGGATATGTGGAAGCCCATCGTGATCTCAAAGGTTCCCCGCCCGAGAGAATTTACAAGAGACTTTTTCGTGGAGCACCACGTGAAATGGCACTCGAACCGAAAGGGCTCGATGACAAAAAAGGTTAGTAATCCTTGTTTTGTGCTTTGACGTCTAGTATTGGTTGCCTTTTTATATCAATTGTTGTGGTCAACTCCTAGCGGGCCTTTGCTATGTACAATAAAGAACAATCTGCAGGTGTTTGCGACAATTATGGGCAGTGTCAGCACCTCGTTCTTGGTCCAAGGACGCGAGTGTGTTATCCTGATGGACAATGCCTCTTCCCACGTGCTCAAATCTGCGGTTGGGCATGAAGAAACGCTCTTTGGCATGAAGACTTTCAAAATGTTTAATGTGCGCATCGTTCATCTTCCAGCAAACACTACAACGTTCCTGCAACCACTCGACCAAGGCCTGATTGCCACGCTGAAGCTGCGTTTCCACCAAATGTGGCTTGGAGAACTCCTACGGTTGTGGGAAGGTGGCGTGACAGGACTGGTACTTCAGCGTGCAAAGCCGGGGCCACATCTCACTGTCGATGGCGCCACAGTGCAGAAGTGCTGGGCTCGGACTAGGTGCCTACCCGTCGCATGGTTGCAGCAGATGAGCCACGTTTCACCATCTTACGTGGATCAAGGAACTCATATTGCACAAAGTGAAGTGGCAGAGTTAGCTCGTGCTATTGGCCAACTTAACCTTGGGGAGCGGGCTATGGGTGCGATGGAGTTCATAACCTTGGACGATCATCAGCCAACAAGCGAGCTCCTCGAACCTGAACTGATGGTGCTCACGGATGACGATGAAGACGTCGAACCAACCCAGCCAAGCTCTAATGGTGTCCTCGACCATGAGAGTCGTCGCATCGCGCGTCAGGCCACAAAACTTCTGGTTACGTTTGCAAACGCCCATGGTATTCCACCATGTGAGGTGCTTGATACTCTTAACATCCGCAACCCCATTGTCATCAACCGCCTTGAGTGAGCTAGCAGAATGACGATCGACCTGAACATCAATGCAGAGGAGCGTCAGAACAACGACGAGCATCTAGAGCCCACCAACACAATCGCAGATGAGGACGAGCTGTTGGCAATGGCGCTAGAGTTTCTGAACCGGCCTGAATTGTAGCACCCCCTCCCCTCCCTTCTTTCAAGTGGAGCCCTAAAAACTCTTCATCTGTTTTTGTGCAAGCTACGGAGTGTGGTTGTTATGTTATGTTGGCACTTGAATAAAGTGTGTGTCAGTATGGTTGTGAGTCTTAGTTGTTCTTCGATATCGTCTGTGCGTTGGTAGAAGTTGTGGGTGTTGCTGGGGCCGTGCCTTCAAGTTGGTGTTGCTCTTTGAGTGGTGTGCCACTTTTTGCTTGCTAGATGTCAAGGGCTTTTTTATGCCTCCTGCTATTTTGAAGTTGACCCTCTGAACCTGTGTGTTTTTTTGTTTGTGTGTTTTGAACCTCTTGACTCAATGGTTTCGCTTTGTGAATCTGTTTCGCATTACACGTGCTGACCCGTGTTGCCATGCTGGATTAGCGGAAGTGCTGTCACAGACACTGTTAGGCTTTTGCTTGACCTTGACCACCTTGCAGCTAGTTTGTCGCTAGGTGGTGCTTTGCCAGCGAAATCGATTAGCATCACCAGCGCGCTAGATCCAAGCACTGTACAACAGTCAGCGCGCTGGTGAGAAAGTTGAGAAAGAGGGTGTACAGCGCCCATTCGTGCACTGTACAGCACGACCGAAAAGTCGATCGTGCATGATTGCACCCCTCAGGAGTGCGCGTGTGTTTCGGAGGGTGCCGAGGGATCTCGAGGGGTGCTCGTGATTGACTTGAGATTTCAGTTGAAAAAATAAAACTAAATCTCAAGTCTCGTCTTCTCTGACTTGGTGAACTCGAAATTTCCCGAGAAAGTTACGCCGCATTACAGAATCATTTCGCCGCAGGTGCAATTCGGTTGCTCGCGTCATCAAACGGTTAAAAACCGTTTTACAACTGTAAACTCGCATGAACTTCATGTGAGGCTTATGGGAGCCATATGGGAGCCACAAGTGTTCATGTGAGGAGTCAGCGAGGGAATTGCCTCATGTTACAAAAAGGATAACAAAGGCAACAGCCCAAGAAGTTGCGTAACCGTTTTCAAGTACAGCGTGGCAAAATCAAGTACTTCGTCTTCCAACTGTTTTGCTTGTTTGTCAGACAAAATATAAAATGCTTGCTGGTGCTTGATTGTGTTACGATATGAAAGTTTATGAGAAGGCATTCCTGTATGCTGCAGGAGCCGACTCTACCAAGTACGAAGTCGAGGAGTCAGAAGAGTCGAAGCGGCACTGGTAACCGTCTGACCAAGACCGATGCAGGCAGAAACATTCGAAATGAATAGAGCGGGAACAGGTTTGAAACGAGTTCCCGTGCCGCACGGTTTGAACTCGCTGCAATAAGGGAATGCACCCCTTAACGTACATGGCTAGTCTAGGTCGTTTCGTATTCCTTTGTATTTCCTATATAAACTTGATGTATGCATGCTATAGTCAATCTCAGTCAATTACATTCACTCTGATCTGAGGTCAACACTTCCGCTGCATCATTTACCCTACGATCAACCCTGAGTAATCCTTCGTTAAGTCCCACTTGGGATTGTAATCAACCATTCTCGTGGAAATGTTTTCAGAATCTCTTTGGTGAGTTAAGCTGCTCTATCAACATATTGACGTGAAGAGCTATTCTGCTCACGAGCCCTATTTCGTCGTCAACGTTGCGCAACGAATTTTAAGAACGCTCTAGAACGCACGATTATTTTCACACTATGGGAATTTCCTCTTCAAACACGGACCCTTGGATAGGGGCTAGTTTTGTCAGGCACCCAAGGTCCCTTGGAGGTGACCCCATGGGGTGTGGCCTAGCCTGAGTTAAAGGTGTGTTTAGAGCCTCTAGGTCCCAAATATCAGTCAACAAAGCAGCCATGGCAAGTCTTTAGCCTCCATTTCATTACAGGGCTCCCTTCGACCTCACGAGGGCATAACGCTATACTTGTGGTGATAAATAAATCTTCTAAAATGGGACATTTCACACCGACCAACGCCACGGCTACAGCTGAAGCAACTGCTCGCCTCTTCACCGACCGCATTATCACCATCCACGGAATCCCCGCTAGACGCATCTTAGACAGAGACCCAAAATTCACTAGTAAGTTCTGGAGTGAACTCATGGGTTTGTTGGGGACAAAGCTTGCGGTGTCTTCAACTTACCACCCCCAGACTGACGGACAGACGGAGCGACTCAATTAGGTGGTTGAACAATTACTCTGCACAGCTTGCAAAGACGACATCAACCACGGGATTAACAGTTACTAGCCCTAGGGTTCGCTTACAACAATGCTTCGCATGCGGCCACTGGGAAATCTTCGCATGTTCCTGTATTACGGACGGGAACCACTTACACCACAGCAGCCAACCACACCGGCACACGTCCAAGCCGCACATGACTTCGCCACCACCATTCAGCACCTATGGAGAAGACTTACGTCTCACCACGATGCTCAACTCCCAAAAGCAGTATGCCAATCGACGGCAACGTGATCACTCGGTAGCAATTGGAGATCCGGTGCTTCTGGACACATGCAACTTGGACCTATCTCACTTACTGTCCAAGCTCCGGCCTTGCTTCTGTGGTCCCTTTTGCGTTGACGCACATGTGACACCAGTAACATTCTGCTTGTGCTTACCTACTACGTGGAAGCTTCACAATGCTTTCCATGTTCAGCTACTAATGCCCTACAACGGCCCCAACCAACAGTTCCAGGGACGGAATTATCGCCACCACCACATGTTCTCATACAGGATGAACCAGAGTACGAGTTGGAACGCGTTCTCACTCATCAACGCCACGGCGGCAAGAACCTCGAGTTTCTGATACGCTGGAAGGATACGACCCCTCTGAGGACACTTGGGTTGCAAAAGCTGATATGGGCAATGCACGCCATGCTTTTAAGGATTATCTTGTCAAGCAACGTGTTTCTCATGCCACCTAGCTTTAAGGGGGGGACGTGTGAGAATACTACGGCTTATAATGGCTTTGCTAGCTTGACTTTGATTTATTTTGCTATTTCTAGCTTAGGTTTGTTTTTTCATACATGTTTATGCTTGATTTCCTAGGTTAGGTGCTTTCCCATATTTTATTTTAGTTGTGAGGGATGCTTCGCGACCCTCTGAACATTCACGTAACACCTGGGTCACTGGCCTTGTGTCGAAACTATATATAGTATCATGTTGTACCCAGGTGAATCAATCAATTTCATTCTACTTTTCTGAACTCGATCCTCGATCCTCACAGCAGTGGTTGACCTCACGGCAGTGCTGGTCGCCCACCACTTTCAAGCGGGACTCCAATTTGCTCCACGCAAAGGCGATGTCTGGCCGAATTGTGGTGGTGGCGAACTACAGCGAGCCGACCTTTTGATGGTACTCTTCTTCATCACGCACCTAGCAGACTTCGTCGTCGAACGTCAGCGCGACGTAGGCGCTGACGAAAACTAGCGTCTTCAGACTCCGACCAGACTGCTCTTCGTCGATTAAGCATTTGTGCACCTTGTTGACGTAGGACTGCTGATAGAGCCACAGCTTCCGTGCTGGTCGGTCGCGCTCAATCTCCAGCCCCAACTACTTCTCGCACAGCACAAAGTTGATCAGCACCAGCTCGCGCAACTCCTTTATCATCACGGCTCTGATGATGCTAGCGGCAAGAATGTCGTTGACGTAGACGCACACCCAGCACGTCACTTCATCGTCGCCGACCTTGAAGTAAAAGGCTTCGTCGACCTCGCTCTTGCTCCAGCCGACGCCGATCAATACGGCGTCCAGCAATGAGTACCATAGCAGCGAGCTCTACATGAGTCCGTACAAGCTCTTCAAATGGTTGCACACATGGTGAGTGTAGTAGAATGGCTAGTCCGTATAGAGCACGCGGTCCAGCTTGCTCTGTAGGAAGGCGTTCTTCATGTCGAGCTGCATCATGTGCATGTCAATAATAACGATGATGGAGAGGAACATTCTCAGCATAACGTAGCTACCAACCAGTGCATACACCTCGTTCTGGTCGCCGCCGTAGACCTGGGTGAAGCCTTTCACCACTAGACGCGCCTTCTCTCGGGTGACCGTATGATTAATATGGTACTTCGTCATGAGCACCAAACGGTTCTTCATGGCGTTGATGCCGCATGGTTGAGGCACGCCCTCCTGTGTGCTGTTGACGAGGAGACTTTGTATCTCCTTGTCCATTGCCGCTTTCAATGCGTTGCCCTTCCAACTTTCCACCGCCTCTTTGATAGTTATCATAGAGATGTCCCACTGCCGTTCGATATCGGCGTGCATGTCTGGATCCAGCTTAGGTAGTACAACGTCTGCATGTACATCGTTGAGAAGCGTGTTGGTGAATGTCGGGCAGACGTTGAGGCGAATGGAATCGCTCGATAAGCTGTTGCTGGACGGCTCCCCCGTCGACGACTCCCCTTTTTTTTCGTCGCAAGCTTTGCGGACGACTTCCACAATGTCGCTCGACGGGCCGTAGCCGAGCTACTCCCCTGAAGTCACCGCCCCTGACAACCGCTTCTCTGTCGTCTGCTTCCCTGCCGACTGCTCCCCTGTCATCGGCTCCCCTTCGTCGTCGATTTGCTCGACGCCGACCATGTTACGAAGGCCTTTGACGATGCCGATGTGCGGCTCCAACGGCGATGCACAAATGCTCCCTTCATCTCCGATGGCCGACGTAGACGCTGAGTTAGGCAAAATCAAAACATCGTTTATGTAAGAACTAGATTTACCGTATTACCCCGGATGTAAGCGCAGGTGCGCTTATAATAAAGTAGTATTTTTGGGGGGGTGCGCTTCTCATTGAGTCGTTTGTACAAGCGCATGCGCCTATAATAGGGAAAAACATAAAATTCACTTTTGAGCATACCAAACTGAAGCCCGCAATAAGGTGAATCCAACCGACCATGCAACAAGTGGGATCGTGCATGGTTTTCAGGCAAAAACTGTTGTGGTTCGGTTTCCCACCGCACAATTTTGTCTAGAAACATCGAACATGACAGCAGTGATGGGGATGTTGCCGTGCGGTGCAATCACAGCCGCATGCGCTGCGTGGCATGTGCATTTCTTCCGAACCCTCTCAAAGGATGGGGAAGATTCCCTGCCAGCGCAGCATATATGCTGCCACGCAGGTTCCTCTACGGGGGTAGGCGGGGTTTCCCACCTGTCATTGACGACGACCCCGAGCCGCCAACCCTACGTGGTCCTCGGCGTTGCCGATTTGTGCACCCTCCTCTTTATTTTTTTCATTCAGTTTCCAGTCTAGCCCGCCTGGCTGGCGAAGCCATGGCGGAATTCAGTGGGACGCAATTCCTCTTCAAGAAGAAACCAACTCGCCCGTGGCGACTTACCGCGGACGGGTGGTATACCCGTGAGCCACCAGCGCCTCCAGTGCCACCTGCACCCCCTGCACCGCCTGCTCCGCCCGCTCTTCCTACACCTCCTGCTCCTCCTGCTCCTCCCGTTCCTTCGAATCCTCCGAATCCTCCTGTTCCTGATGCGAGTACTTCTCATCAACGGCCCGCACTCCAGCTGTTTCACCAGCCACTTTCGACAAGTGGCTGTCTGAACTAGACACACCCACGGCCCCCAATGTGTTCGTTCATGCTCCGCCGCCTGCACCGCGGTGGGGAATTCCTTAAGCTTGCATGTGGGACGAGTCGGCTGTGGGCGCCAATAAACATAACACCGGCGACGGCGACGGCGGAGGCGACGGTGGAGGCGACAGTGGAGGCGACGATGAAGAGGGCGCCGAGGAGGACGTGTTCCCAGATTGCGATGCAACTGACGTGGATGATGACGGTGTGGAATCTTGGTGGCGCGACGCACCACGCGAGAAGATGACGATACCAACGTATCCGCCGATTAACAAAAAACGACCCCACTCCTCCTCTGAGTACCGAGATGCCTGCCCCCCCTCTCCTAGGCACAAGCCGACTCAACATAAACGGCAGCGCTACCCCGCCCAGGAGAAACTAAGGTGGCTCGTTCGGCTGGAGCTTGCGGCATCGATAAGCGAGGTCGCGCGAGAGTCCAACATACACCGCAATGCCTGACGAAGTGGAAAACCCAAGCAGATCAGCTCAAGGGTGTACACAGCGCACGGTATCAACTTCATGGGCGCGGAAGATCTTCCTGGTACAAACCCATGGAGTTGAAGGTGTATGCCCAACTCCTGGACTGGCGACGCCGCGGTGTGGCAGTATCAGTCGGCCGGCTGCAATAGTGGTCACGCGAGGTGATGAAGGTGTTGTTCCTGGAAGTCAAGTGGAAAGGGAGTCAGCGCTGGTCGGAGCGGTTCCGCAAGCGGTGGAACCTCACCGTGCGAATGAAAACTAAGGTGGCGCAAAAGACATAGCAGCGTAAGTGCCTGTCTGTGCACTGTCATTTGCCCGTGTATCTTTATCTTGTATACGTCCGTGTACTTTCATCCGCCCATGTATCTTTATCTTGTACCGGTACTCATACGCCCTTCTATTTGTCTTTCCCTTCCCGTGCGCAGACGTAGAGAAGCAGTGCAAGGAATTTTGGCAGTACGTCCGCGACGCACGCAACGAGTACGACATCCACAATCGGTACATCATCAACGCCGACCAGACGCCTTTGTGGTTGGAGATGCCGACGACTACCACGGTGGAGAAGACGGGCGTGAAGTCGGTGCCCATCCGCAGTGATGCTTACGAGAAAGAAAGAGTCATCGTGATGCTGGCGTGCACGGCGACGGGCAAGAAGTTGAAGCCGTGGGTGTTTTTCAAACGCAAGACACCCCCAAAGGGTGACTTCCCGAACGGTAAGAAGATATTAATGCGCGTGTTTTGGACGGTAAAAAAAATAATAACCACCACTTGCTTGTGTGCAGATATTGTGGTCGGCTGCAAAGCGAACGGGTGGAGGGAGGCCGCGGGCGTCATCCAATGGCTCGATGCGGGCGTGGTGCCGTTCCTGAAACCGAAATTTGGCGTGCGGAGCCGAAGCGCCATGCTGGTACTCGACTCCTACCGTGGTCACCTATCACCCGAAGTCGATGCGAGATTCGCGGCGCTCAACATCGCGCCGGCGATCATCCCGGCGGGATGCACGTCAGACTTGCAGCCGCTCGATGTGTCTATCAACAAGAGCTTCAAAGCGAGTGTTCAACCAGGTCTAGTTTCACTGCACCCTAAAACATCACTAGTAAATTGTTGAAACTTAAGTTCTAAGGTAACAACACGTTAATGTATGTATTGGTTGGAAAGGAAGGAAGAAAATAGCATATTGTCAAACTTATATGCTATAGTCTGTGTAGGCTGTAGTGGGGTAGACAATATGGGGTACAACACTTTTAGGTTTTCCTACTTGTACCCACCTGTTTCCTAGTGCATTCATTCCTCATTTCTTCACATGGTATAGAGCAGGTTCCCTAGTGGGAACGCTTCCTAGGGCCCACCACTGAAAATCGAAAAAAAAAATTCCTGACCCGAGCGCGAGTCGCCCCTGCCCGAGTCGCGCCCCGTGGGCCGCTCTCTCGTCGCGTCCCCTGCCCTTAGTGGCCCGTCGCGCCCTCCTAGAGGCCCCTCTCACGGCCCCTCGCACCACCCCTAGCAGCCAAGTCGCCACCCTTCGCGGCCCCGTCGTCACACCTAGCGGCCCCGTCGCCGCCCCTCGCGGACCCGTTTCCGCCCCTCGCGGCCCCTTCGCCGCCCGTTACGGCCCCGTCGCCGCCCCTAGCGGCCCCGTCGCCGCCCTTCGAGGCCCCTCGCGGCCCCTTCTCGGCCCCGTCGCCGCCCTTCGCGGCCCCGTCGCCGCCCCTAGCGGCCCCGTCGCCGCCCTTCGAGGCCCCTCGCGGCCCCTTCTCGGCCCCGACGCCGCCCCTTCTTGGCCCCGACGCCGCCCCTTCTTGGCCCCGTCGCCGCCCCTAGCGGCCCCGTCGCCGCCCTTCGAGGCCCCTCGCGGCCCCTTCGCGGCCCCGTCGCCGCCCCTAGCGGCCCCGTCACCGCCCTTCGAGGCCCCTCGCGGCCCCTCCTCGGCCCCGTCGCCACCCTTCCCGGCCCCTTCTCGGCTCCTCCGCCACCAGCAGCAGCCGCCGCCAGCAGCAGCCGCCGCCGCCGCCAGCAGCAGCCGACAGCAGCAGAAGCCGCCGCCAGCAGTGGCGGCCGTCACCAGCAGCAGCCGTCGCCGCCGACAGCCGCGACTGCCGCCTTCACTGACAGCAGGAGCTGCCGCCGCGGTCGCGGCTCTGTCCCTGCCGACGTGCCTCGGCCCTGCCCCACCGCTTGCCGGCCCCCTACCTACCTGCCTAGTAAGAGCACTGCCGAGCCACGCCTGCTACTGCTGCCCCTAGCCTGCTGCCACTGCTGTCATGGCTACCCCTAGCGTTCTAGTCTTTGATGCTGAGGGTCGGGCTGTTGACTTTGAGGTCTGGGTCGATGATCTACAGCTTTTCCTACAGTGCGATAGGAAGGACGGTCTCTCACTGTTCGATCTCACGTCTGGCGCCTCTGCTGCCCCTGCTGCCGATGCTGACAGCACTGTTCGCTCACAGTGGGCCACACGCGATGCTGCTGCCCGTCTTGCTGTGCGTAGTCACTTGCCGTCCACTGAGCGCGCGCACTTTAGTCAGTACAAGAGTGCTAAGACCTTGTATGATGCTGTAGTTGCACGCTACTCTTCCCCTGCCACTGCTGCCCTAAGCCGCCTCATGCTGCGGTACCTGTTTCCTGACCTCGCCACCTTTCCCACAATCGCTGACCTCATTACGCACCTTCGCACTAGTGACACCCGCTACCGCGCTGCGCTTCCTGCTGAGTTCTGCGCCAAGAACCCCCCCCCCATGTACATCACCCTCTACTACATAGTCACCCGGCTCCCTGACTCCCTTCGCTCGGTCAGGGACCACTTCCTCTCTGTTTGCCCCACCACACTCACCGTTGACCTCCTCGAGGAGCGCCTCCTGGCAGCTGAGAAGAGTATAGTCGCTGTAGGAGCCTCTCGTGGTGACCCTCGTGCCCCCTTCTTTGAGGGGTGCTCCCCCTCCCCCCATTTGCCCTCTGTTGCTTCTGCTGCTGCCGTCGACTTCGTTGGCACCGAGTCGAACGGCGCTGCGTCTGCCCCTAGCGGGAGATGCCGCACCGGCAAGGGCAAGGGGGGCAAAGGCGCTGGAGGGGCTGGCGGGGGCGGTGGAGGTGGCGGTGGAGGCGGCGGAGGGAGTGGGGGTGGCGGTGGGAGTGGTGGCGGGGGTGGGGGCTTCGGTGGCGGCGGTGGAGGCGGAGGCGGCGGCGGCGGTGGAGGTGGGAGCGGAGGAGGAGGCGGTGGTGGCGGCGGCGGAGGTGGAGCTGGTCGGGGTGGCTCTGCGCAGCGGGGCGGCTTCGGTGGTGGTCAGCGCCAGCATCAGCAGCGCACTCGTGAGACCCCGCCCCCCGAGCAGCTTCGTGAGTGGTACGCTGCGCGTTAGCGGGGTGGGGGTGCTGGTCCTTGTGCCTACGTCATGCGTACCGGCGACCACACTGGTGAGCCGTGCAGTGGCCCGCACACTACCCAGCGCTGCTTCGGCCGCCTGACGGATGCTCGGCGTCTCCAGTTCCCTGACGCCACTGAGATCCCCCGCTGGGGCGAGCTGCTTAGGTCGGGGGTTGCTATCTTTGATCTCGATTATGATGCCATTCTTGCTGCCATCTATGTTGTGTCTACTAGTGATGAGGGTGACTGTTACCTGTGTGTTCCGCCTGACCCGGGCATTGAGGCTGCTGCTCTTGGTGCTGGTGAGGCTGCTGCTCTAGGTGCTAGTGCGTCTGCTGCCCCAGGTGCTGGTGAGTCTGCTCTCTCAGGTACCACGTCGGCTCAGGCCTTACACACCTTCACCCTTGACTCGGGTGCTTCCCGCTCCTTCTTTCGAGACCGCACCACGCTTACGCCGCTTAGTCGGCCAGTTGCGGTCTCCCTGGCGGACCCCTCTTGGGTTCCTGTCCTTGCCCACTTCTCCACTGTCTTACTGTGTCCGGCGGCCCCCTCTGGCACCCTGTCAGGTCTCTACCTCCCCTCGTTCTCTACGAACTTGGTGAGTGGTGCTGATCTACAGGATGGGGGGGTTGACCAGTTCACTCCTACGAGTCAGCGGGTGACCCACTGTACGTGTGCTCGGACGGGTCGACACTTGGCCACGTTTACCCGTCGGCCGGGGTCGAGCCTGTACACACTGACTACTGAGTCTCCTCCGGTTGCTGAGTCTGGTCAGGTAGCTCCGTCGGGTCAGGTGTTTGCTGCAGCGTCTAGGTCTAGTCCTGAGTCTACTCCCTGCTCGTGTCGTCGCCTGTCCCACCAGACTCTCCTCTGGCACCACCGCCTTGGTCACCCCTCCCTGCCTCGTCTCCGAGGCATGGCCTCCCGTTACCTTGTCTCTGGTCTCCCCCGGTCCCTCCCTCCCCTCCCTCCGGGGCCTGCCCCTACCTGCGTTCCCTGCGTCGAGGGGCGGCAGCGCGCCGCCCCTCACTCCTCCGAGTTTCCTCCGACAGAGGCTCCGCTGCAGACTCTTCACATGGACGTGTGGGGCCCCGCCCGCGTCCGTGGCCAGGGTCACGAGCGTTACTTCCTGTTGGTGGTTGACGACTACTCGCGTTACACCACGGTGTTCCCCTTGCGCAGCAAGGGTGACGTCACTGAGGTGTTGATCGACTGGATCCGCGCAGCTCGTCTCTGTTAGAGACTAAGGACGGAGTCTATGAAGATTAGGTGCCTAAATTTCTCAAAATCGTTGGTCCCTATTTCTGGACAGAATAGTTGCGCTCACAAGAAACGCCGTCGACGAAAAGTGCACGGTCAAAACTTCACCAAACTCAGATATGTTGTAGCCCTACTCCGTGGCTACAATTCCCAAGTTGAAACGTGTCAAGAGGTGAAGTAAATCTCGACTTATCAATTTCGGCGCACAGGGGGGTATGCTGCCATAAGAACTTAACTCAATCACAAAGTTCACACAAGTTCCACAATTACCACACAAAGAAGTTAGAGTAGCACTAAACCAGGTGGAAGGGATGAGGACGAGAGGGAAGGTCCCAAGGAGTCCCCAACCAAAGGAAACTCCATGCCACACAATTCCCTTCCCCATAGGCAACCCAACTTTGACCTTTGTCACTATCCCAACCTCCACAATCCACCTCAACCCAACTTGGCCACACTTGCCAACCTGGTTTTTGTTTCTCCCAACCATTTGGCAGCAACTACAGTAGAAAAGAAGAATTTCCCAACCCCCAAAAGTCTGTACCCCATATTGAGTCAACCCCACAACTTCCCACAGTTGCCACAATCAAATATGAAAAGGATACGAACTCCAACGTTCGTAACTTTCTTGATCGTGCTCCGATTGGTTCGTCGGAAAGCTCTCGAGCAGAGGAGTCACTTCAGATATCTGCTCAAGCCAAATAACATTCACACACACTCAGAAAAACCAAACCGCACAAAACACAAATTCTTGCACACACTCACAACACGCATGCAACGCACGAACATATGATGGGAGGCAGACAGACGTGAATGCATATGATTGCATCACTCAACAAACTCCCCCTCTGGCTGCCAACCATCATCCCACATGCCATAGCTCAAGCATGCATCCTCAATGCACACTCATCCCAGCAAGCTTCATGCCCTTCCAATGCTCAGATTCAGCCAGGCGCTTGGTGAGAATGTCAGCCGCCTGCTGATGGGTCTTCACAATCTCCAGCCGCACCTCCTTGTCCAGGAGCCTTCTCACCCAGTGCCACTTAGGCCTGATGTGTTTGGTCAGCCCATGAAGACAAGCATTCTTCGCTAGCTTCACCGCCGACTCATTGTCACAGAAAATCACAGTCGGCTCCCTCTGACCAACTCCAATCTCCTCCAACAAACGCCTCAGCCACACCACCTCCTTTGCCCCATGATGCAGGGCCATGTACTCTGTCTCACACGAGGACTGCCCCACCTCATTCTGCTTCTTACTGCGCCAGCTCACTGCACCACCTCCGAACAGGCACACATAGCCTCCAATGCTGGTGCCATCCGCTTTCACCGAGTTGAAGCTAGCGTCAGTGTAGCAGGTCAGGAGCATCTCCCCCTTGCTCAAATCAGCTGCACTCCTCTGCAGCCTCTGCCTCACAGCACTGTACTCCAAACCCACTGATGCCGTTGCACTCACATAGCGGACCAACCTCTTGGCCGCTTCCAGCTGCTCATGACTGGGGCGTGAAACCACACTGGCAAGCCTGGATGTTGCAAAGGCAATGTCAGGCCGTGTGTGGTTAGCCGCATAGTTGAGTGCCCCAACCATGGAATGAAAAAGTTTCCTGTCACTCTCACCCACCACCTCCTCATCAGCACAGGGCTCCACAGTGAACCCCGAAGGCAGTGGGGTGGCTGGCTTTCCTCCATCTTGCAGCCCATACTTCTCAGCCAGCCCCTCACAATACTTTCTCTGGTGCAACCTCAACACTCCCTTGTCAAGGTCCCTCTCCACATGCATCCCTAAATAGTACTTCACATCTCCCATCTTGGAGCACTTAAACTGCATCTCCAGCATCTCCTCCACATGCTCAATTATTGCAGACGACTCAGAGAAGAGCAGGATGTCATCCACATACACCAGGAGCATGAGAAACTGCTCCTTCTCCTGCAGCAGGAACAAGCTGTGATCACACTCACTCTTCTTGAAACCCCCAGCCAGCAGAGTCTCCTCTAACTTGTGGTACCATGCACGAGGAGCCTGCTTCAGGCCATAGATGGCCTTCTTCAGCCTGCACACCCTGCCGCTCCCATCATCCAAACCCTCAGGCTGTAACATGTACAGCTCCTCTAGAATGATCCCATTGAGGAAGGCGGTGGTGATGTCCATCTGCTTCACCCGCCATCCACGGTTTGCTGCCATTGCCAATGACACCCGAAGTGTTGTGCCTTTCCCCACAGGAGCATAGAGCTCGTTGAAGTCCTTTCCCTTTGTCTGCTGAAACCCCTTAGCCACAAGCCTTGACTTGTAGCGGGTCAGCGCCCCATCAGGTCCGTACTTGTGCCTGAAAATCAGCTTGGAAGAAATGGCCTTCTTCCCAGGTGGCAGCTCACACAGCTCCCACGTCTCATTCTCTAGCAGAGAATCATACTCCTCCTTCACACTCTGCTTCCACTTTTCAGCATCGGGCCCGCTCAATGCCTCAGCTAGCGTCTTGGGCTCAGGGACGGCTGCCCAGTAGCAGTGTGCTATCTCATCCTCATCACACTGCTCAGCCACACTCCCAGCCCTTACCACCTTTGGCTTGCCACGGCTTGCATAGGTCAGCCTGTTAGGAGGGCGCACATCCCTCCTAGGACGGTCAGCCGTACGTCCGGCACCTTGTGGAGCACCTTGCTCCTCCTGCTGCTGCGGCTGCTGCTGCTGTTGCTGCTGCTGCTGCTCCTCCACCTCAGGTTCTCCCCCATCCTCTGTCACCCCAGAGATCTCATTCTCAGAGACAGAAACCTCCACTTGCCTTGAAGGCCGCTGCACCTCATCGGCCTCGACAATTAGCGGTGTCGTTGGAAGCTTCTGCTGCTGCTGCTGCTTCCACTCCTTGTAGTACAAGGACTCAAGGAACTTCACATCCCTTGACACAGTCAGCTGCTGGCTGGTCAAGTCCCAAATCAGCCAGCCCTTGTGATCCTTAGCAAGCCCCAAGTGCACACCCCATCTCCCAGAAGCTTCCAGTTTTCCCCTCTTCTCCTTAGGCACATGAAACACCACCATGCACCCAAAGGCTCTCAACATGTTCACAGCTGGTGCAATCCCATACCACTTGGTGTAGGGGACCCACTGCTTGTCCCCCACAGTCGCCAGCACCCTGTTCTTCACAACAACGACCTGCCGCAGTGCTGTCACCCAAAACGGATCCGGCAGCCCTGCACGCCCAAGGAGAGTGCGAGCACCTTCCTGCAGGGTCCGGTTGAACCGCTCAGCCACGCCATTCTGCTGAGGGTTGTAAGGCACTGTGAGCTGATGCTGGATCCCCTTCCGCTTCAGCTCCTTCTCAAAATCAGCGCCGATGAACTCTCCTCCGTTGTCAGTGCGGATCACCTTCACCTTGTGTCCGCTTTCCCTTTGTGCTCTCGGCATCCACTCCTTAAGAACAGCCGCTGCCACCTCCCCCTTAGTCTTGAGAGGGTACACCCACACCGCACGCGTGTGGTCGTCCACAATCATCAAGAAGTAGCGGCTGCCCGAGAGAGAAAGGGCCCTCGTGGGGCCCACCACATCCATGTGCACTAGTTCAAGTGGTGCCTTGGCTGGTCCTGTGCTGCTGCTGAAGGGAAACTTCGTGAATTTGGTCTCAAGGCAGGTAGGGCAGCTCCCAATCTCCTTTGCTCCCCCCTTCACCTCCAGCCCCTTCAAGCACCCATCCTTTACCAACTTCTGCAGCATAGGAATGTTCACATGACACAGCCTCTCATGCCACGTCTCCCAATCAGCCTCACCACTCCCAGATGAAGCCTTTGCCCATGCAGCTGTCGCATCCACACCAGCAAGCACCTCACCATGTGGCTGTTGTGGCTGCTGCACCTTCTTGACTGCATCCAGGGCCCCAGCAGTTGGTGCAGTCTCCTCTCCTCCCGCAGTTGCTTTAGCCGCTGCCGCTGCCTTTGCCATTGCTGGTGGTTTCCCCTTCCAAGGGATGATGGGCAGCTGCCACAAGTCCTTGATGCAGCTGCTCTTCTCCTCCAAGTTCCACAGCAGCAACTTCCCAAGCTTTGCACGGCAGCTGGTTGGGCCGAAGGTAACTTCAGCCTTGCTCTTCTGCAGCCGGCGCACAGAAAGAAGGTTAGCGGACAAACCTTCAACCAACAGCACATTCCCAAGCCCCACAAGCTCTCCATTGGCTCCCATCACCTTGGCATTCCCAACACCAATCACAGGGAGCAAAGCACCTGAAGCGGCAGCCACAAACTTGATCTTCCCAGGAGGTTTTACCTCATCAAGCAAATCTGCCCGTGGGGTCATATGACTCGTGCAACCTGAATCGATCACCCAGTGAGTGAGGGGGTGCATCACAACCTTCCCAACTGAACCCACATCACCCCCACTCCCTTGCACATCCTCAACCATGAGGAACATCCCAGGGTGGGCTTTACCTTGTGCACCATCACCTTGTGCACCTGAACCTTGCACAGCGCCACCGCGTGCACGTTCACCACTTGGCGGCTTCATGCCTGGAGGGGCCCATCCCTCAGGCCGGCTGAAACACTTGAACCACGGGTGTCCAGCCTTCTTGCAGTACCAGCACGCACCCTCCATTCGGGTGCTCCCCCTGCCACCAGAGCTCCCATGCCCCTCATTGTAGTCACCTCGGCCTCTCCCTCTGCCAAAGCCTCTCCCACGGCCTCGGCCTCTCCCTCCCCCTCTTCCTCTGCTGCCTCCTGCAGCTCCATACCCCTCAGCAGTTTTGTTGGCAGCACCACCTCCCGTGTGGCGTCTGCGGAAGTCCTCCTGCAGAATCTGCTGCCGTAGCCACTCAGGCGTCCATTTGTCCTGCTGAACGTTGAGGGTGGGGATGAGGTTGTCCCACGAGTTGTCGAGCACCGAGATGATCTTGGTGCACTGTTGCATCTGCGACACTTCGCTGCCCGCCGCTGCCATCCTCGCATAGGTGTCCTTGATCTTGTCAAGGACCGGTTTCACATCATCTCCCGGTTTCATGGAGAGGGCAGCCAACTCCTTCTCCAACACAATCACCATCGGCAGCGTGTTGGGCTGAATCACGTCGCGTAGCAGCTTCCATGCCTTCGGTCCGGAATCATCCAACTCCACAAAATCCTTGATGTGCTGGAACATGTCATTGTTGACCGATTGGAGGATGAGGTCGTACAGCACCGCGCTCTTCTCAATCCACCGATCACGGGCATCTCCTTCCCCCGGCATCTTCTCCTCTCCCATTGCAATTTTCAGTAGCTTGTAGCGCTTGAAGGCGCTCCGCATCCGCCCGCTCCATTCCTCATAGTTGGAGCCATCCAAAGCTTCGATCTTGGATGGTGGCGGTTCACTCCTCTTCTCAGCTGCATCTCCACTCCCTTGATTCATCTCCTCTGCTCCCAATCAGAGGTTTCAGCTCCCCCCTTTGCTGGTCACAATGTAGATCCACACAATCTTCACAAGTGTCGGCGCCAACGAAATTTCGGCAGAGTTTCCCCTTAGCGGAAGTCACATCCAACCTCCAGAACTCCACTTAGGCACGCCCACAGGCCATGGTGGGTCTAGGAGGGTCTTCACACTTCAGTAGACTCTCCACAAAGTCCTTAATCAGCTCTGATACCACTTGTTAGAGACTAAGGACGGAGTCTATGAAGATTAGGTGCCTAAATTTCTCAAAATCGTTGGTCCCTATTTCTGGACAGAATAGTTGCGCTCACAAGAAACGCCGTCGACGAAAAGTGCACGGTCAAAACTTCACCAAACTCAGATATGTTGTAGCCCTACTCCGTGGCTACAATTCCCAAGTTGAAACGTGTCAAGAGGTGAAGTAAATCTCGACTTATCAATTTCGGCGCACAGGGGGGTATGCTGCCATAAGAACTTAACTCAATCACAAAGTTCACACAAGTTCCACAATTACCACACAAAGAAGTTAGAGTAGCACTAAACCAGGTGGAAGGGATGAGGACGAGAGGGAAGGTCCCAAGGAGTCCCCAACCAAAGGAAACTCCATGCCACACAATTCCCTTCCCCATAGGCAACCCAACTTTGACCTTTGTCACTATCCCAACCTCCACAATCCACCTCAACCCAACTTGGCCACACTTGCCAACCTGGTTTTTGTTTCTCCCAACCATTTGGCAGCAACTACAGTAGAAAAGAAGAATTTCCCAACCCCCAAAAGTCTGTACCCCATATTGAGTCAACCCCACAACTTCCCACAGTTGCCACAATCAAATATGAAAAGGATACGAACTCCAACGTTCGTAACTTTCTTGATCGTGCTCCGATTGAGGCGATACTTGGTTCGTCGGAAAGCTCTCGAGCAGAGGAGTCACTTCAGATATCTGCTCAAGCCAAATAACATTCACACACACTCAGAAAAACCAAACCGCACAAAACACAAATTCTTGCACACACTCACAACACGCATGCAACGCACGAACATATGATGGGAGGCAGACAGACGTGAATGCATATGATAGCATCACTCAACAGTCTCCAGCTCAGAGAGAGTTTCGGCTCGAACTTTCCTGTTCTGCGTCTGCACTCTGACAGAGGCGGGGAGTTTTCCTCTGCCCTTCTGGGAGCCTTCTGTCGTGCACAGGGCATCCGCCAGACGTTCACGCTTCCGGCCTCTCCACAGCAAAATGGGATTGCTGAGCACCGCATTGGCATGGTCATGGACGTCGCTCGTACGTCCATGATCCATGCGGCTGCTCCCCATTTTCTGTGGCCGTTTGCGGTTCAGTATGCAGCGAATCAGATCAACCTTCAGCCCCGGGTCTCCTTGCCAGAGACCTCCCCCACCCTGCGGTGGACGGGGAAGGTTGGTGATGCGTCTGCGTTTCGTGTCTGGGGATCTCGGGCGTTTGTCCGCGACTTGTCTGCGGACAAGCTGTCCCCCCGTGCTGTTCCCTGCGTCTTCCTTGGCTTCCCCCCTGACGCGCCTGGTTGGCAGTTTTACCACCCCACCTCGTGCCATGTTCTGTCCTCCCAGGACGTCACCTTTGACGAGTCGGTGCCTTACTACCGTCTCTTCCCCTACCGCACTGCGCCCCTCCCCCCGCTGCCGCTCTTCCTTGCGCCAGGTCCCCCCCCGGTAGACCCTCTCCCCCCTCAGGGTCCTGCCCCGTCAGGTGTGTCCCAGGTAGACGCAGTCGAGCCTGTCGAGGTAGCTGTTGACTCTGGTGCTGCTAGGGGTGCTGAGCCTGGGGGTGCTGAGTCTGGGGGTGCTGAGTCTGCTGAGCCTGGGGGTGCTGAGCCTGGGGGTGCGGAGCCTGGGGGTGTGGAGCCTGGGGGTGCTGGGTCTGCTCGTGTGGCCTCTGGCGGTACTGGGTTTGGGGGCCCTTCGGGTACTTCGTCGAGGCGGGAGCTACCCTCTCCACAGGAGCTGCGCGAGTGGTTTGCTCGGCGCTGGAGCCCTGCTGCTGGAGCTGGAGGTGCTACTGTTGCTGCTGACCCTCTGGTCGGCACTGGAGTTACTGGAGCCACTGGTCCTGGAGGTGCTCGTACTGGCGGTACTGGAGCTGCTGGGACTGGGGGTGCTGCTGGTGCTGCTGGAGGTCCTGGAGGTACTGGAGCTACTGGGCCTGGAGGTGCTCCTGGTGCTGGAGCTGCTGGCGGTACTGGCGCTGGCGGTCCTGCTGGAGTTGGTGCTGCTGGAGCTGCTAGAGCTGGAGCTGCTGGAGCTGCTGGAGCTGGAGCTGCTAGGGGTGTTGGCGCTGGAGGTGCTGCTGGCGCTGGTGCTGCCGTTGGGGGTACTGGTGCTGTCCCTGCTGGTTCTGGAGGCGCTGCGCGGCCGCGGCCGTACTTCGTTCCAATACTTGAGCAGGTTCTTGGTCTCCCGCCTTCTACTGGTCCTGCTCCTCCCTTAGAGTGTCCACGGCCTGTCCAGTCGCAGTCACAGTTATAGCCGGCCTCCCCCCTGCCTGCTCCTTCTCCCTACACTGGTCCTACTGGAGGTCTTGCTGAGCGTCGTGAGCCTGCGTCTCGTCCTGCGTCGCCTGTTCGTGCTGCTCGCACTAATAGTCGTGCTCCGCGTCCGCGTCCTCCTGCGGTCCCAGGCACACACCAGATGGCACTGCGTCCTTCCACTGCTCCTCTGCGTGTCCCGTTGCCGTCTCCTCCAGGGTCCTCTCTTCCTGTTCTTGCTGACCCGGAGTCTGACTCTCTTCGTGCTGCCAGTCCTACTGTCACGCGTCTCCTGGCCACTGTTGTCACTGACCCTTCCTTTGAGTCCACTGCTGCGTCTGCCTTGGTTGCTGAGCTTGTCGACTTTGCTGCTCGCTGTCGTCTAGACTACGCCGCTAGTCTTGTTGCTGAGTCTGAGTCTGTCTGTCCTCCGTCCGTCGGGGGTGAGTGTGCTCTTAGCACGGACGTCCTTGAGGACAGGCAGGAGGAGTTCCAGTGTTTTGCTGCTGCTTTGCCTCATCTCGTGTCCACGCTGATTGCCCCTGAGGGAGACCCGGATGCACCAGACATCCCGACTCCTCGATCGTACGCTGAGGCGATCGAGGGTCCCTACTCCTCACAGTGGCAGTCATCCATGGACGCAGAAATGGCTTCCTGGAAGTCTACAGGCACCTACGTTGACGAGGTTCCCCCACCTGGGGCGAACATCGTCAGTGGCATGTGGATTTTCAGGGTGAAGCGGCCGGCGGGTTCTCCGCCTGTCTTCAAGGTGCGTTACGTGGCTCGAGGCTTCAGTCAGCGGCAGGGAGTTGACTACTTTCAGACCTTCTCTCCCACCCCGAAGATGACCACTCTTCGGGTGCTGCTGCACATAGCCGCTCAGCGCGATACGAGCTTCACTCTCTTGACTTCAGTACAGCTTTCTTGCAGGGGAGCCTGTACGAGGAGATCTGGCTGCGCCGCCCACCTGGCTTCACTGGGTCGTTTCCTCCTGGTACCCAGTGGAGCCTCCGGCGGCCAGTCTACGGTCTCCGCCAGGCGCCCCGTGAGTGGCACGACACACTGAGGAATACACTTGCGGCTCTTGGCTTTGCTCCTTCTACTGCCGACCCGTCGCTGTTTCTCCGCACCGACACCTCTTTGCCGCCGTTCTACATCCTCGTGTACGTCGACGACTTGGTCTTTGCTACTGCTGCCACTGCTGGACTCGCCCACGTGAAGTCGGAGCTGCAGAAGAGACACACGTGTACAGACCTGGGTGAACTGCGCAGCTACCTTGGCTTGCAGATCACCCGGGACAGAGCACAGTGCACCATTACCCTGACTCAGTCACACATGGTGCAGCAGGTCCTTCAGCGCTTCGACTTCACGTACTCCTTGCCTCAGGCCACTCCTCTGTCTACTCGCCACTCGCTCTCAGCTCTGCCTTCGGATGAGTCCGTAGAGCCGAGTGGCCCGTACCCAGAGCTTGTTGGCTGCCTCATGTACTTGATGACCTGCACTCGACCTGACCTTGCATACCCTCTTAGCATCTTGGCACGCTATGTTGCTCCTGGGAGACACCGACCAGAGCACATGGCTGCAGCGAAGAGGGTGTTGCGCTACTTGTGCAGTACGTCGGGCATGGGGCTAGTGCTTGGAGGGCGGCATTCAGTGGTCCTCACAGGTCACCCAGACGCTTCTTGGGCTGACGACCAGGCTACGCAGCGGTCGTCGCAGGGTTACACCTTCAGCCTTGGTTCCGGCTCTGTTTCGTGGCGGTCTACCCGCTCGTCTTCTGTTCTCGGCTCCAGCTGTGAGGCTGAGATCTACGCGGGGGCCATGGCTGCACAGGAGCTACGCTGGCTCACCTACCTGCTGACTCACCTAGGAGAGCCGCCTCGTTCTCCTCCAGTTCTGTACGTAGACAACAAGGCCATGCTGGCCTTGTGTCGGGAGCACAGACTAGAGCACAGAACGAAGCACATTGCTCTTCGTTACTTCCTTGCTCGTGAGCTGCAGCAGCGTGGTCAGCTGCGCCTTGCTTACGTGGCCTCTGAGGCCAACACTGCTGATCTCTTTACCAAGGCACTTCCGCCTTGTGATCATCAGCGCTGCTGTACGATGCTAGGTCTTGTGCCTACTTGGCCTCACTTGCTCACTTCTTGACCTTGCTTGTACTGTGATCTATCTATACCTGCACTTGCTTGTTTACCTTTATATATGATCTTGCAAATGAACTGGCCTTGTGGCCTTGAACTTGTGCTCGGAATGTGTGGTGACGTTGTGATCCACCCTGAGCTTGCTTTACTTTGCTTGACTGGTCTTGTGACCTCTTGTTCTCCCCCACTTTGCCTATGGGGGTGTGTCAAACTTATATGCTATAGTCTGTGTAGGCTGTAGTGGGGTAGACAATATGGGGTACAACACTTTTAGGTTTTCCTACTTGTACCCACCTGTTTCCTAGTGCATTCATTCCTCATTTCTTCACACATATGTGCTTGCAATACATCATTTTGAAAAAGTACGCAAACTGTTGTTTTCAGCCCAACAACTGTTGTCTCCGAGTGAATCATAAAAAAGCTTAAAACAATCCGCATGACAGTTTCAAATAAATAACGAAAGTACATATATATAGAAGCATTGTTTCATTCGTCCCCATGCAATTTCGAATTTGAGTTGAAAACATCAACGAACCATCCACACAAAGCGACAGCTTGACAAATGTATTGTACATAGATACATCTTTTTCAGTTTTAAATGAAAGAAAAACGGAAAACGCAGCCTCAAGAACACCCCAGTAGAACAGCACATAAGGAACCCCATAAGACACCCCAACGAGATACCCCCAACGAGACACCCCAACGAGACACCCCAACGAGACACCCCAACAATACGCCCCATCTAACCAAACCCCCCACCCCCTCACCTAAACCCACCCTCTAAACCCGCATGTCCACCAAATAGGGCGCATCCGCCCACGGAGCATCCCATCCCATCTCCTCCTCAAAATCCTCCCGCTCCACCGAAACAGCCTCTGGGCCTCTCATCATCGACGCCGCGCGCAACAAGCTTGACAAATGTGATGCGTACCCTTCCTAACTTAGGCGCTGTTCTGTTGCCGCATTGGCTTTGCGGCAACAAACGCAAGCACCAGCTGATGCTTCGTACGGTCTTCCATGAGGGGCCCCTGAATATTCCATTTCAAGGTCGCGTTCCGTAAAATAGGTTCGGGACCCTGAACTCCTTCCCGAACCTAACCAGCCAATCACGGGTGCGAGCATTTGGCGCCCAAACTATGCTTTTCGGAACCCTAAAAGTATGCCCAACCGACCACGCCTTTTTTGGGATGTATGTTACCTCCACACACTTGTAAAACAGAGTAGCTGTGACTACTGGAGGGCTGGAAACTTGGCTGGAAAGTCTTAGCAGGGCTGCTGGAATTGACTGGATGAGGTAAAACTTCACTATGTTCAAGATTAACAAGCCCACTAAAGCACAACTCTAGGCATCACAAACAAGACAGATTGAAAGCTCAAACTAGGCTGATATACAATGTAACTTCCCTGGTATCTTGGGCACAATCTAGATTGGATGGACCTTGAGTGACTTTGAGTGCCACATGAGGTGCATGAATAAGAAAACTCTGGATATTTCTGTTATAGCTGATTCTGATGTGTAGAAACCTGTAGAAACTGCCAACACTTCGGTTTGAACGCAGCTTTGAACTATATCGAGTCTTCGGCTGAAATCTGATTGGTGGTGGAACTTTCGAAGTACTTCCCGAAGCTCTGATTCATCGCCGACATTCCCCCTTGCTGCTGCTTGTGTGCAAAGGGCTGGGGCGGCAGAAACTCGATTCTCCAACACTCCCCCTCGCACCAGACCCGAAGCACACATACACCCATGCTGATGCTCCTTTCACATCTCCTTAGCATACACTTCATGCTGCTGCCCACGTCTCTTCCCCTCACACTCCTCATTCTCCTCAAACTGCTCCACTGCTTCATGAAGTGTCATGAGGCCTGCTCTTGCCTTGCACATGTTGAATGCATCATGTGGAAGAACCTTGGTCATGAAATCTGCTGCTTGATCGAATGAACGGCAAAAGTTGACGGCGATAACTCCCTTCTCTAGTTGCTCACGAATGAAGTGGTACTGCACCTCGATGTGTTTTGTACGCCCATGATGAACCGGGTTCTTGGAAAGAGCTACGGCTGAAGTGTTGTCCACGTAGAGCGGAGTTGGTTGAGTTTGCGGCTGCCTCAATTCCTCCAAGAGTCCACGTAACCAGATTGCCTCCCTTGCTCCTTCGGTCATTGCCATGTACTCAGCTTCGGTTGTTGAAAGTGCCACACAACTTTGCTTGCGCGATTGCCAAGAAACAGCGGCACCACACATGAGGAAGATGTAGCCGCCGGTAGACTTGCGTGTGCTCAATTCTCCCGCCCAATCTGCATCGGTAAAGCCTTGGAAGGAGCTTGCATATGGGCTGGCTTGGAAGAGAAGACCATGATTAGAAGTACCTTTGAGATACCGAAGAGCTCGCTTGGCTGCATGCATATGAATAGGTGAAGGGGCACTCATGTGTTGAGCTAGCTTAGATACCGTGAATGCTAAGTCGGGCCTTGTGCATAGGGCTGCATACATGAGACACCCAACCTGACTTTGGTACAGAGCTAGGTCTTGTGGGGATACCTTAAGTGAATTCTCACCATGATGCTCACTCTCCTCAAGACACAACTCTTTAATACCTATGATATCAAGGCTTGACTCTCTCTCTTCATAGGGCTGATGTGAAGACAAAGGGACAAATTTGGAAGGAAGTGGGGTAGGTGATGGCTTGCTATCATCAAGACCAAACCTCTCAAGGACCTTTTGGATGTACCTTTGCTGGAATAGGAAGATGGACCGTGACTTACGATCTCTCACAATGTTCATACCAAGATAATGACTCGGCTCACCAAGATCGGTCATCGTGAATGCACTCGTGAGAATACCTTTCACCTTGTTGAGAAGATCAAGAGAACCTGAGACTAGGAGGAGGTCATCGACATATACCAAGAGCCAAATGTACTCCCCCTCACTCGTGTGCATGAAGTACAGAGCGTTGTCTCTCATGGACCTTGTGAAACCATGCTTGAAAAGTACCTGCTCAAGAGCATGATACCAAACCCGTGGGGACTATTTGAGACCATAAAGAGACTTTACCAAGCGACACACTCGACCCGTACCGTCATCATAACCTTCGGGTTGTGCCATGTATACCTCTTCTTCCAAGACACCGTAGAGAAATGCGTTCTTGACATCCATTTGATGGATATGGAGACCAAGATATGCGGCTATGGCGAGGAGGACTCGTACCGTGGTGTACTTTGCTACCACGGCAAAAGTTTCGGTGAAGTCAAGACCTGGAATTTGGGAATAACCTTTTGCCACTAACCTTGCCTTGTACCTATCGAGGCTACCATCACCTTTTACCTTGATCTTGTACACCCATTTGACACCAATTACCTTCTTCCCTGGAGGTGGATCAACAAGACGCCATGTACCTCGCTTCATGAGACTCTCAATCTCCTCTTCCTCGGCTTTCAACCAATGCTCTCTTTCGGGACTTGCCATTGCCTCACGACGACTCAAGGGCTCTCGCGGAAGGTGTGATGCTGCCATGCATATTGCCTCTACCTTCTTGTGAATGCAATTCTCACTCTCCTCACATGTGCACCTTGATGACATGTCAACCATGAAATTGAAGGGCTTTTTTACCTTGCGGACTCGTTTACCTTTACCAAACTCCTCAGTTGGCTGAGACACATTAGTGGTAGGGTTCGGTCTCACTGTGTTTGATTGCGTTGATGCGGTCATTTGCGGCTGAGACAACGGCTGCGACATCGGCTGCGACGGCGGCACGGCTGCTTGTTCTTCTCCTGGCGTGGAAATATCTTGATTATCGGTGTTGACTTGACGATTAGGTATGGTGACTCGTGGCGGTGAAGCTGAAACGTTTGTCGGCATAGTTGGTTGTGAAGATGCTCTTGGTGGGGATCTTGAGACTAGAAGCTTGGGAATTGATGATGACGCTGCCTTGTCGAGAGGTGGTGATGGTTGGGGCTGGTTGGTGTTGTTGCTCGGTGTTGAAGATGGTGGTAACTGATGACGACCGAATCCGGGACGTGGGGGTGAAGTTGAGAAAGGTCTTGGGTGAAGAAGTGGACTGTTGGAGCTGGTGTTGGTGGTGACTCGCTGAAGTGATCCTCGTGCTATGAGCTGGCTTGACGTTGGAACAAGTGATGAACGTGTGGTATGAGAACGAGGTGTTGTGGTGACGGTTGACTTGTTGCTAGGAAGAGTCGTAGATGGTGTTGATGTAGGTACTTGGGGTCTTGTAGCTGTTGATTGCTGCTGCATGGGATGATGATGAGCTTCTGTAGTTGCCTCTGGAGTGATGGCTGGTGATGGGTTTGATGGCGTAGTGGTGGGCTGATCCGGTTGGCGTTGAAATTGTGAGGTTGGTGTTGATATAGCTGGCTGGTTTGTGACTGTTGGCTGCTGCTCCTTTGGTGGTGATGGAACGGTGACTTGCTGCGGTGGATTGTCTTCATTTGATGGCTGAACTTCATCTCCACTTGGTTGAGTAGCTGCTGGTGGCACTGGCGTGGCACGGTTGGACTCGTTGACGACGGCTTGAGGGAGATCGATGATCGGTCCGCTATGGTCAGAATCGGTGTCATCTTCTTCCTCCTCTTGTGTTGTTTCCTCAGGTGCGCTTGCTGGTTCCTGTTGGATAGAGGGTAGAGAGGAGGAAGAGGAAAACTTATGCCAACCTGCAAGGGACATGTCTTCATAGAAGACAACATCCCTTGAAACCACTTCTCGCTTGGTGACAGGATCCCAAAGGACCCATCCCTTGCTCTCATTGCTCATGCCGATGAAGAGGCCCCAATGAGCTTTGCTGTCCAGCTTGAGTCTCTTTGCATCTGGAACACGGTATTGGGCCATGGAACCAAAAACACGAAGCATAGACAGATCTGGTTTAACTCCAAACCAAGCCTCATATGGCGTTACACCTTCCGGTAAGGGCCTTGTGGGTCTCCTGTTGCGAACATAAATTGCCATAGTGATTGCCTCACCCCACCAGAGCTTGTCAAGGCCTTTGAACTGAAGGAAAGTGGTAGCTATAGCCTGGATAGTGCGATGAAACCTCTCTGCCACTCCATTTTGCTGAGGACTATAGGGACAAGTGAACTGTTGTTTGATGCCCAATGCCAACAACTCCCCCTGAAACGCTTTCCCCATGTACTCACCTCCTCGATCCGACCTCAAGGTGAGTAACTTCTTCCCTGACTCTCTCTCAACAAGTGCTAGCCATTGCTTGAAACACTTGTGAACTTCATCCTTGGTGTTGATGAAAAAGGACCACGAGAAACGACTCTTGTCATCAATGAAAGACACCAAATATCTCTTACCGTTTCGAGTAGGGTCTCGCATGGGGCCGAAGACATCAGTGTGGACCAACTCTAGGAGGTCCCTTGACTGAGACTTAGAAGGGAAGAATGGCTTTCTAGCTAGTTTACCTTCCACACAAGATGGACATGGAACGGAAGAAAGGGACTTGACTGCACTTTCATTCAAACTCAATCCTTCCACGCTCTTGTGATTTACCAACTCTTTCAATGCTTGCACTCCCACGTGCCCCAAGCGTGCATGCCATACCTCAGCTTGGGAGATACTCCCTTTGTTGTTGACTTGATCGGTTGAAACAGCGGGAAGCGAGACAACGTCGTTCTTCGTGTTGCTAGCACCGCGCTTAATCTTCAACTTCATCTTGTAGAGCCGCCCGGTACGCTCGCCTTCAGCCACCAGATTTCCTGCACTGTCCCACACTTTGGCTTTCCCCCCTTGCAAGAGAACGGAGGCACCTTTCTCTTCGAGTTGTCCGGCTGAGAGCAAGTTTGCTCCCAAATCAGGAACAAACAAAGCTTTATTGACACAAAATGACTTACCATCCTTTTCGAACTCAAGCTTGCCGACTCCTTTGATTGGTCCTTTGCCAAGATCAGCAAGAGTCACAGCTTTTGAGTCATATGAGGGCTGAAAATCCTTGAGAATGGACTGATAGGGAGTCATGGTTTCAGAGCAGCCACTATCAAGAATAAACTCCTCACTACTAGTAGAGAAAACGTGCATGCAAGTAGCAGCGTTAAAAAGGACAGGACCATCGGACTCTTTGGACTCATCTTGACTTGTAGAATGACTTGCTATATTTGCTATGGCTGCCTTACCTTTTTCAGATAGTAGCTGAGGTGGGGGGACCCAATTAGGAGGCTTCTTAGGACAAGCATACCACGGGTGACCCCACTCATGACAACAAAAACACTCAAAATTAAACTTTTTAGCATTCGGGGCTTGGCTGAAATTATTGACTCTTGGCATATTGACTCTTGCATTCCTAGGCTGGTATTGATTGGGAATCGAAGGCCTTGGCTGGACATAGTGACTGGACTTATAGGGAGGACTTGACTGAGGAAAACGAGAGGGTTTGTATGGGTTGGAAGGTGACTGAAATTTCGTACCGTAGTAGGGTTGAGGGCGGTTTGGGCTGAAATTTCCTTGCCTCTGGAATTGGTTGCCATATTTTGTGGCTGCTGCAGCACTCCACGCACCTTCGTCACTCCGCTTGTTCCGTGCAAGGTCTCGACTCTGCTGCTCGTTGACAAGGGCCTCAAAGATGAACGCACGACTCTTCATTGACTGCGGGAGCGCTTGTAGTGTTGCACGGAAAGTGTCCCACTCCGGTGTAAGGCCGGTGAGGATGACGGTCTTGAAAAGAGACTCTGGAATCTCCAAGCCGATCGCTGCTGCTTCCTCCAGCATTGCTTCAGCTCGTTGTAGGTAGGCTTGTGCTGATTCATCTTCTTCCATCTTCAGATTCATGAAGCGGCTCCACATCTCGGCTTGGCTGCTCTCGGATTTTGACTGGTGCATAGTCTTCAGTCGGCTCCATGCTTCCTCTGCACTGTTTGCCTTGGTAGAACAGGGCAGGAGCGACTTCAACTGCTGCTCGTGAATGCTATTGAGTAGGTAGAGGAAGGCCTCCTTGTTGCGTCGTTCGTAAAGTCGTTTTTCAGCTTCTGAAGCATCTGCTGCTGGTTTGGCTGCTTCTCCAGTGTAGTAAGGCCACAGATCCAGAAGGGATGCAGTGAGCTCAAACTGAGTTGCCCATGTTGGAAAATCTTTGCCGTTGAACTTGGGGAGGTGAAGCTTAGGCATGAAGGAGGTGAGTGGTGAGTATGTTGTTGAAGGACTGCCTGGTGCAACTGCTTCCACTAATCCAGTAGCTGCTGATGTTGACTCTGAAGCTCCTCCGGCTGGCTGGAGTGCAGGACCAGATGGATTGTCTCCCGCCATGTTCGCATGGTGCTAGGATAGGAACGTGGTGGGCTAGGTTGATCGAAACGACAAGCTCTGATACCAACTTGTAAAACAGAGTAGCTGTGACTACTGGAGGGCTGGAAACTTGGCTGGAAAGTCTTAGCAGGGCTGCTGGAATTGACTGGATGAGGTAAAACTTCACTATGTTCAAGATTAACAAGCCCACTAAAGCACAACTCTAGGCATCACAAACAAGACAGATTGAAAGCTCAAACTAGGCTGATAGACAATGTAACTTCCCTGGTAACTTGGGCACAATCTAGATTGGATGGACCTTGAGTGACTTTGAGTGCCACATGAGGTGCATGAATAAGAAAACTCTGGATATTTCTGTTATAGCTGATTCTGATGTGTAGAAACCTGTAGAAACTGCCAACACTTCGGTTTGAAGGCAGCTTTGAACTATATCGAGTCTTCGGCTGAAATCTGATTGGTGGTGGAACTTTCGAAGTACTTCCCGAAGCTCTGATTCATCGCCGACATTCCCCCTTGCTGCTGCTTGTGTGCAAAGGGCTGGGGCGGCAGAAACTCGATTCTCCAACACACACTTCCTCCTCGCGCTTTCCCATGTCACCTACGCGCTCCCCCATCTCACCTCCTCGCATCCTCCTCGCGCTCCTCACCTCCGCGCTCCCCCGTCTCACCTCCGCGCTTCCCCCGCGCGCTCCCTTCTCTCACCTCCGTGCTCCCCCCTGTCACCTCCGCGCTCCTCCTTCTCACCTCCGCGCTTCCCCCTCATCTCGGCACTTTCCCCTCACGCTTTCCCCCTCTCACATCCGCGCTTCCCCCTCTCACGTTCGCGCTTCCCCCCCTCACCTTCGCGCTTCCCCCTCTCACCTTTGCGCTTCCCCCTCGTCAACTTTGCGCTTCCCCCACTTCGCGCTCCCCCCTCTCACCGCTCTTCCCCCCCTCACCTCCGCGTTCCCCGCTGTGCGCTTCCCCCTATGTGTGCTTTTCCCCTGTCCGCGCGATCCCCAACTTTGCACGTTACCCTTTCCCAAACCACTCTCTTTCTCCCCGTAGCCCAACCGCATTCTCCTTCCCGCCTCCAGCCTCCATAATCACTCTCCTTCCTCCTCTCCTCCTTCCCACGCACGCGCCGTCCTCTGGCAGAGCCAGTGCCTACCCGAAAGGCCGCGCCGTCACGTGCCAGGCCTCCCTCTTCCACCACGGCTCCCTCGCCTCACCTCGTTCTGCCCTCGCCCACCTGCCGCTGACTGACACCAGTGCACCTCTCCCTCCTGCCACATCTCCCTCCTGCCGCCTCTCCCTCCTGCCGCCTCTCCCTCCTGCCGCCTCTCCCTCCTGCTGCCTCTCCCTCCTGCCGCCTCTCCCTCCTGCCGCCTCTCTCCCACGGCTCTGCCCGCAGTGGCCAGCACGCAGCCCTGCGCCCTCTGTGTTGTGTGCTGCTGCCATGCCAGCCGCACGGCCTCGCCTGCACTCACTGCACGCGCCAAGCCTGGGGCCACCGTGTGCACTATACCCCCTGCTGCTGCTGGCGTGCCTGGCCGATCCTCCCGCCACACACGCACAGCCATTCGACCGCAACCAACTCAGAGGTGCGTCGCCTGCTGCGCTGCCACCCTGCCGCCCTGCCCGTGCCGCCCTGCCCGTGCCGCCCTGCCCGTGCCGCCCTGCCCGTGCCGCCCTGCCCCTGCCCCCCTGCCCCTGCCCCCTTGCCCCTGCTGCCCTGCCCCTGCCGCCCTGCCCCTGCCGCCCTGCCCCTGCCCCCCTGCCCCTGCCGCCCTGCCCCTGCCGCCCTGCCCCTGCCGCCCTGCCCCTGCCGCCCTGCCCCTGCCCCCCTGCCCCTGCCGCCCTGCCCCTGCCTCCCTGCCCCTGCGGACCTGTCTTTCATGTCTGCAATGTTGCGATAGGCTTTTCTTAGACAAGGCGAGAAGTGCATGTCAGTTGCTCTTCTTACGTTTGCTTTCCCCATGTGATGGCGGTTCCACCTCAGGCCTGTTAGACGTAGGACCAACATGAGCAAGGGGTCACCTCTGAGCGATGCACTCTGCAGACTTGAATTGGAAAGTAACAACCAGGTGTGTCACCCACGCTTTCCCTGAAGCCATAGACAATGCTAAGAGAATTTTGCTTTCTAAAACTGCTATCCTGCAGTTCGAATCAAAATGATTAATTTATTTCGGAGTAACATACCTAGTTCCCGCCGTCCAGTTGAAGTCTGCAGAGTGCATCTTCAGAAGTGACCCCTTGCTCGCTTGAGCCCATGTCGCATACCTGCACATGTGCATAGCTTGCCAAATATATCAACACGCAGTCATTCCCATGCTTGCATAAAAACATTTCACCACGCGTATGCAAACACCCTGTGCCTCCCGTTAACGTTGTCACCGCACCTCTTTCCTCCTCTGCCCATGCCTGCCCTCCCCTCACCTTCAGACTGTGCTGACATCATGGCAGCGGGGGTGGCTCCCACTCCCTCCATCGCCACGGACATCCCAGATACCACCTTTCCCAATGCCACCTCCCCGGATGCCACCAGCAGCGGCAGCGGCGGCAACACAGCCAGGGAGTGGGGCCATCACAGGCGAGATGGGGAGTGCTGGAGCCGAGCTGAGATGGCGTGCTATGCCGGGCACGGGCGCACAGTGCATGCACAGGCACAGGCGCAGGCTCAGGTTCACGCACAGGGGCGATCAGGGGCAGAGGCAGAGTCAGAGGCGCTGGTGCGCAAGATGCACGAGTACCAGCGGTACCGGCGGGAGTGCCTCCACAGGGAGCCCCTGCAGCAGCTGCGCGCCACGCTGGTGGCGGGCAAGGCCAGTGAGTGCCGGTACCTGGTGTGGCAGCACAACCCCGACGGGCAAGGCAACCGCCTGCTCTCCCTCGTCTCCGCCTTCGCCCTCGCGCTGCTCTCCCGCCGCATCCTCCTCCTCGCCCGCCCCAACGGCCCCGCGGCGCTTCTCTGTGAGCCGTTCTCCGAGGCGGGCGAGGGGCCCGAGGGGTCGTGGGTGCTGTTTCCGGGGGAGGGCGTGGAGGAGGAGATGCAGGCGTGGAGCCTGTTCAGTGAGAGGGGCGTGGAGTGGAGCCAGGCGTGGCAGGCGTGCCAGCAGCAGCAGCAGCAGGGCCAGCAGCAGGGGCAGCAGGAGGGTCAGCAGGAGGTGGAGCAGCAGCAGGGGAAGAGGGATGGAGATGGTGTGGGTGGAGACACGAGGAGGCAGTTGCTGTCTGGAATAGAACAGCCTGTGGCTCCTCCTGATGCACCTGCTCCTGCTCCTGCCCCACCCGTTGTTCCCTTGCTTATACAGTCGTCCACACCCCCATCCCTGCCATCCCCTCTCAGCAATGCCTCCGATCAACTTCCACCACCGCTGCCACCGCCGCCGCTGCTATCAGTGGCTGCTGCTCCTGGCGTTGACAGCAGTGCGGAGGCACACGATGCAGAGTGCACCGTTCCACCCATGTACGTGAAGCAACTGTGCCTGCTGTACTACCCGCACTCATGCCGATTGCACTGTTTGCACTGGACGCGCTATTCCTCATTTCGTCTGCTGCATCCTGTGCACTCATGTCTTGTGCAACCTATTGTGCATTCCCGCTTTCTCTCTCCTCATTCTCTCCCCACACCCGCATCACTCGTCGCCCACCTCCCTCCCTCCTCCCCCTGCCCCCCTCCCTGTCAGACTGCGAGTGGATCTCTTCCACCACACGCCCCCACCAGGCCTTTTCTTCTTCTGTGACGCCCACCAGCGCTGGCTGGCACGTGCGCCCACGCTGCTGCTCTCGTCCAACCAGTACTTCCTGCCCGCGCTCTACCTCCTCCCCTCCTTCCGCCGCGCCCTGCTGCTGCTCTTCCCCACGCACCGACCCTTCCACTCGCTGGCCCGCGTGCTGCTCGTCCCCTGCAACCGCATCTGGGCACGCCTCACAGTGCGCTACCACGCGCTGCTTGCACCGCTGCCGGGAAGGGTGGGCGTGCAGGGGCGCTTCTTGCACAACTGGGACGCGCAGCGCGTGAGGGAGAGGACGCTGGTCCTGGGGCACTGCGCTGGGCAGGCGCTGGGCGGGCTGCTGGCCGCCCAGCCTGGGGCTGCTGCCGTGGGTGGGGTGAGCCACGGCACTGATGGCACCGCTGATTCTTCCAGTGGTGCTGCTGCGGTGAGCGGTGCAGAGACAGCAAAGGGAGTGGCAGCACCAGTGATGGTGACGTCGCTCAATGCTCATTTCGCTCACAACCTCTCCCGCCTGCTGTCCAACCAGCTCGGACACCCCGTGCACGTGCGAGGGACTGTGGAGCCTGCTGGCAGCAGCAACAGCAGCCAAGACTCAACACAGGAAGGCCCCAGGGCAACCGACAGCAGCAGCAGCAGCACCAGCCCTGCGGAAGGTGGCACTTTGAGCAGCGAGAGCGGCAGGGACAGCAGCAGTGGTGGTACAAGGGCGGAGGTGGAGGTGGTGCAGCTGACGGAGGAGGAGCAGCAGGACAACAGCGACGGGCGCAACGTGGACGACGCCATCATCGACCTCTGCTCCCTCGCCCTCTTCTCCCACTCCCTCCTCCTCTCCCCCACCTCCACCTTCGGCTACCTCATTGCTGCCCTCGCCCCGCACACCCCGGCCCGCTTTGCCTCCTCCTCCTGCCCGCCTGCCCCACCAGAGCCGTGCTACCACCACCCCCCCACCCACGACCAGTGCCCTGACGGCCAGCCGCTGCTGCTGGAGCGGGCTGTGGCTGCGGTGCCGCACCTGCCTCTCATGCGCTGTGCCGACCTCTCACTGGGGCTCGCTCTCAACACTGCCGCTGCTCCTGCTGATCATCCTGGCCAGTAGGCATGACAGGCTTTGGCGTTAGGCATTCTTGCCTCGGTGCGCACGTGCGGTTTGGGAGCAAACTTACGGTATTGACAGATGACAACTGATTGTCGTGTTGTTACGGTGCCCCACCCCACTCCCAGGACCACTACTGAAAGGGAATTTAATAAAATATACCGTAAGCAAACAGCACAGTTCCAGATTTTACACACACAACTCAACAAACAATCCTCAAGCAGGCATGCTGAACAGGTGCAATGGCTGGGAAGGCAAGTGATGAGATGTTGTAGTCTCCATTGAGTGGAAAAGAGAGGAGTCTGGATAGAGCGGAGTGTAGAAGAGGTCTCCATGAGTGGAGACTGCGTCCCCCCCTGTGCTGCTGCAGAAATGGATAGTCCACCGCTCTCCTACATGCATAAACCGGTACATTGTTCTGCAGGAGGACTTTGCCTGCGCACAAAATGTACGGGCCAGTCTTTCCTGGAAAATTATTTTCGCACCCAATCCAAATTTGAAGCGTGGATGTTGCGACGAAGCTCCACACAGCCAAATGCATCCCCGCGATTTGTTCCCGCGTAACTTGTGCGCTGGTTGATGCTAGCTCTCGAGGGAAAATCAGCAGCGCACTAGTTGTGCGACCTTTTGCCTGGCGAAGAAACAACTTCGAACCAGCAGACGGTTGAATTTCTGCGCCCCAAAAGTGGGCCTTGTTCGGCAGACGTTAAAAGGGCATTAATATCAGGCTCGGGGACCGGCTACAATGAAACGATACGGTAAGCGAGCGATCGGTTATAAAGGTTCGAGATAGGCGGATTGATGTCGAACCTGAGCGCGTTAAAATGCCTGCCGAACAGCCCTTTTAACGCCTGCGTTTTTAGCAATACGATGGTTCCTGAAAACCGTTCCCCCTAGCAAAGTGGCACACCATTGATCCGCTGCATGGTGCATGGCCGAGAGCTTACACCATGAGAGGGATTGTGAACGCTTGCGATTTGCCTTGCAAATGCAACGTCTCATTTCAACAAATGCAACGTCTCATTTCAACTGGGTAGTACAAGATTTTCATGGTCCAAGTATTGTACAACATACGTGGGTGGGTATAGCTACCATGCATCTCATGCTTGTTGGGAACAAACAATCTTAAAGCGCCTCTGTCGTGTCGAAACACCAAGGCACAAGCGAAGCAGAGCATATCGAGGCACCAGCGAGTCAACCCTCGGAGGTTGAAGTAACCGCTGGAGGTTACGCGAAAGTCAAAGGTCAGCGACCTTTGACTTGACAAATGCAGCGCGACAGCAAGGACACACAACTGACTCGACATTGAGCAGTTGCCCGAGTCGCACTGTATCGAACCGCAACAGTAAAACAGTTTAATTATATCTCTTCGTATTCTTTGTACTCTTATATAAACCTTTGTACTTGCTTGTTTTAATCAACTTACTTTGCCCTCACATACCAGCGCAAGGTGGTTCAAGGACTTCATTTAAATGCTTCCGCTACTACATCACTCTACCCAGAGTTTAACCCTACCAAAGATCCTAAGGGGCACTCAGCCCAACATGGTATGAGAGCTGGTTAGGGTTAAAATTATTTCTCCTTAACACCTAATACACCAAGAGACATGTCTACCAGAAAGGAGAGGAGCTCCTCCAACGGCTCTCCTGGTACTACTCCTACTCCACCTCCTGCCTCTGGCCTACAGACAGAGGAAGGCACAACAACGAGACCGGCAGCTGGGTCTACTGAAACACCCGCAAACCAAGGCGCGGGCTTCGATCCAAGCATGATGGAGAAGTTCTTCTCCTTCATGTCCTTCTACGAGCAGCATCAGCAAGGAGCACCTGCGCAATCAAACAACAGCAACAACAACAACAACGTGACGCCCATGAGTATCGATGGCTCATCCTACGCACGCGGGAATCAACAACAGCAACCTACCTTCGCTCCGTACGAGCCCCAGCGCGGCTCCGTCAGCTTCATGCCACAACCACAACCTGCACCAGGACAAGAGAGAACGCTGGACGCACTACAAGTTCAGTCGCAGTTCGCGCACGTTCTAAAACTGCAAACGACGAAATCCTTCGACGGGAAGGATTTCTTTACCTGGTCGTTCGAATTCGAGCTGATGATGGAAGGAGCGCAAATCCTTGGCTTCTTCGACGGGTCCCTGCCATACCCAACAAACGGCACACAGTATGAGAAGCAGCAGTACACCTATCAATCAATGATGGCGTACACGATACTACTGAGGAACATCACTCCCAACTCAACAACAAAACATACGGTCTTACCGAGGCTACGGCAACTCCGCGGAGCTCGCGTACAATCACTTGAAGAGCCTGTATCAAGCAACAGACAGCGTAAACCAAAGTCGGTTAATGGCGCAGCTGACAACAATCGAAATGAAACCAGGCGAGAAGGGAATGGTGTATATCAGTCGCTGCCGCGAGCTGCGCGACAAGCTTCTTCGATGTGGAGGATCGATTTCAGAGGACGCCTTCGTCACGGTTGTCATCGGCGGTCTTGGTCCTCACTGGCGCTCCACTCGCGCCATACTACGAGCCCACGGGAAAATTTCTGAAGCAGCACTTTGCGCCGAAATCCACGCCGAGCAGCAAGACATGGACCTGCAAGAAGAACGACACAAGAGAAAGGTATCAGTGCCCGAATTCGCGTTTCACACTCAACGGCGCCACAACAACAACAATCGACCGAAAATCGTACCTCCGTTCTGCCACCTCTGCAAGACTTCAGGGCATCCTCGTACGCACTGCCCGAATCGACAACAGTCAACGTCGCCGCAACGCCAACTTCGCCCTTCAAGCAGTCAAGTCGCCTCAACGCAAGCAAATCCGACAACTTCAGTACAAGTCTCAACAACATCGACGGGACAACCTGCGAAAGGAACAAGAAACATCGTCAGCTGCATGGCAAGGCTGAGTGACTCCTGCGTAACTGAGTCACCACCATATTACTCACCAGAAGAACAACTCGACAACAGCACGCCTCGCCGCGAGTCACTTCAACCGAACCCGACGTACGCCGCCATCGCTCAAAGCGAGCCGTCCGGGAAGGATACATGGTTCTTGGACAGTTGCTGCGGACAACATATGTGCTCTTCAGGACGTTTCGTTCAACGCGAGCACCAACTTCAACGAGAAGTCGTCATCACTGTCGCCAATAATCAGAATCTGCGCACACGACGACAAGGAGTAGTGCAACTTCAGTCACGAGAGACGAATGTCATACTGCAAATGTCCAAAGTCCTAATAGCAGAAGGACTTGGCTACAACTTACTGAGCGTCAGTCAGTTGATGGCGAAAGGCATACATCTGGAAGCCGACAGTACCACCCAGGAGTTCAAGCTGTACCACGGGAAGGGCGGCCTCTACATCGGAAAGGCGGTCCTGAAGAACAATGTCTTCGTTCTCGATTTCGTCCCAGACCTGGGCACCGCAGACAGTGACGGGATCGTCACCTTCACATCTTGGACGCACCCGCCGGATCTCGACCCCGAGTTCAGTCCGGAAGGCTTTTGGTATTCACATACCATTCCTGAAGAAGAACGAACACGTGCGTTAGTAACAATACAACATTCGGCAGCAGCAGAGACAACATCGGCAGCAACAGAGACAACATCGACAGCAGCAGAGACAACATCGGCAGCAGCAGAGACATCATCGGCAGTAGCAGGAACAACAACAGTAGCAGCAACAACGACACCACTCCTCGTTGACGAAGCACCACCAACACCCGCACAGCAGCTGAATCCGGCTCAACGGGAAGTCCATAGAAGCGCAAACTTCACCGCCAGCTTCTACTCCAACTCCGACGCGTATCGACGCTCACCCGGACACCGCGCCTCCGAAGACATCTGGCACGCACGCATGGGACACCCAAGCAACACTGTGTTAAACAACACAATAAGAGCAGGAGTCCTTGACAAGGACTCGTTACTACTACTCGACGGCAGAGAACTTCAACGGGCACGAGGAACATGTCTTACCTGCCCCGAAGCCGACTTACCACATCGGCCGTTCACTCCTCATCACAACCCGAGCACACCCGCGTACGCACCACTCGAAAAGGTGTATAGCGACATCCTGTACAATCGGGAACCAGGACAAGTAATATACAACCACACAATCACCTTCATCGACGCCGCCACCCGTTACGTCTGGCATCTAAACCTACCCAGCCGCGACATGGTCCTCGAAGCATTTGCTGCTTGGCTACCAGTAGCAGAAAGAGAGTCGGGCGTAAAGCTGAAAAGCTTCCAGTCTGACGGAGGAGGAGAATACACCTCTCAGCGATTCAAGCAGTACCTGGCGGAAAGGGGAATCAAGCAGCTCCTCTCTCTTCCCTACGCCCATCAGCAGCAAGGTGTAGCAGAAAGAATGAACAGGACTCTGCAGAACAGCATGCGCAAACTGTTGCGTGGCATGCGGCTACCCAACCACCAGTGGCCTGACGCGATGGACCACGCTGTCATGCTGCACAACTTGCTCTCATCTTCATCACTACCGAACAACGCATCACCGCATCTGCTGTGGACAGGAAAACAGGGCAGCACAAAAATGTTACGAGTGTTCGGATGCATGGTACAGTACCGACCCCCAGCAGCACGAGCGGGCCGATTTTCACAACGCGCACAGTGGGGACTACACCTCGGCATCGAAAAGAACTACAATGCGTGGAAAATCTTTGACGTCCACTCCAAGGAAACAGTAGCAGCACGCGACGTCATTTTCTACGAACGACTCACGCTCCAGACATACCTTGCCAACCTGCAAGAGGACCAAGATCCCACAGGTGGTTTTCGTGGTGACCGAGCCTTCGCCTCGGCAGAAGACGAAGCTGACTGGGACGAGCAGAATGTGGCCAACGCATCAGAAGAAGCTGGACCCCTTCCGTTCTGCTCCGTCGACGTCCCCATGGACGAAGATAACCCTCGCAAAAGTGTCAACGCCGAAACCTTCTACTACTTCGCCGACAACGGTTACGTAACACCTGCGACAGTCAACACCAACGAAGCAGAACGAGTAGGACCGAATTTCATACCTGATCCAGAAGCGGGAGATGAAGCAGCTTATCCCGAGGATGCAACTCTTCCCCGCTACTCACAGACTGGACTGCAGATTCTCGGACTCGTCACCGCAGTCCACGGCAACACTCTTCCTAAGGAGCCTGCGACGGTTCAGCAGGCTCTGGGGGGGGAACACAGGGAAAAATGGCGTGAAGCCATGGACAGAGAGTTAAAGGCGCTGGAGGAACGGAACACCTGGAAAGTTGTCCCCATCAGAGTGGCAAGGAACAAGACCATTCTCACCGGGAAATGGGTCTTCCGCGTTAAAACAAAAGCAGACGGCACAATTGAGAAGTTCAAAGCACGCTGGGTTGTGCGTGGATCCGATCAGGAGCACGGACGGGACTTCACCGAGACATTCGCCCCGGTTAGCCGACATACCTCACTTCGAATCCTCCTCGCGATCGCCGCCATGAAGAAAAGGAAGCTACGGCAAATCGATGTCGCCAACGCGTTCCTCCATGCACCTGTCGACGTGGAAATCTTCGTCGAGCTCCCACACGGTACCAACGAGGAACCTAACCAAGTCTGTCAACTGCTGAAATCACTTTACGGGATCAAGCAAGCTCCGCGGCTATGGCAACAATACCTACACGCTCGCCTCATTCGCATCGGATTCCGCCAACTACCTCACGACCAAGGAATGTACCGACTCACTAAAGACACCGACTACATTCTGCTGATCGTCTACGTAGACGACCTACTCTACATCGGCTCCACTGACGACATCACCACCTGGTTCGAAGGGGAGCTACAGAGGGACCTCACACTCACGGTCTCCTCTACCGTCACACAGTACCTCGGCTTGAACATTCGGGAAGAAGAAGGCGCGATCTACCTCAACGCCGCTAAGTACGCCGACACCATCGCCAAACGCTTCGCGCTCACACCTACCACCATCTCTACGCCCTTCCGCTACGCGACAGGAAACCACAAGGAAGGATCCTCTCTACTCAAATCCGCCGGGATACGCGACTACCAGAGAAAGCTAGGATGCCTTCTCTTCGCAGCTGTCACCTGCCGCCCCGACCTCTCATACTCCGCAAGCCAGCTCGCCACCTACCTTAAGAAGCCTGAAGCAGAACACCTGGCGGAGCTCGACCGCGCTCTCCACTACTTCGTCAGTACCTCAACGATCGGCCTAACTTACTACAAGAACACAACTACACCAACTAAATTAATCGGCTACGTCGACGCTGATCACGCTGGCGACTCCGACAACAGGCGCTCCCGCACCGGCTACATCTACCGCCTCGAACCTATCGGACCGATCTCCTGGCAATCGAGCAAGCAGGAATTAATTGCTCTCTCGTCAGCTGAAGCAGAATATATTGCACTCTGCTCAGCCACCAAGGAAGGACTCTATCTTCGCGAGCTGCTGGAAGAAGCGAAGTTAGCCGAGTTACCCAACTTCACTCTGTTCTGCGACAACCAATCTGCAATTCGCATCGCCAACAAAAATGGATTCGCGAACAGAACGAAGCATATCGCTCTGCGATATTTCTTCGTGAAAGACGAGATTGAGAAGGGGAGACTTGAACTATCCTACTGTCCCATGTCCGAGATGGCAGCTGACTACTTGACCAAGAAGCTCGGAAAACAGAAGTTCGAGTACTGCATGCTGCTGACTGGACAAAGCCACGTCACCAGCAGCGACACTCCAGAAGCGAAGGGGAGTGTTGGGAACAAACAATCTTAAAGCGCCTCTGTCGTGTCGAAACACCAAGGCACAAGCGAAGCAGAGCATATCGAGGCACCAGCGAGTCAACCCTCGGAGGTTGAAGTAACCGCTGGAGGTTACGCGAAAGTCAAAGGTCAGCGACCTTTGACTTGACAAATGCAGCGCGACAGCAAGGACACACAACTGACTCGACATTGAGCAGTTGCCCGAGTCGCACTGTATCGAACCGCAACAGTAAAACAGTTTAATTATATCTCTTCGTATTCTTTGTACTCTTATATAAACCTTTGTACTTGCTTGTTTTAATCAACTTACTTTGCCCTCACATACCAGCGCAAGGTGGTTCAAGGACTTCATTTAAACGCTTCCGCTACTACATCACTCTACCCAGAGTTTAACCCTACCAAAGATCCTAAGGGGCACTCAGCCCAACAATGCTAAGGTGGGGGGGCGGAAAATCTGAAATTGAAAGTTCGAAATGAAAATGTGGGTGAAGGCCAAATGGCCTTCGCCCCCTCTTTTATACCCAAAAAGAGGGGAAGTAGCGTTTCGCCGAAGCCTTTGCTCCGGTACAATTCGCTTCGCTGTTCATGTCAGAATGTTATTATCTAGCCTGTAGTGGGGTGCTCTATAGCGAGTACAACCCTGTTAGGGTTTGCTATATGTATCCAAACTGCTGCTAGTGAAACCCCTCCTTTGTTCATTTCTCTCTTGCCTAGCTAGCTAACCCTAGCTATGGCTCCTCACTGTGCTTACTATTGTAACATGCTATCAGAGCCTCTACGCTCCTGGCCTGTGGGCCCACCTAACTGCTTCCGCTGCTACTCTGTGTGTTGCACGCCCCGTGGCGTGCGACGGATTTTTCTTCCCGCCGCGCGCTCGGAGCGTGCGGCGGTTTTCTGCCCGCCGTGCGCCCCGGGGCGTGCGGCGGTTCTCTGCCCGCCGTGCGCCCCGAGGCGCGCGGCGGCTTTCTGCCCCGTCGGTACGCGCGTCGCCCCCGGGGGGCGCTTCGACGGGCGACGGGGACCAGCCCGTCGTCCCCCGTCGCCCGTCCCGGCCAGCGCGGGCTGCGCTAGCCCCGAGCGCGGCCCGTACGGGCTGCGCCCGGCCCGCGCGCGGCCCGTACGGGCTGTGCCAGGCCCGCGCGCGGCCCGTACGGGCTGCGCCAGGCCCGCGCGCGGCCCGTACGGGCTGCGCCAGGCCCGCGCGCGGCTCGGGCCGCCTGCGCGCGGTTCGTCGGGCTGTGTCAGGCCCGTGGGCGGCCCGTTCCTCTCTACCCCTGAGCTGCTCGCTGTCCCCCGTGCTTCTGACGGTGCCCCACCCCTGCTGCTGCCCGTTCTCCTGAATTAGGGTTTGGGGGTATGGGGGTGCAGTTTCTGTGCGCCGTTCCACTACTCCTCCTCCTCCTCCGTCTCCCGCTGCTGCAGCTGCCGCTCAGGGGGGTGGGTGTGTGGGAGCCGAAGGAGTGGTGCTAGGAGGGTGACGTGGGAGTGGAGTTAGGGGTTCAGCAGGGGGTGTGTGTCAAAGGTGTGGGTCAGTTGGAGGAGGTTGTGTGGAGGTAGCTGTCGTGTTGCCTGCAGCGCCTGTAGTCCGTCGCCCTTGCTTCGGTAGCCAGTGAGCCTGTTGCACCAGTCGCCAGTGGGTCCGTTGCTCCTGCCGCTCGTCTTAGCCGCGGAGCCAGTCACTCCAGTAGTCCGTCGCCCTTGCTTCGGTAGCCACTGAGTCAGCCGCTCCTGTGCCCGTGCCTCTGCAGCTTCAGTCGTTGCCTCCCATCTTCTCTCCTTCCACAGTTCCTCCTCCTCCTCACTTGCCCTCTGTGATAGCCTCTAGCTTTGCTTGCATTTGTGAACCTGCTCTATGACTGCGTGCTCTGCTGATTACACCCCACTTTGGCTATGGGGGTGTGTCAGAATGTTATTATCTAGCCTGTAGTGGGGTGCTCTATAGCGAGTACAACCCTGTTAGGGTTTGCTATATGTATCCAAACTGCTGCTAGTGAAACCCCTCCTTTGTTCATTTCTCTCTTGCCTAGCTAGCTAACCCTAGCTATGGCTCCTCACTGTGCTTACTATTGTAACAGTTCACAATACACAATTTTGGAAAATGTTTCACTTTAAAAAATTTACATATTGTGAACGCTTGCGATTTTCCTTGCAAATGCAACGTCTCATTTCAACTGGGTCTTCTGAGACATGGGGAGAGAAAGTTGGTGTCAGAATCCCAGCCACTAACCACTGGGATAAAAGAGCTTGTTCGTGTAGCGGGTGAGTGCGCCCATAACCCCCCAGGACAACGTGCCTGTAACCCTTCCCTAGAATCAATCGGGGAACACCAATGGACCTCTGACAGTTGGCGGTGCCTCGTAATGGCGCGATGATGCTGGGAGGTTGACGTGCACAAGCTTCGTCTTGGATGTTGCGAGATGCTGCGATAAGGTGATCCTGCGAGAGGGTCACGTATATATCCTTTGCTGTCTCGCTTCGCCTGTGCCCGAGCTGTTTGAAGATGCGATCCGGGACTCCCGCACTAGCTGCAACCGTGGCTGCGCCTTTGCAAAAGGAGTGGGTGCCAAGGTGTGTTGAATCGATGCCTGCGGCTTCAAACGCTTGCATACACCATGTGCGGATTGTAGTTTAAGTTGGGGCAGTGTCCTTTGATGATGGCGGTGAGGATCCGCGGAAAACGCGTATCAGCGGCTCTGTGGTGGTCGGCCCGTAGTCTGATAGCCAAATGAAATGGCGGGTGCTGTCAAACTATAATGCTGCTTATATTGTGTAGGCTGTAGTGGGGTAGACTATATGGGGTACAACCCAATTAGGGTTAGTACTTGTACCCAGTTTGATCTCAATGCAATCATTCCTGCTCATCATATTCTGACATGGTTTCAGAGCAATAGGTCCGTAGGACCGTTTTTTTTTTCGGGCCCACCATTAGCTAGTGACCGACTGCGGTTACCACGCTACCCCATGCCCTGACCTGCGCTGCACAGTCAGCGCGCGCCCTGCCCTGCCCTGCCTAGTGTCATACTGCCCCTGCACGCCTTGCCCTGCGTCGCGCTGCCCCGCGCACGCCCTGCTCTGCCCCGCGCACGCCTTGCTCTGCCCCGCGTCGCGCTGCCCGGCGCACGCCCTGCTCTGCCCCGCGTCACGCTCCCCCGCGCACGCCCTTCCCTGCCCCGCGTCGCACTGCCCCGCACACGCCTACCCTGCCCCGCGTCGTGCTGCCCCGCGCACGCCCTGCCCTGCCCCGTGTCGCGCTGCCCTGCGCACGCCCTGCTCTGCCCCGCGTCGCGCTGCCCCGCGCACGCCCTGCCCTGCCTCGCGTCGCGTGCCCCTGCAGCCCGTCGCGTCGCGCGCCCCTGCTGCCCGTCGCGCCGTGCGCCCCTGCAGCCCGTCGCGTCGCCCGTCGGCCCTACTCGTGCCTGTCGCGTCGTCAGAGCGGGCTTCCCCAGCCCGCCGCGACACCCGTCCGCCCTGCTTGCCTGTGCGCTGCCCCTGCCCGCCCCGCGTCGCGCCGCGCCGTGCACGCCGCCCACGCGCAGACTCTTGCAGCCCGCGCGCGCCCGTCTGCAGCCCGCGAACCGCCCCTGCAGCCAGCGCGCCTGCCTCTTGCAGCCCGCGCACTGCCCCTGCAGCCCACGAGCCACCCCTGCAGCCCGCGCGCTGCCCTTGCAGCCCGCGAGCCACCCCTGCAGCCCGCGCGCTGCTCCTGCAGCCCGCGAGCTGCCTCTGCAGCGCCCTGCTAAACCCTAAAAAAAAAAAAAAAAACAAAAAAAAGAGCCCTAGGTGCTGCCGCCCTAGGAGCTACTGCCTGCTGCCCCATCCATTCCCTGCTTCCCCCCATCCCCTTCCCTGCTTCCCCCCATCCCGCTCCCTGCTTCCCCCATCCCCTTCCCTGCTTCCCCCCATCCCCTTCCCTGCTCCCCCCCATCCCTTCCCTGCTTCCCCCCATCCCCTTCCCTGCTTCCCCCCATCCCCTTCCCTGCTTCCCCCCATCCCCCTCCCTGCTTCCCCCCATACCCCTCCCTGCTTCCCCCCATCCCCTTCCCTGCTTCTCCCCATCCCCTTCCCTGCTTCCCCCCATCCCGCTCCCTGCTTCTCCCCATCCCCTTCCTTGCTTCCCCCCATCCCCCTCCTTGCTTCCCCCCATCCCCCTCCCTGCTTCTCCCCATTCCCTTCCCTGCTTCTCCCCATCCCCTTCCTTGCTTCCCCCCATCCCGCTCCCTGCTTCCCCCCATCCCCTTCCCTGCTTCCCCCCATCCCGCTCCCTGCTTCCCCCCATCCCCTTCCCTGCTTCCCCCCATCCCCTTCCCTGCTTCCCCCCATCCCGCTCCCTGCTTCCCCCCATCCCCTTCTCTGCTTCCCCCTATCCCCTTCCCTTCTCTACACGGTGCGTAGCAACACGCACGCACATGCATAAGTTCTTCGATGAATGGATCCCCTGACACAAGTGATGAGCGTCACTCTCTCCCCATTCCCCCCCCCCTTTGCCCCCCCTCTTCCTCGCGGCAGGCCACCGAAGCACCGCATCCAGTAGATCTTCGAGTGAATCTGCCCTGAGGCGAGCTGGCGGAGCTGTGAGGCGAGCTGGCGGAGCTGTGAGGCGAGCTGGCGGAGCTGTGAGGCGAGATGGCGGAGCTGTGAGGCGAGCTGGCGGAGCTGTGAGGCGAGCTGGCGGAGCTGTGAGGCGAGCTGGCGGAGCTGTGAGGCGAGCTAGCGGAGCTGTGAGGCAGCCTCCTCTCGAAACTGCCTTCAGCCTCCTCTACTGCCCAGCAGGATGCCGCGGAAATGATGGTGGCAGCGCACGTCAGGTCTGCGCTGTTGTGGGCCGGGGGAGTGAAGAGTGGTGCAGGGACCAGCACGGCATGTCGCTATATGGCCGGCCGAGATCCTTATGAGTTGCGGGATCTGAGCTTGAGAGAGTGCGTTCCCGAAATGTATTGCTAATGCGTTTCTTGATATTTCATTTTTTTATTCACAATTTGCTTTCAATGCTTTTCTGTACCTATTCAGCACTTGAAATGTTGTGTTTTTATGAAGTGAAGTCTCAAAAGCATCCGAACATTTTGGTAAATTAGAAATTGTAAAAATAGTGTTCAGTGTACTGCCTCACTCTCACTCGCGTGAGTTTCGCGTTGCCCACCATTTCAACCCCAAGAGAAGCGCAGTGTGCCCCACCAGTGGTGGGGTTAGAGCAGTGCTTTGTCGCACACTGAGTCATTCGACCCTCCCATATCCTTGGAAACAGCTGTCGCATAGTATCGTGGCGAAGGCTGTTTTACCCGCCTCCTGATTTCGCTTTCGCCCCACACACATTTTCGAAATACGCGATTTTTTTTTTTTTTTCGCTAGACTGTTTCAACCCCATATAACTTGAAAATTTACCATGCTGACCTCAGGCTTTAAGGGCGATTGAGCATTTTTAACCAGCATCGAAAAAACACATGCTCGAAAAATCATCGAAGTCAGGCGGTGCATGCTTCGCACATTCGAAAAAACGGGCTGCCCTTTTCGGCTGACATTATAGGGGTTAAACGTGCTGGCGCGGAAGGGGTGTAAAGTTCGAGAAAGTCAGGTCGAAGGTAAATAGCACCTTGGAACAATCATACGATTGGCTAGTCTATTCGACCAGTCGCAGATGATTGGCCGCATCACTGATATGTAAAATTTTGAAAGTGAAACACTTTCCAAAATTGTGAATTGTGAATAGCGAAGCGAATTGTACCGAAGCAAAGGCTTCGGCGAAACGCTATTTCCCCTCTTTTTCGGTATAAATGAGGGGGCGAAGGCCATTTGGCCTTCACCCACGTTTTCATTTCGAACTTTCAATTTCAAGTTTCGAGATTTTCCTCGTCCAAGCTGGCGAGGACCAAGACCCTGCCTCGCTTCACCTCTCCGTCGATGCTTCTCTCCGACATTCTTGATCGGAACTTAGCAACGATGGCGTCGGCGAGCAACAATACCCCCGGGGCTAAGGATTCGCCTGCTCGTCAATCGACGGGACTTGAGAAAACGCCTCGGGGGAACGCCGCGGAAAAAAGAAAGCGCCTTGCCAAGAATCACGCCGAAGCGACCCACACGGGGGTCGACGTGTTGCTCGGCGAGGGCGGAACAGTCGCGCGACCGTCCTAGCCACGCGCGTCCCACACGCAGGCTCGAGGGCCTGCAGACGGCGACAATGATGGCGATTTCGTCGCCATCTCTGCCGCCGCCACTGCACATCCGAGCGGATCTCGCGCCCCCCCCAAACGCAGGGCGACGGATTCGGCTGCGTTAGATGGGGCGGGCGCGAATCTTTCGCCCCCGCAACCTGCGGCACTGCTGGTCTCGACTCCAGAAGCAGGTCTCGACTCCTGCAAAAGCGCCTACAGCTACAAATGAAGAAGAAAAATCTGCATCCGCTAAGACTGCAAACCTGCGCAACAACATTTCTACCTCCGCACATGTCGCCGCACCCACCCGCTCCGACAAAGGAAAGGCGCCTGCCGTCGAAGACGAACCGGCTGCCCCTGCTGACATCGACTCCGACTCTGACAGTGACGAGCGTGAGAAGCCAAACAACCTCATCCCGAATTTGCCTAACGATCTTCTTCCCCCTCTCCCCTCTTCTCATCCCTCGACCGCGGCCGGCGCCTTCAACCGCAAAGGCGTCCGCGACCAAACTGAGGTCTTCGAAGCGCTCCAGATTTACTTGGCGCACGTGGACCACAAAACCCGCGGCGGCGACACCACCGGCGCGCTCAAGACCGTCGCCCAAGCCCAAGACCTTATCAAGCGTCGTTTTGACGTGTTGGTCGTCGCCGACCACGCGGGCTTCGACGTAGCTGAGCGCTACCAGTTGCTGAAGACTACAGCGGTGCTTACCTCACGCTCCTTCAAGATGGCGGTGGCGGAAATGGCGGCACTTAAGCGTGTGAAGACTGGCCTCCCTCGCGGAAACCGTTTCCCCCCCCGCGAATCCGTCGCCTTCATGCCGAAGGGCATGGGAGGAGGAACCGGCTGCCGCGGCTTCAAGGGAACCTGCTTCCGCTGCGGCCAGCAGGGACACATGGCCAGCGCGTGTCCCCATGGAGGCCATGGGGGTAATGAGCCCGCACCGGTGGTGTGAGCGAAGCCCGAATGTCCCTTGTCACCTCTTCTCTCTCATTGCTCCAAGGCGACCCCCGTCTTGATTGCCTTTGGAAAGGAGTTGGTGGAAGGGCAGGGCAGGACCAGGGGGTCCTTGAATAGGCTGTTTAGCCTAGGCTAGATGCAAGGATTACTCTAGGGGTGTTCGGTTTGGCGGTGGAAACCTACGGGGCCCTGGCGAAAGATACCCAACGATTCCTCCGCCTCCTGGGAACTGGGGGCAGGGCACTTGAGGCAGCGCACCCACAGGCAGCGGCTGACCCGTGGGAACCAAGCCTAGGGGACCTGTGGCAGGTCCTCGAGGATGACCTGGCCCAGCTACTCGACTTAGGTGAGTAGAGGGCCGGGCCAACCCCTAGTGGCCCGCCCAAGGAGGCTCTCCTCGGCTGGGCAGGATAGGAGGGGATTGAGGCGCCCTGCAGGAGGTTGGGCAGGCCAGCAGTGATGTAGCCGTGCGGACGGGTGTGGTGACTATGCAGTTTGGCATGGCAGGGTGGCCCAACGAATGCCTTGTATGTAAATATGTTCATTATAGAACTCGCATGCCTAGGCCACCATGCTTGCTAGGATTGCTGTTGCCTTGCCTGTACCTTATACGCACATCAATGAAGGAGAGAGAGAGAGAGAGAGAGAGAGAGAGAGAGAGAGAGAGAGAGAGAGAGAGAGAGAGAGAGGCCTAGTCCTTAGCCTCTCCAGCCCTCCCCAGCCTAGTATAAAGGCTCTAGGATCTGGTCCTAGAGCCTCATTATTCAGTTCCTTGTTCACTTTGCTCTCCTAACCGAGCAGCTCACGCCAGCCGCCTTCGGCGGCCGACGCTCGACAGCGCGGCCTTCGGCCGCGCGTGAGGGGTGGCAAGCACAATCACAAGCAGGTGACACTAATCAAGGACATACAAGCAATGGCGGTGCCTACTGGAAACTAGACAAGCAAAGCATCGATGGGGCAAATGGAGCCCGCGTCTACATGCGGTGAGCTCCGAGGGCGTGAAGAACGCCCGTCAGGGAGCGCCACAGCTCCCGGATCACAAGCGTGCTTGCGCCGATCGCCGCGGCTCCAAACCCTGCGCGCAAGTGCCGCCTCAGGCCCCGGACAGCCTCGTCAAGCTGTCCCGCAGCAGCAGCACCACCCTCCGCGGGCGCAGCCAGCACGGGCGCCAGCAACACTGCGAGCTGGTCCGCCGCATCCAGGCAAGTGTCACGCTCGCGGCCACGGAAGGTCTCAGGAGGGATCACAGGGAGAGACGAGTGGGCCAGCACTTGAATCAGCAGCAGCGCGTGGAGACTGTCAGCGAGGCGGTGAAGCTGTCCGAGAGTCGCCTCGGGAACGCGGGTCTGCGGAGGCTGAAGAGCCTCTGCCAGGAACTGAAGTGGCTCATCAGCAACAACTTGAAGTGCATTCAGAGCCGCCACCGCGCCACCACCAGCGGCCACAAAATCCACTCCCGCAACGGGCGGAACCGGCGGCAGATGAAGACGAGAGCCGGGAGCAGGTGCCGAGACAGCCGGGGAAGGAGCTGGCGGCGCAAGGATCTGAGGAGGAGGCACAGCAACAGGCTGCGAGTTCGCGGGGAGCGCGGCCGGACGAGGGGCCTCGAGGGCTGGCGAGGCGCGCATCGAACTGCTCTGGCTCTACGCCGCCCGCTCCTCTCGATCCGCCCACGACACTTCGCGCTGAAGGTCCGCCATCGTCACGGGCGGGCGATACCCCCCACCCCCGCCACGAGCACGGGGACCCCTCCAATCCCCCGTACCACCGGGGTGAGCAGGCCAGTGCGACTGTTGCTGATAACGCCGCGGAGATTCACGCCGGCGACGAGACGACTTGCGGTCCTGGTGGGGCGCAGGGGAATGGGGGCGCGACGAGCGACGGTCGGGCGACGGAGGGCGTGACGGCTGGCCCGCCGGAGCCACCGGCGTCACAACCGGTGCGGACTGACACACTGCCAAGGGCGCAATCAACGGAGCCGGTACGCCAGTCGTGGCGGACGACGCCTTCGGTGACGAAGCAGAGGCCGGAGCAGGCACGACGGGGACAGAAACGGGCGGTGCAGCAGGGGCGCCAGGGACAGGTGCGGGGGGATCAGCAACACCCTCAGCAGGGCAGACGCCGACGGCTCGACAAGGGGAGCCTGGGGGCCAGGCGCCACAGGCGGAGCAGACGGAATAGCAGCGGGAGCGGACGGGCCAGCCTCTGACCCGGCAAGGGGATCCGCGGGTGCGTGGGGAGGAGTCTTTTCAGAGACTGTTGTCACGGGTTTCGGAGCCGGCGGTAGAGGGGGCTTCGTCGCCATGGTCGCCCTTTCGGGCCCCGCCGAAGGCTTGGCGGCCGCAGCCGACCAGGCGGCAACGAGCTCTGGCGACGGCTCAGGTGCACCGGCAATCACCATCCCTGGAGCAAGGAAGCCGCAGGGTGAGGAGACAAACTGCAAGCGGAACAGGCGGAGGACCGGAGAACGGGTATCAGGCGGCGGCACGAACGGCTTTAAACAACGTGGAGGAAACTAATGACGAAGACGAGCTAGACGACCCATCTTATAGGGAAGAGGCCCTTCCCGAGAGCGAGGATGAGGAGACGGAGGAGGAAGGAATGGCGAGAGAGGGACCAAGGAGAAGGGAAGCGGCAGTGGGGCACGCAGACTCGCAAGTGCCACGAATGGCTCGACCACCGTCCGATGCCGATCGAACGAGTGCAAACCCAACCTCAAGCCCACCAATGAGGCCGAGCCGCGCTGGTGGAGGCAGTAATCCACGCAGCACGGGCTTTCCCGGATGCCCGCCCGGACAGCCTGGTCCTACAAGCCGACATTTCAAATGCGTTCAACAGCATTTCGCGAACCGCCATCGCCAACGCGTTACACGAACCCGCCCTCTCGCCACTGCTGCCGCTCGTGAAACTGACCTACGGTAACCCGTCGCAATTATTACTGGATTCCAACTTCAACAGCGAACCACTTACAAGTGAACGCGGCGTGCGCCAAGGCGACCCACTTGGGCCGCTACTGTTTGCAACAGGGATACACGCCACACTTCGCGAAACGGCCGAAGCACATCCTGACGTGCTGTGCTTGGCGTATGCGGACGATGTCACCATCCTAGGTGACACATCCCGCACTGTAGCTGCATTCAAACACTTCACGGCCAATTTGGCACACCTGGGCCTTAAGCATAACCCACAAAAATGTGCTGCCTGGAGTTCAAGCACGATCGACACAGCTTCCCTTCCGCCAGGAGTGCCGTTCTCTAAAGACGGTGTGCGGCTGCTGGGTAGCTTCGTGGGGCAGGAAAGCGGCGCAGCCCAGTTCCTAGCGGGACAACTCACCGAGATGTCAAAGCCCCTACCCCTACTCGAGCGAGCAGACCCCCAGGTTGCAGCACTGCTACTCACGCGATGCATCTCGTGACGAGTTGCATACCTCACCAGGACGACACCACTCCATTTCCTCCCCCGTGATAAATGGAGTCAGTGGGGTAGGGATCTGCTCACCACGCTCCTCACATCGTGCGATATCCGCGTCCCGACTTGTCAAGCCGAACAATTGCGAGTTTGGGAACAAGCGTCGCTGCCGCCATCGTTAGGAGGCCTGAGCATCACTGACCCACTAGTTGAGGGGATTTACGGCTTCACAGCAAGCTTTACGCAGACGGGGCTCTATATCAGCTCCCTATCGCTAGAACAGGATAACGCCCTCGCACTAGCACGAAACCATATGCTACTGCCGCCAGTTGACAGCACACCGCTACACACCTGGCTGACCGAGTGCGAGGAGGCACTGCCGTTAGATGCGCGGGAGATTCTGGAGAAGGAGCGGCTCGAACGATCTGACATCCGGCTCCAGCATGTGCTAGGACTCAAGGTCCACGGAAGCAGATATGCAGTCCAGGTGCGGGCGACGAGGCGCATGAAGCTGAATCCGCTTGCGGGTCACATGCAGCAGATGTTTTCACTCACTGGCTACGGCACAGGCGATTGGCTCACCGCGATTCCCATCGCTCCCACGAGGCAGATAGGGCCAGTGCACTTCGCCAACGCTGTACGCTTCCGGCTTGGCCTACCGTTTTCCACTCCCAAAAACTGTGACTGCGCAGAACACACAGCTATCACTGACCCCCGCCTCCCGACCCACCTGCTCCGCTGCGGCACAGGCAAGCATCGCACAAACACGCACAACGAGCTGCGAGACGCCTGCGTTATCATGGCGCAAGACGCGGGGTTTATCGTACATAGGGAGTCAGCGGCCTACTGCCCTATCGAGGAGCAAACTGCCGACTTCACCATGACCGAAAGAAGCAGTGGGGCGGTTTACATCTGCGACATTACCATCACTGACCCTATCAGCACTAGGGACCCGGAAGCACAGAAGGGCAGGGGATGGGCGGCACGAGAACAGGCCGACAAGAAAATCAAGCATTACGCCAACCGCCCAAAGACGGTTGGCTTCTTCCCCCTAGCAGTCGACACCTACGGCTGTCCTTGCGCCAAGGTGCCTGTCTTCCTCAAGCTCCTGGCAGACACAGCGGCTCGGCGCCACTTCAACGCCGACTCAAAATCCTACTACGCCGCCAAGTTTCTGCACCAATTCAGGCAACGGTGGTCGGTGGCCCTGCAGAGAGCGCAATCCGTGGGACTCCTCCTTAAGTTGGGCGAGGCAGCGGCAGCAGAAAACCCCCCTGTGGGAGGCATAGGGCAGGAGCTGCACCTTGGGGACTGCTTCGCGGTAGTTGAGCCTTTTCTGGAGCTCTAGAGAGGGCGGTGGTGTGGTAGTTGTGTGACTGGTTGGTGTTGTTTGTTTGTTTGGTTAGCTAGACCTCGCATTCCATATCTTGCATGTCTGTACCTTCCACCTCTATCAATATACGGACCATTAGAGAGAGAGGGAGAGAGAGAGAGAGAGAGAGAGAGAGAGAGAGAGAGAGAGAGAGAGAGAGAGAGGCACCCGCGGGGTGATGCTGAAATCTCGCGTACATGGTCCCAAGCTTCGCTGCCAGTGTCACTTGGGGGCCTGGGAATCACTGACCCTGCTGTAGAGGGCAGCTACAGCTACCTAGCTAGCTTTACCCAGGCACAGCAGCTGCTCTCAACTCTTGATGATAGTCAGCTAGGGCCCCTGACGGAGACACGGGTGCAGATGATGGGGCCGTACACAGACTCCTGCGCCCTCTACCACTGGCTAGCTCGGTGCGAGGCAGACCTACCGAGTGATGCAGGGGAGCTACTTCAGAGGGACAGGGCTGCACCCACGGGTGTGAAGCTGCAGCAGGGGCTAGCCTTGGCAGTACAGGGCAGGAGATATGCTAACCAGGTGGAGAGCACACGGAGCATGACCCCAAACCCCAATAGCGGCCACACGCAGCGACTTCTCTCTCTGTCAGGGTACGGAGCTGGGGACTGGCTCCATGCAGTTCTGCTCATGCCCTCCCTGCAGCTTGACGGTCCCAACTTTGCCACAGCCCTCCAGTTCAGGTTAGGATTACCATTTTCAGCCCCCGGCGTTTGTGACTGCACCAAACAGGTTCCCATCCCAGACAAACGGCTTCCAAACCATCTGCTACGCTGCGCCACAGGAGGGGGGAGGACAAATACTCACAACGAGCTGAGGGATGAGTGCATTAGGATGGCACAGTACGCCGGGTTCATGGTGCACAAGGAAACGGCAGAGTTCTGCCCGATCACTAGGAAGAGAGCGGACCTAGCCATTCGTGATCGGTCCTCAGGGGCAGTGTGGATCGGGGACGTCACCATCACTGACCATCAGCAAGCGCGACCCCAATGCGGTGAAAGGGAGGGGGTGGGCTGCCAGGGAAGCCGCTGACAAAAAATCTCCGATTACAGCGGCTCCCGGCAGCCTATGTATCATTTGTACCCCTTGCAGGGCCGGTAAAGCTTCCTGGCCAGCCTCGTACAGGCCCATTCCCTCCTCAGCCCCCTCTCGGGGCCGGCGGGGTCCTACCTCACAGCAGCACTGCACAGCCCTGACGCGGCAGACCCGAGCCCGAACGAGCTGCAGAGATGGATCAGTGACTGCAGAGAAAGCCTAACACCGGACGCGCGGGACCTGATTGCTTCCGAACTAGCAAAACCAGCAGGCCAGCTACAGCACCGCCTGGCACTGATAGTCCAAGGTAGCCGGAGCGCCGCACAGATCATCGCCTCTAGACAAATGGAGCTGAACCCCCTGGCAGGCCACACACAGCGCCTAATCTCACTCACGGGCTATGGGGCGGGGGACTGGCTCCTCGCCATACCCTACATGCCCGCCCTCCGTCTCTGCCCCGAACACTTCACTTTCGCCCTTCAGTTCCGGCTTGGCCTGCCCCTGTCCGTGCCCAAGTGCTGTGACTGTGACAAACGAGTTGCTATCCTCGACAAGAGACTGCCAAACCACCTGCTGCGGTGCGGCAAAGGCCACGGTCGGACCAACACCCACAACGAGCTCCGCGACGAGTGTATCCGCATGGCGCAGGATGCCGGGTTCGCGGTGCACAAGGAGTGCACTGCCTTCAGCCCGGTAGATAACAAGAAGGCAGATTTGGCCTTACAGGACCGGAGCTCAGGGGCGGTATGGCTGGCGGATGTTACGATCACCGACCCTATCAGCAAACGTGATGAGAGAGCAAGGAAGGGGAGGGGCTGGGCAGCACGGGAGCAGGCAGATAAGAAAATAGGGCTCTACCATGGCAGGGCAGAGTTCGCGGGGTTCTTCCCCTTGGCAGTGGAAACCTACGGCTGCCCTTGTGATGAAGTACCGACCTTCCTCAAAATCCTTGCTGACACTGCAGCTAGGAAGCTCTTTAATGCGGACCCCTCTACCTACCAGGCCGCTAAGATGCTTCACCAGTTCCGTCAGCGTTGGTCGGTTGCCCTGCAGAGGGCACAGGCGGTTAGCTTCCTCATGAAGCTGAACCTTGCAGCACAGGCTTAAAACCCCCCTCTGGGAGTGCCAGAGGGGGTGCTAAACCCGGGGGACTGCTTTGCAACACTTGAGCCCCCGCAGGGGGGCTGCTAGATGGCATGTGTAGACGCTCACTTGGTTGTATCTGCTCTATGATAACCCTACAATATGTACTGCATGTTATATCAATAAAGGACCGTTTGAGAGAGAGAGAGAGAGAGAGAGAGAGAGAGAGAGAGGGAGAGAGAGAGAGAGAGAGAGAGAGAGAGAGAGAGGATCCTAGCCTCTCTCCAAAACCGGCGGCTCGCTCGAGAGAGAGCGAGAGAGAGAGAGAGAGAGAGAGAGACACCTAGCCTCTGCCCTCTCCCTTAGCCCTCTGCCCTCCCCTCTGTGAGCTACTTAAGAGGCCTTCTTGGCCCCTTCTCCTCATTGTTCGGTGGGTTCAGATTTTTTCACTCGCGCCGGCCGCCTTCGGCGGCCGACGCTCGACAGCGCGTCCTTCGGCCGCGCGTGAGGGGACGGCAAGGGAACACACACTTACGAGTGACTATAAGCAACGGCATACAAGCGATGGCATTCCCTAGGTCAGCCTAGACAAGCAAAGCGACCATGGGCAATCTGAGCCCGCATCTACATGCGGTGAGCTCCAAGGGCGTGAAGAACGCCCGTCAGGGAGCGCCACAGCTCCCGGACCACAAGCGTGCTTGCGCCGATCGCCGCGGCTCCAGAACCTGCGCGCAAGTGCCGCCTCAGGCCCCGGACAGCCTCGTCAAGCTGTCCTGCAGCAGCAGCCCCACCCTCCGCGGGCGCAGCCAGCACGGGCGCCAGCAACGAAGCGAGCTCGTCCGCCGCGTCCAAGCACGTGTCACGCTGGCGGCCGTGGAAAGTCTCCGGAGGAATCACGGGAAGAGACGAATAAGCGAGAACTTGTATCAGCAGCAACGCATGGAAGCTCTCCGCGAGACGGTGGAGCTGGCCAAGAGTTGCCTCTGGAACACGCGTCTGCGGGGGCTGCAGCGCCTCCGTCAGAAATAGCAGCGGCTCATCAGCAGCAACGTGGTGGGAATGCTGAGCCGCAACGCCACCCCCCGCGGCAACAAACTCCACCCCCGCAACAGGCGGAACCGGTGGCAAATGCAGACGAGAGCCGGGAGCAGGCGCCGAGACAGAAGGAGATGGAGCCGACGGGGCAAGGACAGGAGGAGGAAATACAGCAGCCGGCGGAGGGGCCACAGGAGGCTCAGTCTGACGAGGAGCCACAGGCGCCGGCGCGGCCCGCAGCGAACTGCTCTGACTCTGCGCCGCCCTCTCCTCGCGCACGGCCCGCGACACCTCCCTCTGGAGATCCGCCATTGTCACAGGCGGACGATATCTCCCGCCACCACCATGCCCGTGGGGGCCCCTCCAGCCCCCATTGCCGCCAGGGTGAGCAGGCCACTGGGCCTGCTGCTGGTAGCGCCGGGGAGAGTTGCGCCGGCGCCGCGACGTCTCCCGCTCCTGTTGGGGAGCGGGGGAATGGGGGCGGGATTGACGGCGGTCCGGCGACGGGGGACGAGACGGCTGCACTACAGGGGCCGCCGGCAGCGGAGCGGGAGGCGCCGGGTCCGCGCCAGGAGGCGCAACCATCGGAGCCGGGTCGGCAGTGGTGGCGGACGCCGCCTTCGGGTATAAGCAGACTCCGGCGCAGGCACGTCGGGGACAGAAGCGGCTGGTGCAACGAGTGCGCCAAGGGCAGGAACAGTGCGAGCAGCAGCTTCCCCAGCAGGCGCAGATGCCACCGGCGCAACCACGGGAGCCAGGGGCACGGGAGCAGCAGGCGGAGCGGGCGGAGCTTCAACAGGAGCAGACGGGCCAGCCTCGACAACGCCAAGGGGAGCCGCGGGTGCGGGGGGAAGAGTCTTTTCAGCGTCTGCTCTCACGGGCTTCGGAACCGGCTGTAGAGGGGGCTTCGTCGGCATGGTCGCCATTTTGGGAGTAGACTGAGGCGTGGCGGTCACAGCCGACCAGGCGGCAGCGCGCTCTGGCGACGGCTCAGGAGCGCCGGCAATCACCATCTCAGGGACGAGGACGTCGCGGGCCTGGGGGGCAGGCAGTAAGCGGGACGGGCGGAGGACCGGAAAACGGGTATCAGGCAGAGGCTCGCAGGGCTTTAACCACTTTGGAGGCAACTAATGCAGAGGATGATTTGAGTGACCCCTCTTATAGGGAGGAGACACTCCCATCAAGTGAGGATGACGAGCAGGAGGAAGTGGGAGTTACGAGAGGGTCCGCTAGGAGAGGGACTGCTAGGAGAGGAACAGCGGTGTTAGCACCAAGGGTGGAAACACCACAAGGAGCCTCTGGTCCGTCGGATGCCGAACGGACGGGTGAGATTCCAACTTCGAACGAACCAGCCACAACGGGGCGCGCCAGACGAAATCGGACCGCCATGGGCGATGCCGCGACGCGTCCCTCAATGCCTCATCCCCGCTATTACTCAGCTGACGAGCTAGCAGAGCGGCCGGATTTGTTCGCTGCCATCGCGAACTTGGATGTCACGGCCCTGTGCGACAGTCGTCAGCCTACGCTGTCAAGGCGTTTACCGCCAAATCTGTGCCAGCTTTTCGCAGTCGCGATGCTGACACCGTTACTTCACCTGTCGCGACACCCCGAATCAGAGTCAGGATGGCGCCTGCTGCTGTTTCTCCCGCGTTTAACACTTCGTCAAACCTCGCCGCAGCGACCAGATTGGCATGGGGTCAAGGCTCGGCTCCGGGCCTTTCAACGTGGCGAATGGGAGCAGTTATATAGGCAGGCGGTTGACGCGGTCAACACACCACCTCCGCCCCGACACCAGCCCGACGCGACTGGGGTCATCAACCGTGCAGAAGGGTTGGCGAAACGTGGCAGTCTGCGACGGGCCGTGCTGGCCCTTGAGTCAACGCCTGTCTGCACTCCTGGCCCGGAAATTTTGGAGGAGTTGCGCCAAAAACACCCCCCCGCTGTACACGGGGCAGTGACCTGGCCTGAGCACCACGGGTCAAAGCTGTCAATCGCCCACCCCGATTTCGCAAAATTGTTGGGGCGGTGCGAAAACGGGGTGGGAGCCGGACCGTCAGGAATGACATTTGAGCATCTGCGTGACGCGGCGATTACCAACGCACTGGTCAGCACCCATTTGCACGCCTTGGTCAATACCATCCTCGGAGGAGACCTGCCAGGCTCGGTGGCGAATCTTTTAACGTCTTCGCGCCTCATTGCCTTGGCCAAGCCGGGTGGGGGGGCTCGACCAATCGCGATTGGGGGAAGTTTGACGCGGCTTGCAGCAAAAGCCGCTTTGGCTGCCATGGGGGACGCTGCACGGGAATTCTTCCTCCTGCTACAGTACGGGGTGGCAGTGCCAGGTGGCGCAGAAGCAGTGATCCACGCAGCCAGGGCCCATATGGACGCCCGCCCAAACAGCCTGGTCCTGCAGGCTGACATTTCGACCCCGTTCAACAGCATATCGCGAAACACGACCTCCGCGTTACACGACCCCGCTCTTTCGCCGCTGCTGCCCTTAGTCAAATTGACTTATGGTAACCCATCGCAACTACTTCTCGACACCAACTTCAACTCTGACCCGCTGAGCAGCGAACGGGGTGTACGCCAAGGCGACCCACTTGGCCTGCTCCTGTTCGCAGCAGGGATACACACCACCCTCCGTGAAACTGCTGAGACACATCCTGAAGTGCTCTGTTTGGCGTACGCCGACGACATCACGTTCTTGGGTGACACGGCGAGCACTGTAGCAGCCTTCACGTTCTTCACCGACAAGCTGGCACACCTGGGCCTGAGGCACAATCCCCAAAAGTGTGCGGCCTGGAGTGCAAATCCTGCCGAGCACGCTATCCTTCCACCAGGGGTACCTTTCTCAGGGGAAGGCGTGCGTCTCTTGGGAAGTTTCCTGGGACCTGACAGCGGCGCAGCTAAATTCCTGGCGGACCAACTCAATGAGATGGCAAGGCCCCTATCACTTATCGAGCGTGCGGATCCGCAGGTCGCCGCTCTCCTCATCACACGCTATATCTCGAGGCGGGTCGCTTACCTTATTAGGACGACGCCGCTACACCTGTTGCCCCGCGAACGTTGGAGCCAGTGGGGAAAAGACCTCCTCATCGCTCTGCTTACTTCATGTGACATACGTGTCCCCACGTGTAGGGCCGAGCAAGCGCGCGTCTGGGACCAGGCTTCGCTTCCGCCGTCGCTCAGAGGAATAGGCATAACTGACCCCCTAGTCGAAGGGGTATACGGATTCACAGCAAGCTGCACACAGGCAGCTTTCTTTCTGTCCACCCTCGAGCTGGGACCCGAGAATGCCTTGGCGCAGGCACGGCTTCACATGCTACTGCCGCGAGATGACGGCACGCCACTGCATACATGGCTTGCGGAGTGCGAGGCGGCGCTGCCTCTAGACGCTCAGGAATTGCTGGAGAAGGAGCGGCTCAAACGGTCTGATATAAGGCTCCAGCATGTACTTGGCCTCAAGGTTCACGGGAGCAGATATGCAGTGCAGGTTCAAGCGACACGGCGCATGAAGCTGAATCCGCTCTCGGGCCACACGCAGCGGATGTTCTCCCTTACAGGTTACAGCACGGGCGACTGGCTCACAGCAATCCCCATCGCGCCAACGTAGCGCATCGGGCCAGTACACTTCGCCAACGCCGTGCGGTTCCGCCTGGCCCTGCCGTTCTCAACGCCGAAGAAGTGTGACTGCGCCGACCACATTGCTATCACCGACCCACGCCTCCCGAACCATCTCCTTCGCTGCGGCACGGGCAAGCACCGCATCAACACCCACAACGAGCTGCGGGACGCCTGCATTAGCATGGCGCAGGATGCTGGGTTCATTGTCCATCGGGAGTCGGCCGTTCACAGCCCCATCGAAGAGCAAACGGCCGACTTCACCATGACGGATAGAAGCAGTGGGGCGGTCTACATCTGCGACGTCACCGTCACAGACCCCATCAGCACCCGGGATCCTGAGGCTCAAAAAGGCAGGGGGTGGGCGGCACGAGAGCAAGCAGATAAGAAGATCAAGCACTACGCCAACCGCCCAGAGACGGTTGGCTTCTTCCCACTGGCGGTAGACACCTACGGCTGCCCATGCGCCGAGGTGCTCGTGTTCCTGAAGCTTCTTGCAGACACAGCGGCTCGGCGCCACTTCAACGCCGACTCAAAATCCTACTATGCCGCCAAGTTTCTGCATCAGTTTCGACAAAGATGGTCAGTGGCCCTTCAAAGAGCCCAATCCGTGGGCCTCCTTATCAAGTTGGGTGAGGCAGCTGCAGCTGAGAACCCGCCTATGGGCAGTATTGGGCAGGAGTTGAACCTAGGAGATTGCTTTGCAGGGATAGAGCCCCTCCTGGAACTTTAGAGGGGGTATAGGATAGGAACTGCCTTTGTGGTTTGTTACCCTTGCTTCTATACCTTGCATGCTTGTACCTGGCTGCCATATCAATACAAGGACCATTAGAGAGAGAGAGAGAGAGAGAGAGAGAGAGAGAGAGAGAGAGAGAGAGAGAGAGAGAGAGAGAGAGAGAGCAGGCTTAGTCCTTAGTCTCTACTTCCTCTCTAGTCTAGTTAGCCTTAGCATAGCATAGTCCCGAGGCTTCCTTAGCCTCTATTCCTTAGTGTAGCCCACCCAGCTGTCCTGTAAGCAGTACAATGCCCCTATTTAGCCTCCCTCATTCCTTCAAACCACCCATTATTCTCTGGTGAGTGTGGATCGTCCCAACCCAGCGATGGGGAGGAAAAAACAAGCAGCAAGGGCGGCTGCAAGTGCAAAGCCTACATCCGCTCCACCCGCCGCCCGAGCCACCGGAGCACACACGCGATCGCAGGGACGATGCCGAGAGGGCACTCCTCAACAGCCGTGGCTACCATGCGGAAAGCTGCAGCGCCAGGTCCGTCGTCCAGCGAAGGATCCTCAGGTTCAAGCGGCAAACGAAGAATGTCCCACAGCGCACTCGACACCGCGCAGCGGGCCCGGCCACGCTGGCCTTCGGCCAGTTGCGGATCCCGTGCCACAACCTCATGTGACTCAAAGGCGTCGTGCAGGAGGTCAAGCACAAAGGACAGCTCCGTCACACAGCGACCAGCATCAGACAACCGCATGCCCCGGGCTTGGTACGCCCCATCGCCAGGCCGAGGCTCCCCCCAAGGAGCGTCCGGGGGAGGAGTGCCCCAGTCCCCGTCCGCCCCTCTCTGCTCTTGGGGCCACGACACCGCCCACCAATCAACGTCCGGGTCACGAGGCGTGCCCGGCACCTCGTCATCGTTCCAGTAGCCTCGCGAGAGACCAGGCACCGGCTGATGCTGCGGGACCAGGAAGGGGGGGGAACGACAAGGGGAGGAGGAATGGCAACAACGAGGGAGTGAGCGGGATCAAAGAGAAAACGGCGCGCGTGAAGGAAAAGGGACACGGGACACGAGGCCACTCACAAATCCAAAACGCGCCCTAGGGAGGCGAGACTGGGCCACAAGAGGGTGCTGGCGACGGGGCTGACACGGGTGAGCTGCCGGAGGCCGCCAGCGAGGGGCTGGCAGAGCCGGTTCAGTCGCATCCAACCGAGGCGGGTACGAATGGGCAAACGGAGGAATCGGAGGCGCCGCCGACGGGAGTGGGGCAGGGGGGGCATCCGGCTGAGGCAGGGGCGACGGCGAGTCCGACGCCGAGACCGACTGTGGCACGGCTGCGCGAGCATCAGCAGACGACAGAGGAGCGGGATGCACCGGGGGAGGCGTAGGAACAGGGGGCTGAGACTGCGGAGATGGCGTCGACCCCAGCGCCAACGGCGTCGTACGCGAGGGCAGGACTGGAGGCGCGGATTGCGCCGGCACAGGTGGCGGAGCCTGAAGAGAGGACGCAGACTCGTCAGGCGTCAGAGGAAGCTGCAACGGCTGGGATTGTGCCGGGGATGCGTGGAGCGGGGGCCGAACACGGGCCTGGCCAGACGGCGGCGGGCGTGGCGGAAAGACTGCCCTCGCGCGCATAGATACGGGTGGGTGTGCCCACGGGGAGAGCGATACACCGGCTGCCTCGACCGCGCAGGAGGGACCGGCGGCACAGGTGGGGCGCTGCCAACGCACATAGATAAGCAGTCCGCGACGGCTCGGAACAGGGCTGGCACCTGCCTGCCCGGGGCCGCTGGTGGGGTGGGCGCAGCAGGAGATCCCGCCGCCACTATCACATCGCGCCGAGGCGGATGACGGCGGCACGTCATCAGGGATCAGACAAGAGGCCGTGAGGCCCCACGGAGCAACCGCTGGTACAGGGACTGCGGTGGAAGACGCTGCGGTAGCGGAGGAGGAGGAACAGGTTGCCGCGATTGACCGGCGTTGAGTGGGAACGGCGCGGCAGAGGCTGCTACGGGAACGCGCGGCTGAGGCAGCGGCGGGAAACCCGCCTGCTAGAGCGCGGGAAGGAGAACAGGCCGCGTCGAGGGGACGCGGCGGGCGAGGCGCGCGCGGAAGGGGAGGACGAGGGGGCCTAGTGGCGGCCGTGGCAAGGGAAAAAGCTAGATCTGGAACGTGGCGGGAGAGGCACGGGAGGCCGGAACGACATCAGGGAGAAGAGCCAATGAATGAAGAGGACGATGATGGGGATGACGACTATATGGAAGAGGAATGTGGAGACTTGGAAGATGTGTCTCTTGACAGTGAGCAAGGTATCCCGGCAAATGAGGCAAATTGAGGGGCACGGAGGGAGGGAAACGGAACCAACGCCAACGAGGGCGAGTCACGTGGAGCCCAAGCCAACGAGGCCGCCAGCAAAGCAAGATCGCTAGCTGACATCACCGCTGACTCGGATGCATGGCGCCATGTGGAGGGGTGGGACGTGGGACCACTGTGTTGCAGTGCACAGCCCTTCCTGTTCCGGAAGCTTCCGCCAAAGATCCTGATGGCATACGCCTATTGCATGATGATCCCCCTGCTTCGCCTCACGAAAGTTCCGGACTGCGCTGGCGCGTGGCGAATCCTCCAATTCCTACCGAGGCTAACCCTGCGAGCAGAAACCGAGAAGGTGCAAGGAAACTGCTGGACGGTGGTCGAGAAGCGACTACAGCAATTCCAGGAGGAGGAATGGGAGCTCCTTTTCTCGGAAGTCAGCATCATACTGCCGAACCCACAACCAAGCAGACACCAACCCGACCCCAAAGGGATGTGTGCCAGGGCGGAGGGCCTGGTACGGAAGGCGAACTTGGCAAAAGCATTGTCAGCGTTACAATCGGCCCCGCTCGCCGAGCAAACCCCCGCGACACTCGCGACACTTCGCGCCAAGCATCCGCTGGCAGGACAACCGACACCTGGATGGGTTACCTGATACGAATCGTTGGACCTGGCAATCACAACCGACGAATTCCGCGACTATTTAGCTTAGTGCCCAAACGGGATAGGTACTGGGCCGTCGGGGACCTGCTTTGAACATCTGCGTGACCCCGCGCTGGTGAACGGGGAGGTCTTCCTGCTGCTGCATACAGTTATCAACACGCTACTCATCACTCACCTAACCAAGCCGCTAAGGGACCTACTGCTACCATCACGGCTGATAGCCTTAGAGAAACGGGAGGAGGCGTCAGACCGATAGCAATAGGCGAGGCAATCGTTAGGATTGCAGCAAAGGCAGCGTTACGAAAGCTCTCGGCTGACATCCGTCGCTTTTTTCTCCCAGTCCAGTATGGCGTGGTGGTAGCAGGTGGGGCGGAGACCATAATACATACTACACGAGCCATGCTAGACGAGGACCCAACGCGGATTGCAGTTCAACTGGACATCGAGAATGCTTTCAATTCGGTGGAACGAGAGTGTTTCTTCTCGTCGCTCAAGTGGATGGCACTCGAGCCACTGCTTCCGCTGGTTCGCTCTCTGTACGGCGAGCCGACACGCCTCCTCCTGGACCCGGGCTTCGACGAACAACACATCGTGAGCGCCAGAGGGGTCCGGCAGGGAGACCCCCTGGGGCCCATGCTATTCGCGGCGGCAATCCAGCCAACCCTCCTGAAAGCAGCAGCTATGTGCCCTTCGGTGGCAGTGATGGCGTACGCTGACGACATCACGATCATCGGCGCTCCGACACAAGCGATAAAGAGCGTGAACATCATCACGGATGAGCTGCGCAAGTGTGGACTGAGGTGCAACATGGGTAAATCATCCGTGTGGTGCCCGGCCGGCTGCTCAGACGACCTCCTGGAAGGACTGGTGGCGGCGATCGACGGCATCCGTGTGCTCGGAAGTCCGGTGGGGACAAGGGAGTATGGGCGGAGGCTCATACGAACGGCTCTCAACACAGCAGCGGCGCCGCTCTCGCTCATCGGTAGAATGCACCCGCAACACGTGCTACTGCTGCTCTCAAGATGCATGTCACGGCGCATCTCCTACCTGCTCAGAACGACCCCGGCTGACACACTGCCACTGGTGGAATGGCGGGACTGGAATGAAGATCTGCTCTGGACCGCGCTCAAGGCGGCAAAGATGGAGGCACCGGCTAGTGAATGGAGCAGAGCCTCGTGTGGCGCCAGTCGACACTACCGGTCTGCTTAGGTGGGCTAGGGCTCATAGACCCACTCCCGGAGGCCCCGGCGGCATATCTTGCCTCGCTGCATGCGGCCAACACACTCCTGCGACAAACGGTGATGGAGCCCGACAACCCTCTACAACACGTGGCGGACCTGCTATCGCCCATGAGGGAGGATGGGACGGAGGGGGGAGGAGGGGCGACGCTCCATGATCTCAGGAGCCGACTCCCGGAGCAGGCCCGCGAGATCCTGAAGACGCACCACCAGAAGGGGGAAGGGAAAGGGCACCTGCAGCTACTCCTATCGAGGTATATCAACCAGGATAGAGCTGCGGAGCTGGTAGGCGACACCAGGGCAGACAAGCCAGGGGTAGACAACGGACACGTGATCCGACTAATAGCACTGCAAGGGGTGGGGGCCGGAGATTGGCTTCATGCGGTCCCCACAAGGGGTGACTTGACCTTCTCACCCGGACAGCTTGCAGTGGCGCTCGGTTTCCGCCTGGGGCTGCCCCTGTCGGTGACAGAGAGGTGCCCCTGCAAAGGGAAGCGGTCGGCCATACGGGATAGGAGCCTGCCGAACCACTTGCTGCGGTGTGCTGATGGGGGGGACCGCACGAACACCCACAACTCACTGGCGTATGCGGCGCTGCGGATGGCCAGGGAAGCAGGTTACACTGCCTTGCACGAGACGACAATCCTCTCGCCTATAACTAACCAAAAGCGAGCGGACATTGTCATCCGTGACACGGAGTCGAATGAGACCTACGTGACAGATGTCACGGTCACGGACCCGGTCCTGCAGCGGCGAGACAAGCGAGCGGTGAAGCCGCCGGGGTGGGCGGCGGAGGATGCGGCAAGGGTGAAGCGGGGACTGTATGATGGGCGGCTTGGCTTTGTAGGGGTGTTCGGCCTGGCGGTGGAAACCTATGGGGCCTTGGCCAAGGACACCCAGCGGTTCCTCCGCCTCCTAGGCACGCAAGCAGCAAAGACGAAGCACAGACAGGGGCGGCTGACGGCCGTAGCCTCTAAGTTCACAGCGCACTACCAAAAGCGATGGTCGGTAATGCTCCAGCGCTGCCAAGCAAATGCCCTGATGGCCAAATCCAACAGGGCACTCGAGGCAGCGCACCCACAGGCAGCGGCTGACCCGTGGGAGCCTAGCCTCGGGGACCTGTGGCAGGTCCTCGAGGATGACCTGGCCCAGCTACTCGACTTGGGGGCCCGCCCAAACACAGAGGGCTCCCCTGTACTGTGCAGGACAGGAGGGGATTGAGGCGCCCTGCAGGAGGACGAGCGGGCCAGAAATGATGTTACAGTAGGGGCAGGTGTGGTGGCTAAGCAGCCAAGCATGGCAAGCCGGCCCAACATAGGCCCAGATTGTGATTCTGCTCATTATAAACTTGCATGCATAGGCCAATATGCTTGTTAGGACTGCCGTTGCCCTACATGTACCCTATACACACATCAATGCAGGACTGCTTGAGAGAGAGAGAGAGAGAGAGAGAGAGAGAGAGAGAGAGAGAGAGAGAGAGACCATTTGAGAGAGGATCCTAGCCTCTGCCCTCTCCCTTTGCCCTCTGCCCTCTCCTCTGTGAGCTACTTAAGAGGCCTTCCTGGCCTCATCTCCTCATTGTTGGGTGGGTTCAGATTTTTTCGCTCGTGCCGGCCAACGTGCCGCGCCGAGCAAACGCGTGTGTGGGAGCAGGCGTCGCTGCCCACATCGCTGGGTGGCATCGGCATTACAGACCCGCTCGTTGAAGGGATCTACGGTTTCACAGCGAGTTTCACTCAAGCGGCGCTGTTCTTGTCCTCCCTGGCGCTAGCACTGGAGAATGCTTTGACGATCGCTCAGAACCGCTGGCGTTGCTGACACCGTTACTACACCTCTCGCGAAACTCGGAGTCAGAGACAGGTTGGCGTCTGCTGTTGTTTCTCCCGCGCCTGACTCTCCGCCAAACCTCACCGCAACGACCAGACTGGCCGAAAATCAAAGCCCGGCTCCGAGCCTTCCAGCGTGGCGAATGGGAGCAATTGTACCTGGACGCAGTGGACGCAGTCAACACGCCACCACCGCCACGACACCAGCCAGATGCGACCGGGGTGATCAACCGAGCTGCGAAACGTGGCAGCCTGCGACGAGCCGTCCTCGCCCTGGAGTCAACGCCCGTCTGCACTCCCAGCCCCGAAATCCTGGAAGAGCTGCGCCAAAAACACCCCCCGGCTGCGCACGAGGAAGTGCCTTGGCCCACGGCGCAGGAGTCAACACTTTCAATCGCCCACGCGGACTTTGCCAAAATGTTGGGCAGATGCGAGAATGGAGTTGGAGCCGTGCCTTCGGGGATGACTTTTGAGCATCTGCGCAACGTGGCCATCACCAACGCACTGGTCAGCACCCATCTGCACGCCTTGGTCAACACCATTCTGGGTGGAAATTTGCCAGACTCGGTGGCGAACCTCCTCACCGCGTCACGTCTCATCGCCTTGGCCAAACCTGGGGGAGGTGCCCGGCCAATCGCAATCGACGAATGCCTTACGAGGCTGGCTGCCAAGGCAGCCCTGTCAACCATGGGAGAAGGTGCGCGTGAACTTTTCCTGCCACTACAGTACGGCGTGGCAGTGCCAGGTGGATCCGAGGCAGTCATCCATGCGGCTAGAGCCTTCCTGGACGCCCGCCCCACCAGCCTGGTTCTGCAAGCGGGCATCTCGAACGCGTTCAACAGCATTTCGCGAACAGCCATTGCCACTGCGTTACAAGCCCCCGCCCTCTCGCCACTACTCCAACTAGTGAAACTAACCTACGGTAACCCGTCGCAGTTGCTCCTGGATGTCAATTTCAACACCGACCCACTGCGAAGTGAACGCGGAGTCCGCCAGGGAGACCCACTAGGCCCGTTAGTGTTCGTGGCAAGGATACATGCCACACTTAGTGAAACCGCAGACGCTCACCCCGACGTGCTCTGTTTGGCGTATGCGGACGACGTGACTTTTCTGGGTGACGCGGGGCACACTGTAGCAGCTTTCACTCACTTCACGACCAAGTTGGCACACTTGAGCCTCAAGCACAACCCTCAGAAATGTGCTGCATGGAGTTTGAGTGCGCCGAAGACAGCCACCCTCCCTCCAGGAATTCCATTCTCAAAGGACGGCATACGGCTACTAGGAAGTTTCGTCGGGCCTCGACATTCCTAGCAAAGCAGCTCGAAGAGATGGCGAAGCCGCTGACACTTCTAGAACGGGCGGATCCGCAGGTGGCGTCACTGCTCATTGTCAAACTTATATGCTATAGTCTATCTAGGCTGTAGTGGGGTAGACACTAAGGGGTATGGTTTCCTAGGGTTTCATACTTGTACCCTTCACATTCCTTAGTCAATCATTCCTCATTCTTCACATGGTATAGAGCGGGTTCCCTAGTGGGACCGTTTCTTCCAAGGGCCCACCTTCGAAAGTTTTTTTTAGCCTGCCCTAAATGCGCTTCGCGTCCTGCCCGAAAATTTTGCGCCCCCTTAGTGGCCTGCCCCTTAACGGCCCCTTTGTGGCCCCTTCGCGGCCCCCTTAGTGGCCCCCCTTTCGCGGCCCCTTAGCGGCCCCTTCGCTGCCCCTTAGCGGCCCCCCTTCGCGGCCCCTTCGCTGCCCCTTAGCGGCCCCCCTTTGCGGCCCCTTCGCGGCCCATTCGCGGCTCCTTCACGGCCCCTTAGTGGCCCCTTCGTGGCCCCTTCGCTGCCCCTTCGCGGCCCCTTAGCGGCCCCTTCGTGGCCCCTTCGCGGCCCCTTCGCGGCCCCGCCCCGTCACCAGTCGCGGCCCCGCCCCGTCGCCACCCGGGTGTCCCCCCTCCCTCGTCGCGACGCCTCCTCAGGACCCGCGCGTCGCCCCCGCCTCGTCGCGACGCCCCTGCGGGACCCGCGAGGCACGACTCCTGCGCGTCGCGACGCTCTTACGGGACCCGGGCGTCGCCCCCACTCGTCGCGACGCCCCTGCGGGACCCACGCGGCGTCATCCCTGCCCGACGCGGCGCCCTGCCCTAACCCGCGCCCCTGCAGCAGCCGCCCCTGCTGCAGCCGCCCCTGGTCTCTGGAGCAGCCGCCCCTGCAGCAGCCGCCCCTGGTCCCTGGAGGAGCCGCCCCTGCAGCTGCCGCCACTGGCGGCCACTGGAGCAGCCACCCCTGCAGCAGCCGCCCCTGGCCCCTGGGGCAGCCGCCCCTGCAGCAGCCGCCCCTGGCCCCTGCAGCAGCCGCCCCTGCTGCAGCCGCCCCTGGCCCCTGGAGCAGCCGCCCCTGCAGCAGCCGCCCCTGGCCCCTGGAGCAGCCGCCCCTGCAGCAGCCGCCCCTGGCCCCTGGAGCAGCCGCCCCTGCAGCAGCCGCCCCTGGCCCCTGGAGCAGCCGCCCCTGCAGCAGCCGCCCCTGGCCCCTGGAGCAGCTGCCCCTGGAGCAGCCGCCCCCTGTAGCTGCCGCGGAGCCCTCGCCCTGCAGTGGTGCCGGCCTCGCCATTGCCGCCATCGTACGCCTGCCCTTCTTGCCACTGGTGAGCACTGTCCTGCCCGTACTGCTGTTACTGCTGCTCCTGCTGCTACTGCTCTTTCTACTGCTACTGCTACTAGTGCTGCTACTGCTGCTCCTGCCCGTACGTCATTCGCACTGGTGCTAGGACTGGCCAGCCTTGCGGGACGTTTGGTCACACAGAGTCCCGCTGCTTCGCCCGTCTGAGCGACGCCTGGCGTACAGAGTTTGGCGACGCGGCTGAGCTCCCCGACTGGGTGGAGCTGCTTAGGCAGAGGGTAAATGTCTATGCTCTTGACTATGATGCTATCCTCACTGCCATGTATGCATTGCCTACTAGTGCTGAGGGTGCCTGCTACCTGTGTGTGTCGCTTGACCCCGGTCTCCAGTCTGCTGCTCTCGGTACTGGTGAGGCTGCTGCTCTAGGTGCTGGTACGTCTCCTGCTCCAGGTGCTGGTGAGGCTGATGCTCTAGGTGCTCGTGGGTCTACTGCTCCAGGTGCTGGTGAGTCTGCTCTCTCTGGTGCTGTGCCTGCTGCGGTCTTGCACACCTTCACCCTTGACTCGTGTGCTTCCCGCTCCTTCTTTCGCGACCACACCACACTGACGCCGCTTAGTCGGCCGGTTGCGGTCTCCCTGGCAGACCCCTCTGGGGGTCCTGTCCTTGCTCACTTCTCCACTGTGCTACCGTGTCCAGCGGCCCCGTCTGGCTCCCTGTCCGGTCTTTACCTCCCCTCGTTCTCTACGAACTTGGTGAGTGGTGCTGACCTGCAGGATGGGGGAGTTGACCAGTTCACTCCTGCGAGTCAGCGGGTGACCCACTGCACGTGTGCTCGGACGGGCCGACACTTGACCACCTTTACCCGTCAGCCGGGGTCGAGCCTGTACACACTGACTACCGAGTCTCCTCCGGTTAATGCGTCTGGTCAGGTAGCTGCGTCGGGTCAGGTGTTTGCTGCAGCGTCCAGGTCTGGTCCTGAGTCTGCCCCCTGCTCGTGTCGCCTCCTGTCCCACCAGACCCTCCTCTGGCACCACCGCCTTGGTAACCCCTCCCTGCCTCGTCTCCGAGGCATGGCCTCCCGTTACCTTATCTCTGGTCTCCCCCGGTCCCTCCCTCCCCTTCCTCCGGGGCCTGCCCCTACCTGTGTTCCCTGCGTCGAGGGGCGGCAGCGCGCCGCTCCTCACTCCTCCGAGTTTCCGCCGACAGAGGCTCCGCTGCAGACTCTTCATATGGACGTGTGGGGCCCAGCCCGCGTCCGTGGACAGGGTCACGAGCGTTACTTCCTGCTGGTAGTTGACGACTACTCGCGTTATACCGCAGTCTTCCCCTTGCGCACCAAGGGTGAGGTCACTGGGGTGTTGATCTTCTGGATCCGCGCTGCTCATCTCCAGCTCAGAGAGAGTTTCGGCTCGGACTTTCCTGTTCTGCGTCTGCACTCCGACAGAGGCGGAGAGTTTTCCTCCGACCTTCTGCGAGCCTTCTGCCGTGCGAGGGGCATCCGCCAGACCTTCACGCTTCCGGCCTCTCCGCAGTAAAATGGGATTGCTGAGCGCCGCATTGGCATGGTCATGGACGTCGCTCGTACGTCCATGATCCATGCGGCTGCTCCCCATTTTCTGTGGAAGTTCGCGGTTCAGTACGCGGCGCATCAGATCAACCTTCAGCCCCGTGTCTCCTTGCCGGAGACCTCCCCCACCCTGCGGTGGACGGGGAAGGTTGGCGATGCTTCTGCGTTCCGTGTCTGGGGATCTCGGGCTTTCGTTCGAGACTTGTCTGCGGACAAGCTGTCCTCCCGTGCTGTTCCCTGCGTCTTCCTTGGCTTCCCCCCTGACGCGCCTGGTTGGCAGTTTTACCACCCCACCTCGCGCCGTGTTCTGTCCTCCCAGGACGTCACGTTTGTCGAGTCGGTTCCCTACTACCATCTCTTCCCCTACCGCACTGCCCCCCTCCCCCCCCCCCGCCGCTCTTCCTTGCGCCAGGTCCCCCCCCCGGTTGACCCCCTCCCCCCTCAGGGCCCTGCCCCGTCAGGTGTGTCCCAGGTAGACGCAGTCGAGCCCGTCGAGGTAGCTGTTGACTCTGGTGCTGCTAGGGGTGCTGAGCCTGAGCGTGCTGACCCTGGGGGTGCTGCGTCTGGGGGTGCTGAGCCTGGGGTTGCTGAGTCTGGGGGTGCGGAGCCTGAGGGTGCTGGGCCTACTCGAGTGGAGCCTGGTGGTGCTGGGCCTGGAGGTCCTTCGGGTGCTTCGTCCCGGCGGGAGCTGCCCTCTCCCCAGGAGCTGCGTGAGTGGTTTGCTCACCGCTGGAGTCGTGCTGCTAGAGCTGGTGGTGCTACCGGTGCTGGAGGTTCTGTGGTTGCTGGAGGTTCTGGAGCCACGGGTCCCGGAGGTGCTCGTACCGGCGGTACTGGAGCTGCTGGGCCTGGTGGTGCAGCTGGTGCTGGAGCTGGAGGTGCTCCTGGCGTAGGCGCTGCTGCAGGTGCTGCTGGAGCTGGAGCTGCTGGAGGTGTTGACGCTAGAGGTGCTGCTGGAGCTGGTGCTTCTGCGGGTGCTGGAGTTGGCGCTGCTGGCGCTGCTGGTGGTGCTGCTGGAGTTGGCGCTGCTGGGGGTGCTACTGGAGCTGGTGGAGCTGCTGGCGCTGGTGCTGATACTAGGAGTGCTGGTGCTGTCCCTGCTTGTCTTGGAGGCGCTGCGCGGCCACGGCCGTACTTCGTTCCGCTCCTTGAGCAGGTTCTTCGTCTCCCGCCTTCTATTGGTCCTGCTCCTTCCTTAGAGTGTCCACCGCCTGTCCAGTCCGAGTCACAGTTACAGCTCGCCTCCCCACTGCCTGCTCCTCCTCCCTACACTGGTCCTACTGGAGGTCTTGCTGAGCGTCGTGAGCCTGAGTCGCGTCCTGTGTCGCCTGGGCCTCGTCCTGAGTCGTCTGTTCGGGCTCCTCGCACTCGTCGTCGTGTTCCACGGCAGCGTCCTCCTGCGGTCCCCGGCACGCACCAGATGGCACTGCGTCCCTCCACTGCTCCACTGCGCATCCCTTTGTCGTCTCCTCCAGAGTCCTCTCTTCCTGCTCTGGCCGACCCGGAGTCTGACTCCCTTCGTGCGGCCAGTCCTACTGTCACGCGTCTCCTGGCTACTGTTGTCACTGACCCTTCCTTTGAGTCCACTTCTGCGTCTGCCTTAGTTGCTGAGCTGGTCGACTTCGCTGCTCACTGTCGTCTAGACTACGCTGCGAGTCTTGTTGCTGAGTCTGAGTCTGCCTGTCCTCCGTCCGTCGGGGGTGAGTGTGCTCTTAGCACGGACGTCCTTGAGGACAGGCAGGAGGAGCTCGAGTGCTTTGCTGCTGCTTTACCTCATCTCGCGTCCATGCTGCTTGCCCCTGAGGGAGACCCGGATGCACCAGACATCCCGACTCCGCGTTCTTACGCAGAGGCGGTAGAGGGTCCCTACTCCTCTCAGTGGCAGATAGCCATGGACGCAGAGATGGCTTCCTGGAAGTCCACAGGCACCTACATCGACGAGGTTCCCCCACCTGGGGCGAACATCGTCAGTGGCATGTGGATTTTCAGGGTGAAGCGGCCGCCGGGTTCTCCGCCTGTCTTCAAGGCGCGTTACGTGGCTCGAGGCTTCAGTCAGCGGCAGGGAGTAGACTACTTTCAGACCTTCTCTCCCACCCCGAAGATGACCACTCTTCGGGTGCTGATGCACATAGCCGCTCAGTGTGACTACGAGCTTTACTCTCTTGACTTCAGCACTGCTTTCCTACAGGGCAGCCTGCACGAGGAGATCTGGATGCGCCGCCCTCCTGGCTTCACTGGGTCGTTTCCTCCTGATACCCAGTGGAGCCTCCGGCGGCCAGTCTACGGTCTCCGCTAGGCTCCCCACGAGTGGCACGACACACTAAGGACTACGCTTGCGGCTCTTGGGTTTGCTCATTGTACTGCTGACCCGTCGCTGATTCTACGCACCGACACCTCGCTGCCGCCGTTCTACATCCTCGTGTACGTCGACGACTTGGTCTTTGCTACTGCTGACACTACTGGACTCGCCCACGTGAAGTCGGAGCTGCAGAAGAGACACACGTGCTCAGACCTGGGTGAGCTGCGCAGCTATCTTGGCTTGCAGATCACCCGGGACAGAGCACGGCGCACCATTACCTTGACTCAGTCACACATGGTGCAGCAGGTCCTTCAGCGCTTCAACTTCACGTACTCCTCGCCTCAGGCCACTCCTCTGTCTACGCGCCACTCGCTCTCAGCTCTGCCTTCCGATGAGTCCGTAGAGCCGAGTGGCCCATACCCAGAGCTTGTTGGCTGCCTCATGTACCTGATGACCTGCACTCGTCCTGACCTAGCATACCCTCTTAGCATCTTGGCACGCTATGTTGCTCCTGGGAGACACCGACCAGAGCACATGGCTGCAGCGAAGAGGGTGTTGCGCTACTTGTGCAGTACGTCGGGCATGGGGCTAGTGCTTGGAGGTCGGAATTCAGTGGTCCTCACTGGTCACGCAGACGCTTCTTGGGCTGACGACTTGGCTACGCAGCGGTCGTCACAGGGTTACATCTTCAGCCTTGGTTCCGGCTCTGTTTCGTGGCGGTCTACCCGCTCGTCTTCTGTTCTCGACTCCAGCTGTGAGGCCGAGATCTACGCAGGGGCCATGGCTGCACAGGAGTTACGCTGGCTCACCTACCTGCTGACCGACCTGGGAGAGCCGCCTCGTTCTCCTCCAGTTCTGTACGTAGACAACAAGGCCATGCTGGCCTTGTGTCGGGAGCACAGACTGGAGCACAGAACGAAGCACATTGCTCTTCGCTACTTCCTTGCTCGTGAGCTGCAGCAGCGTGGTCAGCTGCGCCTTGCTTACGTGGCCTCTCAGGCCAACACTGCTGATATCTTTACCAAGGCACTTCAGCCTTGTGATCATCAGCGCTTTTGTACGATGCTAGGTCTTGTGCCTACTTGGCCTCACTTTCTCACTTCTTGACCTTGCTTGTACTGTGATCTATATATACCTGCACTTGCTTGTTTACCTTTATATATATAACCCTGCATGTGAACTGGCCTTGTGGCCTTGAACCTGTGCTCGGAATGTGTGGTGACGTTGTGATCCACCCTGAGCTTGCTTTGCTTTGCTTGACTGGTCTTGTGACCCCTTGTTCTCCCCCACTTTGCCTATGGGGGTGTGTCAAACTTATATGCTATAGTCTATCTAGGCTGTAGTGGGTAAGACACTAAGGGGTATGGTTTCCTAGGGTTTCATACTTGTACCCTTCACATTCCTTAGTCAATCATTCCTCATTCTTCACACTCATTACGCGATGTATCTCGAGGCGTGTCGCATACCTCACGAGGACAACGCCCCTGCACCTCCTCCCCCGAGATAGATGGAGCCAGTGGGGTATGGACCTGCTCACCACGCTCCTTACCTCTTGCGATATCCGCATGCCGACATGCAGAACTAAGCAAAAACGGGTCTGGGAGCAGGCGTCGTTAGTGCCGTCACTGGGGGGCCTGGGCGTCACGGACCCCCTCATTGAGGGGATTTACGGCTTCACGGCGAGCTTCACCCAGGCGGCGCTCCTCCTTAACGAACTCCCGCTAGGAGACGAGAACGTACTGACTCTAGCACGGAATCACATGCTCTTGCCGCGGGACAGCACCACGCCACTGCACGCTTGGCTGACGGAGTGTGAGGAGGCGCTACCGTCAGATGCGCGGGAGATATTAGAAAAGGAGCGGCTGGAGCGATCTGACATCCGGCTCCAGCACGTGCTCGGACTGAAGGTGCATGGGAGTAGATATGCCGTGCAGGTACAGGCGACGAAGCGCATGCGGCTGAATCCACTCGCGGGACACACGCAACGGATGTATTCCCTGACTGGCTATGGCACCGGCGACTGGATCACGGCGATCCCGGTCGCTCCCACGAGACGGATTCGGCTGGTACAGTTTGCTAACGCAGTACGCTTCCGACTCGCGTTGCCATTCTCAACCCCCAAGAACTGTGACTGCTCGGAGCACACGGCCATCACTGACCCCCGCCTCCCAAATCACCTGCTTCGCTGCGGCACGGGCAAGCACCGCATAAACACTAACAATGAGCTGCGGGACGCCTGCGTTAGCATGGCGCAGGATGCGGGCTTTATAGTTCACCGGGAGTCCACCCCCTACTGCCCCATTGAAGAGCAAACGGCTGATTTCACAATGTCGGACAGGAGCAGCGGGGCGGTTTACATTTGTGACATCACCGTCACTGATCCTATAAGCACCAGAGACCCGGAGGCTCAGAAAGGCAGGGGATGGGCGGCGCGTGAACAGGCCGACAAGAAAATTCAGCATTACGCCAACCGCTCGGAGACAGTGGGTTTGTTCCCTCTAGCAGTGGACACCTACGGCTGCCCGTGCGCGGAGGTACCCGTCTTCCTCAAGCTCCTTGCAGACACAGCGGCTCGGCAGCACTTCAACGCCAACTCAAAATCCTTCTATGCCGCCAAGATCCTGCATCAGTTCCGCCAGCGATGGTCAGTGGCCCTGCAAAGGGCTCAATTTGTGGGACTCCTAATGAAGTTGGGTGAGGCGGCTGCAGCAGAGAACCCTCCGGTGGGAGGCATTGGGCACGAACTGCACCTCGGGGATTGTTTTGCAGTAGTGGAGCCTCTTCTAGAGCTCTGGATTGTGATTTGGATAGGATCTTTGCTGTTGGTTTGGTTGTATGCCCTTCCCTACCGTGCATGTGTGTACCTATCTGACCTATCAATATACGGACCATTAGAGAGAGAGAGAGAGAGAGAGAGAGAGAGAGAGAGAGAGAGAGAGAGAGAGAGAGAGAGAGAGAGAGAGGGGTCCTAGCCTCTGCCCTCTCCCATAGCCCTCTGCCCTCTCCTCCAGTGAGCTACTTAAGAGGCATCTCTTGGCCTCTCTTCCTCATTATTCAGTGTTGGTTCAGAAATTTTTGCTCGCTCGAGAGAGCGAGAGAGAGAGGGTCCTAGCCTCTGCCCTCTCCCATAGCCCTCTGCCCTCTCCCATAGCCCTCTGCCCTCTCCTCCAGTGAGCTACTTAAGAGGCATCTCTTGGCCTCTCTTCCTCATTATTCAGTGTTGGTTCAGAGCTACACTAAAGTAAGTCCCCAAGCCATGGGGAAGAAGAAGCCGACAACCAAAACAGTAGCCAAGGCAACACCTACATCCGCTTCACCCGCCGCCCAAGCCACCGGAGCACACACACGATCGCAGGGACGATCCCAAGCGGGCACTCCTCAGCAGCCATGGCTACCATGCGGAAAGCCGCAGCACCAGGTCCATCGTCCAGCAAAGGGTCCGCGGGCTCAAGCGGCAGATGCAGGACATCCCACAGCGCACCCGACACTGCACGCCGCACCCACCCCTGCTGGTCTTCATTCATCTGCGGATCCCGGGCCACCAGCTCCCGCGACTGAAGGGCGTCATGCAGGAGGTCAAGCACAAACGACAGCTCTGTCACGCAGCGGCCAACCTCCTCCAGGTGCATCCCATGGGACTGGTAAGCCCCGTCTCCAGGCCGCCGCTCACCCCAAGGAGGGCTCGGGGGGGAAGTGTTCCGGTTCCAGTTCCCTTCACGCGGCACATGGGGCCACGAGACACCATCCCAATCCACCTCAGGGTCACGAGGGGTGCCAGGCACCTCGTCTTTGCTCCAGTAGCCGCGGGAGAGGCCAGGCACCGGCAGATGCTGCGGGAACGCAGGATGGCGGGGGACGGGGAAAGCGCAAGACACAGCAGATGAGTGATGGGCAGGGGAGAACATCATGCGGCGAGCGGGGAGGAGACGACAACGTGGGGAACTCACAAATCCGAACCAAGCCGCAGGGGGGCGAGACCCCGGCACAAGGAGGTGCTGGCGCTCAAGCCCATGACGGGCGGGAACAGGGAAAGGGAGCCCGCGAGGAGCAGACGCCACCACATCCAGCCGAGGTGCGTACGAATACGCAAACGGCGCAACAGGAGTTGGCCCCGACAAGGGCGGCGCATGAGGCGGAGGAGACGGTTGAGGGGGTGGCGGCGCCGCGCCTGGCCCTGGTGCCGACGACGGGGGATGCGCCTGTACGCCAAACGGAGGTGCGGGATCGGGCTGAGGAGGAGGAGAGACGGGGGCAGAAGGACACGTCCGCGTAGGCAACGCCGACTCCGGCGCTGGAGGGGGCGGCCGCGGCGGAAGGATTGGCGGCGCAGACTGCGCTGGCGCAGCCGGCGCACGCGAGCGAGACGTCGCGGACTGTGACTGGGGCGGAGGGAGTTGCAACGGCTGGGACTGTGTGGCAGGAGCTTGAAGCTGGGGTCGAAGACGAGCCTGGCCGGACAGTGGCGGGCGAGGGAGACGACGGCGACAGAAAGAATGGCCGCGCGCACGGAGAAACGGATGAGTGCGCCCGTGAGGGGAGCGGTACACGGGCTCCCTTGGTCGAGCAGGCGTGCTCGGTGGCGCAGAAGGCGCGGCGCCAACACCCGCAGTCAGGCAGTCCGCGACGGCTCGGAACAGGGCTGGCACCTGCCCGCCCTGGGCCGCTGGTAGGGTGGGCACAGCAGGAGATCCCGCCGCCACGATCACTTCACGCCGAGGCGGCCGGCACCGGCCCGTCATCAGGTACAGGGTACGAGGCGGGACGGCCCCACGAAAGAGCTGAACGGGTGGAGGCCGAGGCGGAAGACAGGGCGGCGGTCGTAGAAGAGGAGCAAGTGACCGTGATTGACAGGGGGAACACCGCGGCAGAGGCTGCTGCGAGAACGCGTAGCGGAGGCGGCGGCGGGAAACCCGCCAGCAGGAACTCGCGGACGAGCGCCGGTGGCGGGGAGGGGACGCGGCGGACGAGGTGCGCGCGGAAGGGCAGGGCGAAGAGGCCTTGCAGCAGCTGTGGCTAGAGAGAAAACCAGATCTGGACCGTGGCGGGAAAGGCACGGGAGGCCGGAGCGACAGCAGGGAGGAGATCCAATGAATGACTGCGAAGAGGATGGGGACGAGGAATATATGGAGGAGGAACAGGGGGATTCGGAGGACGTGTCACTAGAGGATGAGCAAGGTATCCCAGCGGGAGGGACAAACCGAGGGGCAAGGGGTGAGGGAAACCATGCTGACGCCAATGAGGGCGAGTCACGTGGCGTCCAGCCCTGTGAGACGGCCAGCAAGGCAAGATCGCCAGCAGATATCGCCGATGACTCAGACGTCTGGCGCCAGGTGGAAGGGTGGGAACTGGGGCCAATGTGTTGCAGTGCCCAACCCTTTCTGTTCCGAAAGCTTCCCCCCAAAATCCTGGGAGTCTACGCCTACTGCATGACGATCCCCCTGCAGCGACTCGCGAAGGTTCCAGGCTGCGCGGGTGCGTGGCGAATCCTGCAATTCCTACCCAGGTTGACCCTCTGAGCCGAAATTGAGAAGGTTCAGGGAAACCGCTGGGCCGTGGTTGAGAAGCGACTTCAGCAATTTCAAGAAGAAGAACGGGAGGTGCTCTTCTCGGAAGCCTGCATCAATCCCCCAAACCCCCAACCAAGCAGACACCAACCAGACCCGGAAGGCATGTGTGCCCGAGCAGAGGGCCTAGTACAGAAGGCGAACCTGGCGAAAGCCTTAGCGGCGTTACAGTCAACCCCCCTCGCCGAGCAATCACCAGCGACACTCGTTGCACTTCGCGCTAAACATCCGATAGCCGGGGAGGGAACGCCAGAATGGGTTACCGGATACGAAACATCGTCCCTGACGATAGCGGCTGACGACTTTCGTGAAGTCTTAGCTAAGTGCCCGAATGGGATTGGGGCGGGGCCATCGGGAACGTGCTTTGAACACTTACGTGACCCCGCGCTGCTGAACGGGGAGGTCTTCTTGCTCCTGCACCAAGTAATCAACTCGCTGATGAGTACCTACCTTAGTGCGTCCCTTAGGGATCTTCTCCTACCAGCGAGGCTGATAGCTTTGGAGAAGCCAGGAGGAGGGGTCAGACCGATAGCAATCGGTGAAGCGATAATTAGGCTAACGACGAAAGCGGCGCTGCGGAAACTCTCGCCCGATATTCGGAAATTCTTCCTCCCAGTCCAATTTGGTGTGGCGGTGCCCGGAGGAGCAGAGACAGTGATACACGCCACCCGAGCACTGCTGACGGACGACCCAACTCAAATCGCAATACAGCTGGATGTCGAGAACGCATTCAACTCCGTAGAACGTGGAAGTTTCTTCACAGCACTCAAATGGACAGCGCTTGAGCCGCTTCTACCGCTGGTTCGCACGCTGTATGGCTCACCGGTACGCCTCCTACTAGATTCGGGCTTCGACGAACGATACATCGAGAGCGCTCGAGGTGTGCGCCAGGGAGACCCACTGGGGCCGATGCTCTTTGCAGCGGCCATACAACCAACCCTATTGAGGGCAGCGGCGATGTACCCCAACACGGTGGTAATGGCGTACGCGGACGACATCACAATCATCGGTGCTCCGGCGGAGGCGATTAAGGGAGTGAACGTCCTCATCGAGCTACGCAAGTGCGGACTGCGATGGAACTTGGAGAAGTCGTCAGCGTGGTGCCCGGCAGGTTGCTCGGAAGTTCTCCCTGAGGGACTGGTGGCGGCGGTCGACGGGATACGGGTGCTGGGGAGCCCGGTGGGGACTAGAGAGTACGGGAAGAGGTCCATACGAACGACCCTGAGCACGGTGGCGGCGCCACTGAACCTCATCGGCAAACTGCACCCACAACACGCACTCCTCCTCCTCTCGAGATGTGTGTCGAGACGCATCTCTTACATGCTCCGGCCTACCCCGGCTGACACACTACCACTGGTGGAATGGAGGGATTGGAGTGAGGAACTGCTGTGGACGGCACTCCAAGCGGCAAAGATGCATGCTCCTACGAGCGAACTGGAGCAGAGCCTGGTCTGGCGCCAGGCCACGCTACCGGTGTGCCTCGGGGGCTTGGGGCTGATAGACCCGCTTTTTGAGGCACCAGCAGCATACCTGGCCTCCCTACACGCAGCCAACACTCTCCTCAGGCACATGGCGATGACGGCAGACAACCCACTGCAGCAGGTGACAGACCTGTTGTCACCAATGGGAGGAATTCAGGGGGCAGCGGCAGGAGGGGTGACGCTCAGGGACCTTCGGAACCGGCTCCCAGAGCAGGCTCGGGAGGTCCTGAAGGAGCACCACCAGAAGGGGGAGGTAAAGGGGCACCTGCAGCTGATCCTCTCAAAGCACATAAACCTAGATAGGGCGGCCGAGCTCATGGGAGACACAAGGGCGGACAAGCCCGGAGCCGACAATGGACACGCGATCCGGCTCATCAGCCTGCAAGGGGTGGGGGCGGGAGATTGGTTGCATGCTATCTCCACAAGAGGTGACCTCACTTTCTCCCCCGGACAGTTTGCAGTGGCGCTCGGCTTCCGGCTAGGTCTGCCCGTGGCGGTCACGGAAAAGTGCCCCTGCAAGGGGAAGCGGTCAGACATCGGGGACAGAAGCCTGCCAAACCACCTGTTGCGGTCTGCCGATGGAGGGGACAGGACTAACACTCACAACGCCCTGGTGTACGCAGCGCTCCGGATGGCTCAGGAAGCGGACTACACGACCTTGCACGAGTCAGCGGCCTTCTCGCCCATAACCAACCAAAAGCGAGCGGACTTGGTGATTTGCGACAAGGAGTCCAACGAGACCTATGTCACTGATGTGACGGTCACGGACCCTGTCCTGCAGCGGCGTGACAAGAGAGCGGTAAAGGCACCGGGGTGGGCGGCAGAGGACGCGGTAAGAGTGAAGCGGGGCCTGTATGAGGGCCGCCCGGGTTTTGTAGGGGTGTTCGGTCTGGCGGTGGAAACCTACGGGGCCCTAGCTAGGGACACCCAACGGTTCTTCCGACTCCTGGGCACCCAGGCTGCTAAGAAGAAGCACAGACAGGGGAGGCTAACTGATGTAGCCTCCCGAATCACGGCGCATTACCGGCAGCGGTGGTCGGTGATGCTCCAGCGCTGCCAAGCAAGTGCCCTGATGGCCAAGTCCAACAGGGCACTTGAGGCAGCGCACCCACAGGCAGCGGCGGACCCATGGGAGCCAAGCCTCGGGGACCTGTGGCAGGTCCTCGAGGATGACCTGGCCCAGCTACTCGACTTCGGTGAGTAGAGGGCCGGGCCGACCCCTAGTGGCCCGCCCAACCGCAGGAGGCCCTCCTCGGCTGGGCAGGAGAAGGGGGTGGGGATTGAGGCGCCCTGCAGAGGTTGGGCAGGCCGGAAGTGATGCAGCTGTGAGGACTAGTGCAGTGACTATGCAGCTTGGCATGGCAGGCAGACAAGCCCAACGAATGCATTGTATGTGACTACGGTCATTGTAGAACTTGCGTGCCTAGGCCATAATGCTTGCTAGGATTGCTGTTGCTTTGCTTGTACCTTGTAAGCACATCAATGAAGGACTGCTTGAGAGAGAGAGAGAGAGAGAGAGAGAGAGAGAGAGAGAGAGAGAGAGAGAGAGAGATGATCCTAGCCTCTGCCCTCTCCCCTTAACCCCCTGCCCTCTCATTTGTGAGCTATATAAGAGGCCCCTCTGGGCCCCTTCACCTCATTGTTCGGTGGGTGCAGAAATTTTCGCTCGTTCGAGAGAGCGAGAGAGAGAGAGAGAGGATCCTAGCCTCTGCCCTCTCCCCTTAGCCCCCTGCCCTCTCATTTGTGAGCTATATAAGAGGCCCCTCTGGGCCCCTTCACCTCATTGTTCGGTGGGTGCAGAAATTTTCGCTCGCGCCGGCCGCCTTCGGCGGCCGACGCTTGACAGCGCGGCCAAAGGCCGCGCTTGAGGGGACAGCAAGTGGCAACACACACAATTGCTCATAAACAAAGGCATTACAAGCATGGCGTTTCCTACGGCAACCTAGACAAGCAAATCACACATGGGGCAATCGGAGCCCGCATCTACATGCGGTGAGCTCCAAGGGCGTGAAGAACGCCCGTCAGGGAGCGCCACAGCTCCCGGACCACAAGCGTGCTTGCGCCGATCGCCGCGGCTCCAGATCCTGCGCGCAAGTGCCGCCTCAGGCCCCGGACAGCCTCGTCAAGCTGTCCCGCAGTAGCAGCGCCACCCTCCACGGGCGCAGCCAGCACGGGCACCAGCAGCACCGCGAGCTGGTCCGCCGCGTCCAGGCAAGAGTCCCGCTGGCGGCCACGGAAGGACTCAGGAGGGATCAGAGGGAGAGACGAGTGGGCCAGCACCTGAATTAGCAGCAGAGCGTGGAGACTGTCAGCGAGGCGGTGTAGCTGTCCGAGAGTCGCCTCGGGAACACGGGTCTGCGGAGGCTGGAGTGCCTCCGCCAGGAACTAGAGCGGCCCGTCAGCATCAGCTGGGAGAGCGAACGGAGCCGCCATCGAGCCGCCACCCGCAGCCACAAACTCCACTCCCGCAACAGGCGGAACCGGCGGTAGATGGAGACGAGAGCCGGGAGCAGGCGCCGATACAGTGGGAGAAGGAGCTGGCGGCGCTTGGATCGGAGGGGGAGGCGCAGCAACAGGCTGCGGGTTCGGGGGGAGCGCAGCCGGACGGGGAGCCTCGTGGGCTGGCAAAGTGCGCAGCGAACTGCTCTGGCTCTGTGCTGCCCTCTCCTCCCAAACCGCCCTCGACACTTCCCGCTGAAGATCCGCCATCGTCATGGGCGGGCGATACCCCCCACCCCCGCCACGAGCGCGGGGACCCCTCCAATCCCCTTGACCCCCAGTGCGACTCTTGCTGGTACCGCCGTGGAGACTCACGCCGGCGACGAGACGACTTGCGGTCCTGGTGGGGAGCGGGGGAATGGGGGCGCGACGAGCGACGGTCAGGCGACGGAGAGCGTGACGGCTGGCCTGCAGGAGCCACCGCCGTCACGGCGGGGGCGGACTGACCCGCCGCCGCAGGCGCAACCGACGGAGCCGGGACGCCAGTGGTGGCGGACGCCGCCTTTGGCGGCAAAGCAGGCGCCAGAGCAGGCTCGCCGGGGGCAGAAGCGGGCAGCGCCACGGGCGCGCCAGGGACGGGAACCGGGGGATCAGCAACGGCCCCAGCAGGTGCAGGTACTGACGGTACAACAACATCAGCCGGCGGAGCGGGAACAACAGCTGGAGGGGAGAGAGCAGCAACATGCTCAGACTGGACAAGAGCAATCACGGCAACGGGAGCCTCGTGTGCGAGGGGAGGAGTCTTTTCAGAGACTGCTGACGCGGGCTTCGGAGCAGGAGGGAGAGGGGGCTTCATCGCCGTGGTCGCCCTTTCGGGTTCCGACAGGGGCTTGGCGACCACAGCCGACCAGGCGGCAGCGCGCTCTGGCGACGGCTCGTCAACACCAGCAATCACCATCGCGAGAGCAAGGAGCCCACGGGGCGAGGAGACAGACGGCTAGCGGGGCAGGCGGAGGACCGGAGAACGGGTACCAGGCAGCAGGACGTATGGCTTTAAGTGCGCTAGACACAGCTAATGAGACTGATGAAAATGCAGACCCTACATATAGTGAAGAGACTCTCCCACCTAGCGAAGATGGCGACGGGGAGGGAGAAGACCGGATGAGGGAGACAGCGAGGGGAATGAGAGAGGAGTCTGTGCATCGTCATGTAGCTGATCGGGGACCGTCGGATGCCGATCGAACGGATGGAAATCCAACCGATCCATCGACCACGGGGACGAGCCGCGCACGACGAAATCGAAGCGCGAATACACTATCAGCGGCCCGCCTGACCCCACCAAACCCCCGCTATTTTTCAGCCGACGAACTGGCGAAGCGAGCAGACTTGTTCGCTGACATCGCGAACTCGGATATTTCAGCACTATGCGAAACCCGGCAACCTACACTGGCACGGCGTTTACCGCCCAATCTATGCCAGCTGTTCTCGTTGGCACTATTGACACCCTTACTCCATCTGTCGCGGAACCCGGAATCCGAGGCTGGATGGCGCCTGCTGCTTTTTCTTCCGCGCCTTACACTTCGCCAAACCTCACCCCGACACTCGAACTGGCCCCAGATCAAGGCTCGGCTCCGAGCCTTCCAGCGTGGCGAATGGGACCAACTGTACCAAGACGCAGTCGAGGCAGTCAACACCCCTCCACCGCCCCAACACCAGGCCGACGCTGTAGGAGTCATCAGCCGAGCCGAGGGCCTGGCAAAACGCGGCAGCCTCCGACGTGCCGTGTTGGCGCTCGAGTCAACTCCAGTCTGCACACCCAGTCCAGAAATCCTGGACGAACTTCACCAAAAACACCCGCCAGCTGCACACGCGACGACGACCTGGCCTGACCCACGTCGGTCCAAGCCGACCATCACCCTCGCTGAATTTGCTAAAATGTTGGGAAGATGCGACAACGGAGTGGGGGCCGGGCCGCCAGGCACGACATTCGAGCACCTGCGCGACGCGGCCGTAACCAGCGCACTGGTCAGCACCCATATGCACGCCCTAGTAAATACAATGCTGGGGGGAAATTTACCAGGTGCGGTGGCAGACCTGCTGACGGCGTCGCGACTCATCGCTCTGGCCAAACCGGGAGGAGGCGCCCGACCAATCGCAATAGGCGAATGTCTGACTAGGCTTGTGGCCAAGGCTGCCATTACAGTCATGGGAGAATCTGCCCGCGAGTACTTTCTACCACTTCAATACGGTGTGGCGGTGCCGCGGGGAGCAGAGGCGGTCATCCACGCTGCCCGTGCTTTTTTTTTATGCCCGTCCCAACAGTCTGGTACTGCAAACGGACATTTCAAACGCATTCAACAGTATTTCGCGACAAGCCATCGCCACGTCGTTACAGGACCCCTGCCTTTCACCACTACTGTCGTTAGTCAAACTGACCTACGGTAACCCGTCACTGCTGCACGTGGACGCTAAATTCAACAGCGAACCTTTAAAAAGCAAACGCGGGGTGCGCCAGGGCGACCCACTTGGACCACTTTTGTTCGCAGCTGGAATACACCCCACACTCCGAGAAACAGCTGCGGCCCATCCGGACGTACTCTGCCTAGCCTACGCGGATGACGTCACTTTCCTGGGGGAAACGCCTCGAACAGTAGCAGCTTTTACGTTCTTCACTGACAAACTGGCACGCTTGGGACTGAAGCACAGCCCACAGAAGTGCGCGGCATGGAGCTCATGCACGGTTGACCAGACGCATCTTCTGCCAGGAGTGCCGTATTCAACAGACGGAGTGCGACTCCTGGGCAGCTACCTAGGCCTCGACTCTGGGGTGGCAAAATTTTTATCTGGACAGCTAGAAGAGATGGCGAAGCCACTGCCCCTCCTGGAACAAGCTGACCCCCAGGTAGCCTTGCTGTTATTCACGCGCTGCATCTCCAGGCGCATGGCCTACCTCATCAGAACGACGCCACTCCACCTACTCCCCCGAGACAGCTGGAGCCAGTGGGGACAGGACCTGCTTACTGCACTACTGGTATCGTGCGATATCCGCGTCCCAACGAGCAGAGCTGAACAAGCACGTGTCTGGGCGCAGGCTTCCCTGCCACCGTCACTGGGTGGCATCGGTATCACAGACCCCTTAGTAGAAGGAGTATACGGCTTCACGGCTAGTTTTTTCCAGGCTGCGCTCTTCCTCTCCTCCCTCAAGCTAGACCCGGAAAACGCATTGACCCAGGCAAGGAACCACATGCTCTTGCCACGGGATGACACAACGCCACTGCACACATGGCTTACCGAGTGCAAAGCGGCGTTGCCAGGAGACGCGAGGGAGATTCTGGAGAAAGAGCGGCTGTCACCTTTGGACATAAGGCTCCAGCACGTGCTCGGTCTGAAGGTCCATGGCAGCAGATACGACGTACAAGTCCAGGGCACGAGGAAAATGAAGCCAAACCCCCTCTCAGGCCATACGCAGCGTATGTTCTCGCTGACAGGATACGGAACCGGCGACTGGCTGACCGCTATCCCCATTGCCCCAAACAGACGTGTAGGACCCGTGCACTTCGCCAATGCTGTGCGCTTTCGGCTTGGCCTCCCGTTTTCAACGCCAAAGAAGTGCGACTGCTCTAACCACACGGAAATCACTGACCCCCGCCTCCCGAACCACCTCCTCCGCTGCGGCACGGGAAAGCACCGCATCAACACTCACAACGAGCTGCGGGATGCTTGCATTAGCATGGCGCAGGACGCAAGGTTTATCGTGCACAGCGAGTCAGCCGCCTACTGCCCCATCGAGGAACAGACGGCCGATTTCACTATGACTGATAGGAGCAGCGGAGCGGTCTATGTGTGTGACGTCACCATCACTGACCCCATCAGCACTAGAGACCCAGAGGCACTGAAAGGGAGGGGATGGGCGGCTCGGGAGCAGGCTGACAAAAATATAAAGCATTACGTGAGACGGCCAGAGACAGTTGGCTTCTTCCCTCTGGCCATGGAAACCTATGGCTGTCCATGCGCCGAAGTACCGGCCTTCCTGAAACTCTTAGCAGACACTGCGGCTCGGCGCCACTTCAACGCCGACTCTAAATCCTTTCATGTTGCTAAGTTTCTGCACCAGTTCAGACAGAGATGGTCGGTGACCCTGCAGCGAGCCCAATCTGTAGGCCTGCTACTCAAGCTGGGGGAGGCGGCGGCGGCAGAGAACCCGCCGGTAGGCGTTATTGGGCAGGAATTGAACCTAGGGGACTGTTTTGCGGTGGTCGAGCCCTTCCTAGAACTATAGAGTGGTAGGATTTGTTGCTGTTACCTTTGCTTCTATGACTTGCATGATTGTATTCCGCGGTTATATCAATACAAGGACCATTTGAGAGAGAGAGAGAGAGAGAGAGAGAGAGAGAGAGAGAGAGAGAGAGAGAGAGAGAGGGGCTAGCCTCTGCACTCTGCCTTTAGCCTCTGCCCTTGGGTTCCTAGCTACTTAAAGTGGCTGTTATAGCTTCCTTGGCTCATTATTCATTCGGGGCGACCGGCGCTCGATGGCGCGGCCTTCGGCCGCGTGTGAGGGAACGGCAAGTAACGGCACATATAGTTGTCTATATTCAACGGCAATACACGCATGGCAAATGCGACCGCAGCCTAGCCGCGCGAATCACTAATGGGGCAAACGGAGCCCGCGTCTACATGCGGTGAGCTCCAAGGGCGTGAAGAACGCCCGTCAGGGAGCGCCACAGCTCCCGGACCACAAGCGTGCTTGTGCCGATCGCCGCGGCTCCAGATCCTGCGCGCAAGTGCCACCTCAAGCCCCGGACAGCCTCGTCAAGCTGTCCCGCAGCAGCAGCGCCACCCTCCGCGGGCGCAGCCAGCACGGGCGCCAGCAGCACTGCGAGCTGGTCCGCTGCGTCCAGACAAGTGTCACGCTGGCGGCCACGGAAGGTCTCAGGAGGGATCACGGGGAGAGAGGAGTGAGCAAGGACCTGAATCAGCAGCAGCGCGTGGAGACTCTCCGCGAGGCGGTGGAGCTGGCCGAGAGTCGCCTCGGGAACACGGGTCTGCGGAGGCTGGAGTGCCTCCGCCAGGAACTAGAGCGGCTCATCAGCTTCAACTTGGAGAGCATACGGAGCTGCCGCCGCGCCACCACCCGCGTCCACAAACTCCACTCCCGCATCGGGCGGAACCGGCAGCAGATGGAGACGAGAGCCGGGAGCAGGTGCCGAGACAGCGGGAGAAGGAGCTGGCGGCACATGGATCTGAGGGGGAGGCGCAGCGACAGTCTGCGGGTTCGCGGGGAGCGCAGCTGGACGAGGGGCCTCGTGGGCTGGCGAGGCGCGCATCGAACTGCTCTGGCTCTGCTCCGCCCTCTCCTCACGAACCACCCTCGACACTTCCCACTGAAGATCCACCATCGTCACGGGCGGGCGGTATCCACCACCCCCGCCACGAGCACAGGAACCCCTCCAATCCCCCTGACCTCCGGGGTGAGCAGGCCAGTGCGACTGTTGCTGATAACGCCGCGGAGACTCACGCCGGCGACGAGACGACTTGCGCTCCTGTAGGGGAGCGGGGGAATGTGGGCGCGACAAGCGACGGTCAGGTGACGGCGGGCGTGACGGTTGACCCGCCGGGGCCATCGGCGTCACATCAAGTGCGGACTGACCCACTGCCGAGGGCGCAACCAACGGAGCCGGTCCGCCAGTGGTGGCGGACGCCTCCTTCGGTGACGAAGTAGAGGCCGGAGCAGGCACGTCGGGGACAGAAGCGGATGGTGCAACAGGGGCGCCAAGGACAGGCGCAGGGGGGTCAGCAACACCCCCAACAGGGGCAAACGCCGACAGCTCGACAAGGGGAGCCGAGGGGCCAGGAGCCGCAGGCGGAGCTGACGGAATAGCAGCGGGGACAGATGGATCAGCCTCCGACGCGGCAAGGGGATCCGCGGGTGCGTGGGGAGGAGTCTTTGCAGCGACTGCTGTCACGGGTTTTGGAGGGGTAGAGGGGGCTTCGTCGCCAAGGTCGCCCTTTCGGGGACCGACGGAGGCTTGGAGACGGCTGCCGACCAAGCGGCAACGACCTCTGGCGACGGCTCAGGAGCTCCGGCAATCACCATCTCAGGCGCAGGGAAGTCGCGGGGCAGGAAGGCGAACAGAAAGCGGGACTGGCAGAGGCCCAGAGAACAGATACCAGGCGGCGGCACGCGTGGCTTTAACCAACTTAGAAGCAACTAATGAGGACGACGAGTTAGCTGACCCCTCTTATAGGGAGGAAACCGTGGCCGAGAGCGAGAACGATGAGGCAGAGGAGGAGGAAGGCGGGGCAAGGGAGAGATCGGGGAGAAGGGATGCAGCGGGGGAGCAAACAGGCGTGCAAACGCCCCAGGGAGTTCCAACCACTGCCTCCCCTGCGCAATCGGGCCGTGTTCGGCGAAATGGGACCGCAACTATAGATTCTGCGACACGCTCAGCCGCCTCGACACCCCGCTATTTTTCGCCTGACGAAATGGCGAAGCGAACAGATCTGTTCGCTCCCATCGGAAATTGGGACATCACAGCACTGTGCGACAGTCGTCAGCCTTCGCTGTCGCGGCGCTTACCGCCTAATCTGTGTCAGCTGTTCTCGCTGGCGTTACTGACGCCGTTACTGCACCTCTCACGAAACCCCGAGTCTGAGACAGGATGGCGCCTGCTGTTGTTTCTCCCGCGATTAACACTTCGCCAAACCTCGCCACAACGACCGAATTGGCCGAAGATCAAGGCTCGGCTCCGAGCCTTTCAGCGTGGCGAATGGGAGCAGCTGTATTTGGACGCGGTGGACGCAGTCAACACGCCACCGCCACCACGACACCAGCCCGACGCTACTGGTGTGCCAAACCGAGCCGAGGGTCTGGCGAAACGTGGCAGCCTGCGACGGGCCGTGCTTGCCCTGGAGTCAACGCCTGTCTGCACTCCCAGCCCCGAAATCCTGGAGGAACTGCGCCTGAAGCACCCACCCGCTGAACACGAGGAGGTGACATGGCCCACGCCACAGGGGTCAACACTTTCAATCCCCCTCGCAGACTTCGCCAAAATGTTGGGCAGATGCGAAAATGGAGTTGGGGCCGGGCCGTCGGGGATGACATTTGAACATCTGCGCGACGCGGCGATCACCAATGCACTGGTCCGCACCCACCTGCACGCCTTGACCAACACCATTCTGGGAGGGAATTTGCCAGACTCGATGGCAAACCTCCTAACAGCGTCACGCCTCATTGCTTTGGCCAAACCTCCTGACAGCCAAGGCGGCCCTGTCAGCAATGGGAGAGGCCACCCGCGAATTCTTTCTGCCACTACAATACGGCGTGGCCGTGCCAGGTGGAGCCGAGACTGTAATCCACGCGGCCCAAGCCTACCTGGACGCACGCCCCTCCAGCTTGGCCTTGCAAGCAGACATTTCGAACGCGTTCAACAACATCTCGCGAAAAGCCATCGCCACCGCGTTACAGGCCCCCGCCCTCTCGCCACTACTGCTGTTCGTGAAATTAACTTACGGTAACCCGTCGCAGCTACTTCTTGATAACAATTTCAACTCCAAACCTCTGCGAAGTGAACGCGGAGTCCGCCAAGGAGACCCACTCGGCCCTTTACTGTTTGCGGCCGGCGTACATGCCACACTCCGCGACACTGCAGACACGCATCCCGACGTGCTTTGTCTGGCATACGCGGACGATATCACGTTCCTTCGGAATGTGGCCGACACTGTAGCCGCATTCAACCATTTTACCGCTGGTCTGGCACAACTGGGGCTGACTCACAACCCACGAAAATGCGCAGCGTAGAGCAGAGCCGCAGCAGTGAAAGATCAGCTTCCGCCAGGAGTGCCCTTTTCCCAGGACGGCATGCGGCTACTGGGGAGTTTCGTGGGCCCAGAGCGCGGGGCGGCGGAGTTCCTGTTGGGTCAGCTGCAAGAAATGGCAAAGCCGCTACCTCTCCTGGAGAAAGCCGACCCCCAGGTTGCTTCATTGCTGCTCACCCGTTGTATCTCGAGATGAGTGGCATACCTCACCAAGACAACACCGCTCCACCTACTGCCTCGCGATACCTGGAGTCAGTGGGGGATGGACTTGCTTACGACGCTTCTGACTGCATGCGGCATCCGCGTTCCAACCTGCCGCTCTGAGCAAGCTCGCGTTTGGGCGCAGGCTTCACTACCGCCGTCGCTGGGGGGAATAGGCATCACAGACCCCCTAATCAAAGGAGTGTACGGTTACACGGCAAGCTTCACACAGGCCGCGCTTTTTCTGGCATCACTAGAGTGTGCCCCGCGTGGCACGCTGACGCAGGCCCGGGACCACATGTTGCTGCCTGCTGATGTCACCACGCCTCTTCATGCGTGGCTTGCTGAGTGCGAGGCGGCATTACCCCTTGACGCTCGGGAAATCTTGGAGAAAGAGCGACTGGAGCGGTCAGACATTAGACTCCAACACGCTCTGGCATTACAGGTCCATGGGAGCAGATATGCCGTGCAGGTTCAGGAGACACGGCGGATGACCCCGAACCCTTTGTGCGGCCACATGCAGTGGATATACTCACTGACGGGTTACGGGACTGGGGATTGGCTGACGACTATCCCCATTGCGGCAAACAGGAGGATAGGGCCCATTCACTTTTCCAACGCTGTGCGCTTCCGGCTGGCCCTCCCTTTCTCCACGCCAAAAAACTGCGACTGCTCAGATCATACGGCTATCACGGACCCCCGCCTCCCTAACCACCTTCTCCGCTGCGGCACGGGCAAGCACCGCATCAACACCCACAACGAGCTGCGGGACGCTTGTATTAGCATGGCCCTGGACGCGGGGTTCATCGTTCACATCGAGACAACGGCTTACTGCCCCATTGAGGAACAGACCGCCGATTTCACTATGACCGACAGAAGCAGCGGTGCTGTCTACGTGTGCGACGTCACAATTACAGACCCCATTAGTACTCGAGACCCGGAGGCACTAAAGGGCAGGTGCTGGGCGGCAAGGGAGCAGGCTGACAAGAAGATAAAACATTACGCTGCCCGGCCAAAGACGGTGAATTTCTTCCCTCTGGCGGTAGATACTTACGGCTGCCCCTGTGCTGAGGTGCCAGTCTTTCTTAAACTCTTGGCGGACACTGCAGCTAGGCGCCACTTCAACGTCGACTCCAAATCTTTCTATGCTGCTAAGTTCCTGCACCAGTTCAGGCAACGCTGGTCAGTGGCCCTTCAAAGGGCCCAATCTGTGGGTCTCCTGCTCAAACTAGGGGAGGCAGCGGCAGTAGAGAACCCGCCTGTGGGGGGAATCGGGGACGAGTTACACCTTCGGGACTGCTTTGCAGTCATTGAGCCTTTTGTGGAGTTGTAGAGAGGTTTTGTGACTCTTGTGCCTTGTTTGGTTGTTACCTTCGCCTCTATGATTTGCATGTTTGTACTTTGCTGCTATATCAATACAAGGACCATTAGAGAGAGAGAGAGAGAGAGAGAGAGAGAGAGGAGAGGCAAGGGACTTGACCACACTTCGATCACCCAAAGACAAAGCACCAATGGTGCGAAGGTCGTTTTAGTCACGCCTCGAGTGAGGGAACAAGGACCAAAGGCATCCTAACGTGGAGAGTTCCGAAAGAGAGAGAGGGAGAAAGCGAGAAAGAGAGAAGAGAGGGCAAGATGTGACATCGTCCGTATAGCCTCTCGTGGTCGTTTAAAAAAAAAAAAAAAAAAAAAAAAAAAAAAAAACGAGGGAGAGAGAGAAGGGAGCAAACACGAACGAGGGCGAGACACCAAGCCTAGCAATAGGGAGAAGGTTTTTGGTCAAGCATTATCATGCGCATCACGACTCGCATGGGCCTGCAAGCATGTCATTCTCTCACGCCCACCCTTTCATTTGCAACCTTGTGGACTTGCACAAGCGTATAGGAAGTCGGTTGGGTATCGAGCATACTCAAGTCGTCCCACGATGCCAACTAGAACGGTTCTTCCATCTTTCTTTTCTCGTTCACAATGAGTATCTTGTGGCTCAAACCAAAGGACTGACGCGCCAATCCTGTTGCCCCAAACTTACCGCCACTGCAGGCGCATACCCTTCACGATCGGGTGAATGGAGTAAACCCATGGAGCATGCGATCACTGACAATGAAGTCACCACCATGGGGGGTCGACTGCGCCAAGCCTTCGCTTGGTGGGCCTCATGGTGCGAGAGCAGTCTCATCCTGTCGATTGTTTCCAATGGATACCAGCTCCCTTGGAAAGCATTGCCACCACAGTCATTTCGCGACAAGAATCACGCCGGTGTCGAGCGACACAACGAGTTCACACGTTCAGCAATCTCTGACCTGCTCTCATCTGGTGCAGCAGCAGTTGCAGCCGGCCCAACCGCCGTGGCATGCACTAGTCCACTCAACGTCATGCAGCAACGCGACAAGTGTCGCCTCATCCTGGACTTGAGGAAAGTCAAGTACCTCGTCATCCCGAAATTCAAGTACGAAGGCTTGGTTCGAGTCGCCGAATTGGCGCAACCGGGAGACTGGATGTTCTCAATCGACCTTAAGTCTGGATACCATCATGTCGATATTCACCCGTCATGCTAGAAGTTCCTCGGTTTTCATTTCGACGGCACGAATTACTACTCCAAGTCGTTACCGTTCGTTCTCGCAACAGCAACCTTCCTTTTCACTCAGTTGATCAAACAACTGGCTCGAAGATGGCGAGCGCAAGGTACCCGAGTCATTCCATATATGGACGACATCTGATTCCTCTGTAGTTTGGAGGAGGACGCACGCGCATCTCGTGATGCAATCATTCGCGACCTATGACAGTTGGGCCTTGTCATCAATGCAAAAAAATCGCACCTCAACTCGACCCAGAAACTGCAATTTCTTGGGATGGAGTTGGACACCCAATCTGGGAGATTCGCCATCGGCTCCGAACGTCGGGCACAACTCATGCACACGCTCCAGGTGCTTATCTCCGCGTATGAGCGTCGACAACGGATACCAATCCGCCTTGTCGCACGGGTTACCGGCATTCTCGCTTCCATGGCGCTCGCCCTTGGCACAACGGCACGCGCATTCAGTCACCAACTCATAGAGCTCATCAATGCAGCACCGTCATGGAATGCCAAGACACACCTAACCCTGGAGGCTCGTGACGAGCTCAAATTCTGGCTAGAGAACTTTGATCGTTTTAACGGGGCGCCGTTTCACATGCCCCACAGCATCGACACGGTGATTCATGTCGACGCAAGTGCTCACAGTTGGGGTGCGACCCTAGCTTCCTTCCCAAGTGAAAACCTGCAAGGCAGCAGCCCTATGCCACACGAGCTCCTCTCCACTTCGAGCACATGACGGGAGCTTGAAGGTGTGCTCTGGGCCCTGAGTGCATTCTCAAGTCAAATTCAAGGCCGCCATGTGCTCATGCGCGTCGATAACCAGGGCGTATTCTTTATTCTTCGAAAAGGCGGTTCCAGGCAACCCGAGCTCACCCTTCCGTGCAAGTCCATCATCACACACTGCAGGGCAAATGAAATCCGGTTGGCAATCGAATGGATTCCCGAGCTCTCAACGCGGATGCGGACGCACTCTCAAAGTTAGAAGGCAACGACGACTATTCGTTGAAACTCCCCTGGTTCCGGTTGCTGGAGAGGCGCTGGGGACCACATACCATCGACCTTTTCGCAAACGCCAATAACGCGCAGCTCTCGCGCTTCTTTTCAAGGGTTCCCCATCCACGCGCAACGACCGTCAATGCCTTCTCCCAGGACTGGGGGACAGAACACGGTTTTGCATTCCCTCCTCCACACCTGGTCTCCGCCACCCTGCGCCACACTGCGCGCACGCCTACGCCACGCTGCGCGCACGTCTGCCACACTGACACTAGTCATTCCTGAATGGACAGGAGCATCATGGTGGCCCCTGGTCCGGCCTTCCCCTAGAACCTGGGCATCCGGCATATCATCATGTCTTCATCTTGCTACCGGTAGCCAGTGTCTGCATGTTGGTTCACATACTAGCGCTTTTCTAGGATATGGTCTCCCTGTTAGTAGAATCCTTGCACTGCAACTCAACTTCCATCATTAATGTACTGCTGATTGTTTCTTGATGATGACAGATATGATTCCGAAGCTGCATCAACAGCTACTTTTAATGACACCCAAACACGGTCCCTCTCAACAATCAACACATACGAACCTTATTGGGCAAAGTTCAGGAGTTTTTGTGTCAAGGCAAAAGTGGCCTTTCTGCCCGCCGCAGACCTAACAGTTGCACTCTACCTGGTACATGCGATCAACCACAAGGCCACTGTCTCTAGCGTCCAACTCACATGTGCCACGATCAGCTTCGCCCACCGCATGACAGGCTCTGCCAATCCAACATGCGGCCCCTTCACGACACTAGTACTTGATTACGCCAAACGACACTGCCCCCGGCCAGCACGGGTGGAAGAACCCGTCTCCCTCCATCGGGTCCAAGCTATGGCTAGGCCATTTCACCAATCGACCCAACCGGGAAAATATCAGAAAGGCCTGATCGTGCTACTCATGTGCTCTGCATTCCTGCGCTTCTCAGACTTGGTGGCAATCCAATGGGAGGACATCCAATGTGAGGCAACAACAATGTGGCTACTAATCCCACACTCAAAGATCGATCAAGAGGGTAAGGGTGTGTGGGTCCTTGTCGCCGCATCGGATGGGCCGTTCTGCCCGGTGAGGTGCACCTGTCAGAATCTGATAAGCAGCAATGATTGCATTGAGATCAAACAGGGTACAAGTACTAACTCTAATTGGATTGTACCCCATATAGGCTACCCCACTACAGCCTACACAACATAAGCAGCATTATATTTTGACACACCCCTGGGGAGAACAAGGGGTCACAAGACCAGTCAAGAGGAGCAAAGCAAGCTCAGGGTGGATCACGAAGTCACCACACACTCTGAGCACAAGCAAGTGGCCATAAGGCCAGTTCACATGCAGAGTTATATATATGGGAACAAGCAGTACAGTGATCAAAACCTAGCAAGTGTAAGCATGCAGGTACAGGTATGTAGATGACAGTACAAGCACAGTTACGAAGTGAGCAAGTGAGGCAAAGTAGGCACAAGGCCTAAAACAGTACAGAAACGCTGATGATAACGAGGTTGAAGTGCCTTGGTGAATATATCAGCAGTGTTGGCCCGAGTGGCCACGTAAGCAAGACGAAGCTGACCACGCTGATGCAACTCTCAAGCAAGGAAGTAACGCAGAGCGATGTGCTTCATCCTGTGCTCCAGTCTGTGCTACTGACACAAGGCTATCATGGCCTTGTTGTCTACGTACAGAACTGGAGGAGAGCTAGACTGCTCTCCCAAGTAACTCCTGTGTAGGTAGGTGAGCCAGCGTAACTCCTGTGCAGCCATGGCCCCTGCGTAGATCTCAGCTTCACAACTAGAACTGAGAACAGAAGACGAGCGGGTAGACCGCCAAGAAACAGAACCGGAGCCAAGGTTGAAAGTGTAACCCTGTGACGACCGCTGCGTAGCCAAGTCGTCAGCCCAAGAAGCGTCTGCGTGACCAGTGAGGACCACTGAATTCCGACCTCCAAGCACTAGCCCCATGCCCGACGTACTGCACAAGTAGCGCAACACCCTCTTCGCTGCAGCCATGTGCTCTGGTCGGTGTCTCCCAGGAGCAACATAGCGTGCCAAGATGCTAAGAGGGTATGCTAGGTCAGGACGAGTGCAGGTCATCAGGTACATGAGGCAGCCAACAAGCTCTGGGTATGGGCCACTCGGCTCTACGGACTCATCGGAAGGCAGAGCTGAGAGCGAGTGGCGCGTAGACAGAGGAGTGGCCTGAGGCGAGGAGTACGTGAAGTCGAAGCGCTGAAAGACCTGCTGCACCATGTGTGACTGAGTCAGGGTAATGGTGCGCCGTGCTCTGTCCCGGGTGATCTGCAAGCCAAGATAGCCGCGCAGCTCACCCAGATCTGTACACGTGTGTATCTTTTGCAGCTCAACCCAAGACGCGTCTGCGTGGCCAGTGAGAACAACTCGACTCCGTCCTCCAAGCATGAGCCCTATGCCCGACGTACTGCACAAGTAGCGTAACACCCTGTTAGCGGCCTCCATGTGCTCTGGTCGGTGTCTCCCGGGCGCAACGTAGCGTGCCAGGATGCTGAGAGGGTAAGCAAGGTCAGGTCGAGTGCAGGTTATCAGGTACATGAGGCAGCCCACAAGCTCTGGATACGGGCCACTCGGCTCTACGGACTCGTCCAAAGGTGGAGCTGAGAGCGAGTGACCGGTAGGCAGAGGAGTGGACTGTGGCGAGGACCAAGTGAAGCCGAAGCGCTGAAGGACCTGCTGCACCATGTGTGACTGAGTCAGGGTGATGGTGCGGCGTGCTCTGTCCCGGGTGATCTGCAAGCCAAGATAGCCGCGCAGCTCACCCAGATCTGTACACGTGTGTATCTTTTGCAGCTCCGACTTCACAAGGGCTAGTCCCTCTGTGTCAACAGTGGGAAAGACCAAGTCGTCGACGTATACGAGGATGTAGAACAGCGGCAGCAAAGTGTCGGTGCGGAGAAACAGCGACGGGTCAGCAGGCGAAGGAGCAAACCCAAGAGCTGCAAGTGTCGTCCTCAGTGTGTCGTGCCATTCACGAGGCGTCTGGGGGAGACCCTAGACTGGCCACCGGAGGCTCCACTGGGTACCTGCAGGAAACGACCCAGGGAAGCCAGGTGGGTGGCGCAGCCAGATCTCCTCGTGCAGGCTGCGCTGTAAGAAAGCTGTGCTGAAGTCAAGAGAGTGAAGCTCGTAGTCATGTTGAGCGGAGACGTGAAGCAGCACCCGAAGAGTGGTCAACTTCGGGGTAGGGGAGAAGGTCTGGAAGAAGTCAACTCCCTGTCGCTGACTAAAGCCCGTGCAACGTAACGAGCCTTGAAGACAGGCGGAGAACCCGGCGGCCGCTTCACCCTGAAAATCCACATGCCATCGACAATGTTCGCCCCAGGAGGGGGGACTGCGTCGACGTAAGTGTCTGTGGACTTCCAGGATGCCATCTCTACGTCCATCGCTGTTCGCCACTGAGAGGAGTAGGGACCCGTAATCGCCTCTGCGTAAGAGCGCGAGGTCGGGATGTCTGGAGCATCCGGGTCTCCCTCAGGTGCAAGCAGCATGGACACGAGATGGGGTACTTCAGCTGCAAGACACTCAAAATCCTCCTGCCTGTCCTCAAGGACGTCCGTGCCAAGAGGACACTCACCCCCGACGGATGGAGGACAGACAGACTCAGTCTCAGCAACAAGACTAGCGGCGTAGTCGAGACGACAAGCAGCAGCAAAGTCAACAAGCTCAGCGACTAAGGCAGACACAGCAGTTGACTCAAACGAAGGGTCAGTGACAACAGTGGCCAGGAGACGCGTGACAGTAGGACTGGCAGCTCAAACTAAGTCACACTTATTGTCTGGACCGTTAGTAAGTGAGGACGCACGAGGAGACAGCAGGGGAACTCGCAGTGGAACAGAGGAAGGACGAAGTGCCATAGTGTGCGTGCCAGGGACAAGATGAGGACGCGGACGCGGAACACGACGACAAGTGCGAACAGCGCTAACAGGCGAGGCAGGACGAGACACAGGCTCACGACACTCGGTAAGAGATTCCGACTGCTCAGTGTAAGGAGAAGGAGCAGGCAGTGGGGAGCCTGGCTGTAACGGGAGGCCAGTAGAAGATGGGAGGCTAAGAACCTGGTGAAGCACCGAGTTAGGCGGTGGCAGAGACGACGGTGACGGCGGAGCGAAGAACAGTCGCCGCTGTGCAGTACCACCAGCACTAGTACCACCAGATTCAGCACCTCCAGTACGAGTACCAGCAGCAGCAGCAGCACCACCATAGCTCCAGCAGCTCCAATACCTCCAGTACGAGCATTTCCGGGGTTAGCAGCTCCAGCATCTCGAGCAGCAGCAACACCACCAGCTCCAGCAGCTCCAGAAACTCCACTACCTCGAGCACCTCCAGCACTAGCAGCACCACCAGCACCGAAAGCTCCAGCGCCACCAGCACGAGCACCCCCGGGGCCAGCAGTGCCAGCACCACCAGCACCTCCAGCACTAGCAGCTCCAGGGCCTCCAGCTCCAGCTGCGCCACTCCGAAGGCTACAGCGCCAAGCGTACCATTCGCGCAACTACTATGGTGAGATAGGCTCCCGCCGGCTAGACTGCTGGGGCGAGGCACCAGTGGGACCTCCAGAACTAGTAGCTCCAGCACCTCCAGTACCAGCACTCCCAGGCTTCGCACGTGCAGGCTCAGCACCCCCAAGCTCCAAACCCGCAGGCTCAGCACCCCCATGCTCCGCACGCTCAGGCTCAGCACCTCCAGGCTCCGCACGCTCAGGCTCCGCAACCGCACGCTCAGCACCCCCAGACGCAGCACCTCGAGCAGCACCAGAGTCACCAGTGACCTCGACAGGCTCAACCAAGGGGAGTGGGTCTACCTCACACCTGAAGGAGCAGGACCCTGAGGGGGGAGGGGGGGGACCTGGAGCGAGGAAGAGCGAAGGGGGGGGGGGGGAGAGGGGCAGTGCGGTAGGGGAAGAGACGGAAAAAGGGAACCGACTCGTCGAACGTGACGTCCTGAGAGGGTAGGACACGGCGCGAGGTGGGGTGGTAAAACTGCCAGCTAGGCGCGTCAACGGGAAAGCCAAGGAAGACGCAGGGAATGGCGTGCGAGGAGAGCTTGTCCGCGGAGGTATCGTGGACAAAGGCACGACAGCCCCAGACCCGGAACACCGACGCATCGCCAACCTCTCCCGTCTAACGCAGTGAAGGCGAGGTCTCCGGCAAGGAGACACGGGGCCTGAGGTTGAGCTGATGCGCAGCGTACCGGACCGCAAACGGCCACAGAAAATGGGGAGCAGCCGCATGGATCATGGAGGTAAGAACCACCTCCATGACTAAGCCAATGTGGCGCTCAGCAATCCCATTTTGCTGAGGAGAGGCCGGAAGCATGAACGACTGGAAGATGCCCTCCCCACGACAAAAGTCCCGCAAGAGGTCGGAGGAGAACTCACCACCTGTGTCAGAGTGCAGACGCAGGACAGGAAGGTCCGTGTCGAACCGCTCGTGGAGCTAGAGACGGACAGCACGGATCCAAGGGATCAAAACATGAGGGACCTCCCCCTTGCTGCGCAAGGGGAAGACCGTGGTGTAACGCGAGTAGTCGTCAAGAACCAGCAGAAAGCATCGCTCGCGGCCTTGTCCCTGGACGCGGGCTGGGCCCCACACGTCCATGTGGAGAGTTCGCAGGGGAGCAGTCGTCGGGGGAAACGAGGAGTGTGGAGCGGCGCGATGCCGCCCCTCGACACAGGGAAGGCGGGAAGGGGCAGGCGAGTGTGGGAGGGGAGGCAGAGACCTGGGAAGACCAGAGACAAGGAGGCGGGAGTGCATGCCACGGTGGCGTGGCAGGGAGGGCTGACCTAGTCTGGTGCGACAGGAGGCGACACGAACAGGGGGCTGCTAGCTGACCTGACGCAGACGCAGACGCAACTACCTGAGGAGGCTCAGTAGTCAGTGTGTACAGGCTCGACCCAGGCCGACGGGTGAACGTGGCAAGGTGACGGCCCGTCCGCGCACACGTGCAGATTGCCACGCTCTGTCCTCCTGAGATAAAGGTATCAACCCAAGCATCCTGAAGGACAGCGTTACTCACCAAGTTCGTAGAGAACGAGGGGAGGTGAAGACCTGACAGTGAGCCAGACGGAACCGCCGGACACGGGAGAACTATGGAGGAACGTGCACGAACTAGTCCCCCAAAGGGGTCAGCCAGAGAGACTGCAACTAGTGCTGCGAGTGGTGTGACTGTGGTGCTGTCACGAAAGAAGCAGTGGGAAGCACCTGAGTCAAGCGTGAAGGTGTGCAAGGCCTCAGCAGGCGAAGTACCAGAGAGAGCAGACTCACCAGCACCTAGAGCAGACTCACCAACACCTAGAGCAGACTCACCAGCACCTAGAGCAGACTCACCAGCACCTAAAGCAGCAGCCGCTATACCAGGGTCGGGCGGCACACACAGGTAACAGTCACCCTGAGTACTAATAGACAATGCATACATGGCAGTAAAGATTGCGTCATAGTCTAGCGCAAAGACATCCACGCCCTGCCTAAGCAACTCTAGCCAGCTGGGGAGCTCAGCCGCGTCGCCAAACTCTGCACGCCAGGTGTCGCTCAGACAGGAAAAGCAGCGGGACTGTGTGTGGCCAGGTGTCCCGCATGTCTGACCAGCCCGATCACCTGTGCGAATGACGTACAGGCAGCGAGCACTACTCCTAGACCCCCCACACTGAGCGTACCACTCACGAAGCTGCTGTGGCGTAAGGGTCTCGCGCGGACGCGGCTGTAGCTGCACCAGGCCACCGCCAAAAACTCCCAACTGACTAGCTGCACCGCGACTGCCACTACTGCCGCCGCTATGACACCTACGAGCGTACCACTCACGAAGCCGCTGGGGCGTAAGCGTCTCGCTCGGACGTCGCTGCAGCTGCATTTGGCCACCGCCAGAAATTCCCCACCGAACAGCTCCAAAGCGACTGCTACTGAGGCCGCCACCACTCCCACTGCTGCCGCCACCGCCGCCACCACTCCCACCGCTGCCGTGAAGAGAAGTAATTCGACCAGCAGGGCAGCACGTAGGGAAGGAAGGGCGGCGAGGAGGCACTAGGGTAGGTCGGGGCGGCGCCCAGTCAGGGAAGGCCGGCGCGCGGCCAGAGCAGGGCGGCGCACGGTCAGAGCAGGGCTGCGCGCGGCTAGAGCAGGGCAGCGCGCGGCCAGAGCAGGGCGGTGCGCGGCCAGAGCAGGGCAGAGCGCGGCCAGAGCAGGGCGGCGCGCGGCCAGAGCAGGGCGGCGCGCAGCCAGAGCAGGGCGGTGCGCGGCCAGAGCAGGGCGGCGGGGATGGGGGGAAGCAGGTAAGGAGATGAGGAGAAGCAGGGAGCGGGATGGGGGGAAGCAAGGAAGGGGATGGGGAGAAGCAGGGAAGGGAATGGGGAGAAGCAGGGAGGGGGATGGGGGGAAGCAAGGAGGGGGATGGGGGGAAGCAAGGAAGGGGATGGGGAGAAGCAGGGAGCGGGATGGGGGGAAGCAGGGAAGGGGATGGGGAGAAGCAGGGAAGGGGATGGGGGGAAGCAGGGAAGGGGATGTGGGGAAGCAGGGAGGGGGATGGGGGGAAGCAGGGAAGGGGATGGGGGGAAGCAGGGAGCGGGATGGGGGGAAGCAGGGAAGGGGATGGGGAGAAGCAGGGAAGGGGATGGGGGGAAGCAGGGAGGGGGATGGGGGAAAGCAGGGAGGGGGATGGGGGGAAGCAAGGAAGGGGATGGGGGGAAGCAGGGAGGGGGATGGGGGGAAGCAGGGAAGGGATGAGGGGAAATATGGAAGGGGATGGGGGGAAGCAGGGAAGGGGATGGGGGGAAGCAGGGAAGGGGATGGGGGGAAGCAGGGAAGGGAATGGGGGAAGCAGGGAAGGGGATGGGGGAAAGCAGGTGAGTCAAAGAAGGATATATTGGGGGGTAAACGGAGCTGGTGGGAGTGAGGAAGGTTGGTAATAAAAAAAAGGGGTGTAAACAGTTAGGGGGAAGTGAGATCGACGGAGAGAGGGAGTGAGGGGAGTACCCGCACTCACCCCCTGTTCCCCCCCCTCCGTCCTTCCCCTGATGTCTCTCCACCTCTGCCCTTCACCTTCTATCTCTCACTCTCTGCCCCTCCCCCTCTGTTCCTCCCCCTCCGTCCTTCCCGTTCTGTCTCTCCCCGTCTGCCCGTCACCCTCTATCTCTCCACCTGTGTCCTTCCCCTCGTGTCTCTCCCCCTCTGTCCTTAGCGAAAAAGGAAGGGAGAGAGGGAAGAGAGGGAGAAAGGCAAGAGAGCGAGAAAGGGAAGAGAGGGAGAGGGAGAGAGGGACAGAGGAATGAAAGTAGAGAGCAAGGTAGGGAGGGACGGAAGGAGGAATGGAGGGAGGAAGCATGGGTGAAATGAAGAGGCGGGGTCGACGAGGAGAAGCGCGCGCAGGCGACGAGGACAAGCGCGCGCGGGCGACGAGGAGAAGTGCGCGCGGGCGACGAGGAGAAGCGCGCACGGGCGACGAGGAGGGGTGCGCGCACGGGCGACGAGGAGAAGCGCGGGACGGTGGGAAGCGCGGGCGACGAAGGACAGCGAGAGAGACGAGTGGGAGATATCGTGACCCGAGCAAGTGTGGGCGACGAGAAGAAGCGTGGGTGTCGCTTTTCCGCCAGTCTCACGAGGGTAACGCGCTCTCGTCATACTAAATCCCTTGAGTGTTGCGACTCATGCCATTTACGAGCATTGCGCGTGTCGTGCGCTAGCACGGACGTAGCGTCCCTGGCATGCGAAAGGGGTACGGTGAGCGCATGGCTTGAAGTTGTGCTGCTCAGCGATTGGCCAGACAGCGTGAGTAACTCGTGTTGCAAGGAGAAAGTCGCCTTTACTTGAGCTAGCTTCTATCGCCTTGCCGCGCGTTTCCTAGTACTGTCCCTATTCTAGCAGACTAGTATTACTTGGTCTTCAAGGGCTTTGTTCTGCAGGTGGACAATTTGTGGAATTTGGGTCCGCAGAATTTTCGCTGATAAGTGTTCATTCGCTTATCTAGGTTTGGTGATAAGGGCTGTCCTGCCAAACCTACTTGCGCCAAATTTGACGCTTCAGCCTGCAGAACGCTACTTTTTGGCCACACGAATTCAACCGTCTGCTGGTTCGAAGTTGTTTCTTTGCCAGGCAGACGGTCGCACAACTAGTGCGGCGCAGATTCAACCTCGAGGGCTTGCATCAGCCAGCGCACAAGTTATGCGGAGCAGCATCAACACGTCATCGTAGCAACATCCAAGCTGGAAAATTTGGTTGAATGCGATCTGAACCTTCTAGGAAAGACTGGCCCGTAGATTTTGTGCGCAGACAAGTCCGCCTACAGAACAAGGCCAAGATATGTGAGAGGTGCTCACGGCAATATTGTGGGCGATGGTCGAAGGTGTCGTACGACTGGGCACGGAAACCAATCAAGAGTGAGGGTCGCAAGAGGTTTTTCCAGAGTCGCGAGTTGGGAAATGGACAAAGGTCAAAGTGGGGTTCCTATAGGGAGGGGATTTGGTGTGCTTATAGGGTTTCCTTGGGTGGGGACTCCTTGGGGACCTTCCCTCTCGTCCTCCTCTTTTACCTCCCACCTGGTTAATTGCTACTCCAACTCTCTTGTGTAGTAATTGTGAAATTGTGAGACTATTGTGATTGAGTTAAGATTCTATGGCAGCATACCCCCTAGTGCGCCGAAATTGATAACTCAAGAAATACTTCACCTTTTTGTAAGATTCAACTTGGGAATTGTAGCTACGGACCAGAGCTACAACATATCTGAGTTTGGTGAAGTTTTGACCGTGAACTTTTCGTCGACGGCGTTTCTTGTGAGCGCGACTTTTCTGTCCAGAATTCTAAGCCAACGATTTTGAGAATTTTAGGCACCTAATCTTCGTAGACTCCGTCCTTAGTCTATAACACTTAGTTCGTACGCGTGGATACCGCGTGCGCACACGTACACATAAAAGTACACGTACTTACGCTGCCTTTCAGGGTGTGAAGACCCAACTTGGTCACGTATGCACGACGTGGTTCGTAGTGAGTGGTGGCGTAGTGGCGTGGACGAGGATGCGGAAGTTGCTTGGCAAGTCGGGCAAGGCCAAGCAGGTCGACGCAGCGAAAGGCAAGCCATTTTGCAGTTCGGTTCGCTTCAAGCTAGCGATAGCCAGCCATCCTTGTTTCGCGGCGCCTCATGGCTTCGTTAATATTTCGCGGCGCCTCATGGCTTCGTTCAATGTTTCGCGGCGCCTCATGGCTTCGTTAATGTTTCGCGGCGCCTCATGGCTTCGTTAATGTATTGCGGCGCCTCATGAATTCGTTATTGTTTCCTTCGACTCGCCCCCCTTCCACACGCCCTCGTCGCCCGCAATCTGTCTGCTCGTTCCGCTCTTTCTGGCTTCTGTATTTGCTCCTCTTAGTGTAACTTGCTCTCAATCATCTCTGCCTCCCACGCTGCTCATCCCGCACTTTCCCACCATAATTGCATTGCTCCTACCTTAATGCCAGGGTCTCAAGTGAGAGAATCTTCCGTCAATGGAAAACTCTTGAAGCTCAAGTACCGCGTTCTTGTAGGCGAGGTGGACTAGTTGGCTAGGGAAGTTGGCATGCTTGAGACCCTGGCTTTAACACCCCCCACCCCTCCCCTCCCTCCCGCCCCTCCCCTCAGCCGTCCCCATACAGGGCGCTTGTGAGCGGTTCTCCCTGGTGGACATTCTAACCGCGACGAACCACTGGGCACCGTAGTTGCTGGTGGGCGACGGGTACCGCGTACTGTTCAAGGGCGTGGACCCGCGCGACAACATCACCCCGTGGCTCTTGAAGCGCTGCCGCACGCGGGAGTTTGAAGAATTCCATGTGTTGGTGAGGGAGGGCGTGCAGGGGAAGGGAAGGGGATGAAAGAGTGTGGTGTTGGAGAGCGGAGGGATGATGGGGAGGGAAGGAGAGTGAGGCAGACATGGTGAAGTTAAGGCGAGCGAAGGAGGAAGGAACACCTGTGAAGCGCCACTCCTCTCCCTCCCCCCCCCACGCGCTCCCCACCCCCTGGCGTGCCCGCGTTCAAGTGGGAAGCAGGTGGCGGAGATGGGCAACAAGAACCACCCCCACCTGGTGCGCCTGATGGGGTACTGCGAAGGTGGTGGTGTATGAACACATGACTGCTGGTAGCCTCCTCGACAAGTTTCAACCGGGTCGGTGATGCATGCCGGCCGCATACACACCTCTCTTTCTGACTGACCCCATGTCGACACAAGTGCAGTACCTATGCCAATTCCAAACATGTGGCCTGTGGGTGCTTGCCTGTTCCTCTTGTACACCTGGTTACCGACTCACTGTCCGGTTATCGACTCACCATCTAGTTACCGAATCACCATCTGGTTACTGACTCACCATTTGGTTACCGACTCACCACCTGGTTATCAACTCACCATCTGGTTACTGACTCACCATCTGGTTACGGACTCACCATCTGGTTACGTACTCACCATCTCGTTACCGACTCACCATGTGGTTACTGTCACTATCTGTTTACCGACTCACCATGTGGTTGCGAACTCACCATCTGGTTACGAACTCACCATCTGGTGACGGACTCACCATCTGGTTATTTACTCACCATCTGGTTACTGACTCACCATCTAGTTACGGACTCACCATCTGGTTACCAACTCACCATGTGGATACCGACTCACCATGTGGTTGCAAACTCACCATCTGGTTACAGACTCACCATCTGGTCAATGACTCACCATCTGGTTACCGACTCACCATCTGGTTACCGACTCACCATGTGGTTACCGTCACTATCTGGTTACCGACTCACCATGTGGTTGCGAACTCACCATCTGGTTACGGACTCACCATCTGGTTATTGACTCACCTGGTTACCGACTCGCCATTTGGTTACCAACTCAGCATCTGGTTACCGACTCACCATGTGGTTACCGACTCACCATGTGGTTGCGAACTCACCATCGGGTTACAGACTCACCATTTGGTCAATGACTCACCATCTGGTTACCGACTCACCATCTGGTTACCGACTCACCATCTGGACCAACTCACCATCTGGTTACCGAGTCACCACCTAGTTACCGACTCACCATCTAGTTACCGACTCATCACCTGGTTACCGACTCACCATAGGTTACCGACCATTATCTGGTTACTACTCCTAGTGCCTTCTCTCCTGGCCGCGGTGCTTGCTGTTCCAGGGCACTGTCAGTGAAGGGATGGTTCTGAAGTGGATTCTCTTGGCTTATAACATCACATAAAAACCTTGGTTTTTGAAGGGGGTTCGAAGGGGGGTACAGTTCAGGTGTTTTGGTTGGCAAAGTTCCGAAACGAAATTGCGACTAATCACGGGATACGCGTTTGTTTGTCGGAGTCGAAATCGAATCCGCGAGTCTGGTACATTGTCGTTTTTTTGGAGCGTGCAAAATTTGTGATCATTTTGCAATTGGTTTTCTTAACCTTGACTTCTGTAAAGTGTGACTGCTGGAAAACTAAGCTGGCCATTTTACTACAAGATAAATGCATCACATCTGATACTTATTAAGGAGATAGGTACTATCCAGATGGAATGTCTTCACCACATGGACGTGGCGGAGCAGCGCTTCAATCGGAATCACGGAGTACGCGTACATTCCTGTCGTCCACTTGAGGCGAAGGCATCTTGTTGCCGCATCCTCTCGGCTTGCATTCCAATATATAACGTAAGCCAGCTCCTCCCTCTCTCCACGTATTTTTGTATGGAACAACAGAAGCAACCTTGCATACCACTCCTCTCTCCGACCATACCTTATACCCTCCACTACAACATCCGAGTACTATGGCCTCTCAAAATAGTCCGGGGTCGCTCGAACGAAGTGAGAAGCTCTTGAGAAGCTGGCATCGTCTGCTGCAGGGATTGCCAGTGATGCATGGGCCTGCATAACAATTGATGTTAGTCATGTATGATACAAGCCAGCCAAATGATGGTTGATTGCATAAAGTTTCAACTACTTACTCGAATCTTGGTGACGCATCCTGCATAACGCATAAGCGCATCCTTGAGGGCAGCTTGGGCACCAGGGTGTTGCTTGGCCCACTTGGTGGAGGTGGGTTCTTGTGGTAACTCCACAGGGAGGAAGTATGACTCCTTGATAAGAGTCCGTGTGTCGGTCTCAATTGCCTGCCAACATATGCTATTGATATTATTACATTCTGCATCCATATCCATGCAATTCAAGCACTAAACAGATTTACCTGCCGCATGGCGGTGTCCCGGCCAGCAGGATCATCCACCGGCACCACATCCGGAATGCGCCTAGCATGGAACTTCATGATCTGCCCATCTACATTGCGCTTGTTGGACCGACGGTAGATCCTTTTACCAACGGTCCGTGCAAGTGCTCAAACATGTTGGTGCTGAATTTAGTCACATGACCCGCGCGACGTATGGAGTCGATGTAGTGCGACATGAGATGTGTTTTCACAAGGCACCAAGAGGATGGCTGCTTTGGAAAGGCAGCCTGCAACTGCTCAACGAGCCTGATGGGAGTGGCAAATGACAACACATGCAATCACGTCGGAGTCTACTTATTCATATGGCTTTCCTATTCCTGATCCTTTCCTATCAAAGTTTAGCAGCAACATCCTCACAAGATTCCCTAATACAAGAGCACATTTACAGTAGCCAAGCATTCATCCCATGCATAGGGGTTTACATGCGTGGTATTAGTACCGCGAGGTCATCTTCTTCAGCTCCCGGAGGGACCGCTCAGTGTGCCCCTGTGGCTGGGAGCACAGGAGGTACCAGCCAAGATAGGCACGAACAGCATCCAACTGGGGCTGGCGAAGCAGGCCGGCAAAAACAAACACCATGACCTGCAAAGATCGTGGATAGCAGCAAAGGGGAGGGTGAGCACAGATGGTGTGAGGAGTAGGGACAAAGAGTGGCAGCATGAGCAGACTGGTTGTAGGTTTAGGCCAGGACAAGCAACAGGGAATGGAGGAGGGGGCAGGGAGCAGGGTGTGTGTGTGGACCCTGTATTCGGGATGCTGTGTGTATCGGGTGCAGCGTATCGCACAAGACGATAACATTCCAGGCTTTCATACCTGCATGACGGCCCTCTGCTCATAGGCCGCGACACATGCTCCGGTCTCGAAGTAGGCGCTCTCCGGCAGGCGCATGTGATTCAGGCGCATGCGGTCGCGAATGAGTGACATGTGCCTGCCCATACACATCAGTTCAACGGTGGCACAAGGGCAGAAACATGTCAGTAAGAGGACAGTACTTATGGTTTGGGTAAATGTGACCAAGAGCAACGAATCCAATCCCCAAAACACTGACCTATCCATTTGCTTCACACGCCGCTTCTTCATCTTGCGCACAATAGCCACAATGTGGCTCATGATGCCCAGGTCTCACAATGTGGCATGACCACGAGGTAGGGATTGCCCTACGCGGTCCTTGGGACATCCCACTTCCAGAGCACGCACTGGAGATGAGGATGTGGTTTGGAATGAAGGAGAAATGTACATGTGAGAGTGGATAGCTAAACTAAACCACGTGTGGGGGTGAATTCAATGGGGCAGAGCACATCTGGCAATTTATGACGGGGCGGGCGAGTGCATAGACTACACAATAGCCGGGGAAACAGGCCACTCACCTCAACAAGGTAGGTAGAGTAGGTCTTGCATGGGTTGTCCTGGCTAGTTGTCGTCCCAGCCGCCTCGTTAACGATCCATTGCTGCTGTTCAGGCGTGCACGGCGTGTTCCGTGCCTTGACAGCCCCCAGATGCTCCTGGTGTAGCACGGGGGCGAGGGATGGGATACAAAGGTAAGGGTGGTAACTATATGTGTTCTATTAGGCGACCCTCAAACGAAAATGTATTTGAATGCGTGCACATGGCATGTGACCTCACCTTTGCAGCATAGCAGATGTTGCACGACATCCGCGATCCATGCAAGGGTGTGCAAATGATCTTGCCGCTCTCGGGGTAGTCGCACACCCAGGCGTACAGCAGGGGCTGCACGGTTTGCCAATCACCGAAAGGGTCCCTAAGACGGAACCCGCTGCAAGGAACAGGTAGAGTGGCAACAGGAATTCAGGGTTACGGCTTTTAGGGAGGAACGACGAGGAGCAAAGGGGCATGCTACATACAGAGACACTTTGCATACTCTGCAGGTGGGGAGATGATGACATAGCAAGATGCAAACTGAGTACGGACCTTTCCATGCCATCAAGAAGCGGCTGCAGCACGGTGATGACGCAGCGCTGGAAGAGCATCACCTTCTCCATGGCAGACATTGCAGACGGGGGGATAGGAAGGAGGGCAAGTAGTGTGTGCCCGGCCTGGGAGATGTTGGCCAGCATCATCATGAGCGGCCACACCTTCTTCCGGCCATTGTTGCTCATGTGCGTCACATCCGAATATAAGATGATCCCCCCCACAACTTCGGACCATCCGAAGTGTTCCTGCAATGCACGACAAAGCGGCAACGGACACACGGTCAAACACTCAAGATGCTCCAGACACATCAGTGCAGCGATCGAGGCATGAGCAAGGATTGGGTTTGGGGTGGCAACGTGGTATTTCCTTATCTGAGCATCATTCCACCACGTTCCTATTTCAGGCGTGGTATAGCAACGGTCGCCTGTGTCAGGGTTCTCATCAACACGCGCCTTGAGCTTGAAGCCGGGCGCGTTGTTGGGATGCCCAAACATTTCAGCGAATGCCTGGTGTACGGTGGCGAAGGCAGTTGAGAGGAGGGGCATGGTTAGTGGCGGTGAAGGTGAGTGTACGGTTAATACAAGGATAACTACATACACGCAAACCCTGTTTGCCTCATCAGCATTTCACGGCCTTGAACTCAGAGTCGACTTACCTGGGCTGAGTTTTGGAAGAGCAAGCGCTGTGGTGGATGACCGGCAATCTCGAAGGTCGCCACCGACCATCCGTGATTGAGCCCTGCCAAGCGCTCCATCTCGAACCGCTCCAAATCCTTGCAGTTCCGGAGCTCCGAGGTCACAAGAGGCGCAAGGCCGGGCTCTACCACGAGCCGAAGCAGGCCGTTGATGCCAACCTCGGCCATTCCCATTCCGCCATTCACGCGCCGAACGAAATGCAGTAGCTTCAACGCGAGCGGATTGAGGGGCGTGGCATTGCTCTGTCCGGAGACAATTGTCGGTGGCGCGGCATGAATCCATTCGGGCCGGCTCTCAGGATGGTCACTCGTGTCAGCCGCAGGAGTTCCTGGTTGTGGTTGATGTTCATCTTCAGGAGGCCCCTCGTTCACAGCCGAGGGAGTTTCGTCAACGTGAGCTTCAGGCACGCGTGGAGGACCGCTCACACTGACGGCGTTGGATGCGTTAGACGCTGTAGGTGAAGCGGGAGCGGCTGGAGCGTCCGACAGAATGTCGTAGAAGAATAGCAGAGCGTGTAGACCGGCAGACGGTGCAGATTGCGTGGGCCTTGCCACGGCGGAAAGCCCTTGGCAAGGGGTCCGCCGTGACTTATGACCGCCATAAACTTGGGCGTTGGGGAACCATCTGTTGCAGAACTCGCAGACGAAGCCTGGCAAAGAGCCCATGTGTTACGGATCCGTCTAAGAGTCGAGAAATGGCCTATGAAGCAACTAGCCCGTTTGAAGCTTATGAACGCATTAAGTACACCGTTCAAGAAGGCTGTGACTGCAACACAGTCATCGCCAAAGCGCGCACTGTCCATGGCGGCTTGTATCACTCCACGACTGGCACTTGAGGTTGGCGCTAACGTTTGAGTCTGGCTAACGATGGTCGAGCCCCATGGTCGTGACAGGGCACGATACAGACCGCCCACAGCACGGGTCATCTTCCCTACAAGGCGTGTCGCCCCCGTTAAGAGCAACCACGGTGTGAGCAGAGGAGAATGCACTGGATCTTAAGATGGTTGGTCGTGTGTGTGTGTTGCGATCACGGTGAGAAGGACGTGCCTATTGATTCAAGAACTTGGTTTTTTTAACCGTGCGTGAGAGTCGAGGGGGATGAGGAAGAGTGGGAAGAGATCCGTTTGGATCTGTGATTATGTCGCGAATTGTTATAAGGGGGAAATCGCAATCACATAGGTGAGCTCAAAGTGGTACGCACCTCTAGAGGCTTCATACAAACCAGGAAATGACAATGTACAGTTACATTTTGACTAGACACTCAAGTCATTGATAACTATTAAACAATCATATCCTAAGGCCTGCTAAAAAACAACCCCTACTTGATAACGATAGAGTTTAAAAACCCTCCAAGTTCTCTAGCGTGGTCAGAAAACATACGGGAAGTACCCAAGAACTCGTTGCCCTAACGTATGATTGTTGCGTGTACCGAATATGTATATTGTCAGTTCTTACGAGGTTTAGTGTACCTCTACGCACCGTGCTGAATGAATATGCAAGAATGGATGGCAATGTTGTACAATAACACAACGGTTTCAACGTCGGATGCAAGAATGGAGCCCGATCCAACACCATACCACAACGGATTCACCATGTCGCGCAACACACGGACCTGAACGCTGCAATGTCGCACTGTCTAAACATGGCTGTCGATAACGCATCGCCGCTTGTGCGTTGGGCCTGTGCTTGATACCACTCCTTCTGAGCACCTTGTGGAATGTCCGTGCAAGAATGGATGACGATCCAACACCATACCACAACGGATTCACCATGTCGCGCAACACACGGACCTGAACGCCGCAACGTCGCACTGTCTAAACATGGCTGTCGATAACGCATCGCCTCTTGTGCGTTGGGCCTGTGCTTGATACCACTCCTTCTGAGCACCTTGTCGAATGTCCGTGCAAGAATGGATGACGATCCAACACCATACCACAACGGATTCACCATGTCGCGCAACACACGGACCTGAACGCCGCAACGTCGCACTGTCTAAACATGGCTGTCGATAACGCATCGCCTCTTGTGCGTTGGGCCTGTGCTTGATACCACTCCTTCTGAGCACCTTGTCGAATGTCCGTGCAAGAATGGATGACGATCCAACACCATACCACAACGGATTCACCATGTCGCGCAACACACGGGCCTGAACGCCGCAACGTCGCACTGTCTAAACATGGCTGTCGATAACGCATCGCCGCTTGTGCGTTGGGCCTGTGCTTGATACCACTCCTTCTGAGCACCTTGTCGAATGTCCGTGCAAGAATGGATGACGATCCAACACCATACCACAACGGATTCACCATGTCGCGCAACACACGGGCCTGAACGCTGCAACGTCGCACTGTCTAAACATGGCTGTCCATAACGCATCGCCGCTTGTGCGTTGGGCCTGTGCTTGATACCACTCCTTCTGAGCACCTTGTCGAATGTCTGTGCAAGAATGGATGACGATCCAACACCATACCACAACGGATTCACCATGTCGCGCAACACAGGGGTCTGAACGCTGCAACTTCGCACTGTCTAAACATGGCTGTCGATAACGCATCGCCGCTTGTGCGTTGGGCCTGTGCTTCATACCACTCCTTCTGAGCACCTTGTCGAATGTCCGTGCAAGAATGGATGACAATCCGGAACAATACCACAACTGATTCTCGTTTGTTTCTATTGATCATCGTGTTAGAATATCGTCCGCTGGAGATAAACCGTTGTGGCAAAGCCTACAAGTGCGCAGTACATCTGTCACAAGTAATACTTCTGGACGCTCGTTGTGTGTGTGACATGAGACAAACCGACTACCTTACCACAACCCCATACTAACCATTACCAACTAACTGTTTGATGAATTTTATTGTTGTATGTTTGAATTTTATTTAGCTCCTATGTGCAACACTGTGCGTTCGCGAGAACACTGTACTTTGCAGGGATTAGGTTGGATTCGTACCTTTGGTTCCAAACCCGTTCTACCCTGTGTAGTGATTGATGCGTTGGCAACCGTGATTGGCCGACGCATCTCACGATTCCCCCCGCAACACAAGCACCAGCCAAGAGGTACTTCCGCCATTGAGCGGCTGAGATCGTGCGGTAGGTGGGTTTATGCTCAGGTGGCTACACGTACACCGTCCGCTATAGCCTGATAGGGTTACCGCAATCTCTCTAGTCTCGCAACCCACCCCAACCACCCTCGTGCCCCACCCACCTGCTTCCGTCACCCTCTTGGCCAACACTTTGACGCTGCTCGCTGTTTGACACACGCCTTTCCAGATCGCCCGTGACTCACCAGTATACTAAGTCATGGGCCGACGCTCTGTGCTTAGTGGCTACTATTTCAGTTTAGTTGAAGCGGCAATTTTCGGAGAAAGATAACAGTGATAGACCGTCGATAATCCCTTCGTGGGATTCAGTTGCGGTACCCCTTCGAAACCGGCTCAACCATTCCGCGCGATAAAAAATTGCATTCCTACAACAACCATGACACGTGCATCAGGTCAACAAGCAATGGAGGAGGAACAAGCCGGGCGACTCTAATTTCTTGATTCTACTCCCTCTAAATCTCAGCCCCTGGCGTTATAGGCATTGGGCCACCGGTAAGCGTGCAACGGATGCAGCTAACGAAGGCTGCCGGAAGAGCGAGTGTTAAATTTCTATCCACAGGAGCACCAAGGTTCTACACGCCATACTCCGGCCCGAGCAAAGTCGCTGCGACGGCACCCGCCGCGCCAAGAGGAGAGGAATCCGAATCCCCTCCACCAGCCCCCGTCACGCACTCCCCACTCGCCTCACCCTCGTACCCATTTCGGCAACTCCACGCTTCTCCTGTCCGGGGCAGGGCGGTCTCCTCCCTCGTCGGTCCTTCCCGCGGGCATCAGCCAGGCACTTATGCCAATCCCTTCCCTGAGCTCCCCTTTTCCCGCCAGCGTGATAGTGTGAGGGCACACGGGACTGCTGCAGAATTCGTTGATCCCCTTGGCCAGAGAGGGGATTCTTCACACCCTTTTCCTCCGCTCATGGGTGCCCTAGGTGAAAGTGCGGAGCACAAGCAGTTTGTTACACGGGAGGAGTTCCAGGCGCTGCGGTCTGAGATGTACGCCATGTTTGCACAGCTCGGCCTGCGTCGTGGAGTACTTGCCAGCTATGCCGGCGGGTCGGCAGCCGTGCCTATGGCTGGTACCCTGCCGCCGATGAGTGCCGTGGACAAGGCACGAGTGCTAGTGTTGCAGGAGACAAACCCATTCCCGGTATGTGGCGGGCCAAATGGGGCGGGTTGGGGTTGACGTGGCAACCAGGGCAGGGTTGGGGCTGACGTGGCGGTTTCGAAGGGTACACGGGAGCGGCGCGTGACGAGGCGACGCGTGTCAGGTGGGTGGGGGGTGACGTGGCATGGGGTGGGTGGGTGTGACGTGGCAAGTGGGGCTGGTTGTCAGTGGACGTCACAGATGGAGGAGGGTGTGACGTGGTGGGATGTGAGGGTTGGGGCTGACATGGCGGTTTGGAATGGTACACGGGAGCGGCGCGTGATGAGGCGACGCATGTCAGGTGGGTGGGGGGTGACGTGGCATGGGGTGGGTGGGTGTGACGTGGCATGTGGGGCTGGTTGTTGGTGGACGTGGCGGATGCAGGAGGGTGTGACGTGGCGGGATGTGAGGTGAGTGTGTGACGTGGCGGCTTGGAAGGGTACACGGGAGTGGCGCGTGACGAGGCGACACGTGTCAGGTGGGTGGGGGGTGACGTGGCATGGGGTGGGTGGGTGTGACGTGGCAAGTGGGGCTGGTTGTCAGTGGACGTTGCGGATGGAGGAGGGTGTGACGTGGCGGGATGTGAGGGTTGGGGCTGACGTGGCGGTTTGGAATGGTACACGGGAGCGGCGCGTGACGAGGCGACGCGTGTCAGGTGGGTGGGGGGTGACGTAACATGGGGTGGGTGGGTGTGACGTGGCACGTGGGGCTGGTTGTCAGTGGACGTCGCGGATGGAGGAGGGTGTGACGTGGCGGGATGTGAGGTGAGTGTGTGACGTGGCAGCTTGGAAGGGTACACGGGAGCGGCGCCTGACGAGGCGACGCGTGTCAGGTGGGTGGGGGGTGACGTGGCATGGGGTGGGTGGGTGTGACGTGGCAAGTGGGGCTGGTTGTCAGTGGACGTCGCAGATGTAGGAGGGTGTGACGTGGTGGGATGTGAGGGTTGGGGCTGACGTGGCGGTTTGGAATGGTACACGGGAGCAGCGCGTGACGAGGCGACGCATGTCAGATGGGTGGGGGGTGACGTGGCATGGGGTGGGTGGGTGTGACGTGGCACGTGGGGCTGGTTGTTGGTGGACGTGGCGGATGCAGGAGGGTGTGACGTGGCGGCTTGTGAGGTGAGAGTATGACGTGGCGGCTTGGAAGGGTACACGGGAGTGGCGCGTGACGAGGCGACGCGTGTCAGGTGGGTGGGGGGTGACGTGGCATGGGGTGGGTGGGTGTGATGTGGCAAGTGGGGCTGGTTGCTGGTGGACGTGGCGGAAGCAGGAGGGTGTGACGTAGCAAGTTCACACAGTCCATCCTATGGTGACGTGGCCACAGTCATAACTGATGGTTTCTCTTCCCCATGTCTTGTTGTATACCCCACACCCCTGCGCAGAACAAAGCCTACTTAGTGTGCTCTCAGCTCATGTTTCTGAACCCCCCGGAGAAAATCCAGTACTACCCTGCACCGGAGGGAGTGTTCGAAGCGTTCGCTGTCCACTTGTCTGCAGAAGGGCTCGAGTCAATGAAGCTGCTGTGGTTGCACAACGACAAGTCTACCATGGGTGTCTTCAATCACCAGATGTCATCAACAAGGTCAACAATCAACTCCACCCTAAGGCCAGCAGCATACACTGGCATGGGCCTCTCCGATAATGCCCATCTCGTGGATAGCCTGCCCACTGAGCTACACCCAAAGAAGTGGTTCAAAGACTAGCAACTCCTGGACGAGTAGAGAGATGGTATGCGCAACCCGGAAACACCCTATGCCACACCATATGCCAGTTGGCAGCTACAAATCACCGTGCGGTGGTCCTCACCCTGACTCTCACCCCCCCACATGATTTCTCTGCAACCCCTTTCCAACCCATACCCTCCCTACCAAAATGCAGAACAGTGGGCCCTCAACTGGCACTTTGACAAGGCCACCGGGACGCCATTCAGCAGCCCCTTGTTCGCTTATGCGTTCAAGCTCTCCTTCAAAAGGGGCGGGGTCATGTTCACCAAGTTTAAGAGCCGCATGGTGGCATGGGGCCTGTTTTCGGTAAGGATGTAGATATGTGTTTGTACACCCATGTCCCATCCCCTAAACCCCTTGCCTGTATTCCATCTAACTCCCTGGTCGCTTAAGCGTTTGCGGTTCCGTAGATAGTGACGCCTGAAATCACCGCTTTCAGTTGGCTCATATACCCGTAACCCCCCCTCATACACCATCCACCCAACCCTACACCACATTGCAGATCGAGTGGCCCCTTCTGCAGGATAAGCGTCGCAAGCGAATTCCGGCCCAGCCGGAACAAAACAGGCCGGACTACTTCGAGTGGTGTGATAAGGTCAAACAGATGATACAATTTGCTGTCGTGGAGTGGAGGATCCCACATGATCCGGCTCAGGATGCGTTCATCTTCCCCAACAAGTTCCTCATCGACGAAGGCGACCTTGGAGAGGTCGTCCTTGCCCACCAGGTGCTTGCAAGGCCCAGCAGTGCGTAGGCTATTTGATCTGGTGCTAAGACACCTTGTTGCTAGAATGCTGAATAATGGTCATTGTAAACCGGAATATTAAATCTTATTCTGAAATCCTCAATATCCAAAATAAAACAAAAACAAAATCTAGTTTTGAATAATTTGGTCACGAATTTGCACCAAAACGGATTGCGCCCGAATGGCATCCGGAAAAGCTCGCATGCCAAAAGGAACTTGACCCGAGCCAAATCTTGTCGCGAGATGTGTGTCGGAGCTCCTATCAAATGACTCCAACCGTCGGTCGAAATTGGGTCCGGATTTTTTTACGCGAAGACAATCCCAATAAAAATTCGTCCAAACTTGGCATAGGGTTTTTGTGATCAAAGGACTCTTTAAAACCACCTACACGCACGTGCAGGCTGGTTTTTTTCTCCCACTGCCATGCTCCACTGCCATGCCCCACTGCCATGCTCCACTGCCATGCTCCCACTGCCATGCTCCCACTGCCGTGCTCTGCTCTCAACTCTCTGTGCTACCCTATAATCGTTCCTTCTCCATGATGCCCTTCGCCCTTAAAAGCCACTCCCCTACTTCCTCTTCTTCCCACCCATCCCTCCCTTGGCCTGCCGTCTCCTGTCTGGGAGTGGTGCTGCTGCAGCTGCTGTCAGGCCGCATTTCCCTCTCTACAGAGAAGACCACGCCACAGTTTTTCAGAGACACTGTGAGTGCGAGAGGAGCATTGGGGGAAGGGCGGGTGCTGAGTGTGAGTGGGCATTGGGGGAAGGGCGAGTGTTGCATGGCGAGAGGCATTCCAACAGCCCAGTACCTCCATCACTAGCAGTGTTAAGTGTGATCCCGGTCCAGAGACTTCTCACAAACTTGCTTCCGCTCACTGCGGTGGTAAGGCAGCATCAGACTCAATGCAGCCACCCACAGTTGCGGCCAACAGGAGGCTCCTCCTCTCCTATCTTTCCTTATCATTACTTGGAACTGTTTTTCTCTGTTTCACTGCCTGCTGTTTCCTCCTATCACACATGCTCCTCCCCTCGTGCTCCTCCCCCATGCTTCACCCTCCATGCTTCGGCCCCCGATACTCCACCCTCTATGTTCCTCCCCCCTTGCTCCGTACCCCATGCTTCTCCTCCAACCTGTTTCCCAGCATCTACCCACTTTGGGTCATTCTTGGTCTAGCCTTGGGTTCATGGGTCTAAAGTCAGCACCTCACTTCCCCCCCTTGCCCTTCTCCCCGCACCATGTTGAAACGCAGTTACAAGTCAACAACTCCGCTGCTCTAATTGATCCTGCCCTTGCCTCCTCCTTCCTCCGACCCACCACCAGTACCAGCGCCAGCATCCCGACCAGCAGCGCCACTAGCAACTCCAGCGCGCTCTCTAACACCGCAACCGCCACCACTGCAGCCACAGCAGCTGCCAGCGCTGCTGATACTACACCGGGTGTTCCCATGCTGAATGTTCTTATACCCAGTTTGGTGCGGCTGGCTCGTGTGGGGCTCGCATGCACAGCCATGCCGGCTTCTACCCGGCTCTCCTTGGGAAGAGCTCTTGCTGAGCTGGAGATTATGCATGATGACGTGGCAACAGCATTGAGGCAGATGGAGGAAGAGATGGAGAGGCAGAGAGGGGAATTGTAGAAGGGAGGGGTGCCGTGGCAGGCAATAGGGGAAATGAGCATTTGGACTCGTGGGGCATTGCTTCCCACTCTCACCCTTCCTCCTCCGCATCTCCAAATCCTGCCACTTCTCCTTCGCAGCTTCCTCCTCCTGTGCTCGCCTCCTCCTCCTGCGCCCTTCCCCTGGCGCCGCTACTGTGCCAGCAGGTGGCCATGGTGGGCGTGTTGCGTGCCACGGCTGGGTGGGCGGCGGACAGGCGCATTGGCAGTGGCGGGTTTGGCGACGTGTATCGTGGAGTGAGCCCGTTGGATGGGTGCACGCCGTGGGCCGTGAAGCGTGCCCGAGTGCTCACCAACGACTTTCGCCGCGAGGTGTGACTCGTGGGGTGCTGGGCGTTGATGTTAGCTGGAGTTTATGTTAGTGGGCGTTGATGTTAGTGGGGGTTGATGGGGGTGAGAGGAGGAATGAGAGATGTGCAACAACGACGTCAATGGCCAGGATTCACTTGGGTGCGAGCCAGGTTGGGTGGGAGCCAGGTTGGGGAATGAATGAAGCGAAATGCGAGAGGCATGAGCAATCAATTCAGTACTATGTTTTGCACCTGGAATTCCCTCCCCCTCCATGCCCTTCTTCCCCCCCCCATACCCTCGTTGGCCTCTGCCCCCATACTACCTACCCTATCATTCCCTCCCTGCCTCACTCCCTTGGGGTGGTGTCAGGTCTACGAGATGGCATCAAAGCACCACCCTCACCTGGTGCGGCTGCTGGGGTTCTGCAGGGAGTATGACGCGTCGGCGGAGCGCATGGAGCAGATCGCCATCTATGAGTTCATGCCCCACGGGGACCTGCATCACCGCCTGCACGGTGATGATGCCACAGGTGGGCACCACCGCCTGCACGGTAATGATGCCACAGGTGGGCTCCACCGCCTGCACGGTGATGGCACAGGTGGGCACCACCGCCTACACGGTGATGGCACAGGTGCGCACATATGCACTCTTAGGCGGCTGGTGTGACGAAGAGCGAGGAGGGAGAGTGGGAGCGAGAACAAGAGGGAGGAGGAAAATAGGGATGTGGGAAGGGAAGGGATTGTCAGTGTTTTGAAGGAGGGAGAGGCAAGGATGATGGAGGCGGTGCCATTGTTTACATGAAGTAAGGGCAAGTTTGCCTGCTCGTTCTCTTGCTGCTCTTGCTCCTCTCAATACAGGCCTCTATCTTTTTATTCTGGTCCCTTTCAATTTCCTCTCTCTTTTGGTTGGTTCGTCAGGTAGTAGCACTCCTCTGACCCAACAGCAGCGAGTGGACATTCTGATGGGAGTGGCGCGCGCGCTGGAGTATCCGCACAGCTTTGGCATCATGCATCGCGACATCAAGCCCGCCAACATCCTGCTGGACGCCCACATGCAGGCGAGTGTAGGCGAGTGCAGGCGAGTGCGGGCGAGTGCGGGTGGATGCGGGCGAGTGCGGGCGAGTGCGGGCGAGTGCGGATGAGTGCGGGTGAGTGTGGGCGAGTGCGGGCGAGTGCGGGTGAGTGCGGGAGAGTGCGGGCGTGTGCATGCACTGATGCATATCTCGTGAGAAGTTAACATCTCACTCAGGTGTCTCCACAAAAAACCAACATTCAATGGGCAAGCTGTGACTCCGTAACACATCAGTGCTTGTCACATTGAGGATCATTTCTCCATCGTGCAGGCGAAACTGGCAGACTTCGGATTGCTGAGACTGGCGGAGGGAAGCAGGTCACTGCAGTCCACGCAAGTGAGGGGCACGCCGGGCTATGTGGACCCCGTGTATTCAATCACTCACAAGGCCACTCCCAGTGCTGATGTGTATAGCCATAGGTTTCCACGGCCAGAGGGAAGAAGCCAACCGTCTTCAATCGGTTAGCGTAATGCTTGATCTTTTTGTCAGCTTGCTCCCGTGCCGCCCATCCCCTTACTTTCTCTGCCATGATGGGGTCCATGATGGTAACGTCACACACATAGACCGCCCCGCTGCTCCTATCAGTCATGGTGAAATCGGCCGTCTGTTCCTCGATGGGGCAGTGGGCGGCCGACTCGCTGTGAACGATAAACCCCGCATCCTGCGCCATGCTAATGCAGGCGTCCCGCAACTCATTGTGGGTGTTGATGCGGTGCTTTCCCGTGCCGCAGCGGAGGAGGTGGTTCGGGAGGCGGGGGTCAATGATAGCCGTGTGGTCAGAGCAGTCGCACTTCTTTGGCGTGGAAAACGGGAGGCCGAGTCGAAAGCGCACAGCATTGGTGAAGTGCACGGGTCCTACACGTCTGTTTGGGGCAATGGGGATAGCGGTCAGCCAGTCACCGGTCCCGTATCCTGTCAGCGAGAACATCCGCTGCGTATGGCCTGAGAGGGGGTTCGGTTTCATGCGCCACGTATCCTGGACCTGCACGGCGTATCTGCTGCCGTTGACCTTCAAACCGAGCACGTGCTGGAGCCTTATATCCGAAGGTGACAGCCGCTCTTTCTCCAGAATCTCCCGCGCGTCCCCTGGCAACGCCGCTTCACACTCGGTAAGCCATGTGTGCAGTGGCGTTGTGTCGTCCCGTGGCAAGAGCATGTGGTTCCTCGCCTGGGTCAATGCGTTTTCTGGGTCTAGCTCGAGGGTGGAGAGAAAGAGCGCTGCCTGGAAAAAACTTGCCGTGAAGCCGTATACCCCTTCTACTAAGGGATCCGTGATGCCGATGCCACCTAGCGATGGTGGCAGGGAAGCCTACACCCAGACACGTGTTTGCTCAGCTCTACTCATTGGGACGCGGATATCGCACGCTACCAGCAGTGCTGTTAGCAGGTCCTGTCCCCATTGGCTCCAGCTGTCTCGGGGGAGTAGGTGGAGTGGCGTCGTTTTAATGAGGTAGGGCCACGCGCCTGGAGATGCAGCGTGTGACTAGCAGCGAGGCTACCTGGGGGTCAGCTCGTTCAAGGAGGGGCAGTGGCTTCGCCATCTCTTCTAGCTGTCTAGAAAGGAATTTTGCCGCCCCAGAGTCGAGTCCCAGGTAGCTACCCAGGAGTCGCACACCGTCTGTTGAATACGGCACCCCTGGCGGTAGTTGCGTCTGGTCAACTGTGTATGATCTCCAGGCCGCGCACTTCTGTGGGCTGTGCGTCAGGCCCAGGCGCGCCAGCTTGTTAGTGAAGAACGTAAAAGCTGCTACAGTTTGAGGTGTCTCTCCTAGGAAAGTGACGGCATCTGCGTAAGCTAGGCAGAGTACGTCCGGATGTGCCTCAGCTGTTTCTCGGAGTGTGGGATGTATTCCTGCCGCGAACAGCAACGGTCCGAGTGGGTCGCCCTGGCGAACCCCGCGTTCGCTTTTTAGAGGTTCGCTGTTGAAGTTAGCGTCCAGGTGCAGCGGCGACGGGTTACCGTAGGTCAGTTTGACTAACGGCAGCAGTGGCGAAAGGCCGGGGTCCTGTAACGCAGTGGCGATGGCTTGTCGTGAAATACTGTTGAATGCGTTTGAAATGTCCGTTTGCAGTACCAGGCTGTAGGGACGGGCATCTAAAAATGCACGTGCTGCATGGATGACCGCCTCCGCTCCTCCTGGCACCGCCACACCGTATTGTAGGGGTAGGAAATACTCGCGGGCAGCTTCTCCCATGGCTGTAAGGGCAGCCTTGGCCGCCAGCCGAGTCAGACATTCGCCTATCGCGATTGGCCGGGCTCCCCCTCCTGGTTTGGCCAGATTGATGAGTCGCGACGCCGTCAGCAGGTCTGCCACCGGGCCTGGTAAATTTCCTCCCAGCATTGTGTTTACCAAGGCGTGCAGATGGGTGCTGACCAGTCCGTTGGTTACGGCCGCGTCGCGCAGGTGCTCGAATGTCGTGCCAGACGGCCCGGCCCCCACTCCGTTGTCGCATCTTCCCAACATTTTTGCGAATTCAGCGGGGGTGATGGTCAACTTTGACCCACGTGTCTCTGGCCAGGTCATCATCGCGTGTGCAGCTGGCGGGTGTTTTTGGCGAAGTTCGTCCAGGATTTCTGGACTAGGGGTGCAGACTGGAGTCGACTCCAGTGCCAACACGGCACATCGGAGACTGCCTCGTTTCGCCAGGCCCTCGGCTCGGCTGATGACTCCAGTCGCGTTAGTCCGGTGTCGTGGCAGTGGAGGGGTGTTGACTGCCTCGACTGCGTCTCGGTACAGCTGCTCCCATTTGCCATGTTGGAAAGCTCGCAGCCGAGCCTTGATCTGGGGCCAGTTTGGGCGTCGAGGTGAGGTTTGGCGAAGTGTAAGGCGCGGGAGAAAAAGCAGCAGGCGCCATCCCACTTCAGACTCTGGGTTTCGCGACAGGTGGAGTAACGGGGTCAATAGTGCCAACGAGAACAGCTGGCACATATTTGGCGGTAAACGCCGTGCCAGAGAAGGTTGTCGACTGTCGCTCAGTGCTGAAATTTCCCAGTTCACGATGTCAGCGAACAAGATTGCTCGCTTCGCCAGTTCGTCAGCTGAAAAATAGCGGGGGTTTGGGGGGTTCTGGCGGACCGCTCTATGTGCAGTCGCGCTTTGATTTTGTCGTGCGCGGTTTGTCCCCGTGGTCGATGGGAAGGTTGGATTCACGCCCGTTCGATTGACATCTGACGGTCCCTGTTCAGCTTCCTGGCGGTGCACGGCCTCCTCTCTCATTCCCGTCGTTGTCTCCCTCGTCCCGTCTTCTTCCTTCCCGTCCCCATCCTCACTCGATGGGAGGGTCTCTTCACTATATGTAGGGTCTGCGTTTTCGTCGACTTCATTAGTTGTCGCTAGTGCTATTAAAGCCATTCGTCCCGCCGCTTGCTACCCGTTCTCCGGTCCTCCGCCCGTCCCGCTAGCTGTCTGTCTCCTAGCCCCGTGATCTCCTTGCTCTCGCGATGGTGATTGCCGGTGCGCCTGAGTCGTCGCCAGAGCTCGCTGCCGCTTAGTCGGCTGTGGTCGCCAAGCCCCGATCGGAACCCGAAAAGGCGACCACTGCGATGAAGCCCCCTCTCCCGCTTGCTCCGAAGCCCGCGTCAGCAGTCTCTGAAATGCCTCCTCCCCTCGCACCCGAGGCTCCTGGTGCCGTGACTGCCCTGGTCCAGTCTGTGCCTGTTGCTGCTCCCTCCGCTCCGTCCGCTGCTCCTGTTCCCCCGGCTCAATTTGTTGATCCGCCAGTATCTGCGCCCACTGGTGTCGTGGCTGATCCCCCGGTTCCTGTCCCTGGTGCACCCGTTGTGCCGTCTGCTTCTGCCCCCGCCGAGCCTTCTTCGGCGTCTGCTTCGTCGCCGAAGGCGGCGTCCGCCACCACTGGCGTCCCGGCTCCGTCGGTTTTGCCCGCGGTGGCGGGTCCATCCGTACCTACTGTGACGCCGGTAGCCCCGGCAGGTCAGCCGTCACGTCCCCAGTCACCCAACCGTCGTCTGTCTCGGCCCCATTCCCCTGCGCCCCACCAGAAGCGCAGGTCGACTCGTCTCCGGCGCGACTCTCCACGGCGTTACCAGCAGCAGACGCACTGGCCTGCTCACCCCGGTGGTCAGGGGGACTGGAGGGGTCCCCGCGGGCGTGGCGGTGGTGGGGGGTACCGTCCGCCTGTGACGATGGCGGATCTACAGCGGGAAGTCTCGAGGGCGGTGCGTGAGGAGAGGGCGGCGCAAAGTGAGAGCAGTTCCATGCGCGCCTCGCCCGCCCTTCCATGCGCGCCTCGCCCGCCCTTGAGGCTCCTCGACAGGCTGTGCTCCCCGTGGGTCCGCAGCCTGCCGGTGCACCCCCGCCTCCGGATCACTTCCCGCCGGTTCCTGCTCCCGCCGCCTCGGCCCCTCCCCCCTGTTCTCGTCTTCATCTGCCGCCGGTTCTGCCTATTGCGGGAGTGGAGTTTGTTGCTGCGGGCGGTGGCTCGTCGGCGCAGTATTCTCACCACGTTGCTGCGGATGAGCCACTTCTGTTCCTGACGGAGGCACTTCAGCCTCCGCAGACGCGTGTTCCCCCGGCGACGCTTGGCCAACTCCACCGACTCGCGGAGAGTCTCCACGCGTTGCTGCTGATTCAAGTTCTTGCTCACTCGTCCATCAAACAGTCAGAAACTGAATTGTGTGTTCATTGATGTGGGTTGGGGTACGTATAGCAAGCCCTAATATTTGTACCCCCTAAGACAAGCCTCACTACAGGCTACATCATTTGACACACCCCCATAGCCTAATTGAGGGGTGTCTAGCAAAGACAAAAGAGTACGGTCACAAGACCAGACACAAACAAACAAAGCTCAGGGTGGATCACAACGTCACCACACATTCCGAGCGCAAGCAAAGGGCCACAAGGCTAGTTCAAGAGTTCACAGGTATATAAGTCATGAGTACAAGACAACAAGCAACGACTATGCAAGACGAGAACCAGAGTCAACGAGACCTAATTGCACACAACACCTGTGGTGGTCCCAAGGCGGAAGCGCCTTGGTGAAGATGTCGGCAGTGTTGGCCTCGGACTCCACAAAGTCCAAGCGAGCCTGTCCACGCCTCTGCAACTCTCGCAGTAGAAAGTACCTGACGTTGATGTGCTTCACTCTGCTCTCCAGTCGAGGCTCCCGACAGAGAAGAATCGCTGCCTTGTTGTCAGTGAACAAGGTCGGTGCAGAGCTCGGCCGCTCACCAAGGTCTGTGAGCAAGAAAGTCAACCAACGCAGCTCCTATGCAGCCATGGCTCCAGCGTAGATCTCAGCCTCAACGGTGGAGGTCGAGGCCGAGGAGGAGCGCGTGGACCTCCACGAAACAGCTCCATAGCCCAGGCTGAAACACTAACCCTGTGTAGTCATGTGGGTCTCGGCGTCATCAGCGTAAGAAGAGTCACAGTGATCAGTAAGGACGACCGGCTGTGTCCCTCCAAGTACCAACCCCATGCTTGATGTCGTCGCTAGGTACTTCGCCACCCTCACAACAGCAGTCCAGTGAACAGGAGGGTGTCTCCCTGGCGCAACAAAGCGAGCAAGGATACTGAGAGGGTAGGCGAGGTCCACAAGCTCTGCGTAGGGACCACTAGGCTCAAACGGCTCATCAGGAAAAGGACCAGCGAGTCTGTGGTCAACAGCAAGAGGTGTGCGCTGTACTGTGGAGTGCTGAAGCTCAAACCGTTGAAGGACCTGTTGCACCATGTGTGACTGTGAAAGTGTAATGGTGCGAGCGGCTCTGTCCCTGGTGATCTGCAGGCCAAGATAGTGGCGCAGCTCACCAAGTTCAGTGTAAGTGTGTCTCTTCTGCAGTTCGCGCTTCACGTCAGCCAAAGCAACCCTGTCAGCAGTGGCAAAAACCAGGTCGTCGATGTAGACCAGTACAAAGAACGGTGTGGAGCCACGACGAACAAACAGTGACGCGTCAGCAGAAGACGGCTAAAAACCGAGGTCAGACAGGGTAGAACGAAGGGTGTCGTGCCACTCACAAGGAGCCTGACGGAGACCGTAGACCGGTCTCCTCAGCCTCCACTATGTCCCAGGAGGGAAGGTGCCAGTGAAGGCAGAGGGAAGGCAGAGGGACGACGCAACTAGACCTCGTGTAGGCTACCCTGAAGGAAGGCAGTGGAAAATTCGAGAGAGAGTAGCTCGTAGTCTCTCTGTGCTGCTACGTGCAGTAACACCCGAAGAGTGGTCATCTTCGGGGTAGGCGCGAAGGTCTGAAAGAAGTCAACTCCCTCGCGCTGACTAAAACCTCTGGCCACATAGCGTGCCTTGAAGACCGGAGGAGATCCCGATTGCTGCTTCACCCTGAAGATCCACATGCCATCGGCTATGTTCGCCACAGGGGGGGGGAACCTAGTCGATTTAAGTGCCTGTGGATGTGTAGGAGGCCATCTCTGAGTCCATGGCAGCTCTCCACTGAGAGGCCCAAGGCCCTGACACTGCCTCATCATAAGTGCAAGGAGTCGGTATGTCAAGGGCGTCGGGGTCTCCCTCAGGAGCGAGCAGCATGGCACAGAGATGAGGGGAAGCGGATGCCAGGAACTCTAGCTCAAACTGCCTGTCCTCTAGGGCAGACTCACCCCAGACGGCCAGATGACTGGTAGGAAGAGCAGCCACAAGACTGGTGGCGTAGTCAAGGCGGCGAGTAGAGGCAAACTCAGTGACTGCGAAAGTAAGAGCAGAGACAGAGGATAGAGAGGGACGTGGTTCGGTAACAAGAGAGGCGAGAATACGAGACACAACAGGATGGTACGTGCGGTTATAGTCCGTGACAGGAGTAGAGAGGGAAGCAGTGAAAGCAGACTCGGGAGGAGAAGGAAGTACAGAAGGAGACAAACGAGGCGGACTAGAACGAAGAAAGGCAGTACGAAGATCAAAGAAGGGAACAGGGGACGAGGGACGAGCACGAGGAGAGCGACGCGAAGGCCAAGTGTGAGAAAGAGGAGGGAACAACGGAGGCAGAGGAGGAGGGAAAACAACTGGGGAGGGGTTAGGAGGAGGAAGCGGAGGACCAAAGACGGGAGGAGAGGGGGAGGAGGGAGGAGAGGGAGAGGGGAGACCGAGGGTCCGAAGACTAGAGACAAGAGGAGGAGGTGGCGGCTGCTGCTGCTGTGGCTGCGACTGCTGCTCCTCCAGCTGCGGCGGCTGCTGCTGCTCCTGCTGCTGCGGCTGCTGCGGCGGCTGCTCCTGCTCCGGCCGCTGCTCCTGCTCCGGCCGCTGCTGCTGCTGCTGCTCCGGCTGCCACTGCTGCTGCTGCTGAGTCAAGTACCACGCCGCTGCTCCACCCCCTGCGGCTGGCAGACCAGTAGGTGGCTGACGAACCCGGGCGTCACCTCCACCAGCTGCAGAAGGGGAGTCATCGGCCGCCGCACGAGGCGCTCCTCCAGCCCCTGCACTCCCGCCGCCACCGCTCGCCACATCACCCCCACCGCCTCCGCCGCCTCCGCCGCCTCCGCCCGCACCCTGACCGCCCCTCCTACCACTCCTACCCCGAGACTGCGAAGAAGTCGTAACAGCAGCTGCGGTCACGTCAGTAGCGGCAGTGGCGAGGGAGGCAGTAAAGGTGGGCAGCTGAGGGACAGTGCACCCGTGAAACAGTGGAGGGGGCACAGCACCAGAGGTAGAGGCTACCGAGCGGAGGTTGCTCTCGACGTCCTTGAGAGCAGACTCAAGGACGCCGATAGTGAGCTCACTAGGATGCTTCAGAAGAAGTGCGTCATGAACCAAAGCAAGGTGGTCAGGGAGGCTAGTGGCGATGAAATAGATAGTGATCGGCATGGGAGGAGGGAGCAGTGCAAGCTGTGTGTCAGTACAGGCAGCGCGAAAGCTAGAGTTCAACGAGCGCAGGTGAGCGATCAGGTCAGCAGAGCGCTCAAACGAGGCGAGGTGGGGAAATAGGAAGGGGAGGAACAGGCGACCAAGAGAGACAGTGTAAGGAGTAGCATAGCGGGCCTTGATCGCAGTCAGGAACTCACTAGCCGTGCGAACCTCTGAGAAATGGGTCTCCTCGGACTCAGGGAGGAGGCTGCTGAGGGCGATGCAGGCCGCAATGTTGCGTGATCTCCAGGCTGTCAAGTCAGCACGCTGACGCGCAACACGCTCTTGTCAGAGGTCCACTGGTGATCCCCGATTGATCCTAGGGAAGGGTTACAGGCTTGTTGTCCTGGGGGGTTATGGGCGCACTGACCCGCTACCTAACAAGCCCTTTTATCCCAGTGGTTAGTGGCTGGGATTCTGACAGCTCTGTGTCTTCAGAGGTAGCGTCAAGGCCTAGGTTATCAGCATCGGGGGGCGCGCGGAGTTCACCGGAAGCGTGCGCCCACAAGAACTCGTTCGCCTGAACCTGACTCTCTAGGAGACGCTGCGCACGCTGGAGCCAGACAAAGAACTCGAGGGGCCTACCCTCGGCGTCAAAGCGAAGGACCCTAGGGGTCGCCATAGCAAAAGCAGAAACTACAAGGCCGGCAGGGTGCAGTGGCAGGCGAGGGCAGGGCGACAAGCATGGCAAGGCGCGTGTGCGTGCGCAGGGCAGGTATGAGAGTACGACGGCTTATGCCAGCCATACATGCTTGCTTTTATTTCCTTACGCTATTTCTAGCTTAGGTTTATTTTCTACATGCATGAATTGCTTGAATTCCTAGGTTCGTTGCTTTACTATAGTTATTATAGTTATAGGCACCGAACCAGGCTACGTGTACCGAACTCAAGCTATTCGGTTGCCACTGAATTGCTTTCTACCGAGTTCGGGAAGGTTCTGTTCGGGACGCTTTGCGACCCTCAGAACATTCGCGTAACACCTGGGTTACCTGCCTTGTGTCGAGCCTATATATAGCCTCGTGTTGTACCTAGGTGATCATTCAATTCAAACTCTCTTTTCTGAGCTCGATCCTAGATCCTCACACTTGGTAATCAGAGCCCGTTTACACGCGAACGTTTTCCGACCACTAAAACCCAGTCTTCAAAAACCGCGGGGGCGACACAGTTAAACATCGATTTCGGGTACGTAAAACCGGTTCCGTGTTTTTCGCTCCCCCTCGTTTCGGTTTTCTGGACGCGTAATGTCAGGCATGGAGGGCCAAGGCGACAACTATGCGACCACGAGCGACATCGCGAGCATCCGCACCGACATGGAGCAGACGCAGGCGGCGCTACGACGACTCGAGGCCCTTCTGACACACCAACCAGGAATCGCCACCGCAGCAGCGAATGTAGCAGCGACGGCACCAGCAGCAGTGGCGACACCGATATTTCACGGACCGATGGCACCACTGTCGCCGAACCTCGAAGCAGCACGACCGAGGCTCCCTGAGGCGTTCGATCCAAGCGCGAAGGGATCCGACGTCCGGGGATTCGTGGCCACCCTCGAAATTTACTTCGAGGCCATTGGCTGTTCGACCCCGACACACGACGCAGCAAGAATTCGGCTCGCAGCGACACTGTTACGTGGACCGGCACTCGAGTGGATCTACTACACTGACGTGGCCCGCGGGGAGAAATCGTGGGCGCAGTTTCGGGCAGATTTAATCGAACGTTTCGAATCGATTAATATGACCTACATGGCGTGGCAGCAGATACACCGACACAAGCAATACAGTAGTGTAGCACAGTACACGCAGCAGATGGAGTTGTTGTTCAACCGCATCACCGACTTGACCGAAGGCAAAAAAATCCAGGCGTACACAGAAGGGTTAAAATTGGAGATTCGGCGGCAGGTGATTGCAGCGAATTACAACAGCTACAGATGAGAAAAGGAGAAAGCGAATGGATGAACTATGAATGAAGTGAGTACATATAGGAAACCCTAATTGGGTTGTACCCCCTATGGGATACCCCACTATAGCCTACACAACAGCATAAGCTATATGTATGTTCTGACACACCCCCATAGGCAAAGTGGGGGAGAACAAGGGGTCACAAGACCAGTCACACAAAGCACAGCAAGCTCAGGGTGGATCACAAAGTCACCACACAGTCCGAGCACAACGACAAGGCCACAAGGCCAGTTCACATGCAGGAGTGCACACATATATATATAGAGCTAGACAAGCAAGAGCAGGTATATATATGTGACAGTACAAGCAAGGTCAAGAGGAGAGCAAGTGAGGCAAGACAGGTACAAGACCCAGCTGAGTGCAGAAGCGCTGATGGTCACAAGGCGCAAGTGCCTTGGTGAACACATCAGCAGTGTTGGCCTCAGAGGCCACGTACGCAAGTCGCAACTGACCACGCTGCTGCAGCTCACGAGCAAGAAAGTAACGGAGAGCAATGTGCTTCGTTCTGTGCTCCAAGCGCTGCTCTCGACACAAGGCCAGCATGGCCTTGTTGTCTACGTACAGCACTGGAGGAGAACGAGGCGGCTCTCCAAGGTCAGTCAGCAGGTAGGTGAGCCAGCGAAGCTCCTGTGCAGCCATGGCCCCGGCGTAGATCTCAGCCTCACAACTGGAGCCGAGAACAGAGGACGAGCGTGTAGCCCGCCACGAGACAGAGCCGGAACCAAGACTGAAGGTGTAACCCTGCGACGACCGCTGCGTAGCCTGGTCGTCAGCCCAAGAAGCGTCCGCGTGCCCAGTGAGGACCACTGGACTCCGCCCTCCAAGCACTAGCCCCATGCCCGACGTACTGCACAAGTAGCGCAACACCCTCTTCGCTGCAGCCATGTGCTCTGGTCGGTGTCTCCCAGGAGCAACATAGCGTGCAAGAATGCTAAGAGGGTATGCAAGGTCAGGTCGTGTGCAGGTCATCAGGTACATGAGGCAGCCAACAAGCTCTGGAAGAGGGCCACTCGACTCTACGGACTCATCCGAAGGCAGAGCTGAGAGTGAGTGGCGAGTAGGCAGAGGAATGGCCTGAGGCGAGGAGTACGTGAAGCCGAAGCGCTGAAGGACCTGCTGCACCATGTGTGACTGAGTCAGGGTAATGGTGCGGCGTGCTCTGTCCCGGGTGATCTGCAAGCCAAGGTAGCTGCGCAGTTCACCCAGGTCTGTGCACGTGTGTCTCTTCTGCAGCTCGGACTTCACGTAGGCTAGTCCAGCAGTGTCAGCTGTGGCAAAGACCAAGTCGTCGACGTACACGAGGATGTAGAACGGCGGCAAAGAAGTGTCGGTGCGCAGAAACAACGACGGGTCAGCAGTAGAGGGAGCAAACCCAAGAGCCGCAAGCGTAGTCCTCAGTGTGTCGTGCCACTCACGCGGTGCCTGGCGGAGACCGTAGACTGGCCGTCGGAGGCTCCACTGGGTGCCAGGAGGGAAAGTCCCAGTGAAGCCAGGTGGACGGCGCAGCCAGATCTCCTCGTGCAGGCTACCCTGCAAGAAAGCAGTGCTGAAGTCAAGAGAGTGGAGCTCGTAGTCGCGCTGAGCGGCTATGTGCAGTAGCACCCGAAGAGTGGTCATCTTCGGGGTGGGAGAGAAGGTCTGAAAGTAGTCAACTCCCTGCCGCTGACTGAAGCCACGAGCGACGTACCGCGCCTTGAAGACAGGTGGAGAGCCCGGCGGCCGCTTCACCCTGAAGATCCACATGCCACTGACGATGTTCGCCCCAGGAGGGGGAACCGCGTCAACGTAGGTGCCTGTGGACTTCCAGGACGCCATCTCTGCATCCATAGCTGCCTGCCACTGAGAGGAGTAGGGACCCTCTACGGCCTCCGCGTAAGAGCGCGGAGTCGGGATGTCTAGTGCATCCGGGTCTCCCTCAGGGGCAAGTAGTACGGACGCGAGATGAGGTGAAGCAGCAGCCAGACACTGGAACTCCTCCTGCCTGTCCTCAAGGACGTCCGTGCCAAGAGCACACTCACCCCCGACGGACGGAGGACAGACAGACGCAGACTCAGCAACAAGACCGGCAGCGTAGTCTAGACGACAGCGAGCAGCAAAGTCGACGAGCTCAGCAACAAGCGCAGACGCAGCAGTGGACTCAAAAGAGGGGTCAGTGACGACAGTAGCAAGGAGACGTGTGGCAGTAGGACTAGCAGCACGAAGAGAGTCGGACTCTGGGTCGGTAAGTGCAGGAAGGGAGGACTCAGGAGGAGAAGGCAAAGGGGCACGCAGAGGAGCAGTGGACGGACGCAAAGACATCCGGTGCGTGCCAGGGACAGGAGGAGGACGCTGACGCGAACCGCGACCACTAGCGCGAGCAGCACGAACAGGCGACGCAGGACGAGACGCAGGCTCACGACGCTCAGCAAGACCTCCAGTGGGACCAGTGTAAGGAGAGGGAGCAGGAAGTGGGGAGGCGGGCTCTAACTGGGACTGTGACTGAACAGGCGGTGGACACGCTGCAGGAGGAGAAAGACCAAGAACCTGCTGTAGGAGGGGAACGAAGTACGGCCGAGGCCGCGCGGCGACTCCAGACACAGCAGGGACAGCACCCTCAGCAGCAGCACCAGCGCCAACCGCACCTCCAGCGGGAGGACCTCCAGCAGCACCAGCAGCACCCGCAGCAGGGCCACCGCCAGGAAGGACAGCAGCAGTCTCAGCACCAACACCCGCAGCAGCTCCAGCTCCAGGCGGACCCGAGGGCCCAGCAGCTCCGGGACCAGCGGCACAAGTACCCTCAGCAGCCGAAGGAGCTCCAGCTCCAGCAGTACGTCTCCAGCGGCGAGCAAACCACTCGCGCAGCTCCTGTGGAGAGAGGGGCTCCCGCCGAGGCGAAGCACCCGGAGAACCGCCAGGTCCCGCACCGCCAGACGCCACAAGGGGAGGTCCAGTGGCCGCAGGCTCCGCAGCTCCAGGCTCAGCAGCTCCAGACGCAGCACCCCCTGGCTCAGCACCCCCAGTCGCAGCACCCCCAGGCTCAGCACCCCCAGACTCCGCACCCCCAGGCGCAGCACCCCCAGTCGCAGTACCCCCAGGCTCAGCACCCCCAGACTCAGCACCCCCAGGCTCAGCACCCCCAGGCTCAGCACCCACGCGCGTAGCACCCCCAGAGTCAGCACCCCCAGGCTCAGCACCCGCAGCAGGACCAGAGTCACCAGCAACCTCGACCGGCTCGACCGCGTCTACCTGGGACACACCTGAAGGGGCAGGACCCTGAGGGGGAAGGGGGTCTACCAGGGGGGGACCTGGCACAAGGAAGTGCGGTGGCGGGGGGAGGGAAGGAGTGCGGTAGGGGAAGAGGCGGTAGAAGGGGACTGACTCGTCGAACGTGACGTCCTGGGAGGACAGAACACGACGAGAGGAGGGGTGGTAGAACTGCCACCCTGGGGCGTCAGGGGGGAAGCCGAGGAAGACACAGGGAGCAGCACGAGGGGACAGCTTGTCCGCAGACAAGTCGCGGACAAACGCCCGAGATCCCCAGACACGGAACGCAGACGCATCGCCGACCTTCCCCGTCCACAGCAGAGCTGGGGAGGTCTCCGGCCGGGAGACCCTGGGGTGAAGGTTGATCTGATGCGCCGCGTACCGAACCGCAAACGGCCACAGAAAATGGGGGGCAGCCGCATGCATCATGGACGTACGAGCGACGTCCATGACCATGCCAATGCGGCGCTCAGCAATCCCATTTTGCTGTGGAGAGTCCGGAAGCGTAAAGGTCTGGCGGATGCCTCGTGCACGACAGTAGGCTCGCAGAAGGCCAGAGGAGAACTCTCCACCTCGGTCAGAGTGCAGACGCAGAACAGGAAAGTCCGAGCCGAAGCTCCTCCTGAGCTGGAGACGAGCTGCGCGGATCCAGTCGATCAACACCTCAGTGACATCACCCTTGCTGCGCAAGGGGAAGACTGTGGTGTAACGCGAGTAGTCGTCAACCACCAGCAGGAAGTAGCGCTCGTGACCCTGCCCACGGACGCGGGCCGGGCCCCACACGTCCATGTGAAGCGTCTGCAGAGGAGCCTCTGTCGGGGGAAACTGGGAGGAGTGAGGGGCAGCCCGGAGCCGCCCCTCGACACAGGGGACACAGGAAGGTCCGGGTCCCGAAGGAAGGGGAGGGAGAGACCGGGGAAGACCAGAGACAAGGACACGGGAAGCCATGCCCCGAAGACGAGGCAAGGAGGGGTGGCCAAGACGGTGGTGCCACAGGAGGGTCTCCTGAGACAGGCGGCGACACGAGCAGGGGGCAGACTCAGGACCAGACCTGGACGCAGCAGCAAACACCTGACCCGACGCAGCTACCTGGCCAGACGCAGGGACAGGAGGAGACTCAGTGGTCAGGGTGTAGAGACTCGACCCCGGCCGACGCGAAAACGTGGCCAGGTGTCGGCCTGTGCGGGCGTCCGAGCAGTGGGTCACCCGCTGACTCGCGGGAGTAAACTGGTGAACCCCCGCATCCTGCAGGTCAGCACCACTCACCAAGTTCGTCGAGAACGAGGGGAGGTACAGACCAGACAAGGTGCCCGAGGGGGCAGCCGGACACGGGAGGACAGTGGAGAAGTGAGAGAGGACAGGACCCCCAGAGGGGTCAGCCAGGGAGACTGCAACCGGCCGGCCAAGCGGCGTGAGTGTGGTGCGGTCTCGAAAGAAGGAGCGAGAAGCCCCTGAGTCAAGCGTGAAGGTGAGGGAGGCCGAAGCCGACGCAGTACCTGAGAGCGCAGCCTCACCAGTACCTGAGAGTGCAGACGCACTGGCACCTAGAGCAGCAGCCGCAGAAGTACCTAGCGCAGCAGTACCAATGCCCGGGTCGGGCGGGAAACACCGGTAACAGTCACCCTCCTCACTAATAGTCACAGCATACATGGCAGCAAGGATAGCATCAAAGTCAAGATCAAAGATAGCTACGCCAGCCCTAGACAGCTCTCCCCAACGGGGAATCTCACTAGCCTCCGGGAACTGCTGACGCCAAGCGTCCGTCAGGCGGCCAAAGCAGCGCTGGGTGGGGTGGGCACCCCCACACTGCTCACCCGCGCGGTCGCCGGAACGAAGGACGTAGGTGCACGGACCAAAACCCCCACCCCGCTGACGCTGCGTGTACCACTCACGGAGCTGCTGGGGCGGGGGGATGTCCCGCGAACGCTGCTGCTGCTGCTGCTGCTGCTGACGCTGGCCACCACCAGAGCCGCTACGCTGCGGGGCACCACCCCGACCAGCTCCACCCCCTCCGCCACCGCCGCCTCCACCTCCACCACCACCGCTGCCTCCGCTCCCACCGCTGCCGCCACCACCGCCTCCTCCTCCGCTGCTGCCACCGCCACCACCGCCCCCGCCACCACTCCCACCGCCACTCCCACTCCCTCCGCCGCCTCCACCGCCACCTCCACCGCCCCCTCCAGTTCCACCCGCGCCCTTGCCCCCCTTGCCCCTGCCAGGGCGGCGTCTCCCGCTAGGGGCAGACGCCGCGCAGACCGACTCAAGACCAAGCAGGTCGGCAGCAGCAGCAGAGGCAACAGAGGGCAGCAGGGGGGAAGGAGAACACCCCTCAAAGATGGGGGTGCGAGGGTCACCACGAGAGGCTCCTACAGTGACGATGCTCTTCTCCGCCGCCAGGAGGGACTTCTCGAGGAGATCGACAGTGAGAGTGGTGGGACAGACTGAGAGGAAGTGGTCCCTGACTACGTGAAGGGAGTCAGGGAGGCGTGTGACTATGTAATAGAGAGTGATGTACATGGGGGGGGGGTTCTTGGCGCAGAACTCAGCAGGAAGGGCGGCGCGGTAGCGAGTGTCACTAGTGCGGAGGTGCGTAATGAGGTCAGCGACAGTGGGAAAGGCAGCAAGGTCAGGAAAGAGGTACGGTAGCATGAGGCGGCTCAGGGCAGCAGTGGCAGGGGAAGAGTAGCGCGCAACTACAGCGTCGTACAAGGTCTGAGCACTCTTGTACTGACTAAAGTGCGCGCGCTCAGTGGTAGGCAGGTGGCGACGCACAGCAAGACGTGCAGCAGCATCGCGGGTGGCCCACTGAGAGCGAACAGTGGGGTCAGCATCAGCAGCAGGGGCAGGAGAGGCGCCAGAGGTGAGGTCAAAGAGGGAAAGACCGTCCGTCCTATCGCACTGTAAGAACAGCTGCAGGTCGTCGACCCAGACCTCAAAGTCAATGGCTCGACCCTCAGCGTCAAAAGCGAGGACACTAGGGGTAGCCATGACGACAACAGTGTAGCAGTGCAAGCAGTAGGGGAGGGGCACGCAGTAACAGTGGTGCTGTGCTCACTAGGCAGGGCAGGTCGGGCGGCTCGGCAGTAGGGCGGCCCGGCGGCTGGGCGGCTCGGCGGCTCGGCTGCTGGGCGGCTCGGCTCCCGGGCGGCTCGGCGGCAGGGCGGCTCGGCGGCACGGCGGCTCGGCGGCTCGGCTCCCGGGCGACTCGGCGGCAGGGCGGCTCGGCAGCAGGGCGGCTCGGCTCCCGGGCGGCTCGGCTGCTGGGCGGCTCAGCGGCAGGGCGGCTCGGCGGTCGTAGGCGGCGGGGCCGGTGAGGATAGGCGGCGGGGCCGGTGAGGATATGCGGCTGGGCCGCGAAGTGGGGCGGCGGGGCCGCGTAGGTGAGGGCGGCGAGGCCGCGAAGGCAAGGGCGGCGAGGCCGCGTAAGTGAGGGCGGCGGGGCCGCGAAGTGAGGGCGGCGGGGCCGCGTAGGCAAGGGCGGCGAGGCCGCGACGTGAGGGCGGCGAGGCCGCGAAGGCAAGGGCGGCGAGGCCGCGTAGGTGAGGGCGGCGGGGCCGCGAAGTGAGGGCGGCGGGGCCGCGAAGGTGAGGGCGGCGGGGCCGCGTAGGCAAGGGCGGCGAGGCCGCGTAGGTGAGGGCGGCGGGGCCGCGAAGTGAGGGCGGCGGGGCCGCAACGTGAGGGCGGCGGGGCCGCGCAGGTGAGGGCGGCGGGGCCGCGTAGGCAAGGGCGGCGAGGCCGCGACGTGAGGGCGGCGGGGCCGCGACGTGAGGGCGGTGGGGCCGCGTAGGTGAGGGCGGCGCAACGGGCCGCTAGGGGCGACACGGAGGGTCGCTAAAAAAAAGAAAGCGCGCCTCGGGGCGCGCTTCGGTGGGCCCTAGAAACAGTCCCTAGGAGGGGACCTGCTCTGATTCCATGAGAAAAGGAGAAAGCGAATGGATGAACTATGAATGAAGTGAGTACATATAGGAAACCCTAATTGGGTTGTACCCCCTATGGGATACCCCACTATAGCCTACACAACAGCATAAGCTATATGTATGTTCTGACAACAGAGACATCGTGCGTGCTGCCGAGCGATACAACGCGCTGACTCGAGGTCAACCCGAAACACGACGTTTCGCGCCGAACCGTACATTCGGCACGGAGCAATCGGCACCCCCTACGTTCGCCGAACCGATGGATATCGACAAATACGACGCGAAGCAGCAGCCGACAAAATGCGAGTTTTGTTGCGCAGCAGTGCATCAGTTTTTGTCGTGCTACAAAATGAAGAAGGCACGTGCGGCACTCCGGGACGGTAACAGTGGAGCACCCCCAAAGTCAAAAAACGGCAATCACCAGTAGCCGCGGATCGACCTGGCGATCGCGTAAAGATCCGAAAAGCAGGAAAAGGCGACGACGTGGCGACTTCGGAGCGGGTGAAAAAAGGAGAAAATGATGGCGCGAATCTAAAACGTCACGACCGGCCGGCATCAGGGGAAATCGCCGAGGCGAATGGAGGCTCCGCGAAAAAATACTCTGCACCGATCGGGAAACTCCAGCCGAACACCCACGAAAGTAAAAATTCGTTAAAAGTATCCTATCAAGATACTCTAACGAAGAATATTGCTTCTCGTGGTTTTCAAGCCTTTGAGTAATTCAGGGGAGATTTAGAGGCCAAGATAAAGCCTTTAGAAATTATCCAGGTACCTGAGAAGTTGGGCAAAGTACTACGGAGCGTAAAAAAGGGTCGTGCGTTCCGTGGAGTTAATATCCTCTCCCCGCAGCCCAGTGTTAAGGCTCTCCGTTGCCCACAGGTGAAGCCTACACAGCTGCAAAGGCTTAGAGGAAAATTCCAGGCTCATGAGAAGTTGTACAAGCCTCGGAAAAATCGTCCTACCCCCCAGGTGAAGTTGGAAAGTGCTGAGTCAGGTATAGGAAATAGGGATGGTATTCATTTTGATGTACCCTATGATCCTATTAATGAGACCCTCTTTGGCTACTCAGCGCAGCAGGCACCACTACTCCTCGAGGTGTTATGCAAAGGACGACGCCTCCAGGCAATGGTGGACGGCGGTGCATCCCACTCAGTATGTGACCGCGGGACATTGGAGAAAATTGGGGAACCTTCCGAGGAGACCAAGTTCTCGGCAACAATGGTGGACAGTACGAAACTTCCCATCCACGGCGAAGCATCACTGCAGCTGCACATAGGGGCGCTAAGGTGGATGCCGACGTTGCCAATCACGAACATCAAGGGTTTAGATTTCATCTTGGGGCGAGATTTCTTGAAGCGGTTCAACCCCGAGATCGATTGGGTCAACAGGAAGGTGTGCATCTACGACAACGGGAAGCGGATAGCACTACGAAGCTGGACGGATACAGGAAACGTTCCTGAAACGACACTGGCACGGTTCGAACGGACGGTGAACGAGAGTAACACGGGTTACTTAGCACTGGTTATGGCAGCAGCAGAGGAGGAGAAGCCGAGTTCGGAGCTACCTGCAGCAGTGAAGGAGGTCTTGGAGCAGTACAAGGATATAATGCCCGACGACCTACCCGCAGGCGTACCTCCAGCACGCACCCACGAGCACGAGATCGTGGAGGAACCAGGTGCGAAACCCGTCTCACGTGCACCATACCGACTGAGTCCGACCGAACTGACAGACATGAAGAAACAGATAGAGTATCTACTGGACAGACAACTGATCCGCCCATCCACCTCTCCCTACGGTGCACCACTCCTCTTCACTCCAAAACCAGACGGCAGTTTACGGATGTGCATCAACTACCACGCACTGAACAAACAGACAGTCAAAAACAAATATCCCATACCGCACATAGACGACCTACTGGATCAATTGCGTGGTGCAACGCTATTCTCGAAGCTGGACCTACGGTCGGGTTACTGGCAGATCAAGATGGCGGACAACTCGATCCACAAGACGGCGTTCCGTACCAGATACGGCTCCTACGAATACTTGGTGATGCCGTTCGCACTCTGCAACGCACCAGCAACGTTTCAAGCGGAGATGAATCACATCTTACGACCCCTGCTGGACGAGTGCATAGTGGTGTACCTGGACGACATACTCATCTACTCCAAGAACATGAAGGAGCACGTGGAGCATCTACGGAAGGTGTTCGAGATCCTGCGGAAGAACAAGTTCTACGTGAAGCTGTCGAAGAGCGACTTCGCCCTGAAGAAGGTGCAGTTTCTCGGGCACATGGTGAGTGCCGAGGGCGTACACGTGGACCCGCGGAAGATCGAAGCCGTCAAGAAGTGGAAAGTTCCGGAGAACGTGAAGGAGTTGCAGCAGTTCATAGGCTTCGCCAACTACTACAACAGGTTCGTGCCACTGTACGCTAAGATTGCAGCGCCACTGACCGACCTACTGAAATAGGATACGCCCGTCAAATGGGATACTCCTCATCAGCAAGCCATGGAACAGCTACAGATAGCACTGACCACACCGCCAGCACTCATCCTACCAGACCCCGAGAAGGACTACGTAGTTGAAGCAGACGCTAGTGACAAGGCAGTCGGAGCAGTACTGATGCAGAATCACGGGAACGATTTACAGCCTATCGCCTACCTCAGTAAGATGCTACACGGAGCAGAACTGAACTACCCTATCCACCACAAGGAAGCCTTAGCTATAGTCGTAGCCTTCAAGGCGTGGAGGTGTTACCTAGAGGGAGCCAAGACCACAGTTTACACTGACCACTGCAGTCTCAAATACCTGAAGTCGCAGCCGACGCTCTCACAACGACAGGTGCGGTGGGTGGATTTCTCGGAGACCCACTTCCACTACGACATCATCTACAAACCCGGGCTCCACAACAAAGCAGACGCGTTGAGCCGCCCCAGTCATGTCGCAGGCATCCAGCTCGACGGGATGAACCCTCTACTCAAGGGTCTATTCCAGCATGGTTACTCCGTGGACGCAGAGATCGCTACAGCACAGACCAAGAAGCTGTTACAGTGGGAGAAAGACTTAGCGGTAAGGAAGGGTTTAGGAAAGATTTGGGTACCGCATTACGCCCCGCTACGACAGATCCTATTGGAGGAGTTTCACGACGTACCTTACGCGGGACATTTCGGGAGCAACAAGACGTTAGCAGGGATAGCAAAGTATTACTACTGGCCCGGGATGGCAGCAGACGTGCAGCAGTTCGTCACCTCGTGAGACACATGCCAGCGGATGAAGAGCAGCAAGCAGAAAAAAGCAGGGTTACTTCAGCCTCTACCCGTACCGGAGCAGCCATGGCAGGTCGTTAGTCTCGACTTCATCACAGGACTTCCTTCGACCTCACGGGGGCACGATTCCATCCTCGTAGTGATCGATAAGTTCTCCAAAATGGGTCACTTCATACCGACCAACGCCACAGCTACAGCTGAAGCAACTGCTGGCCTCTTCTTCGACCGCATCATCACCATCCACGGCATCCCCGCTACACTCATCTCAGACAGAGACCCAAAATTCACGAGTAAGTTTTGGAAGGAGCTTATGGGACTGTTGGGGACAAAGCTTGCGATATCTTCAGCATACCATCCCCAGACTGACGGACAGACGGAGCGACTCAATCAGGTGGTTGAACAGTTACTGCGCACAGCTTGCAAAGAAAACATCAGCCAGTGGGACACACAGTTACCGACATTAGAGTTCAACAACGCCTCACATGCGGCCACAGGGAAAACTCCTTTCTTCCTGTGTTACGGACGGGAACCACTCACACCACAACAGCCAACCACACCGGCACGTGTCCAGGCCGCACAACACTTCGTCACCACCATGCAGCAGCTATGGGAGAAGACTCAGCAGCGACTCACCACGATGCAGAACTCCCAGAAGCAGTATGCTGATCGTCAGCGACGAGATCACTCAGTAGCAATCGGAGGTCAGGTGCTTCTTGACACGCGCAACTTGAACCTGTCTCACCTACCATCCAAACTCCGGCCTCGCTTCTGTGGTCCATTTCTCGTGGAGGCACAGGTGATACCAGTTACATTCCGCTTGCGCTTACCAAATACGTGGAAGCTTCACAACGCTTTCCATGTTCAGCTATTGAAGCCCTACAAGGACCCCAACCAACAGTTTCAGGGACGCCAGCTACCGCCACCACCACCTGTTCTCATACAGGATGAACCAGAGTACGAAGTCGAGCGCGTTCTCACTCATCGACGCCGCGGCGGCAAGACCCTCGAGTTCCTGATACGCTGGAAGGGATACGACCCCACTGAGGACAGCTGGGTTGCAGAAGCTGATATGGGCAACGCACGCCGTGCTCTCAAGGACTATCTTGTCAAGCAGGGTGAATCTCACGCCACCCAGCTTTGAGGGGGGGACGTGTGAGAGTACGACGGCTTATGCCAGCCATGCATGCTTGCTTTTATTTCCTTGCGCTATTTCTAGCTTAGGTTTATTTTCTACATGCATGAATTGCTTGAATTCCTAGGTTCGTTGCTTTACTATAGTTATTATAGTTATAGGCACCGAACCAGGTTACGTGTACCGAACTCAAGCTATTCGGTTGCCACCGAATTGCTTTCTACCGAGTTCGGGAAGGTTCTGTTCGGGACCCTTCGCGACCCTCAGAACATTCGCGTAACACCTAGGTTACCTGCCTTGTGTCGAGCCTATATATAGCCTCGTGTTGTACCCAGGTGATCATTCAATTCAAACTCTCTTTTCTGAGCTCGATCCTAGATCCTCACAGCAGGCGCGCGAGCAAAAGTAGGCATTCGGCGGACGCTAGAGGGACGCAAAGGGCTGGCACGGCGAGCCCCATGGGCAGGCTCGCAACGAGCACGGGCAGGCACGGCGCGCAGGTAGGGCAGGGCTGCGGCAGGCTCTATGGGCAGGCGTGGCAGGTGGCACGGGCAGGCGCGGCGGGTGTCACTGGGAGAGACGGCGGGCAGCGGGTGCAGGCCCCCGGCGGGCGCAAAACGCAGGCACGGCGTGCGCAAGGGGCGGGCCCGCGGCGGGCCTAGCTGATAGGCGCGGCGGGGGCGAACGGGCATGCGCGGTGGCGCGAAGGCAGGGCCTGCGGCGGGCCTGACGGGCGGGCGCGGCGGCAGGCGTAACGGGCAGGCGTGGCGGCGCGAAGGCAGGGCCTGCAGCGGGCCTGACGGTCGGGCGGGCGCGGCAGTGGGCCTAACGGGCAGGCACGGCGGGCCTAACGGGCAGACCCGGCGGGCCTAACGGGCAGGCGCGGCGGGCCTAACGGGCAGGCGCGGCAGGCAGGCAGCGGGCCTAACGGGCAGGCGCGGCAGCGGGCCTGACGGGCGGGCACGGCAGTGGCAAACGGGCATGCGCGGCGGCACGAAGGCAGGGCCCGCGGCGGGCCTGACGGGCGGGCGCGGCAGCGGGCGTAACGGGCAGGCGCGGCGGCGCAAAGGCAGGGCCCGCGGCGAGCCTGAAGGCCGGGCGTGGCAGCGGGCCTAACGGGCAGGCGCGGCAGGCCTAACGGGCAGGCGCGGCAGCGGGCCTGACGGGCGGGCGCGGCAGCGGGCCTAACGTACAGGTACGGCGGGCGCTAAGGGTAGACGCGGCGGCGCGAAGGGCAGGCGCGCGGCGGGTGCAAAGGGCAGGTCCGCTGGCGGGCGCTTAGGGCAGGCGCGCGGAGGACGGGCGTACGAAAGGGGCGCTACTGCAGCGCTACGAGACAGAACGGGACGAGTGAGGCGCGTGAGGCTCGGGAGGCTCAAGCAAGAGGAACAGGATCCTACAGGATCCTAACCTAGGTGATACCATGTCAGAAACTGAATTGTGAGTTCATTGATGTGGGTTGGGGTACATATAGCAAACACTAATATTTGTACCCCCTAAGACAAGCCTCACTACAGGCTACATCATTTGACACAAACATCATCATTGCCCCCAACGGTCTCAAGGTTGCTGGGTGATCCGACACCTAGTGCATTATCTCTACAGTTCGAGACAAACTCCGCTCTTTCTCTTCATCACTGCCTCTCCTGCATGACCTTCTGTCAAAATGTTATGATGCTTATATTATGTAGGCTGTAGTGTGGCAGCCCATAAGGGGTACAACCCAATTAGGGTTAGTACTTGTACTCACTATCTTCTCAATGGATTCATTCTCGTTCAGTATTCTGACATGGTTTCAGAGCAGGTCCTGTTCCAGGACCCTTTTTTTTATGGCCTAACAAATAGTTTCCTGCCCGTAGCGCGTTGCCCTGCTCGTAGCGCCCTACCCTGCCCGTCGCGCTGCCCCACCAGTCGCGCTGCCCTGCCCTGCCCACGCACCGCCCTGCTGGCTGCTGCGCCGCCCTGCCCTGCCCGCGCACCGCCCTGCTGGCTGCTGCGCTGCCCTGCCCTGCTCGTCGCGCCGCCCTGCTGACCGCACGCCGCCCTTCCCTGCCCGTCGCGTCACCCTAGGGCCCGCGTGCCGCCCTCCCCTGCCCGCCGCGTCACCCTAGGGCCAGCGCGCCGCCCCTGCCCGGCCTGACGAGTCCCCCCAGTGCCCACGCGCCGCCCTGCTGGCAGCGCGCTGCCCCGTCCTGCCTACGCGCCGCCCTGCCTTGGCCGCGCGCCGCCCTTCCCTGGCCGTGCGCAGCCCCGCCCTGCCCTGCATGCTTCCCTAGTGCCCGCACGCCGCCCTGCCCGTCGCGCCGTCCTGCTGCCTGCGCGCCGCCCTGCCTTGCCTGCATGCTGCCCTGCTGGACTCGCGTCACCCTGCTCTGCCCGCTATGGCTTCTCTTAGTGTTCTCACTTTCGATTCTGAGGGCCGTCCGATCTAGTTTAAGACCTGGCTAGATGACTTACAGCTGTACCTACAGAGCAAGTCTAGGGACGGCGTCTCCTTGTTTGACCACACGTTTGGGACCTCTCTCGCTCCCACCGAGGTAGCTGACAGTGCGACTCGCTCACAGTGGCTTACCCGTGACGCTACTGCTTGTCTCGCCGTTCGCAACCACCTGCTGTTAGCCGAACGTGCGCACTTTGGCCAGCACAAGACAGCTAAAGCATTCTTCGCCGCTGTAGTCGCTCGTTACTCCTCCCCTGCCACTCCTGCTCTCGGCCGACTTATACTGCCCTACATTTTTCCCGAGTTGTCAGCCTTTCCCACAGTCGACAACCTCATCACCCACCTTTGCACTAGCAACACTCGCTAACGCGCCGCGCTTAAAACCGAGTTTCTAGACAAGAACCTCCCACCCATGTACATCACTCTCTACTTCCTCGTCACCCACCTTCCTGACCCTCTTCGCGCACTCAAGGACCTTCTTCTCGCCCTTGACCCCACAGACCTTACTGTCGACCTGCTCGAGAAACACCTCCTTACAGTTGAGACTAGCATAGTCGTTGTAGGTGCTTCTCGTGGCACTCCTCGCACTCCCTTCTTTGAGGGGTGTTCCCCCTCCCCCCTTGCCCCCTCTGTCGCTTCTGCTGCTTCTGTTGACTTCCTTCGTGCTGAGGAGGTCGGGGCTACGTCTGCTCCTAGTTGTATGCGCCGCAGCAACACAGGCAAGGGAGGCACGAGTGGTGGGAGGAGGCGGTGGTGGAGGCGGTGGTGGAGGCGGTGGTGGAGGCGGTGGTGGAGGCGGTGGAGGTCCCGGTGGTGGCGGTAGGAGTGGTGGTGGGAGTGGAGGCGTCGGTGGCGGCGGTGGTGGTAGCGATGGGAGTGGTGGCGGCAGTGGGGGCAGCAGTGGGAGTGGTGGTGGCGTCAGTGGTGGCGGTCGGGGTGGAGCCGTCCAGAGGGGTGGTTCTGGTGGTGGCCAGAGGCAGCAGCAGCAGCGTCAACACAAGACCCTTACGCCCCAGCAGCTTCGTGAGTGGTTTTCTTGGCGCACCTGCCTTCGGAGTGGCGCTGCTCTTATTGCTGAGGGTGGCTGTCCCCTGTGTGTGCCACCCGACCAAGGTATAGAGGCTGCTGCTCTAGGTGCTAGTGCGTCTGCTCTTTCTGGTACTACTCCTGCTGAGGCCTCGCACACCTTCACGCTTGACTCTTCCCGCTGTTTCTTTCGCGACAGTACCACAGTCACACCACTCCCTGCACCTATTGCAATCTTTATGGCTGAACCCTCAGGGGGCCCAGTTCTTGCACGCTCCTCCATTGTTCTCCCGTGTCCGGCGGTTCCATCTGGCTCCCTGTCAGGTCTTAACCTCCCCTCGTTCTCTACCAACTTGGTGAGTACCGCTGCCCTCCAGGATGTGATGGTCACTACCATCACTCCTGGGGGTCAGCGTGTGTCGATCTGCACGTCTACGTGGTTGGGCCGTCACGTGGCCACGTTCACCCGTCGGCATGGGTCGAGTCTGTACACTCTGACTACTGAGCCTGCTCAGGTGGCTGCCTCTGGTCAGGTGTCCGCGTCAGGTCAGGTAGCAGCCCCCTGTTTGTGTCGCCTCCTCTCGCACCAGACTCTCCTTTGGCACCACTGCCTTGGTCACCCCTCCCTGCCACGCCTCCGTGGCATGCACTCCTGCCTCCTTGCCTCTGGTGTTCCCAGGTCTCTGCCTCCCCTCCTGCCCTCGCCTGCCCCGCCCTGCCTTCCTTGCATCGAGGGGCGGCAGTGTGCCGCTCCTCACTCCTCCTCGTCTCCTCCGGCGACTGCTCCCTTGCGGACTCTCCACATGGGCGTGTGGGGCCCATAGTGGACAGGGCCGCGAGTGCTACTTTCTGCTGGTTGTTGACGACTACTCGCGTTACACCACGGTCTGCCTCTTGCGCAGCAAGGGGGAGGTCCCTGATGTCTTGATCCCTTGGATCCGCACTGTCCATCTCCAGCTCCGCGAGCGGTTCCGCGAGGACCTTCCTGTCCTGCGTCTGCACCCTGACACAGGTGGTGAGTTCTCCTCCGACTTTCTGCGGGACTTTTGTCGTGGGGAGGGCATCCTCCAGTCGTTCATGCTTCTGGCCTCCCCTCAGCAGAATGGGATTGCTGAGCGCCGCATTGGCTTAGTCATGGAGGTGGCTTGTACCTCCATGATCCATACGACTGGTCCCCATTTTCTGTGGCAGTTTGCGGTCCGGTACGCTGCACATCAGCTCAACCTCTGGCCCCGTGACTCCTTGCCGAAGATTTCGCCTACAGTGCGTTGGACGGGGGAGGTTGGTGATGCGTCGGTGTTCCGGGGCTGGGAATCTCGTGCCTTTGTCCGTGATTCCTCCGCGGACAAGCTCTCCTCCCGCGCCATTCCATGTGTCTTCCTTGGCTTTCCCCCTGACGCGCCTGGCTGGCAGTTTTACCACCCCACCACGCGCCGTGTCCTGCGACCTGAGGACGTCACGTTTGACGAGCCGGTTCCCTTTTTCCGTCTCTTCCCCTACTGCACTGCCCCTCTCTCCCCCACGCCGCTCTTCCTCGCTCGAGGTCCCCCTCCGGTAGACCCCCTCCCCCCTCAGGGTCCTGCTCCTTCATGTGTGTCTCAGGTAGACCCACTCCCCTTGGCTGAGCCTATCAAGGTCACTTCCGACACCTCTGGCCCAGCGGGGGGCTGACGACGCGGCGGCCCCCCGCCGCTCACCACGCTTGGAGACCCTTCCGGGTTTTCCACCTCGACCGTCTTTGCTGCCTCTGCAGCGGGTTGCTATCGACTTTGGTGCTGCTGGAGGTGGTGCTGGTAGGGGTGCTGCGTGTGGGGGTGCTGAGCTTGAGGGTGCGGATCCTGGGGGTGCTGAGCCTAGGGGTGCCGAGCCGGAGTTACTAGGTCTAGGGGTACTGAGCCTAGACGTAATGCGTCTACTGGAGGTCCTATGGGTGCCTCGTCACAGCAGTCTCGCCGGCGGGAGCCTCTCTCACCACAGCAGCTGCGCGAGTGGTTTGCTCGGCGCACCCGCCTTCAGAGTGGCGCTGCTGGAGCTGGAGACCCTGCTGCTGGAGGCACTGACACTGGAGGCGCTGGAGTTGGCCGCGCTGGAGATGGAGGTTTTGGACCTGCTGGAGGCGCTGGAGCTGGAGGTACTCGTGCTAGAGGTGCTGGTGCTGGAGGTACTGGTGCTAGAGGCGCTGGTGCTGGAGGTACTGGTGCTGGAGGTACAAGTGCTGGAGGTGCTGGAGCTGGTGGTACTGGTCCTAGAGGTGCTGGTGCTGGAGGCGCTGGTGCTGGAGGCGCTAGAGGTGGTGGTACTCGTGCTGGAGGTACTAGCGCTGGAGGCAATGGAGGTGCTGGAGCTGGTGATATTGTAGAGCGGCGACCGTTTTTCGTTCTGCCGCCACCGTCGTCGCTGCCACCACCTGGCTCGGTGCTTCACCAGGTTCTTCGTCTCCCGTCTTCTACTGGCCTTACTCCTCCCTTACTGTGTCCACCGCCTGACCAGTCGCAGCCACAGTTACAGCCAGACTCCCCGCTACCTCCTCCTTCTCCTTACACTGAGCAGACAGGCTCTCTTACAGAGCGTCGTGAGCCTCAGTCTCGTCCTGCCTCGCCTGTTCGCGCTGTTCGCACTGGACGTCGTGTTCCTCGTCCGCGTCCTCCTCCTGTCCCTGGCACTCACACTATGGCACTTCGTCCTTCCTCTGTTCCACAGCGTGGCCCCCTACCGTAAACTCCTGCGTCCTCTCTTCCTGACGTTCCGGACACTGAGTCTGACTTGGTTAGTGCTGCCAGCCCTAGTGTCACACGTCTCCTAGCCATTGTTGTCACTGACCCTTCGTTTGAGTCCACTGCAGCGTCTGCCTTAGTCGCTGAGCTTGTTGAATTTGCAGCTGCGTGTCGTCTCGACTACGCCTCTAGTCTTGTTGCTGAGTCAACGTCTGACTATCCTCCGTCCGTCGGGGGTCAGTGTGCTCTTGGCACGGACGTCCTTGAGGACAGGTAGGAGGACTTTGAGTGTCTTGCAGCTGCTGTACCTCATCTCGTGGCCATGCTGCTTGCACCTGAGAGAGACCCGGATGCACTGGACATTCCGACCCCGCGCTCTTACGCAGAGGCGATCACGGGTCCCTACTCCTCTGAGTGCTAGATAGCCATGGACGCAGAGATGGCACTTACGTCGACGCAGTTCCCGCTACTGGGCTGAACATAATTGATGGCATGTGGATTTTCAGGGTGAAGCTGCTGCCGGGTTCTCCGCCTGTCTTCAAGGCTCGTTACGTTGCACGAGTGTGAGGATCTAGGATCGAGCTCAGAAAAGAGAATTGTAATTGAATTGAATTGAATGATCGCCTGGGTACCACACGAGGCTATATATAGGCTCGACACAAGGCCCCGTAACCAGGTGTTACGCGAAGGTTCCACGGGTCGCGAAGCGTCCCGAACAGATCCTTCCCGAATTCGGTAGAAGGCAATTCGGTGGCAACCGAAAAGCCAGAATTCGGTGCACGCAACCTAGCTCGGTGCTATAACTATAACAAAATATAGGAAAGCACCTAGCCTAGGAAATCAAGCAATTCATGCACGCATATAATTATCCTATGCTAGAAATAGCATGAAAAAGTAAAGGCAAGCAAGCATAGCTGGCATAAGCCGTCGTACTCTCACACGTCCCCCCCTCAAAGCTGGGTGGCGTGAGATACACCCTGCTTGACAAGATAGTCCTTGAGAGCACGGCGTGCGTTGCCCATATCAGCTTCTGCAACCCAACTGTCCTCAGTGGGGTCGTATCCCTTCCAGCGTATCAGGAACTCGAGGGCCTTGCCGCTGCGGCGCCGATGAGTGAGAACGCGCTCGATCTCGTACTCGGGTTCATCCTATATGAGAACAGGTGGTGGTGGCGGTAGTTGCCGTCCCTGGAACTGTTGGTTGGGGTCCTTGTAGGGCTTCATTAGCTGGACATGGAAAGCGTTGTGAAGCTTCCATGTATCTGGTAAGCGCAAGCGGAATGTAACTGGTGTCACCTGTGCCTCAACGAGAAATGGACCACAGAAGCGAGGCCGGAGTTTAGATGGGAGGTGAGACAGGTTCAAGTTGCGCGTGTCAAGAAGCACCTGATCTCCGACTGCTACTGAGAGATCTCGTCGCTGACGATCGGCTTACTGCTTCTAGGAGTTCTTCATCGTGGTGAGACGTCGCTGAGTCTTCTCCCATAGCTGCTGCATGGTGGTGACGAAGTCATGTGCGGCTTGGACGTGTGCCGGTGTGGTTGGCTGCTGTGGTGTGGGTGGTTCCCGTCCGTAACACAGAAAGAAAGGAGTTTTCCCTGTGGCCGCATGTGATGCATTGTTGTAAGCGAACTCTAGGGTCGGTAACTGTGTGTCCCAGCGGCTGACATCGTCCTTGCAAGCTGTGCGCAGTAACTGTTCAACCACTTCATTGAGTCGCTCTGTCTGTTTGTCAGTCTGGGGGTGGTATGCTAAAGACATTGCAAGCTTTGTCCCCAACAGTCCCATAAGCTCCTTCCATAACTTACTGGTGAAGTCCTGTGATGAAGTGGAGACTAACGACCTGCCATGGGTGCTCCGGTACGGGTAGAGGCTGAAGTAACCCTGCTTTTTTCTGTTTGCTGCTCTTCATCCGCTGGCACGTGTCGCACGAGATGACGAACTGCTGCACGTCTGCTGCCATTCCGGGCCAGTAGTAATACTTCGCTATCCCTGCTAACGTCTTGTTGCTCCCAAAATGTCCCGCGTAAGGTACGTCGTGAAACTCCTCCAATAGGATCTGCTGTAGCGGGGCGTAATTCGGTACCCAAATCTTTCCTGAACCCTTCTCCCACTATAACAACTTCTTGGTCTGTGCTGTAGCGATTTCTGCGTCCACGGAGTACCCATGTTGGAAAAGACCCTTGAGTAGAGGGTTCATCCCGTCGAGCTGGATGCCTGCTACATGTTCGGGGCGGCTCAATGCGTCTGCCTTGTTGTGTAGCCCGGGCTTGTAGACGATGTCGTAATGGAAGTGAGTTTCCAAGAAGTCCACCCACCGCACCTGTCGTCGTGAGAGCGTCGGCTGCGACTTCAGGTATTTGAGACTGGAGTGGTCAGTATAGACTGTAGTCTTGGCTCCCTCTAGGTAACACCTCCACGCCTTGAAGGCTATGACTATCGCTAAGGCTTCCTTGTCATGGATGGGGTAGTTCAGTTCTGCTCCGTGTAGCTTCTTACTGAGGTAGGCGATGGGCTGCAAACCGCGTCCGTGATCCTGCATCAGTACTGCGCTGACTGCCTAGTCACTAGCGTCTGCTTCCACCACATAGTCCTTGTCTGAATCCGGTAAGATGAGTACTGGCGCTGTAGTCAGTGTTGTCTGTAGCTGCTCCAACACCTCCTTCACTACTGCAGGTAGCTCTGCGTTTCGCTTCTTTTCCTCTGCTGCTGCCACAACCAGTGCTAAGTAACCCGTGTTACTCTCGTTCACCGTCCGTTCGAACCGTGCCAGTGTCATTTCAGGAACGCTCCCTGTATCCGTCCAGCTTCGCAATGCTATCCGCTTCCCGTTGTTGTAGATGCACACCTTCCTGTTGACCCAGTCGATCTCGGGGTTGAACCACTTCAAGAAATCTCGCCCCAAGATAAAATCTAACCCTTTGATGTTGGTGACTGGTAGCTTCAAATTCCACCTTAACGCACCAATATGCAGCTGCAGTGATGCTTCGCCGTGGATAAGAAGCTTCGTACCGTCCACCATGGTTGCTGAAAACTGGGTCTCCTCCGCCTTCTCTCCAATTTTCTCCAATGTTTCGCGGTCACACACCGAGTGAGATGCACCGCTGTCCACCAGTGCCTCGAGTAATAGCGGTTGTTGCTGCTCCGAGTAACCATAGATGGTGTCGCTTATAGGATCGTAGTGTACGTCGAATAGATCATCCCTCGGTCCTGCGCTCGAAGCTGCTGACTCCATATCAGTTTTCAACTGAGTTGGGTTAGAAGGATTTATCCGAGGCCGATTCAGCTTCGTCTTGGCCTGGAACCTTCTCTTAAGCCTTTGCAGCTGTGTAGGCTTCTCCTGTGAGCAATGGGGAGCCTTAACAATATACTGCGGGGAGAGAATATGAACTCCTTGGAACGCACTGTCAAAGTTAGCAGGCAGAAACAGAATTGAAGAAAGGAGGGATTTCACTAGCAGTAGTTGGGATACATATAGCAAACCCTAACTGGGTTGTACCCGCTATAGAGCACCCCACTACAGTCTAGATAATAACATTCTGACACACCCCCATAGCCAAAGTGGGGTGTAATCAGCACAATGAGCAGGCATAGCAGGAGTTCACAATAATAAACAAAGCTAGAGGTAATCACAGCGGGCAAGTGAGGAGGAGGAGGAACTGTGGAAGGAGAGAAGATGGGAGGCAACGACTGAAGCTGCAGAGGCACGGGCACAGGAGCGGCTGACTCAGTGGCTACCGAAGCAAGGGCGACGGACTACTGGAGTGACTGGCTCCGCGGCTAAGACGAGCGGCAGGAGCAACGGACCCACTGGCGACTGGTGCAACAGGCTCACTGGCTACCAAAGCAAGGGCGACGGACTACAGGCGCTGCAGGCGACACGACAGCTACCTCCACACAACCTCCTCCAACTGACCCACACCCTTGACACACACCCCCTGCTGAACCCCTAACTCCACTCCCACGTCACCCCCCTAGCGCCATCCCCCTCGGCTCCCACACCTCCACCCCCCTCAGTAGCAGCTGCAGCAGTGGGAGACGAACAAGGAGGTGGGGAGAGGGAAGGGGAGTACCCACACCGCGCACCCCCATGCTCGCCACCCCACACCCCCCACCACCGCGGAATGCACGGCAGCACGGGAGGAATGGGCAGCACGGGGGGGGGGGGGGGGGGGGGGGGGGGGGGGACGGTACAGAAGGGGCCGCGCGTCTCTCCTCAGGGCGCCAAAACGAACGGGCGGGGGGGGGCGCGCGCGGCTCCCCAGGGCGCCGCGACGGACGGGCGGGGGGCGCGCGCGGCTCCCCAGGGCGCCGCGACAAGAAGGGCGGGGGCCGCGCGTGCTCCCTAGGGCGCCGCGACGAGCAGGGCGGGGGCCGCGCGCGGGTCCCCAAGGCCGCGCGACGGGCAGACGGGCCGCGCGCGGCCTGCAGGCCCGTGCACGGCCTGCAGGGCGACGCGACGGGAAGGGCGGGGGGCTGCGCGCGGGTCCCCCACGGTAGGAAACCGCCGCGCGCCTCGGGGCGCACGGCGGCAGGAAGAAGGCGTCGCACGCCACGGGGAGTGCAACAGACAGAGTAGCAGCGGAAGCAGTTAGGTGGTGGGCCCACCCACAGGATCGACCCAAGGGGGTCGACCTGCTCAGAAACCATGTCAAAGTTAGCAGGCAGAAACAGAATTGAAGAAAGGAGGGGTTTCACTAGCAGTAGTTGGGATACATATAGCAAACCCTAACTGGGTTGTACCAGCTATAGAGCACCCCACTACAGGCTAGATAATAACATTCTGACACGCACGACCCTTTTCAACGCTCCGGAGTGGTTTGCCCAACTTCTCAGGTACCTGAATAATGTCTGAAGGCTTTTTGTTGGCCTCGAAATCTCCCCTGGATTTTTTAAAGGCTTGAAAACCTCGAGAGGGAATATTCTTACTCTCGGGGGTGTTCGGCTGGAGTTTCCCGGTCGGTGCAGAGTCTTGTTTCGCGGAGCCTCCATTTGTCTCGGCAATTTCCCCTGTTGCCGGCCGGTCGTGGCGTTTTAAATTCGCGCCATCGTGTCCTCCTTTTTTCGCCATCGTGGATGTCGCACTGTTGTTGCCCTGCAGCTCTGCTCGTGCCTTCTTCATTTTCCAACACGCCAAGAATCGATGTCCTGCCGCGCCGCAAAATTCGCACTTCTCATATTTTGTCGGCCGCTGCTTCGCGTCGATCTTGTCGATATCCATCGGGTCGGCGGTCGTGGGTGGTGCCGATCGCTTCGTGTCGAATGATCTGTTCGGCACGTGGTGTCGTGTCTCGGGTTCACATCGCATCAGCGCATCGAATCTCTCTGCTGCACACACCATGTCGCGGTAGTTGTTGTAGCTCGCGGCAATCACCTGTCGCCGGACTTCCATTTTTAGCCCCTCAGTATACGCTTGGATTTTTTCCCCTTCGGTCAGGTCGGTAATTCGGTTGAAGAGGCTCTCCATCTGCTGCATGTACTGTGTTACACTGCCGAACTGTTTATGCCGATGAATCTGCTGCCGCGCCATGTAGCTGGAGTTGACTGGTTCGAAACGTTGAATCAAAGCTTCACGAAACTGCGTCCATGACCCCTCGCCTCGGATCTTATTGTTGTTGTAAATCCACTCGAGCGCCGGCCTCGTAACAGTGTCACTGCGAGTTGAATCCGCATTGCATCGTGTGTCGGGGTCGTACAGCCAACGGCCTCGAAGTAAATTTCGAGGGTCGCAATGAATCGACGGACGTCGGTGTCTCTAGCATTTGGATTGAATGTCTCCGGTAGCCTCGGACGTGCCGCCTCAAGATTCACTGTAGCTGCTGCCGCTGCTGCTTGGTGAAGTGTCGGTGTCGCCGCTGCTGCTGCTGACGTCGCTGCTGCATTCGCCGCTGCGTTCGCTGCTGCCGTGGCGGCTGCCGACTGGTTCGCGAGAAGCTCCTCTATTCGCTGGAGTGCCGCTCGCGTCTGGTCCAGGCCGGTGTGTAACTCCGTAATTTTCCATACGGAATTATCACCGTTTTCCTCCATTTGGCGATTTATAGGAAGATTTGCGATGAAAATAAATGAATTTTAGGCGCTGGTCATCTTACTGTGAGTCGAGTTGACTGCAGAAATGACGAGGGCTGATTCTGTAGGTCGCGTAATTCTCCCTTAATTGAAATTCGCGTCTGATCTCGGCCGTTGAGAAGAAATTCGATCCGACGCTCCAAATTCCAATTTTTTTGGGCGAAATTCTCGAGGCCGTTGAGATTCTAATCAATCCAACGGTCAAAATTCCAACTTTTTCGCCACTCGACCTGAGGAGTGTTCGAAAACCGGTTCGAGGGGGACGTTAGAAAATAGCGCGGAACTGGTTTACGTACCCGAAATCGGCGTTTTCCGTCGTCGCCCCCGCGGTTTTAAAAGCTAGGTTTTAGCGGTCGAAAACTTCGCGTGTAAACAGGCTCTGATTACCAAGTGCGAGGATCTAGGATCGAGCTCAGAAAAGAGAATTGTAATTGAATTGAATTGAATGATCACCTGGGTACAACACGAGGCTATATATATGTCAGAATGTTATTATCTAGCCTGTAGTGGGGTGCTCTATAGCGAGTACAACCCTGTTAGGGTTTGCTATATGTATCCCAACTGCTGCTAGTGAAAATTCTCCTTTCTTCATTTCTCTCTTGCCTAGCTAGCTAAACCCTAGCTATGGCTCCTCATTCTGCTTACTCTTCTCACATGGTATCAGGGCATCTACGCTCCTGGCCTGTGGGCCCACCTAACTACTTCCGCTGCTACTCTGTCTGTTGCACGCCCCGTGGTGTGCGACTCCTTCTTCGTGTCGCGTGAATTTTTTTTCGGGTTTTCTGACCGCCGTGCGCTCGGGGCGCGCGGCGGTTTTCTGCCCGCCGTGCGCCCCGAGGCGCGCGGCGGTTTCCTACCTTGGGGACCCGCGCGCGGCCCCCGCCCTGCTCGTCGCGGCGCCCTAGGGAGCACGCGCGGCCCCCGCCCTGCTCGTCGCGGCGCCCTGGGGAGCACGCGCGGCCCCCACCCTTCACGTCGCGGCGCCCTGGGGAGTTGCGCGCGGCCCCTCGCTGCCCCGTGGTGGCGCCCTGGGGGCCGCGCGCCACCCCTGGAGCCGCGCGCGGCCCCTCGCTGCCCCGTGGTGGCGCCCTGGGGAGCACGCGCGGCCCCTGCCCTTCACGTCGCGGCACCCTGGGGAGCCGCGCGCGGCCCCTCGCTGCCCCGTGGTGGCGCCCTGGGGGCCGCGCGCCGTCCTCCTCGCCGTCCCCCGCGCTCCTACCCCGTGCCACCCGCTTTAGGGTTTGGGGATGGGGAGTGTGGGGGGGACGGTTGTGGGGGTGCCGGTTGTGTGCGCCGTCCCCTGCTCCTCCTCCTCCTCCGTCTCCCGCTGCTGCAGCTGCCGCTCAGGGGGGTGGGTGTGTGGGAGCCGAAGGAGTGGTGCTAGGGGGGTGACGTGGGAGTGGAGTTAGGGGTTCAGCAGGGGGTGTGTGTCAAGGGTGTGGGTCAGTTGGAGGAGGTTGTGTGGAGGTAGCTGTCGTATCGCCTGCAGCGCATGTAGTCCGTCGCCCTTGCTTCGGTAGCCAGTGAGCCTGTTGCACCAGTCGCCAGTGGGTCCGTTGCTCCTGCCGCTCGTCTTAGCCGCGGAGCCAGTCACTCCAGTAGTCCGTTGCCCTTGCTTCGGTAGCCACTGAGTCACCCGCTCCTGTGCTCGTGCCTCTGCAGCTTCAGTCGTTGCCTCCCATCTTCTCTCCGTCCACAGTACTCTCCTCCTCCTCACTTGCCCTCTGTGATAGCCTCTAGCTTTGCTTGCCATTGTGAACCTGCTCTATGACTGTGTGCTCTGCTGATTACACCCCACTTTGGCTATGGGGGTGTGTCAGAATGTTATTATCTAGCCTGTAGTGGGGTGCTCTATAGCGAGTACAACCCTGTTAGGGTTTGCTATTTGTATCCCAACTGCTGCTAGTGAAAATTCTCCTTTCTTCATTTCTCTCTTGCCTAGCTAGCTAAACCCTAGCTATGGCTCCTCACTCTGCTTACTCTTCTCACAATATAGGCTCGACACAAGGCCCCGTAACCAGGTGTTACGCGAAGGTTCCGCGGGTCGCGAAGCGTCCCGAACAGATCCTTCCCGAATTCGGTAGAAGGCAATTTGGTGGCAACCGAAAAGCCAGAATTCGGTGCACGCAACCTAGCTCGGTGCTATAACTATAATAAAATATAGGAAAGCACCCAGCCTAGGAAATCAAGCAATTCATGCATGCATATAATTATCTAATGCTAGAAATAGCATGATAAAGTAAAGGCAAGCAAGCATAGCTGGCATAAGGCGTCGTACTCTCACAACGAGGCTTTAGTTAGTGTTAGGGGGTTGACTTATTCCAGACCTTCTCCCCTACCCTGAAGATGACCACTCTTTGGGTGTTACTGCACGTGTCACAATACTGAATTAACTGGTAACTGGGTATAACTAGAGGCCTAGGCTTAGTAGCCTAGGCCAAGCGGGTGTCTAGGAGTTTGTGCCAAGGAGAATCGAGAACGTGTATTGTTCACTATAGCACACAAGGTACATCTAGCAAACTAGCAAAGGTGCATTACCAACAGCAAGGAAACATAACTACACTAAAGCTAAAGCTACAGGCAGTTATAAACATATATTAATTATATATCACGACAGCACGTTGCCGCCCAGCGTGACTACGAGCTTCACTCTCTTGACTTCAGCACAGCTTTCTTACAGGGCAGCTTGCACGAGGAGATCTGGCTGCGCCGCCCACCTGGCTTCACTGGGTCGTGTTGTGGCTCATAAATGATTTTCGTGCTCGTTTCCTGCAGGTACCCCTGTATTGTGTTGTGGCTCATAAAGGGTTTTCGTGCATGGATAGCAGGGGCCAAAATAAGTTTTTCGCCACCCTGGGATGTCAGGGTGCCAGCTAGGCCTACCCTGACCGGTAGGAAAAAAATGATAATTAGCTTCGCAAATTCAGGGCAAAAAATCATTCAGTTTGTTCAAGGCAGGTAAAACTTTGGCACACTGTTTGCTGTTGATTCTCGAATATATGAAATTAGAAGTCCGCAAATTCCAACTTGAAGTGGTTCAATTCCTGGCATTGAGAACTTATTCTTTAGTCGGGGTGTATAACGTATTCACTGCTGTTATCTCGCGGTAGAACCCACCCACCCCCCCTTCCTCTCCCCCCCCCCTGCCCCCCTCCCCCCCCCCCTTCACCCCCACTCTTTGGTTTAGGTTCCATGGGGCTCTTGTCTGGATACAGGGTCTTTTATTACCGCAGCCCTCGTGAGGACCCGTGATTTCAGATTAAGCCCCGATTTTCTTTTTCACATGTTACTGTTGCCGATTGCAAAGGCTTACGAAATGAAATTTCCGTGATTTTTAGTTCGCTTCCTACCTTCGAACGTTGACAATGCCATGAAATCAAACGAAAGATCCACAGCCCACTCCTCTTGCTTTTTATCACATGCTAAGTTCTTCTGTTTCCGACAAGCCACTTTAGCATGGAGTGCCTTGCATAGAGCTCGTGGGCTTCTTCATGCACCCGATGACGCGTACCCGACCGGACCTCGTCCATCCTCTCAGCGTCCTTGCTTGCATTACAACGACTGAGAAAAACCGTCTTGTTCACTGGAGGGCTGCCACATCAGGCATAGGCTTGTTCTTGGAGAAATTCAGCCACTGCAGCTTGTCAGGCACTGCGGCTTGTCCTGGGTGGACGACGAGGAGACCAGCAGGTCCGTCCCTGGCTATTGTTTAAGCTTGGGCTCAGGGGTTGTGACTTGGAGGACTTCTCGGCCGTCCTCTATGGCTTCGTCCAATGCTTAGGCCGGAATCTACGGCGGTGCAATGGCTGCTCAGGAGCTCCGCTGGCTGACTTTATTGCTTACTGACCTAGGTGAGTGGCCTAGCTCTGCTTGACCTTGTTCGCTGATAAGAAGGCCATGATTCTCATATGTCAAGAGCCTCGACTGGAGAGCATAGTGAAGCACGTCCATCTATGGCACTTCCTGCTGCAAGAGTTGCAGCGACGCGGCTAGGCACGCGCGGTCTTTGTGGCCTTGACAACCAACATTGCGGACAGCTTCACCAAGGCCCTTCTGCCTGATGACCACCACAGGTTCTGTTCTTAGCTTGGCCTTGTTCAAACATGCTCTTGCTTACTCTATGTTTATATCTTGTTCCTTTCACATTTTGTATTGTTATGGATGTTTATATATCTGTGTATGTATATATATTTATATATCCATACTCTTGGACTAACCTTGTGGCCACTTGTCTCAGAGGCTGGACTATCTGTGCCACCCTGAGTTGCATATCTTGTTTTGTTGCTTTTGATGACTAGTCTTGTGGCTATTTGTCGCTGTGGATGGACTAGTTGAGCCACCCTGTGTTGTTGTTTGTTCGTGTTCGTGTGATGCCCCTCACCTGCGCCCTCGATACCAGGGTAAAAGATACCGGTTACCCTGATTTCAGGATAGCGTAAGGAGTTTGCCTTGGGATTTTTTAATTATGCTAAAATCTACCCGGTAAATCCAGGATGTTCTTTGTGTTTTGCCCTGAAATTCAAAAAAATGTTGCCTTGAAGCGTCAGGATGAATGGCAAAGAATGCCCTGACTCGTGTGAAGGGCAAGAAGGGGGGAAAGGTATGGGCTGGGGAGAGGGGGGGGGGGGGGGGGGGGTGGGTAGGGGGGTGGTAGGGGGAGGAGGGGAAGAGGGGGGGCAAGGGGCAGGAAGGGTCGTATGCAGTGGTGGTATGGAGGGAGGGTATCGTTTAAGCAGAGCACATCATCCTCATCCCCGTACCACGCATGCACTGGGAAACTCGCTCCTCTCGTGCCTTCCCCTCCACCTGTTTCATGTCTTGAATATATTTTGCCATGAGTGATCACAATCCCCTACTGGTGCCCTAGAATCTTAGGATGGCGAGGGACTTTTCACCTGAAAAATCAAGGCACTTTGGAGAAATTCTAGGAGTTGCCATGAGGGCTCAGGGTGTCATAAATCCTATGGGGGTGTGTCAAAACTATATTTATATGCATGTTACAGTGCCTTCGATTCGTTTTAGAGCATTCTGAGCCCTCACGGCAAAGCCCCTAAAAAGATTGATGTCCACAGGGCACGGGGACTAGCCATCCTGAACGTCAGGGCTTTTTTTGTTTGTTTGTTTGTTTTTTTCCTTCTTCTTCTTGTGTATTATATTTGTTTCAGTAATTAATGTTTCGAAATCTGCACCAAGTGTACTAGCAAGAGCATTCAGGAATCAAACCCGCGCTTCACTAAAAAGCAGTACCACTGCGCTACATGCCCATGTACAAAATTTTGCTGGAAATCAATCAACCAAATTGTGCCAAACTATATATATCTGTATGCTAGGCTGTTGTGAGGCTCACGGTAGAGAGTATAGCAAACTTTGGGGTTGTACTTGTATCACCAACTTTCTTAGTTCATCCATTTTGCCGTTCTAACTCTGAGATGGTGTCACGAGTAGGTAAGTTTTCGACCCTAGCCTAGCCTGCCCCGCCCCGTTCCATAGCCTATCCCACCGTGCCCCACTCCTTAGAAGGCCACACCTAGCCCCGTCCCATCCCTTAGCAGGCCGCGGCCCGCCCCATCCCGTCCCTAACAAGGGCGCGCCCCGTCCCGTCCCTTAGCGCTGCCCCGCACTGCTCTCTGCCACCGCCTGTACGCGCAGTAGGAGCTGCACACATTGCAGACAACACGCACGATAGCTGCGCACATGCACTGCAGCTGCAGCGTATACAACCGCATGAGCACAGGCAGCACACACAAAAGCTGCACACATAGCCGCAAGCGCACTACAGCTGCAGCGCACACAGCCGCAAGCGCACAAGCAGCCGGCACAGCAGCTGCGCACAGGCAGCGAGCGCAAAAAGCACCTGCAACGTGCACAGCGGCGCGCACGAATGCAGCCTCATAGGAGCAGCCACCCGCACCCACACGCGCAGTAGCAGCCTCTCACGCAACGGCAGCCAGCCGCGACAAGAGCCGCACGAACAGCCTTTACCACGCCCGCATATGCAGTTGCACGCACCACAATTCCACCCGTATCTGATGTCTCCAACACGCCTCCTACCAGAAGCGTTCCTCGCGGCAGCTGGCAGCCGCGGTTGACTCTCCTGACCACGACGTAGGTTTCATCTCTAGCTGTTCCTTGTGTTCCTAGGCTAGTCTTTCTAGCCCTGTTTGTCACTCGCTTCGCCGAATTCTACACTCGCCCTCAGGCCTCACTTCGTTGTTGGTTTCGGTTACTCCTACCGTAGCCACTCTGGCTTTGTTCGCTACACGCTCTTGCTGTTCCTTGACTCGGTTCTTCTGGCGTCATGCGCCCTTCATTCGTTTCTAGCTTCACTCTGGAGTCCTGCATTTCGATGCAAACGGTGGATCACTAGATTTTCCCTCCTGGTTCCTCCGCGCCGAGCAATACCTCCAGAGTCATAGCCATGATAATGATACGCTATGGGCGCACGCCTCTGGTGACTTGCCTTCTCCTCCGCCCCCTGCCACCCTGCCTTCTGAGCCTGGTGATGCAGAACGGGAGCGTTTCAATAAGGCCCGTACAGCTCTGTCGATATGGCAGTCTAGTGACACCTCCATTGCTCTCGGCAACCTTCTCCCCGAGTCTAAGGAGGCCCATTTCACCCAAGTTCGATATGCCAATGACTTGATTGGTGTGATGAACACCCGTTGCTCCACTCCCTCACCCGCCTCTCTTGGTCGTCTCTCATGCCATTTCTATCTCCTGACCTAGGAGCGTTTGACCATACTGCTGACCTTCTCACTCACCTGCGCTCGCTCGATACCAGCTACCATGCTGCTTGTACTGAGGCTGAGCCCTGCCTGCCCATGCCAATCACTATTCACTTCATAATGACTTGCCTCCCTGTACGCGACGCGCTTCTTCGGAAGCGCCCTTGCGCGCTCACTGTTGATGTCCTTAAGGCATTTCTGAAGATCTCGAGACAAACCTTCTCTTCGTTGCCTTTGCTTCTGGTGATAGAGTTCCCCTGCTGTTTCATGGGTGTACTGTCCCACAGCTCCCCACCTTCACTGCTTCTCTTGGCTCTACTACGTCTCCTGCCTTTGACAAGACTACAGCTGTGTCCACCACGGGTGGGCGTCACAGGGGCAAGGGAGGTAAGAAAAGGGGGAAGGGCGGTGGCGGCGGTGGAGGTGGAGGGGGTGGCGGAGGTGGTGGCGGCACTAGTGCGTCTAGTGGTGGTGACACTAGTGCGTCTAGTGGAGGCGGCACTAGAGATGGAATTGGGCCTGCGGGCCTGATGGGAAATGGTGCTGGAGCAGCTGTTTAGTACACAGCATAGCAGCGACAGCTATCACAGCAGAATCAGCTGTAGCAGGGACTACAGCAGAAGCAGGGATAGCCGTAGCAACAGGTTAAGCGGCAGGTGCAACAGCAGCCTCAGTAGTGGGGACTCGGTTGACCAGGGAGCACTGGACATGGCCCACCGAACTGGTCGTTCTGTGGTGCCCCTCCGACTCCCTGCGAGTACTTGGTTCAGACTGGCACTCGTCTAGGTCTCCGTTGTTGTTTTCACCTTCCGAGTCAGTGCTTTGTACAGCTAACGGATTGCGTCCGCATACAGTATGGCTTTGGCCCCTCCCAACTGGGCCCCGCTTGCTCGCTCTCATGGTCTTGCTTTGTGGGACATGTCTGGAGTACAGTTAGTATTGCCTTGGGGTTTGACTATACTACTCGCCTGTTCGTAGCTTAGGATTCTTGCTTGTTGATAGTGTAGGTGTTGGTGCTCCTAGTCTATGTGTTTGTGTAGCTAATAGCCCAAATGCACCTACGGCTGACGCATCGCTCTCTTTTACGCTGGAACCTGGTGCGTCTTAGTGCTTCTTACGTGACTACACGATTCTCACACCACTTCCTCCCAGTTGCACTGGCTGATCCTACTTCAGGACTAGCAGTTGCACGCAACTCTACCACCCTCCCGTGCCCGGCTTCTCCTACTGGTATCCTTAGTGGTCTGGACATCCTCCCATTCTCCAAGAACTTAGTGGGCGTTGGACATCTTCAGGACCTCCAAGCTGCTGTGTCTTGCTCCTCTCGGTCGCTCACCCACACGACAGTCCAGTGGCACCACCGTCTTGATCACCCGTATCTCCCACGCCTCCGTAGCATGTCTAATCAGCGTCCGGCGTGCACTCTTTGCGTCGAGGGTCAACTGTACGCCACTCCTTACTCCTCCTTCCTTCATCCGGTTATCGCACCCTTCATTACTATCCACTTGGACGTCTGAGGCCCCGCCTCGCCCTGGGCCTGAGAGGGAGAGCTTCTTCCTGGTGGTCATTGACGACTACTCCCACTACACCACAGTGTTTCCCGTGCAAAAGAAGTCCGACGTAACTTCTACACCACAGTGTTTGTCCCACTAGTTCCACACGTGCTAGTCATGTCCTTTATCTCCACCAACCGTGGGGTTGAGTTTCGCTCAGTCATACTTCACGGATTCTGTAATGAGCATTGCATCACCGAGTCATGGATGCTTATGAAGTTTTCGCAGCAGAATGGGGTTGCTGAGTGCTGCATCAGCCTGGCCATGAAGATTGCCCGCACCTCCATGATCCATGCCCGTGCGCCCCATTTTCTGTGGCCCTACGCGGTACGCTATGCCGCTCACCAGCTGAACCTCTAACCTCGTGTCTCATGCCCAGAGGCTTCACTGATCAGTCTTTGGACGAAGTTCCCTGGTGTTGCGTCGGAGCTTTGTGTCTGGGGCTGCCTTGCACTTGTCCGCGACACCTCTGCGGACAAGCTCTCGGCGCCCCTGACTCCACGTTTTACCACTTGCGCCTCCACCGGTTCCTCGACTCTCGTTACTTCCGGTTTGACGAGTCTATGTCTTACTATGCCTGCTCCTCCTTCGAAGTCTCCCGGTTTCCCCCGTCCCCCTTCTCCTCGCCCCCACTCCTCCTCCAGTTCTTGCCCCTTCGGTATACCCACCCCCCCTGGTCCTACCCCGTCGGGTGTATCCCATGCTACTCATCTTCCCTCGATAGCACATCAGGTATCGCCTCCTTCCCCACAGTCGTCCTCACAGCATAATAGCCTTCGGCACTACCGCGACAAGTTGTAGTGGACTCTGGAGGTCTCGGTGCTTGAGGCACGGACACTTGAGGTGCTGGAACTGAGGGTCCTGGCACTGTGCTGGAGCTGAGAGTACTAGCACTAGAGGTGCTCGTTCTGGGGTTGCTGAGTTGGAGGCACTGCTACTGCAGCGAATACTCCACCTCCTCTACGACACGCGGAGCCAGGCTCTTTGTCGACTTGAGCGCGAGGAGTAGGAGGGGTCAGAGCAGGAGAGGCTGGAGTTGGAGCAGCTGTCAACATGTATTTTATATGTGTTACACTCCTATTTTCCTAGGGTTTGCTTTATCTTATTGTACCTTGTTTTCCCTTAGTAAACGCTTCACCTGTTTAGCTTCTTCACATGGTATAGAGCACTAAGTTCCTATGGGCCCACCGCCCCGTGTCCCAATCTAGCTCGTAGCACCCTAATGCCCGAAGCGCCCCGTCGCCATATCAGCTCACGCGTCACCCGAGTTGCCCTGAGCGTGTCACCCGCTTAGCCCCGCGTGCGTCACTCGTTTGGCCCCGCGCGTCACCCGTTTTTTGCCCCGCGCGTTGCTCGCCAGCCCGCTAGCGTGCAGCAGACGCACGAGCACGCGCAGTCGTAGCCGCACGTACAACCGCGTGCACGCGCAGCCAGGCCGCATGGACGCGCAGTCGGTTGGCTGCACCCACTGCCCCACCCGTCGCCTGTTCTTTGCCTCGCACCCCACCCGTCGCCCGTTTTCCCACCGTCAACTGCCGCCCCACCTGTTCCCGCAGCCCCACCCCTTCCCGCTGACCCATCAGGTCCCGCCTCCCCACCCGTAAACAGCTGTCCCACCCGTTCTTGTAGCCCCACCAGTAACCAGTCGCCCCACTAGTTCTCGTAGCCTCACCTGTAACCAGCTGCCCCACGCGGTGCCCGCTGTCCCACCCATTCCTTACACCACACCCGTAATCAGCCACCCCACCCGGTACTCTCCACCGCACAAAATCACACAGAAATGCACAGAATCCAACAGAACCGCAAAGAACCGTACAGGACCGCACAGAACAGCACCCGCTGCCCCACCCGTACCAGCCAGAGCTGCCGCCCCACCCGTACAAGCCAGAGCTGCCGCCCCACTCGTAACCAGCCGCCCCACCCGTAACCAGCCACCCCAATCATTCCATTCACCTCACCCGTAATCAGCCGCCCCACCCAGTACTCTCCACCGCACAGAATCCCACAGAACTGCACAGAATCGCACAGAACCGCACATAACTGCACAGAACAGCACCCGCCGCCTCACCTGTACCAGCTAGAGCTGCCGCCCTACCCGTAACCAGCTGCCCCACCCATAACCAGCCACCCCACCTGTACCCGTGCTAGCCCCCCCCCCCCCCCCCCTTGGAACCGCACAGAACCGCACCCCACACGAGCGTGCCCGGTTACTCCTCTCGCACTAGAGCCTCTAGCCAGGCTACTTCTCGTGTTCTCACGTTCGATCCTAAGGGTAGGCCGGTAGACTTCCCAGGATGGCTCCGCAAGCTCAAGCTTTTCCTAGGTAATAGAAATAAGAACGACGCCCACCTGCTGGACCATGTCACGGGCAAACTCGTCGCCCCGAAAGAGCCCAAACCCCTAGGTTCCTCCCCGTTGGATGAGGAGGGGCTCGCTATTAGAAGCTGCATTTGGCGGCCAGCCGGTGGGTGGCGCGGGACGACGCAACAGTGCTCGCTATCACCGACCTTCTGCCCCTGACTAAGTAGTAGCACTTCGAGCAGGAGGTGGCGGCCAAATGCCTGTTTGATGTCGTTGTCAAACGCTATTCCACCCCGACCACCGCGTCCCTCGGTCGGCTTATGCTGCCCTTCCTGTTCCCTGACTTGCCCTCGTTTCACCGCGTCCCTGATCTTACGCTCGCTCGATGCCCAGCTCTGTTCTGCTGCCCTTAATAATGCCCTAGTTGCCACAACCCCCCAACCCCCCCCCCCCCCCCCCCCCCCCCCCCCTCCCCCTTGATGTGGATGACACTGTACCTCCTGTCCACCCGCCTCCCTGACCGCTTTGCCACAGCGCATGACCACTTTCTCCCTGTTAACCGCATGTCCCTCACCATTGACCTCTTTGAGAAGAGGCTCATTGCTGTTGAGGACCTTGCCCATTCCCTTGCTGCTGTCACCGGTACTGCCCTCCCCCCCATCTTTGAGGGGTGTGCCCCGTCCTTCCTAGCTTCCCCTGTCGACTCGGCGTCCGTTGCCGCTGCACCAGAGGTGGCAGCTATTGCCCTTGTCAACAAAGGGTGCAAGAAGGGGGTAAGAATGGAGGAGGTGGTGGTAGTGGTGGGGGTGGCGGAGGGGGCGGTGGTGGGGGTGGCGGAGAGGGCGGTGGTGGAGGTGGCGGAAGGGGCAGTGGTGGAGGAGGTGGAGGGGGTGGGAGTGGTGGCGTAGGTTGAGGAGGAGGTAGTGGAGGTGGAGCTAGTGGGGCTCTACAGCAGCAGCAGCCCCAGCAGCAACAGAGCAGTTCCAGGGCCAGCATCAGCAGACGCAGCAGCAGCGGTGGAGGTCGCCTGGACCAGGGAGCTCTGTTAGGAGCGGCGGCCCGCCTAGCTCGAGGTCATGTGGTCGTCCCAGCACCCCTCCTGCTAGCGTCGGGTGCAGACTGGACCGCGTGGCGGCTACCCCTGTGGCCGCGTGGTGGCTACTTTTGTGGTCGCTTCCACCCCCTGGGTCAGTGCTTTGTGCAGCTTACTGACCGCTACCGTGCGCAGTTTGGATCCACCCGCACTGTCCCCGATTGGGCCCACTGGCTCATTCTGTTGGTCCGCAGTTGTATAGCGTGACTGCATCTGAGTTAGATGAGGCTGTGCGTTTTGTGTTGCGTGATGTATGTTGATGACTCTAGTTTTGATGCTTTTCCGTACTACTCTTGTTTCTCTAGCTTAGGTGCTGTAGAGGTTGCCAGTGCTTTCCTTCCAGTAACAAGAGCAGTAGTAGCAACAGCAGCAGTAGTGGCAGCAACCTCAGTAGCCAGAGCCGTCCCTTTTGCAGCAGTTGTTCTCACCAGTGAGTGGTGCGGAGATAACTGCTACAATGGGAGCTAGACTACGGGCTAGGCACGGGTGCTCGTGTGGTCTCTGCGTTCGTTCGTTTCTTAGTCGTTTCCTTGTGCGCACACACTTGCTGGTTCACGGGGAAAGTTGGCAAGAGTTCCACTAGGAAAAGTTCAGAACAATGAATTGGCAACAACATTGGCATCACAGACTACATCAGAGCTAGCTAGGCTGCTGGTCGACCTCCAGCGCAGCATGGTCGACCGCGCTCCAGCGCAGCAGTGATCGCACCGCTCCAGCGTTGCAGAGTAGCGACATGCCAACGTTGCAAGTCCACGGTGTGCCAACGCTGCAGCAAATCGGCAGCACAGCGTTGCACCCGCAGGACAACGGTGCAACTTCTTCGCAGATGCGCGCAGCTGGTTGGCGCTCCACACCTTGTCACGAGCACAGCGCAGACGCCTGACAGACTCCACGCCAGCGACCACGCCCACCACCCACGTCGACCTCAGGATACCACCCCCGAGGTCGGCTTCGCAGACTCCTCCCCGACGACATTCGCGCACGTCGCCCGGGTATCCCGGTCGACCGCGCAACCACGCCTGGCCTACCGGCGCAGTCCGTAGCCGGCCACCTATGCCCGGCGTCCCCAGTCCGGCGTCCATGCATCCAGGACGCCGTCCGAACCCCCAGGTCGGCGTCCAGATGCCCAGGACGCCGTGAAAACCTCTAGAGCGGCGTCCAGCCTCCCAGGACGCCGATCAGACGCCCAGGTCGGCGTTCGGGCCCCAAGGACGCCCAGGTCGGCGTCCAGCTTCCCAGGGCGCCGTCCAAGCGTCCAGGACGCCAACCAGGCGTCCATGACGGCGTCCTCTTGCTCGGCGCCCTTGCAGTGGCCCCCGTGCCCACTGCGGCAGGTCGGCTGCAACCCTCGCACATCCGACCACGAGGTTGGCTCCGCCCAAGCGAGGACGGGGCCAAACAACACTCCCGTTGACACTCTCCTGCCGCGTTCACGCTTGGGCCCCCAGCCCACACGGCAGTACTGCTCGGAGAAATGCTTCAGCAGCGTGCGCACAACACACAGCACGCCGGTCACCGCACCAGCCATGCAACCGGGCATGGCACCTACTGCTGCACGTCGTCGTCGCCATCGCTCACGTCGGCCAAGCGCACCTGCCTGATTGTGATAGAGCACCGGTTGAAGGCCGGATAGTGCAGCGCCTTCGTCGGGAAGTCGGCTGGCCGCTCAGTGGTCGGGATGTATTGCAGTGAGAACTTCCCGCGCTTCACCATGTGCTGAAGCCAGGCTTGTCGCCGCTCCATGTGCTTGAGGTTGCCCGTCAACCCCATGCCCTCGGCGACTGTGATGGCCGACTTGCTGTCCACCCGCAGGAAAGTCGGCTTCCCGGCGTCCAGCTGCCGGAACTCTGCAAGGAGGAAACGAAGTCGGCATCCCTCCTTGCCGGCTTCGGTGGCCGCCACGTACTCCGACTCGGTCGATGACAGCGTCGCGCACTTGATGCGCTGGCTCGACCAGGAGACCGCGGCCCCTCCGTAGACGAACACATAGCCTCCTGTGCTCGTCCTGTTCTGCTTGTCACCGGCATCGTCGGCGTCCACGTAGCCGACCAGCTTCAGCGACTCTGGTCCACCGCCGAACTCCAGGGCGGTGTCACACGTGTTGGCGAGGTAGGCGAGGCAGCGGTCGACCTCGCGCCAGTGCTGGTCGCTCCTCACCGTGAGGCCGCTCCCCAGCTTGCTGCAGGCGAAGGTGATGTCCGGCCTCGTCGTCGTCGCCGCGAACTGTAGCGAGCCGACCTTCTGCCGGTACTCCTCCTCCTGGCGTTCCTGCGCCTCGTCGTCGTCGAAGGTGAGCTCGGCGTAGGCGTCGACCGAGACCGGCATCTTAGGGGTGCGCCCGGTCTGCTCCTCGTCGATGAAGCACCTACGCAGCTTGTCGGCATAGCCCTGCTGGTGCAGCCACAGCTTCCTCGCCGACCTGTCGCGGACGATCTCCAGCCCGAGGTACTTCTGCACCAGTGAGATCTCACGCAGCTCGAAGGCAGCTTCCAGCAGCTCTTTCAGCTCCTCCAGCATCGCGGCGCTGCTGCTGGCGGCGAGCAGGTCGTCGACGTAGACCAGCACCCAGCAGGCCACTCCGTCCTTGCCGACCTTGAAGTACAGAGCCTCGTCGACCTGGCTCTTCTTCCAACCGGCGCCGACCAGCAAGTCGTTGAGCGCTAAGTACCACAACAGCGGCGACTGCTTCAGCCCGTACAGGCTCTTCAGCAGCTTGCAGACCCGGCCGGTTCCGTCGTTGAAGTAGTCCGGCTGGGACATGTAGAGCATCCGGTCGAGCTTGCTCTGTAGGAAGGCGTCCTTCATGTCGAGCTGCATCAGGCGTTCTTCACCGCCGAGCCCTTCCAGCTCACCAACGCCTCCTTCACCGTCATCATCGAGACGTCCCAACAGTGCTCGGGGTCGGCCTGCATGTCAGGGTCGAGCTCCGGAAACTCCTCATCTTCCTCGGCGTCGTCGTACAGCAGGTCATCATTGTCCATGTCGTAAACCGTGGTGAAGGCAGCGGGGACGAAGAAGTCAGGCGGCCTCCAACGCCGTGGTCCCGGCTGGACCTCCTCGGCGTCCCCTCCATCGTCGTCGTCGTCGCTGTCCTTGGCGTCCTGCTGCACCTCAGCTGGCGTCCCAGCCGGCGGCTCCCCTGTGGGCGGCTCCCCTGCCGACTCCCCGGTCGCCGACTTCTCCTTGGTCGGCGTCGCTGCTGCCTGCTCCCCTGGCGGCTGCTGTTCTGCAGGTGCATCCTTCGCCGGCTTCACCAAAGTCGGCTGCACCACATGCTGCCTCCTGGTCAGCGTCCGCTTCGCCCTCACGTCGACTTTCACAGCATCACGTCGGCCACTGGCAATGCTTGGGGTCGGCGCCACAGGTGACGCCCCACTTCTCCCCTAATCACTGGTGGCCGACGTCAAGGTCAGCTCATGCAAGTGGACAACAATGGGAGGGGCAGGGGAAGGGCAGGGAGCGGGGACGTCATCGGCGTCTTCACCAGCAAGCTCACCGACCTCGGCAAGCAGGGGCAGCGTCGCTGTCGAGGTGTCCGTAGGCGAGGGAACCGGCAGCCGCCCTGACGCCAGCCCGGGCGCCGACTTCCACACCTCCAGCGACATGCTCTCGTAGAACACCACGTCCGACGTGGTGACCACCCGGTTGTCGGCGATGTCGAGGAGCTCCCAGCCCTTGCTCTTCCCCGACACCCCGAGATGAAGGCCCCACCGGGCCTTGGGCTGCAGCTTTCCACCACGCTGTTGCTCGGGGACAAGGAACTGCGCCATGCAGCCCCACACTCGCGCCAGCGACAAGTCGGGCTTCTTCCCGGTGAGCAGCTGGTACGGTGTCGTCCCCGACGGCAGCGCTGACCGCTCAAGGCAGTTGCGGACCCAGACGGCCTGCCGCAGAGCGAGGTGCCACCAGTGGTGCTGCACGCCCATGTGCAGCAGCATCGTCCGCACCGACTCCACCACCGTCCTCATCTCCCGCTCCGCCATGCCGTTCTGCTACGGGGTGTACGGGCAGGTCAGGTCGTGGACGATCCCCTTGCCGTTCACAAAGTCGGTGAACTGCTTCCCGAGGAACTCCCCTCCCCGGTCAGAACATAGCATCAACACCGACCGCTTCGTCTGCCGCTCAGCTGCCGCCAGCCACTGCACGAACTCCCGCAACGCATCTGACTTCTTGGCGACCGGCCTCACCCACACGTAGCGGGTCTTGCGGTCCTTCAGCAGCAAGAAGTGCAGGCTGCCGTCCTTGGCAGCTATGCGGAACGGCCCGCACAGGTCGATGTGCACGACGGCCAGCACGTCGTCGGCGTCGGAGCCTTGGTCGGGGAAGGTGTGTCGCGCCTGCTTCCCGCCGACGCACGAAACACATGGTGAGTCAGCGTCAGGCGCCGACTTGAGGTCTAGCCCAGTGGCGACCTCGTGCTTTGCCGAGCTCTGGATGGTGTCCATGCTGACGTGCGCAAGCCTCGCGTGCATCCTGTCCGGCGTTGCCTTCGTCGCCGAAACGATCGCCCGCAGGGCCACCACCTCCGTGGAGGGCGTCGTCGGCGTGGCCGGACAGGGACGCAGGTCGGTGCAGAGTACACGCCCGGTGTATGTTGCCCGGCCGAGCACCTCTCCCGCTGCTGAGACGAGCAGCATCCCGTCGCCGTCCTCCTGCAGCTTCACGCCGTGCTCCTTCAGCTGCCCGGCCGAGAGGAGGTTCGCTCGCACACCCGGGACGTAGAGCATGTCGGGGATGAGTACCTGATTCCCGGCCTCCCCTTGCAGGGCGACAGTGCCACGTCCCTGAACGTCCTGCAGCGCCCCATTGAAGCCGCACACGAGCTTCACGTCGCTGCTCGGCCCCAAGGTGATGAATGCCTCCTTCGTCCCCATCAGGTGGTGTGAGCAGCCGCTGTCGAGCAGGACCACCTCTGGGTTCGCCTGCACAGCTGCCGCCACCGCCTGGAAGTCCTCACCGGCCTCCGGCGCCAGCGAGATGGTCGGCTACACGACGCCGCCTTGTCGTCTCGCCCCTTTCCACCAGCAGAGGAGTCGGCGTCCTTCGCCGAGGTCGACTTCGTCGACTGCTTCTCCTTGCGCGGCTTGTGTCCACCTTGACGAGGACGACGGCTGCCAGACCTCCCGCGGCCTCCCTTGGCGTCATCGTTGTCGGAGTCACTGCGGTCGGGGCACTCGAAGGAGAGGTGGTCGGGGTCGCCGCACAGCCAGCATTCCCGGCGTCGACCTCCTCCTCCACGACCGCTATCCTTGGCCGACTTCTTCTTGTCGGCGTCCTCGGTGAGAAGAAACGAGGGATGAAATGACTAAGTGAAAGTTGGGTACAAGAAGCAAACCCTAGAAAACTGTACCCCATATGTGCTACCCCACTATAGCCTACAGTAGCTATGTCATATAAATCTGACACACCCCCATAGGCAAAGTGGGGGAGAACAAGGGGTCACAAGACCAGTCAAGCAAAGCAAAGCAAAAACAAGCTCAGGGTGGATCACAAAGTCACCACACATTCCGAGCACAAGTTCAAGGCCACAAGGCCAGTTCACAAGCAGGAGTACACATATATATAAAAAAGGCTAGACAAACAAGAGCAGGTATATATATATGTAACAGTACAAGCAAGGTCAAGAGGTGAGCAAATGAGGCAAGGTAGGCACAAGGCCCAGCTGAGTACAGAAGCGCTGATGGTCACAAGGCGCAAGTGCCTTGGTGAAGATATCAGGAGTGTTGGCCTCAGAGGCCACGTACGCAAGACGCAGCTGACCACGCTGCTGCAGCTCACGAGCAAGAAAGTAGCGGAGAGCAATGTGCTTCGTTCTGTGCTCCAGTCGCTGCTCCCGACACAAGGCCAGCATGGCCTTGTTGTCTACGTACAGCACTGGAGGAGAACGAGGCAACTCTCCGAGGTCAGTCAGCAGGTAGGTGAGCCAGCGAAGCTCCTGTGCAGCCATGGCTCCTGCGTAGATCTCAGCCTCACAACTGGAGCCGAGAACAGAAGACGAGCGAGTAGCCCGCCACGAAACAGAGCCGGAACCAAGGCTGAAGGTGTAACCCTGTGACGACCGGGCAAACCACTCACGCAGCTCCTGGGGAGAGAGTGGCTCCCGGCGAGAAGGAGCACCCGGAGAACCGCCAGGCACAGCACCACCAGGCGGAGCACCCCCAGGCTCAGCACCTCCAGGCGTAGTACCCCCAGGCTCAGCACCCCCAGACGCAGCACCCCCAGGCTCAGCACCTCCAGGCGTAGTACCCCCAGGCTCAGCACCCCCAGTCGTAGTACCCCCAGACTCAGCACCCCCAGACTCAGCACCCCCAGGCTCAGCACCCCCAGGCGTAGCACCCACACGCTCAGCACCCCCAGAGTCAGCACCCCCAGGCTCAGCACCCTCAGCAGCACCAGAGTCACCAGCGACCTCGACAGGCTCAACAGCGTCTACCTGGGACACACCTGAAGGGGCAGGACCCTGAGGGGGGAGGGGGTCTACCGGGGGGGGACTTGGTACAAGGAAGAGCGGTGGCGGGGGGAGGGACGGAGTGCGGTAGGGGAAGAGGCGGTAGTAGGGGACCGACTCGTCGAACGTGACGTCCTGGGAGGACAGAACACGGCGAGAGGTGGGGTGGTAGAACTGCCACCCTGGGGCGTCAGGGGGGAAACCCAGGAAGACGCAAGGAGCAGCACGAGGGGACAGCTTGTCCGCAGACAAGTCGCGGACAAACGCCCGAGATCCCCAGACACGGAACGCAGACGCATCGCCAACCTTCCCCGTCCACAGCAAAGCTGGGGAGGTCTCCGGCATGGAGACCCTGGGCTGAAGGTTGATCTGATGCGCCGCGTACCGAACCGCAAACGGCCACAGAAAATGGGGGGCAGCCGCATGCATCATGGACGTACGGGCGACGTCCATGACCATGCCAATGCGGCGCTCAGCAATCCCATTTTGCTGTGGAGAGTCCGGAAGCGTGAAGGTCTGGCGGATGCCTCGTGCACGACAGTAGGCTCGCAGAAGGCCAGAGGAGAACTCTCCGCCTCTGTCAGAGTGCAGACGCAGAACAGGAAAGTCCGAGCCGAAGCTCCGCCTGAGCTGGAGACGAGCTGCGCGGATCCAGTCGATCAACACCTCAGTGACATCACCCTTGCTGCGCAAGGGGAAGACTGTGGTGTAACGCGAGTAGTCGTCAACCACCAGCAGGAAGTAGCGCTCGTGACCCTGTCCACGGACGCGGGCCGGGCCCCACACGTCCATGTGAAGCGTCTGCAGCGGGGCCTCTGTCGGAGGAAACTGGGAGGAGTGAGGGGTAGCCCGCTGCCGTCCCTCGACACAGGGGACGCAGGTAGGGCCAGGCCCCGGAGGAAGGGGAGGGAGGGACCGGGGAAGACCAGAGACAAGGACACGGGAGGCCATGCTCCGGAGACGAAGCAGGGAGGGGTGACCAAGGCGGTGGTGCCAGAGGAGAGTCTCGTGAGACAGGAGGCGACACGAGCAGGGGGCAGACTCAGGACCAGACCTGGACGCTGCAGCAAACACCTGACCCGACGCAGCTACCTGACCAGACGCAGGGACTGGAGGAGACGCAGTGGTCAGTGTGTACAGGCTCGACCCTGGCCGACGTGTAAACGTGGCCAGGTGGCGGCCTGTCCGAGCGTCCGTGCAGTGGGTCACCCGCTGACTCGCAGGAGTGAACTGGTGAACCCCCGCATCCTGTAGGTCAGCACCACTCACCAAGTTCGTAGAGAACGAGGGGAGGTAGAGACCAGACAGGGTGCCAGAGGGGGCCGCCGGACACGGGAGGACAGTGGAGAAATGAGCAAGGACAGGACCTCCAGAGGGGTCTGCCAGAGAGACCGCAACGGGCCGGCCAAGCGGCGTGAGTGTGGTGCGGTCTCGAAAGAAGGAGCGAGAAGCCCCCGAGTCAAGGGTGAAGGTGTGGGAGGCCGAAGCCGACGCAGAACCTGAGAGAGCAGACTCACCAGCACCTGAGGGAGCAGACGCACCTAGAGCAGCAGCCTCGCTAGCACCTAGAGCAGCAGCCTCACCAGTACCTAGAGCAGCAGTCTCAATGCCCGGGTCGGGCGGAAAACACCGGTAACAGTCACCCTCATCACTAATAGTCACAGTATACACGGCAGCAAGAATAGCATCAAAGTCAAGGTCAAAGACAGCTACACCCGCCCTAGACAGCTCACCCCAGCGGGGGATCTCAGTGGCCTCAGGGAACTGGTGACGCCAAGCGTCCGTGAGGCGGCCAAAGCAGCGCTGGGTGGAGTGCGCACCCCCGCACTGCTCACCCGCGCGGTCGCCGGTGCGGAGGACGTAGGTGCACGGACCAGTACCCCCACCCCTCTGGCGTGCAGTGTACCACTCACGGAGCTGCTGAGGGGAGGGGATGTCACGAGTGCGCTGCTGCTGCTGCTGCTGCTGCTGCTGGCGCTGACCACCACCGGAGCCGACCCTCTGCGCAGCGCCACCCCGACCAGCTCCACCTCCTCCGCCGCCTCCTCCTCCACCGCCGCCACCTCCGCTCCCTCCGCCACTGCCGCTGCCGCCTCCGCCTCCACTGCCGCCACCGACACCTCCACCCCCGCCACCACCCCCACCGCCACCGCCACCTCTTCCACCTCCTCCACTGCCGCCTCCACCGCCCCCGCTAGCTCCTCCAGCGCCCCTGCCCCCCTTGCCCTTGCCAGGGCGGCGTTTCCCGCTAGGGGTAGACGCCGCACCGACCGACTCAAGCCCAACGAGGTCGGCCGCAGCAGCAGAGGCAACAGAGGGCAAAAGGGGGGAGGGGGAACACCCCTCAAAGATGGGGGTGCGAGGGTCACCACGAGAGGCTCCTACAGCTACTATGCTCTTCTCTGCTGCTAGGAGGGACTTCTCGAGGAGGTCAACGGTGAGAGTGGTGGGGCAAACTGAGAGGAAGTGGTCCCTGACTACGCGAAGGGAGTCAGGGAGCCGGGTGACTATGTAGTAGAGGGTGATGTACATGGGGGGGGGGTTCTTGGCGCAGAACTCAGCAGGAAGCGCAGCGCGGTAGCGAGTGTCACTAGTGCGTAGGTGCGTAATGAGGTCAGCGACTGTGGGAAAGGCAGCAAGGTCAGGGAAGAGGTACGGTAGCATGAGGCGACTCAGTGCAGCAGTGGCAGGGGAGGAGTAGCGTGCAACTACAGCGTCGTACAAGGTCTGAGCACTCTTGTACTGGCTAAAGTGCGCACGCTCAGAGGTAGGCAGGTGGCGACGCACAGCAAGACGTGCAGCAGCATCGCGCGTGGCCCACTGGGAGCGAACAGTTGCGTCAGCATCAGTGGCGGGGGCAGGAGAGGCACCAGAAGTGAGGTCAAAGAGGGAGAGGCCGTCTGCCCTATCGCACTGTAAGAAAAGCTGCAGGTCATCTATCCAGACGTCAAAGTCAATGGCCCGACCCTCGGCGTCAAAAGCGAGGACACTAGGGGTAGCCATGACAGCAGTAGACTAGCAGCGCAAACAGTGGGGTGAGGGCAGTGCTGTGAGAGAGGCGCTGCTCTTACCGGACAGGGCGGCTCGGGCGGCTCGGCTGCAGGGCGGCTCGGCGACTCGGCTGCTGGGCGGCTCGGCTGCTGGGCGGCTCGGCGGCTCGGCTGCTGGGCGGCTCAGCGACTCGGCTGCTGGGCGGCTCGGCGGCTCTGCTGCTGGGCGGCTCGGCTGTTGGGCGGCTCGGCGGCTCGGCTGCTGGGCGGCTCGGTGGCTCAGCTGCTGGGCGGCTAGGCTGCTGGGCGGCTCGGCGGGGCCGCTGAGAGGGCGGCGTCCGGGGCCGCTGGGAGGAGGCGGCGGGGCCGCTGAGAGGAGGCGGCGGGGTCGCTGAGAGGAGGCGGCGGGGCCGGAAAGGTAGGTGGCGGGGCCGCGTCAGGGGCCGCGACAGGGGCCGCGTCAGGGGCCGCGTCAGGGGCCGCGGCAGGGGCCGCGTCAGGGGCCGCGGCAGGGCCGCGTCAGGGCGCCGCGTCAGGGGCCGCGTCAGGGCGCCGCCAGGGGCCGCGGCAGGGCCGCGTCAGGGCCGCGTAAGGGGCCGCGGCAGGGGCCGCGTCAGGGGCCGCATCAGGGCCGCGTCAGGGCCGCGGCAGAGCCGCGTCAGGGCCGCGTCAGGGGCCGCTTCAGGGCCGCGGCAGGGGCCGCAGCAGGCCGCGTCAGGACCGCGTCAGGGGCCGCGGCAGGGCCGCGTCAGGGCCGCGGCAGGGGCCGCGTCAGGGCGCCGCGTCAGGGGCCGCGTCAGGGCGCCGCCAGGGACCGCGGCAGGGCCGCGTCAGGGCCGCGTCAGGGCCGCGTCAGGGGCCGCTTCAGGGCCGCGGCAGGGGCCGCGGCAGGCTGCGTCAGGGCCGCGTCAGGGGCCGCGGCAGGGCCGCGTCAGGGCCGCGGCAGGGGCCGCGTCAGGGCGCCGCCAGGGGCCGCGTCAGGCCGCGTCAGGGCCGCGTCAGGCGCCGCCAGGGGCCGCGTCAGGGCGCCACCAGGGGGCGCGTCAGGGGCCGCGATAGGGCGCCGGCAGGGGCCTCGTCAGGGCGCCGCCAGGGGCCGCATAGGGGGCGCGTGGGAGGCGGCGTAGGGGCTGCGTAGGGGCAGCGTAGGGGCCGCTAAAAAAAAAATTTTAGGGCAGGGCGCAATGTGCGCGGGCAGCTAAAAAAAATATTCTTATGGTGGGCCCTTAGGAAGGAACGGTCCCATGTAGGAACCCGCTCTATACCATGTGAATCAAGAAAACAGGAATGGATGAACTATGAATGAATTGAGTACATGTACTAACCCTAATTGGGTTGTACCCCTTATGGAGTACCCCACTATAGCCTACACAATATGCATGAGCTATGATGTTCTGACAGACGGACGCAGAGACATCCGGTGCGTGCCAGGGACAGGAGGAGGACGCTGACGCGAACCGCGACCACTAGTGCGAGCAGCACGGACAGGCGACGCAGGGCGAGACGCAGGCTCACGACGCTCAGCAAGACCTCCAGTAGGACCAGTGTAGGGAGACGGAGCAGGCAGTGGGGAGGCCGGCTGTAACTGTAACTGCGACGGGACAGGCTGTGGACACTCTAAGGGAGGAGGAGGACCAGTAGAAGGCGGGAGACCAAGAACCTGCTGAAGGAGCGGAACGAAGTACGGCCGAGGCCGCGCGGCGACTCCAGACACAGGAGGGACAGCACCAGCACCCGCAGGGGCAGCACCAGCACCAGTAGCAGCTCCAGCTCCAGAACCCCCAGCAGCACCAGTAGTACCCCCAGCAGGACCGCCTCCAGGACCGACAGCAGTAGCCTCCGCGCCAACACCCGCAGCAACTCCAGCTCCAGAAGTACCCGCAGGTCCAGCAGCTCCAGTACTCCCAGTACGAGCACCTCCGGGACCCGTGGCACCAGCTCCCTCAGAAGCAACAGAACCTCCAGTACCCGCAGCACCTCCAGCTCCAGCAGCTCCAGCAGCTCGCCTCCAGCGCCGGGCAAACCACTCACGCAGCTCCTGGGGAGAGAGTGGCTCTCGGCGAGAGGGAGCACCCGGTGAACCGCCAGGCACAGCACCACCAGGCGTAGCACCCCCAGGCTCAGCACCTCCAGGCGTAGTACCCCCAGGCTCAGCACCCCCAGACGCAGCACCCCCAGGCTCAGCACCTCCAGGCGTAGTACCCCCAGGCTCAGCACCCCCAGTCGTAGTACCCCCAGACTCAGCACCCCCAGGCTCAGCACCCCCAGGCTCAGCACCCCCAGGCGTAGCACCCACACGCTCAGCACCCCCAGAGTCAGAACCTCCAGGCTCAGCACCCTCAGCAGCACCAGAGTCACCAGCGACCTCGACAGGCTCAACAGCGTCTACCTGGGACACACCTGAAGGGGCAGGACCCTGAGGGGGGAGGGGGTCTACCGGGGGGGGACCTGGTACAAGGAAGAGCGGTGGCGGGGGGAGGGACGGAGTGCGGTAGGGGAAGAGGCGGTAGTAGGGGACCGACTCGTCGAACGTGACGTCCTGGGAGGACAGAACACGGCGAGAGGTGGGGTGGTAGAACTGCCACCCTGGGGCGTCAGGGGGGAAACCCAGGAAGACGCAAGGAGCAGCACGAGGGGACAGCTTGTCCGCAGACAAGTCGCGGACAAACGCCCGAGATCCCCAGACACGGAACGCAGACGCATCGCCAACCTTCCCCGTCCACAGCAAAGCTGGGGAGGTCTCCGGCATGGAGACCCTGGGCTGAAGGTTGATCTGATGCGCCGCGTACCGAACCGCAAATGGCCACAGAAAATGGGGGGCAGCCGCATGCATCATGGACGTACGGGCGACGTCCATGACCATGCCAATGCGGCGCTCAGCAATCCCATTTTGCTGTGGAGAGTCCGGAAGCGTGAAGGTCTGGCGGATGCCTCGTGCACGACAGTAGGCTCGCAGAAGGCCAGAGGAGAACTCTCCACCTCTGTCAGAGTGCAGACGCAGAACAGGAAAGTCCGAGCCAAAGCTCCGCCTGAGCTGGAGACGAGCTGCGCGGATCCAGTCGATCAACACCTCAGTGACATCACCCTTGCTGCGCAAGGGGAAGACTGTGGTGTAACGCGAGTAGTCGTCAACCACCAGCAGGAAGTAGCGCTCGTGACCCTGTCCACGGACGCGGGCCGGGCCCCACACGTCCATGTGAAGCGTCTGCAGCGGGGCCTCTGTCGGAGGAAACTGGGAGGAGTGAGGGGTAGCCCGCTGCCGTCCCTCGACACAGGGGACGCAGGTATGGCCTGGCCCCGGAGGAAGGGGAGGGAGGGACCGGGGAAGACCAGAGACAAGGACACGGGAGGCCATGCTCCGGAGACGAAGCAGGGAGGGGTGGCCAAGGCGGTGGTGCCAGAGGAGAGTCTCGTGAGACAGGAGGCGACACGAGCAGGGGGCAGACTCAGGACCAGACCTGGACGCTGCAGCAAACACCTGACCCGACGCAGCTACCTGACCAGACGCAGGGACTGGAGGAGACGCAGTGGTCAGTGTGTACAGGCTCGACCCTGGCCGACGTGTAAACGTGGCCAGGTGGCGGCCTGTCCGAGCGTCCGTGCAGTGGGTCACCCGCTGACTCGCAGGAGTGAACTGGTGAACTCCCGCATCCTGTAGGTCAGCACCACTCACCAAGTTCGTAGAGAACGAGGGGAGGTAGAGACCAGACACGGTGCCAGAGGGGGCCGCCGGACACGGGAGGACAGTGGAGAAGTGAGCAAGGACAGGACCCCCAGAGGGGTCTGCCAGGGAGACCGCAACTGGCCGGCCAAGCGGCGTGAGTGTGGTGCGGAAAACACCGGTAACAGTCACCCTCATCACTAATAGTCACAGTATACACGGCAGCAAGAATAGCATCAAAGTCAAGGTCAAAGACAGCTACACCCGCCCTAGACAGCTCACCCCAGCGGGGGATCTCAGTGGCCTCAGGGAACTGGTGACGCCAAGCGTCCGTGAGGCGGCCAAAGCAGCGCTGGGTGGAGTGCGCACCCCCGCACTGCTCACCCGCGCGGTCGCCGGTGCGCAGGACGTAGGTGCACGGACCAGCACCCCCACCCCTCTGGCGTGCAGTGTACCACTCACGGAGCTGCTGAGGGGAGGGGACGTCACGAGTGCGCTGCTGCTTCTGCTGCTGCTGCTGCTGCTGGCGCTGACCACCACCGGAGCTGACCCTCTGCGCAGCGCCACCCCGACCAGCTCCACCTCCTCCGCCGCCTCCTCCTCCACCGCCGCCACCTCCGCTCCCTCCGCCACCGCCGCTGCCTCCTGCGCCTCCACTGCCGCCACCTATACCTCCACCCCCGCCACCACTCCCACCGCCACCCCCACCTCCTCCACCACCTCCACCGCCGCCTCCACCGCCCTCGCTAGCTCCTCCAGCGCCCCTGCCCCCCTTGCCCCTGCCAGGGCGGCGTCTCCCGCTAGGGGTAGACGCTGCCCCAACCGACTCCAAACCAGCGAGGTCGGCCGCAGCAGCAGAGGCAACAGAGGGCAAAAGAGGGGAGGGGGAACACCCGTCAAAGATAGGGGTGCGAGGGTCACCACGAGAGGCTCCTACAGCGACTATGCTCTTTTCTGCTGCTAGGAGGGCCTTCTCGAGGAGGTCAACGGTGAGAGTGGTGGGACAAACCGAGAGGAAGTGGTCCCTGACTACGCGAAGGGAGTCAGGGAGACGGGTGACTATGTAGTAGAGGGTGATGTACATGGGGGGGGGGTTCTTGGCGCAGAATTCAGCAGGAAGCGCAGCGCGGTAGCGAGTGTCACTAGAGCGGAGGTGCGTAATGAGGTCAGCGACTGTGGGAAAGGCAGCAAGGTCAGGGAAGAGGTACGGTAGCATGAGGCGGCTCAGTGCAGCAGTGGCAGGGGAGGAGTAGCGTGCAACTACAGCGTCGTACAAGGTCTGAGCACTCTTGTACTGGCTAAAGTGCGCACGCTCAGAGGTAGGGAGGTGGCGACGCACAGCAAGACGTGCAGCAGCATCGCGCGTGGCCCACTGTGAGCGAACGGTGGCGTCAGCATCAGCAGCGGGGGCAGGAGAGGCACCAGAAGTGAGGTCAAAGAGGGAGAGGCCGTCTGCTCTGTCGCACTGTAAGAAAAGCTGCAGGTCATCTATCCAGACGTCAAAGTCAATGGCCCGACCCTCAGCGTCAAAAGCGAGGACACTAGGGGTAGCCATGACAGCAGTAGACTAGCAGTGCAAACAGTAGGGCGAGGGCAGGGCTGTCAGAGAGGCGCTGCTCTTACCGGACAGGGCGGTTCTGGCGGCTCGGCTGCAGGGCGGCTCGGCGGCTCGGCGGCTGGGCGGCTCGGCGGCGGGGCGGCTCGGCTGCTGGGCGGCTCGGCTGCGGACAGGGCGGCTCGGCGGCTGGGCGGCTGGGCGGCTCGGCTGCTGGGCGGCTCGGCTGCTGGGCGGCTCGGCTGCTGGGCGGCTCGGCGGCTGGGCGGCTTGGCTGTTGGGCGGCTCGGCGGGGCCGCTGAGAGGGCGGCGCCGGGGCCGCTGGGAGGAGGCGGCGGGGCCGCAAAGGTAAGTGGCGGGGCCGCGGAGGTAGGTGGCGGGGCTGCACAGTGAGGTGGCGGGGCCGCGAAGGTAGGTGGCGGGGCCGCACAGGTAGGTGGCGGGGCCGCGGAGGTAGGTGGCGGGGCCGCACAGTGAGGTGGCGGGGCCGCGAAGGTAGGTGGCGGGGCCGCGGAGGTAGGTGGCGATGGGCGCGACGGGCGCGACGGGCGCGACGGGCCGAAAGGGCGGCGCGACTCGGGCCGGCGCAAAACGCGCTCCGGGCAGGAAAAAAAAAAAATTTCGTGGTGGTGGGCCCTAGGAATCGTTCCCACTAGGGAACCTGCTCGATACCATGAGAAGAAACGAGGGATGAAATGACTAAGTGAAAGTTGGGTACAAGAAGCAAACCCTAGAAAACTGTACCCCATATGTGCTACCCCACTATAGCCTACAGTAGCTATGTCATATAAATCTGACACTCGGCCGGCTTCCAGCCACTGCTACCACCGCCGCCAGATTGTCCGCGCTGCCCCAGTCGGCCTCCTTGCTTCAATGGGGCGACGAAGTTTGCCTGCGCCAAGAGCTCCTGGGCCCGCTCAGCCTCCTGCATCGCTTCGTCCTGCAGGATATACGAGGTCAAGTTGTCCTCGTTGAGCGTCGCCCTCGTGCTTGGCGCCATTGACAACCGCTTTAAGAGGTTGTAGCTGCTCGAGAGTCCCTGCATGACATGGGTGATGTATGACGCCGTGAAGTACTGCGCGCCGGCCATCCTGATCGTGGCGAGAATTCGCCGGGCTCGGTTGTAGTAGTCGGTCGCTGTCTCCTCGTCACCCATACGCAGATGCGTCAGCTGTCCTTCCACCTGGGCGATGAACAAGTCGTCGGTGACTTGGTAGGTCGACTCGATGAAGCTCCACGACCAGTGGCCGGCGTCGAGGTACTCCCGGCACCACTTCAAGGCGATTTGCACGCCCTGCTAGCAGCACCGCGAGATGACCGTGAAGGTCAACAACTGCACGGCGCGAAACTCCGCACGCAGGTCGGGGTGGTGCTCCCCCGGCGTCGCCACGGTCCCTCGGGCGAAGCCGATCAGCCCGGCCATCTCCAGCTGGGGCTCGATAGCTTCCTTCCAGGTGAGGATGTCCTGTCGACCAACGAGCGGCGGGGTGACCAAGATCCTGTCCGGCGTTAAATTGAAGTAGCCGTAGCTCGGTGCGATCCCGCCCGCCGTCACCTGGGTCGCCGACATCGGCGACACTCCACTCCGACGCCCATTGGCGTCGCCTTGCAAGGAGCTTGCAGCCGCCGACGACTCCATCCCTCGCGCCTGAACGCCGCCGGATTCACCGGCGTGTATCACACCTCGTTGCCTCGACGTGCCTCCCGCACTGCTGCCGACTTGACCTCCACTGGCGCTGACGCCCACGTCGACGCCGCCGTCGTTGTTCACCGGTCGGGGAGAGGCAGGCCGAGAAGGGGGGTGCTCCGCCGCCCACATGGAGCGGAGTCCTGCCTCGACGACTGCCCAGGGTATCGCCCCGTACTCCTGGGCCTCATGGCGTCTCCTCACATCCTCCAGTTGTGCCTCCAGGGTGTCCATCACCTCGGTGTCACCTACGCGCATGCTAGTGACTGCACGGCTGCCGGCCTACGAACACGGTTGGTGCAAAGTCGGCTAGACTGAACTACGTTGCGGTGTCTTCCACGCTCACCGCACCATGTGGAGATAACTGCTACAACGGGAGCTAGACTACGGGCTAGGCACGGGTGCTCGTGTGGTCTCTGCATTCGTTCGTTTCTTAGTTGTTTCCTTGTGCGCACACACTTGCTGGTTCACGGGGAAAGTTGGCAAGAGTTTCACTAGGAAAAGTTCAGAACAATGAATTGGCAACAACATTGGCATCACAGACTACATCAGAGCTAGCTAGGCTGCTGGTTGACCTCCAGCGCAGCATGGTCGACCGCGCTCCAGCGCAGCAGCGCTCGCACCGCTCCAGCGTTGCAGAGTAGCGACATGCCAACGTTGCAAGTCCACGGTGTGCCAACGCTGCAGCAAGTTGGCTGCACAGCGTTGCACCCGTAGGACAACGGTGCGACTGCTTTGCAGGTGCGCGCAGCTGGTTGGCGCTCCACACCTTGTCACGAGCACAGCGCAGACGCCTGACAGACTCCACGCCAGCGACTGCGCCCACCAGCCATGTCGACCTCGGGATACCACCCCCGAGGTCGGCTTCGCAGACTCCTCCCCGGCGACATTCGCGCACGTCGCCCGGGTATCCCGGTCGACCGGGCAACCACGCCTGGCCTACCGGCGCAGTCCGTAGCCGGCCACCTATGCCCGGCGTCCCCAGTCCGGCGTCCATGCATCCAGGACGCCGTCCGAACCCCCAGGTCGGCGTCCAGATGCCCAGGACGCCGTGCAGACCTCCAGAGCGGCGTCCAGCCTCCCAGGACGCCGATCAGACGCCCAGGTCGGCGTCCGGGCCCCCAGGACGCCCAGGTCGGCGTCCAGCTTCCCAGGGCGCCGTCCAAGCGTCCAGGACGCCAACCAGGCGTCCAGGACGCCAACCAGGCGTCCATGACGGCGTCCTCCTGCTCGGCGCCCTTGCACTGGCCCCCGTGCCCACTGCGGAAGGTCGGCTGCAACCCCCGCACATCCGACCACGAGGTCGGCTCCGCCCAAGCGAGGACGGGGCCAAACAACACTCCCGTTGACAAGTGGCCTTCGGGGCCTTGGTCTCCCTTCCTCCTCTTCAGACCGCTCACTGCCTCCTGCTGCACACGGTCTCCTCCGAACCAGCCGCCGGAATTGTTCTCTCCTTCTCGGTCACAGCCACCTCCTCCTGTTGTCCCGCAAACATGGACCACTCGTTGTCCCCCAGTTGCTCGTGCCTCTTCTCCTCTTAGCAACTTCCGCTCTATCTTGTTTCATTCTAGTCCTCCTCGTTCTTCGCTTCAGCCCGTTCTCCCGTCACCTCTTTAGTCGCCTCTTACCGCCTCCTCTCAACTTATTCCTGACTACTACAGTACTGCGCATCCTGATGTCTCACGTGTTATAGCCTCACTTTTCATAGACACTACGATCTCTCCGTCGTCTGTCTCGGCTCTTGTTGCCGATGTCTCTGACTTTGCCACTCTGCTCCCCACTTGTAGGTTGTTACTGTGCATGTCACAGAGTAGCGAACAAGAATGAACAGCAGAAGAGGGGTTTGCACTAGCAGGCAGTTGAGTACATATAGGAAACCCTAACCTGGGCTGTACTCGCTATAGAGTACCCCACTGCAGGCTAGACAAATACAACATTCTGACACACCCCCATAGCCAAAGTGGGGTGTAATCAGCACAACAAGCAGGCATAGCAATAATTCACAATGATAAGCAAGGCTAGAGGCTATCACAGAGGGCAAGTCAGGAGGAGGAGAGACTGTGGGGGCGAGAAGATGGGAGGCGATGGCTGAAGCTGCAGACACACGGACAATAGGAGCGGCGCGCACTGTGGCTACCGGAGATTGTAGCCTCCGGACTACAGGAGTAACTGGCTCCGCGGCTACGCCGAGCGGCTGGAGCAACTGACCCACAGGCGACTGGCGCAGCAGGCTCGCTGGGCTACCGGAGATTGTAGCCTCCGGACTAGGTGCTGCGGACGACAAGACGGCTTCCTCCACTCAACCTCCCCCAACTGTCCCACACCCCTTTCACTCACCCACTGCTGCACCCCTAGCTCCACTCCCACGGCACCCCCTTAGCGCCACTCCTCCGGCTCCCACACATCCACCCCCCTCAGCGGCAGCTGCAGTAGTGGGAGACGGAGGAGGAGGAGGAGCGAGTGGCGACGAACGCACACCCGCCACCCCCAGAATCGGCACCGCGCAGTTGCACGGTAGGGAGCGGTGCGCGGCTCCACAGGGCAGCACGCGCGGGCTGCAGGGGCGGCTCGCGGGCTGGTGGGGCGGCTCGCGAGCTGTAGGGGGGCAGTGCGCGGGCCCCCCGAGGGTGCCACGGCGGGTGACGGGAGGGGGGCCGCACGCGGGCCCCCAAGGGCGCCTCAACGCGCGACGGGAGGGGTTGCGCGCGGGCCCCCAGGGCACCTTGACGGGCGACGGGAAGGGGCGACGCGCGGGCCCCCAGAGCGCCGCGATGAGGTGACGAGAGGGGGCGACGCACGGGCCCCCAAGGCGCCGCGACGAGGCGACGGGAGGGGACGGCGCACGGGCCCCCAAGGTGCCACAACGAGGCGCCGGGAGGGGACGGCGCGCGGGCCCCCAAGGGGCCGCGACGAGGCGACGGGAGGGGACGGCGCACGGGCCCCCAGGGCGCCGCGACGAGGCGACGGGAGGGGGGCGACGCGCGGGCCCCAAGGCGCCGCGACGAGGCGACGAGAGGGGCCGGCGCGCGGGCCCCCAAGGTGTCGCGACGAGGCGACGGGAGGGGACGGCGCGCGGGTCCCTGGGGGCGCCGCGACGGGCGACGAAAAGCAGTGCGCGGGTCCCCGGGGGCGCCGCGACGGGGAGGGCAGGGCGTCGCGTGACAAGCAGGGCGGCGCGACGGGCAGAAAACCGCCGCGTGCCCCAAGCGCACGGCGGGAAGAAAAAAAACCGCCGCACACCCCGAGCGCACGGCAGGTAGGAAAGGTCGCGCGCCCAAGGCGCGCGATAGGAAGGACAGCAGCGGAAGACGTAGGTGGGCCCATCCACAGGATCGACCCGAGAGGGTCGACCTACTCTGATAGCATGTCACAAGATAGGAAACTAGAATGAACAGCAGAAGAGGGGTTTGCACTAGCAGGCAGTTGAGTACATATAGGAAACCCTAATCTGGGCTGTACTCGCCATAGAGTACCCCACTGCAGGCTAGACAAATACAACACTCTGACAGTGCAGCCTCAGCAGGACCTCCCTCGCATTAGCTGGGACCGCCAGTGAGTCTCTCTTCGTGATGACCTTCTCCCAGTCAATCTTTTTGCCCCGCATCTCCTCCCACTTCCTCTGCTGCTTTGGTTGCGTGGTTTGCTTCCTTAGCAGGTGTCTCATTTTTTTTTGCGCCGTAGGCTTCCCTCCGTCACATAGGAAGGAAACACGTAGCCGTGTTACAGGGTCACCTGCCTGACCCAGCACCCGACCGTCTCTGACCACCATCGGGGTTAGTATGCTTAGCTGCGCCGAGGTTTGGACTGTTCTTCTCATATGTTTACTTTTACCCTCACTGTCCACAGATACCACTTCGCAGCTTAGCTCCTTAGTTTCTGACAGCGCTACTTGAAAGTAGTGTCAACTCCCCTCCACATCTCTACCCAATTGGACCAGCGTGGAGGGTTTCGTGATTACTTCGGCCGAGACTCTCGCCAGGAGTTTCTCTTTCCAGCGATCCGGTACTGCTTCCCAGGCCCTAAGCGCCCATCTCGCCGTGGCCAACCTCCCTGTTTGCTTCGTCAGTGTCCATACATCTTTGACACTCCACTCTCCCTCATAGTTTTCGTGTAGCAGATCCCCCACCGCCAACCCCCGTAGACACTCTGACCCTTTTTGTCTGCCAAATGGGCTACTCCCCTGGTAGTGTATCCACCGGCTGAACCAAAGCTGCTCTTGCACCATCTCCCATCGATTCTCGGGTTCCGGCAGTTCCGGCAGCTGCTTGTCCCACACAAGTGGTGTAAGTGATTTCCAACGTCCGCTTCCGCACGTCCACTCTGCTAGTATTGCCTTGTGTGGCAGTAGTGTCGCCCAGCCCAGGGGCATATTCGCCGCTCTCTCTTGAAGCCATTGCTTCATCGGGTTCTCTTCTAGCAACGCCGCTCCAAGATTCCATAACGCTTGACTGTTTACTCTCTCCTTCGGGCTAATTACTCCCAAGCCTCCCTCCTTTCTTCCCATGTGTACCAGCATCTCGCTCCAGAGGATGAAGTGCTTCTCCTCATCTGCACACCCCTTCGATATAAAATTGCGGCACAGCTTCAAGATCCTCTTCCAGATCTGCTTCGGCGGCTGATACACCTGTGCCTGGAAAAGCACCACCGGCATCACGTAGGCGTTCAGGACTGTCACCCTCGCTGTTGTTGTAAGGTGGAGTTTCTCCTAGTTGGTAAGAATCACGTTCACCCGGAACAGAGCTTTTTCCCATGTAGGTTCCGCTCTCCCATCCGTTGTTATCCAAACACCCAGCAGTCTTTCTGGTACTCCCCTTTCCGCCCAGTTGTAGTGTGTGTCCACTGGTGGCGTGTTTGACCTGTTCTTTTTCCAGCGGCATCACCGTCGATTTCCCTCGGTTGACATGCAGCCCCGACCTGGCGCTGAAATCAACTAAGAGGCTTTGTGCTTTCTTAAGCTGCTCCTTCCCCTGGAGTAGGAGTGTTGTGTCATCTGCATACCCAAGGTATGCCAGTCCTCCTTTTCTCCTCTTTCGCAGTCCCAACTTCCGTCTTTCAGCCTCCTGACTTAATGGTTCTGCCGCACAGATGAAGAGGTACGGTGCAAGTGGGCACCCCTGTCGCACCCCCGACTCGACCTCCACCCGTTCACCCAGCCATCCATTGACTAACAACTGCGTTGCCGCCTGATCATGGAGTCCCTTGGTCCATTCGACAAAGGTCTCTGGAAAACCCATGCATTCCATGAGATAGGAAGGTTCTCGACACCGCATCGTAAGCTTTCTGGAGGTCTACCAGGAGTAAGTACCAATCCTCCTTCCAAGTCACTGCTGCATCAATTGTGTCTGCTACAACTTTGACCGCATCCGCCAGACGTCTGCCTAGGACAAAGCCGAACTGGTTCTCCGAGATGACTTGAGGTAGCACCTCCTTCATTCTATTCGCGAGCAGTTTCGCCACAATCTTGTATGTCGCTCTTAATAGGGTGATAGGCCTGTAGTCGCGATATGATCTTTCTCTTTTTTTGTGCAGTAGGATTGTCACTGTTGTCGACGCGCTTCTTGGCAGCTTTGCGGTTTTTCAAAGTCCTGCATAAATTCCATTACCGACCCCCCCAGCAGGTCCCAGTTGTCTTCCAGCAACTCCTTCGGTAGGCCGTGTCAGAATCCCAACCACTAGACCATTGGGATAAAAGGGCTTGTTAAGTAGCGGGTCAGTGCGCCCATAACCCCCCAGGCCAACATGCCTGTAACCCTTCCCTAGGATCAATCGGGGATCACCAGTGGACCTGACACCCCCCCGCACTGGGATGCCCGAAGTGCACACACTGGGATTCGAACCCGAGACCTTCGCTCTGATACCATGTCAGAATCCCAACCACTAGGCCATTGGGATAAAAGAGCTTGTTTAAGTAGCGGGTCAGTGCGCCCATAACCCCCCAGGCCAACATGCCTGTAACCCTTCCCTAGGATCAATCGGGGATCACCAGTGGACCTCTGACAGGCCGTCTGCACCTGGCGCTTCCCCCCTGGGCAGCTCCCGCATCGCTCGTTTGACTTCCTCCTCTGACCATGGCGCCGTGAGCTTCTGCTTCGCTCCAGCATCTAGAGTTTTCACTGGGTCCAACTACCACTCCTCTAGTTCCACTGCTTGCTGTTTCGCTCCAAAGAGTTTTGAGAAGAACTCAGATGCCGCTGCCAGGACCTCCCGCTCCCCTTCATATTTCTTCCGTCCGAGCAAAATTTCCTTGATCACCGTTTTTGCCTTCCGTGAAGTAGTGTCAGGAACTTGGTCTCAATTTCACCGTTCATTTCTGTACCAATCCCTGACCCTGACTCGAGTCCGCCGTGAACTCCTCTCTCAGCGCCGCCACTCTATCCTCCATGTGTGATATTGTCCTCCCAATCCTCTTCCTTTCCTCTCTTGCGTGAGCTTTGAGACTGGCCTGCAGCTCAGCGAGTGTGGAGTGCAGGTCATTTTTGCCTTTCCCGCCTTGGTCGCACAGCACTCGCCAGATAGTGTTCCGTACCCCTGGGTGTTTCGTCTAATCAACGTGCATCCTCCACAGCCCCGGGCCCTGCGCCTCTCCAGTCTGCGCCGTCAACACTGTGGTGATGCCGAACCAGTGGTCAGTGACATCTGGCGGCGACGCCGTGTGGTAAGCGTCAGCTACAAGCGGAAATAGGGAGGCCGATGCGCGGTCAATGCGTGAGCTCGTCAGTGTCGGTTTTGCTAAAAAGGTGTATTCTAGCCGCGATGGGTACAGCGTCCGAAAGGTATCTCGTAAATCCCATTTGGAGCATATATGCAGAAGTCTCTTATTCCCCGCATCAGATCCTTGCCTCAACGTTTTGTCCATGACAGGGTCTGCTGCAATGTTAAGATCGCCTGTAAGGAGCACATGTCCCACTTGCGTTAGCGAGTCTACAAAGGGAACCAAACAGTCTCGGAAAAAACTCCCTCTGGTTGTCGCCTGCGCAGGAAAGTACACTGCTACCAACGTCCACGACAGCTCTCTCCAGTTCACCGACACAGCTATCAAGCGCCCCGACTCATGCCGTTGGACACCACCGAAGCTAATCTCACTATTGAAGCTCAGCATCGCAACACCACCTGCTATGTCGCCCGGGTCTACTATCGCCGTTGTATCAGCACCAATCTGGGTCCAGAAGTTGTGATCCGCCTGTAGTCTGGTGTCGGTGAGTACAATCACTCCCCTAGATTTCTTGAGAAAGTCGTGCAGATTCTCCCTTTTCACTACGCTCCCCAGCCCGTTCACATTGAGCGCGGTGATGCTGAGTTCTTGATGTTTATTCATTAAACCACTGATGAGAACCCCTTCGCATCCCCTTCACTGATGTTGTGAGCAGCTTAGCGGCTCCCACTCTTAGTGTTACAGCCATCCACCGGCCCAGAAAGCGTGTTATAAGCACTATACCACACAGCACAGCAGTTGCTACTGAGACGCTAACCACAGCTTCACATACAATCACTTCATGATACTTCTGAAAACTGGCTTCCAGCTTACACTCCCAATCTGGTGATATCTCTCCTACTCCTTGGCACGTCCTTTGAGAAACTCCTTCCTGAGGGCTGTGATGTTGATCGCACCCTTGCTGTTGCATGTGGCTGCACCCGCCATGGTCAGGTTGGTAGTGTGGCGAACGGAGGCGACATGAGCGACTGCAAGCTCGAGACTGTTGCCATGCGCCTTGCCGCAGGCATCTATGACACAGATCCAGTCCTTTCGAGATCCGCCAGTTGAGGTAAGAACGATGGCCGGGTCCAACAGAATCCCTTTCAGTGAATCTGTGACTTTCAGTGAGGCCGCTGCGAGAAGGGGAGGAGAGAGAAAGGTCAGTACCATGGATAGAGAAAAAGGCGAGACAGTCAGTGCATGGCGCATAGTCTGGAGTACCGTTAACTTCATGGATACGTTTAACCGTGAGGTTCCATTTAGCAATGTTAGCCTGACGGTCAGTGACTTAGTCGTCGTGGTAGCGCGTCATGTGATGGCCGTTGCAGTAGTCACAGTTGAGCGAAGGAAAGTGCAGTAGCAGCTTCTTCCCATTCATTGCTGGGTCCAGGATAACGTGTCGCCAGCGGTATGGGTCATTCTCGTGCTGAATCAGAAGGCCATGGATCTTGTCTTTGTCCGTCCCAGTCACAGGGCATTGCACACGATGGAAACCGTATCCTTCTTTAAACGGTGGCTTCCCCCTCTTTACCAACCACACCATCACCAGGAATTTGCGAATCCGCTCCGGAGTCAATTCTGGAGGGACTCCCTTCAGCACCACTTCAAAAGCCTTTGGGTGAAGGGAACGAGCTCTCAGGTAATCCGCATTTTCAGAAAACTGCCACCTCAACTTTAGGGGGGTACCGTCAGTACAGTCATGAGCAACAATGCGCTTCCAGACAAAAGCAGCATCCTTTTCGTGAACAAAGGTGACCTGGACGCAACCAAACCGCCCCTTCGACAGGTAAGTCGGCAACAACTTTTGAAACTTCGTTGTTGCAAGCACATCTGCTAAGAGCTCTTTCCTCCAGCATTGACCGAATCCATGGTGCGTGGGACTTCTTCGATATGCTAATCTGGAATCAGCAAGGTCAGCGTATAACAGATTTGAGCAGCAGCAAGACCGGCCATAACAGGGTCAGCTCCTTCATCGGAATCATCACTGAGGTAACCAGATCTGTCAACCCCCGCATCCTCTTTTTCTTCAGGAAATTCCATATCGAGCTCGGCATCCGGCGACATCGGCTCAGGCATCTTTGGCTCGTGTGAACTCTCTTGCTTATTGACTGCGTCTTGTTCTGGTCCTTTGTCAGCGCAGACAACCTGGCAACATCCATTGATGAAGACTCCGGATGATCCACATGAACAGAGTTCGGCAGTGGGGTTCCAGCAGCATCCTTGACGCTTGGCGTGCCAACAACCTTCCTTGGCAAGACAGGTGCACTGAACGGCTGTGTACGAGCACCAGCCTTGGTGTTGGCTTTCAAGGCACGACCTTTCGACGGCATGATGGAGACTGCTGATGACTGATGATTACGAAGTGGTTGCTTGATAATAAAAGGAGTTCCTTTGAGTCGCTTCTTATATGATGGTAGGCACTTTGAGGTAGAGACCTTGGTAATGCCACGTTTGTCAATAAGCAGTTGTCTTGAGCATCGAAACTCTCGTGACGCATTGCCTAGAGAAGGTCACTGTTGATCACTGATTGTAGTACCTTGGGAGTTTAGAGCCTTGGGATCCACTGGAGATTGATAAACTTGAAACATGTTCGCTGTATGAACACAATTTGTTAAGTCGTTTATTAATCTGGATGCAAGTAATCCGAAAAGTTGTATTAAAGCCCCATGGCGCTCGAGGTAGAATCCATGGCGGAGATCCAATGCCAGAATCATCCTGCCGGAACCATCCAAGCAGCAACGTCTGGGTGCGATGTAACCTAAGTATTTAGCATGCCTGATAAAAAAAACCTAAGCTAAAAATAGCATAATAAAGGCAAGGCAAGCTAGCCAAGCAAGCATAAGCCGTCGTACTCTCACACTTCGGGTGTTGCTTCACGTGGCGGCACAGCGAGACTAGTAGCTTCACTCAGTGGACAACTCCACTGCCTTTTTCTAGGGCCGCCTGCACGGGGAGATCTAGCGGCGCCGTCCTTCCGACTTCATTGGCACTTTCTCGCCTAGGATCCAGTGGAGCTTGAGACGACTAGTCTACGTTCTTCGACAGGTGTCCCGTCAGTGGCACGACACGCTACGCACCAATCTTAGTCACGCTGTGCTGCAACGTGCAGTAACACCCAAAGAGTGGTCATCTTCGGGGTGGGGGAGAAGGTGAAGAAGTCGACCCCATGTCGTTCACTGCAGCCTCGAGCAACGTAACACGCCTTGAAGGCACACGGAGAACCTGGCGGCCACTATTTTTTCAGAAAATCCACATGTCATCGACTATGATCGCCCAAGGAGGGGGAACAGCGTCGACGCCTGTGGAATTCCAAAAAGCCATCTCTGCATCGATGGCTGTCTGCCACTGAGAGGAGTACTCACCCGTGATCGCCTCTGCGTAAAGCGCGGGGTCGGGATGTCTAGTGCATGCGGGTCTCCCTCAGGGCAAAGCAGCATAGGAGCGAGATGAGGTACTGCAGCCGCGAGGCACTCGAGCTCAAACTGCCTATCTTCGAGGACGTCACAGCCAAGGGCAAGCTCACCCCTCGACGGACGGAGAACAGCCAGACTCAGACTCATTAACAAGACTCGCGAAGTAGTATAGATGACAGGTAGCAGCAAAGTTGACGAGCTCAGCGACTAAGGCTGACACAGCAGTAAACTCAAAGGACGGGTTAGTGACAAGTAAGGCCAGCAATGTTAGAATTGAACAAGAGTGAATGCACTAGGAAAGTGTTGGTGCGCAAAAACAGTGACGGGTCAGCAGTAGACGGCGCGAACCCAAGAGCCGCAAGTGTAGTCCTCAGTGTGTCGTGCCACTCACGTGGCACCTGGCGGAGATCGTAGACCGGCTGCCGGAGGCTCCACTGGGTACCAGGAGGGAACGACCCAGTGAAGCCAGGGGGGCGGCGCAGCCAGATCTCCTCGTGCAGGCTGCCCTGCAAGAAAGCTGTGCTGAAGTCAAGAGAGTGAAGCTCGTAGTCACGCTGAGCGGCAACGTGCAGTAGCACCCGAAGAGTGGTCATCTTCGGGGTGGGGGAGAAGGTCTGGAAGAAGTCTACTCCCTCTCGCTGACTGAAACCTCGAGCAACGTAACGAGCCTTGAAGACAGGCGGAGAACCCGGCGGCCGCTTCACCCTGAATATCCACATGCCACTGACGATGTTCGCCCTAGGGGGGGGGAACCTCGTCGACGTAAGTGCCAGTGGACTTCCAGGATGCCATCTCTGCGTCCATGGCTGACTACCACTGAGAGGAGTACTCACCCGCGATCGCCTCAGCGTAAGAGCGCGGGGTCGGGATGTCTGGTGCATCCGGGTCTCCCTCAGGGGCAATCAGCATGGACACAAGATGAGGTACAGCGGCGGAAAAGCACTCAAACTCCTCCTACCTGTCCTCATGGACGTCCGTGCCAAGAGCACACTCACCCCCGACGGACGGAGGACAGACAGACTCACACTCAGACTCAGTAACAAAACTCGCAGCGTAGTCTAGACGATAGTGAGCACCAAAGTCGACAAGCTCAGCAACTAAGGCAAACGCAGCAGCTGACTCAAAGGAAGGGTCAGTGACAGCAGTGGCCAGGAGACGCGTGACAGTAGGACTAGCAGCACGAAGAGAGTCAGACTCCGGGTCAGCAAGGGCAGGAAGAGAGGACGCAGGAGGAGAAGGCAGAGGGACACGCTGTGGAGCAGTGGAAGGACGAAGCGTCATCTGGTGGGTGCCTGGGACAGCAGGAGGACGCTGACGCGGGACACGACGACCGGTGCGAGCAGCACGAACAGGTGACGCAGAACGAGACTCAGGCGACACAGGACGAGACGCAGGCTCACGAGGCTCCGTAAGACCTCCTGTCAGACCAGTGTAGGGAGAAGGACCAGGGAGTGGCGAGGCAGTGACCTGGGGAGACCAGAGACAAGGAAACGAGAGTGCATGCCACGAAGGCGCTGCATCGAAGGGTGCCCAAGGCGGTGGTGCCAGAGGACCGTTCGGTGCAACAGGGCGCGACACGAGCAGGGGGCGGACAACTGACCTGACGCAGACGCAGACGCAGCTACCTGAGGAGACTCAGTGGTCAGTGTGTACAAGTCCGACCCCGGCTGCCGAGTGAAGGTAGCCAGGTGACGACCCGTCTGGGCACACGTGCAGTGTGTCACACGCTCGTAGGCAGGGGTGAACTGGTGAACACCCGCGTTCTGGAGCGCGGAACCCGCCACCAAGTTCGTAGAGAACGAGGGGAGGTAAAGGCCCGATAGTGTGCCGGACGGGACAGCAGGACAAGGGAGGGCAGTGGTGGAGGTCGCAAGGACCGGACCCCCGGAGGGGTCAGCCAGGGAGACAGCAACCGGCATAGGGAGCTGCTCGAGGGCAGTGCGGTCGCGAAAGAAACACTGGGAAGCACCTGAGTCCAGTGTGAAGGTGTGCAGTGCCTCAGTAGACGTAGCACCTGAAGGCGCAGACTCACAAGCACCTGAAGCAGCAGACACACCTGCATCTAGAGCAGCAGCCTCACCAGGACCTGGGGCAGCAGACGTACTAGCACCTAGAGTGGCAGCCTCACTGGTCGCAATGCCTGGGTCTGGCGGCACACACAAGTAACAGTCACCCTCAACACTAATAGTCAATGCATACATGGCTCCAAGGATAACATCAAAGTCAAGTGCAAAGACATCAATGTTCTTTTTAAGCAGATCAGCCCAGCGGGGCAGCTCAGAGGCCTCAGTGAACTGTGCACGCCAGGCATCGTCGAGACGGAAGAAGCAGCGCTGCGGCGTGTGGAACCTCCCACACGTCTGACCAGCGCGGTCACCTGTGCGGATGACATACGTGCAGGTACCTCCACCCCCAGACCCCCCATGCTGAGAGTACCACTCACGAAGCTGCTGGGGCGTCTGGGTCTCTCCGAGACGCTGCTGCTGGCGCTGGACACCACTCGAACCTCCACGCTGCGCTGGTCCACCCAAACCACCACCCGAGCCGCCGCCACCACGCCCACTGCCGCCATCCCCACCACCTCCACCTCGGCCTCCTCCACCACCACTGCCGTCACCACCCCCGCCACTGCCTCTGACCCCCCCAGCCCCGCCACCACCCCCACCACCGCCACCACCCCCACCGCCTCCACCACCTCCACCTCCACCTCCACCTCCCCCGCTGGCACCACCACCACCCTTGCCCCCCTTGGCCTTGCCGCTCTTGCGCCTCCAACTAGGAGCAGACGCAGTCCCGACTTCCTCAGCACCAAGGTAGTCGACAGCGGCAGTAGAGGCGACCGAGGGTAGAAGGGGGGGAGGGGAACACCCGTCAAAGAAGGGCGTGCGGGGGTCGCCACGAGAGGCACCTACAGCAACTATGCTAGACTCAGCTGCAAGCAGATGCTTCTCGAGGAGGTCAATGGTGAGCTCGGTGGGGCAGAGGGCGAGAAAGTGGTCCCTGACTGCGCGAAGAGAGTCAGGGAGACGGGTGACTAGGTGGCAGAGAACGAGGTACATCGGGGGAGGGTTCTTGGCGAGGAACTCAGCAGGAAGGGCGGTGCGGTAGCGAGTGTCACTAGTGCGGAGGTGTATAATGAGGTCAGCGACTGTGGGAAAGGCGGCGAGATCGCGGAAGGGATAGGGCAGCGAGAGACGGCCTATCGTAGCAGAAGCAGGTGAGGAGTAGCGGGCGACTACCGCATCGTACAGTGCCTTAGCAGTCTTGTGCTGGCCATAGTGGGCGCGCTCATCTAGCGGCAGGTGACTGCGAATGGCTAGGCGAGCATGGGCGTCACGAGTCTGCCACTGGGAGCGAGCTGTACTATCAGCAGTGTCACCAGGTGCTAGAGCGGTTCCGGACGCGTGGTCATATAGCGAGACATCATCCTTAGCGGTGATCTAGAGGAACAGGTGCAGATCGTCGAGCCAAGCATCAAACTGGAGCGGACGGCCCTCAGCATCGAAAGAGAGAACTGTGGGTGTAGCCATAGTGGCAGCAGTAGCAGTAGGAACAGCAGGAACAGCAGTAGCAGTAGCAGTCGTAACAGCAGAAACAGCAGTAACAGGAGGGCAGCGCGGCTAGGACAGGGCGGCGCGGCTCGGTTCGGGCAGGGCAGCGCGGCGCGGCCCAGCTCGGACTAGGCTACGCGGCGCGGCTCGGACGGGCAGGGCGGCGCGATGGGGGGCCCGTGTGTGGGTCGTGTCGCGTACGGGCCGCGGCTGCGCGTGGGCTGCAGGCGCCCGCGGGCGGCGGCCTACTAAGGCGTGGCGGCGGCCTACTAAGGCGGGCGGGGCTGCAGTGCGCTACGTGGCCAGCAGGGCCGGTCGACGGGCGGCTTACGAGGCTGCTCGTGTGCGGCGCTGGTCGCTCGGGCGGCTAACGGTCGACGCGCGCGCGACTCGGGTCGCACGCGGGTTGCTAGTGGGCTGCGCGCGCTAGAAAAAACGGGCCGCGTGCGGGCGGCTAGCGGGCTGCGCACGGGCAGCGAGAGGAGGAGAGGCGCGTGAGGGCGCACTGGCAGTGAGGCGCACGAGGGCGCTAAAGCGATAAGGCGCTCGAGGGCGCTAGCGGAAAGGCGGGCCCTTAGGACTAAGCGGTCCTAGGTTCCTAACCTAGGCTCGTAATACCATGTTAGAATTGAACAAGAGTGAATGCACTAGGAAAGTGTTGGGTACAAGTAGGAAACCCTAAACTCACTGTACCCCATAGTAACTACCCCAATACAGCCTAAACAAACTGTAGCAGATATAACATTTGACAAGCAAGCGCGTGACGGTAGGACTAGCAGCACGAGCAAGATTAGGCTCTGGGTCCGGTACGTCAGGGAGAGAGGATGCTGGAGGAAACGGCAGGGAAACACGCTGCGGAACATAGGAAGGATGAAGTGCGATAGTGTACGTGCCAGGGACAGATCGAGGACAAGCACGACAAGTACGACCAATAGTGCGAACAGGGGAGGAAGGACGAGACTCAGACTCACGACGCTCTGTCAGGGAGTCTGAGTGTACAGGGTAAGGAGAAGGAGCAGGCAGTGGGGAGCCAGGCTGTAACGGCGGCTGTGTCTGGTCAAGCGGAGGACACTGAAGAAGTGGAGTAAGGCCAATGGAAGACGGAAGACTAAGAACATGGCGAAGTGCCGAACCAGGTGGTGGTAAGGACGACTGCGGCTGCGGCAAGAAAGGCGGATGCCGCTGCGCAATACCCACAGTACCACCACCTCCAGCACCAGCAGCTTTAGTACCTCGAGCACCTCCAGCACCAGCACCTCCAGTACCCCCAGCACCAGCACCTCTAGCACCTCTAGCACCAGCAGCTCCAGCACCACCAGCACCAATACCTCCAGTACTAGCATCTCCAGCACCTCCAGCTCTAGCACCCCTAGCACCAGTACCTCCAGTACCAGCGCCTCCAGCATAAGTACCTCTAGTACGAGCACCTCCATTACTTCCAGTTCCAGCACCAATACCTCCAGTACTAGGGCCTCCAGCACCTCCACCTCCTGTACCTCCAGCTCCAACACCTCCAGCTCCAGCTCCGCTACGAGAGCGGCTTCGCCGAACAACCCACTCGCGAAGCTGCTACAGTGAGGGAGCCTCCTGTCGACGAGACTGCTGCAGCAGTCCACCCCTAGAGCCCCCAGAAGAAGCACCCACGACTCCACCACCACTAGGACGCACAGCACCCCGGGAACCAGCACCCCAAGACTCAGCACCCCCAAAGTCAGCACCCCCGGAGTCCGCACCTCCAGTACCACCACCCCTAGAGTCCGCACTTCCAGTGTCACCACCCTCAGCAGCACCGGACTCTACAGCATCAGGTTGCAGAGGCGGCGAAGAAGGCCAAGGCAAAAAACTAGGAGGGGTCTCCAGGCGCAGTGAGTGGCGAGTGGCCGCTATGTCATCACCAGCAGCGTCAGCCCCCTCAGCTGGGCCACAGGTGCCACACGCTCAACCAATGGGGTTGGGTCGACCTGAGACACACCTGAGGGAGCAGGACCCTGTGGGGGGAGAGGGTCTACCGAGGAGGGGAACCCGTAACCTGGAAGAGAGGTGGGGGGGGGGACAGGGAAAGTGCTGTGGGGGTGGAGACAGTAGAAGCAAACCGACTCGCCAAAGGTGACGTCCTGACGTCCTGGAAGGAGAGGACGCGGCGCGTGGCAGGGTGGTAAAACTGCCAGGGTGGGGCATCTTTGGGAAAGCCATGAAAGGTGCAGCAGAGAGTGCGAAGAGAGAGCTAGCCCACGGTAGAATTGCGGACAAGGGCAAGTGAACCCCAGACCCGAAACGCCAACGCATCGTCAACCTACCCCGTCCAACGCAGTGTACGCGAGGTCTCTGGCAAAGAGACACAGGGCCAAAGGTGGAGCTGATGCGTAGCGTATCAGACTGCAAACAGCCATAGAAAATTGGAGTAGCCGCATGGATCATGAAGCTGCGAGAAACCTTCATGATAAGCCAATGTAGCACTCAGCGATCCCATTCTGATGTGGAGAAGCCGGATACGTGAACCACTTTGTGATGTCCTCCTCACAACAAAAGTTCTCAAGGAGACCCGAGAAAAACTCACCTCCACGGTCAGAGTGCAGACGGAGCACCAGGAGGTCTTGATGGAACCGTACGCTCAGCTGGCGGCAAACAGCGCAGATACAAGGGATCAAAGCAACACGGTCGTCTCCTTTGTGCTGCAAGGGAAACACCCTGGTTTAGCGCATGTAGTCGTCGGCCACCGTCACTGTTATCCCTGTCTGCACTCTCCCACCCATTGGCGCTCCCTCTTCCCGCCGCCACAGCCGCCACTCCGGCCTGTGCTGCTCACAACGACACCGCTGTCTCCACCAGGCCCTATGTTATCAGGATAAATTATCCTGAATGTCCTGAATTCAGGATAGGTGTTGTGGGTCTGTCCTGAAAAAACAGCATTACGGAAATACTTGTCCTGTAAAATCAGTATAGTGGTTATTTAGCGTACTGATAATTCAGAATATTGGTGTAGGTTCAGCCCTGATGATTAAGGATAGTAATGAATCTTGCACTGAAAGCGAGATGTCTACTGCGGAAGTAAAAACTGGGGCCGAGTGTTCTGTACCCAACCTCCAACATCAGCTTCGCGCAGGGAACAACGGCTAGGAGCCAGCGGGAATCGAGCTGGCGACCTCTTATATGCCAGGATGACGCCACGGCTGTGTGTGGAAGATGGGCAAGAGGTATGAGGTGAGTACGCTGCAAGGAGAGAGTGAGTGAGGGCAATGCAGTGCAAGGAGAGAGTGGGTGGGCGCAATGCAGCGCATGACTAGAGCGCATGATGCAAAGCAAGCGGCAGAAGTGGCGCCGTGAGGGTGAGAGCAATGCGCAGCGTGGAGAAGAGGTGAGGTGCACGTGAGGAAGATGCAGATGAAGCACGGCTGCATTCTCGTCCAGGGTTGCCACGGGACTTATGCCACGGGACTTATGCCACGGGACTTATGCCACGGGACTTATGCCACGGGACTTATGCCACGGGACTTATGCCACGGGACTTATGCCACGGGTCTTATGCCACGGGACTTATGCCACGGGACTTATGCCAGCGCAGGAGATTCAAGACGAGAGGTGAGCAGAGCGTGAGGGCAATGCGCCCCGCCAGCACATCCTCTTGAATCAAAACAAAGAAAGAGGTGAGCAAGTGAGGTGAGCAAGTGGGTTGAGCAAGTGGGGTGAGCAAGTGAGGTGAGCAAGTGAGGTGAGCAAGTGGGGTGAGCAAGTGGGGTGAGCAAGTGGGGTGAGCAAGTACGCTCACCCCCCTGCCACCCCGCACGCATCCCGCTGCCCCTAAACCTTCCCCATGCCTTTACCTCCCATCACAACCTTCACCCCCCACCCCCCTCACCTGCCCCTGCTCCCACTGTGCACCGCCTGTGCCCCGCTGCTCTCCCCACTGCCGCTTCCCTTCTCCATGCATTTGTGCACCATCATCTTCCCCCACTCGCTCCCCACTCCCCTCTTCCCTCACCTGGCTCGGGCACCTCCTCTATGTCCCATCACACACTTGCCCCTCTCGCCCCCAGGCACTCCCCTTCTCTCCCTGCCTGTCCCAGGCAACACTTCCACCTTGTGCACGACCCTCTTACACCTCCTTTCACCTCCCATCACACCCCGCACCTTCCTCCCCTTACCTTCCCCAGGCACCTCCTCCATGTTAGGCGCCAGCACCACGCACTTGGCCCTCCCACTGCGCACCACAGCACCACGCACTTGGCCCTCCCACTGCGCACCACAGCACCACGCACTTGGCCCTCCCACTGCGCACCACAGCACCACGCACTTGGCCCTCCCACTGCGCGCCACAGCACCACGCACTTGGCCCTCCCACTGCGCGCCACAGCACCACGCACTTGGCCCTCCCACTGCGCGCCACAGCACCACGCACTTGGCCCTCCCACTGCGCACCACAGCACTGTCATCGCATGACAACCCCCACCCTCTCCTCACCTGCCCAGGCACCTCCTCCACCTTGGAAGCATCACCTGCCGCACCTCCTTCAACCCTGCTAGCACACGCCGCATCATCGCTCCCTGCATGTGAGGAGGTTAAGAGGGAGGGGGGCGGGGAAAGGGAGAGGGGAAATCTCGTTGCCTTCTTCAGCACTGCCTGCCAGCCCCACCCCCTTCAGCCCTGGTACCATGCAGCACCGCATTGCACCCTGCGCGTGGGGAGGTTAAGTGGGATGGGGGTGGGGGGTGGGAAGCGGAATCACATTCAGGCCCACACAGCCTGCCCCACCGCCTTCAGCCCTACTACCGCGCAGCACCGCATTGCACCTTGCGCGTGGGGGAAAAGGGAGCGGGAAGGGCCTCTCCTTGAGCATCAGCCCCACGGGGGTGGTGGGCCAGCATTGTGTGTCCCAGCGGCTTCATATCCACATACTGGGCGTAATTGTGGGGAAGCGGGGGGGGGGTGGGGGGAGAGAGTGGATAATGGAGGGGAGGAGGGCGGAGGGAGGTTGGTTCAGTAGTTTGTCCACAACCAGCGCATTCAGCACGGGGGTTACATGACCAGCTGCTGGGCATACCTGGACAGGAGGAGCTAGAGGCAGGTGGGTGGCTGAGCGGAAGGAGAGGGGGGTGTGAGGGAGGACGCGGGTACAGTGACGGGCGCGGGGCAGGTGTCGGTTCAGGGAAGGGTTGTGAGAAACATGAGAGTGTAAAGGCAGGTCTTGAGGGGCCTCAGAAGCTGTCTCAGGTGAAGGCTTGAAGCAGGGCGGTGAGGAACAAGCGACTGCCGAGGCACAACGCCACATCTCATTAGAGGTGTTTGGCGATTAGCGGTCCAAAGCCTCACTTGCTACTTGCCTTTATTTTGCAGAGTGTGCTTTTAAGCATTCTAAAACCTCCTCGCCTCACCTGCTGCATGCCTCACCTGCTGCATGCCTCACCTGCTGCATGCCTCACCTGCTGCATGCCTCACCTGCTGCATGCCTCACCTGCTGCATGCCTCACCTGCTGCATGCCTCACCTGCTGCATGCCTCACCTGCTGCATGCCTCACGTGCTGCATGCCTCACCTTCTGCATGCCTCACCTGCTGCATGCCTCACGTGCTGCATGCCTCACCTGGTGCATGCCTCACGTGTTGCATGCCTCAACACCAATGCATGTTAGTGGCTGAGTTTGCCGTTTCACCATGCCACGCTTCCTCCTTGCCCTCTATTCTCCCCTCCCTTCGCCTCCCCTCCATCCACCTCTCCTCCCCTCTCCTCCCATCCCTTCTTCTCCCCTGCTTGCCCTTTCTTTCATCCCTTCTCTCCTCGCTTTCTCCTCCCTCGCACACGCCCTCGCCCTCGCTTCCACACGATTCCGATCCGTCTGCCTCCCATGCATCGCCCCCTCGTCCACTCTCTGCTCCTTCTCCCTTGCCTCTCCCCTCCACTCCGCTCCCACCTCTCCTGTCACCCTTCTCTCCTCCCTGCCCTCCACCCCGCACACCCCTCATCCCACACTCTCCTGATCCCACACTACCCTCTCCCACCTCTGAGCCCTGCCTCGTTTCTCTCATCCCAACCACTATCCCAGCACACCCCCTCTCATGTTCCAACCATCCCGTGCCTCCCACCATCCCCATGCACCACACCCCCCTCTTCCACTTCTTCCTCCTCCTCTTCCCCCCCCATCTCCCTCTCCCTCCCCCTCTCCATCTCCCTCCGCCTCTCCTTCTCCCTCCCCCCATCCTCACCCAACCCCTCCTCTTCCATTACGTCCTCTTCTGCTCCCTCCCCCTCCCACTTCCCCTCCCACTCCCCCTCCCCCTCCCCATTCTTCCTCGTCTCCCCCCTCCTGCCCTCCCCCCGCGCCTGTCTCGCCACCACCACCATGCGCTTCAGTCGCCTCACTCGCTTCTGCTTCGCTGTCTGCTTCTTCCCCTGCCTCACGCCAATGCTCTCTGAAGTTGTTGGGTTCACCAGCACCCGCACTTCCCCTGCGCCCCCCTCGTGCACTCGTGCACTCGCGGCCAGAATTCTGCCCTCCCTGAAGGCACCGTCCTCGGTGCCAATGAGGCAAGATAGACTCCAATGGCACGAGGAGCATGGCTGAGGTTGGAGAACGGCTCCCATGAATCTTCAGATGCTGAGGTGTTGCGCCAGTGAATGAGGTATTCACGGCCAACCAAAGTGTCATGGTGTGAGAGGATGGTGTCAACCTCATGCAGGTCCGGATGGGCAGAGAACATGGGTGGGCGGGGCTGGAATGGGTAAGAGGGAGTACGGTAAGGTCGAAGAAGGTGAACATGGAAAACAGGGTGTATGGTTATGTGAGGAGGAAGTTGAAGGCGATAGCTGACCGGTGAGAGAACCTTGGTGATGGGGAATGGTCCAACGAATCTGGGTGCGAGCTTGCGAGAAGTTCCAGCATTCAGCAGGGGCAGGTTAGCCGTTGAAAGCAGCACCAAATCACCAACTCTGAAAGTGGTGTGACGCCTATGCTGGTTGGCATAGCGAACTTGGCGCTCTTGTGCAAGCTGAAGCTTCCTTCGGGCAAGTTGGAGAATGCGGTGATGAGAAGAGATGAAATCTGCTGCTGTGGGGTTAGGGGAATGAAGAGGGTGAGGGAGGGATGTGACTGAGCGTGGTAGCTGTCCAGTAGCTAAAAGAAATGGTGGCTCTCCCGTGGCAATGTTGGGGCTGCTGTTGTAGGCAAACTCCACTGCTGCCAAGTGCTGATCCCAGTCAGTTTGCATAGAATTCACACACGAGCGTAGCACATCCTCCAAGGTTCTGTTCATGCAAAACCAAAGGGCAACACTCGAAACTCATAGTGACCGTACCGTGTTCGGAATGCTGTTTTTGGGATGTCCTCACTCTGAATCCGCACCAGAAGATACCCCAAACGCAGATCCAACTTCGAGAAGTACCGTGCCTCACCAACTTGCTCAAACAGTTCATCTATCTGTGGCAGTGGGTAATCTACACACATCCGCAGAGAACCGTCCTTTTTCCGCACGAACAGCACCGGAGAAGCATACGGAGAAGAACTAGGCTGAATGAACTCCTTAGCTAACAGGTCCTCTAACTGCTTCTTCAGCTCCTTCAGCTCCACTGCACTCATCTTGTAGGTCGGTCTAACCGGTGGGGTAGATCCAGGAATCAACTCTATCCTGTGATCTGCAGCTCGCTTAGGAGGAAGTCCAGCCGGTAAGTCCTCGGGAAACACCCCTGAAAATTTTTCCAGCAGCTTCTCTACACCCCGTGTTAACTCCTCATCCTCATGTGATGCTGAAACCGTTGGTGTTACTGCGTCAGGTGATGTAGGCTGGACCTCTGTGATGAGACCTAGAAAAACTGCTTCCTCCCCCCGAATGGCCTTACCAAACTGCTTCGCACTAATCAGCTGCAAGGTCATCCCCTCTTGCTGCTGCACCACTGGTAGGCGAACAAACCTCTCCCCAAACAGCATCTTCACCTCCCTGGTTCTCCAATCCACCTGAGGGTTCACTGCTGCCAACCAGTTCCTGCCCAAGATGATGTCATGACCGTCAAGCCAGATCTGTTGGTAAGGGATTTTTCCATGAAACTCCCCTATGTTGCAGTTGACCGGGTACAACTCGGGTCCACAACTCCTCACTACACCATCCGCCATGCGCACCGTACTCTCCACTGTACTGCTCTGCACATGTAACTTCAATTCATGCACCAGCAGAGAAGAAATGAAATTGGATGAAGCACCACTATCCAGCAACATCTGTACCTCCTTACCACGAATCTGCCCCCGAAGTACTATGGCTCCTTCCGACTCCTGCTGCGGCGGCGTTGAGGATGGAGTCAGCAAGGTGGGGCCCTCCTCACCACCAGCAACTCGCCCCGAAGCTACTGGTGAGGCTTGTTTCCCAGCTGCCTAAACTTGGTAGGGCAGTTGAGCGCTTTGTGACCACGTTTCCCACACTTGAAGCAATTTACAGCAAAGCCCTTCCGCTTCTCCTTGTTCTTGTCAATCGTATCCAGCTCCATTGGTGTCGGTCCTGCACCACCACGCTGCTCCCCATGGAAAGGCTGGAACATGTTCGGACTGAACCGCATCCCACGGTCAAAACGGTTGCGACGGTTACCGAAGTGAATCTCATCGTATCGTTCAGCGACACGCGCCATCTCCTCAAGCGAACTACAGCCCTGCACCTCTACCTCCATCCTTACGTCGTCTTTCAACCCGCGCTTAAACTTGTATAGCGCTTCAGCCGTTGAAAGATCTGAAATTTCGGTGGAGATATCACGAAATTCAGCGATGTAATCTGCTACAGAAGTATGCTGCCGCATATTTGCAAGTCGGTCACGCGCCCTTGCCATCGCGTTGATAGGTTCGTATGACGCAACGAGAGCTTCCTTGAATTGCTGCCAGGTTTGGATAGCAGGTCGCACTGATTGCCACCATGCAACCGCAGAGCCTCGGAGTAGGGTTCCAGCAAACGGCGCCCACTCCTCACCAGCCACATGGCTCAAGCGTAGATATTCTTCCACTAGGAAGAGCCATCGTCGAACCACCGGTTGTCCTTTCCCTGGAACAAAGGTGTTCGGCATTGATGCTCTCACATGGGAAAGAGATCCCACTACGCTTCCCGGAGCTGTAGCTACGCTTTGCTGTGCAGCTGCGTTCTGCAGGGCAGCCTGTACCTCCTTTTCTACGAGCTCTCGAACCGCAGCATCACGCTCTGAATCGGCCATGGTGCAAAAATCTCCCGGCAGCAACTCACGAGGAAAAAACAGGCTCTGAGACCAAGTGGAACAAGCTCACGGCACTTGAGCTTGTTCAAGTTGTTTCTGGCTGAGAATTCTTCCCAAGAGAATTTCCTTAGAAGCAAGGAAGAACAAACAGAAAGAGAAACAGCAACTACTCTGTAATTCCTACGAATGCATTTTTATATGTACAGTACATTTACAATTCAGACATGCGGCTCGGAATGTCGATTCGGGTGGCCAGCCCCAACATCGAGCCGCATTCCATATTTCTACTCACATTTGTACACCTCACTGCACCCACACACGTGTTACATTTCTATTCCTCCAAGTCTGGACTTTCGCCACCTGTCCCACGCGGAAGTCCCCCCAAGTCAGTCAAGGCACGAAACCTCAGTTTCGCCCTTCTTACGTGGGTCCCCCACTTCCTGCTCACTTCCGCCCCTTTGCTGCCCACGTTCGCAGTTGCACGCTGCTGCTGCATGCTTTCGCCTCCCGTGCGCTTCACGCTGCCCCCAGTGCAGACCCCACTTGTTACACATGCGCAGCGGGAATGGCAGTGGGGGCGGCGACGGAGACGGTGGAGTGAATGTGATCCAAGACGACCGGCATGGGCTTCTATTTTGCGGCTGCCGCCGCCGGGAGACCCGCCTGCTTGCGCGTGCTCGCCTCACCCGTCATTTAGTACAACGAACAACGAACTGTTATGAGTGCAAGGCTTTTAGTACAACTACATAACTGAATACCTATGAGTGTCTAAAACGAGCTAAAAATAGGCAAAGTCGAGCTAGGCGAGGACCTCGGGAGCGAGGCTCGGAGTGTGGCGAAAGGTCCGGAAGCGACTCAAAAGTGGTTCGGCACCAAAAACTAGGCCAAACCAGTTGAAACGAAACCTTCGGAACATACAAGCAAAGTAATCTACAAGAAGAAGTTATCATTTCATATACCAGCTTTACTTATTGAACCAAGTTGCTGGTACTATTTTAAATTAACCACGAGTTATTCTGCAATTTTTACGAGTTCGCTTGCCAAGTCCAACCATCGTACGAAATTGCTGCGATCAAGAGTTGATCGACCCTAGGATCACCTCGGGAAGGTTCGCACACAGCTGATTGGTAGTGGTGGGCCCTTGACCTCAATTAGGGCCCAAAATTGGTTTAGGCCTACCCTTACAAATCAGGGTTCCAGCCCCTCCTTAACCAGATCCCTAGAGTAAAAATTTCCGTACCCTGTTTGCAGCAGGGTAAATCAACCTCTAGCCTGATTTGAGCAGGGTGGTTTTTGGCTAATCCTTTTCGGCTACTAGTTTGTGGGCGTGGCGTGTGGGTGGATTCAAGGATGCGTTGGCAGTCCTGTGGGAGAAACAACCAATGAGGCGACATGGCATGTCGCCGACAATGAATCAGGGTTTTATGCCAGCGGTCACAGTTTGTGTGGGTGTAGTACAGTTTGTCACCACTCGGAGTATGGCCTAATCCGCGGTAAAAAGGTTTCGGTATCAGGGTAGTATACCCCCAACCCTGACACCGTCAGGGTAACCATAAATCCTATCAGTGTAAAAAAAATCATGCTCTTTTTGCAAAAGGGTAACTATCGTGGAATCCTGATTTTGGCAGGGTAATCCTGAAAAAGCGGCTGGCCCCCAGGGTAATCAAAGCGTTTTACCCTGATATTTTGGGCCCTGACCTCAAGACAGAGTGAATGTAAAATGTTTGAGATTTTTAGAACATGCAAATACAAGCATATAAATAGTAGTACAAAGGGAATACGAAACGACCTTGCTAGCCATGTACTCTAAGGGGTACATTCCCTTATTCAAATTCAAACCCAACTGTGCAGCGCGTAAAGTTACGAAATTGTTCCCGCCAATTCCTCGTTCCTGCAGCTGCCCAATGCCGTCTGCTCCGACGGTCCAGATCCACTCCAACTGTCTGCGTCGCTTCGAGTCAACTCTGACTCTTCACGTTCGGCCTCGATGCTGTGTGCTCACTTGCTGCGGTTAGAAGTGCACAATCATACTTCACTATTTGTAACACCCCCCTTCACTCCTGGCCGTAGCTCGACTTGACCTGCTTGACTACTCCGCTGAGTTCGTAGTAGTGCTGGTACTGCTGGCGTGGCAATCGCTTTGTCAGGAACTCGGCTGCCATCTCACCTGTTGAGCAGTAAGTCAGGTCCACCTTTCCCTTGTCCACTTCGTCCTTGACGAAGAAATACCGCAGCCAGATGTGCTTGGTGCAGTTGATGAATCCAGGCCTGTTTGCGATGCGGATCGCGCTCAGGTTGTCGCAGTGCAGGCGAAAAGTAGGCGAATCAGGAATTTTTGCCTCCTGTAGGAGTTTCTGCAGGTAGAGGCCTTCCCGAACTGCTGCTGTTGCAGCGATCAACTCAGCTTCGGCCGATGACAGGGCAACCAGCTCTTGTTTCTGCGAGTTCCATGAGTTTTGTCCTGTTGGCTTGAGGGTCCTGGACCGTTGATTGTCAGTGCTAGCTGCGTGATTGGCGTCCACGTAGCCGATGAGGTTGAAGGAAGGAGTTGGCACTGTTGAGTAGCAGAGCCCAATCTTGGGCGTGGAGATGAAGAACTGTAGAACGTGCTGCATATCCATAAGATTTTCAACAATTGGTTTGCAGGAGTACTAAGCCAGTTGGCTCGCGATCTAGGAGAGGTCAGGCCTGCAGGCGACATAGGCGAAAAGCAGGCATCCCAGCTGCTGCTGGTAAGTCTAGAATCCAGCAGGGGATAGGGCTTTGTTGTCGAGTTTGTAGTTTGGTCCGGAGGTGGGGTAAGGAGTGTAGAGCGGCGCAGGTGCAATGTTGAAGCGTTTGCCAAGCTCTTCTGCATACTTAGCCGCTGAGAGGTGAATGGCTTCTGGCACGTAGGAGATATTGAGTCCTAAGGACTGCTTTACTTCGTAGTTGCAGGTAATGTCGACGCGCCCCGCCAGATTCTTTTCGAACTGCTCGAGTAGCTCGTCACTTGACCCTGTGTAGAGCAAATCGTCGATGTAGACGGTGAGCAGAATGTAATCCCCGCGAAAATCGCGGCGGTACATCCTGGGGTCATGGGGCATCTGTTTGAAGATTTGAATGTATGTACTTCCTGGTTTTAGACCCTTGATTAGTCAGTATGGGTAAGCATCGGGACGATGCTTCTTAGGGAGGGGAATTATGTAACAGGACGGGATTCGCCATGCGAGCATGCATGGGAATCTCCGAACGGGAGAGAACTTGTATTGCCTAGCTAGCTCCGAACAACACCATCTGCTAGCCTAGAGGACTCTCCCGTATCCGTGTCAGGAGAAATCATATAGCAGGGCATGGCATCGAGGCGCTATGCCAAGATGCCATGCTAGATGAAGTGGCGACGCGGTTTACCTCCCAAGTCGCCATCCCTTCTTCCTAGCATAAATAATCCTCTCTAGTCTTTCGTGTATCATATCATCTCTTGCTTATCTAATTTCAGAATCTCCTTCTTGATCTCTCTTCTACGCCTCTTGGAGCTAGGCCTCCTCCCTCTCTAACCTAGCTTCTCTGTGAAGAATGAGGAATGAACTAGCAAGCAGGTGGGTACAAGTAGGAAAACCTAGAAATGTTGTACCCCATATTGTCTACCCCACTACAGCCTACACAGACTATAGCATATAAGTTTGACACACCCCCATAGGCAAAGTGGGGGAGAACAAGAGGTCACAAGACCAGTCAAGCAAAGCAAAGCAAGCTCAGGGTGGATCACAACGTCACCACACAGTCCGAGCACAAGAGCAAGGCCACAAGGCCAGTTCACATGCAAGATCATATATAAAGGTAAACAAGCAAGTGCAGGTATAGAAAGATCACAGTACAAGGAAGGTCAAGAAGTGAGCAAGTGAGGCCAAGTAGGCACAAGACCTAGCATCGTACAGAAGCGCTGATGATCACAAGGCGGAAGTGCCTTGGTAAAGATATCAGCAGTGTTGGCCTCAGAGGCCACGTAAGCAAGGCGCAGCTGACCACGCTGCTGCAGCTCACGAGCAAGGAAGTAGCGAAGAGCAATGTGCTTCGCTCTGTGCTCCAGTCTGTGCTCCCAACACAAGGCCAGCATGACCTTGTTGTCTACGTACAGAACTGGAGGAGAACGAGGCGGCTCTCCTAGGTCAGTCAGCAGGTAGGTGAGCCAGCGTAACTCCTGTGCAGCCATAGCCCCTGCGTAGATCTCAGCCTCACAGCTGGAGCCGAGAACAGAAGACGAGCGGGTAGACCGCCACGAAACAGAGCCGGAACCAAGGCTGAAGGTGTAACCCTGTGACGACCGCTGCGTAGCCTGGTCGTCAGCCCAAGAAGCGTCTGCGTGACCTGTGAGGACCACTCGACGTAGCCCTCCAAGCACTAGCCCCATGCCCGACGTACTGCACAAGTAGCGCAACACCCTCTTAGCTGCAGCCATGTGCTCTGGTCGGTGTCTCCCAGGAGCAACATAGCGTGCCAAGATGCTAAGAGGGTATGCTAGGTCAGGTCGTCTGCAGGTCATCAGGTACATGAGGCAGCCAACAAGCTCTGATACCATGTGAAGAATGAGGAATGAACTAGCAAGCAGGTGGGTACAAGTAGGAAAACCTAGAATTCTTGTACCCCATATTGTCTACCCCACTACAGCCTACACAGACTATAGCATATAAGTTTGACATTCTCTCCCTTCCGCTGCAACGTTTTTCTTTCTTCTTCTTAGCTACGGCGCCGCTCTCCTTGCTAGGCCGGCCAGGCCAGCTGCGCCGTGTGCAGCAGCGCCGTAGCCTTGTTTCATTGGTATCAGAGCCAGAGCCTATCTCGAGCAAGATGTTGTGCAAGTACTGCTGCCAGAGCCTTGGCGCCTGCTTGATCCCGTAAAGAGACTTTCGCAGCTGACACACGAGCGAGACTCCTTCGCTGTACGTGTGCGGTTGCTCCACGTAGATTACGACATCTACTAACGCGTACAGAAACGCGTTCTTCACGTCGATTTGGCATAGCGGCAGATTTTTTGCAACTGCGATGGCGAAGACGGCTAACTGGTGTGAATGTTTCGTCGAAGTCGATGCCGTGCATTTGGTCATAGCCGCGCACCACCCAGCACGCTTTGAATCGCTCAATCGTGCCGTCCGCCGCGGTTTTCACGCGGAAGACCCATTTGCCTGAGAGAATCATTGCTCCTTTGATTGCGGCACGGTCGACCAGCACCCAGGTGTCGCGATCTCGAGCGCCTTGATTTCCGCATCCATTGCCTCACGCCATTCTTTGCTATGTGGTCCCGTGAGAGCTTGGCGCGGGTTTTTCGACTCGATGACGCGTGGCACCGTTGAGGTGGCGGTGTGAAGTCCGAGAAGCTGCAGTCTAGAGACGGTGCTGCCATGGTGATGTTGCGGGATGACCTCCCGCACGTCATCGTCGTCACTCTCTGGTTCAGGTGGCGCTCGCAATGCTGCACCTCTACCGCTTCCTCCTGCTCCGCCGATTCCCCCTCCAGAGGAATCATCGTCGTCGTCATCGCTGCTGTGGCCATCGCCCGTTGTAAATTCGCCTCTAGTGTCTTGCTCCGAAATTGCTGCAGCGGCTTCGTCTTCAGGCGTTGCGTACGAAGGCCTGTCATTCGCGTAGACGAGATTCGCATTTGTTCAATTGTCATTGCGAAATTGCTCGAGGAAGAGCCGCTCGTAGAAGATGACGTCATGCGCGTGAGTGGTCTTCTGAATGAGTAAGTCCAGGATGATTCATGCCTTAGCTCGTGGCTGATGCCGAGGTGGATCCTCCAGCGCGTGCGGCTTGCAAACTTCTCGATAGTTGACGTTGGCGGGTGGTATTGCCAAGAATCTAGGAGACCCGGATGCTTTAGACATCCCGAACCTGCAAAGCCAAACCTTGATGGTTATACCAAGGTTGTGCTGGTGCTTCCTGGCTTCTGACGCGCTGCTAGTTCATTACATCACCTGCTACACCATGTTCATTGACTATTCCCAACCCGAACGCAAGTGTTCCCTTTCGGCTCGGCAGGTACCTTTCATCCTGAGCGACCGCTACCTTCTCTCACCTGTGACACCAGTTTCGCACCCGTGAGTCAACTATTCCCACCCCCTTTCATGCTTCCATTCCCCCACACCCCCTCTACGCTTCCATTCCTTCCCCCTTTTACGCTTCCATCCCCCCCCTGCTCCCTTTACGCTTCCATTCCTCCACGCTAATCCTCCATGTACCTCACTACCCCCCGCCCTTTCCCCCACTCCCTCGCGTCCTTTCCCCCTACCCCCCGGCCTTTCCCCCTCTCCCACTCGTCCATTCCCCTACTGCCGCCTATCCATTCCCCCACTCCCCCCCGTCCTTTCCCCCACTCTCCCTCGCCCTTTTCCCCCACAAAGATCCTCCCTTTCCCCGATGCCAATTCTCTCTTTCCCCCATGCACCTCCCTTTCCCTCACTACCACCCGCCCTTTCCCTCACTAACACCCTCCCTTTCCCCCACTCCTACACTCCCTTTCCCCCACTCCCACCATTCCTTTCCCCCACTAACACCCTCCCTTTCCCCCACTCACACCCTCCCTTTCCCCCTCGCTGACCCTCCCTTGCCCCCGCGCCAACCCTCTCCCCCACGCCAACCCTCCCGTCGCATTCGCTTCCCCCTCCCGTCGCCTTCACTTCCTGCTCACTCTCTTCCCCCCTGCTCACTCTCTTCGCCCCACTTTCCCCCGTTCACCCATTTTCCCCCTTCTTGCACTCTTTCCCCCTCTGCTTGCCCCTCATTTCCCAGCTCACTCCCATGCTCACTCTCTCCCCCCATGCTCACTCTCTCCCCCCATGCTCACTCTCTCCCCCCCTGCTCACTCTCTTCTCCCCTGCTCACTCTCTTCCCCCCTGCTCACTCTCTTCCCCCTTGCTCACTCTCTTCCCCCTGTTCACTCTCTTCCCCCCTGCTGACTCTCGTCCCCCTGCTCACTCTCTCCCCCCTGCTCACTCTCTTCCCCCTGCTCACTCTCTTTGCCCCTGCTCATTCTCTTTGCCCCTGCTCACTCTCTTTGCCCCGTTCTCACCCATGTTCTCCCTGCTCGGCCTATTTCCCCCTTTGCTCGCCCCTATATTCCCTTGCTCACTCCCTTGCCCCTTGCTCACCTCTCCCCCTCTGCTCACTCCCTTTCCCCCTGCACTCACCCATCATTCCCCACTGTTTAATCTCTATGCCCCTTCGTTCAACCGTTTTCCACCCCCAAGTCATCTCAGTTCCCCTGTTCACTCCCCTCCTTAGCCCTTCTTTACTTGCTTTCCCCTTTGCTCACCCCCTCACCCTGCTCGCTCTCTTTCCCCCTTTGCTCACCCCTCTGTCTTGTCCACTCCTTGCATACACCGCCCTTTACCTCCACCCCCATCCCTTGCTAATTCTGCCATATCCCCTCTTCACCCCCCGTTCCATCACAGAACCGTGCTTGTACATGTGCCCAGCACCATGGTTCGTGGCCTGACAGTACTGGGTTGAAAAGTAATCACCTCCTACCTCTGTGCATGTGTCTATAGTCCACTCTTGGCAATGTTTGTGGAAATACATTTTGTTCGGGTTGGAGTGGGGGATTGGACGGGGGGAAGTGGGGGATTGGACGGGTGGAAGTAGGGGATTGGACCGGGGGAAGTGGGGGATTGGATGGGGGGGAGTGGGGGATTGGACAGGGGGCAGTGGGGGATTGGACGGGGGGAAGTGGGGGATTGGACGGGGGAAAGTGGGAGATTAGACGGGGGAAAGTGGGGGATTGGACGGGGGAAAGTGTGGGATTGGACGGGGGAAATTGGGGGAAAAGGTGGGTGGGATTGGGGGAATGGACGGGAGGGAATTGGGGAATGGACGAGTGGGAGTGGGGGAATGGACGAGTGGGAGTGCGGGAATGGGCGAGGGGGAGTGGGGGAAAGGACGTGGGGGAGTGGGGTAAAGGACGAGGGGGAGTGGGAGAAAGGGCAGGTGGGAGTTAGGAAAAGGGAGGGTGGGAGTGGGGGAAATGGCGGGTGGTACGGAGGGAAATGGAGGATTAGCGTGAAGGAGAAGGAGGGTAGTCGTGGATGAAAGGGAGAGAGCCAGGGAGCGGCGATGTGAGGGGGATTGAATGCGACGGTGTGAAAGTGGCATACGCGAATGCTAAGGTGCGATTGTGGCATGGCGAACGAAAACGGCGCGATTGTGGTGTGGCGAATGGAACGGCAAGAATAGGGAGGAGCGAGTGTCGAATTCGAAAAGCACCTAAGCAAGCGTGAAATTTGTCAAAATCACATTTGTACTTGCTAGGCTATCCTGGGGTACACCATAGGGGGTACAACCCTAATTAGGCTTAGCACTTGTACCCCCCCTCCTCACTAGTCTCGACATTCATCTCGTAAGATTCTAACATGGTAACATGAGCTAGTCGATCCTTAGGATCGTTTTTTTTTTTGCCCACCGTTTAGTCGATTCGATTTTCACTCAAAGTCGATCCTCAGTTCTATCGATCGCGACTAGGCCGCCCCTTAGAGCTGCCCTGCCTCATGCGATCGCCCCTGCTCTGCCTCGCACGCTAGCCAGCACACTGTCCGCGCACTGCCAGCCCGCATTGCCTGCGCGCTGCCTGCTGCGAACGCGCTGCTTAGCTGCGCGCGAGCTGCCTGCTACCTACGCGCGAGCGCTCTGCCTGCCCGCACGCGCCACTGAGCCCTTGCCCGCGAGTGGCATGCGCCCCTGCCCGCTCGCGCTGCCCGCCAGCAGCTTGCGCCCTGCCTGCGCCCTGCTCGCGTGCACCTCACGCGTACCCTACCTGCGCCCTGCCCGTCCGAGCTGCTACGCGCTGCTTCTGCTGTCACTTACGCTGCTGCTGCTGCTAAGTGCGCTGCTACTACTGCTCCTGCATGCGCTACTCCTAAGCGTTGCTGCTGCTGCACGCGCTGCTACAGCTGCGCTCTGCCCTCAGAGGCCCCTACCCGCCAGCTGCTGCTGCTGCCGCGCTGCCTGGCCGCTCGCCCTGCACGCGGCACCGAGTGAGCTGCTGTTGCTACGAACTGCTGATGCTGCTGCTAAACGTGCTGCTGCAACTGCTACGTGCTGCCTGCACGCACCCAGCCCGCGCACTGTTGCTGCTGCTGCTGTGCGCCTTCTCCCAAGTTCTGCTGCTGCTACTACTTGCTGCAGCTGCTGCTCCTTGCTGCTGCTGCTGCTACCTGCTGCAGCTGCTGCTCCTTGCTGCGGCTGCCACTTACTGCAGCTGCTGCTCCTTGCTGCTGCAGCCACTTGCTGCAGCGGCTTTTACTTGCTGCAGCTGTCACTCCTTGCTGCCGCTGGTTTTGCTGCTACTGCCGAGCCGCACCGCTCTGTTGAACCGCGCCGTCCTGCCTCAGCAGCACTACCCTACTGCTCCTACTGCTGAGTCTGCTGCTACTACTGCCTTTGCTGCTGCAGCTCCTACTGCTACTACTGCTGCTACTGCAACTATGGCTAACTTCTCTGTTCTTAGTTTTGACGCTGAGGGTCGCGCGATTAGCTTTGATGTTTGGCTTGATGATCTCCAACTGTAGTTGCAGAGTGAGGCTAGGGACGGAATTTCACTGTTCGTGCATACCGAAGGAACCCTCCCAACCCCAGCTGCTACAGCGGTAGAGGATCATTCGAAGTGGCTCATGCTACCCTCCCCTCTATAACGCTGTAATAACTCGCTACTCCTCCCCAGCTACTGCTGCCCTAGGCCGTCTGATGCTGCCGTACCTGCATCCCGAGCCAGCCGACTTCCACACTGTCTATGACCTCTTTACCCACCTCCGCTCTAGTGAGGCTAGCTACCGCGCCGCTCTCAAGCCGGCCTTCCTTGCTGCAAACCCCCCCCCGCTGTATATGACACTGTACTTCCTCGTCACTCGCCTCCCTGACTCCCTTCGCACTGTCAGGGACCAGTTCCTAGCCCTTGACCCCACTAAGATCACGCTTGACTCACTCGAGAAGTCCCTTCTCAAGGCCGAGAAGAGCACTGTCGCTGTCGCTGCCTCTCGCGGCACTCCCTGCTCCCCCTTCTTTGAAGGGTGTACTCCCTCCCCCCTCCTCCCCTCAGTTGCTACTGCTGCTGCTGTCGACCTCCTTGGTGCTGAGGAAGTTGGCAGTGTGTCTGCTCCTGGTGGGAGGCGCAACAACGGCAAGGGCGCAAGGGGGGTGGGGGTGGCTCTAGCGGTGGAGGTGGCGGGGGTGGTGGTGGCGGGGGTGGTGGCGGTGGGGGTGGCTCTGGGGGTGGCGGCAGTGGAGGCGGACGAGGTGGTGGAGGCAGCGGGGGTGGTGGAGGCGGCAGGGGTGGTGGAGGCGGCGGGGGTGGTGGAGGAGGTCGGGGTGGAGCTGGCAAGGGTGGAGGCCGTGGCGGCGGCGGCTCTGGACAGCACCTGCCGTGCCTCCCGGACAACCCCACCCCTCAGCAGCTTCGTGAGTGGGTTGTCCAGCGTGTTTCCCCTGGGGGCTCTGGTCGCTGCCCGAACGTCAGGCGCACTGGGAAGCTGAAGGGTCAGCCCTGCGGGAAGCTGCACACCGAGTACCGCTGCTTCGGCCGTCGAGAGGATGCCTAGGTGGATGAGTACGGGGATGAGGCGATTGTCCCCAACTAGCTGAAACTGCAAGGGATGGGAGTAGATGTGTTTGCTCTTCACTTTGTTCAGATCAACAAGGCTATATATGCTATGTATGTGACTGAGCTTAGTGATGAGGGTGCTGGTGTTGAAGCTGCTACTCTAGGTGCTAGTGAGTCTACAGTCACAGGTGCTAGTGAGTCTGCTTCTAGTGAGTCTGCTGCCTCCGCTGAGGCCCTTCACACTTTCACACTTGACTTAGGCGCGTCTCGTTGTTTCTTTCGTGACTGCACCACACTCACACCACTAGCTGCACCGGTACGAGTCTCACTGGCTGACCCCACTGGGGGCCCAGTAGTCGCACGAGCCTCCACTGTCCTTCCGTGTCCAGCAGTCCCCTCCGGTTCTCTGTCAGGTCTCCACCTTCCCACGTTCTCGACAAAATTGGTGAGCAACGCCGCTCTTCAGGATGTATGGGTTGACACATTTACTCCAGGAGGGCAGCGTGTGGCGATCTGTACGTGCTCCCGGACTGGCCGTCACAAGGAGACAGGAGTGCATGCTGCGGAGACGCGGCAGTGAGGGGTGACCGAGGCGGTGGTGCCAGAGGAGAGTCTGGTGGGAGAGTACCCGACACGAGCAAGACGCTGCAAGCTGACCAGACGCAGACACCTGACTCGACGCAGCCACAAGACAGGAGTGGGACAGGAGTGCATGCCTCGGTCACCCCTCACTGCCGCGTCTCCCCAGCATGCACTCCTGTCTCCCTGCCCTCCCTCCCGCGCTCACCTGCCCCGCCGTGCCTTCCCTGCGTCGAGGGGCGGCAGCGCGCCGTTCCTCACTCTTCCGAGTTTCCTCCGACCACTGCTCCTCTGCAGACTCTCCACATGGACATGTGGGGCCCAGCCCCCGTCAATGGAACGGACCAGGAGCGCTAGTTCCTGCTGGTGGTTGACGACTACACACGCTACACCACTCTCTTCCCCTTGCGACGTAAGGCGGACGTCAGCGGTGTTTTGATCCCCTGGATCCGTGCTACTCGTCACCAGCTGCGCGAGCAGTTTCGGCGGGACTCGCCAGTCCTGCGTCTGCACTCTGACAGGGGCGGTGAGTTCTCTTCTGGTCTCCTTGCGGAGTTCTATCGAGACGAGGGCATCCGCCAGTCGTTCACGCTTCCGGCCTCTCCTTAGCAAAATGGGATTGCTTAGCATCGCATTGGGTTGATTATGGAGGTTGCTCGTACCTCCATGATCCATGCGTCTGCTCCCCATTTTCTGTGGCCGTTTGCAATCCAATACGCCGCGCATCAGCTCAACCTCTGGCCCCTAATCTCTTTGCCAAAGACCTCGCCCACACTCCGTTGGACGGGAGAGGTTGGCGATGCGTTGGTGTTTCGGGTCTGGGGCGTGCTTTCTCTTGTTCGTGATACCACCGCAAGCATGCTCTCCCCTCACACTCTTCGCTGCGTCTTCCTTGGCTTCCCCACCGACGCTCCGCCGTGGCAGCTCTACCACCCGCGCTCACGTCGAGTATTCTCCTCCCAGGACATCACTTTTGACGAGTCTGTCTGTTACTACAGACTTGACCCGCACGCGTCACACCCAGTCCCCCTCGCGCCTCTCTTCCTTGTACCAGTCCCCCCCCAAGTAGACCCCCTCCTCCCACAGGGTCTTGCTCCCTCAGGTGGTTCTCAGGTAGACCCACCCCCCTTGGTTGAGCCTTTGGAGATCTCTTCAGACTCCTCTGGCCCGGCTGGGGGGGGTGACCCGGCCACTGACGACACGGCGGCCACTCGCCGCTCTCCACGCTTGGAGATCCCCCCTGGTTTTCCGCCTCGGCCGTCTTCGCCGCCTCCGCAGCCTGCTGCTGTGGACTCTGGAGATGAGACCTCTGGTGCTGAGCCTGGGGGTGCTGAGACAGAGGGTGAGGGTTCTGGGGGTGATGCGACTGGGGGTGCTGATTCTGGGGGTGCTGCGCTGGGGGTGCTGACTCTGGAGGTGCTGCGAGTCCTAGTGGCGGTGGAGCTGTGGGTGACTCCGTTGGAGGTGCTGGGGGTCCTGCTGTAGGTATTGGAGGTACTGCTGGAGGTACTAGAGATGCTGCTTGTGATGGAGGTACTAGAGCTGCTAGTGCCTGGGGGCACTGGAGGTGCTGCAGGTACTGCTAGTGCCGGAGCTACTAGTCCTGGAGGTGCTCGTACGGGAGGTGCTGGAGCTGCCGGAGCTGGTGGTACTGCTGGTACCGGAGGTGCTGGAGGTGCTGCTAGTGCTGACGGTACTGGAGCTGCTAGTGCTGGAGGTACTACTGGTGCTGGAGCTGCTGGTGCTGGAGGTGCTGCTGGTGCTGGAGGTGCTGGAGCTGCTGGTGCTGGAGGTGCTGGAGGTGCTGGACCTACTGGTGCGCTTCGCCACTTTCTCGGTCTTCCGCCAGCTCCGACGGAGTTCCCAGTCGCTGGTACTACTCCTCCGTTACTGTTCCCACAGCTACTGCCTGCTCCTGCCCCTTACACTGCTGTGAAGAGTCCCTGACTGAGGGTCGAGAGCCTGAGACTCGTGCTTCCATTCCTGAGCGTCGAGAGCCTGAGACTAGAGCGTTGTGTTCCTGCTCGTGTTCGTCGTGTGCGTCGTCCTCGTGCTCCGGCTGTCCCAGGCACTCACGATATGACACTCCGTCCTTCCTCTGTTCCACAGCGTGTTGTCCTATCGTCACCTCCTACGTCTTCTCTTCCTGGCATTGCTGACCCTCCGTCTGACCTTGCTCGTGCGTCCAGTCCGACGGTCACTCGCTTGCTTGCTACAGTTGTGACCGACCTTGCGTTCTCGTCTCCTGCTGCGTCTGCCCTAGTCGCTGAGCTAGTAGACTTTGCTGCTGCACGCCGCCTAGACTACCTTGCGAGTCTCGTTTTTGACCCTGACCCTGCCTGTCCTCCGTCCGTCGGGGGTGAGGTTGCCCTTGGTTGTGACGTTCTTGAGGACAGACAGGAGGATCTGGAGTGCCTTGCGGCCACTGCACCTCATCTCGCTACCATGCTGCTGTCAGACTTATATGACTTAGCCTATGTAGGCTATAGTGGGGTAGCATATATGGGGCACAACACATTTCTAGGGTTTGTACTTGTACCCAACCTTTCCTCTAGTCAATCATTCCTCGTTCTTTCACATGGTATAGAGCAGGTTCCCTAGTGGGAACGTTTCCTAGGGCCCACCGAAAATCGATTTTTTTTCCTGCCCGGAGCGCGCTTTGCCCCTGCCCGAGTCGCGCCCCGTGTACCTACCTCCCGTCGCGTCCCCTGCCCTTAGCGGCCCGTCGCGCTCCCTTACGGCCCCGTAGCGGCCCCTCTCACGGCCCCTCATGGCCCCTTTCACGGCCCTTCGCGGCCCCTTCAGGCCCCTCGCGGCCCCTTCGTGGCCCCTTGCGGCCCCTTCGCGGCCCCGTCGCCGCCCTTCGCGGCCCCGTCGCCGCCCTTCGCGGCCCCGTCGCCGCCCTTCGAGGCCCCTCGCGGCCCCTTCTCGGCCCCGTCGCCGCCCTTCGCGGCCCCGTCGCCACCCGTCTCGGCCCCGTCGCCGCCCTTCGCGGCCCCGTCGCCGCCCTTCACGGCCCCGTCGCCGCCCTTCTCGGCCCCGTCGCCACCCTTCGCAGCCCCTCGCGATCCCGTCTCGGCCCCATCGCCGCCCTTCGCGGCCCCTCACGGCCCCTTCTCGGCCCCGTCGCCACCCTTCGCGGCCCCTCACGGCCCCTTCGTGACCGCACCCTTCGAGACCGCACCACGCTTACGCCGCTTAGTCGGCCAGTTGCGGTCTCCCTGGCGGACCCCTCCGGGGGTCCTGTCCTTGCCCACTTCTCCACTGTCTTACCGTGTCCGGCGGCCCCCTCTGGCACCCTGTCCGGTCTCTACCTCCCCTCGTTCTCTACGAACTTGGTGAGTGGTGCTGATCTACAGGATGGGGGGGTTGACCAGTTCACTCCTGCGAGTCAGCGGGTGACCCACTGTACGTGTGCTCGGACGGGCCGACACTTGGCCACGTTTACCCGTCAGCCGGGGTCGAGCCTGTACACACTAACTACTGAGTCTCCTCCGATTGCTGCGTCGGGTCAGGTGTTTGCTGCGGCGTCCAGGTCTGGTCCTGAGTCTGCTCCCTGCTCGTGTCGTCTCCTGTCCCACCAGACTCTCCTGTGGCACCACCGCCTTGGTCACCCCTCCCTGCCTCGTCTCCGAGGCATGGCCTCCCGTTACCTTGTCTCTGGTCTCCCCCGGTCCCTCCCTCCCCTTCCTCCGGGTCGTGCCCCTAACTGCGTTCCCTGTGTCGAGGGGCGGCAGCGCGCCGCCCCTCACTCCTCCGAGTTTCCTCCGACAGAGGCTCCGCTGCAGACTCTTCACATGGACGCGTCCGTGGCCAGGGTCACGAGCGTTACTTCCTGTTGGTGGTTGACGACTACTCGCGTTACACCACGGTGTTCCCCTTGCGCAGCAAGGGTGACGTCACTGAGGTGTTGATCGACTGGATCCGCGCGGCTCGTCTCCAGCTCAGAGAGAGTTTCGGCTCGGACTTTCCTGTTCTGCGTCTGCACTCTGACAGAGGCGGAGAGTTTTCCTCTGCCCTTCTGGGAGCCTTCTGTCGTGCACAGGGCATCCGCCAGACGTTCACGCTTCCGGCCTCTCCACAGCAAAATGGGATTGCTGAGCGCCGCATTGGCATGGTCATGGACGTCGCTCGTACGTCCATGATCCATGCGGCTGCTCCCCATTTTCTGTGGCTGTTTGCGGTTCGGTACGCAGCGCATCAGATCAACCTTTAGCCCCGGGTCTCCTTGCCGGAGACCTCCCCCACCTTGCGGTGGACGGGGAAGGTTGGCGATGCGTCTGCGTTTCGTGTCTGGGGATCTCGGGCGTTTGTCCGTGACTTGTCTGCAGACAAGCTGTCCCCCCGTGCTGTTCCCTGCGTCTTCCTTGGCTTCCCCCCTTACGCGCCTGGTTGGCAGTTTTACCACCCCACCTCGCGCCATGTTCTGTCCTCCCAGGACGTCACCTTTGACGAGTCAGTTCCTTACTACCGTCTCTTCCCCTACCGCACTGCGCCCCTCCCCCCCGCCGCCGCTCTTCTTTGCGCCAGGTCCCCCCCCGGTAGACCCTCTCCCCCCTCAGGGTCCTGCCCCGTCAGGTGTGTCCCAGGTAGACGCAGTCGAGCCTGTCGAGGTAGCTGTTGACTCTGGTGCTGCTAGGGGTGCTGAGCCTGGGGGTGCTGAGCCTGGGGGTGCTGAGTCTGGGGGTGCGGAGTCTGGGGGTGCGGAGCCTGGGGGTGCGGAGCCTGGGGGTGCGGAGCCTGGGGGTGCGGAGCCTGGGGGTGCTGGGTCTGCTCGTGTGGCCTCTGGCGATGCTGGGTCTGGGGGTCCTTCGGGTGCTTCGTCTCGGCGGGAGCTTCCCTCTCCACAGGAGCTGCGCGAGTGGTTTGCCCGGCGCTGGAGCCGTGCTGCTGGAGCTGGAGGTGCTACTGTTGCTGCTAACCCTGGGGTCGGCGCTGGAGGTACTGGAGACACTGGTCTTGGAGGTGCTCGTACTGGCGGTACTGGAGCTGCTGGGACTGGGGGTGCTGCAGGAGCTACTAGAGCTGGTCCTACTCGAGCTGCTGGTGCTGCTGGGGGTACTGGAGCTGCTGGGCCTGGGGGTGCTCCTGGTGCTGGAGCTGCTGGCGGAGCTGGCGGTACTGGAGGAGTAGGTGCTGCTGGGGCTACTGGAGCTGGAGCTGCTGGGGGTGTTGGCGCTGGAGGTGCTGCTGGCGCTGGTACTTCTGAGGGTACTAGAGTTGGCGCTGCTGGAGCTGGAGGTGCTGCTGGCGCTAATGCTGCCTCTGGGGGTACTGGTGCTGTCCCTGCTGGTTCTGGAGGCGCTGCGCGGCCGCGGCCGTACTTCGTTCCGCTCCTTGAGCAGGTTCTTGGTCTCCCGCCTTCTACTAGTCCTACTCCTTCCTTAGAGTGTCCACCGCCTGTCCAGTCGCAGTCACAGTTCCAGCCCGCCTCCCCACTGCCTGCTCCTTCTCCCTACACTGGTCCTACTGGAGGTCTTGCTGAGCGTCGTGAGCCTGCGTCTCGTCCTGCGTCGCCTGTCCGTGCTGCTTGCACTAGTGGTCGTGTTCGGCGTCCGCGTCCTCCTGCGGTCCCCGGCACACACCAGATGGCACTGCGTCCTTCCACTGCTCCTCTGCGTGTCCCGTTGCCGTCTCCTCCAGAGTCCTCTCTTCCTGCTCTTGCTGACCCGGCGTCTGACTCTCTTCGTGCTGCCAGTCCTACTGTCACGCGTCTCCTGGCTACTGTTGTCACTGACCCTTCCTTTGAGTCCACTGTTGCGTCTGCCTTAGTTGCTGAGCTTGTCGACTTTGCTGCTCACTGTCGTCTAGACTACGCCGCTAGTCTCGTTGCTGAGTCTGAGTCTGTCTGTCCTCCGTCCGTCGGGGGTGAGTGTGCTCTTAGCACGGACGTCCTTGAGGACAGGCAGGAGGAGTTCCAGTGTTTTGCTGCTGCTTTACCTCATCTCGTGTCCATGCTGATTGCCCCTGAGGGAGACCAGGATGCACTAGACATCCCGACTCCTCGATCGTACGCTGAGGCGATCGAGAGTCCCTACTCCTCACAGTGGCAGTCAGCCATGGACGCAGAGATGGCTTCCTGGAAGTCCACAGGCACCTACGTCGACGAGGTTCCCCCACCTGGGGCGAACATCGTCAGTGGCATGTGGATTTTCAGGGTGAAGCGGCCGCCGGGTTCTCCGCCTGTCTTCAAGGCGCGTTACGTGGCTCGAGGCTTCAGCCAGCGGCAGGGAGTTGACTACTTTCAGACCTTCTCTCCCACCCCGAAGATGACCACTCTTCGGGTGCTACTGCACATAGCCGCTCAGCGCGACTACGAGCTTCACTCTCTTGACTTCAGCACAGCTTTCTTGCAGGGCAGCCTGCACGAGGAGATCTGGCTGCGCCGCCCACCTGGCTTCACTGGGTCGTTTCCTCCTGGTACCCAGTGGAGCCTCCGGCGGCCAGTCTACGGTCTCCGCCAGGTGCCCCGTGAGTGGCACGACACACTGAGGACTACACTTGCGGCTCCTGGGTTTGCTCCTTCTACTGCCGACCCGTCGCTGTTTCTGCGCACCGACACCTCTTTTCCGCCGTTCTACATCCTCGTGTACGTCGACGACTTGGTCTTTGCCACTGCTGACACTGCTGGACTCGCCCACGTGAAGTCCGAGCTGCAGAAGAGACACACGTGCACAGACCTGGGTGAACTGCGCAGCTACCTTGGCTTGCAGATCACCCGGGACAGAGCACAGCGCACCATTACCCTGACTCAGTCACACATGGTGCAGCAGGTCCTTCAGCGCTTCGACTTCACGTACTCCTCGCCTCAGGCCTCTCCTCTGTCTACTCGCCACTCGCTCTCAGGTCTGCCTTCGGATGAGTCCGTAGAGCCGAGTGGCCCATACCCAGAGCTTGTTGGCTGCCTCATGTACCTGATGACCTGCACTCGACCTGACCTTGCATACCCTCTTAGCATCTTGGCACGCTATGTTGCTCCTGGGAGACACCGACCAGAGCACATGGCTGCAGCGAAGAGGGTGTTGCGCTACTTGTGCAGTACGTCGGGCATGGGGCTAGTGCTTGGAGGGCGGCGTTCAGTGGTCCTCACAGGTCACGCAGACGCTTCTTGGGCTGACGACCAGGCTACGCAGCGGTCGTCACAGGGTTACACCTTCAGCCTTGGTTCCGGCTCTGTTTCGTGGCGGTCTACCCGCTCTGTTTCGTCTTCTGTTCTCGGCTCCAGCTGTGAGGCTGAGATCTACGCGGGGGCCATGGCTGCACATGAGCTACGCTGGCTCACCTACCTGCTGACTGACCTAGGAGAGCCGCTTCGTTCTCCTCCAGTTCTGTACGTAGACAACAAGGCCATGCTGGCCTTGTGTCGGGAGCACAGACTGGAGCACAGAACGAAGCACATTGCTCTTCGTTACTTCCTTGCTCGTGAGCTGCAGCAGCGTTGTCAGCTGCGCCTTGCTTACGTGGCCTCTCAGGCCAACACTGCTGATATCTTTACCAAGGCACTTCCGCCTTGTGATCATCAGCGCTGCTGTACGATGCTAGGTCTTGTGCCTACTTGGCCTCACTTGCTCACTTCTTGACCTTGCTTGTACTGTGATTTTTCTATACCTGCACTTGCTTGTTTACCTTTATATATGATCTTGCATGTGAACTGGCCTTGTGGCCTTGAACTTGTGCTCGGAATGTGTGGTGACGCTGTGATCCACCCTGAGCTTGCTTTGCTTTGCTTGACTGGTCTTGTGACCCCTTGTTCTCCCCCACTTTGCGTATGGGGGTGTGTCAGACTTATATGACTTAGCCTATGTAGGCTATAGTGGGGTAGCACATATAGGGTACAACACATTTCTAGGTTTGTACTTGTACCCAACCTTTCCTCTAGTCAATCATTCCTCGTTCTTTCACAGCTGCTTGCTCCTGAGGGAGACCCGGATGCACTTGACATCCCCACCCCGCGCCCTTACAGAGAGGCGATTTCGGGTGAGTACTCCTCTTTGTGGCAGACAGCCATGGACGCAGAGATGGCTTCATGGAAGTCCACAGGCACCTACGTCGACGAGGTTCCCCCACCTGGGGCGAACACCTTCAGTGGCATGTGGATTTTCAGGGTGAAGCGGCCGCCGGGTTCTCCGCCTGCCTTCAAGGCACGTTACCTTGCTCGAGGCTTCAGTCAGCGTGAGGGGGTCGACATCTTTCAGACCTTCTCCCCCACCCCGAACATGACCACTCTTCGGGTGTTGCTACACGTTGCAGCTCAGCGAGCTGCACTCTCTTGACTTCTCGACAGCTTTCTTGCAGGGTAGCCTTTACGAGGCCATCTGGCTGCGCCGTCCAGAGGGCTTCACTGGGTCGTTTCCTAAGCCTACGGCGACCAGTATATGGCCTGCGTCAGGCGCCCTGAGAGTGGCACGACACACTGAGGACTGTCAACGGGAGTGTTGTTTGGCCCCGTCCTCGCTTGGGCGGAGCCGACCTCGTGGTCGGATGTGCGGGGGTCGCAGCTGACCTGCAGCAGTGAGCACGGGGGCCACTGCAAGGGCGTCGAGATAGAGGGCGCCTGGCTGGAGGGCGTCGGGCAAGAGGACGCCGTCCTGGACGCTTGGTCGGCGTCCTGGACGCCTGGTTGGCGTCCTAGGAGGCTAGACGCTGACCTGGGTGTCTGCACGGCGTCCTGGAAGGCGGGACGCCGACCTAGGCGTCTGCATGGCGTCCTAGGAGCTTGGGACGCCGCCTTGGGTGTCTGCACGGCGTCCTGGGGGCCCGAATGCCGACCTGGGCGACCTGGGGGCCCGGACACCGACCAGGGCGCCAAAAGTCCAGTTCGGTGGAGGGAATGCGTATCCCTGCTCGGAGAACGCGTCAACTACCGCTGCGTCTGGGTGCGGTGTTTTGGAGCAGAACCGAGGCAGCCTGGTATTGCTCCTATTTGCGAACAGATCGATTGAGTGTGGGCCCAGGCGGCGCTCGATGAGCCGGAACCAAGGTGCCTTTAGTGAGTAGTCGTCACGATCGAGCCCCTTGGAAAGTTCATCCGCTCGTATGTTTAGTTCGCGCGGGATCCATTCGACCATGAGACGAATCCGAAAGGTCATGCATGTCTGGATGATCGACTTGCATGTTGCTGTAAGGTTGGTGAGCCTTGAACCTCCTTTTCGGAGGATGAAGAAAACGTCTTGGTTATCGGTCCTTGCGAGGACGTGCCGGTCGCGGATTCATTCTGAAAACGTTTGGAGTGCCCATAGAACGCCATCTATCTCTCGCTGCGTGCTGGATGCCTCTAGCAGATGCTTCGGCATTGCCGCACTTGCCTCGATACGCCGTCCAGGGAACTTGTCCAACGTCGCTCCCCAACTGTGTGTGCTGGCATCCACATGGATGACGGCATCGTAGCTGTTGGGGACGTGAAATGGGGCGCCGTTGAATTTGTCAAACTCGTGGCGCCAAAAGTCCAGTTCTTCAATCGCCATAGGGTCCAGCAGCACTTTACTATGCCATGATGGTGCCTGCTGGATTGCCTGGAGTAGGCCTTGACTGAATGCTCGTGTCGTCGCCCCAAGAGCCAGTGACATGGATGCTAGCATGCCGGTGACTCTGGCGATGTGACGGACTGGGACCTTGCGTTCCGCCTTTCCTTCCCTCTGAAGAACTTGGAGGGTGGAGAGTAGTGAGGCTCGACGTTCAGCGCCGTTAGGGAATTGGCACGGTCAGTGTCTAACTCTACGCCCAGGAAACGCAACTGCTGGGTCGGCTGCAGATGCGACTTTTCGAGTTGATCACAAGCCCTGCCTTGTTGAGGTCATGTATGATTGATTGACATGTGGCTCGTGCTTTCGTTTCCGTGTCACAAAGGAAAAGGATGTCGTCGACATAAGGAATGACCCGTATGCCCATGGCTCTCCAGCGCCGAGCGAGTTGTTTAATCAATTGTGTAAAAACAAATGGGGTCGTCGCGAGGCCGAACGGGAGCGAGCGGAGTATATATGTCTTTCCATTAAATCGAAATCTCAGGTACTTCCAGCACGATGGGTGAATATCCACGTGGTGATACCCAGACTTTAGGTTGATAGAGAACATCCAGTCGCCCACGCAAGCGATCTCCGCAACCCGATTGAGCCCCTCGTACTTGAATTTTGGAATGCGCAGGTGCAGGTTCACTTGGCGGAGGTCGAGGATCAGTCGGCATTTCTCCCTTTGGACCACCACGTTCAGTGGGCTAATGCATACGGGCTGAGCCGCGGGGGCAAGAGCAGCTGCGCCGCTTTCTAGGAGCTCGCTAATAGCCTGTTTGGTGAACTGGGCGTGGATCTGTGCGCCCGCGTGATTGTCGCACTGGAACGGCGCCGAAGGGACGAGTTCCCACGGCATCCAGTAGCCGTGAAGTATCACTGAGAGTATGAAGCTGCTTTCACACCATGAGCTCTACCATGGGAATGCCGAACGTAGCCGACCGCACATCCTTGTGACGAGCTAATCTGTGATCGCGTATTCGTAGAGGATGTGTCGCTCGCCCATCCCACCATCCGGTGGATCTGTGCAACGGGTCGCAAAAATGGCACAGGCTGTGAATATGATCTTTTTTTTTTTTTTTTTTTTGGTTAATGCACGAGCGCGAGTTGTTATTAGCGAACAACGGGGCAGTGTATGGCCGAACCTTCACGAGGTAGGCCATTTACCCACCCTTCCCCTTCTCTTTCGTATTGTTTCGTTCGCCTCTCTCTCCCTTTTTTTTTTTTTGGGTTGCGAAGCAACCTATTACGATCGATTTGGCCAGTTTTTTTTTTTTTTTTTTCAAATTTTCACATTTTATTTGTTTTAAATAAAATATGAAAATATGTCAAACATTATATATGTGTTATTGCTGTGTAGGCTATAGTGGGTTAGCCTTTAAGGGGTACACAACTCTAGGGTTTCATACTTGTACTCAAATGTTTCATAGTTCAATCACTTCTTGTTTCTAATATGGTATTAAGAGCTTAGGTTCTAGACCTAAGGGCCCACCGTTCCGCTAGAAGTGCCCTCGTGCGCCCCCTTTTTTTTTTAGCGCCCTCGTGCGCCTCTCCCCTAGTGCGCCCTCGTGCGCTCTCCTCTCGCGCTGCCCGTGTGCAGCCCGCTAGCAGCCCGAGCGCGGCCCAGCCGTTTTAGCGCGCGTAGGAAAACCGCCGCCTAGGGCGGCCCGATTTTGTCTCGCGAGCCCCAGCAGGCCGTCGCCCGTAGGCCCCGCTCGCCCCTAGGCCGACGCGCGACCCTCAGCCGCCCGCCCGCAGGTCGCAGCCAGAGCGCCCAGAGCGTCGCAGCCCCGCCCGTAGGCCGCCGCGACGCTCCTCTAGGCCGCCGCCCGCGCGCTAGTCAGGCCCACACACAGCCGCGGCCCGCCCGCTACAGCCGCCCACGCGCACGCCCCTCGTCGCGCACCGCCGCGTAGCCCAGTCCGAGCCAAGCCGCGCCGCCCGAACCGAGCCGCGCCGCCCGAATCGAGCCGCGCCGCCCGACCTGAGCCGCGCCGCCCTACTGTGCCCCAACTGCAGCAACTCCTGTTCCTGTTCCTGTCGTACTACTGCTTCAACTGCAACTGTTACTGCTACTGCTACTACTGCTACTATTCCTACTGCTACTGCTGCCACTATGGCCACTCCCTCTATTCTCACCTTTGACGCTGAGGGCCGCCCGATCAAGTTTGAAGTTTGGTTAGATGACCTCCACCTGTTCCTCCAGATCACGGCCAAAGACGATGTCTCCCTGTATGACCACACGTCAGGCGCTGCTCCCGCACCTCCCGCTACTGCTGACAGTACTGCTTGCTCCCAGTGGCAGACCCGTGATGCTCACGCCCGCCTAGCCGTTCGCAGCCACCTACCGTTAGATGAGCGCGAGCACTTCGGCCAGCATAAGACCGCTAAGGAGCTGTACGACGCAGTAGTCGCGCGCTACTCCTCCCATGCCACTGCTGCTATAGGCCGTCTCTCACTGCCCTACCTCTTCCCCGACCTGTCCGCCTTTGCCACTGTAGCTGACCTCATCACCCACCTCCGTACCAGTGACCTCCGCTACCGTGACGCGCTCCCCCCAGATTTCCTCGCCAAGAACCCCCCCCCGATGTACCTCACACTGTACCACCTTGTCACCCACCTCCCTGACTCCCTTCGCACAGTCAAGGACCAGTTTCTCGCCCTCTCCCCCACTGACCTCACTGTCAACCTCCTCGAGAAGGAACTCCTAGCAGCTTTGAAGAGCATTGTAGCTGTAGGTGCCTCTCGTGGTGACCCCCGCACCCCCTTCTTTGAGGGGTGCTCCCCCTCCCCCCTCCTCCCCTGCATTGCATCTGCTGCTGCTGTCGACTACCTCGGAGCTGAGGGGGTCGGGGCCACGTCTGCTCCTAGTGGGAGGCGCAAGGGCGGCAGGGGCAAGGGGGGCAGGGGTGGTGGAGGTGGAGGCGGGGGCGGCGGCGGTGGAGGGGGTGGGGGGGGGCGGGGGTGGTGGCGGAGGTGGGAGTGGCGCGGGTGGTGGGGGGGTCAGTGGCGGCACAGGGGGCAGTGGCGGCGTAGGTGGTGGGGGTGGTGGGGGCGGTGGTGGCAGTGGTGGCGGCGGTGGAGCGGGTGGCGGGCGCGGTGGAGCGGTGCAACGTGGGGGGTTCGGCGGTGGCCAGAGGCAGCAGCAGCAGCTTCCCGGCGAGACTCCCTCGCCCCAGCAGCTCCGTGAGTGGTACTCTCAGCGTGGGGGGTCTTGGGGTGGAGGTACCTGCCCGTACGTCATCCGCACAGGTGACCGCACTGGCCAGACTTGTGGGAAGTTTCACACGTCGCAACGCTGTTTCTTTCGCCTCGATGACGCCTAGCGCGAGCAGTTCCCTGACGCCTCTGAGCTGCCCCGCTGGGCTGATCTGCTTAAGAAGGGGATTGATATCTTTGCTCTTGATTATGATGCTATCCTTGCTGCTATGTATGCATTGACTATTAGTGTTGAGGGTGACTGTTACCTGAGTGTACCGCCCGACCCAGGTATTGGGACCAGTGAGGCTGCAGCTCTAGGTGCTTCCCGCTGTTTCTTTCGCGACCGCACTGCCCTAGAGCAGCTCCCTAGACCGGTTGCTGTCTCCCTGGCTGACCCCTCAGGGGGTCCGGTCCTTGCGACCTCCACCACTGCCCTCCCTTGTCCTGCTGTCCCGTCTGGCACGCTGTCGGGCATCTACCTCCCCTGGTTCTCTACGAACTTGGTGGCGGGTTCCGCGCTCCAGGACGCGGGTGTTCACCACTTCACCCCTGCCTACGAGCGTGTGACGCACTGCACGTGTGCCCGGACGGGTCGTCACCTGGCTACCTTCACTCGGCAGCCGGGGTCGGACTTGTACACACTGACCACTGAGTCCCCTCAGGTAGCTGCGTCTGCGTCTGCGTCAGGTCAGCTGTCGGCCCCCTGCTCGTGTCGCTCCCTGTCGCACAGGACTGTCCTCTGGCACCAACGCCTTGGTCACCCGTCAGTGCAGCGCCTTCGCGGCATGCACACCAGGTACCTTGTCTCTGGTCTTCCCAGAGTTCTCCCTCCCCTGCCACCCTCGCCTGCTCCTCCCTGTCTTCCCTGTGTCGAGGGGCGGCAGCGCGCCGCTCCTCACTCCTCCTCGTTCCCTCCCACAGAGGCTCCCCTGCAGACTCTCCACCTGGACGTGTGGGGCCCCGCCCACGTCCGGGGACAGGGCCACGAGAGGTACTTTCTGCTGGTCGTCGACGACTACACGCGCTACACCACGGTCTTCCCCTTGCGTACCAAGGGTGAGGTCCCTGATGTCTTGATCCCCTGGATCCGCGCTGCTCGTCTCCAGCTCCGCCAGCAGTTCCAGTTGGACTTTCCTGTCCTACGTCTGCACTCTGACAGAGGTGGCGAGTTTTCCTCTGACCTCCTGGCAGCCTACTGTGCGGAGCACGGCATCCGCCAGACGTTCACTCTCCCGGCCTCTCCGCAGCAGAATGGGGTTGCTGAGCGCCGCATTGGTCTTGTCATGGAGGTCGCTCGTACCTCCATGTTCCATGCGGCTGCCCCCCATTTCCTGTGGCCGTTTGCAGTGCAGTACGCCGTGCATCAGCTCAACCTCTGGCCCCGTGTCTCTGTACTGGAGACCTCGCCTACCCTGCGTTGGACGGGGGAGGTTGGCGCCTACTCTGTTCCGAGTCTGGGGATGTCGAGCCTTTGTCCGCGATACATCTGCGGACAAACTCTAATCCCGTGAGGTTCCCTGTGTCTTCCTTGGCTTTGTCCCTGACGCGCGTGGCTGGCGGTTTTACCACCCCACCTCGCGCCGTGTCTTCGCCTCTCAGGACGTCACCTTTGACGAGTCGGTACCCTCTTACCGTCTCTTCCCCTACCGCACTGCCCCGCTCCCCCCCCCGCCGCTCTTCCTCACCCCAGGTGTCCCGTCGGTAGACCCCCTCCCTCCCCAGGGTGCTGCTCCCTCAGGTGTTTCCCAGGTAGACCCGGTCGAGCTTGTCGAGGTAGCTGTTGACTCTGGTCATGCGCGAGGTACTGAGCGTGCTGAGCCTGGTGGTGCTGGGTCTGGGGGCACTGAGACTGGGGGTGCTGAGCTTGGGGGTGCGGAGACTGGGGGTGCTGAGCCTGGGGGTGCGGAGACTGGGGGTGCTGAGACTGGGGGTGCTGAGACTGGGGGTGCTGAGCCTGGTGGCACTCCCTCTTCACAGCAGCTGCGTGAGTGGTACTCCCAGCGCTACAGCCTCCGTCGTGGGGCTACTGGAGCTGGGGGGTCTGCTGGAGTCGGGGCTGGTGGCCTCGCAGGTGCAGTGCCGCAGCCAGAGCCTCCCTCCCCTCAGCGGCTACGTGAGTGGTACGCTCGGCGCTGCAGCCTCAGGAGTGGAGCTCCTGGTGTTGAGGTACCGCCAGCTGGAGGCCCTGCTGCTGGAGGTACTGCTGGTGCTGGTGCTGCTGGAGGTGCTGCTGGTGCTGCTGGAGGTCCTGGAGGTGCTGCTGGTACTGCTGGAGGTCCTCGAGGGCTGGAGGTGCTGCTGGTGCTGCTGGAGGTTCTGGAGCTGCTGGAGGTGCTGCCGGTGCTGGTGGAGGCTCTGGAGCTGCCGGAGGTGCTGCTGGTGCTGGTTCGGCTGGAGGTTCTGGTGCTGTCTCTGATGCTTCTGGGGGCACTTCACGGCTGCGGCCGTACTTCGTTCCGCTCCTTCAGCAGGTTCTTGGTCAGCCGCCTCCTCCTAGTCCTCCTCCCTCCTTAGAGTGTCCTCCGCCTGTCCAGTCGCAGTCCCAGCTCCCGCCTGCCTCGCCACTTCCTGGTCCTTCTCCCTACACTGGTCCGACAGGCGGTCTTACAGAGCGTCGTGAGCCTGAGTCTCGTCCTGTGTCGCCTGTGTCTCGTCCTGTGTCACCTGTTCGTGCTGCTCGCACTGGTCGCCGTGGTCAGCGTGAGCGTCCTCCACCTGTGCCAGGCACACACTTAATGACTCTGCGTCCTTCCACTGCTCCACAGCGTGTCCCTCTGCCGACCCCTCCTAAGTCCTCTCTTCCTGTCCTTGCTGACCCGGAGTCTGACTCTCTTCGTGCTGCCAGTCCTACTGTCACGCGTCTCCTTGCCACTGCTGTCACTGACCCTTCCTTTAAGTCTGCTGCTGCGTCTGCCCTAGTTGCTGAGCTTGTCGACTTTGCTGCTCGCTGTCGTCTAGACTACGCTGCGATTCTTGTTGCGGAGTCTGAGTCTGTCTGTCCGCCGTCCGTCGGGGGTGAGTGTGCTCTTGGCACGGACGTCCTTGAGGACAGGCAGGAGGACCTTGAGTGTCTTGCAGCCGCTGCGCCTCATCTCGTTTCCATGCTGATTGCCCTTGAGGGAGACCTGGATGCTCCAGACATCTCGACTAGTTTCTCGCCCTCTCCCCCACTGACCTCACTGTCAACCTCCTCGAGAAGGAACTCCTAGCAGCTTTGAAGAGCATTGTAGCTGTAGGTGCCTCTCGTGGTGACCCCCGCACCCCCTTCTTTGAGGGGTGCTCCCCCTCCCCCCTCCTCCCCTGCATTGCATCTGCTGCTGCTGTCGACTACCTCGGAGCTGAGGGGGTCGGGGCCACGTCTGCTCCTAGTGGGAGGCGCAAGGGCGGCAGGGGCAAGGGGGGCAGGGGTGGTGGAGGTGGAGGCGGGGGCGGCGGCGGTGGAGGGGGTGGGGGGGGGCGGGGGTGGTGGCGGAGGTGGGAGTGGCGCGGGTGGTGGGGGGGTCAGTGGCGGCACAGGGGGCAGTGGCGGCATAGGTGGTGGGGGTGGTGGGGGCGGTGGTGGCAGTGGTGGCGGCGGTGGAGCGGGTGGCGGGCGCGGTGGAGCGGTGCAACGTGGGGGGTTCGGCGGTGGCCAGAGGCAGCAGCAGCAGCTTCCCGGCGAGACTCCCTCGCCCCAGCAGCTCCGTGAGTGGTACTCTCAGCGTGGGGGGTCTGGGGGTGGAGGTAGCTGCCCGTACGTCATCCGCACAGGTGACCGCACTGGCCAGACTTGTGGGAAGTTTCACACGTCGCAACGCTGTTTCTTTCGCCTCGATGACGCCTAGCGCGAGCAGTTCCCTGACGCCTCTGAGCTGCCCCGCTGGGCTGATCTGCTTAAGAAGGGGATTGATATCTTTGCTCTTGATTATGATGCTATCCTTGCTGCTATGTATGCATTGACTATTATTGTTGAGGGTGACTGTTACCTGAGTGTACCGCCCGACCCAGGTATTGGGACCAGTGAGGCTGCAGCTCTAGGTGCTTCCCGCTGTTTCTTTCGCGACCGCACTGCCCTAGAGCAGCTCCCTAGACCGGTTGCTGTCTCCCTGGCTGACCCCTCAGGGGGTCCGGTCCTTGCGACCTCCACCACTGCCCTCCCTTGTCCTGCTGTCCCGTCTGGCACGCTGTCGGGCATCTACCTCCCCTGGTTCTCTACGAACTTGGTGGCGGGTTCCGCGCTCCAGGACGCGGGTGTTCACCACTTCACCCCTGCCTACGAGCGTGTGACGCACTGCACGTGTGCCCGGACGGGTCGTCACCTGGCTACCTTCACTCGGCAGCCGGGGTCGGACTTGTACACACTGACCACTGAGTCCCCTCAGGTAGCTGCGTCTGCGTCTGCGTCAGGTCAGCTGTCGGCCCCCTGCTCGTGTCGCTCCCTGTCGCACAGGACTGTCCTCTGGCACCAACGCCTTGGTCACCCGTCAGTGCAGCGCCTTCGCGGCATGCACACCAGGTACCTTGTCTCTGGTCTTCCCAGAGTTCTCCCTCCCCTGCCACCCTCGCCTGCTCCTCCCTGTCTTCCCTGTGTCGAGGGGCGGCAGCGCGCCGCTCCTCACTCCTCCTCGTTCCCTCCCACAGAGGCTCCCCTGCAGACTCTCCACCTGGACGTGTGGGGCCCCGCCCACGTCCGGGGACAGGGCCACGAGAGGTACTTTCTGCTGGTCGTCGACGACTACACGCGCTACACCACGGTCTTCCCCTTGCGTACCAAGGGTGAGGTCCCTGATGTATTGATCCCCTGGATCCGCGCTGCTCGTCTCCAGCTCCGCCAGCAGTTCCAGTTGGACTTTCCTGTCCTACGTCTGCACTCTGACAGAGGTGGCGAGTTTTCCTCTGACCTCCTGGCAGCCTACTGTGCGGAGCACGGCATCCGCCAGACGTTCACTCTCCCGGCCTCTCCGCAGCAGAATGGGGTTGCTGAGCGCCGCATTGGTCTTGTCATGGAGGTCGCTCGTACCTCCATGTTCCATGCGGCTGCCCCCCATTTCCTGTGGCCGTTTGCAGTGCAGTACGCCGTGCATCAGCTCAACCTCTGGCCCCGTGTCTCTGTACTGGAGACCTCGCCTACCCTGCGTTGGACGGGGGAGGTTGGCGCCTACTCTGTTCCGAGTCTGGGGATGTCGAGCCTTTGTCCGCGATACATCCGCGGACAAACTCTAATCCCGTGAGGTTCCCTGTGTCTTCCTTGGCTTTGTCCCTGACGCGCGTGGCTGGCGGTTTTACCACCCCACCTCGCGCCGTGTCTTCGCCTCTCAGGACGTCACCTTTGACGAGTCGGTACCCTTTTACCGTCTCTTCCCCTACCGCACTGCCCCGCTCCCCCCCCGCCGCTTTTCCTCACCCCAGGTGTCCCGTCGGTAGACCCCCTCCCTCCCCAGGGTGCTGCTCCCTCAGGTGTTTCCCAGGTAGACCCGGTCGAGCTTGTCGAGGTAGCTGTTGACTCTGGTCATGCGCGAGGTACTGAGCGTGCTGAGCCTGGTGGTGCTGGGTCTGGGGGCACTGAGACTGGGGGTGCTGAGCTTGGGGGTGCGGAGACTGGGGGTGCTGAGCCTGGGGGTGCGGAGACTGGGGGTGCTGAGACTGGGGGTGCTGAGACTGGGGGTGCTGAGCCTGGTGGCACTCCCTCTTCACAACAGCTGCGTGAGTGGTACTCCCAGCGCTACAGCCTCCGTCGTGGGGCTACTGGAGCTGGGGGGTCTGCTGGAGTCGGGGCTGGTGGCCTCGCAGGTGCAGTGCCGCAGCCAGAGCCTCCCTCCCCTCAGCGGCTACGTGAGTGGTACGCTCGGCGCTGCAGCCTCAGGAGTGGAGCTCCTGGTGTTGAGGTACCGCCAGCTGGAGGCCCTGCTGCTGGAGGTACTGCTGGTGCTGGTGCTGCTGGAGGTGCTGCTGGTGATGCCGGAGGTCCTGGAGGTGCTGCTGGTACTGCTGGAGGTCCTCGAGGGCTGGAGGTGCTGCTGGTGCTGCTGGAGGTTCTGGAGCTGCTGGAGGTGCTGCCGGTGCTGGTGGAGGCTCTGGAGCTGCCGGAGGTGCTGCTGGTGCTGGTTCGGCTGGAGGTTCTGGTGCTGTCTCTGATGCTTCTGGGGGCACTTCACGGCTGCGGCCGTACTTCGTTCCGCTCCTTCAGCAGGTTCTTGGTCAGCCGCCTCCTCCTAGTCCTCCTCCCTCCTTAGAGTGTCCTCCGCCTGTCCAGTCGCAGTCCCAGCTCCCGCCTGCCTCGCCACTTCCTGGTCCTTCTCCCTACACTGGTCCGACAGGCGGTCTTACAGAGCGTCGTGAGCCTGAGTCTCGTCCTGTGTCGCCTGTGTCTCGTCCTGTGTCACCTGTTCGTGCTGCTCGCACTGGTCGCCGTGGTCAGCGTGAGCGTCCTCCACCTGTGCCAGGCACACACTTAATGACTCTGCGTCCTTCCACTGCTCCACAGCGTGTCCCTCTGCCGACCCCTCCTAAGTCCTCTCTTCCTGTCCTTGCTGACCCGGAGTCTGACTCTCTTCGTGCTGCCAGTCCTACTGTCACGCGTCTCCTTGCCACTGCTGTCACTGACCCTTCCTTTGAGTCTGCTGCTGCGTCTGCCCTAGTTGCTGAGCTTGTCGACTTTGCTGCTCGCTGTCGTCTAGACTACGCTGCGAGTCTTGTTGCGGAGTCTGAGTCTGTCTGTCCGCCGTCCGTCGGGGGTGAGTGTGCTCTTGGCACGGACGTCCTTGAGGACAGGCAGGAGGACCTTGAGTGTCTTGCAGCCGCTGCGCCTCATCTCGTTTCCATGCTGATTGCCCCTGAGGGAGACCTGGATGCTCCAGACATCTCGACCCCGCGCTCTTACGCTGAGGCGATCGCGGGTGAGTACTCCTCTCAGTGGCAGTCAGCCATGGACGCAGAGATGGCATCCTGGAAGTCCACTGGCACTTACGTCGACGAGGTTCCCCCTCCTGGGGCGAACATCGTCAGTGGCATGTGGATTTTCAGGGTGAAGCGACCGCCGGGTTCTCCGCCTATCTTCAAGGCTCGTTACGTTGCTCGAGGCTTCAGTCAGCGAGAGGGAGTAGACTTCTTTCAGACCTTCTCCCCCACCCCGAAGATGACTACTCTTCGGGTGCTACTGCACGTTGCTGCTCAGCGTGACTACGAGCTTCACTCTCTTGACTTCAGCACAGCTTTCTTGCAGGGCAGCCTGCACGAGGAGATCTGGTTGCGCCGCCCTCCTGGCTTCACTGGGTCGTTTCCTCCTGGTACCCAGTGGAGCCTCCGGCGGCCGGTCTACGGTCTCCGCCAGGCGCCACGTGAGTGGCACGACACACTGAGGACTACTCTTGCGGCACTTGGGTTCACGCCCTCTACTGCTGACCCGTCGCTGTTTCTGCGCACCGACACTTCGCAGCCGCCGTTCTACATCCTCGTGTACGTCGACGACTTGGTCTTTGCCACTGCTGACACTGAGGCTCTCGCCCACGTGAAGTTGGAACTGCAGAAGAGACACACGTGCACAGACCTGGGTGAACTGCGCAGCTACCTTGGCTTGCAAATCACCCGGGACAGAGCACGCCGCACCATCACACTGACTCAGTCACACATGGTGCAGCAGGTCCTTCAGCGCTTCGGCTTCACCTGGTCCTCAGCAGAGGCCACTCCTCTGGCTATAGGTCACTCGCTCTCAGCTCTGCCTTCGGATGAGTCCGTAGAGCCGAGTGGTCCTTACCCAGAGCTAGTTGGTTGCCTCATGTACCTGATGACTTGCACTCGTCCTGACCTAGCATACCCTCTTGGCCTTCTGGCTCGCTACGTGGCTCCTGGCAGGCACCGAAAGGTGCACTGGGATGCTGCAAAGAGGGTATTGCGCTACTTGTGCAGTACATCGGGCATGGGGCTCGTGCTTGGAGGAGGGAGCTCAGTTGTTCTCTCTTGGCACTCAGACGCTTCTTGGGTTGACGACCAGGCTACTCAGCGGTCGTCACAGGGTTACACCTTCAGCCTTGGCTCTGGTTCAGTTTCTTGGCGTTCTACTCGCTCGTCTTCTGTTCTCAGCTCCAGTTGTGAGGCTGAGATCTACGCCACAGCCATGCCTGCACAGGAGCTACGCTGGCTCACCTACCTGCTGACCGACTTGGGAGAGCGGCCTAGTTCTCCTCCAGTGCTGTGCGTCGACAACAAGGCTGCCATTACCTTGTGTGAGGAGCACAGACTAGAGCACAGAACGAAGCACATCGCTCTCCGTTACTTCCTGGCTCGAGAGCTGCAGCAGCGCGGTCAGCTTTGTCTGCGTTATGTGGCCACTTAGGCCAACACTGCTGATATATTCACCAAGGCACTTCAGCCTCGTGATCATCAGCGCTTCTGCACTATGCTGGGGCTGGTGCCCACTTTTCCTCACTTGCTGTAGGCTTTGCCTGTACTGTGATCTCTATATATGTATACCTGCCTGTTTGCTTTGCTAGGTTGAGATCACCTTGCTGTTTGTGTTGCATATATGCCTCTGCATGTGAACTGGCCCTGTGGCCCTTTGCTTGTGCTCAGAGTGTGTGGTGACGTTGTGATCCACCCTGAGCTTGTTTGCCTTTCTTGACTGGTCTTGTGACCCCTTGCTCTCCCCCACTTTGCCTATGGGGGTGTGTCAAACATTATATATATGTTATTGCTGTGTAGGCTATAGTGGGTTAGCCTTTAAGGGGTACATAACTCTAGGGTTTCATACTTGTACTCAAATGTTTCATAGTTCAATCACTTCTTGTTTCTGACAAAATATAAAAAAAAAAACTGAATGCATTAATTGCTAGCTATGTAACCTGTATGAGGTCTTGTCTAGTTGAATTATACTACCGTGGTGGTGTTGATTTTTTTGACAACTAGATTGTTTATGTGATTTACTTTGTTGTGCTTTACTTCTATATAATATGCATATAAAAATATGAATGTAATGATCGATGAATGTAGATGAATAGACTGTTATTATACAAAATGCGATATATTGTTTAAGATATGATATGATAAATACATGCTTAAGTTTGATATGAATAATGTTCGCTTATTACTGACAATCTATGATGCGTATATATAATGATAAAAATGTGTGAAAGCTGACGACCCAAAAACTATGCTACCGGATCCCCTGCCTAGCATGTCGGGGAGCTGATAGTATAAGTTTTGAACAATCAGAAGTCACATGAAACAACACAATCTGTAAACTCTAAAAAGATGGTCAACTCTATCATCTCCAGTTCAAGTGGGCTCCCGACAGGCGCACCAATGAACCTTCTAATGAAATGATAGACCTGATTCACCTTTTTAAAATTCACAGACATGCATTGTTATTGCAATGATGGATGAACGCACACTTAGACTAGGAAGCACATTCACAACAACCGAACGCATGGACAGCAAAAAAACGAGCAGGAAACCCAAGATAATACATAAAAGATGCAAAACAAAGTAAAACAGGCAAGATGGTAAATTCTATAAGTGACAACTCATTATGCTTGCGGATGACGAAAGAAGGGACCCCTCTTATAGGGAGGAGCCCATGCCTGCGAGCGAAGACGAAGAGACGGAAGGAGAGGAAGGAATAAGGGAGAACGCGGGGAGGACGGGAGCAGGACCAAGGCAGTCCCGTGGAGAGCAAAGGGATCCGGCTCGTGGACCGTCCGATGCCGATCGTACGGGCGAGATTCCAACCACACCACCACAAGCGAGGACGAGCCGCACTAGGCGAAATCGAGCCGCGACAGACACGGCTGCAGGGCGAGAAAATTCCAATTTCCCCCGCTATTTCACGCCAGAGGAGCCGGCGATGCGGGCAGACTGGTTCGCGGACATCGCGAACTGGGATATCCATGCCCTCTGCGACAGTTGGCAGCCAGCCCTGGCACGGCGGTTACCGCCGAACTTGTGTCAGTTATTTTCGCTGGCGCTACTGACTCCGTTACTACACCTGTCACGAAACCCGGAATCCGAGGCTGGTTGGCGCCTTCTCCTTTTTCTCCCGCGTCTGCAATTCGCCAAAACTCGCCACTGAGAACGAACTGGCCCCAGATCAAGGCCCGGCTCCGAGCCTTCCAGCGTGGCGAGTGGGACCAACTGTACAGGGAGGCGATTGACGCAGTCAACACACCCGCGCCGCCACGTCATCAACCCGATGCTACCGGGGTCATTAGCCGAGCCGAAGGCCTGGCAAAACGGGGCAGTCTGCGCCGAGCCGTGTTGGCGTTAGAGTCAACGCCAGTCTGCAAACCGACTCCAGAAATACTGGACGAGCTCCGACGGAAACACCCAAGAGCCGAACCAGGGACGACAACGTGGCCACCCCGACGAGAGTCAAAATTGTCCATCACGCACGCGGATTTCGCCAAAATGCTGGGGAGGTGCGAGAACGGGGTCGGTGCCGGACCTTCGGGGACAACTTTCGAGCACATGCGCGACGCGGCAATCACGAACGGATGAGTCAGCACCCATCTGCACGCATTGATAAACACCATTCTGGGGGGCAACCTTCCAGGACCGGTGGCGGACCTACTTACAGCCTCGCGACTCATAGCCCTTGCCAAACCTGGGGGGGGTGCTCGACCAATCGCCATCGGCGAGTGCATCACCCGGCTGACAGCCAAGGCAGCCCTCGCAGCCATGGGCGATGCTGCACGTGACTACTTCCTGCCTCTACAGTATGGGGTGGCTGTGCCAGGGGGAGCCGAGGCAGTTATCCACGTGGCACGGGCGTATCTGGACAAGCTACCCAACAGCCTGGTACTGCAGACCGACATCTTGAATGCTTTCAACAGCATCTCTCGACAAGCCATCGCGACGGCGTTACAGGAGCCCGGGCTTTCGCCACTAGTGCCGCTGGTGAAACTTACCTACGGTAACCCGTCCAAGTTGCATCTCGACGCCAATTTCGAATGCGACCCACTGACCAGCGAACGGGGCGTACGGCAAGGTGACCCACTTGGCCCTTTATTGTTTGCGGCGGGAATACACCCAGCACTTCGCGACACCGCCGAGGCATATCCCCACGTGCTTTGTCTGGCCTACGCAAACGATGTCACACTCCTGGGGAATGCGGCAGACACTATAGCTGCATTCAATCATTTCACCGAGAGTCTGGCGCACCTGGGGCTAACACACAATGCACAGAAATGTGCAGCCTGGAGCAGGGAAGCAGCAGTGAAGGACCAGCTACCGCGGGGAGTGCCTTTTTCCCAAAACGGCGTGCGCTTGCTTGGCAGCTTCGTGGGTCCCGACAGCGGGGCATCGCAGTTCCTGTCGGGTCAGCTAAGGGAAATGGCAAAACCTTTGCCACTCCTTGAGAAAGCCGACCCCCAGGTAGCATCACTATTGCTCACTCGATGTATCTCGAGGCGGGTGGCATACCTCACCAGAATAACGCCGCTCCACCTTCTGCCTCACGACACCTGGAGTCAGTGGGGGATGGATCTGCTTACAGCGTCACTGCCGCCGTCATTGGGGGGGATAGGCATTACCGACCCCCTAATCGAGGGAGTGTATGGTTACGTGGCGAGCTTCACACAGGCCGCGCTCTTTCTGGCATCACTAGAAGGCGCCCCTGATGGCGCGCTGACGCAGGCCCGGGACCACATGCTGCTGCCTGCAGACGTCGCCACGCCTCTCCACGCGTGGCTTTCGGAGTGCGAAGCGGCTTTACCAGTTGACGCACGGGAGATTTTGGAGAAAGAGCGGCTGGAGCGATCAGACACCAGACTCCAGCACGCATTGGCTCTGGGGGTACATGGGAGCAGATATGCCGTGCAGGTCATGGAGACACGACGGATGGCACTGAACCCCCTGTGCGGACACACGCAGCGGATGTACTCACTGACAGGTTACGGGACCGGGGATTGGCTGACAACTATCCCCATTGCGGCAAACAGGAGGATAGGGCCCACCCACTTCTCTAACGCCGTGCGCTTCCGGCTGGCCCTCCCTTTCTCCACACCGAAAAACTGCAACTGCGCAGACCATATTGCCATCACGGACCCCCGCCTCCCTAACCACCTACTCCGCTGCGGCACGGGCAAACACCGCATCAACACACATAATGAGCTGTGCGATGCCTGCATTAGCATGGCCCAAGACGCGGGGTTCATTGTCCACAGCGAGTCATCGGCGCACTGCCCCATTGAGGAACAGACCGCTGATTTTACAATGACGGACAGAAGCAGCGGTGCCGTCTACGTGTGCGACGTCACTATTACCGACCCTATTAGCACTAGGGACCCGGAGGCGCAGAAGGGCAGGGGCTTGGCGGCACGGGAGCAGGCGGACAAGAAGATCCAGCACTACGCCGCCCTGCCAGAGACGGTGACTTTCTTCCCTTTGGCGGTAGACACTTACGGCTGCCCTTGTGCGGAGGTGCCAGTCTTCCTGAAACTCTTGGCGGGCACTGCAGCTCGGCGCCACTTCAACGCCGACTCCAAATCATTCTATGCTGCAAAGTTCCTACACCAGTTCAGGCAACGTTGGTCAGTGGCCCTCCAAAGGGCCCAATCTGTGGGCCTCTTGCTCAAACTTGGGGAGGCTGCGGCGTAGAGAACCCGCCTGTGAGGGGGATTGGGGACGAGCTGCACCTTGGGGACTGCTTCGCAGTCATTGAGCCCCTAGTGGAGTTGTAGATTTGTGGTGCGTGTGCCTTGCATGTTAGTTAGCTATGACTCTATGACCTGCATGCTTGTACTTGGCTGCTATATCAATACAAGGACCGTTTGAGAGAGAGAGAGAGAGAGAGAGAGAGAGAGAGAGAGAGAGAGAGAGAGAGAGAGACCATTTGAGAGAGGATCCTAGCCTCTGCCCTCTCCCTTTGCCCTCTGCCCTCTCCTCTGTGAGCTACTTAAGAGGCCTTCCTGGCCTCCTCTCCTCATTGTTGGGTGGGTTCAGATTTTTTCGCTCGCGCCGGCCGCCTTCGGCGACCGACGCTCGACAGCGTGGCCTTCGGCCGCGCGTGAGGGTGCGGCAAAGGAACACGCAGAAGAGTGACTACAAGCAACGGCATACAAGCAATGGCATTCCCTACGTCAGCCTAGACAAGTGAAGCGACCATGGGGCAACCGGAGCCCGCGCCTACATGCGGTGCGCTCCAAGGGCATGAAGAACGCCCGTCAGGGAGCGCCACAGCTCCCGGACCACAAGCGTGCTTGCGCCGATCGCCGCGGCTCCAGATCCAGCGCGCAAGTGCCGCCTCAGGCCCCGGACAGCCTCGTCAAGCTGTCCCGCAGCAGCAGCGCCTCCCTCCGCAGGCGCAGCCAGCACGGGCGCCAGGAGCACCGCGAGCTGGTCTGCCGCGTCCAGGCAGGTGTCACGCTGGCGGCCATGGAATAACTCAGGAGGGATTACGGGGAGAGACGAATGTGCAACCACCTGAATCAGCAGCAGCGCGTGAAGACTCTCAGCGAGGCGATGGAGTTGGCTGAGTGTCGCCTCCGGAACACGAGTCTGCGGAGGAGCGGCTGATCCTCATCAGCGGGATGTGAATACTGCGTCGCAAACGCGCCGCCACTCGCGGCCGCAAATTCCACCCCCACAACAGGCGGAACCGGCGGCAAGCGAAGACGCGCTCCAGAGGCGGGCGCGGACGCAGCAGGAGCAGGAGCCGTTGGGATGTGAACCTGAGGAGGGGGTGCAGCGACAGGCGGTGGACTCGACGGGAGCACAGGCTGGCGTGGAGCCTCTTGGGCCGGCGAGGCGCGCATCGAACTGCTCTGGCTCTGCGACGCCCTCTCCTCACGTACCGCCCTCGACACTTCCCGCTGAAGATCTGCCATCGTCACCGGCGGGCGGTACCCCCCACCACCACCGCGCCCGCGGGGACCCCTCCAGTCCCCCTGACCACCGGGGTGAGCAGGCCAGTGAGGCTGCTGCTGGTATCGCCGCGGAGAATCACGACGGCGACGAGACGACTTGAGATCCTGGTGGGGCGAGGGGGAATGAGGGCGAGACGGTCGGCGGTCAGGCGACGGGAGACGTGACGGCTGACCTGCCGGGGCCATCGGCGCCACAGCAGGCGCAACCGACGGAGCCGGGCCGCCAGTGGTGGCGGACGCCGCTTTTGTCGACGAAACAGAAGCCGGTACAGGCGCGTCGGGGACGGAAGCAGGCGGTGCAACGGGCGCGCCAGGGACAAGAACTGGGGGATCAGCAACACCCCCAGCAGGAGCAGGCACCAATGGCTCGACGAAGAGGGCCAGGGGAACAGGAGCAGCCGGCGGAGCGGACGGAGCAGCCGCAGGAACAGACGGGCCAGCCCCCGACACGGCAAGGGGATCCGCGGTTGCGTGGGGAAGAGTCTTTTCAGCGACTGTTGTCGAGGGCGTCGGAGCCGGCGGTACAGGGGGCTCCGTCGGCATGGTCGCCTTTCCGGGCCCCGACTGAGGCTGGGCGACCACAGCCGACCAGGCGGCAGCGCGCACTGGCGATGGCTCAGATGCACCAGCAATCACCATCTGGAGAGCGGGGAGGCAGCGGGGCCAGGAGGCAGGTTATGAGCGGGACAGGCGGAGGTCCGGAAAACGGGTATCAAGCGGCGGGGCGTATGGCTTTAACGGCTCTAGAGGCAACTAATGAGGATGACGAGTTAAGGGACCCATCTTATAGGGAAGAATCCCTCCCTCCAAGCGAAGACGAGGGGATCGAGGACGAAGGCAGAACAAGGGAGGCAGCGGGAAGAGGAGTAGCGAGGGTAGGGCTCTCGGCCACGCAAGCAGCACAGGCAGATCAGCGACCGTCCGATGTCAATCGAACGGGTGAAATTCCAACCCCAATCCTGCCAGGGCGGACGGGCAGCACTCGACGAAATCGGACCGCTACCAATGTCGCGACGCGCCAAACCACTCCGACTCCCCGCTATTTTCCCCCTGACGAACTGGCGAAGCGAGCAGACCTGTTCGCAACCATCTCGAGCTGGGACATCGCGGCACTCTGCGACAGTCGCCAGCCTTCGCTGACACGCCGTTTACCGCCTAATCTCTGCCAACTGTTCTCGCTGGCGCTACTGACACCGTTACTCCACCTATCGCGAAACCCCGAATCCGAGGAGGGTTGGCGCCTGTTGCTGTTCCTCCCGCCCCTAACACTTCGCCAGACCTCGCCACAACGACCGAACTGGCCGGGGGTCAAAGCCCGGCTCCGAGCCTTTCAGCGCGGCGAATGGGGGCAGCTGTACCAGGACACGGTCGACGCGGTCGACGCGGTCTACACACCCCCACCGCCATGACACCAGCCTGACACGACCGGAGTCATCAGCCGAGCCGAGGGCCTGGCGAAACGTGGCAGCCTACGCAGGGCCGTGCTGGCCGTGGAGTCAACACCCGTCTGCACCCCGAGCCAGGAAATATTGGAAGAGCTGCGTCAGAAGCACCCGCCAGCAGTACCCGAAGCAGTGACCTGGCCCGAGCCACCAGAGTCAAAACTGTCCATCACCCATGCTGAGTTCGCCAAGATTCTTGGAAGGTGCGAGAACGGGGTGGGGGCCGGACCTTCAGGTACGACATTTGAGCACCTACGCGACGCGGCGATCACCAACGGAATGGTCAGCACCCATCTGCATGCCTTGGTCAATACCATGCTCGGAGGGAATTTGCCAGGCCCGGTCGCAAAAATCCTGACTGCGTCACGGCTCATAGCTCTGGCCAAGCCTGGGGGAGGAGCCCGGCCAATCGCGATAGGCGCATGTTTGACAAGGCTGACAGCCAAGGCAGCCCTGATAGCCATGGGAGAAGCTGCCCGCGAACATTTCCTGCCAATTCAGTACGGCGTGGCAGTGCCAGGTGGAGCAGAGGCGGTAATACACGCAGCCAGGGCATTCTTGGATGCCTGTCCTGACAGCCTGGTCCTCCAAGCCGATATTTCGAATGCATTCAACAGAATTTCGCGACGTGCCATCGCCACTGCGTTACAGGACCCCGGACTCTTGCCACTATAGCCATTTGTAAAACTGACTTACGGTAACCCGTCGCAGCTGTTCCTCGACACTGATTTCAACTGCGAACCGCTGCAAAATGAACGGGGCGTTCGGCAGGGAGATCCACTAGGCCCGTTACTGTTTGCAGCGGGAATACACCCCACGCTCTGTGAGATTACAGAGGCACACCCCAACGTGCTCTGCTTGGCGTATGCGGACGATGTCACCTTCCTGGGCGACACTTTGTGCACTGTAGCAGCTTTCACAGACTTCGCAGCCAAGCTGGCACGCCTGGGCCTGACGCATAATCCGCAGAAATGTGCGGCCTGGAGCTCGATCACAGTCACACAAGCACAACTCCCACCCGGGGTGCCGGTTTCAAAGGACGGGGTACGGGTCTTGGGTAGCTACGTGGGGACGGACGCCGGAGTAGCTAAGTTCCTAACCGAACAGCTAGCCGAGATGACAAAGCCGCTGCCACTAATAGAACGAGCTGACCCCCAAGTAGCCGCGCTGCTACTCACGCGATGCATTTCTAGACGAGTAGCCTACCTCATTAGAACGACACCGCTCCACCTACTTCCCCGCGACACCTGGAGCCAGTGGGGTCGGGACCTGCTCACTACCTTACTCACCTCCTGCGACATCCACATGCCAACGTGCCGCACCGAGCAAACGCGTGTGTGGGAGCAGGCGTCGCTGCCCACATCGCTGGGTGGCATCGGCATTACAGACCCGCTCGTTGAAGGGATCTACGGTTTCACAGCGAGTTTCACTCAAGCGGCGCTGTTCTTGTCCTCGCTGGCGCTAGCACCGGAGAATGCTTTGACGATCGCTCAGAACCACATGCTGCTGCCAAGAGACGACAGCACGCCGATGCATTCTTGGCTCAAGGAGTGCGAAGCGGCTCTGCCACTAGACGCGCGCGAGATCCTGGAGAAGGAGCGGCTGGAGCGATCGGATATTAGGCTACAACATGTGCTCGGGCTAAAGGTGCACGGAAGCAGATACGCTGTACAGGTCCAGGCAACCAGGCGCATGCGGCTGAACCCACTCTCAGGCCACACGCAGCGTATGTTTTTGCTGACAGGGTATGGCACCGGCGATTGGCTGACCGCGATCCCCATTGAACCCACCAGACGGGTAGGCCCCGTACACTTCGCCAACGCCGTTCGATTCCGCCTGGCCCTCCCCTTTTCAACCCCTGAGAACTGCGACTGCGCGGACAAGACCGCCATCACTGATCCCCGCCTGCCGAACCATCTCCTCCGCTGCGGCTTGGGCAAACACCGCATCAACACCCTCAACGAGCTACGGGATGCGTGCATTAGCATGGCGCAGCACGCAGGTTTCATTGTTCACGGCGAGTCGGCCGCCCATTGCCCTATCGAGGAACAAACCGCCGACTTTACCATGACGGATAGAAGCAGTGGGGCGGTTTATGTCTGTGATGTCACCATCACGGACCCCATAAGCACGAGGGACCCAGAGGCGCAGAAAGGCAGGGGATGGGCGGCACGGGAACAAGCGGATAAGAAAATCCAGCATTACGCCAACCGGCCGGAGACGGTTGGCTTCTTCCCATTGGCAGTTGACACCTATGGCTGCCCATGCGCGGAAGTACCAACCTTCCTGAAGCTACTTGCAGACACGGCGGCTCGGCGCCACTTTAACGCCGACTCTAAATCCTTTTGTGCCGCCAAGTTCCTGTACCAGTTTCGGCAGCGATGGTCAGTGGCCCTTCAGAGGGCCCAATCAGTGGGTCTTCTACTCAAGTTGGGCGAGGCGGCAGCAGCAGAGAACCCGCCTGTAGGGGGTATTGGTCAAGAGTTACACCTAGGGGACTGTTTTGCGGTGGTAGAGCCCATCTTGGAGCTCTAGGGGAATAGTGAGTAGGAATTGGTGCTTTGTTTGTTTGTTTGTTACATCCATACACTGCATGCTTGTACCTTGCTGCTATATCAATACAAGGACCATTAGAGAGAGAGAGAGAGAGAGAGAGAGAGAGAGAGAGAGAGAGAGAGAGAGAGAGAGAGAGAAAGAAAGAGAGAACAAGAGAGAGAAAGCGAGAGAGAGAGAACAAGAGAGAGAGAGAACGAGAGAGAGAGAGAACGAGAGAGAGAGAACGAGAGAAAGAGAGAGAGAGAGAGAACGAGAGAGAGAGAACGAGAGAGAGAGAGAGAGAGAGAGAGAGAGAGAGAGAACGAGAAAGAGAGAACGAGAGAAAGAGAACGAGAGAGAGATAACGCGAGAGAGAACGAAAGAGAGAACGAAAGAGAGAGAACGAGATAGAGAGAACGAGAGAGAGAGAACAAGTGAGAGAGAACGAGAGAGAGAGAGAACGAGAGAGAGAACGAGAGAGAGAGAGAGAACGAGAGAGAGATAACGCGAGAGAGAACGAAAGAGAGAACGAGAGAGAGAGAGAGAACGAGATAGAGAGAACGAGAGAGAGAGAGAGAACGGGTGAGAGAGAACGAGAGAGAGAGAACGAGAGAGAGAGAACGAGAGAGAGAGAGAACGAGAGAGAGAGAGAGAGAGAGAGAGAGAGAACAAGAGAGAGAAAACGAGAGAGAGAGAGAGAACGAGAGAGAGAGAGAGAACGAGAGAGAGAGAAAGATTGGGAGAGAGAGATCGAGAGAGAGATCGAGAGAGAGAGAGAGAGAAAGAGAGAGAGAGAGAGAGAGAGAGAGAGAGAGAGGATCCTAGCCTCTGCCCTCTCCCTTTAGCCTCTGCCCTCTCCTCTGTGAGCTATATAAGAGGCCTCTCTGGGCCTCTTCATCTCATTGTTCAGTTGGTGCTGAAAATTTTGCGACAAGCACACAAGGCGAAACAAGATCGACTAAAGCACCAGGATACACGCATGGCAAGAGCGGAGTTCTACTAGAGGGGTCTTGATGGGGTAACAAGGGAATGCAACAGGGGAGGAAGCCCCGGCGGATACTAGTATTGATCCGCGTCGTGAACCGCAAGAAGCCCAGTCTGAGATCGGTGAAGCTCCCGCACCACCGCCGCGCTTGCGCCGATCACTTCGTCTCCAGTCCCAACGCGCAGGACCCGCTTCAACCCACGGACAGCCGTTCCAAGCTGCCCAACGCCCGCAATTACAACCCGCACAGGCGCAGCCAGCACGGGCTCCAGGAGCTCGGCGAGCCGATCCGCCGCATCAAGGCACTCGTCCCGAGGGCCTCCATCCAGGGAATTTCCCTGGAACAGAGCAGCATGACCGTACACCTGGATCAGGTGGACGGCTCGAAGGGCCTCACAGAGGCGCCACATCTGCACCAGGCTCGCTTCCGGGACCTCAGCCATGCGAGGAGGCCCAGGCAAGGTCGGGAGGAGCGGAGCATCAAGAACAGACGGGGGGGCGGGATCAGCGGCCAATAGGGGCGGGTACTGTGCCGTCACCGCTCCTCCTGCCGCAGTCACAAATTCCAGTCCCGCAACTGGAGGAACCTGCAGTAGCCACAAGCGGCGGTCACGTACGGCAGCAGAGGCGGCAGGAACGGAGGGAGCCTGAGCAGAGGCAAGAGGAACGGGAGCAACAGCCGGACGTGACGGAGCGACAGTCACAGGAGGAACAGCCGGAGGAGGAGCCGCAGGAGCCGGAGCACGGCGCTACACCGCCCTCTCCTCGCGTATCGCCGCTGAGACAACACGCTGCACGTCCGCGAGGGAGATCGGCTGAACATACGCCAAGCCGCTGCCGTAACCGCGACCTCCCCGCCATCCACCACGACCGCCATGTTGTGCATGCCAGTTCGCCTGCGAACGGTTGCGCCAGGGAGAATCACGACGGCGTCGTGACGACTCCCGCTCCTCACGAGGCGCAGGAGAATGCGGGCGAGAGGAGCGCTGGCCCGGCTGCTGACCCACAGGTGCAGCAACGGGCGCCGCCTGGGTGGCCCCCGCTGGTGCCACATTCGGGCCCGGGCCGCCAGTAGTGGCGGACACCGCCATTGGCGACGAACCAATAGCCGCGTCGGGGGCAACAGGGACAGCAACGGCGGGCAGTGCCGCAAGGAGTTCAGGCACGAGCGGAGCAACACCAGGTTCAGCAACTGCAGGCGGTCCCGCAGATTCCACAGGGACAGCCGGCGGACCAGGCGCGGAGGGCGCGGGACCCGCAGGAAGGCTCGGCTCAGCAACAGGGGTAGGCAGGAGAGGCGCCGGAGCCTCACACGACACGAGGTCCGGAGCCGGAGATGCAGAGTCAGCAGCGACCGCGGGCGCTGGCTTCGGGGCAGGGGGGACTGGTGGCTTCAATGCAGCATTCCCCGAGGCAGACATCGGCGGTGACCTTCCGCTCGCCGCTGACGCAGCGGCAGCGGGCTTTGGCGATGGCCACGAGTCGCCAGCAATCACCATCGCGAGGCGGGAGGAGACGAGGAGGAGGATGCCGCGAAGGACGGGAAGTTGAAGGCGGACCGGAGAACGCGTTCCAGGCGGCGGCACGTAGGGCTTTAATGCAACTCGACAAGAATACTGACCCTGAGGAGCAAAACGACCCGTCTTATAGAGAGGAAGCACAAGAGCCGAGCGAGGAGGACGAGGAGGGTGAGAGAGAACAGACGACGGGACGAAATGGAGGGAACCAGAGAGGATCGGGGGTGCAGGCAGGAGGCGCTCAGGGACCACAGGATGTGGATCCGACGGTCACCATTCCAAACCCGCCCTCAACCCGTACTTCGAGCCGCGGGCGCACAAACCGAGCAGCTAGGGGTCTGGCAAATGCGGCTTGCCAGTCCCAAAGTCCGCGCTATTTTTCGCCGGAGGAGCTGGCGAGGCAGACGGAAAAATTCGCCGAGGTGGCGGGGTGGGACATTTCGCCACTCTGCGATAGTCGCCAACCAACTCTGTTACGACGGCTACCGCCAAACTTGTGCGAGATCTTCTCGCTCGCAGTGCTGACACCACTCCTGCACCTCTCGCGAAGCCCAGACTCAATCGCGGGTTGGAAGTTACTCTTATTTCTCCCGCGCCTGACTCTGCGACAGGGTTCGCCGAAACGACCTGATTGGCCCAAAATCAAGGCACGGCTCCGTGCTTTTCAGCGCGGTGAGTGGCAGCAGCTGTACTTGGACGCGGTTGAAGCAGTCAATACACCACCCCCACCACGTCATCAGCCTGACGACGTGGGCACCATCAGCAGAGCGGAGGGCCTAGCAAAGAAAGGGAGTCTGGGCCGGGCCGTGTTGGCGCTCGAGTCAACACCAGTCTGTACGCCCAGCCCAGAGATTCTGGAGGAGCTTCGCCGAAAGCATCCCGCAGCCGACCCTGAACCCCTGACCTGGCCTGACATCACCGAACCTCCCAACCTTGAAATTTCCTACGCGGATTTTTCGAAAATGCTGAGTCGATGCCAAAACGGCATCGGGGCCGGCCCGAGTGGAATGACATTCGAACATCTTCGCGACTCGTCAGTAACCAACGCATCTGTCTCGACCCATCTGCACGCCTTAGTAAATACGATCTTGAGGGGGAAACTGCCGCTGCCAGTTGCAGAACTGCTCACATCATCTCGTCTGATAGCTCTGGCCAAGCCTGAGGGTGGGGCCTGCCCAATAGCGATTGGAGAAAGCCTGACCCGCCTGACTGCAAAAGCTGCGCTGGCAGCCCTGGGCGAAGCGGCCCGGGGTTATTTTCTCCCTCTTCAGTATGGTGTAGTTGTGCCAGGAGGGGCGGAGGCAATCATCCACACCGCTCGAGCATACACGGATGCACACCCCAACTGCCTCACGCTACGGACAGATATTTCCAACGCCTTCAACAGCATTTCGAGACAAGCCATAATAACAGCTTTACAAGACCCGACACTCTCACCCCTCCTGCCACTAGTCAAGCTGACATACGGCCACCCATCATCTCTATACCTAGACGCTAGCTTCAGTAGCGCACCACTGAGAAGTGAACGTGGGGTGCGTCAAGGGGACCCCTTAGGTCCGCTCCTGTTCGCGGCTGGGATCCACCCCGCATTAAGAGAAACAGCAGCAGCACATCCCGGCGTCCTATGCCTGGCATACGCTGATGACGTCAGCTACTTAGGCAAACACCATGATACCGTAGCTGCCTTTTCGCACTTCACGAGCCAATTATCTCAAGTAGGTCTGCGACACAACCCGGGGAAATGTGTCGCATGGAGCAAACACACGATAGACCAGGAAGTGCAGCTGCCGCCCGGGGTGCCGACTAGTACTGATGGTGTCCGGCTTCTCGGTAGCTTCTTAGGGACAACAGACGGTGCCGCCTCCTTTCTGTCCGCGCAGCTCCAGTCGATGTCCAAACCACTGCCACTGATAGAACGGATGGATCCGCAAGTCGCATCTCTCCTACTCACTCGCTGCATCTCACGCCGAGTAGCATATCTCACGCGAACGACCCCCCTGCACCTTCTGAACAGAGACACCTGGTCCCAGTGGGGCAGGGACCTGTTGACCACCCTCCTTACAGCGTGCGGCATCCGCTTTCCAACGGACGAAGAAGAACAGACCCGGGTTTGGGAGCAGTCATCACTCCCACCATCGCTTGGGGGCATAGGACTCACAGACCCGACGGTGGAGGGAACATTTGGTTTCCTTGCCAGTTTCATGCAAGCATCCCTCCTCCTTAGTGCCCTGCCGATAGAGTCAGAAGGGGCCTTGACAGCGGCAAGGAACCACATGCGGCTTCCGCGAGATAGAACCACCGCCCTGCACAGCTGGCTGACCGAATGCGAGAGAGCACTGCTGCAGGAGGCCAGGGACGTCCTAGATAAGGAGAGACTCGAGCCTTCAGATCTAAAGCTGCAGCACGAGCTCGGGGTGAGAGTGCAGGGGAGGAGGTATGCCAAACAGGTACAAGCAACACGGCACATGCGACTGAACCCATTGTCAGGCCATACCCAACGATTTTTCTCACTGACCGGCTACGGCACGGGGGATTGGCTGACTGCAATCCCAATAGAACATACCCGCAGAGTTGGTCGCGAGCACTTCGCCAATGCCGTCCGCTTCAGACTGGGGCTTCCCTTCTCTACACCCAGAAACTGTGACTGCTCTAAGCATGTAGAGATCACAGACCCCCGGCTGCCGACCACCTCTTCCGCTGCGGAACGGGCAAGCACAGGATCAACACCCACAATGAACTGAGGGATGCGTGTATTACGATGGCACAGGATGCTGGCTTCATAGTTCATAGTGAATCAGCTGCATACTGCCCCATAGAAGAGCAGACCGCCGACTTCACCATGCGTGATAAGAGCTCGGGGGCGGTCTACGCCTGTGATGTCACCATCACGGATCCCATTAGCACTAGGGATCCCAATGCCACTAAGGGGAGGGAATGGGCAGCAAGGGAGCAGGCTGACAAAGAAAATCAGCCACTACGCTAACCGGCCTGACACGGTCGGCTTCTTCCCCCTTGCAGTTGAAACGTACGGCTGCCCCTGTGCGGAGGTCCCAAAATTTCTGAAGTTACTAGCGGATACAGCTGCTCGGCGTCACTTCAACGCCCAACCTACCTCTCACCATGCAGCTCGGTTCCTTCACCTCCTCAGGCAACGCTGGTCCGTGGCTCTGCAAAGAGCCCAGTCGGTTGGATACCTCATGAAGTCCTCTCAAGCGGCAGTCGCTGAAAATCCCCCGTGGGGGGAGTGCAGTCCGAGCTTCACCTTGGGGACTGCTGTACCGTGCTTGAGCCTCTTATGGAGGTCTAGAGAGACACTTGTGCTTTGATTGCTAGTTTTTGTGCTTGTTTGCCTCTGAATCCTAGCTATAGTTTGCATGATTGTACCCCTTTGGTTATATCAATACACGGACCATTAGAGAGAGAGAGAACGAGAGAGAGAAAGAGACAGAGAGAACGAAGAAGGGAGACATCATCAACTAAATATTGGAATCTGGAAACTGAAATAGAGAGAAAGATGGAAGCAAGGAATTGGAACTAGCGAAGAGAAAGCAGAGAGAGCACATGCAGGGGGGAAGAGAGAAACACGAGGTGGTGCAGAAACTAAGAGGAACGAAGAATCGATGCAACTACGAACAAAAGATTGTTGCACCAAAGAATTTCGCTACTTTAGACCATTCTAGTTGAAAAGATTGTGCAAAGAAAGAAAATCCAAGATTACAAGGTCCAGGATAAGGAAACAAAGATTGACGCGATAGTATGGATGTAGAAGAAAACGAAGGGAAACAATTACTAGCAAGGAAACATAAACGAAAGAAACGGAAAAACGGACGGAGAAAAGCAAGAACTCACCACGGCGGTTCTACATATCTGAACGACGACGTTCTTGAAGTCCACGGCCACGGCAACAAGAACCACAGGTGCAAACGCAAACGCAAAGGATGTAATAAAATAAGAATCAGGTTACGCGGTACTTAAATGGAAATGGAGGAGTCGTCAGTGTAAGAAAGGAGCAAAGGAGAAAACGAAATAGACAGATCTGGAAAGACATAGCCTAAATGAACTGGAGGTGAGAAGGTACACAAGAGATTAAGCGTGAAGACTACGAAAAGTAGGAACGCATGAGAAAGGAATAAAGAAAACAGACTAATGAGCAAGGAGGTGGAAATTAAAGTAGAGGACAAAAGAAAATTCCGACCAGGAAAACAAAAAACGAAATGAGAGAAGTGGCAGAAGTGAAAATGAAAGCGAAGGAAACTATGTGAAGACGACTACCGTAGATACTTCCTCTAGCTCACTAAGATGCAATCTAGGAGATAAAGCAACATACCCACGTGGTGTCTTAGAGAGAAGCCAAGGTAAGAACAAGCCTCTGCTGGGGAGAAGAAACGAGCGAGAGGAAGTAAGCGAGAAGAAAAAGAAACAGTTGAAACCCTAAGGTGTGCTGCATTCGCCCCAAAGGATACTGTTTAAAAGAATTGCGTGACAAATCTGTCCAAGTTAGGTAGTATAGTCGAGCAAGTTTGATCTGGCACATGAAAGATCGTAAGGTCGATTCTTGCGGGCACCATGTTGTAACCGATGTTTTAAAAAAACAAACGTACTCATTTATTACATAATATGTTAGTAGATGCCTTAGTAGAGTGGTTTTCTCACGTTTCCCAATCGTAAGGTCCTGGGTTCGTCTCCCAGCGTGCATATTTCTTGAAAGTGAAAAATCACAGTTGTTTCACACATATATTATAATATTTTTAAGAATCTCACAATCTATATTGATAATTTTACCAAAACGCTTCGCAACCCTAAGACGATTTCGTCGCCTCTTGTTTTTTTTTTTTCTGTCTTTCAACGCCGGATATACAGGACCTTAGGCTTGCCGTATGTGCACCCGAGGGCTCTCGATGTTCGACGAGCTCGGGTTGGGCTGTCGGATTGTGCTTCGCACATTTTTTATGATAACGTGCTTTGTATCGTGGGCTCTTTGCCCATCGTAGCAATTGCGCATAGTAATATGCTTCGTATGCCCTCCTTGTGCGCGAGTCGCGCTAGTGGCCCTCTCGTGTCTAGTTAAATTGGGCTGGTGCTGGCCAAATAGTGTGGCCTCCTTAAGAGTCAACATCTTCATCATCTCACACTTCTCCTTCTCTTTCTTTCTTTCTTTCTCCTCTTCTTCTTACCTTTTTTTTTTTTTGAGGTACCGTATTCTCCCGGATAAAACACCCCCCCGTAATTGTACACCCCCGGGTAGCTTATACGGGGTGGGTGTTGTATCCGACCCCGTTAGTACTATACCCCCCTTTTTGGGGTGATTCTCTATAACACCCCCCGTTTCTTATAGATTCCTATTATAGCTGTTATCGAGTCCGATTCCTTACGGGAGGATATCGCGAAAATCACTCCCTAGAAGAAATTTTGCATGTACTTTTACTTAGAATCAGCCGAGATATCCCCCCTCCCACAATCTCGCTGTCGCCACGCTGGTGAATCCCAAAATCTCGCTGTCGCCACGCTGGCGAATCTTCCACTGCAAGTGGTCCAAGAGGTGAAGTGGCCCAAGTGGCTCACGTGGCCCACAATATCCTCGTACTCGGTTTTGCGGCATTGATCAACAATCTTGAAGTGAAGTCAGACGCCTAATTTTGTTTCACATCTTTTCTGTTTTATAAAAAATATACCATATCATAAGACCCGGGTATTATATAGGATTTTCCTTTGAGGAGACCCCCCCCATTTTTTTCCAGTGGTTTTCATAATACCCTAGGGTGTTTTATCCGGGAGAATACGGTACCTCAACCGCTTAGGCCTCACTCTCCGAGGGCTGCTTGCTTCAATGATCCAGGTTCCAATATTTAAAATCTCATTCATTAAGCCACACATAAACGATTATCCACATTACTTGCCACTCCGGCCCATATTTCATGCTTTAACGCGCATACAACTCATGATTGCCACCCATGGCTAAGTCCTAGGACTCCTAGTCCTACTCCCTTCCTTAGGGGTCGGCCGGCGGCCGTTCTACTCACCCCGCAGGGTCTGGCCAGCGGCCTAGGCACACCATGTTGCCCATGCAACGTGCTCTCGGTGCCCCAAGTGGTTTCCCTCTCATAGGGTCACGCCACCAGCGCAGGTCCTTGGTGTGAAGAAATGAGGAATGAATGAACTAGCAAGCAGGTGGGTACAAGTAGGAAAACCTAAAAGTGTTGTACCCCATATTGTCTACCCCGCTACAGCCTATACAGACTATAGCATATGAGTTTGACACTTGGGGCCCCCGCCCATTATCGGGGCACACATTGGCCATGTGGCCGGGCTGTCCGCACTTGAAGCAGGTTCCACGAAAGCTCCTGGTGTTGTTGTCCATTGGTGGACCACGTTTGTTGCCAAATGCACCGGTTCCTCGCCCTCCACCTCGTGCGGCGCGGCCGAGGTTGCCTAGGGCGCGTTCCATGGCCGCAACGTCCGCCATGGCTTGCTTGAATGGGCGCGAGGTGAATAGGCTCTTCTCTTCATACATCTTGAACCGGTTAGCGACGCGGAAATTCGTGTAATCGGCGACGTGGAGAAGCTTGAAACGATTATTGATGAGCGAGAGCGCCTCCTCGAGGAGTTCGATGGCTCTTGCCGTTTCGTTGAGCCGCATTTTCTGCTCCGCATGCATCAGGTAGGCGCGCAGGTCCTCAAGGAGCTCGGCTTCACAAACAGCAGCGTTGTTGAATGAAGATGCGGTGAGGTTAGGGTGGAGGTAGGGAGAGTGGGGAGGTGCTCGGTGGTTGAAAAAAATGCATTATCGTCGGAAGTGTCGCTGTCGGCGAGATTTTCTGGGGACCGGGGTGGCTTTGGCAGTGGTGCCCTCGGCGCGTGCGATTTTTGCTGTGCTAGCGCGTTTCACAGTCTCCCTTTTTTCCTTCGCGCTTTTAGCAGAAATTGACGTTTCGTTTGGTGTAGCGTTGGTTTCCGTAACGGTGGGGGCTTGCTGCTGTAACAGGGACAACAGCTGCTGCAGTTGGGCTGATGTGAAGACAGGCGAGGCCACAGGCGCGTCAGGGCCCACGTGCGCCTGAGGCCTCGCGTCAGGCGCGTGTGCCTGCCTGCGGCGCTGACGCTGATGGGGGGTGCCGGTCGCGCTGGCCGGCGTTGACTTGGCGCCCTCGTTGACTGCCGGCGCCTCACGCCCCTCAGGGGCCACTTGCGCTCGAGGCACCCCAAGGGCGCGTGCCCCAGCGACGTCGGACAGCAGAATGTCGACGGCGGTCGGGGTCGACTCCTCGTTGTCTGCCCGACGCTTGTTCCGGCGTTCGCCCGCGGTTCCCGGGTAATATTTCCGTCGTCGGGACGAATTGAAGCGTTGGCGTTGTCACCGTTCTCGCCGTTAAGTGCCATAGTAGCCGCGTTAAGAGCAAAAATGTCCGAAAGGAGTGTGGACGGGGACTGGAAACAAGGTAGTGACTTCTACGTTGCCAGCTTGGAATTGGGAACTCGGAAACTAGGCTAAGCCGTTTGAAAATGAAAGACGTGGGTGGAGGGAAATGACCTCCAGCCCACGTTTTGTACTCCAAAATGGGCGTTTAGCTTGGTTCGCCGATGACCATTACTACATTACAAGCCGCTTCGCTTTCAAAATACAGAATTTTGAAAAGGGTTACATCTATTAAAAATAATCATGTTGGGCATTGACATTAGAATTTTTTCCCAAACGTTGAACCACCACCTCATCGTGGTGTTCGGGTGAACATCAGGGCAACAGTCCTGATGGCCAAGAGAGGTTTCATTGATATTAGGTTGTTGTACCTAATTGACTGACACTCTTTGAGCTTATCTTTACTCCCGAAGTCTGCTTGACCTCTGTTTTGCTCGCGTCGTAAAGCAAAATATCACGCAGCTAAATATCAGTGCTGAAACTCAACTCTATCCATACGCAGAATGCTGAAACATTTACGATATGCCATTTTGTTATGCTCATCCCCCTTCACCTCTCCCAATCAGTCCAAACATAGAATATCTCATTTTTCTAACCTTCTTCCCCTTCTACCTGCCCTCTCTTGTTTCACATTCACTCGCCTCTTTCCCCTCCTTCCCTCCCCAACCCCACTCCTCCTCTCCCGATAAGACCATCACCCCCTCTCTCGACTCACTGCTCAGAAGAGTCAACGCAAAGCTCGTTGCTGACGTCAGAGACGGGATCCTTGCTGACCTAGCAGTTTCAGAAGCTGCGTTGTGATTGATAGGGCGGTGGTTCAATCTGCAGCAACATCTGCTTTTCTACATAACAAGCTGCTGAATTATTGTAGCATGAATCCGGAGAGCACAATTGAGGTAGTTATAATAGATGTTGTCGGCTTGACTTTCCTTGGTTAAAGCTTCTATACGGTCCTAGATCAAGAAATTTGTGTTGGTAACCCATGCCTGGACAACATGGTATGCATTGAACCATGCGAACCTAGTACGGTAGCTCTCCATATCTATCATATTGACTTCATTTATTTATGTGATACTTATAGGCATTCTGTAACAACGTACAAGACAGACACGTAATCTCTGCCACAATATGTACAGGATCACCACAAAACGCCGTACTTTTTACCAGAGCCTAGACATCAGGGACTGCAGTTACTCAAAGCATGACTAAGAGCTGCTTTCGAGGAGCCTCAAACAGATGAAACTCACGGCCTGCCATCCAACGAACTACCAGACACACTACCAACGCTTACATCCAGGACAGCAGTCACAATGGTTTAGGTATCCTGCCCTTCAAAAACAGATCTACCAGTATATACAAAAGACTTCAACCTATACCAACAAGGATGCTCCAAGTTCAACCAAACAGCAGCACATGACATGACATAGCTGATTCTTAGAACCTGCCCCAGCAAACATCCTCAGCCACACAACAATACAAGGAACTGCTGCTGCTCTGGCCTCAGCTGCACCTCATGGTAACGGCCTCGGCCTTGTGTAAAATTCAATGCCGTATTTCTTTGGAGGTACAGGTCAAGGTTGTGCCTCTGCCTCTGCCTGTGCCTGTGGCTGAGGTTGTGGCTGTCTCTCTGGCTAGGGTATCGGCCTCGTGTAAAATTCGGTGCCATATGTCTTCGGAGGTACATGTCGAAGTTGTGCCTGTCCCTGTGGCTATGCCTCTGCCTGTGCCTCTACCTGCTGTCCCTGTGCCAGTGCCTCTGCATGATGTGCCTGTGCCTCTGCCTGCTATGCCTGTGCCTGAACCTGCTGCCCCTGTGCCAGTGCCTCAGGTTGCCCCTATGCCAGTGCCTCAGGTTGCCCCTATGAGCAGCACGGGTGCGATCAGACTCAGGCTCTGGGACGGTAGGCAGAGAAGATGCAGGAGGAGACGGCAGGGGAATACGCTGCGGAGGAGAGGAAGGACGGCGGACTACGAGGTCGGTGCCAGGGACAGCCAGCTGACGCGGACGAGGAACACTACGACCGGAACGACATGAACGGACAGGCGAGACAGGACGCGACGCAGGCTCATGACGCTCAGTAAGACCCCCTGTCTGCTCAGTGTAAGGAGAAGGAGCAGGCAGCGGTGAGCCAGGCTGTAACGGAAGACCAGTAGACAAAGGGAGACTAAGAACCTGGCGAAGCACAGAGTCAGGCAGTGGCTGAGACGACGAAGACGGTGGAGCAAAGAACAGGCGCGGCTGTGCAGTGCCACCAGCACCAGCAGCTTTAGTACCCCCAGCAGCTCCAGCACCTCCAGCAGCTCCAAAACCCTAAGCGCCAGCTCCTCCAGAACTAGCTCCACCAGCAGCAGCACCCCCAGAACCGGCACCTCCAGTCCCAGGGTCTCCAGCCTCAGTGGCTCCAGCAGCAGCACCCCCAGACCCAGGGTCTCCAGCAGTAGCACCCTCAGGCTCAGCAACTCCAACCCCAGCAGCTCCAGTACCTCCAGTACGAGCACCTCCGGGACCAGCACCACTCCCAGCTCCAGTGACGTTAGCAGAAGTACCTCCAGCGGCAGAGCCTCGAGCTCCAGAAGCGCGACCCTGACGTCGACCGTACCAGTCGTGCAGCTGCTGTGAGGTGAGAGGCACATGCGGATGAAGGCGGCTACTCCAAGGAGACCGCGCAACAGCAGAATCAGAACCCTCAGCGCCAGCACCCGCAGCAGCTCCAGAACCTCCAGCTCCAGCGCCACCAGTGCCAGCACCTCCAACAGCTCCAGAACCTCCAGCGCCAGCATCCGCAGCAGCTCCAGAACCTCCAGCTCCAGCGCCACCAGCAGTAGCACCCCCAGAACCGGCACCTCCAGCTCCAAGGCCTCCAGTAGAAACAACTCCAGTAGCAGAGTCACCAGCTCCAGCGCCTCCCGCAGCAGGGCCCCGAGCTCCAGCAGCTCGACCCTGACGTCTAACGTACCACTCACGCAGCTGCTGTGGGGAGAGAGGGAGACGACGACGAGAGTGCAGCGGCGAGGCACCAGCGGAGCGACTACGGAGACGGCCGCTCCAGGGAGACTACTCACCAGACGCCTCAGCGCCCCCAGGTGCAGCACCCCCAGACTCAGTACCCCCAGGCTCAGCACCCCCAGACTCCTCACGCCCAAGCGCAGCACCTCCAGGCTCCGCACCCCCAGGCTCAGCACCCCCAGGCTTGTTATAGTCACAATAGGCTTGAATGTGCCTAAAACGAAAGATAGAGCGCACAGACGGATTTCTGCACAGCGGCTTCAAACGTTGATAGCGTTCTGCTCACAGCTGCAAATGACTTGATTCAAATTGGATCTGGAGCGTCTTCACGTCGTCTACAATTAGCAATTTAGATTGCACGATTTGATAAAGAATTGACGACACAGCGTCGGTTTGAACGAACGGTACTATGGCAGCCACTATAGTCTTAGAACACAAGATAGGAAGAGTTACGAGTTGGGAATGACTCCCAGCTCCTACAAACCCCAAGAGCCGAGGTACAGTGATGTGGAACAGTGCCACACTGTCCCCAACCACGAAGGGTCTCGAAACTACCCTTCACTAGGGCCTACACCAAGTGAAATGTTACACTACACAAAGTAATGTAACTATCTTCAATATCTTGAGGTGCACCCTTTTGGCGAGCTTCGAAATCACTTGAGGCTTGACACCAAGGCTCGGGCTCTTCATCACAAACTCATCCTTGAGTTCTTGATGGGTCTGCTGCACACACCTGCGACACGCTGAACGTTCGACACAGGACAAAATAGAAACCGCGCACGACAAAATAGAAACCGCGCGCGAGACACAAACGACCGCGTAACACGCGTCTAGCGATAACTCGCTATTGACTCGACACACACACTCGACATCATGACTCAACATTCACACACAATTATAAGCATGAAATATATATTATCCCATGCCCTCATACCATTCCATACACACACACATTCACGCACACGGACAACAAGCCGAGTGCAAACCGTAGGGTTGCACCAACAAACTCCCCCTCGGATTGTTGGCCTTAGGATATGTTGCTCTCTCAGTTCAGAGCCATCCCAGCCAGCTTGCAACACTTCCAATGCTGCTGCTCCACCAGCCTCTTGGTCATCATGTCAGCCGGCTGCCCCGTGGTCTTCACGTAGCGCAACTCAACTTCACCCGCGGTTACCATGCTCCTCGTCCAATGCCACTTCACCCTCATGTGCTTCGTGAGTCCATGCAACACAGGGTTCTTAGCAAGAGCAATGGCACCCTGGCTGTCACAGTACAGTGGGGTAGGTCCTTGCTGCTCCTCCCCCAATTCAGCCAACAAACGCCGCTGCCACACAATCTCCCGTACGGCACGGAAGAGTGCCATGTACTCGGACTCCACCGAGCTCAAAGCTTGGTCAACCTGCTTCTTGCTCTCCCAAGCAGTTGGGCCTCCACCAACACAGCATATGAAGCCTCCCACACTTGTCATGTCCTCTGGTTCTGATGCATATGAAGCATCCGAGTAGGCGGTGAGGAACAAACGCCCGGGTTCAACACCATCCGCGCCCTTTTGGCGCCTTTGTGCCGCCGCCGAGTATTGCAGCCCAACGGTCGGTGTTTGGCCAAGATACTTGGCCACCCTCATTCCAGCTGCTACCTGCTCCTCATTAGGGCATTGCACAACCCTAGCCAGCTGCCCGGTAGCAAACGCGACGTCCGGTCGGGTGTTTACCGCCGCATACATGAGGCTGCCCACCAACGAGTGAAATCGGCGCCTCTCCTCTTCACCAACGCTCTCCTCCTCTGGTCCCTTCACACACTTGAACCCAGAGGGAAAGGGTGTAGCCACATGGCCTTCACTCTGCCCAAATTTGGCAGCCAATGCCTCCAGGTACTTTCGTTGATGCACCCGCATGCACCGCTTCTCCACATCTCGTTCGATGTGGAGCCCAAGGTAGAAGCTCACGTCACCAAGGGCCTTGCACTTGAACTTGTCTTGAAGCTTCAGCATCACCTCCTTCACAAGGTCAGAAGAGGGTGAGAAAATGAGGATGTCATCCACATAAACCACCATGAAACTCCTCTGCTCCCCCTCGCCAAGCATGAACAAGGAGTGATCGGCCGTTGAGGGAGTGAAGCCGATCCCCTCCAACACTTCGCGCAGCTTCATGTACCATTGCCTAGGGGCCTGCTTCAGCCCATAGAGGGCCTTCTTCAGCTTCCACACTCTGCCACTACCATCATCAAACCCCTCTGGCTGCGCCATAAAAATCTCCTCCTCAAGGATGCCGTTAAGGAATGCCGTTACGATGTCCATTTGCTTTACTACCCATCCTTTGATGGCGGCTCCCGCGAATAGGGTTCGCAGCGTCGTCGGCTTCACCACAGGGGCAAACAGCTCCTTGAAGTCCACCTTCTCCTTCTTCTGGTACCCCTTGGCTACAAGCCTAGACTTGTAGCGCTCGATCTTGCCGTCGGCATCCGACTTGATTTGGAAGAGCCACTTGGACGTTATCGCCGTACGCCCCTCCGGTAGCTCCACCAATTCAAACGTGTCATTCTCCTCGATGCTCTTCAGCTCACTCTCCATGGCCTTCTTCCACTCCTCAGCATCACTACTCTCCAAAGCCTCCTTGAGAGTTGCTGGTTCTCCCGGCATCTCCACCGGAGAGAAGAACGCGAAGGCACACTCCTCGTAGTCACTCTCCTCGTCGTCTCCGACCATCATTGCCGCTCCGGCCAGGGCTGTCTTGCCCTGCTTTCCCGGCGCATCATAGGTCAGCCTATTAGGGGGTTGAACTCTCCTCTTCCCCCTTCCTTCCTCCTCAGCTGCAGGGACTTGAAGGCCTTGGCGTTGCTGCGGTGTGGCTCGAATCCGTGGAGCACTCGTAGTACGGGAAGGGAGTGACGGTGCACGCTCGCTCACTTGCTGCACCTCCTCCTCTTCTTCCTCTGCATCATTGGCCTCCTCTCCCCTATTCACAAGGGAGGATTGCCTTGTGGTTGTGCTGCCGCTGCTCAGCTCCAAAGGCAGCTCCACATGCTCCAAACCGGAACTCTTCACCTCCCCAAACCGCACGCCTATCTTCGCCTCATTCTCCGCCTTCCAATCCTTGTACATGAAGTTCTCCATGAACTTGCAGTCCCTGCTCACCAAGAACTTCTTGGTGAATGGGTCCCAAAGAAGCCATCCCTTGCTGTTTTGAGCCATGCCCAAGTGCACGGCCCACACCGCCTTGGCACCAAGCTTGTTGTGCCGAAGATGCTTAGGCACGAGCGCCATGCACATGCACCCGAACACCCGAAGCATATCCACCTTTGGCTTCCTTCCTAGCCACTCCACATAGGGCACCCATTTGTCTGCTCCCACATGAGTCAAGGCTCTGTTCTTGGCCACACACGCGCTCCGCACCGCATCAGGCCAGAAATAGTCGGGTAGCCCGGCTTCAATGAGCAACCCGCGTGCCGCCTCCGTGATTGTGCGGTTCGCTCGCTCGGCGATGCCGTTCATTGCAGGGGAGTATGGCATGGTGAGGGAGTGCCGAATACCATTCTTCTTCAGCCACAACCCAAACTCCTTGCTCAGGAACTCTCCCCCTCGATCGGTGCGGATTGACTTGACTAGACGGTCTTGTTGCCGCTCCACCATCGGGAACCAATCCGTCTTCAACGTTTCAGCCACGTCGCTCTTCTTGGCCAGCACGTACACCCAACTCATGCGGGTGTAGACGTCGACAATGGTGAGAAAATACTCAGCTCCAGCAGCTCCAAGCTTCAGGGGGCCCACCACGTCCATCACCACCTCATCAAGCGGTGCCTTTGCCGTTGCCTCCGAACTAGGGAACGGAAACCGGGTGAACTTGGCTTGAATGCACGTCGGGCAGCCAAGCACCTCATCGGGCTCCCCCTTTACACGTATGCCAGCAACCATCTCATTCTTCACTAGCTGCTGCAAGATGGGCAGGGCCACATGCCCCATGCGCCGATGCAAGGTGAGCCAATCACACTCCCCCGTAGCCGAAGTTGGATTGGAGAATGCCGCACTCGCAATAGCGCCCCACATACTCTCTCCGTAGTCCTCCTCCGCTGCTGCCTCTGGGTTCTCCTCACCCTTTTGCTGCTCCTTGGTTGCTGCACCACTCTCCTTAGGTTCACTGAACTTGCTGGTCCCTCCAGGTTTGCTCTTCTTGAGCTCATTCTCCTTAGCGCGACCGTTCGCGCCATCGTCGCTACCGACCGCTCCATCCTTGGTGCTGATGCTTGCTGCCACTTGCCTCTCCTTAGGCATAGGGACCACTGGAATCTGCCACATCTCGTTGTAGACATCCCTGTCCTCATGAAGGTCCCAAAGAATTCGATCGCCAAGCCTTGCGGTGTAGGTCTTGGCTCCCTTCGAGTTCGTGTCCATGCCGGCCTTTGCCAACCGCCGCACGGAAATCAGGTTTGCAGCAAGGCTGGGCACCCAAAGCACGTTCTTGAGGCCCACCATCTTCCCATCAGCACCCTTGAACATGGCCTTGCCCATGCCTTTCACCTCTGCTCGCTGCCCCAAAGCCGATGTGACATGCTTCACCGGTGACGGCTCGAGTTCGGTGAGCAAGTCCGGGCGAGGTGTCATGCTATAGGTAGCGCCACTATCAATCACCCAATAGTCCAGGGGGTGTAGGGTCACCTTCCCCACAGCTGCTGGCTCCTCAAAGCCTTCATCCTTCTCTGGACCAGCCGGTACTTGCGTCGACACGAAGTAGAATAGACCCGGGTATCGATCGTCGCTCGGGTCCTTGTCGTTGTCTCCGCTCTTCATGTTTGCAGCTCCGCCACCGCGACCGCCACGGCCTCCACGGCCTCGTCCTCTCCCTCCTCCTGCTCCTCTACCCTCTTGGCCTTGAGCAGGGGTCCAACCATCAGGGAGTTTGTAGCAGTCGCGCCACATGTGTCCGCTCTTGTGGCAATAGTGACACTCGCCGTCGAATCGGCCGCGACCGCGTCCGTAGCTCTTGTCGTCGCTGCCGTAACCGCCACTCCCGCGGCCTCCGCCGAAGTTGCTGCCACCAAACCTTCCTCCCCCTCGTCCTCTGCCTCTTCCTCGACCATATCCACGGCCGATGCTCGCTGCCCCAGCGCCATCCGCACTCGCCAACTCACGGCGGCGGAAATCCTCTTGAAGGATAGCTCGCTTCACGTCTTCAAGCGAGAGGCGGGGCAAGTCGCGATTAAGGTTGATGATGAGCGAGGACCATGACTCTGGGAGTAAGGCCAGCAACTTGGTCTTCTTTTGGAGCTCACTGTAGTTCAAATCAGCTCCCTCAAGCCGCGTCAATAAGTCGAAGAATTTCTGCACCCCTTCTTCAACCGCTTCGTCTTCTTCAATTCGTAGTGCCGCCATTTGCCGTTCCAACACCACCGCTACCGCCGCTGTTGCAGGAGCATGTACACCCTTGAGAGCAGCCCATGCCTTTGGTCCTTTCTCTGGTTCACGCTGGAATGGCTTGATGTGACGGATCTGACTGCTCCCCAACGCTTGCCCAAGTAAGAGATAGCCTTGTGCGCTCTTCCGCACCCACGGGCTCTTCTCCGGGTCGTTCTCGGGGCGCTTCTCCGTTCCTTCCATCACCTCCAGCAGGTCATAGTGGTCAAAGATGTTCTCCATCTTGAAGGACCATTCAGCAAAGTTGTCACCGTTGAACTTGTCAAGCCCAAACACCCTAGGCTCATCCCTAGGTGGGCCAAGACTTGGTTGCATGGGCGCCATGGCTGAATCACGGGGTTGGCCTTGAGCTTGAGCTTCTCCACTGCCACCAGCACCTCTGCCACCCCTTTCCTCAGGTCCAGACATTGTCGAAACTGCTCCAAGGGGCTCTGATACCACTTGTTATAGTCACAATAGGCTTGAATATGCCTAAAACGAAAGATAGAGAGCACAGACGGATTTCTGCACAGCGGCTTCAAACGTTGATAGCGTTCTGCTCACAGCTGCAAATGACTTGATTCAAATTGGATCTGGAGCGTCTTCAAGTCGTCTACAATTAGCAATTTAGATTGCACGATTTGATAAAGAATTGACGACACAGCGTCGGTTTGAACGAACGGTACTATGGCAGCCACTATAGTCTTAGAACACAAGATAGGAAGAGTTACGAGTTGGGAATGACTCCCAGCTCCTACAAACCCCAAGAGCCGAGGTACAGTGATGTGGAACAGTGCCACACTGTCCCCAACCACGAAGGGTCTCGAAACTACCCTTCACTAGGGCCTACACCAAGTGAAATGTTACACTACACAAAGTAATGTAACTATCTTCAATATCTTGAGGTGCACCCTTTTGGCGAGCTTCGAAATCACTTGAGGCTTGACACCAAGGCTCGGGCTCTTCATCACAAACTCATCCTTGAGTTCTTGATGGGTCTGCTGCACACACCTGCGACACGCTGAACGTTCGACACAGGACAAAATAGAAACCGCGCACGACAAAATAGAAACCGCGCGCGAGACACAAACGACCGCGTAACACGCGTCTAGCGATAACTCGCTATTGACTCGACACACACACTCGACATCATGACTCAACATTCACACACAATTATAAGCATGAAATATATATTATCCCATGCCCTCATACCATTCCATACACACACACATTCACGCACACGGACAACAAGCCGAGTGCAAACCGTAGGGTTGCACCAACAAGGCTCAGCACCCCCAGGCTCCGCACCCCCTAGGCTTAGCACCCCCAGGCTCCGCACCCCCAGGCTCAGCACCCCCAGAAGTAGCACCCCGAGCAGGACCACCCTCAGCAGGACCTGAGTCACCAATGACCTCAACCGGCGCAGTCAAGGGAGGAGGGTCTACCTGAGACACACCTGAAGGAGCAGGACCGGGAGCGGGGAAAGGGTCTACCTGGGGAGCACCTGGAGCGAGGAAGAGCGGCGGGGGGGGGGGGAGAGGGGCAGTGCGGTAGGGGAAGAGACGGTAAAAGGAAACTGACTCGTCGAACGTGACGTCCTGAGAGGAGAAGACACGGCGCGAGGTGGGGTGGTAAAACTGCCAACTAGGCGCGTCAGGGACAAAGCCAAGGAAGACACAGGGAACAGCGCGGGCGGAAAGCTTTTCCGCGGTGGTATCGCGGACAAAGGCAGGAGAACCCCAGACCCGGAACACCGACGCATCGCCAACCTCCCCCGTCCACCGCAGTGTGGGCGAGGTCTCCGGCAAGGAGACCCGGGGCCAGAGGTTGAGCTGATGCGCGGCGTAGCGGACCGCAAACGGCCACAGAAAATGGGGGGCTGCCGCATGGACCATGGAGGTACGAGCGACCTCCATGACCAAGCCAATGCGGCACTCAGCAACCCCATTCTGCTGCGGAGAGGCCGGAAGCATGAACGTCTGGCGAATGCCCTCCCCACGAAAAAGCTCTGCAGAAGGTCGGAGGAAAACTCCCCACCTCTGTCAGAGTGCAGACGCAGGACGAGAAACTCTGTCCCGAACCGCTCGCGGAGCTGGAGACGGGCAGCGCGGATCCAAGGGATCAAAAGATCAGGGACCTCACCCTTGGTGCGCAAGGGGAAGACGGTGGTGTAACGCGGGTAGTCGTCAACAACCAGCAGGAAGTACCGCTCGCGGTCCTGCCCACTGACGCGGGCTGGGCCCCACACGTCCATGTGCAGGGTCTGCAGGGGAGCAGTCATCGGGGGAAACGAGGAGGAGTGAGGAGCGGCGCGCTGCCGCCCCTCGACACAGGGAAGACAGGGAGGAGCAGGCGAGGGTGGGAGGGGAGGGAGAACCTTGGGAAGACCAGAGACAAGGACACGGCGGTGCATGCTACGAAGGCGCTGCACCGAGGGGTGACCAAGGCGGTGGTGCCAAAGGAGGGTCTGGTGCGACAAAGCGCGATACGAGTAGGGGGCCGCTAGCTGACCTGACGCAGATGCAGACGCAGCGACCTGAGGGGACACAGTAGTCAGTATGTACAGACTCGAGCCAGGTGCACGGGTAAACGTGGCGAGGTGCCGGCGCGTCTGGGAGCAAGTACAATGTGTCACGCGCTGACCTCCAGGAGTGAACTTGTCAACCCACTGGTCCTGGAGGTCAGCACCACTCACCAAGTTCGTAGAGAACGAGGGGAGGTGAAGACCTGACAGGGAGCCAGACGGGACCGCTGGACACGGCAGAACCGTGGAGGAGTGCGCAAGGACCAGACCCCCAGAGGGGTCTGCCAGGGAGACCGCAACCGGTCGACTGAGCGGCGTGAGGGTGGTGCTGTCGTGAAAGAAGGAGCGGGAAGCACCTGAGTCAAGTGTGAAGGTGTACAAGCCCTCAGCAGGCGCAGTACCAGAGAGAGCAGATTCACCAGCACCTGGAGCAGCAGCCTCACCAGCACCTAGAGCAGGAGACGCACGAGCACCTAGAGCAGCAGCCACACCAGCACCTAGAGCAGGAGACGCACTAGCACCTAGAGCAGCAGCCTCATCCGCACCTAGAGCAGCAGGCTCTATACCTGGGTCAGGCGGTACGCACAGGTAACAGGCACGGTCATCACTAGTAGGCAATGCATACATGGAAGTGAGAATAGCATCATAGTCAAGAGCAAAGATGTCTACCCTCTGCCTAAGCAGCTCCAGCCAGGTGGGGAGCTCAGCCTCGTCGCCAAACTCGGTATGCCAGGCGTCGCTCAGACGGGTGAAGCAGCGGGACTGTGTGTGACCAAGCGTCCCGCAAGCCTGACCAGCCCGATCACCTGTGCGAATGACGTACGGGCAACGAACGGTACTCCAAGACCCTCTACTCTGAGCGTACCACTCATGAAGCTGCTTGGGCGTAAGTGTCTTGCGCGGACGCCGCTGCAGCTGCAGCTGGCCACTGGCAGACGCTCCAGACTGACCAGCTCCAGGGCGACAGCTACGACGGCTACCGCCACAACCCCAACTAGCATACCACTCACGAAGCTGCTGGGGCGTGAGAGACTCGCGCGGACGTCGCTGGAGGTGCATCTGGCCATCGCCAGTAGTAGCAGTAGCAGTAGTAGCAGCAGCAGCAGCAGCAGCCTAGCAGTAGTAACAAAAGGAGCAGCAGTAGCAGCAGTAGCAGCGCAGGCAGGGCAGGCGCGGCAGGCAGGCAGGCAGGCAGGCGTGGCAGGCAGGCAGGCAGGCAGGTAGGCAGACAGGCAGGCAGATGGCAAGGCAATGCGCGAACAAGGCAGGTGCTCACCAGTGGTGGGAAGGGCAGGCGCACGACGGCGGCGACGGCGGGGCCGCGACAGCTGCGGCAGAGCAGGTCCGCGACAGCTTCTGCAGGGCGGGGCCGTGACAGCTGCAGGGCGGGGCCGCGACCGCGATAGGAGGCTCCGCGGCAGCTGCTGAAGGGCAGGGCCGCGACGGGGGCAGAAGGCTTCGCGGCAGCTGCTGCAGGGCGGGGCCGCGACCGCGGCAGGAGGCTCCGCGGCAGCTGCTGCAGGGCAGGGTCGCGACGGCGGCAGGAGGCTCCGCGGCAGCTGCTGCAGGGCGGGGCCGCGACCGCGGCAGGAGGCTCCACGGCACTTGCTGCAGGGCAGGGCCGCGACGGCGGCAAAAGGCTCCGCGGCAGCTGCTGCAGGGCGGGGCTGCGACTGTGGCAGGGCACTCCGCGGCAGCTGCTGTAGGAGCGACGGCGGCAGTCAGGCAGAGGCGGCGTCCAGGGGGGGGGGGGGGGGGGGGGGGGGGGGGGGGTGGGCGGGGCGCCGCGACGAACCGGGGCAGCCGCGGCGAGCGAGGCTGCAGCGCGCTACGCGAGCTGCGGGCCCGGCGCGCAAAGCCGCAGCGGGCTGCGCGAGGACGGCAGCCGCGGCGCGTGGGGCTGCAGCGCGACGCGCGGGCAGCGGACGCGACGCGCGGGGCTGCAGCGCGACGCGCGTGCAGCGGATGCGACGCGCGGGCAGCGGGCGCGACGTGCGGGGCGTTGACCTGGCCTGACACGTCAGCGACCTGGCGGGGCGGCGCTCTGGCCTGACGGGCCTGCAGGGGCGGCTCGCGGGCCTGACGGGCCTGCAGGGGCAGCTCGCCGGCCTGACGGACCTGCAGGGGCGGCGCGCGGGCCTAGGGCAGCAGTAGGCAGCGCGAGGGCTGCAGGACGGTGCGCGCAGCGCAGCACGTCACAAGGCAAGGCAGGCAGGGAGGCAGGCGCATGACAACACGTGGGGTAGCACGGTAACCGCAACGGTAGGTGGGCCCGCACGGTAACCTAGTGCTCTGAATCCATGTTAGAATCTAGCAGCAGGAATGATTGAACTATGAAAGAGTTGGGTACAAATATGAAACCCTAAAGTGGGCTGTACCCCATATTGGCTACCCCACTACAGCCTAAACATATATAGCAGATATATCATTTGACAGCGGTGTCAGATATGTGACAAAACCATAACCTCTGAGAGTAAGACAAGGGAAGAGGCAAAAATGGGCAATGGCATTCTAAACGCATACCCTCCTTTCCTAATAAACTGCATGGCAGGAAACGAATAGAACAAGAACAAATACGAACGAGAAGAATACAATCACAAGCATCAAGTAACAGAACCAACTGTGACATACACCCAAAGTTACCACACCAACTTACGGTTCTCGCCATGCATTGCGCTTGAGCGCACAATCTTGAATCGTCCCATCCTGCACAAAAAATCATTGCAATTGATGGTCGTTCATATTAAATGGGATGTTGGCGACCTAAACTCTGCGCCGAGCAAGCAGCCCGGCTGGAGCAGGCTGCCCGGCTGGAGCAGGCTCCCCGGCAGCTAGAGCAGGCTGCCCGGCGGCTGGAGCAGGCTACGCGGCTGGAGCAGGCTGCCCGGCTGGAGCAGTCCGCCGGCGTTCTCGTTGCCCGGCGTCAACTAGGGCCCCACAAACTTAGGAAGAAAGCAAAATGTGGCATGGCCCTGACTCAAGAGTTGACATAAAGACAAAGAAAGGAAATCATTTACCAACGAGAATCAGAAGCCTAAACAATATATGAACAACAAAAATAACAATAAAACGATAGAGATAACCAAAAATAAAACTTAGCTCCACTTACTTTATTGACCTTGTTTCGTTCACGAAGCGCCAAGCGATCAGAACGAGTCGATTTGAATATGATTATTCCAGAGCGTATGCGCCCATTCGCCGATCCTATAGCGATGTCGGCGAATTCCACCTCCCCAAACTCTTCAAACATATGCGAATCAACAAATGCTACTTCAGGTTCACATAACACTCAACAAAGAATAACGCTTAAAAAAAAAAACAAGAGATAAAAATGATAGCCCAAATCAATGTTCATCAACCTAATGATATAAACTTTAATTACTGAAATCAACGTTGATTTGAAGAGCTTAGACAACCGCAAAGAGCTTGTGGCTCGCCTTATCAGTGTTGGCGACGGTCAGCACTTGCTCAAATAAACATTCGTGCTTCAAAACCCTGTATCACGCACGTGTGAAGGAGCATCATTGCATAAGAAGAGAATGTGAAGAACCCTGAATGAACTAGCAAGAAGGTGGGTACAAGTAGGAAAACCTAAAAGTGTTGTACCCCATATTGTCTACCCCACTACAGCCTACACAGACTATAGCATATAAGTTTGACACACCCCCATAGGCAAAGTGGGGGAGAACAAGAGGTCACAAGACCAGTCAAGCAAAGCAAAGCAAGCTCAGGGTGGATCACAACGTCACCACACATTCTGAGCACAAGTTCAAGGCCACAAGGCCAGTTCACATGCAAGATCATATATAAAGGTAAACAAGCAAGTGCAGGTATAGATAGATCACAGTACAAGCAAGGTCAAGAAGTGAGCAAGTGAGGCCAAGTAGGCACAAGACCTAGCATCGTACAGAAGCGCTGATGATCACAAGGCGGAAGTGCCTTGGTAAAGATATCAGCAGTGTTGGCCTCAGAGGCCACGTAAGCAGGGCGCAGCTGACCACGCTGCTGCAGCTCACGAGCAAGGAAGTAGCGAAGAGCAATGTGCTTCGTTCTGTGCTCCAGTCTGTGCTCCCGACACAAGGCCAGCATGGCCTTGTTGTCTACGTACAGAACTGGAGGAGAACGAGGCGGCTCTCCTAGGTGAGTCAGCAGGTAGGTGAGCCAGCGTAGCTCCTGTGCAGCCATGGCCCCCGCGTAGATCTCAGCCTCACAGCTGGAGCCGAGAACAGAAGACGAGCAGGTAGACCGCCACGAAACAGAGCCGGAACCAAGGCTGAAGGTGTAACCCTGTGACGACCGCTGCGTAGCCTGGTCGTCAGCCCAAGAAGCGTGTGCGTGACCTGTGAGGACTACTGAACGTCGCCCTCCAAGCACTAGCCCCATGCCCGACGTACTGCACAAGTAGCGCAACACCCTCTTCGCTGCAGCCATGTGCTCTGGTCGGTGTCTCCCAGGAGCAACATAGCGTGCCAAGATGCTTAGAGGGTATGCAAGGTCAGGTCGTGTGCAGGTCATCAGGTACATGAGGCAGCCAACAAGCTCTGGGTACGGGCCACTCGGCTCTACGGACTCATCCGAAGGTAGAGCTGAGAGCGAGTGGCGAGTAGACAGAGGAGTGGTCTGAGGCGAGGAGTACGTGAAGTCGAAGCGCTGAAGGACCTGCTGCACCATGTGTGACTGAGTCAGGGTAATGGTGCGCTGTGCTCTGTCCCGGGTGATCTGCAAGCCAAGGTAGCTGCGCAGTTCACCCAGGTCTGTGCACGTGTGTCTCTTCTGCAGCTCGGACTTCACGTGGGCGAGTCCAGCAATGTCATCAGTGGCAAAGACCAAGTCGTCGACGTACACGAGGATGTAGAACGGCGGCAAAGAGGTGTCGGTGCGCGGAAACAGCGACAGGTCTGCAGTAGAAGGAGCAAACCCAAGAGCCGCAAGTGTAGTCCTCAGTGTGTCGTGCCACTCACGGGGCGCCTGGCGGAGACCGTAGACTGGCCGCCGGAGGCTCCACTGGGTACCAGGGGGAAACGACCCAGTGAAGCCAGGTGGGCGGCGCAGCCAGATCTCCTCGTGCAGGCTGCCCTGCAGGAAAGCTGTGCTGAAGTCAAGAGAGTGAAGCTCGTAGTCGCGCTGAGTGGCTATTTGCAGCAGCACCCGAAGAGTGGTCATCTTCGGGGTGGGAGAGAAGGTCTGAAAGTAGTCAACTCCCTGCCGCTGACTGAAGCCTCGAGCCACGTAACGCGCCTTGAAGACAGGCGGAGAACCTGGCGGCCGCTTCACCCTGAAAATCCACATGCTACTGACGATGTTCGCCCCAGGTGGGGGAACCTCGTCGACGTAGGTGCCTGTGGACTTCCAGGAAGCCATCTCTGCGTCCATGGCTGACTGCCACTGAGAGGAGTAGGGACCCTCGATCGCCTCAGCGAACGATCGAGGAGTCGGGATGTCTGGTGCATCCGGGTCTCCCTCAGGGGCAATCAGCGTGGACACGAGATGAGGCAAAGCAGCAGCAAAACACTGGAACTCCTCCTGCCTGTCCTCAAGGACGTCTGTGCCTAGAGCACACTCACCCCCGACGGACGGAGGACAGACAGACTCAGACTCAGCAACAAGACTAGCAGCGTAGTCTAGACGACAGCGAGCAGCAAAGTCGACAAGCTCAGCAACCAAGGCAGACGCAGCAGTGGACTCAAAGGAAGGGTCAGTGACAACAGTAGCCAGGAGACGCGTGACAGTAGGACTGGCAGCACGAAGAGAGTCAGACTTCGGGTCAGCAAGAACAGGAAGCGAGGACTCTGGAGGAGACGGCAACGGGACACGCAGAGGAGCAGTGGAAGGACGCAGTGCGATCTGGTGTGTGCCTGGGACTGCAGGAGGACGCGAACGCGGAGCACGACTACTAGTGCGAGCAGCACGAACAGGCGACGCAGGACGAGACGCAGGCTCACGACGCTCAGCAAGACCTCCAGTAGGACCAGTGTAGGGAGAAGGAGCAGGTAGGGGGGAGGCGGGCTGTAACTGTGACCGCGACTGGACAGGCTGTGGACACTCTAAGGGAGGAGCAGTACCAGTAGAGGGCGGGAGACCAAGAACCTGCTCAAGGAGCGGAACGAAGTACGGCCGCGGCCGCGCAGCGCCTCCACAACCAGCAAGGACAGCACCAGTACCCCCAGCGGAAGCACCAGCGCCAGCAGCACCTCCAGCTCCAACAGCGCCAACTCCAGCACCCTTAGAAACACCAGCGCCAGCAGTACCTCTAGCGCCAACACCCCCAGCAGCTCCAGCTCCAGCAGCTCCAGCTCCAGCAGCACCAACTCCAGTAGGACCGTCAGCTCCAGCAGCCTCAGCAGCACCCCCAGGCCCAGCAGCTCCAGTACCGCCAGTACGAGCACCTCCAGGACCAGTGGCTCCAGTAACTCCAATGCCGACCCCAGGGTCAGCAGTAACAGCAGCACCTCCAGCTCCAGCAGCACGGCTCCAGCGCCGGGCAAACCACTCGCGCAGCTCCTGTGGAGAGGGTAGCTCCCGCCTCGACGAAGCACCCCCAGGCTCAGCACCCCCAGGCTCCGTACCTCCAGGTTCCGCACCCCCAGGCTCCGCACCCCCAGGCTCAGCACCCCCAGGCCCCGTACCCCCAGGCTCTGCACCCCCAGGCCCAGCACCCCCAGACTCAGCACCCCCAGGCTCAGCACCCCCAGACTCAGCACCCCCAGGCTCAGCACCCCTAGCAGTACCAGAGTCAAGAGCTACCTCGACAGGCTCGACTGCGTCTACCTGGGACACACCTGACGGGGCAGGACCCTGAGGAGGGGGTCTACGGGGGGGGGAACTGGCGCAAGGAAGAGCGGCGGCGGGGGGAGGGGCGCAATGCAGTAGGGGAAGAGACGGTAGTAAGGAACCGACTCGTCAAACGTGACGTCCTAGGAGGACAGAACACGGCGCGAGGTGAGGTGGTAAAACTGCTAACCAGGCGCGTCAGGGGGGAAGCCAAGGAAGACGCAGGGAACCGCACGGGGGGACAGCTTGTCCGCAGACAAGTCGCGGACAAACGCCCGAGATCCCCAGACACGAAACGCAGACGCATCGCCAACCTTCCCCGTCCACCGCAAGGTAAGGGAGGTCTCTGGCAAGGAGACCCGGGGCTGAAGGTTGATCTGATGCGCTGCGTACCGAACCGCAAACGGCCACAGAAAATGGGGAGCAGCCGCATGGATCATGGACGTACGAGCGACGTCCATGACCATGCCAATGCGGCGCTCAGCAATCCCATTTTGCTGTGGAGAGGCCGGAAGCGTGAAGGTCTGGCGGATGCCCTGTGCATGACAGAAGGCTCCCAGAAGGGCAGAGGAAAACTCCCCGCCTCTGTCAGAGTGCAGACGCAGAACAGGAAAGTCCGAGCCGAAACTCTCTCTGAGCTGGAGACGAGCCGCGCGGATCCAGTCGATCAACACCTCAGTGACGTCACCCTTGCTGCGCAAGGGGAACACCGTGGTGTAACGCGAGTAGTCGTCAACCACCAACAGGAAGTAACGCTCGTGACCCTGGCCACGGACGCAGGCGGGGCCCCACACGTCCATGTGAAGAGTCTGCAGCGGAGCCTCTGTCGGAGGAAACTCGGAGGAGTGAGGGGCGGCGCGCTGCCGCCCCTCGACGCAGGGAACGCAGGTAGGAGCAGGCCCCGGAGGGAGGGGAGGGAGGGACCGGGGGAGACCAGAGACAAGGTAACGGGAGGCCATGCCTCGGAGACGAGGCAGGGAGGGGTGACCAAGGCGGTGGTGCCAGAGGAGAGTCTGGTGGGACAGGAGACGACACGAGCAGGGAGCAGACTCAGGACCAGACCTGGACGCTGCAGCAAACACCTGACCCGACGCAGCTACCTGACCCGACTCAGCAACCGGAGGAGACTCAGTAGTCAGTGTGTACAGGCTCGACCCCGGCTGACGGGTAAACGTGGCCAAGTGTCGGCCCGTCCGAGCACACGTACAGTGGGTCACCCGCTGACTCGCAGGAGTGAACTGGTCAACCCCCCCATCCTGTAGATCAGCACCACTCACCAAGTTCGTAGAGAATGAGGGGAGGTAGAGACCTGACAGGGTGCCAGAGGGGGCTGCCGGACACGGTAAGACAGTGGAGAAGTGTGCAAGGACAGGACCCCCAGAGGGGTCCGCCAGGGAGACCGCAACCGGCAGATTAAGCGGCGTAAGCGTGGTGCGGTCTCGAAAGAAGGAGCGGGAAGCACCCGAGTCAAGGGTGAAGGTGTGTAAGGCCTTTGCCAACGTGGTACCTGAGAGAGCAGACTCACCAGCACCTGGGGCAGCAGACGCACTAGCACCTAGAGCAGCAGCCTCACCAGCACCTAGAGCAGCAGCCTCAATGCCCGGGTCAGGCGGAACACACAGGTAACAATCACCCTCATCACTAGTAGACACAACATACATGGCAGCAAGAATGGCATCATAATCGAGATCAAAGACAGCAACCCCCGACCTAAGCAGCTCGCCCCAGCGAGGGATCTCAGTGGCGTTCAGGGAACTGGAGACGCCAAGCGTCCGTCAGCCGGCCGAAGCAGCGCTGGGTGGTGTGCGGGCTACCGCACGGCGCACCAGTGCGGTCGCCAGTACGCAAGACGTAGGCACAAGGACCAGCACCCCCACCCCGTTGACGCGCAGAGTACCACTCACGAAGCTGCTGGGGGGGCGGGGTCTCACGAGTGCGCTGCTGCTGCTGGCGCTGACCACCACTGAAGCCGCCCCGCTGCGCAGAGCCACCCCGACTAGCTCCACCTCCTCCGCCGCCACCTCCGCCACCGCCGCCACCGCCTCCTCCTCCGCTCCCACCGCCACCGCCGCCGCCGCCTCCGCCTCCACCGCCGCCACCGAAGCCCCCACCCCTGCCACCACTCCCACCACCACCCCCACTCCCTCCGCCTACTCCACCGCCACCTCCACCGCCCCCGCCAGCCCCTCCAGCGCCCTTGCCTCCCTTGCCCTTGCCGGTGCGGCGTCGCCCGCTAGGGGCAGACGCAGCGCCGACCGACTCGGTGCCAACGAAGTCGACGGCACCAGCAGAGGCAACAGAGGGCAAAAGGGGGGAGGGGGAGCACCCCTCAAAGACGGGGGCACGAGGGTCACCACGAGAGGCTCCTACAGCGACTATACTCTTCTCAGCTGCTAGGAGGAGCTCCTCGAGGAGGTCAACGGTGAGTGTGGTGGGGCAATTAGAGAGGAAGTGATCCCTGACCGAGCGAAGGGAGTCAGGGAGCCGGGTGACTATGTAGTAGAGGGTGATGTACATGGGGGGGGGGTTCTTGGCGCAGAACTCAGCAGGAAGCGCAGCGCGGTAGCGGGTGTCACTAGTGCGAAGGTGCGTAATGAGGTCAGCAACAGTGGGAAAGGCGGTGAGGTCAGGGAACAGGTACGGCAGCATGAGGCGGCTAAGGGCAGCAGTGGCAGGGGAAGAGTAGCGTGCAACTACAGCGTCGTACAAGGTCTTAGCACTCTTGTACTGACTAAAGTGCGCGCGCTCAGTGGACGGCAAGTGACTACGCACAGCAAGACGGGCAGCAGCATCGCGTGTGGCCCACTGTGAGCGAACAGTGCTGTCAGCATCGGCAGCAGGGGCAGTAGAGGCGCCAGACGTGAGATCGAACAGGGAGAGACCGTCCTTCCTATCGCACTGTAGGAAAAGCTGTAGATCATCTACCCAGACCTCAAAGTCAACAGCCCGACCCTCAGCATCAAAGACTAGAACACTAGGGGTAGCCATGACAGCAGTGGCAGCAGACTAGGGGCAGCAGTAGCAGGCGTGGCTCGGCAGTGCTCTCACCAGGGCTGGTAGGTAGGGGCCGGCAAGCAGTGGGGCGGGGCCGAGGCGCGTCGGCAGGGACAGAGCCGCGACCGCGGCGGCAGCTCCTGCTGTCAGTGGCGGCGGCAGTCGCTGCTGTCGGCGGCGACTGCTGCTGCTGGTGGTGGCCGCCGCTGTTGTCGGCGGCGTCTGCTGCTGTCGGCTGCTGCTGGCAGCGGCGACGGCGGCTGCTGCTGGCGGCGGCTGCTGCTGGTGGCGGAGAGCCGAGGAGGGGCCGGGAAGGGTGGCGACGGGGCCACGAAGGGCGGCGACGGGGCCGAGAAGAGGCCGCGAGGGGCCGCGAAGGGCGGCGACGGGGCCGCTAGGGGCGGCGACGGGGTCGCGAAGGGCGGCTACAGGGCCGCGAAGGGCGGCGACGGGGCCGCTAGGGGCGGCGACGGGGCCGCGAAGGGCGGCGACGGGGCCGCTAGAGGCGGCGACGGGGCCGCGAAGGGCGGCTACGGGGCCGCGAAGGGGCGGCGACGGGGCCGCGAAGGGCGGCGACGGGGCCGCTAGAGGCGGCGACGGGGCCGCGAAGGGCGGCGACGGGGCCGATAGGGGCGGCGACGGGGCCGCGAAGGGCGGCTACGGGGCCGCGAAGGGGCGGCGACGGGGCCGCGAAGGGCGGCGACGGGGCCGCTAGAGGCGGCGACGGGGCCGCGAAGGGCGGCGACGGGGCCGATAGGGGCGGCGACGGGGCCGCGAAGGGCGGCGACGAGGCCGCGAAGGGGCCGCAAGGGGCCTCGAAGGGCAGCGACGGGGCCGCGAAGGACGGCGACGGGGCCGTAACGGGCGGCGACGGGGTCGCGAAGGGCGGCGACGGGGCCGCTAGGGACGGCGACGGGGCCGCGAAGGGTGGCGACGGGGCCGCTAGGGGTGGCGACGGGGCCGCTAAGGGCGGCGACGGGGCCGCTAGGGGTGGCGCGAGGGGCCGTGAGAGGGGCCTCTAGGAGGGCGCGACAGGCCGCTAAGGGCAGGGGACGCGACGAGAGGGCGGCCCACAGGGCGCGCCTCGGGCAGGGGCGACTTGCGCTCCGGTCAGAAAAAAACAAAATATTTCCGATTTTCAGTGGTGGGCCCTAGGAAGCGTTCCCACTAGGGAACCTGCTCTATACCATGTGTAGAAATGAGGAATGAATGAACTAGCAAGAAGGTGGGTACAAGTAGGAAAACCTAAAAGTGTTGTACCCCATATTGTCTACCCCACTACAGCCTACACAGACTATAGTATATGAGTTTGACAGAGAAAGCACTGTCAGAATCAGAGAAGTGAATGAACTAGGAAAGAGTTGGGTACATATGGTAAAACCTAAACTAACTGTTGTTAGAAACTAGCAGCAGGAATGAATGAACTATGAAAGAGTTGGGTACAAGTATGAAACCCTAAAAGGGCCTGTACCCCATATTGGCTACCCCACTATAGCCTAAACATATATAGCATATATATACTTTGACACACCCCCATAGGCAAAGTGGGGGAGAGCAAGGGGTCACAAGACCAGTCAAGAGAAGCAAAGCAAGCTCAGGGTGGATCACAACGTCACCACACACACTGAGCACAAGCAAAGGACCACAAGGCCAGTTCACATGCAGAGGTATATATGCAACAAGAACAGCAAAGTGATCTCTACCTAGCAGAACAGGCATGCAGGTATATATATATAGATCACAGTACAAGCAAAGTCTACAGCAAGTGACGCAAAGTAGGCACAAGGCCTAACAAAGTGCAGAAACGCTCATGATCACCAGACGGAAGTGCCTTGGTGAATATATCAGCAGTGTTGGCCCAAGTGGCCACGTGAGCAAGACGAAGCTGACCACGCTGCTGCAACTCTCGAGCCAGGAAGTAACGCAGAGCAATGCGCTTCGTTCTGTGCTCCAGTCTGTGCGCCTGACACAAGGCAATGGCGGCCTTGTTGTCGACGTACAGCACTGGAGGAGAACGAGGCCGCTCTCCCAAGTCGCTCAGCAGGTAGGTGAGCCAGCGTAACTCCTGTGCAGCCATGGCTGTGGCGTAGATCTCAGTCTCACAACTGGAGCTGAGAACAGAAGACGAGCGTGTAGAACGCCAAGAAACTGAACCAGAGCCAAGGCTGAAGGTGTAACCCTGTGACGACCGCTGCGTAGCCTGGTCGTCAACCCAAGAAGCGTCAGCGTGACCGGTGAGTGCCCAGTGAGGACAACTGCGCTCGGCCCTCCAAGCACGAGCCCCATGCCCGATGTACCGCACAAGTAGCGCAATACCCTCTTAGCAGTATCCATGTGCACCTTTCGGTGCTGACCAGGAGCCACGTAGAGAGCCAGAAGGCCAAGAGGGTACGAAGGTCAGGTCGAGTGCAGGTCATCAGGTACATGAGGCAGCCCACTAGCTCTGGGTACGGGCCACTCGGCTCTACGGACTCGTTCGAAGGTGGAGCTGAGAGCGAGTGGCCTGTAGCCAGAGGAGTGTGCTGCGGCGAGGACTAGGTGAAGCCGAAGCGCTGAAGGACCTGCTGCACCATGTGTGACTGAGTCAGTGTGATGGTGCGGCGTGCTCTGTCCCGGGTGATCTGCAAGCCAAGGTAGCTGCCCAGCTCACCCAGGTCTGTGCACATGTGTCTCTTCTGCAGCTCCAACTTCACCAGGGCAAGAGCCTCAGTGTCAGCAGTGGCAAATACCAAGTCGTCGACGTACACGAGGATGTAGAACGGCGGCAGCGACGTGTCGGTGCGCAGAAACAGGGACGGGTCAGCAGTCGACGGAGCAAACCCAAGAGCCGCAAGTGTAGTCCTCAGTGTGTCGTGCCACTCACGGAGACCGTAGACCGGCCGCCGGAGGCTCCACTAGGTACCAGGAGGGAACGACCCAGTGAAGCCAGGAGGGCGGCACAGCCAGATCTCCTCGTGCAGGCTGCCCTGTAAGAAAGCTGTGCTGAAGTCAAGAGAGTGAAGCTCGTAGTCACGCTGAGCGGCGATGTGTAGTAGCACCCGAAGAGTGGTCATCTTCGGGGTGGGGGAGAAGGTATGAAAGAAGTCTACTCCCTCTCGCTGACTGAAACCTCGTGCAACGTAACGAGCCTTGAAGACAGGCGGAGAACCTGGCGGCCGCTTCACCCTGAAAATCCACATGCCACTGACGATGTTCGCCCCAGGAGGGGGAACCTCGTCAACGTAAGTGCCTGTGGACTTCCAGGATGCCATCTCTGTGTCCATGGCTGTCTGCCACTAAGAGGAGTACTCACCCGCGATCACCTCAGCGTAAGAGCGCGGGGTCGGGATGTCTGGTGCATCCGGGTCACCCTCAGGGGCAAGCAGCATGGACACGAGATGAGGCGCAGCGGCTGCAAGACACTCAAGGTCCTCCTGCCTGTCCTCAAGGACGTTTGTGCCAAGAGCACACTCACCCCCGACGGACGGAGGACAGACAGACTCAGACTCAACAACAAGACTAGCGGCGTAGTCTAGACAACAGGCAGCAGCAAAGTCAACAAGCTCAGCGACTAAGGCAGACGCAGCAGCAGACTCAAACGACGGATCAGTGACAACTGTGGCTAGCAGACGCGTAACAGTAGAGTGAGCAGCACGGGTGCGGTCAGACTCAGGCTCAGGAACGGTAGGCAGAGAAGACGCAGGAGGGGACGGCAGGGGAACACGCTGCGGAGGAGAGGAAGGACGACGGACTACGAGGTGGGTGCCGGTGACAGCCGGCTGATGCGAACGAGGAACACGACGACCAGCACGACCAGAACGGACAGGCGAGACAGGACGCGATGCAGGCTCACGACGCTCAGTAAGACCCCCTGTCTGCTCAGTGTAAGGAGAAGGAGCAGGACCGGGAGCGGGGAGGGGGTCTACCTGGGGAGCACCTGGCGCGAGGAAGAGCGGCGGGGGGGGGGGAGAGGGGCAGTGCGGTAGGGGAAGAGACGGTAAAAGGGAACCGACTCGTCGAACATGACGTCTTGGGAGGGGAAGACACAGCGCGAGGTGGGGTGGAAAAACTGCCAACCAAGCGCGTCAGGGACAAAGCCAAGGAAGACATAGGGAACAGCGCGGGCGGAGAGCTTGTCCGCGGTGGTATCGCGGACAAAGGTACGAGCACCCCAGACCCGGAAACGCGACGCATCGCCAACCTTCCCCGTCCACAGCAGTGTGGGCGAGGTCTCCGGCAAGGAGACACGAGGCCAGAGGTTGAGCTGATGCGCGGCGTACCGGACCGCAAACGGCCACAGAAAATGGGGGGCAGCCGCATGGATCATGGAGGTACGAGCGACCTCCATGACTAAGCCAATGCGGCACTCAGCAACCCCATTCTGCTGCGGAGAGGCCGAAAGCGTGAACGTCTGGTGGATGCCGTGCTCCGCACAGAAGGCTGCCAAGTGGTCAGAGGAAAACTCCCACCTCTGTCAGAGTGCAGACGCAGGACGGGAAACTCCGTCCCGAACCGCTCGCGGAGCTGGAGACGAGTAGCGCGGATCCAAGGGATCAAAACATCAGAGAGCCTCACCCTTGGTGCGCAAGGGGAAGACCGTGGTGTAGCGCGTGTAGTCGTCGACGACCAGCAGGAAGTACCGCTCGTGGCCCTGTCCACGGATGCGGGCTGGGCCCCACAAGTCCAGGTGGAGAGTCTGCAGGGGAGCCTCTGTGGGAGGGAACGAGGAGGAGTGAGGAGCAGCGCGCTGCCGCCCCTCGACACAGGGAAGACAGGGAGGAGCAGGCGAGGGTGGGAGGGGAGGGAGAACCCTGGGAAGACCAGAGACAAGGACACGGCGGTGCATGCTGCGAAGGCACTGCACCGAGGGGTGACCAAGGCGGTGGTGCCAAAGGAGGGTCTAGTGCGACAAGGCGCGACACGAGCAGGGGGCCGACAACTGACCTGGCGCAGACGCAGACGCAGCTACCTGAGGGGACGCAGTGGTCAGTGTGTACAGGCCCGACCCCGGCTGCCGAGTGAAGGTAGCCAGGTGACGACCCGTCTGAGCACACGTGCAGTGTGTCACACGCTCGTAGGCAGGGGTGAACTGGTGAACACCCGCGTCCTGGAGCGCAGAACCCGCCACCATGTTTGTAGAGAACGAGGGGAGGTAAAGACCCGACAGTGTGCCGGACGGGACAGCAGGACAAGGGAGGACAATGGAGGAGGTCGCACGGACTGGACCCCCAGAGGGGTCTGCCAGGAAGACTGGAACTGGCCGGCTGAGTGGCGTGAGGGTGGTGCTGTCGCGAAAGAAGGAGCGAGAAGCACCAGAGTCAAATGAGAAGGTGTACAAGGCCTCAGCAGGCGCAGTATCAAAGAGAGCAGACTCACCAGCACCTGAAGCAGCAGCCTCACAAGCACCTAGAGCAGGAGACGCACGAGCACCTAGGGCAGCAGCCTCACCAGCACCGAGAGCAGCAGGCTCTATACCTGGGTCAGGCGGTACACACAGGTAACAGGCACGGTCAGCACTAGTAGGCAACGCATACATGGCAGTGAGAATAGCATCATAGTCAAGAGCAAATATATCTACCCTCTGCCCAAGCAACTCCACCTAGTTGGGGAGCTCAGCCTCGTCGCCAAACTCGGTACGCCAGGCGTCGCTCACAAGGGCGAAGCAGCGGGACTGTGTGTGACTAAGCGTCCCGCAAGCCTGACCCGTCCGATCACCTGTGCGAATGACGTACGGGCAGCGAACGGTACTCAAAGACCCTCTACTCTGAGCGTACCACTCACGAAGCTGCTGGGACGTAAGTGTCTCGCGCGGACGCCGTTGCAGCTGCAGCTGGCCACCGCCAGACGCTCCCGACTAACCAGCTCCAGGGCGACAGCCACGACGGCTACCACCACAACCCCAACTAGCGTACCACTCACGAAGCTGCTGGGGCGTGAGAGACTCGCGCGGACGTCGCTGGAGCTGCATCTGGCCACCGCCAGTAGCAGCAGTAGCAGTGGTAGTGGCAGTAGTAGCAGCAGCAGCGCGGGCAGGGCAGGCGCGGCAGGCAGGTAGGCAGGCAGGCAGGCAGGCAGGCAGGCAGGCAGGCAGGCAGGCAGGCAGACTGGCTGGCAGGCAGGCAGGCAGGCTGGCAGGCAGGCAGTGCACTAACAAGGCAGGTGCTCACCAGTGGCGGGAAGAGCAGGCGCTCGCCGTGCGAGCAAGGCCGGCGCTCAGCGGGCGGCTGCACGGGGTCCAGGGGCGGCGTCGCGTGTCCAGAGGCGGCGTCGCGGGGTCCAGGGGCGGCTCCACTGAGTCCAGGGGCGGCTGCACCAGGGGCGGCTGCTTCAGGGGCCAGGGGTGGCTCCTCTGGGTCCAGGGGCGGTTGCTCGAGGGTCCAGGGGCGGCTGCACCAGGGGCGGCAGCTGCAGGGGCCAGGGGCGGCTGCTCAGCGTCCAGGGTCAGCTGCTCGAGGGTCCAGGGGCGGCTGCACCAGGGGCGGCTGCTGTAGAAGCCACGGGCGGCTGCTCTGGGTCCAGGGGCGGCTGCTCGAGTGTCCAGGGGCAGCCGCGGCGCGCGGGCCTGAAGCGCGCAACGCGAGCTGCAGGCGCAGCGCGAGAAGCCGCCGCGGGCTGCGTGAGGACGGCAGCCGTGGCGCGCGGGGCTGCAGCTCGACGTGCGGGCAGCGGACGCGACGCGCGGGGCTGCAGCGCGACGCGCGAGGCTGCAGCGCGACGTGCGGGCAGCTGACGCGATGCGCGGGGCTGCAGCGCGACGCGCGAGGCTGCAGCGCGACGCGCGGGGCTGCAGTGCGACGCGCGGGGCTGCAGCACGCAGCGCGAGCTGCGGACGTGGCGCGCGGAGCAGCAGCGAGCCGCGCGCGAGCTGCTGCAAGGCGGGGCCAGGTGGGGCCGCGTCAGTGGCAGGTCGTGGCCGCGAGGAGGGGCGGCGCTCTGGCCTGACGGGCCTGCAGGGGCAGCTCGTGGGCCTGACGGGCCTGCAGGGGCGGCTCGCGGGCCTGACGGGCCTGCAGGGGCGACGTGCGGGCCGTACGAGTCTGCAGGGGCGGCGCGCGGGCCTTACGGGCCTGTAGGGGCTGCGCACTGGCCTAGGGCAGCAGTAGGGAGCGTGAGGGCTGCAGGACGGCACGCGCAGCGCAGCACGTCACAAGGCAAGGCAGGCAACACGTGGGGTAGCATGGTAACCGCAACGGTAGGTGGGCCCGGAAAAAAAGACGGTCCTATGGACGTAATGCTCTGAAACCATGTTAGAAACTAGCAGCAGGAATGAATGAACTATGAAAGAGTTGGGTACAAGTATGAAACCCGAAAAGGGGTTGTACCCCATATTGGCTACCCCACTACAGCCTAAACATATATAGCATATATATACTTTGACAACTGTACCCCATAGGACCTACCCCACTACAGCCTAAACCAACTGTAGCAGATATAACATTTGACACACCCCCATAGGCAAGTAGGGGGAGAACAAGGGGTCACAAGACCAGTCAAGAAAGACAAAGCAAGCTCAGGGTGGATCACAACGTCACCACACTCACTGAGCACAAGCAAAAGGCCACAAGGCCAGTTCACATGCAGAGGCATATATGCAACACAAATATCACTGTGATCTCTACCTAGCAAAGCAAACATGCAGGTATATATAATATATAGATCACAGTACAAGCAAAGCCTACAGCAAGTGAGGAAAGGTGGGCACAAGCCCTAGCATAGTGCAGAAACGCTGATGATCACCAGACTGAAGTGCCTTGGTGAATATATATGCAGTGTTCGCCCGAGTGGCCACGTAAGCAAGACGAAGCTGACCACGCTGCTGCAACTCTCGAGCCAGGATGTAACGCAGAGCGATGTGCTTCGTTCTGTGCTCCCGTCTGTACTCCTCACACAAGGCAATGGCAGCCTTGTTGTCGACGTACAGCACTGGAGGAGAACGAGGCCGCTCTCCCAAGTCGGTCAGCAGGTAGGTGAGCCAGCGTAACTCCTGTGCAGCCATGGCTGTGGCGTAGATCTCAGCCTCACAACTGGAGCTGAGAACTGAAGACGAGCGTGTAGAACGCCAAGAAACTGAACCAGAGCCAAGATAGCCCTGATTTGATGAACAACGAAGTGTTATGAGTGCAAGGCTTTTTGTACAACTTGTTACGGGTGCAATGAATCGAGGTAGCGAGAATTGCACTAAGGTGTCAAACGAGTACAAAATGTGAGCAAAGGCATGAGCGAACATTTATACGCGAAACATGCAAACGGTAACGCGGTGTGTGCGAGCTAGCTAGTGCTATGCTGGCAGCGAGGCTCGGGCTAGTCCCGAAGCGTAGGCCGACACGGCCGGGCCAGCAGTGCGAGGTTTGGTGAAACACTGCGCGCGAAGTCGGCGAAGCCCCGTTAGCAGTAACGGGCGAACAACAGCTGCTGCTGTATGCGATGTTGAAGGGCGCGCTAAGGAATATCGAGAAAATTCCTTACACAACTACAGAACTGAAAACCTATGAGTGTCTAAAACGAGCTAAATATATGGACAGAGTCGAGCTAGGCGAGGACCTCCAGAGCGAGGCTCGGAATGTGGCGAAAGGTCCGGAAGCGAGTCGAAAGTGGTTCGGCGCGAAAAACCAGGCCAAACTGTCAGCAGAGCTACACTGTGAGATCCCCGATCGATCCTAGGGGGGGTTACAGGCGCGTTTGCCTGGGGGGTTATGAGCGCACTGACCCGCTACTGAAACAAGCCCTTTTATCCCAATGGTCTAGTGGTTGGGATTCTGACATGGTATCAGAGCGGTCTCGGGCTCGAATCCCGGTGTATGCACATGTTGGCCGTTGCCACTGTGCTCAGTCCTGGGCCTCCCAGTGTGGGGGGGTGTCAGTAGAGCTACACTGTGAGATCCCCGATCGATCCTAGGGGGGGTTACAGGCGCGTTTGCCTGGGGGGTTATGGGCGCACTGACCCGCTACTGAAACAAGCCCTTTTATCCCAATGGTCTAGTGGTTGGGATTCTGACACAAACTAGCTGAAGCAAACCCTTTGGAACATACAAGCAAATTAATTTACAAGAAGTTGTAATTTCATATACCAGCTTTACTTATTGAACTAAGTTGCTGGTACTATTTTAAATTAACCACGAGTTATTATGCAAATTCTACGAGTTCGCTTGCCAAGTCCAACCATCGTAGGAAATTGCTGCAATCAAGAGTTGATCGACCCTAGGATCACCTCGGGAAGGTTCGCAAACAGCTGATTGGTAATGGCGGGCCCTTGACCTCAAGACACAGTGAATGTAAAATGTTTGAGATGTTAAAAAAATGCAAATACAAGCATATAAATAGTAGTACATAGGGAATACGGAACGACCTAGCTAGCCATGTACTGTAAGGTGTACATTCCCTTATTCAAATTCAAACCCAACCGTGCGGCGCGTAAAGTTACGAAATTGTTCCCGCCAATTCCTCGTTCTTGCAGATGCCCGATGCCGTCTGCTCCGACGATCCAGATCCACTCCAACTGCCTGCGTCGCTTCGAGTCAACTCTGACTCTTCACGTTCGGCTCGATACTGTGTGCTCACTTGCTGCGGTTAGGAGTGCACAATCATATTTCACTATTCGTAACACCCCCCTTCACTCCTGGCCGTAGCTCGACTTGACCTGTTTGACTACTCCGTTGAGTTCGTAGCAGTGCTGGTACCGCTGGCGTGGCAATCGCTTCGTCAGGAACTCGGCTGCCATATCACCTGTCGGCAGTAAGTCAGGTCCACCTTTCCATTGTCCACTTCGTCCTTGACGAAGAAATACCGCAGCGAGATGTGCTTGGTGCGGTTGACGAATCCAGGCCTGTTCGCGATGCGGATCGCGCTCAGGTTGTGGCTGTGCAGGCAAAAAGTAGGCGAAACTGTAATTTTTGCCTCCTGTAGGAGTTCCTGTAGGTAGAGGCCTTCCCGAACTGCTGCTGTCGCGACGATGAACTCAGCTTCGGCCGATGAGAGGGCAATCAGCTCTTGTTTTTACGAGTTCCATGAGATTGGTCCTGTTGGCTCGAGGGTCGTCGATTGTCAGGGTCGGTTGCGTGATTGGCGTCCAGGTAGTCGATGAGGTTGAAGGACGGAGTTGGCACTGTTGAATAGTAGAGCCCAATCTTGGGCGTGGAGATGAAGAACTGTAGAGCGTGCTGCAGTTCCATAAGATTTTCAACCGTTGGTTTGCGAGAGTACTGAGCCAGTTGGCTCGCGATGTAGGAGAGGTCAGGCTGCAGGCGACAGAGGTGAAAAGCAGGCATCCCAGCTGCTGCTGGTAAGTTTGGACTCCAGCAGGGGATAGGGCTTTGTTGTCGGGTTTGTAGTTTGGTTCGAAGGTGTGGTAAGGAGTGGAGAGCGGCGCAGGTGCAATGTTGAAGCGTTTGCCAAGCTCTTGTGCATACTTAGCCGCTGAGAGGTGAATGGCTTCTCGCGCGTAGGAGATGTTGAGTCCTAAGGACTGCTTTACTTTGTAGTTGCAGGTCATGTCGATGCGCCCCGCCGGATTCTTCTCGAACTGCTCGAGCAGCTCGTTACTCAACCCTGTGTAGAGCAAATCGTCGACGTAGACAGTGAGCAGAATGTAATCCCCGCGAAAATCGCGGCGGTACATCCCGGGGTCATGGGGCATCTGTTTGAAGCCTATCTCGAGCAAGATGTTGTGCAAGTACTGCTGCCAGAGTCTTGGCGCCTGCTTGATCCCGTAAAGAGACTTCCGCAGCTAACACACGCGCGAGTCTCCTTTGCCGTACGTGTGCGACTGCTCCATGTAGATTACGGCATCTACTAACGCGTACAGGAACGCGTTCTTCACGTCAATTTGGCGCAGCGGCAGATGACTTGCAGCTGAGATGGCGAGCAAGATCCTGAAGAAGGTGTGACGGCTAACTGGTGCGAATGTTTGGACAAAGTCGATGACGTGCCTCTGGTCGTAGCCGCGTACCACCCAGCATGCTTTGAATCGCTCAATCGTGCCGTCTGCCACGGTTTTCACCAGGAAGACCCATTTGTTGGAGAGAATCCTTGCTCCTTTGATTGCGGCACGGTCGACGCGCACCCAGGTGTCGTGGGACTCGAGCGCCTTGATTTCTGCATCCATGCATTGCGCCATTCTTTGCTATGTGGTCCCGTGAGAGCTTGGCGCGGATTTTTCGGCTCGATGACGCATGGCGCCGTTGAGGTGGCGGTGTGAAGTCCGAGAAGCTGCAGTCCAGAGACGGTGCTATCGTGGTGATGCTGCGGGATGACCTCCTGCACGTCATCGTCGTCACTCTCTGGTTCAGGTGGCGCTGGCAATGCTGCGCCTCTACCGCTTCCTCCTGCTCCACCGATTCCCCTCCAGAGGAATCATCGTCGTCGTCATCGCTGCTGTGGCGATCGCCCCTTGTGAATTCGTCTCTGGTGTATTGCTCCAGAATTGCTGCAGCGGCTTCGTCTTCAAGCGTTGCGTAGGAGTGCCCGTCATTCGCGTAGACTTGATTCGCATTTGTTTGATCGTCATCGCGAAATTGCTCGAGGAAGAGCCACTTGTCATAGAAGATGACGTCATGCGCGTGAGTGGTCTTCTGAATAAGTAAGTCCAGGATGATTCATGCTTTGTGCTCATGGCTGATGCCGATGTGGATCCTCCAGCGCGCGCGGCTAGCAAACTTCTCGATAGTTGACGTTGGTGGGCGCTATTGCACCATGCATCCCCACACGTGGCAAGAATCCGGGAGACCCGGATGCTTTAGACATCCCGAACCTGCAAAGCAGAACCTTGATGGTTGTACCAAGGTTATGCTGGTGCTTCCTGGCTTCTGAAGCGCTGCTAGTTCATTACATCACCTGCTACACCATGTTCATTGACTATTCCCAACCCGAACGCAAGTGTTCCCTTCTCGGCTTGGCAGGTCCATTTCATCCAGAGCAACAGCTACCTTCTCTCACTTGTGACACCAGTTTCACACCCGTGAGTCAACTATTCCCACCCCTTTCATCCTTCCATTCTCCCACACCCCCTTTACGCTTCCATTCCTTCCCCCTTTCATGCTTCCATCCCCCCCCCCACTCCCTTTACGCTTCCATTCCTCCACGCTAATCCTCCATTTCCCTCACTACCCACCGCCCTTTTCCCCACTCCCCCGCGTCCTTTCCCCCCTACCCCGCGGCCTTTCCCCCTGTCTGTGAGGATCTAGGATCGAGCTCAGGAAAGAGGGTTTGAATTGAATGATTCACCTGGCTACAACACGAGGCTATATATAGTCTCAACACAAGGCCAGTTACCCAGATGTTACGCAAATGTTCTTAGGGTCACGAAGCATCCCGAACAGAACCTTCCCGAACTCAGTAGAAAGCGATTTGGTGGCAACCGAAAAGGCTTGAGTTCGGTGCACGCAACCTAGCTCAAGGCTATAACTATAATAAAATATAGGAAAGCACCTAGCCTAGGAAATCAAGCAATTCATGCATGCATAAAATAATCCTATGATAGAAATAGCATAAAAAAGTCTAGGCAAGCAAGCATAGCTGGCATAAGCCGTCGTACTCTCACACGTCCGCCCCTCAAAGCTGGGTGGCGTGAGAAACACCCTGCTTGACAAGATAGTCTTTAAGAGCACGTCGTGCGTTGCCCATATCAGCTTCTGCAACCCAACTGTCCTCAGTGGGGTCGTATCCCTTCCAGCGGATAAGGAACTCGAGGGCCTTGCCGCCGCGGCGCCGATGAGTGAGAACGCGCTCGATCTCGTACTCGGGTTCATCCTATATGAGAACAGGTGGTGGTGGCGGTAGTTGCCGTCCCTGGAACTGTTGGTTGGGGTCCTTGTAGGGCTTCATTAGCTGGACATGGAAAGCGTTGTGAAGCTTCCATGTATCTGGTAAGCGCAAGCGGAATGTAACTGGTGTCACCTGTGCCTCAACGAGAAAAGGACCACAGAAGCGAGGCCGGAGTTTGGATGGTAGGTGAGACCGGTTCAAGTTGCGCGCGCCAAGGAGCACCTGATCTCCAACTGTTACTGCGTGATCACGTTGCTGGCGATCGGCATACTGCTTCTGGGAGGTCTGCATCGTGGTGAGACGTCGCTGAGTCTTCTCCCATAGCTGCTGCATGGTGGTGACGAAGTCATGTGCGGCTTGGACGTGTGCTGGTGTGGTTGGCTGTTGGGGTGTGAGTGGTTCCCGTCCGTAACACAAGAAGAAAGGAGTCTTCCCTGTGGCCGCATGTGACGCGTTGTTGTAAGCGAACTCTAGGGTCGGTAAATGTGTGTCCTAGTGGCTGACGTCATCTTTGCAAGCTGTATGCAGTAACTGTTCAACCACCTGATTGAGTCGCTCTGTATGTCTGTCAGTCTGTGGGTGGTATGCTGAGGACATCGCTAGTTTGGTCCCCAATAATCCCATGAGCTCCTTCCAGAACTCACTCGTGAATTTGGGGTCTCTATATGAGATGAGTGTAGCGGGGATGCCGTGGATGGTGATGATGCGGTCGAAGAAGAAGCGAGCAGTTGCTTCAGCTGTAGCTGTGGCGTTGGTCGAGATGAAGTGACCCATTTTGGAGGACTTATCGATCACTACGAGGATGGAATCATGTCCCCGTGAGGTCAAGGGAAGTCTTGTGATGAAGTCAAGGCTAACGACCTGCCATGGCTGCTCCGGTACGAGTAGAGGCTGAAATAACCCTACTTTTTTCTGTTTGCTTCTCTTCGGTAACACCTCCACGCCTTGAAGGCTATGACTAACGCTAAGGCTTCCTTGTCATGGATGGGGTAGTTCAGTTCTGCTCCGTGTAGCTTCTTACTAAGGTAGGCGATGGGCTGCAAACCGCGTCCGTGATGATGCATCAGTACTGCTCCGACTGCTTGGTCACTAGCGTCTGCTTCCTCCACGTAATCTTTATCTGGATCTGGTAAGATGAGTGTTGGGGCTGTGGTTAGTGCTTTCTGTAGGTGCTCCATGGCTTGCTGATGAGGAGTATCCCATTTGTAGGGCGTATCCTTTTTGAGTAAGTCGGGTAGTGGCGCTGCTATCTTAGCGTACTGCGGCACAAACCTGTTGTAGTAGTTGGCAAACCTTATAAACTACTGCAACTTCTCCGGTACTTTCCACTTCTTGACTGCTTCGATCTTTCGCGGGTCCACATGTACGCCCTCGGCACTCACCATGTGCTCAAGAAATTGCACCTTCAGGGCGAAGTCGCTCTTCGACAACTTCACGTAGAATTTGTTCTCCGCAGGATCTCGAACACCTTCCGTAGATGCTCCACGTGCTCCTTCATGTTCTTGGAGTAGATGAGAATGTCGTCCATGTACACCACCACGCACTCGTCCAGCACGGGTCGAAGGATATGATTCATCTCCGCCTGAAACGTTGCTGGTGCGTTGCAGAGTCCGAACGGCATCACCAAGTATTCGTAGGAGCCGTATCTGGTACGGAACGCCGTCTTGTGGATCAAGTTGTCCGCCATCTTTATCTGCCAGTAACCCGACTGTAGGTCCAGCTTCGAAAGGACTGTTGCACCACGTAGTTGGTCCAGTAGGTCGTCTATGCGCGGTAAAAGATATTTGTTTTTAACTGTCCGTTTGTTCATTGCGCGGTAGTCGATGCACATCCATAAACTGCCGTCTGGTTTTGAAGCGAAGAGGACTGGTGCACCGTAGAGAGAGGTGGATGGGCAGATCAGTTGTCTGTCCAGTAGATACTCTATCTGCTTCTTCATGTCTGTCAGTTCGGTCGGACTCAGTCGGTATGGTGCACGTGAGACGGGTTTTGCACCTGGTTCCTCCACGATCTCGTGCTCGTGGGTTCGTGCTGGAGGTACTCCTGCATTTAGGTCGTCTGGCATGATGTCTTTGTACTGGTCCAACACCTCCTTCACTGCTGCTGGTAGCTCTGCGTTTGGCTTCTCCTCCTCTGCTGCTGCCATAACCAGTGCTAAGTATCCCGTGTTGCTCTTGTTCACCGTCTGTTCGAACTGTGCCAGTGTTGTTTCAGGAACATCCCCTGTGTCCGTCCAGCGTCGTAGCTCCACTCGTTTCCCGTTGTTGTAGATGCACACCTTCCTGTTGACTCAGTCGATCTCGAGGTTGAACCGCTTCAGGAAATCTCGCCCCAAGATAAAATCTAATCTCTTGATGTTTGTAATCGGCAACGTCGGCTTCCACCTCAGCGCCCCTATGTGCAGCTGCAGTGATGCTTCGCCGTGGATGGGAAGTTTCGTACCGTCCACCATCGTTGCCGTGAACTTGGTCTCCTCCGAAGATTCTCCAATTTTCTCCAACGTCCCGCGGTCGCACACCGAGTAAGACGCACCGCTGTCCACCAGTGCCTGGAGGCGTCGCCCATTGCAGATCACCTCGAGTAGTAGTGGTTGTTGCCGCTTTGAGTAACCGTAGATGGTCTCGCTTATAGGATCATAGGGTACGTGGAATATATCTCCCCTATGTCCTGCGCTCGAAGCTGCTGACTCGATATCCGTTTTCAACCGAGTAGGGTTAGAAGGATTTATTCGTGGCCGATTCTGCTTCGTCTTGGCCTGGAACCTTCCCCTAAGCCTTTGCAGCTGTGTAGGCTTCACCTGTGGGCAATGGGGAGCCTTAACATTATGCTGCAGGGAGAGAATACTAACTCTTTGGAACGCACGACCCTTTTCAACGCTCCGGAGTAGTTTGCCCAACTTCTCAGGTACCTGAATAATATCTAAAGGCTTTTTCTTGGCCTTGAAATATCCCTTGATTTTTTTTAAGGCTTGAAAACCTCGAGAGGGTATATTCTTACTCTTGGGGGTGTTCGTTTGGAATTTCCCGGTCGGTGCAGAGTCTTGTTTCGCGGAGCCTCCATTTGTCTCGGCGATTTCCCCTGTTGCCAGCCGGTCATGACGTTTTAAATTTGCGCCATCATGTCCTCCTTTTTTCGCCCGCTCTGAAGTCGCCATGTCTTTTGACTTCAAGGGTGCCGCACTGTTGTTGCCCTGCAGCTCCGCTCGTGCCTTCTTCATTTTCCAACACGCCAAGAGTCGATGTCTTGCTGTGCGCAAAATTCACATTTCTCGTATTTTGTCGGTCCCTGCGTCGCGTCGAACTTGTCGATATCCATCGGATCGGTGGTCGTAGGTGGTGCCGATCGCTCCATGCCGAATGATCTGTTCTGCACGTATCGTCGTGTTTCGGGTTGACCTTGAGTCAACGCATCGAATCTCTCTGCTGCTGACACCAAGTCGAGGTAGTTGTTGTAGTTCGCGGCAATCACGTGTCGGCGGACTTCCATCTTTAGCCCCTTAGTATACACTTGGATTGTTTCCCCTTCGGTCAGTAATTCGGTTGAAGAGGCGGTAATTCGGTTGAAGAGGCTCTCCATTTGCTGCGTGTACTGTGTTACACTGCCGAACTGTTTATGCCGATGAATCTGCTGCCGCGCCATGTAGCTGGAGTTGATTGGTTCGAAACGTTGAATTAAAGCTGCCCGAAACTGCGTCCATGACTGCTCGCGTTGGACCTCGTTGCTATTGTAAACCCACTCGAGCGCCGGGCCTAGTAACAGTGCCGCTGCGAGCCGAATTCGCATTGCATCGTGCGTCGGGGTCGTACAGCCAACGGCCTCGAAGTAAATTTCGAGGGTCGCAATGAATGAACGGACGTCGGTGTCTCTCGCGTTCGGCTTGAACGTCTCCGGTAGCATCGGACATGCCGCCTCAATATTCACTGTAGCCGCTGCCGCTGCTGCTGGGTGAATTGTCGGTGTCGCCGCTGCTGCTGCTGGCGTCGCTGCTTCATTCGTTGCTACGTTCGCTGATGCCGTGGCGGCTGCCGACTGGTTCGCGAGGAGCTCCTCTATTCGCTGGAGTGCCGCTCGCGTCTGGTCCAGGCTGGTGTGTAACTCCGTATTTTTCCGTACGGAATTATCATCATTTTCCGCCATTTGGCGATTTATAGGAAGATTTGCGACGAAATAATTGAATTCTAGGCGCTGGTCGTCTTACTGTGAGTCGAATCGACTGTAGAAATGACGAGGGCTGATTCTGTAGGTCGCCCCCACCCTCAACGTTCAGCAGGACAAGTGGACGCCTGAGTGGCTACGGCAGCAGATCCTCCAAGAGGATTTCCGCAGGCGCCATACGGGAGGTAGTGCTACCTACAAAACTGCTGAGGGTTATGGAGCTGCAGGAGGCAGCAGAGGAAGAGGAGGAGGGAGAAGCCGAGGCCGTGTGAGAGGCTTTGGCAGAGGGAGAGGCCGAGGTGACTATAACGAGAGGCATGGGAGCTCTAGTGGCGACGGGAGCACCCGAATGGAGGGTGCGTGCTGGTACTGCAAGAAGGCTGGACACCCGTGGTTCAAGTGTTTCGGTCAGCCTGAGGGATGGGTGCTTCCAGGCATGAAGTCGCCAAGTGGTGAACGTGCACGAGGTGGCACTGTACAAGGTTCAGGTGCACAAGGTGAAGGTGCACAAGGTAAAGCTGACCCCGAGATGTTCCTCATGGTTGAGGACGTGCAAGGGAGTGGGGGTGATGTGGGTTCTGTTGGGAAGGTTGTGATGCACCCCCTCACTCACTGGGTGATCGATTCAGGTTGCACAAGTCACATGACACCGAGGGCAGATTTGCTTGATGAGGTAAAGCCCCCTGGGAAGATCAAGTTTGTGGCTGCCGCTTCAGGTGCTTTGCTCCCTGTGATTGGTGTTGGGAATGCCAAGGTCATGGGAGCCAATGGGGGGCTTGTGGGGCTGGGGAATGTGCTGTTGGTTGAAGGTTTGTCCGCTAACCTCCTCTCTGTGCGCCGGCTGCAGAAAAGCAAGGCCAAAGTGACTTTCGGCCCAACCAGCTGCCATGCAAAGCTTGGGAAGTTGCTGCTGTGGGACTTTGAGGAGAAGAGCAGCTGCATCAAGGACCTCTGGCTGCTGCCCATCATTCCTTGGAATGGGAAACCACCAGCAACGGCAGCGGCAGCGGCAACGGCTAAAACAACTGCGGGAGGAGAGGAGACCGCACCAACTAATGGGGCCAACTGATTGGGAGACGTGGCACGAGAGGCTGTGTCATGTGGATTTTCCTATGCTGCAGAAGCTAGTGAAGCACGGGAGCTTGAAGGGGTTGGAGGTGAAGGGGGCAGCAAAGGAGATTGGGAGCTGCCCTACATGCCTTGAGACCAAGTTCACAAAATTTCCCTTCAGCAGCAGCATTGGACCAGCCAAGGCTCCACTTGCACTGGTGCACATGGATGTGGTGGGCCCCACGAGGGCCCTTTCTCTCTCGGGTAGCCGCTACTTCTTAACGATTGTGGACGACCACACGCGTGCGGTGTGGGTGTACCCTCTCAAGACCAATGGGGAGGTGGCAGCGGCTGTTCTTAAGGAGTGGATGCCAAGAGCTCAAAAGGTGATCCGCACCGACAACGTGGGAGAATTCATTGGCGCTGATTTTGAGGCGGTGCTGAAGAAGAAGGGGATCGAGCATCAGCTCACGGTGCCCTACAACCCTCAGCAGAACGGCGTGGCTGAGCGGTTCAACCGGACCCTGTAGGAAGGTGCTCGCACTCTCCTTGGGCGTGCAGGGCTGCCGGATCCGTTTTGGGTGACTGCACTGCGGCAGGTCGCCCTTGTGAAGAACAGGGTGCTGGCGACTGTGGGGGACAAGCAGTGGGTCCCCTACACCAAGTGGTATGGGAGTGCACCAGCAGTCAACATGCTGAGAGCCTTCGGCTGCATGGTGGTGTTTCACGTGCCTAAGGAGAAGAGGGGAAAACTGGAAGCTTCTGGGAGATGGGGTGTGCACTTGGGGCTTGCTAAGGATCACAAGGGCTGTCTGATTTGGGACTTGACCAGCCAGCAGCTGACTGTGTCAAGGGATGTGAAGTTTCTTGAGTCCTTGTACTATAAGGAGTGGAAGCAGCAGCATAAGCTTCCTACTACAACGCTGATCGAGGCTGATGAGGTGCAGAGGCATTCGAGGCAAGTGCATGTTACTGTCTCAGAGGAGATTTCTGGGGTGACTGAGGATGGGGGAGAACCTGAGGTGGAGGAGCAGCAGCAGCAGCAGCCGCAGCAGCAGCCGGAGCAGCAGCAGCAAGGTGCTCCACAAGGTGCCGCACGTCCAGCTGACCGTCCTAGGAGGGATGTGCGCCCTCCTAACCGGCTGACCTATCCGAGCTTTGGCAAGCCAAAGGTGGTAAGGGCTGGGAGTGTGGCTGAGCAGTGTGATGAGGAAGAGATAGCGCACTGCTACTGGGCAGCCGTTTCTGAGCCCAAGACACTAACTGAGGCATTGAGCGGGCCAGATGCTGAAAAATGGAAGCAGAGTGTGAAGGAGGAGTATGACTCTCTGCTGGAGAACGAGACGTGAGAGTTGTGTGAGCTGCCTCCTTGGAAGAAGGCAATCCCTTCGAAGCTGATCTTCACGCATAAGTACGGACCTGATGGGGCGCTGACCCGCTACAAGTAACGGCTTGTGGCTAAGGGGTTTCAGCAGACGAAGGGGAAGGACTTTGACGAGTTCTTTGCTCCTGTGGGGAAAGGCACAACACTGCGGGTGTCATTGGCAATGGCAGCAAACCGTGGATGGCGGGTGAAGCAGATGGACATTACCACCGCCTTCCTCAATGGGATCATTCTGGAGGAGCTGTACATGTTACTGCCTGAGGGATTGGATGATGGGAGCGGCAGGGTGTGCAGGCTGAAGAAGGCCATCTATGGCTTGAAGAAGGCTCCTCACGCATGGTACCACAAGCTGGAGAAGACACTGCTGGCTGGGGGGTTCAAGAAGAGCGAGTGTGATCACAGCCTGTTCCTGTTGCAAGAGAAGGAGCAGTTTCTCATGCTCCTGGTGTATGTGGACGACATCCTGCTCTTCTCCGAGTCATCTGCGATGATTGAGCGAGTGGAGGAGATGCCGGAGATGCAGTTCAAGTGTTCCAAGATGGGAGATGTGAAGTACTACTTGGGGATGCATGTGGAGAGGGACCTTGACAAGGAAGTGTTGAGGTTGCACCAGAGGAAGTATTGTGAGGGGCTAGCAGAGAAGTATGGGCTGCAAGATGGAGGAAAGCCAGCCACTCCACTGCCTTTGGGGTTCACTGTGGAGCCCTGTGTTGATGAGGAGGTGGTGGGTGAGAGCGACAGGAAGCTGTTTCATTCCATGGTTGGGGCACTCAACTATGCGGCCAACCACACGCGGCCTGACATTGCCTTCGCTACATCCAGGCTTGCCAGTGTGGTTTCACGCCCTAGTCATGAGCAGCTGGAAGTGGCCAAGAGGTTGGTCCGCTATGTGAGCGCTACGACATCAGTGGGTTTGGAGTACAGTGCAGTGCGACAGAGGCTGCAGAGGGGTGCAGCTAATTTGAGCAAGGGGGAGATGCTCTTGACCTACTACAATGACCCTAGCTTCAACTCTGTGAATACAGACGGCACCAGCATTGGAGACTATGTGTGCCTATCTGGAGGTGGTGCAGTGAGCTGACACAGCAAGAAGCAGAATGAGGTGGGGCAGTTCTCGTGTGAGACAGAGCACATGGCCCTGCATCATGGGGCCAAGGAGGTGGTGTGGCTGAGGCGTTTGTTGGAGGAGACTGGAGTTGGTCAAAGGGAGCCGACTGTGATGTTCTGTGACAATGAGTCGGCAGTGAAGCTTGCCAAGAATGCTTGTCTTCATGGGTTAATGAAGCACATCAGGCCGAAGTGGCACTGGGTGAGGAGGCTCCTGGACAAGGAGGTGCGGCTGCAGATTGTGAACACCCATCAGCAGGCGGCTGACATTCTCACCAAACGCCTGGCTGAATCTAACCATTGGAAGGGCATGAAGCTTGCTGGGATGAGTGTGCATTGAAGGTGCATGATTGAGCTATGGCATGTGGGATGATAGTAGGCAGCCAGTGGGGGAGTTTGTTATGTGATGCTATCATTTGCATTCACGTCTGTCTGCCTCCCATCATATGTTCGTGCATTGCATGCGTGGTGTGAGCGTGTGCAAGAATTTGTGATTCGTGTGGTTTGGATTCTCTGAGTGTGTGTGAATGATATTTTTCTTGAGCAGATATCTGAAATGACTCCTCTGCTCAGGAGCTTTCCGTCGAGCCAAGTATCGCTTCAATCGGAGCACGAACAAGAAAGTTACGAACATTTGAAGTTCGTATGCTTTTCATAATTGGTTGTGGTGACTATGGGAAGTTTTGGGGTTGAATCCATAAGGGGTACAGACTTTTGGGGGTTGGAAAATTCGTCCCCATCGCTGTAGATGCTGCGAAGTGGTTGGGAGAAACCAAATTGGGTTGGCAAGTGTGGCCAAATTGGGTGAGGTGGATTGTGGAGGTTGGGAAATGGACAAAGGTCAAAGTGGGGTTCCTATAGGGAAGGGATTTGGTGTGCTTATTGGGTTTCCTTGGTTGGGGACTTCCTTGGGGACCTTCTCTCTCGTCCTCCTCATCCCCTCCCACCTGGTTATTGCTACTCTAACTCTCTTGTGTGAAACTTGTGAGAAATTATGTGAACGTTGTGCATGAGTTAAGATTCTATGGCAGCATACCCCATAGTGCGCCGAATTGATAACTCAAGAAATACTTCACTTTTTTGTACGATTCAACTTGGGAATTGTAGCCACGTACTAGAGCCACAACATATCTGAAATTGGTGAAGTTTTGACAGTGTGTTTTTTGTCGACGGAGTTTCTTGTGAGCGCGACGATTCTGTCTAGAAATTGAGACCAACGATTTTGAGAGATTTAGGCACATAATGTTCATAGACCTCGTCCTTAGTCTCTAACAAGTGGTATCAGAGCTGATTAAGGACCTTTTGGGGAGTCTACTGAAGTGTGAAGACCCTCCTAGACCCACCATGGCCTGTGGACGTGCCTAAGTGGAGTTCTGGAGGTTGCATGTGACTTCCGCTAAGGGGAAACTCTGCCGAAATTTCGTTGACGCCGACACTTGTGAAAATATTGTGGGACTTCGGTGTGGACAGCAAAGGGGGGAGCTGAAACCTGTGATTGGGAGCAGAGGAGATGAGTCAAGGGAGTGGAGAAGCACCTGAGAAGAGGAGTGAGCCGCCACCATCCAAGATTGAGGCGTTGGATGGCTCCGACTACGAGGAATGGAGCGGGCGGATGAGGAGCGTCTTCAAGCGCTACAAGCTGCTGAAACTTGCGATGGGAGAAGAGAAGATGCCCGAGGAAGGAGATGCTCGGGATCGGTGGATTGAGCGGAGCGTGGTGTTGTTCGACCTCATCTTGCAATCGGTCAACAACGACATGTTCCAGCACATCAAGGACTTGGTTGAGTTGGACGACTCCGGTCCAAAAGGGTGGAAGCTACGGCGCGACGTGATTCAGCCCAACACGCTGCCCATGGTGATCGTGCTCGAGAAGGAGCTGGCGGCCATCTCCATGCGATCAAGAGATGATGTTAAGCCGGTCCTTGACAAGATCGAGGACACATATGCGAGGATGGCAGCGGCGGGCAGCGAGGTGTCGCAGATGCAGCAATGCACCAAGATCATCTCGGTGCTCGACAAATCGTAGGACAACCTCATCCCCACCCTCAACGTTCAGCAGGACAAGTGGACGCCTGAGTGGCTACGGCAGCAGATCCTGCAAGAGGATTTCCGCAGGCGCCATACGGGAGGTAGTGCTACCTACAAAACTGCTGAGGGGTATGGAGCTGCAGGAGGCAGCAGAGGAAGAGGAGGAGGGAGAAGCCGAGGCCGTGGGAGAGGCTTTGGCAGAGGGAGAGGCCGAGGTGACTATAACGAGGGGCATGGGAGCTCTAGTGGCGACGGGAGCACCCGAATGGAGGGTGCGTGCTGGTACTGCAAGAAGGCTGGACACCCGTGGTTCAAGTGTTTCGGTCAGCCTGAGGGATGGGTGCTTCCAGGCATGAAGTCGCCAAGTGGTGAACGTGCACGAGGTGGCACTGTACAAGGTTCAGGTGCACAAGGTGAAGGTGCACAAGGTAAAGCTGACCCCGAGATGTTCCTCATGGTTGAGGACGTGCAAGGGAGTGGGGGTGATGTGGGTTCTGTTGGGAAGGTTGTGATGCACCCCCTCACTCACTAGGTGATCGATTCAGGTTGCACAAGTCACATGACACCGAGGGCAGATTTGCTTGATGAGGTAAAGCCCCCTGGGAAGATCAAGTTTGTGGCTGCCGCTTCAGGTGCTTTGCTCCCTGTGATTGGTGTTGGGAATGCCAAGGTCATGGGAGCCAATGGGGGGCTTGTGGGGCTGGGGAATGTGCTGTTGGTTGAAGGTTTGTCCGCTAACCTCCTCTCTGTGCGCCGGCTGCAGAAAAGCAAGGCCAAAGTGACTTTCGGCCCAACCAGCTGCCATGCAAAGCTTGGGAAGTTGCTGCTGTGGGACTTTGAGGAGAAGAGCAGCTGCATCAAGGACCTCTGGCTGCTGCCCATCATTCCTTGGAATGGGAAACCACCAGCAACGGCAGCGGCAGCGGCAACGGCTAAAACAACTGCGGGAGGAGAGGAGACCGCACCAACTAATGGGGCCAACTGATTGGGAGACGTGGCACGAGAGGCTGTGTCATGTGGATTTTCCTATGCTGCAGAAGCTAGTGAAGCACGGGAGCTTGAAGGGGTTGGAGGTGAAGGGGGCAGCAAAGGAGATTGGGAGCTGCCCTACATGCCTTGAGACCAAGTTCACAAAATTTCCCTTCAGCAGCAGCATTGGACCAGCCAAGGCTCCACTTGCACTGGTGCACATGGATGTGGTGGGCCCCACGAGGGCCCTTTCTCTCTCGGGTAGCCGCTACTTCTTAACGATTGTGGACGACCACACGCGTGCGGTGTGGGTGTACCCTCTCAAGACCAATGGGGAGGTGGCAGCGGCTGTTCTTAAGGAGTGGATGCCAAGAGCTCAAAAGGTGATCCGCACCGACAACGTGGGAGAATTCATTGGCGCTGATTTTGAGGCGGTGCTGAAGAAGAAGGGGATCGAGCATCAGCTCACGGTGCCCTACAACCCTCAGCAGAACGGCGTGGCTGAGCGGTTCAACCGGACCCTGTAGGAAGGTGCTCGCACTCTCCTTGGGCGTGCAGGGCTGCCGGATCCGTTTTGGGTGACTGCACTGCGGCAGGTCGCCCTTGTGAAGAACAGGGTGCTGGCGACTGTGGGGGACAAGCAGTGGGTCCCCTACACCAAGTGGTATGGGAGTGCACCAGCAGTCAACATGCTGAGAGCCTTCGGCTGCATGGTGGTGTTTCACGTGCCTAAGGAGAAGAGGGGAAAACTGGAAGCTTCTGGGAGATGGGGTGTGCACTTGGGGCTTGCTAAGGATCACAAGGGCTGTCTGATTTGGGACTTGACCAGCCAGCAGCTGACTGTGTCAAGGGATGTGAAGTTCCTTGAGTCCTTGTACTATAAGGAGTGGAAGCAGCAGCATAAGCTTCCTACTACAACGCTGATCGAGGCTGATGAGGTGCAGAGGCATTCGAGGCAAGTGCATGTTACTGTCTCAGAGGAGATTTCTGGGGTGACTGAGGATGGGGGAGAACCTGAGGTGGAGGAGCAGCAGCAGCAGCAGCCGCAGCAGCAGCCGGAGCAGCAGCAGCAAGGTGCTCCACAAGGTGCCGCACGTCCAGCTGACCGTCCTAGGAGGGATGTGCGCCCTCCTAACCGGCTGACCTATCCGAGCTTTGGCAAGCCAAAGGTGGTAAGGGCTGGGAGTGTGGCTGAGCAGTGTGATGAGGAAGAGATAGCGCACTGCTACTGGGCAGCCGTTTCTGAGCCCAAGACACTAACTGAGGCATTGAGCGGGCCAGATGCTGAAAAATGGAAGCAGAGTGTGAAGGAGGAGTATGACTCTCTGCTGGAGAACGAGACGTGAGAGTTGTGTGAGCTGCCTCCTTGGAAGAAGGCAATCCCTTCGAAGCTGATCTTCACGCATAAGTACGGACCTGATGGGGCGCTGACCCGCTACAAGTAACGGCTTGTGGCTAAGGGGTTTCAGCAGACGAAGGGGAAGGACTTTGACGAGTTCTTTGCTCCTGTGGGGAAAGGCACAACACTGCGGGTGTCATTGGCAATGGCAGCAAACCGTGGATGGCGGGTGAAGCAGATGGACATTACCACCGCCTTCCTCAATGGGATCATTCTGGAGGAGCTGTACATGTTACTGCCTGAGGGATTGGATGATGGGAGCGGCAGGGTGTGCAGGCTGAAGAAGGCCATCTATGGCTTGAAGAAGGCTCCTCACGCATGGTACCACAAGCTGGAGAAGACACTGCTGGCTGGGGGGTTCAAGAAGAGCGAGTGTGATCACAGCCTGTTCCTGTTGCAAGAGAAGGAGCAGTTTCTCATGCTCCTGGTGTATGTGGACGACATCCTGCTCTTCTCCGAGTCGTCTGCGATGATTGAGCGAGTGGAGGAGATGCCGGAGATGCAGTTCAAGTGTTCCAAGATGGGAGATGTGAAGTACTACTTGGGGATGCATGTGGAGAGGGACCTTGACAAGGAAGTGTTGAGGTTGCACCAGAGGAAGTATTGTGAGGGGCTAGCAGAGAAGTATGGGCTGCAAGATGGAGGAAAGCCAGCCACTCCACTGCCTTTGGGGTTCACTGTGGAGCCCTGTGTTGATGAGGAGGTGGTGGGTGAGAGCGACAGGAAGCTGTTTCATTCCATGGTTGGGGCACTCAACTATGCGGCCAACCACACGCGGCCTGACATTGCCTTCGCTACATCCAGGCTTGCCAGTGTGGTTTCACGCCCTAGTCATGAGCAGCTGGAAGTGGCCAAGAGGTTGGTCCGCTATGTGAGCGCTACGACATCAGTGGGTTTGGAGTACAGTGCAGTGCGACAGAGGCTGCAGAGGGGTGCAGCTAATTTGAGCAAGGGGGAGATGCTCTTGACCTACTACAATGACCCTAGCTTCAACTCTGTGAATACAGACGGCACCAGCATTGGAGACTATGTGTGCCTATCTGGAGGTGGTGCAGTGAGCTGACACAGCAAGAAGCAGAATGAGGTGGGGCAGTTCTCGTGTGAGACAGAGCACATGGCCCTGCATCATGGGGCCAAGGAGGTGGTGTGGCTGAGGCGTTTGTTGGAGGAGACTGGAGTTGGTCAAAGGGAGCCGACTGTGATGTTCTGTGACAATGAGTCGGCAGTGAAGCTTGCCAAGAATGCTTGTCTTCATGGGTTAATGAAGCACATCAGGCCGAAGTGGCACTGGGTGAGGAGGCTCCTGGACAAGGAGGTGCGGCTGCAGATTGTGAACACCCATCAGCAGGCGGCTGACATTCTCACCAAACGCCTGGCTGAATCTAACCATTGGAAGGGCATGAAGCTTGCTGGGATGAGTGTGCATTGAAGGTGCATGATTGAGCTATGGCATGTGGGATGATAGTAGGCAGCCAGTGGGGGAGTTTGTTATGTGATGCTATCATTTGCATTCACGTCTGTCTGCCTCCCATCATATGTTCGTGCATTGCATGCGTGGTGTGAGCGTGTGCAAGAATTTGTGATTCGTGTGGTTTGGATTCTCTGAGTGTGTGTGAATGATATTTTTCTTGAGCAGATATCTGAAATGACTCCTCTGCTCAGGAGCTTTCCGTCGAGCCAAGTATCGCTTCAATCGGAGCACGAACAAGAAAGTTACGAACATTTGAAGTTCGTATGCTTTTCATAATTGGTTGTGGTGACTATGGGAAGTTTTGGGGTTGAATCCATAAGGGGTACAGACTTTTGGGGGTTGGAAAATTCGTCCCCATCGCTGTAGATGCTGCGAAGTGGTTGGGAGAAACCAAATTGGGTTGGCAAGTGTGGCCAAATTGGGTGAGGTGGATTGTGGAGGTTGGGAAATGGACAAAGGTCAAAGTGGGGTTCCTATAGGGAAGGGATTTGGTGTGCTTATTGGGTTTCCTTGGTTGGGGACTTCCTTGGGGACCTTCTCTCTCGTCCTCCTCATCCCCTCCCACCTGGTTATTGCTACTCTAACTCTCTTGTGTGAAACTTGTGAGAAATTATGTGAACGTTGTGCATGAGTTAAGATTCTATGGCAGCATACCCCATAGTGCGCCGAATTGATAACTCAAGAAATACTTCACTTTTTTGTACGATTCAACTTGGGAATTGTAGCCACGTACTAGAGCCACAACATATCTGAAATTGGTGAAGTTTTGACAGTGTGTTTTTTGTCGACGGAGTTTCTTGTGAGCGCGACGATTCTGTCTAGAAATTGAGACCAACGATTTTGAGAGATTTAGGCACATAATGTTCATAGACCTCGTCCTTAGTCTCTAACAAGTGGTATCAGAGCTGATTAAGGACCTTTTGGGGAGTCTACTGAAGTGTGAAGACCCTCCTAGACCCACCATGGCCTGTGGACGTGCCTAAGTGGAGTTCTGGAGGTTGCATGTGACTTCCGCTAAGGGGAAACTCTGCCGAAATTTCGTTGACGCCGACACTTGTGAAAATATTGTGGGACTTCGGTGTGGACAGCAAAGGGGGGAGCTGAAACCTGTGATTGGGAGCAGAGGAGATGAGTCAAGGGAGTGGAGAAGCACCTGAGAAGAGGAGTGAGCCGCCACCATCCAAGATTGAGGCGTTGGATGGCTCCGACTACGAGGAATGGAGCGGGCGGATGAGGAGCGTCTTCAAGCGCTACAAGCTGCTGAAACTTGCGATGGGAGAAGAGAAGATGCCCGAGGAAGGAGATGCTCGGGATCGGTGGATTGAGCGGAGCGTGGTGTTGTTCGACCTCATCTTGCAATCGGTCAACAACGACATGTTCCAGCACATCAAGGACTTGGTTGAGTTGGACGACTCCGGTCCAAAAGGGTGGAAGCTACGGCGCGACGTGATTCAGCCCAACACGCTGCCCATGGTGATCGTGCTCGAGAAGGAGCTGGCGGCCATCTCCATGCGATCAAGAGATGATGTTAAGCCGGTCCTTGACAAGATCGAGGACACATATGCGAGGATGGCAGCGGCGGGCAGCGAGGTGTCGCAGATGCAGCAATGCACCAAGATCATCTCGGTGCTCGACAAATCGTAGGACAACCTCATCCCCACCCTCAACGTTCAGCAGGACAAGTGGACGCCTGAGTGGCTACGGCAGCAGATCCTGCAAGAGGATTTCCGCAGGCGCCATACGGGAGGTAGTGCTACCTACAAAACTGCTGAGGGGTATGGAGCTGCAGGAGGCAGCAGAGGAAGAGGAGGAGGGAGAAGCCGAGGCCGTGGGAGAGGCTTTGGCAGAGGGAGAGGCCGAGGTGACTATAACGAGGGGCATGGGAGCTCTAGTGGCGACGGGAGCACCCGAATGGAGGGTGCGTGCTGGTACTGCAAGAAGGCTGGACACCCGTGGTTCAAGTGTTTCGGTCAGCCTGAGGGATGGGTGCTTCCAGGCATGAAGTCGCCAAGTGGTGAACGTGCACGAGGTGGCACTGTACAAGGTTCAGGTGCACAAGGTGAAGGTGCACAAGGTAAAGCTGACCCCGAGATGTTCCTCATGGTTGAGGACGTGCAAGGGAGTGGGGGTGATGTGGGTTCTGTTGGGAAGGTTGTGATGCACCCCCTCACTCACTAGGTGATCGATTCAGGTTGCACAAGTCACATGACACCGAGGGCAGATTTGCTTGATGAGGTAAAGCCCCCTGGGAAGATCAAGTTTGTGGCTGCCGCTTCAGGTGCTTTGCTCCCTGTGATTGGTGTTGGGAATGCCAAGGTCATGGGAGCCAATGGGGGGCTTGTGGGGCTGGGGAATGTGCTGTTGGTTGAAGGTTTGTCCGCTAACCTCCTCTCTGTGCGCCGGCTGCAGAAAAGCAAGGCCAAAGTGACTTTCGGCCCAACCAGCTGCCATGCAAAGCTTGGGAAGTTGCTGCTGTGGGACTTTGAGGAGAAGAGCAGCTGCATCAAGGACCTCTGGCTGCTGCCCATCATTCCTTGGAATGGGAAACCACCAGCAACGGCAGCGGCAGCGGCAACGGCTAAAACAACTGCGGGAGGAGAGGAGACCGCACCAACTAATGGGGCCAACTGATTGGGAGACGTGGCACGAGAGGCTGTGTCATGTGGATTTTCCTATGCTGCAGAAGCTAGTGAAGCACGGGAGCTTGAAGGGGTTGGAGGTGAAGGGGGCAGCAAAGGAGATTGGGAGCTGCCCTACATGCCTTGAGACCAAGTTCACAAAATTTCCCTTCAGCAGCAGCATTGGACCAGCCAAGGCTCCACTTGCACTGGTGCACATGGATGTGGTGGGCCCCACGAGGGCCCTTTCTCTCTCGGGTAGCCGCTACTTCTTAACGATTGTGGACGACCACACGCGTGCGGTGTGGGTGTACCCTCTCAAGACCAATGGGGAGGTGGCAGCGGCTGTTCTTAAGGAGTGGATGCCAAGAGCTCAAAAGGTGATCCGCACCGACAACGTGGGAGAATTCATTGGCGCTGATTTTGAGGCGGTGCTGAAGAAGAAGGGGATCGAGCATCAGCTCACGGTGCCCTACAACCCTCAGCAGAACGGCGTGGCTGAGCGGTTCAACCGGACCCTGTAGGAAGGTGCTCGCACTCTCCTTGGGCGTGCAGGGCTGCCGGATCCGTTTTGGGTGACTGCACTGCGGCAGGTCGCCCTTGTGAAGAACAGGGTGCTGGCGACTGTGGGGGACAAGCAGTGGGTCCCCTACACCAAGTGGTATGGGAGTGCACCAGCAGTCAACATGCTGAGAGCCTTCGGCTGCATGGTGGTGTTTCACGTGCCTAAGGAGAAGAGGGGAAAACTGGAAGCTTCTGGGAGATGGGGTGTGCACTTGGGGCTTGCTAAGGATCACAAGGGCTGTCTGATTTGGGACTTGACCAGCCAGCAGCTGACTGTGTCAAGGGATGTGAAGTTCCTTGAGTCCTTGTACTATAAGGAGTGGAAGCAGCAGCATAAGCTTCCTACTACAACGCTGATCGAGGCTGATGAGGTGCAGAGGCATTCGAGGCAAGTGCATGTTACTGTCTCAGAGGAGATTTCTGGGGTGACTGAGGATGGGGGAGAACCTGAGGTGGAGGAGCAGCAGCAGCAGCAGCCGCAGCAGCAGCCGGAGCAGCAGCAGCAAGGTGCTCCACAAGGTGCCGCACGTCCAGCTGACCGTCCTAGGAGGGATGTGCGCCCTCCTAACCGGCTGACCTATCCGAGCTTTGGCAAGCCAAAGGTGGTAAGGGCTGGGAGTGTGGCTGAGCAGTGTGATGAGGAAGAGATAGCGCACTGCTACTGGGCAGCCGTTTCTGAGCCCAAGACACTAACTGAGGCATTGAGCGGGCCAGATGCTGAAAAATGGAAGCAGAGTGTGAAGGAGGAGTATGACTCTCTGCTGGAGAACGAGACGTGAGAGTTGTGTGAGCTGCCTCCTTGGAAGAAGGCAATCCCTTCGAAGCTGATCTTCACGCATAAGTACGGACCTGATGGGGCGCTGACCCGCTACAAGTAACGGCTTGTGGCTAAGGGGTTTCAGCAGACGAAGGGGAAGGACTTTGACGAGTTCTTTGCTCCTGTGGGGAAAGGCACAACACTGCGGGTGTCATTGGCAATGGCAGCAAACCGTGGATGGCGGGTGAAGCAGATGGACATTACCACCGCCTTCCTCAATGGGATCATTCTGGAGGAGCTGTACATGTTACTGCCTGAGGGATTGGATGATGGGAGCGGCAGGGTGTGCAGGCTGAAGAAGGCCATCTATGGCTTGAAGAAGGCTCCTCACGCATGGTACCACAAGCTGGAGAAGACACTGCTGGCTGGGGGGTTCAAGAAGAGCGAGTGTGATCACAGCCTGTTCCTGTTGCAAGAGAAGGAGCAGTTTCTCATGCTCCTGGTGTATGTGGACGACATCCTGCTCTTCTCCGAGTCGTCTGCGATGATTGAGCGAGTGGAGGAGATGCCGGAGATGCAGTTCAAGTGTTCCAAGATGGGAGATGTGAAGTACTACTTGGGGATGCATGTGGAGAGGGACCTTGACAAGGAAGTGTTGAGGTTGCACCAGAGGAAGTATTGTGAGGGGCTAGCAGAGAAGTATGGGCTGCAAGATGGAGGAAAGCCAGCCACTCCACTGCCTTTGGGGTTCACTGTGGAGCCCTGTGTTGATGAGGAGGTGGTGGGTGAGAGCGACAGGAAGCTGTTTCATTCCATGGTTGGGGCACTCAACTATGCGGCCAACCACACGCGGCCTGACATTGCCTTCGCTACATCCAGGCTTGCCAGTGTGGTTTCACGCCCTAGTCATGAGCAGCTGGAAGTGGCCAAGAGGTTGGTCCGCTATGTGAGCGCTACGACATCAGTGGGTTTGGAGTACAGTGCAGTGCGACAGAGGCTGCAGAGGGGTGCAGCTAATTTGAGCAAGGGGGAGATGCTCTTGACCTACTACAATGACCCTAGCTTCAACTCTGTGAATACAGACGGCACCAGCATTGGAGACTATGTGTGCCTATCTGGAGGTGGTGCAGTGAGCTGACACAGCAAGAAGCAGAATGAGGTGGGGCAGTTCTCGTGTGAGACAGAGCACATGGCCCTGCATCATGGGGCCAAGGAGGTGGTGTGGCTGAGGCGTTTGTTGGAGGAGACTGGAGTTGGTCAAAGGGAGCCGACTGTGATGTTCTGTGACAATGAGTCGGCAGTGAAGCTTGCCAAGAATGCTTGTCTTCATGGGTTAATGAAGCACATCAGGCCGAAGTGGCACTGGGTGAGGAGGCTCCTGGACAAGGAGGTGCGGCTGCAGATTGTGAACACCCATCAGCAGGCGGCTGACATTCTCACCAAACGCCTGGCTGAATCTAACCATTGGAAGGGCATGAAGCTTGCTGGGATGAGTGTGCATTGAAGGTGCATGATTGAGCTATGGCATGTGGGATGATAGTAGGCAGCCAGTGGGGGAGTTTGTTATGTGATGCTATCATTTGCATTCACGTCTGTCTGCCTCCCATCATATGTTCGTGCATTGCATGCGTGGTGTGAGCGTGTGCAAGAATTTGTGATTCGTGTGGTTTGGATTCTCTGAGTGTGTGTGAATGATATTTTTCTTGAGCAGATATCTGAAATGACTCCTCTGCTCAGGAGCTTTCCGTCGAGCCAAGTATCGCTTCAATCGGAGCACGAACAAGAAAGTTACGAACATTTGAAGTTCGTATGCTTTTCATAATTGGTTGTGGTGACTATGGGAAGTTTTGGGGTTGAATCCATAAGGGGTACAGACTTTTGGGGGTTGGAAAATTCGTCCCCATCGCTGTAGATGCTGCGAAGTGGTTGGGAGAAACCAAATTGGGTTGGCAAGTGTGGCCAAATTGGGTGAGGTGGATTGTGGAGGTTGGGAAATGGACAAAGGTCAAAGTGGGGTTCCTATAGGGAAGGGATTTGGTGTGCTTATTGGGTTTCCTTGGTTGGGGACTTCCTTGGGGACCTTCTCTCTCGTCCTCCTCATCCCCTCCCACCTGGTTATTGCTACTCTAACTCTCTTGTGTGAAACTTGTGAGAAATTATGTGAACGTTGTGCATGAGTTAAGATTCTATGGCAGCATACCCCATAGTGCGCCGAATTGATAACTCAAGAAATACTTCACTTTTTTGTACGATTCAACTTGGGAATTGTAGCCACGTACTAGAGCCACAACATATCTGAAATTGGTGAAGTTTTGACAGTGTGTTTTTTGTCGACGGAGTTTCTTGTGAGCGCGACGATTCTGTCTAGAAATTGAGACCAACGATTTTGAGAGATTTAGGCACATAATGTTCATAGACCTCGTCCTTAGTCTCTAACAAGTGGTATCAGAGCTGATTAAGGACCTTTTGGGGAGTCTACTGAAGTGTGAAGACCCTCCTAGACCCACCATGGCCTGTGGACGTGCCTAAGTGGAGTTCTGGAGGTTGCATGTGACTTCCGCTAAGGGGAAACTCTGCCGAAATTTCGTTGACGCCGACACTTGTGAAAATATTGTGGGACTTCGGTGTGGACAGCAAAGGGGGGAGCTGAAACCTGTGATTGGGAGCAGAGGAGATGAGTCAAGGGAGTGGAGAAGCACCTGAGAAGAGGAGTGAGCCGCCACCATCCAAGATTGAGGCGTTGGATGGCTCCGACTACGAGGAATGGAGCGGGCGGATGAGGAGCGTCTTCAAGCGCTACAAGCTGCTGAAACTTGCGATGGGAGAAGAGAAGATGCCCGAGGAAGGAGATGCTCGGGATCGGTGGATTGAGCGGAGCGTGGTGTTGTTCGACCTCATCTTGCAATCGGTCAACAACGACATGTTCCAGCACATCAAGGACTTGGTTGAGTTGGACGACTCCGGTCCAAAAGGGTGGAAGCTACGGCGCGACGTGATTCAGCCCAACACGCTGCCCATGGTGATCGTGCTCGAGAAGGAGCTGGCGGCCATCTCCATGCGATCAAGAGATGATGTTAAGCCGGTCCTTGACAAGATCGAGGACACATATGCGAGGATGGCAGCGGCGGGCAGCGAGGTGTCGCAGATGCAGCAATGCACCAAGATCATCTCGGTGCTCGACAAATCGTAGGACAACCTCATCCCCACCCTCAACGTTCAGCAGGACAAGTGGACGCCTGAGTGGCTACGGCAGCAGATCCTGCAAGAGGATTTCCGCAGGCGCCATACGGGAGGTAGTGCTACCTACAAAACTGCTGAGGGGTATGGAGCTGCAGGAGGCAGCAGAGGAAGAGGAGGAGGGAGAAGCCGAGGCCGTGGGAGAGGCTTTGGCAGAGGGAGAGGCCGAGGTGACTATAACGAGGGGCATGGGAGCTCTAGTGGCGACGGGAGCACCCGAATGGAGGGTGCGTGCTGGTACTGCAAGAAGGCTGGACACCCGTGGTTCAAGTGTTTCGGTCAGCCTGAGGGATGGGTGCTTCCAGGCATGAAGTCGCCAAGTGGTGAACGTGCACGAGGTGGCACTGTACAAGGTTCAGGTGCACAAGGTGAAGGTGCACAAGGTAAAGCTGACCCCGAGATGTTCCTCATGGTTGAGGACGTGCAAGGGAGTGGGGGTGATGTGGGTTCTGTTGGGAAGGTTGTGATGCACCCCCTCACTCACTAGGTGATCGATTCAGGTTGCACAAGTCACATGACACCGAGGGCAGATTTGCTTGATGAGGTAAAGCCCCCTGGGAAGATCAAGTTTGTGGCTGCCGCTTCAGGTGCTTTGCTCCCTGTGATTGGTGTTGGGAATGCCAAGGTCATGGGAGCCAATGGGGGGCTTGTGGGGCTGGGGAATGTGCTGTTGGTTGAAGGTTTGTCCGCTAACCTCCTCTCTGTGCGCCGGCTGCAGAAAAGCAAGGCCAAAGTGACTTTCGGCCCAACCAGCTGCCATGCAAAGCTTGGGAAGTTGCTGCTGTGGGACTTTGAGGAGAAGAGCAGCTGCATCAAGGACCTCTGGCTGCTGCCCATCATTCCTTGGAATGGGAAACCACCAGCAACGGCAGCGGCAGCGGCAACGGCTAAAACAACTGCGGGAGGAGAGGAGACCGCACCAACTAATGGGGCCAACTGATTGGGAGACGTGGCACGAGAGGCTGTGTCATGTGGATTTTCCTATGCTGCAGAAGCTAGTGAAGCACGGGAGCTTGAAGGGGTTGGAGGTGAAGGGGGCAGCAAAGGAGATTGGGAGCTGCCCTACATGCCTTGAGACCAAGTTCACAAAATTTCCCTTCAGCAGCAGCATTGGACCAGCCAAGGCTCCACTTGCACTGGTGCACATGGATGTGGTGGGCCCCACGAGGGCCCTTTCTCTCTCGGGTAGCCGCTACTTCTTAACGATTGTGGACGACCACACGCGTGCGGTGTGGGTGTACCCTCTCAAGACCAATGGGGAGGTGGCAGCGGCTGTTCTTAAGGAGTGGATGCCAAGAGCTCAAAAGGTGATCCGCACCGACAACGTGGGAGAATTCATTGGCGCTGATTTTGAGGCGGTGTTGAAGAAGAAGGGGATCGAGCATCAGCTCACGGTGCCCTACAACCCTCAGCAGAACGGCGTGGCTGAGCGGTTCAACCGGACCCTGTAGGAAGGTGCTCGCACTCTCCTTGGGCGTGCAGGGCTGCCGGATCCGTTTTGGGTGACTGCACTGCGGCAGGTCGCCCTTGTGAAGAACAGGGTGCTGGCGACTGTGGGGGACAAGCAGTGGGTCCCCTACACCAAGTGGTATGGGAGTGCACCAGCAGTCAACATGCTGAGAGCCTTCGGCTGCATGGTGGTGTTTCACGTGCCTAAGGAGAAGAGGGGAAAACTGGAAGCTTCTGGGAGATGGGGTGTGCACTTGGGGCTTGCTAAGGATCACAAGGGCTGTCTGATTTGGGACTTGACCAGCCAGCAGCTGACTGTGTCAAGGGATGTGAAGTTCCTTGAGTCCTTGTACTATAAGGAGTGGAAGCAGCAGCATAAGCTTCCTACTACAACGCTGATCGAGGCTGATGAGGTGCAGAGGCATTCGAGGCAAGTGCATGTTACTGTCTCAGAGGAGATTTCTGGGGTGACTGAGGATGGGGGAGAACCTGAGGTGGAGGAGCAGCAGCAGCAGCAGCCGCAGCAGCAGCCGGAGCAGCAGCAGCAAGGTGCTCCACAAGGTGCCGCACGTCCAGCTGACCGTCCTAGGAGGGATGTGCGCCCTCCTAACCGGCTGACCTATCCGAGCTTTGGCAAGCCAAAGGTGGTAAGGGCTGGGAGTGTGGCTGAGCAGTGTGATGAGGAAGAGATAGCGCACTGCTACTGGGCAGCCGTTTCTGAGCCCAAGACACTAACTGAGGCATTGAGCGGGCCAGATGCTGAAAAATGGAAGCAGAGTGTGAAGGAGGAGTATGACTCTCTGCTGGAGAACGAGACGTGAGAGTTGTGTGAGCTGCCTCCTTGGAAGAAGGCAATCCCTTCGAAGCTGATCTTCACGCATAAGTACGGACCTGATGGGGCGCTGACCCGCTACAAGTAACGGCTTGTGGCTAAGGGGTTTCAGCAGACGAAGGGGAAGGACTTTGACGAGTTCTTTGCTCCTGTGGGGAAAGGCACAACACTGCGGGTGTCATTGGCAATGGCAGCAAACCGTGGATGGCGGGTGAAGCAGATGGACATTACCACCGCCTTCCTCAATGGGATCATTCTGGAGGAGCTGTACATGTTACTGCCTGAGGGATTGGATGATGGGAGCGGCAGGGTGTGCAGGCTGAAGAAGGCCATCTATGGCTTGAAGAAGGCTCCTCACGCATGGTACCACAAGCTGGAGAAGACACTGCTGGCTGGGGGGTTCAAGAAGAGCGAGTGTGATCACAGCCTGTTCCTGTTGCAAGAGAAGGAGCAGTTTCTCATGCTCCTGGTGTATGTGGACGACATCCTGCTCTTCTCCGAGTCGTCTGCGATGATTGAGCGAGTGGAGGAGATGCCGGAGATGCAGTTCAAGTGTTCCAAGATGGGAGATGTGAAGTACTACTTGGGGATGCATGTGGAGAGGGACCTTGACAAGGAAGTGTTGAGGTTGCACCAGAGGAAGTATTGTGAGGGGCTAGCAGAGAAGTATGGGCTGCAAGATGGAGGAAAGCCAGCCACTCCACTGCCTTTGGGGTTCACTGTGGAGCCCTGTGTTGATGAGGAGGTGGTGGGTGAGAGCGACAGGAAGCTGTTTCATTCCATGGTTGGGGCACTCAACTATGCGGCCAACCACACGCGGCCTGACATTGCCTTCGCTACATCCAGGCTTGCCAGTGTGGTTTCACGCCCTAGTCATGAGCAGCTGGAAGTGGCCAAGAGGTTGGTCCGCTATGTGAGCGCTACGACATCAGTGGGTTTGGAGTACAGTGCAGTGCGACAGAGGCTGCAGAGGGGTGCAGCTAATTTGAGCAAGGGGGAGATGCTCTTGACCTACTACAATGACCCTAGCTTCAACTCTGTGAATACAGACGGCACCAGCATTGGAGACTATGTGTGCCTATCTGGAGGTGGTGCAGTGAGCTGACACAGCAAGAAGCAGAATGAGGTGGGGCAGTTCTCGTGTGAGACAGAGCACATGGCCCTGCATCATGGGGCCAAGGAGGTGGTGTGGCTGAGGCGTTTGTTGGAGGAGACTGGAGTTGGTCAAAGGGAGCCGACTGTGATGTTCTGTGACAATGAGTCGGCAGTGAAGCTTGCCAAGAATGCTTGTCTTCATGGGTTAATGAAGCACATCAGGCCGAAGTGGCACTGGGTGAGGAGGCTCCTGGACAAGGAGGTGCGGCTGCAGATTGTGAACACCCATCAGCAGGCGGCTGACATTCTCACCAAACGCCTGGCTGAATCTAACCATTGGAAGGGCATGAAGCTTGCTAGGATGAGTGTGCATTGAAGGTGCATGATTGAGCTATGGCATGTGGGATGATAGTAGGCAGCCAGTGGGGGAGTTTGTTATGTGATGCTATCATTTGCATTCACGTCTGTCTGCCTCCCATCATATGTTCGTGCATTGCATGCGTGGTGTGAGCGTGTGCAAGAATTTGTGATTCGTGTGGTTTGGATTCTCTGAGTGTGTGTGAATGATATTTTTCTTGAGCAGATATCTGAAATGACTCCTCTGCTCAGGAGCTTTCCGTCGAGCCAAGTATCGCTTCAATCGGAGCACGAACAAGAAAGTTACGAACATTTGAAGTTCGTATGCTTTTCATAATTGGTTGTGGTGACTATGGGAAGTTTTGGGGTTGAATCCATAAGGGGTACAGACTTTTGGGGGTTGGAAAATTCGTCCCCATCGCTGTAGATGCTGCGAAGTGGTTGGGAGAAACCAAATTGGGTTGGCAAGTGTGGCCAAATTGGGTGAGGTGGATTGTGGAGGTTGGGAAATGGACAAAGGTCAAAGTGGGGTTCCTATAGGGAAGGGATTTGGTGTGCTTATTGGGTTTCCTTGGTTGGGGACTTCCTTGGGGACCTTCTCTCTCGTCCTCCTCATCCCCTCCCACCTGGTTATTGCTACTCTAACTCTCTTGTGTGAAACTTGTGAGAAATTATGTGAACGTTGTGCATGAGTTAAGATTCTATGGCAGCATACCCCATAGTGCGCCGAATTGATAACTCAAGAAATACTTCACTTTTTTGTACGATTCAACTTGGGAATTGTAGCCACGTACTAGAGCCACAACATATCTGAAATTGGTGAAGTTTTGACAGTGTGTTTTTTGTCGACGGAGTTTCTTGTGAGCGCGACGATTCTGTCTAGAAATTGAGACCAACGATTTTGAGAGATTTAGGCACATAATGTTCATAGACCTCGTCCTTAGTCTCTAACAAGTGGTATCAGAGCTGATTAAGGACCTTTTGGGGAGTCTACTGAAGTGTGAAGACCCTCCTAGACCCACCATGGCCTGTGGACGTGCCTAAGTGGAGTTCTGGAGGTTGCATGTGACTTCCGCTAAGGGGAAACTCTGCCGAAATTTCGTTGACGCCGACACTTGTGAAAATATTGTGGGACTTCGGTGTGGACAGCAAAGGGGGGAGCTGAAACCTGTGATTGGGAGCAGAGGAGATGAGTCAAGGGAGTGGAGAAGCACCTGAGAAGAGGAGTGAGCCGCCACCATCCAAGATTGAGGCGTTGGATGGCTCCGACTACGAGGAATGGAGCGGGCGGATGAGGAGCGTCTTCAAGCGCTACAAGCTGCTGAAACTTGCGATGGGAGAAGAGAAGATGCCCGAGGAAGGAGATGCTCGGGATCGGTGGATTGAGCGGAGCGTGGTGTTGTTCGACCTCATCTTGCAATCGGTCAACAACGACATGTTCCAGCACATCAAGGACTTGGTTGAGTTGGACGACTCCGGTCCAAAAGGGTGGAAGCTACGGCGCGACGTGATTCAGCCCAACACGCTGCCCATGGTGATCGTGCTCGAGAAGGAGCTGGCGGCCATCTCCATGCGATCAAGAGATGATGTTAAGCCGGTCCTTGACAAGATCGAGGACACATATGCGAGGATGGCAGCGGCGGGCAGCGAGGTGTCGCAGATGCAGCAATGCACCAAGATCATCTCGGTGCTCGACAAATCGTAGGACAACCTCATCCCCACCCTCAACGTTCAGCAGGACAAGTGGACGCCTGAGTGGCTACGGCAGCAGATCCTGCAAGAGGATTTCCGCAGGCGCCATACGGGAGGTAGTGCTACCTACAAAACTGCTGAGGGGTATGGAGCTGCAGGAGGCAGCAGAGGAAGAGGAGGAGGGAGAAGCCGAGGCCGTGGGAGAGGCTTTGGCAGAGGGAGAGGCCGAGGTGACTATAACGAGGGGCATGGGAGCTCTAGTGGCGACGGGAGCACCCGAATGGAGGGTGCGTGCTGGTACTGCAAGAAGGCTGGACACCCGTGGTTCAAGTGTTTCGGTCAGCCTGAGGGATGGGTGCTTCCAGGCATGAAGTCGCCAAGTGGTGAACGTGCACGAGGTGGCACTGTACAAGGTTCAGGTGCACAAGGTGAAGGTGCACAAGGTAAAGCTGACCCCGAGATGTTCCTCATGGTTGAGGACGTGCAAGGGAGTGGGGGTGATGTGGGTTCTGTTGGGAAGGTTGTGATGCACCCCCTCACTCACTAGGTGATCGATTCAGGTTGCACAAGTCACATGACACCGAGGGCAGATTTGCTTGATGAGGTAAAGCCCCCTGGGAAGATCAAGTTTGTGGCTGCCGCTTCAGGTGCTTTGCTCCCTGTGATTGGTGTTGGGAATGCCAAGGTCATGGGAGCCAATGGGGGGCTTGTGGGGCTGGGGAATGTGCTGTTGGTTGAAGGTTTGTCCGCTAACCTCCTCTCTGTGCGCCGGCTGCAGAAAAGCAAGGCCAAAGTGACTTTCGGCCCAACCAGCTGCCATGCAAAGCTTGGGAAGTTGCTGCTGTGGGACTTTGAGGAGAAGAGCAGCTGCATCAAGGACCTCTGGCTGCTGCCCATCATTCCTTGGAATGGGAAACCACCAGCAACGGCAGCGGCAGCGGCAACGGCTAAAACAACTGCGGGAGGAGAGGAGACCGCACCAACTAATGGGGCCAACTGATTGGGAGACGTGGCACGAGAGGCTGTGTCATGTGGATTTTCCTATGCTGCAGAAGCTAGTGAAGCACGGGAGCTTGAAGGGGTTGGAGGTGAAGGGGGCAGCAAAGGAGATTGGGAGCTGCCCTACATGCCTTGAGACCAAGTTCACAAAATTTCCCTTCAGCAGCAGCATTGGACCAGCCAAGGCTCCACTTGCACTGGTGCACATGGATGTGGTGGGCCCCACGAGGGCCCTTTCTCTCTCGGGTAGCCGCTACTTCTTAACGATTGTGGACGACCACACGCGTGCGGTGTGGGTGTACCCTCTCAAGACCAATGGGGAGGTGGCAGCGGCTGTTCTTAAGGAGTGGATGCCAAGAGCTCAAAAGGTGATCCGCACCGACAACGTGGGAGAATTCATTGGCGCTGATTTTGAGGCGGTGTTGAAGAAGAAGGGGATCGAGCATCAGCTCACGGTGCCCTACAACCCTCAGCAGAACGGCGTGGCTGAGCGGTTCAACCGGACCCTGTAGGAAGGTGCTCGCACTCTCCTTGGGCGTGCAGGGCTGCCGGATCCGTTTTGGGTGACTGCACTGCGGCAGGTCGCCCTTGTGAAGAACAGGGTGCTGGCGACTGTGGGGGACAAGCAGTGGGTCCCCTACACCAAGTGGTATGGGAGTGCACCAGCAGTCAACATGCTGAGAGCCTTCGGCTGCATGGTGGTGTTTCACGTGCCTAAGGAGAAGAGGGGAAAACTGGAAGCTTCTGGGAGATGGGGTGTGCACTTGGGGCTTGCTAAGGATCACAAGGGCTGTCTGATTTGGGACTTGACCAGCCAGCAGCTGACTGTGTCAAGGGATGTGAAGTTCCTTGAGTCCTTGTACTATAAGGAGTGGAAGCAGCAGCATAAGCTTCCTACTACAACGCTGATCGAGGCTGATGAGGTGCAGAGGCATTCGAGGCAAGTGCATGTTACTGTCTCAGAGGAGATTTCTGGGGTGACTGAGGATGGGGGAGAACCTGAGGTGGAGGAGCAGCAGCAGCAGCAGCCGCAGCAGCAGCCGGAGCAGCAGCAGCAAGGTGCTCCACAAGGTGCCGCACGTCCAGCTGACCGTCCTAGGAGGGATGTGCGCCCTCCTAACCGGCTGACCTATCCGAGCTTTGGCAAGCCAAAGGTGGTAAGGGCTGGGAGTGTGGCTGAGCAGTGTGATGAGGAAGAGATAGCGCACTGCTACTGGGCAGCCGTTTCTGAGCCCAAGACACTAACTGAGGCATTGAGCGGGCCAGATGCTGAAAAATGGAAGCAGAGTGTGAAGGAGGAGTATGACTCTCTGCTGGAGAACGAGACGTGAGAGTTGTGTGAGCTGCCTCCTTGGAAGAAGGCAATCCCTTCGAAGCTGATCTTCACGCATAAGTACGGACCTGATGGGGCGCTGACCCGCTACAAGTAACGGCTTGTGGCTAAGGGGTTTCAGCAGACGAAGGGGAAGGACTTTGACGAGTTCTTTGCTCCTGTGGGGAAAGGCACAACACTGCGGGTGTCATTGGCAATGGCAGCAAACCGTGGATGGCGGGTGAAGCAGATGGACATTACCACCGCCTTCCTCAATGGGATCATTCTGGAGGAGCTGTACATGTTACTGCCTGAGGGATTGGATGATGGGAGCGGCAGGGTGTGCAGGCTGAAGAAGGCCATCTATGGCTTGAAGAAGGCTCCTCACGCATGGTACCACAAGCTGGAGAAGACACTGCTGGCTGGGGGGTTCAAGAAGAGCGAGTGTGATCACAGCCTGTTCCTGTTGCAAGAGAAGGAGCAGTTTCTCATGCTCCTGGTGTATGTGGACGACATCCTGCTCTTCTCCGAGTCGTCTGCGATGATTGAGCGAGTGGAGGAGATGCCGGAGATGCAGTTCAAGTGTTCCAAGATGGGAGATGTGAAGTACTACTTGGGGATGCATGTGGAGAGGGACCTTGACAAGGAAGTGTTGAGGTTGCACCAGAGGAAGTATTGTGAGGGGCTAGCAGAGAAGTATGGGCTGCAAGATGGAGGAAAGCCAGCCACTCCACTGCCTTTGGGGTTCACTGTGGAGCCCTGTGTTGATGAGGAGGTGGTGGGTGAGAGCGACAGGAAGCTGTTTCATTCCATGGTTGGGGCACTCAACTATGCGGCCAACCACACGCGGCCTGACATTGCCTTCGCTACATCCAGGCTTGCCAGTGTGGTTTCACGCCCTTGTCATGAGCAGCTGGAAGTGGCCAAGAGGTTGGTCCGCTATGTGAGCGCTACGACATCAGTGGGTTTGGAGTACAGTGCAGTGCGACAGAGGCTGCAGAGGGGTGCAGCTAATTTGAGCAAGGGGGGGATGCTCTTGACCTACTACAATGACCCTAGCTTCAACTCTGTGAATACAGACGGCACCAGCATTGGAGACTATGTGTGCCTATCTGGAGGTGGTGCAGTGAGCTGATACAGCAAGAAGCAGAATGAGGTGGGGCAGTTCTCGTGTGAGACAGAGCACATGGCCCTGCATCATGGGGCCAAGGAGGTGGTGTGGCTGAGGCGTTTGTTGGAGGAGACTGGAGTTGGTCAAAGGGAGCCGACTGTGATGTTCTGTGACAATGAGCCGGCAGTGAAGCTTGCCAAGAATGCTTGCCTTCATGGGTTAATGAAGCACATCAGGCCGAAGTGGCACTGGGTGAGGAGGCTCCTGGACAAGGAGGTGCTGCTGCAGATTGTGAAGACCCATCAGCAGGCGGCTGACATTCTCACCAAACGCCTGGCTGAATCTAACCATTGGAAGGGCATGAAGCTTGCTGGGATGAGTGTGCATTGAAGGTGCATGATTGAGCTATGGCATGTGGGATGATAGTAGGCAGCCAGTGGGGGAGTTTGTTATGTGATGCTATCATTTGCATTCACGTCTGTCTGCCTCCCATCATATGTTCGTGCATTGCATGCGTGGTGTGAGCGTGTGCAAGAATTTGTGATTCGTGTGGTTTGGATTCTCTGAGTGTGTGTGAATGATATTTTTCTTGAGCAGATATCTGAAATGACTCCTCTGCTCAAGAGCTTTCCGTCGAGCCAAGTATCGCTTCAATCGGAGCACGAACAAGAAAGTTACGAACATTCGTATGCTTTTCATAATTGGTTGTGGTGACTATGGGAAGTTGTGGGGTTGAATCCATAAGGGGTACAGACTTTTGGGGGTTGGAAAATTCGTCCCCATAGCTGTAGATGCTGCGAAGTGGTTGGGAGAAACCAAATTGGGTTGGCAAGTGTGGCCAAATTGGGTGAGGTGGATTGTGGAGGTTGGGAAATGGACAAAGGTCAAAGTGGGGTTCCTATAGGGAAGGGATTTGGTGTGCTTATTGGGTTTCCTTGGTTGGGGACTTCCTTGGGGACCTTCTCTCTCGTCCTCCTCATCCCCTCCCACCTGGTTATTGCTACTCTAATTCTCTTGTGTGAAACTTGTGAGAAATTATGTGAACGTTGTGAATGAGTTAAGATTCTATGGCAGCATACCCCATAGTGCGCCGAAATTGATAACTCAAGAAATACTTCACCTTTTTGTACGATTCAACTTGGGAATTGTAGCCACGTACTAGAGCTACAACATATCTGACATTGGTGAAGTTTTGACAGCGCGTGTTTTGTCGACGGCGTGTCTTGTGAGCGCGACGATTCTGTCCAGAAATTGAGACCACGATTTTGAGAGATTTAGGCACATAATGTTCGTAGACCTCGTCCTTAATCTCTAACAGCTTGGTCGACCGCCCGCCAGCGTTGCGTAGAGGAGCCGCGCCAGCACTGCAGAAAGGCGACCTGCCAACAGAGCAGGTCGACGGCGTGCCAACGCTGCAGCAGAGCGGCTGTCCAGCTTTGCCCAATAGAAGACAGCAGCGTGCACGCTCGCAGGTGCGCGCAGACGATTGGCCCGACTTGCCTCGACGGGCATCCGTCGGCTGTTGTCTGCGCCTGACAAGCCACATCAACTTTGAGATACCAACCCGAAGTTGCCTGCGCCATCGCGACCTCGACGACATTTACGTGCCTCCACATAACTCGTCGAGCAGGTTACCCGGTCGACCGGGTCGACCCCCAGGTGCTCTGGTCAACCCCCATGTGCCTCCGGTCGACCACTGGGTCCGTCTCATTGACCACCAGGTACCTCTGGTCGATCACAACTCCCGTCGAGCTACCCCCTAGTCAACGGACCACTTCCGTCGACCAGAACTGTCAGCGGTTGTCGCCAAGCTCCCCTCGTTGACCGCTGCTCACTTGGCAGGTCGACGGACTGCTCCGTCGACCTCCCGGTCGAACTGCAGATCGACAGATTGCTCCCGGTCGAGGTGCAGGTCGATGGACAGCTCCCGGTCCAGCTGCAGGTCGACGGACTGCTCCCGGTCGAGCTGCACGTCGACGGAGACCCCCTGATTGAGCTGCAGGTCGACGGAGACATCCCGGTCGAGCTGCCTCTCCTGGTCGACGGCCCACCTGTCGCCCAGACCAGTTAGTTGCAGCTGTCGAGCTCCCTAGTCGACACCAGCACCACAGCGGTCCCCTGAAGCCCGACGATGCCTATCGAGCAGCTCTCCCACTGTGAACGGTCGGCTGCTACTCCCGTACATCTGACCAAGTCGTCGGCGTTGCCCAAGCGAGGGCAGGGCCAACACTCCATTCATGTTAACAAATACACTATGCAATGCATACACCCACTGTCGTTACTGTAGAGAGAGGAAGCACAAGCACACTCAGTAATCTACCGTGGTCCCCCCTTGCCACCTTACGGTGGCTTGACGAATGTGCTAGGTCTCTCCCAAATGGATTTGAATTCTTGTTCCACGTCAGCGGTTCCTCTTCCCCGCTAATCCGATCCAGCGCCCCCTTCTCCCCAGCTGTCAAAAACTGCCAACATCCCTTGCCTTTATATTCAAACTGGTTACCAAGACTGTGTCTCTCTTCCCTGTAGATCCGAACGTGCCTCATGAAGTTGACCCCAATCTTCCTGACCACCCTTTTAGGCTCGAAGGTTTGTCCATTGAAAATCGCGTCACACCTCTCTAACCAGATATGTCTGAACGTAACTGCAATGAGCGTGGTTTCTGGAGATCCAGTTGTCGTGCTGTCATCCGCAAAAAGTAGCTCCTCCAAAGTCCCCACCAGCCTCCCAGGATCGATCAATCGGAGTGAGTCTTGAAGCGCGCCACATATCCCTCTAACTGCTGGACAGCTCATCAGACAATGCGTTGGCGATTCTTCCTGACCACAGTTCGGGCAGCATGCACTGGGTCCATAAAATTCCACTCTGCTTCCCACTTGCAGGTTGTTACTGTGTAGCCTCAGTAGAACCTCCCTGGCCTTTGCCGGAACCGCTAGCGAGTCTCTTTTCGTGATAACCTTTTCCTAGTCAACCTTCTTGCCCCACATCTCCTCCCACTTCTTCTGCTGCTGGATTGCGTGACTGGTTTACGGAGCAGGTGTCTCAGCTTCTTCTGCGCTGTAGGTTTTCCTCCGTCGCACACGAAGGAGGCCCGTAGGCGTGCTAGTGGGTCTCCCACCTGGCCCAGCACCCTTCTTCCTCTGACCACCATCGGAGTTAGCATGTCCAGTAGCATCGGTGGTAAGCAGTGTTTCCCAGATGACAGACATTCCTTTTTTTGTCCACTGAAACCGCCTCGCATCTTAGCTCTTCAGTGTCTGACAGCCCCACCTGAAGGTACTGATGTCTCCCTGCTACCTCTCTCGCCACCTTGACCAAGGTAGAGGCTTCCGCGATGGATTCCGCCGATAGCTTCGCCAGGAGTTTCTCTTTCCGGTTCTCCGGTACTGCTTTCCACGCTCTGAGCGCCCACCTTGCACTGGTTGATCTCCCCGTCTGTTTTGTTAGTGTCCACATATCCTTAACGTTCCAACCGCCACCATAATCCTCCTGCAGTAGGTCGCCCACCGTCATCCCCTGTAAGAATTGACCCTTTCTGTCTGCCAAACGGGTTGTTCCTCTGGTAGTGGATCCAGCGACTGAACCATAACTGTTCTTCTGCCATTTCCCATCGGTTTGTTGGTTCTGGCAGCTCCGGTAGTTGCTTCTCCCATATTTGCGGTGTAAGTATTTTCCAGCGCCCACTCCCGCATGTCCATTCCGCGAGAATAGCTTTGTCTGTGAGCAGAGTGCCCCATCCCAGAGGCATGTTCGCCGCTTTCTCCTGTAGCCATTGTTTCATCGGGTTTTCCTCCAGAAGCGCTGCTCCCAAATTCCACAGTGCTTGACTGTTTATTCTCTCCTTCAAACTAATAACCCCTAGACCCCCTTCTTTCCTTCCCAGGTGGGCCAGCAGCTCACTCCAGAGAATAAAATGCTTCTCTTCATCTGCACACCCCTTCGAGATGAAGTTGTGACATAACTTCATCATCCTCTTCTAGATCTGCTTCGGTGGCTGGTACACTTGCGCCTGGAAGAGGACCACCGGCATCACATATGCATTCAGGACCGTCACACGCGCCGATGTTGTAAGGTGTAGTTTCTCCCTATACCCTGTTGACCCGTACCAGGGCTTTTTCCCATGTAGGCTCCGCTCTCCCATCTGATATGATTCAGATAACCCCTTTGTGCCCAGCTAAAGCTCGTGTCTGCAGGTGTGGGGTTGGCTCTGTTCTTCCCCAGCGACATCACCGTCGACTTTCCCTGATTAACATGCAATCCCGATCTGGAGCTGAAATTATCCAGCAGGTTCTTCGCCTGCGTGAGCTGTTCTTTCCCTTGGAGCAGTAGTGTTGTGTCGTCTGCGTATCCGAGGTACACGAGTCCTCCTTTTCCCCTCTTCCTCAGCCCTACCTTTCTTCTTTCTGCTTCAGGGCTTAACGGTTCTACTGCGCAGATGAACAGGTACGGTGCAAGCGGGCATCCTTGTCGCACACCCGAGTCCACTTCCACCCTTTCTCCTAGCCATCCGTTGACAAGCAGCTGTGTCACAGCTTGATTGTGCAGCACCTTGGTCCACTTAATGAACTCATCTAGGAAGCCCATGCGCTCCAATGTGCGGAAAAGGTAAGTCCTCGACACAGAGTCGTATGCTTTTTGAAAGTCCACCAGCAGTAGATACCAATCGTTTTTCCCTTTTTTTTTTTTTTTTTTTGGTGAGCATAAGTACACTACACGTATACATACACTCGCAGTCGTAACTGATTCTAGGAGGGCATGCAGGTGGCTACAGGTAACCAGGCCCCCCCTTCCATCTCACGGGGGTTGAAAGGCTACACCGCCATCTTCCCATATGGCCTTGAAGCCCGCTCTCCACGTCATCAAGGCTTCGGTCTCGTACAGTCTGCTCAAAGCTTTTGCCTCGTCAGCATCCAGATGACTCCACTCCCCTGTCCTCTTCGAAACACTCTTACCAGCCGACCGTTTCCGCACTCTGCTGTATATCTTCACGTGTCTTGTAAAGCCAACCGCTATGTTCCTCAGTGCCCTCTTAGGCTGGAAACGGCTGCCACGGAACACCGCATTGCACCTCTCCAGCCACACTTGCTGTGCTGTAATTGAAATGATTGCAGCTTCCGGAAAACCGGTCGACGTGCCACTTTTCTGGAACAGCATGTCTCCAAGAGACTTCATTTCCCTGCTCGGGTTCATGCACTGTACCACGCCCTTCATCACCTCAACCACTGGCTGTATCGCCAGGCAGCTGAATAAACAGTGATCCTGCGACTCCACCCCTCCACAGTGTACACACTTAGCTCTCTCCCCCAGGAAGGGGAGCCTCTCCCCCACTTGCAGGTTGTTGCTGTGCAGCCTCAGCACCACCTCCCTCGCTCTGCATGGGGTTGCCAAAGAGTCCCGGACCGTGATGGCCTTCCCCCAGTCGATCCTCTTTCCCGTCTCCTCCTCCCACCGCAACTGCTACTTGGGCTGAGACAGCGAGGGTTTCATCGCCTTCCTCAGCTGCTGCAACTCGGCTCGTTCTCCCTTTTCACAGATCGGAGTGTGTAGCAGCCTTGTTCTTGGGGTACCTAGCGGGCCGCGAACTCTCCTGTTAATGACCGCCATGGGCGTAGCTCGTAGGAAGTCTACCGTCGTCGTGTGAGCGTATCTCACCACCGATATAAAACCCTTTTTATCCACTTCCACCATCCTCCCGTATAACACGCCGTCTTCCACGTGCTCTAGCTGATAGTAAAGAAACTTTCCCGGCCGATATGACGGTGAGCAGATAAGCATCGTTTCCCTGAAAACCTCTTCCGCCGTCAACTGATTAAGCAGTAAATCCCTCCATCCCTGGGGTGTTGCTTCCCATGCTTTGAGAGCCCACTTTCTCTGCTCCACACCTCCCAGTTCTCGTTCCAGGACCACCTCGCTTTTGAGGCTTCTGCTACCATCTGTGCCTTTGGCCACCAGGTCCCCCAGGCGGACACCTTTCAGACAGAGTGAGCCTGCTTGATTTCCGAAAGGCGAACCACCCCTGAAGAAAATCTTGTGGTTAAAAAGCAGCTGCTCCTCCTCTGCGTCCCATCTGTGTGCAAGGTCGCCCATGGTCACAATTTTCGATTCCCACAGCGCCTTCACCGTTGCCTTCCACCTCGTGCCCCCTCCCAGCCAATGCTTCAGCACTGAGGGGTGGGCGTAGATCGTGGCCAGGCCGAGCGGGAAACCGGCCGCCCTCTCCCATAGCCAATTCCGCAGCGGCACCTGTTTTGCCAAAACTTTTCCCAAATTTTGTATCACAGTGCTGTCAATCCGCTGCTTCAGGTCGATCACTCCCAGACCTCCTTCTTTCCGCCCCCTGCACGACAGCTCGTAACTCCAGAGGATGAAATGCCGATCGAGGAGCGCCTTTCCACCCGAAATGAAGTTGTGGCACAGTCTTTTCACCTTGGTCCAGATATCATACGGCGGAGCATATATCTGTGCTTGAAACAGCAAGATCGGCATCGCGTAGCTATTTATGATTGTGACCCTCGCCGATGTCTTAAGGTGCTTTGATTCCCAACAGCTCAACACCGCGCTGACCTTTTCAAACGCTTTGTCCCATGCAGGACCCGACAACCCACCAGAGGTTATCCAGATTCCAAGCAACCGCTCCGACTTGCCCTTGTCAGCCCATGTAAAGGGCGACATTATCGGCTGCAGCCTCCTCCTATTCTTCCCCAGCGGCATCAGTGTCGTTTTGCTGCTGTTCACCCTCAGCCCCGAAATTGCTGCAAATTCGTCGAGCAGTTTTCCCGCTGTAGCCACTTGCTCCTTTCCTCTCAGGACAAGGGTTGTATCATCTGCGTATCCAATATAGGCGAGCTCCCCCTTCACCCCCCGTTTCCGAACTCCCAGATTTCTCCTCCCTATCTCCTGGCAGAGCGGCTCCACCGCGCAAAGGAAGAGGTACGGGGCGAGCGGACAACCTTGCCGCACCCCCTTGTCCATCGCCACACGATCTCCTACCCACCCGTTCAGCAGCATCTTGGTTGCCGCGCCATCGTGCAGCCCTCTCACCCAACGCACATACTTCTCCGGAAAGCCCATGCTGTTCAGCGTCGTGAACAGGTAGTCTCGCGACACAGAATCATAAGCTTTTGAAAGTCCACCAGCAACAGCAGCCAATCTTCATCCTCCTCCTCCGCAGCGTCGATTACATCCGCTACCAGCGAGACCGCGTCAGCGAGGCTCCTCCCCGGAAGAAAGCCAAACTGTTTGTCCGAGATCACCCGTGGTAAGACTTGCTTGATTCTGTTCACCATCACTTTCGCTAGTAGTTTATAGAAAAAACTTAGTAACGTGATCGGTCTGTAATTGCCCAAATCGCATCTGTCTCCTTTCTTGTGTAGCATGATGGTAACCGCGGTTGTGAACGCCTCCGAGAGTACCCCCATCAACTCAAAACCTTTAACCTCCTTCATCACAGCCGGGCCAAGCAGCTCCCAATGATGCTAAAAAAATTCCTTCGGTAGACCGTCTTGCCCTACAGCTTTCCCCACTGGCAAACCTTTGAGCGCTGCTTTCACCTCTTTCTCAGACCACTCCGCACCAAGTTGTAGTTGATCCTTTTCCTGCAGCATCTTGCTTTCATCTATTGGCCACGGCACCATGGTATGATTTGGCGGTGACTCTGCGTACGCTTCTCTGAAGTGCTCGGAGGCCGCCTGTAACACTTCCTTCGCCCCTTGCCTCTGCGTCCCCTTGAAAACTAACTCCAAAATCTCCGTCTTTGCCTTTCTCGACTTGACCAGCCCCGACAAGAAACCCGAGGGCGTCTCGCTCGCCAGCTCCATCAGCATCCCTGTCATGACCTGCAACCGCTCCTTGTTACTGTCATGATAGAGCTTGAGCGCTGCTTCAGCCTTGACAAGCTCCTCGTATGAGCCTTGTGATTTGGCGTCTGCCATCACTTTCCACCGCAGCTCTTCCACTTTCTGCTCCAGATGTGCCAAGGTCGCTCTCACCCTCTTCCTCTCTTCTATTACATGAGCCCGCATGCAGGCTCGCAGGTTCACCACCAGTCTCTCCAGGCTTTGATCGGAGCTGCTCTCATGCGCCGTCACCACTGCTGAAATGATGTTCTTGACCCCTTCACCCCCGGGTCGAGGTGCCTGGTGCCTCCACAAGCCAGGACCATTGTCGTCCGCTGCCGCCGCCTTGAGCGCCACCTTCACCGCAAACCAGTGGTCAGTCAGGCCATAGGGTACCATGCGGAGATAACTGCTGCAACGGGAGCTAGACTACGGGCTAGGCACATGTGCTCGTGTGATCTCTGCGTTCGTTCACTTAGTCGTTTCCTTGTGTTCACGCTGCTTGCTAGTTCACGGGGAGAATTGGCAAGGGTTTCACTAGGAAAACATGACAACAATGATAGCAACAACATTGGCATCGCAGACTACATCAGTGCTAGCTAGGCTGCTGGTCGACCTCCAGCGCAGCACGGTCCCCCGCGCTCCAGCGCAGCAGCGCTCGCACCGCTCCAGCGTTGCAGAGTAGCGGTTCGCCAACGTTGCAAGTCCACGGTGTGCCAGCGCTGCACCAAGTCGGCTGCACAGCGTTGCACCCGCAGGACAACGGTGCACCTGCTTCGCAGGTGCGCGCAGCTGGTTGATGCTCCACACCTTGTCACGAGCACAGCGCAGACGCCTGGCAGACTTCACGCCAGCGACTGCGCCCACCAGCCACGTCGACCTCGGGATACCACCCCCGAGGTCGGCCTCGCATACTCCACCCTGGCGACACTCGCACACGTCACCCGGGTATTCCGGTCGACCGGGCAACCACGCCTGGCCGACCAGCGCAGTCCGTAGCCGGCCACGTATGCCCGGCGTCCCCAGTCCGGCGTCCAGGCGCCCAGGACGCCTTCCGAACCCCCAGGTCGGCGTCCAGACGCCCAGGACGCCGACCAAACCTCCAGAGCGGCGTCCCTCCTCCCAGGACTCCGACCAGACGCCCAGGTCGGTGTGTGGGCCCCCAGGACGCCGTACAGACGCCTAGGTCGGCGTCTGGCCTTCCAGAACGCCGTGCATGTGCCCACGACGTCGACCAGGCGCCCGGGTAATCGTGGCGACGCCCAGCTCGGCGTCCAGCTTCCCAGGACGACGTCCAGGCGTCCGGGACGCCAACCAGGCGTCCAGGGCGGCGTCCTCCTGCTCGGCGCCCTCCAGCCAGGCGCCCTCCAGCTTGGCGCCCTTGCAGTGGCCCCCGTGCCCACTGCTGCAGGTCGGCTGCAACCCCCGCACATCCGACCACAAGGTTGGCTCCGCCCAAGCGAGGACGGGGCCTTACAACACTCCCGTTGACACTCCCCTGCCGCGTTCACGCTTGGGCCCCCCCAGCCCACACGGCAGTACTGCTCCGAGAATAGCCCGTCGGCGTGCACCCAACACACAGCACGCCGGTCACCGCACCAGCCATGCAAGAGGGCATGGCACCTACTGCTGCAAGTCGTTGTCGCCGTCGCCCACGTCGGCCAAGCGCACCTGGCCGATTGCGACGGAGCACCGGTTGAAGGCCGGATAGTGCAGCGCTTTCGTCAGGAAGTCGGCTGGCTGCTCAGCGGTCGGGATGTACTGCAGCGAGAACTTCCCACGCTTCACCATGTGCTGCAGCCAGGCCTGTCGCCGCTCCATGTGCTTGAGGTTGCCTGTCAACCCCATGCCCTCGGCGACCGTGATGGCCGACTTGTTGTCCACGCGCAGGACAGTCGGCTTCCCGGCGTCCAGCTGCCGGAACTCGGCGAGGAGGAAGCGAAGGCGGCGTCCCTCCTTGCCAGCTTCAGTGGCCGCCACGTACTCCGACTCGGTCGAAGACAGCGTCGCACACTTGATGCGCTGGCTCGACCAGGAGACTGCGGCCCCACCGTAGACGAACACGTAGCCACTCGTGCTCGTTCTGTTCTGCTTGTCACCGGCGTCGTCAGCGTCCACGTAGCCGACCAGCTCGAGCGACTCAGGTCCACCGCCGAACTCCAAGGCGGTGTCACGTGTGTTGGCGAGGTAAGCAAGGCAACGGTCGACCTCGCGCCAGTGCTGGTCGCTCCTCACCGTGAGGCCGCTCCCCAGCTTGCTGCAGGCAAAGGCGATGTCCGGCCTTGTCGTCGTCGCCGCGAACTGCAACGAGCCAACCTTCTGCCGGTACTCCTCCTCCTGCCGTTCCTGCGCCTCCTCGTCGTCGAAGGTGAGCTCGGCGTAGGCGTCGACCGAGACTGGCGTCTTCGGGGTGCGCCCGGTCTGCTCCTCGTCGATAAAGCGCCTACGTAGCTTGTCGGCGTAGCGCTGCTGGTGCAGCCACAGCTTCCCCGCCGACCTGTCGCGCACGATCTCCAGCCCGAGGTACTTCTGCACCGGCGAGATCTCGCGCAGCTCGAAGGCGGCTTCCAGCAGCTCCTTCAGCTCCTTCAGCATCGCGGGGCTGCTGCTGGCGGCGAGCAGGTCGTCAACGTAGACCAGCACCCAGCAGGCCACTCCGTCCTCGCCGACCTGGCTCTTCTTCCACCCGGCGCCGACCAGCACATCGTTGAGCGCCAAGTACCACAGCAGCGGCGACTGCTTCAGCCCATACAGGCTCTTCAGCAGCCTGCACACCCGGCCGGATCCGTCGTTGAAGTAGTCCGGCTGGTGCATGTACAGCACCCGGTCGAGCTTGCTCTGCAGGAAGGCGTTCTTCATGTCGAGCTGCATCAGGTTGAGGTTGAGCACGGCGACGATGCTGAGGAAGATCCTCAGCGTGACGTAGCTGCCCACCGGCGCGAATGTCTCGTCGTAGTCGGCGCCGTACACCTGCGTGAAGCCCTTCACGACCAGCCTCGCCTTCTCTCGCTCGACGGTGTCGTCGATGTGGTACTTCGTCGTCAACACCCACCGGTTCTTCATGATGTTCACTCCCGGCGGGCGTTCGACCAGCTCCCACGTTCCCATGTTGAGGAGGCTGCGAATCTCCTCCTCCATGGCGGCCTTCACCGCCGGGCCCTTCCAGCTCGCCAACGCCTCCTTCACCGTCATCGTCGAGATGTCCCAACGGTGCTCGGGGTCGGCTAGCATGTCGGGGTCGAGCTCTGGAAACTCCTCATCCTCCTCGGCGTCGTCGTACAGCAGGTCATCATCGTCGACGTCGTAAACCGTGGTGAAGGCAGCGGGGACGAAGAAGTCAGGCGGCCTCTGAAGTCGGCCTGAACGCCGTGGTCCCGGCTGGACCTCTTCGGCGTCCCCTCCATCGTCGCCATCATCGCTGCCCTTGGCGTCCTGCTGCTCCTCAGCCGGCGTCCCAGCCGACTTCTCCCCTGTGGTCGGCGTCCAAGCCGACTTCTCCCCTGTGGTCAGCTCCCCTGCTGGTGACCCGGTCGCCAACTGCTCATTGGTCGGCGTCGCTGCTGCCTGCTCCCCTGCCAGCTGCTGTTCTGCAGACGTCTCCTTCACCGGCTTCACCGAAGTTGGCTGCACCACCTGCTGCCTCCCGGTCGGCGTCAGCTTCGCTCCCATGCCGCCTTGCACAGCAGCACGTCGGCCACCGGCGATGCTTGGGACCGGCGCCACAGGTGACGCACCACTTCTCCCCTCATCGCCGGAGGCCGACGTCAAGGTCAGCCCATGCAAGTCGGCAACAAGGGGAGGGGCAGGTGGAGTGCAAGGAGCGGGGATGTCCTCGGCGTCCTCACCAGCAACCTCACCGACCTCGGCAAGTAGAGGCGGCGTCGCCGTCGAGGTGTCCGTTGGCGGGGGAACCGGCATCCGCCCTGACGCCGGCCCGTGCGCTGACTTCCACACCTCCAGCGACATGCTCTCGTAGAACACCACGTCCGACGTGGTGACAACCCGGTTGTCGGCAATGTCGAGGAGCTCCCAGCCCTTGCTCTCCCCCGACACGCCGAGGTGAAGGCCCCACCGGGCCTTGGGCTGCAGCTTGCCTCCACGCTGCTGCTCAGGGACCAAGAACTGCGCCATGCAGCCCCACACCCGCGCCAGCGACAAGTCGGGCTTCTTCCCGGTCAGCAGTTGGTACGGCGTTGTCCCCGGCGGCAGCGCCGACCTCTCAAGGCAGTTGCGGACCCAGACGGCCTGCCGGAGAGCGAGGTGCCACCAGTGGTGCTGCACGCCCATGTGCAGCAGCATCGTCCGCACCGACTCCACCACCGTCCTCATCTCCCGCTCCGCCATGCCGTTCTGCTGCGGGGTGTATGGGCAGGTCAGGTCGTGGACGATCCCCTTGCCGTTCACGAAGTCGGTGAACTGCTTCCCGAAGAACTCCCCTCCCCGGTCAGAGCGCAGCATCAACACCGACTTCTTCGTCTGCCGCTCAGCCACCGCCAGCCACTGCACGAACACCGGCAATGCATCTGACTTCTTGGCGACCGTCTTCACCCACACGTAGCGGGTCTTGCGGTCCTTCAGCAACAAGAAGTACAGGCTGCCATCCTTGGCAGCCACGCGGAACGGCCCGCACAGGTCGACGTGCACGACGGCCAGCACGTCGTCGGCGTCGGAGCCTTGGTCGGGGAAGGTGTGCCGCGCCAGCTTCCCGCCGACGCACGAGACACACGGTGAGTCGGCGCCCGTCGCCGACTTGAGGTCCAGCCCAATGGTGACCTCGTTCTTCGCCGAGTTCCTGATGGTGTCCATGCCGACGTGCGCTAGCCTTGCGTGCATCCTGTCCGGCGTTGCCTTTGTCGCCGAGACGATCGCGCGCAGGGCCACTACCTCCGTGGTAGGCGTTGTCGGCGTGCCCGAGTAGGGGCGCAGGTCGGTGCAGAGGACACGCCCGGTGTACGTCGCCCGACCGAGCACCTCCCCAGCTGCCGAGACGAGCAGCATCCCGTCGCCGTCCTCCTGCAGCTTCACGCCGTGCTCCTTCAGCTGGCCGGCCGAAAGCAGGTTTGCCCGCACACCCGGGACGTACAGCACGTCGGGGATGAGCACCTGCTTCCCGGCCTCCCCTTGCAGAGCGACGGTGCCGCGGCCCTGGACGTCCTGCAGTGCCCCATTGAAGCCGCGCACGTGCTTGATGGAGCTGCTCGGTTGCAGGTCGACGAAGACTTCCTTCGTCCCCATCAGGTGGTGGGAGCAACCGCTGTCGAGCAGTACCACCGCCGGGTTCGCTTGCACAGCTGCCGCTACCGCCTGGAAGTCCTCCCCGGCCTCTGGCGCCAGCGAGACGGTCGGCTCCACGACGCCGACCAGCGAGCACGGCGCCGTCTTGTCGTCCCGCCCCTTGCCACCTGTAGAGGAGTCGGCGTCCTTCGCCAAGGTCGACGTCGTCGACTGCTTCTCCTTGCGCGGCTTGTTTCCTCGATGTGGACGACGGCTGGCCGACCTCCCGCGGCCTCCCTTAGCGTCGTCGTCGTCGGTATCGCTGCGGTCGGGGCACTCGTAGGAGAGGTGGTCGGGGTCGCCGCACAGCCAGCACTCCCGTTGTCGACCTCCTCCTCCTCGACCGCTCTCTTTGGCCGACTTTTTCTTGTCGGCGTCCCTGTTCGGCTTCCAGCCACTGCTACCGCCGCCGCCCGACTGCCCACGCTGCCCTGGTCGGCCTCCTTGCTTCGTCGGGGCGACGAAGTTGGCCTGCGCCAAGAGCTCCTGGGATCGCTCGGCCTCCTGCATCGCCTCGTCCTGCAGGATATACGAGGTCAGGTTATCCTCGTTGAGCCTCATCCTCGTGCTCGGTGCCATGGATAGCCGCTTCAGGAGGTTGTAGCTGCTCGAGAGCCCCTGCATGACGTGAGTGACGTACGACGCCGTCGAGTACTGGGCGCCGGCCATCCTGATGGTGGCGAGAATACGCTGGGCCCGATTGCAGTAGTCGGTCGCCGTCTCCTCGTTGCCCATGCACAGGTGCGTCAGCTGTCCCTCTAGCTGAGCGATGAACAAGTCGTCGGTGACTTGGTAGGTCGACTCGATGAATTGCTACGCCCGGTGGCCGGCGTCGAGGTACTCTCGGCACCATTTCAAAGCGATCTGCACGCCTGGCGAGCAGCACCGCGAGATGACCGTGAAGGTCAACAGCTGCACGGTGCGAAACTCTGCTCGTAAGTCGGCGTGGTGCTCCTCCGGCGTCGCCACGGTCCCTCGGGCGAAGCCAATCAGCCCGGCCATCTCCAGCTGGGGCTCGATAGCTTCCTCCCAGGTGAGGATGTCTTGTCGACCAACGAGCGGCGGGGTGACCGAGATCCTATCCGGCGTAAACTTAAAGTAGCCGTAGCTCGGTGCAATCCCACCCGCCGTCACCTGGGTCGCCGACATCGGCGACAAACCACTTCGTCGTCCTCCGACGTCGCCCTGCGAGGAGCCTGCAGCCGCCGACGACTGCACCCCTCGCGCCTGAACGCCGCCGACTTCATCGGCGTGAATCACACCACGCTGCCTCGACGTGCCTCCCGCACTGCTGCCGACTTGGCCACCTCCGGCGTTGACGCCCACGTCGACGCCGCCTTCGTTGGTCACCGGTCGAGGAGAAGCTGGTCGTGAAGAGGGATGTTCCGTCGCCCACATGGAGCGGAGTCCTGCCTCGACGACTGCCCAGGGTATCGCCCCGTACTCCTGGGCCTCATGGCGTCTCCTCGCATCCTCCAGCCGTCCCTCCAGGGTGTCCATCACCTCGGCGTCGCCTACGCGCACGCTAGTGACTGCACGGCTGCCGGTCTACAAACACGATCGGTAAGTACTAAGTCGGCTAGACTGAACTACGTCGCGGTGTCGTCCACGCTTACCGCACCATGCGGAGATAACTGCTGCAACGGGAGCTAGACTACGGGCTAGGCACGTGTGCTCGTGTGATCTCTGCGTTCGTTCACTTAGTCGTTTCCTTGTGTTCACGCTGCTTGCTAGTTCACGGGGAGAATTGGCAAGAGTTTCACTAGGAAAACATGACAACAATGATAGCAACAACATTGGCATCGCAGACTACATCAGTGCTAGCTAGGCTGCTGGTCGACCTCCAGCGCAGCACGGTCCCCCGCGCTCCAGCGCAGCAGCGCTCGCACCGCTCCAGCGTTGCAGAGTAGCGGTTCGCCAACGTTGCAAGTCCACGGTGTGCCAGCGCTGCACCAAGTCGGCTGCACAGCGTTGCACCCGCAGGACAACGGTGCACCTGCTTCGCAGGTGCGCGCAGCTGGTTGATGCTCCACACCTTGTCACGAGCACAGCGCAGACGCCTGGCAGACTTCACGCCAGCGACTGCGCCCACCAGCCACGTCGACCTCGGGATACCACCCCCGAGGTCGGCCTCGCATACTCCACCCTGGCGACACTCGCACACGTCACCCGGGTATTCCGGTCGACCGGGCAACCACGCCTGGCCGACCAGCGCAGTCCGTAGCCGGCCACGTATGCCCGGCGTCCCCAGTCCGGCGTCCAGGCGCCCAGGACGCCTTCCGAACCCCCAGGTCGGCGTCCAGACGCCCAGGACGCCGACCAAACCTCCAGAGCGGCGTCCCTCCTCCCAGGACTCCGACCAGACGCCCAGGTCGGTGTGTGGGCCCCCAGGACGCCGTACAGACGCCTAGGTCGGCGTCTGGCCTTCCAGAACGCCGTGCATGTGCCCACGACGTCGACCAGGCGCCCGGGTAATCGTGGCGACGCCCAGCTCGGCGTCCAGCTTCCCAGGACGCCGTCCAGGCGTCCGGGACGCCAACCAGGCGTCCTGGGCGGCGTCCTCCTGCTCGGCGCCCTCCAGCCAGGCGCCCTCCAGCTTGGCGCCCTTGCAGTGGCCCCCGTGCCCACTGCTGCAGGTCGGCTGCAACCCCCGCACATCCGACCACAAGGTTGGCTCCGCCCAAGCGAGGACGGGGCCTTACAACACTCCCGTTGACATACCATGCAGTGCTTCGCCTCCGTTACACACCCGAGCAGGGAATGAGAAACTAACGCCCTGTCAATCCGCGTACTCGTCCTTGCAGATCTAGAGAAGAAAGTAAATTCTTTACGCGTCGGGTGAAGACTCCGGAAAGCATCCTGCAGCTCCTATCTCGAGCATATCTGCAGAAGCTTCTGGTTCTCCGCCGGAGTCCCCAGCTTCGAGGACTTATCCAACTCCGGGTCCGCTACGATGTTCAAGTCTCCTATGAGGACTGTATAGGGAGAGGCGGCCAGGCCTTGTACGAAAGGGGATAACTCATCACGGAAGAAGACCCCCCTGGCAGTTGCCTGCGCCGGCAGATATATTGCCACTATTCTGCACTTCAGATCCCGCCAAGATACCATCAGGTTCAAGAGTCGACCAGACGCATGTTTACTAACTTCTGTGAAACGCATCCCTGGCAGGAAACCCAAGACCGCCACCCCTCCTGCTCTCTGCGATGGGCCAACCACGACCTGAGCCTCTGATCTAACTTGCGTCCAGAAATTGTGATCGGCTGGAACACGCGTATTAGTAAGTACCACAATGCTCGCTGCTTTCCTGATCCATTGTGCGCATCGTTCTTGCTTCCCGCTGCTACCGAGCCCGTTGATGTTGAGCTCGAGAATGGTTAGGTTGTTGTGCTTATTCATTGGGCCACTCCTTTGAGCCCCACAGCATCCACGGGCGATAGAGTTTTATTGCGACGATACAACCAGCTACAGCGAAAGATAACATAGCACCGACTACACAGCCTGCTCCCAAAATCCACCTTGCCGCCTCCTCCCTTCTCTTCATAGTGCACTTGTCAGGTCACTGCTCACTTCGCTGCCAGTTTGACAATGAAGTCCTTTTTGAAAGCAGCCATCTCCTGAGAGTGCTTGCTGGCACGGGTTGCCGCTCCGTCTGTACGCAGACCCCCCTTGTGCTTGGCAGATGCAACGTGAGCCGCTGCCTGCTCGAACCGGTTCCCCTGTGCCTTCTCGCATACGGTCTGCACACACACCCACTCCTCCCGCATCCCTCCTGTGGAGGTGAGTATAACTGCGGGATCCTTCAGGATACGTTTCAAGAAGGTGGTGGCTTTCAAGGATGCAGCTGCGAGAAGAGGTAAGGAAAAAACCGTCAGGATAAGGTATGAGAAGTGGATCGAGCGGTAAGTACTGCAAAGGGAAGAGACGCGAAACAGCTCGGTGAGTACCGTTCATGTCATGAACCTTTTTAACCGTCAGGTTCCAGTTGGTGAAGTTTTCCTGTCTCGGCGTGACATAGTGATCGTGGTAACGAGACATATGCGGACCGCTGCAGAACTCGCAGGTGAGTGACGGGTAATGAAGCAGGTAGCGTTTCTTCGACGTCGGCTCTTCCACAAAATACCTCCAGCGATACTCATCGTCAGCATGAGGAACAACCAGCCCACGAATACGGTCAGTATCAAGCCCAGAAACCGAATCCAGCGTACGGTGAAAGCCAAAACCGCTGGCAAAAGCACTCCTGCCTCGCTTGACCAGCTTTGACACAACCAGCAGATGGCGAATAAGCTCCGCAGTGATTTCTGCCGGCACCCCCTTGACCACCACCTCCTGCGCCAACGGGTTCAGAACACGTTCTCGGAGGAAGCGCGCGTCTTCAGGGAATTGCCAGGTAAGGTCGATGATGTCCCCATTCACACACTCGTGTTTGATGACTTGATTCCATACGAAGTTCGCGTCTCTGACATGGTTAAATGTGACTTGCAGCCGACCGTAGCGTGTGCCAGGGAAGAAGGTCGCCGAAAGCTCCTGGTAGGTCGTGGTCTGCAGCACATCTGGAGTTAACTGGTCCTTCCAGTCGTCCAACAACGCAGCTATCGTAACAGCAGCGCGCTTGATCTCTGTTTTCCTGAGGATCGTCACCAGCAAGGTTAGTGTGAAACGTTTCAGAGCCAAAGCACTGGAGAGCGAGGCAGGTTCTAGGTGTTCGTCCGAGTCATCACTCAGATACCCATCGTCTTCATCCTCCGGGACCGGATCAGACAAGTCTTCTTCTTCATCATCCTTATTGTCCGTGTCAGTAGATCCTTCTTTCACCGGGACTTCATCTTGTCCTCCAGAAGTCGCCTCGTCAACAGCGACGCCATCACCAGTACCAGCAGCATTGTCCGCCTTGTTTTGCAGATCAAGCAGGTCTTCAAAAGGGCCAAGCACAGCAGGCGTCGCTGGGGAGATGGCCCGGCTCTTGTCAGCAGCGTCTGGCACAAGTACGTCAGGAACATTCGTCTCCGTCTCCTTTCCGTGGTCACCTCCCTCCAACTTCTTGCCAACTTTGTTGCTACGCGGTTTCACCATTGTGCGATGATGAGAAAGGCTTGACAGCCTGAGAGTGGCTGGAGAAAAAGCTGATCTGAGCACCAAAAACTCCGATGTCTTATATCTCCTGTGTTAAAAAGCGAAACGCTGCAGGTCCAGGCCCGAGGCGACAAGTGCGTCCTCAAGGAATGGCCCAGAGCCTCGAAGATAGTTGTCCTTGGGAAACACTAAGTTGTTTGTTGAAAATCCATTGATGTCGACGCGACCTGATGGAGACAATGATAATGGCGCGTGGTAGTATCCATGGAGCTGCTTATAGCCTTGATAATAGCCTTGAACTCTTAGCTTGCAGGATGCACAGTGAAGCACAGACGATTGCCTAGAACTCAAATAAATGGTGGTTAGGTTCCCGTAATGAACACTAAAAGAGCACCATTGTGAAGAGGACGTAATCGCGCATCGTCTGGTAACTTCAATGTTGACATCAGGCAAGAAATTGATGGACATTGGGCTAGTTAAAGCTCTCCGCCATGGCCATGGCTCCATTTTCTCCGTTTCGGTTTTGACCTCGTGTCACTGCCACTGTCACTGTCCCTGTCACTACTGCATCAATCCTGTCCGCTACCACCTTGACAGCGCCTGCTAGGCGCCTGCCCGGGACGAAGCCAAACTGGTTCTCCGAGATGACTAACGGCAGCACTTTCTTCATTCGGTTTGCTAGCAACTTCGTCACAATCTTGTACGTCGCACTCAATAAGGTAATTGGTCTGTAATTTCCCAGGTCTGTCCTCTCTCCTTTCTTATGCACTAGGATCGTTACCATTGTTGAGGCACTGTTCGGTAATACCGCTTCTTGTTCAAGCCCCTTCATAAAGCCCATTACCGATTCCCCTAACAGGTCCCAGTTGTCCTCAAGTAACTCTTTCGGCAGACCATCCGCTCCCGGTGCCTTCCCTCGTGGTAGCTCCTTCATCGCCCGTCGGAATTCTTCTACCGACCATGGCGCAGAGAGTCTCTGCTTTGCTTCGGCATCCAGGGTTTTTTTTGGGTTCATTCGCCACTCTTCCACATCTGCATCCTACTGCTTAGCACTGAAGAGCCTGGAGAAGAAATCCGACGATGCCGCCAGGACCTCTCGTTCCCCTTCATATTTTCTCCCATCCAGTACTATCTCTTTTATTGTCGTCTTAGTCTTCCTTATTGCTATTCTCCGTGTCAAAACTTCGTCGCATTTTCTCCGTTCATCTCAGCTCCGATCCCTGCCATCGTCTGTTTTCACCTCCTTTGACTGTCCCGATATGCCTTGAATTGAGCCTCGTACCTTATCAGCTCCTCGTATTTTTCACCCAAACTTGAATCCGCCATGAAATCATGACGCAGAGCCGCCACCCTGTTTTCCAGAAGCGATATTGTTCTCATGGTCTTCCTCTCTTCCTACGAGTGTGCCTTGAGGCTGGCTTGCAATTCTGCAAGTGTGGAGTGCAGATCTTTCTTGCCTTTCCCGCCTTGATCCCGCAGTACCCTATGGATGATTTTTTTGTCCCTGGGTGTCTCGACTGAGCCGCATGCATTCTCCACAGTCCTGGACCATGTGCTTCCCCGGTCTACGCCGACAGTACAGTGGTGATGCCGAACCAGTGATCCGTGACATCCACTAGAGCTGCTGTATGATAGGCGTCAGCCACCACTGGGAGCAGAGAGGTCGACACCAACGCACGGTCAATACGGGAGCTTGTCATCGTTGCCTTCGCCAGGAAGGTAAATTCCAGCCGCGAGGGGTATAGCGTCTAGAATATATCCTTCAGGTCCCATTTTGCGCATATACGTAATAGCCGTTTCTCTTCCGCGTATGATCCTTATTGAGATGTTTTATCCATGATGGGGTCTGCCGCAATGTTTAAGTCCCCTGTAAGGATCACATGTCCAGGTTGGGTTAGAGAGTCCACAAAAGGGGATAAACTGTCTAAGGAAACTTCCTCTCGCTGTTGCCTGTGCAGGGAAGAACGCTGCTAGCAGTGTCCATGACAGTTCCCTCTAGTTCATTGCCGCAGCTATCAGTCTCTCCGATTCATGCCACTGAACATCGTTGAGGACTACTTCTCTGTTGAAATTCAGAATCGCTACTCCGCCTGCTGTGTCACCTGGGGCCACTATCACCGCCGTCTCCGCTTCTACTTGAGCCCAGAAGTTGTGGTCAGCCGGTAATCTGGTATCCGTGAGTACTATCACTCCTCTGGATTTCTTAAGCCAGCCAAGTAGGTTCTCTCTCTTCTCCGCGCTCTCTAGTCCGTTCACATTGAGCGCGGTGATGGTGAGTTCATGCCGTTTATACATTAAACTACTGCTGAGGACCCCTTCGCATCCACGGGTCAGAAGACTCTTTTGTCGTAAGTAGCTTTTTCATTCCCAGCGCCGGAGTCACACAAATCCACCTGTCCAGCAATCTTGTTATAACGATGGTTCCACACAGCACAGCAGTTGCTACAGAGCCATTAACCACAACTCCGCACACTACTACCTCATGATACTTCTGAAACATCTCTCCCCACTTAAACTCCCATTCTGCAAATTTCTCTCCCAGTCCCTGACAGGTCACTTGAGGAATTCCTTCTTGAAGGCTGCGATGTTGATCGCACCCTTGCTGATGCGAGTGGCTGCTCCCGCTGCAGTCAGATTGGTGGTATGACGAACAGAAGAAACATGTGCAGTCGCCAGCTCGAGGTTGTTGCCATGCACCTTGCCGCAGGCATCGAGAACACAAATCCAGTCTTCTCGGGATCCTCCAGTCGAGGTGAGAACAAGAGCTGGATCTAGCAAAATTGCTTTCAGTGAATCTGTGACTTTCAGTAAGGCCGCTACGGAAAGGAGAGGACAGAGTAGATTCAGTAACGTGATATGAGGAAAAGGTGAGATATTCATTGCATGGCTGTAAAACAGTAATACCGTTGACTTCATGGATATGTTTAACTGTGAGGTTCCATTTAGCAATGTTAGCCTGACAGTCAGTGACGTAGTCGTCGTGGTAGCGTGTCATGTGATGACCGTTGCAGTAGTGGCATTTGAGCGAAGGGAAGTGTAACAGCAGCTTCTTCCCATTCATTGTAGGGTTTATGATAAAGTGACGCGATACGGGTCATTCTCATGCTGCATCAGAAGACCCTTAATCTTGTTCGTATCTATCCCAGTAACCGGGTCTTGTACCCTGTGAAAACCGTATCCTTCCTTAAAAGGCGGCCACCCCCTCTTCACCAACCACACCATCACCGGGAATTTCCTAATCCGCTCCGGAGTCAGCTCCGCCGGAACTCCATTCAGCACCACCTCGAAGGCCTTCGAATGAAGAGACCGAGAGCGAAGATAGTCTGCATTCTCAGGGAACTGCTAGCTCAACTTCATGTCAAGAGAATGAACGAGGAATGGATGAACTAGCAGCATGCAGGAGTACAAGTAGTAAACCCTAATTGGGAGGTACCCCATATGGGCTACCCCACTACAGCCTACACAACATGCAGCATATATAGTTTGACACACCCCCATAGGCAAAGTGGGGGAGAACAAGAGGTCACAAGACCTTTCAAGAAGAGCAAATCAAACTCAGGGTGGATCACAAAGTCACCATGCATTCTGAGCACAAGCAAATGGCCACAAGGCTAGTTCACATGCAGAGTTATATAAAAGAGAACAAGCAGTACAGTGATCACAACCTAGCAAGTGTGAGCATGCAGGCATAAGTATATAGATCACAGTACAAGCAAATTCAAGAAGTGAGCAAGTGAGGCCAGGTAGGCACAAGGCCTAGAACAGTACAGAAACCCTGATGGTTACAATGCTGAAGTGCCTTGGTGAAGATATCAGTGTTGGCCCAAGAGGCCACGTAAGCAAGACGAAGCTGACCACGCTGCTACAACTCTCGAGCAAGGAAGTAACGCAGAGCGATGTGCTTCGTTCTGTGCTCCAGTCTGTGCTCCTAACACAAGGCAATCATGGCCTTGTTGTCGACGTACAGAACTGGAGGAGAACAAGGCGCCTCTCCCAAGTAGGTCAGCAGGTAGGTGAGCCAGCGTAACTCCTGTGCAGCCATGGTCCCTGCGTAGATCTCAGCCTCACAACTAGAACTGAGAACAGAAGACGAGCGGGTAGACCACCACGAAACAGAGCCGGAGCCAAGGCTGAAAGTGTAACCCTGTGACGACCGCTGCGTAGCAAAGTCGTCAACCCAAGAAGCGTTTACATGACCAGTGAGGACAACTCGAGCCCGTCCTCCAAGCACGAGCCCCATGCCCGACGTACTGCACAAGTAGCGCATCACCCTCTTAGCGACCTCCCAGTGCTCTCGTTGGTGTCTCCTGGGCGCAACGTAGCGTGCCAGAATGCTAAGAGGGTAAGCAAGGTCAGGTCGAGTGCAGGTCATCAGGTACATGAGGCAGCCCACAAGCTCTAAATATGGGCCACTCGGCTCTACGGACTCATCCGAAGGCAGAGGAGTGGACTGTGGCGAGGAGTACGTGAAGCGAAAGTGCTGAAGGACCTGCTGCACCATGTGTAACTGAGTCAAGGTAATGGTGCACTGTGCTCTATTCCGGGTGATCTACAAGCCAAGATAACTGCGCAGCTCACCCAGGTCTGTGCACGTGTGTCTCTTCTTCAGTTCCGACTTTACGTGGGCGAGTCCCTCAGTGTCAGCAGTGGCAAAGACCAAGTCGTCGACGTACACGAGGATGTAGAACGGTGGCAGAGAAGTGTCGGTGCGTAGAAATAGGGATGGGTCAGCAGTCGAAGGAGCAAACCTAAGAGTCGCAAGTGTCGTCCTCAGTGTGTCATGCCACTCGCGAGGTGCCTGGCGGAGACCGTGGACTGGCCGCCGGAGGCTCCACTGGGTACCAGGAGGAAACAACCCAGTGAAGCCAAGTGGGCGGCGCAGCCAGATCTCCTCATGCACGCTGCACTGTAGGAAGGCTGTGCTGAAGTCAAGAGAGTGAAGCTTGTAGTCACGCTGAGCGGCGACATGCAGCAGCACCCGAAGAGTAGTCATCTTCGGGGTAGGGGAGAAGGTCTGGAAGAAGTCAACTCCCTGTCGCTGACTCAAGCCTCGTGCAATGTAACGCGCCTTGAAGACAGGCGGAGAACCCGGCGGCCGCTTCACCCTGAAAATCCACAAGCCACTGACGATGTTCTCCCCAGGTGGGGGAACCTCGTCGACGTAGGTGCCTGTGGACTTCCAGGATGCCATCTCTGCGTCCATGGCTGACTGCCACTCAGAGGAGTAGGGACCCTCAATCACCTCTGCGTAAAAGCGCGGGGTCGGGATGTCTGGTGCATCCGGTTCTCCCTCAGATGCAATTAGCATGGACACGAGATGAGGTACAGCAGCTGCAATACACTCAAAGTCCTCCTGCCTGTCCTCAAGGACGTCCGTGCCAAGAGCACACTCACCCCGGACGGACGGAGGACAGGCAGACTCAGACTCGGCAACAAGACTAGTGGCGTAGTCGAGACGACAGCGAGCAGCAAAGTCTACAAGCTCAGCAACTAAGGCAGACGCAGCACTGGACTCAAAGGAAGGGTCAGTGAGAACAGTAGCTAGCAGACGCGTGATAGTAGGGCTGGCAGCATGAAGTGAGTCAAACTCCGGGTCTGGACCATCAGCAAGGGAGGACGCAGGAGGAGACGGCAGAGGGACACGCAGTGGAGCAGAGAAAGGAAGAAGAGCCATCTGGTGTGTGCCGGGGATAGGAGGAGGACGTTGACGCGGAACACGACGACCAGTGCGAACAGCGCGAACAGGCGACGCAGGACGAGACGCAGGCTCACGACGCTCTGTAAGACCTCCGGGCTGCTCAGTGTAAGGAGAAGGAGCCAGCAGTGGGGAGGCTAGCAGTAGCTGTGGCTGTGACTGGTCAGGCTGAGGACACAGTAAGGGAGGAGGAAGGCCAGTAGAAGGCGGGAGACCAAGTACCTGCTGAAGGAGTGGAACCAAGTACGGGCGCGGCCGCACAGTGCCTCCAGAACCAGCACCAACAGCACCAGCACCCACAGGGCCAGCACCTCCAGCACCAGCTCCAGTGCCTCCGGCTCCAACGCGTGCAGCACCTCCAACTCCAGCAGCTCCAGTACCTCCAGCAGCTCGAGCTTCAGTGCCTCCGGCTCCAACGCCCGCAGCACCTCTAGCTTTAGCTGCTCCAGTACCTCCAACAGCTCTATCTCCAGCTCCTCCAGCTCCAACGCCTACAGCACCTCCAGCTCCAGCAGATCCAGTACCTCTAGTACTAGCACCTCTGGGACTAGCGGCTCCAGCACCTCCAGCAGCTCCAGCTCCAGTGCCTCCAGCAGCTCCAGCTCCAGCACCTCCAGCACCTGCAGCACCACCATGTCTAGCAGCTCCAGTACCTCCAGTGCGAGCACCTCCGGGTCAGCGGCTCCAGTGCTTCCAGCACCTCCAGGACCAGCAGGTCCAAGGCCTACAACTCCAGGACCTCCAGCGGAAGGCCCCCAAGCTCCAGCAGCGCCACTCTGAAGACTCCAACGCCGAGCAAACCACTCGCGCAGCTGCGGTGGAGAGAGAGGCTCCCGCCTGAACGAGGCACCCGGAGAACCTCCCGTACCTCCACCACCTCCATGACCAGTAGCTCCAGCTCCTCTGGTACATCCAGCTCCAGCGCCTCCAGCTCCAGGGTCTCCAGCGGCAGGTTCCCCAGCTCTAGCAGCGTCACGCTGAAGGCTCCAGCGCCGAGCAAACCATTCGCGCAGCTGCGGTGGAGAGAGAGTCTCCCGCCGTGACGAGGCACCTGAAGAAACTCCAACAGACAAAGTACCTCCACGCGCAGCATGCTCAGGCTCAACACCCCCAAGCTCAGCACCCCTAGGCTCCACACGCTCAGGCTCAGCAACCCCCGGCTCCACACGCTCAGGCTCAGCACCCCCAGACGCAGCACCCGTAGCAGCACCAGAGTCGACAGCTACCTCGACAGGCTCGACAGGGTCTACCTGGGACAAACCTGAGCGGGCAGGACCCTGAGGGGGGAGGGGGTCTACCGGAGGAGGACCTGGTGTGAGGAAGAGCGGCGGGGGGGGGAGAGGGGCAGTGCGGTAGCGGAAGAGACGGTAAAAGGGAACCGACTCATCAAACGTGACGTCCTGAGAGGGCAGGACAGGGCGCGAGGTGGGGTGGTAAAACTGCCAGCCAGGCACGTCAAGGGGAAAGCCAAGGAAGACGCAGGGAATGGCGCGGGTGGAGAGCTTGTCTGCGGACGTATCGCGGACAAAGGCATGAGAGCCTCAGACCCAGAACACCGACGCATCGCCAACCTCTCGCGTCCAATCCAGTGTCGGTGAGGTCTCCGGCAAGAAGACACGGGGCCAGAGGTTGAGCTGATGCGCAGCGTATCGGACCGCAAACGGCCACAGAAAATGGGGGGCAGCCGCATGGATCATGGAGGTACGAGCGACCTCCATGACTAAGCCAATGCGGCGCTTAGCAACCCCATTCTGCTGCAGAGAGGCCGGAAGCGTGAAAGTCTGGCGAATGCCCTACCCACGACAAAAGTCCCGCAAGAGGTCGGAGGAAAACTCACCACCTCTGTCAGAGTGCAGACGCAGGACGGGAAGGTCCGTCTCAAACCGCTTGCGGAGCTGGAGACGAACAGCGCGGATCCAAGGGATCAAAACATCAGAGACCTCCCCTTGGTGCGCAAGGGGAAGACCGTAGTGTAACGCGTGCAGTGGTCGACAACCAGCAGAAAGTAGCGCTCGCGGCTCTGTCCACGGACGCGGGCTGGGCCCCACACGTCCATGTGGAGAGTCTGCAGGGGAGCAGTCGTCGGGGGAAACTCGGAGGAATGAGGAGCGGCGCGCTACCGCCCCTCGACACAGGGAAGACAGGGAGGGGCAGGCGAGGGCGGGAGGGGAGGGAGGGACCTGGGAAGACCAGAGACAAGAAGACGGGAGTGCATGCCACGAAGGCGTGCCACGGAGGGGTGACCAAGGCGGTGGTGCCAAAGGAGCGTCTGGTGCGACAGGGCACGACACGAGCAGGGGGCCGACAGCTGACCTGACGCATACGCAGACGCAGCTACCTGAGGACGCGCAAGTAGTCAGTGTGTACAGACTCGACCCAGGCCGACGGGTGAACGTGGCCAGGTGCCGGCCAGTCCGGGAGCACGTACAGATCGCCACACGCTGTCCTCGGGGGTGAAGGTATCAACCCATTCATCTTGAAGGGTGGCGTTCCTCACCAAGTTCATAGAGAACGAGGGGAGGTGAAGACCTGAAAATGAGCCAGACGGAACCGTCAGACACGGCAGATTAGTCGAGGAACGTGCAAGGACTGGGCCCCCGGAGGGGTCAGCGAGAGAGACAGCAACAGGTGCAGAGAGCGGTGTGACTGTGGTACTGTCGCGAAAGAAACAGCGGGAAGCACCTGAGTCAAGCGTGAAGATGTGCAAGGCCGCAGCAGGCGCAAAACTAGAGAGAGCAGACTCACCAGCACCTAGAGCAGCAGACTCACAAGCACCTAGAGCAACAGCCTCTATACCTGGGTCGGGCGGCACACACAGGTAACAGTCACCCTCAGCACGTCTCTGAGACGCCCAACGCTGAGCAAACCACTCACGAAGCTGCTGGGGCGTAAGGGTCTCACGTGGACGCCGCTACAGCTGCACCGGGCCACCTTTAGAAACTCCCAACTGAGTAGCTGCACCGCGACTGCCACTACGGCCACTACGCTGAGACGCCCAACGCTGAGCAAACCACTCACGAAGCTGTTGGGGTGTAAGGGTCTCCAGCAGACGCCACTCCAGCTGCATCTGGCCACCGCCAGAAACTCCCCACCGAACAGCTCCACAGCGATTGCTACGACGGCCGCCACCACTCCCACTGCTGCCCCCACCGTCGCCACCACTCCCACCGCTGCTGTGAAGAGAAGTCATGCGACCAGCAGGGCAGCACGTAGGGAAGGAAGGGCGGCGAGGAGGCACTAGGGTAGGTCGGGGCGGTGCACGGTCAGAGAAGGGCGGCTCGCGGCCAGAGCAGGGCTGCGCGCTGCTAGAGCAGGGCGGCGCACGGCCAGAGGAGGGTGGCGTGCGGCTAGAGCAGGGCGGCGTGCGGCCAGAGCAGGGCTGAGCGCGGCCAGAGCAGGGCGGCGTGTGGCTAGAGCAGGGCAACGCGCGGCCAGAGCAGGGCAGCGCGCGGCTAGAGCAGGACGGCGCGCGGCCAATAGGAGGCAGTAGCTCCTAGGGCTTGCTTTTTTTTTTAGTTAATTAATCTATTTATTTATTTTAGGGTTTAGCAGGGCGCACAGGGTGCTGCAGAGGCGGCTTGGGCAGGGCAGGGCAGGGCGCCAGCGCGCGCAGGGCAGGGCCCTGGCGCGTTGGCAGGGCAGGGCTCTGGCGCGGGCAGCAGCGCGCACGGGCAGGGCGGCGCTGGGCAGCAAGTGCAGGCCCACGGTGGGCGCAAAACGCAGGCACGGCGGGCGCAAGGGGCGGGCCCGCGGCGGGCGTAAGGGGCGGGCCCGCGGCGGGCGTAGCGGACAGGTGCGGGAGGGGCGAATGGGCGGGCCCGTGACGGGCCGAACGGGTGGGCGCAGCGGCGCGAAGGCAAGGCCCACGGCGGGCCTAACGGGCGGGCGCCGCAGCGGGCGTAACGGGCAGGCGCGGCGGCACGAAGGGAGGGCCCACGGCGGGCCTAACGGGCAGGCGGTAGGGCGCGACGCGCAGGGCAGTAGGGCGCTACGCGCGGGCTGCAGCAGAGCGCGACGCGCGGGGCAGCAGAGCGCGACGCGCGGGCTGCAGCAGGGCACGACGCGCAGGGCAGCAGGGCACGGGGCAGGGCAGGGCGTGCACGAGGCAGCGTGACGCGGGGCAGGGCAGGGCAGCGCGATGTAGAGCGACGCAGGGCAGGGTAGGGTGTGAGTAGGGCCGCGTGCTGCGGGGTAGGGCAGGGCGTGCGCGAGGCAGCGCGACGCGGGGCAGGGCTGGGCGTGCGCGAGGCAGCGCGACGCGGGGCAGGGCAGGGCATGCGCGGGGCAGCGCGACGCAGGGCTGGGCGTATACGGGCAGTGTGACGCAAGGCAGGGCAGGGCAGGGCGCGCGCTGACGGCGCAGCGCAGGCAGGGCGTGGGGTAACACGGTAACCGCAGTCGGTCACTAAGCAATGGTGGGCCCGAAAAACGGTCCTAGGCTAGGACCTGCTCTGATACCATGTCAGGAGAATGAACGAGGAATGGATGAACTAGCAGCATGCATGAGTACAAGTAGTAATTCCTAATTTGGTTGTACCCCATATGGGCTACCCCACTACAGCCTACACAACATGCAGCAGTTATAGTTTGACACTTCAAAGGGGTACCGTCAACACAATCGTGAGCAAAAGCACGCTTCCAAACGAAAGCTGCATCCTTCTGATGAATGAAGGTAACTTGAATGCGACCAAACCGCTCCTTTGACAGGTAAGTAGGCAGCAACTTCTGAAACTTTGTTGTTGTCGGCACATCCGCCGAGAGTTCTTTCTTTTAGTGGATCAGATGAGCGTTGACCGAGTCCATTGTGCGTGGGGCTTCATCAATATGCTTATCTGGTATTAAGAGCGTCAGCGTATAGCAAATCTGAGTAGCAACAAGACCAGCCATAACAGGGTCAGCTCCCTCATCAGAGTTATTACTGAGATAACCGGAGCCATCAGGACCCTGTTCCTCTTCAACATCAGGAAAGTCCATATCCGGTTCAGTAGGAGGTGACATCGGTTCAGGTAGCTCCGGTTCCTGAGCTTTCCCGTTGCTGTTAACCAAATCACCCATTGCTCCATTGCCTTTCAACGCAGATAACCTGGCAGCAGCCATTGATGATCATTCCGGATGTGTCACGTGGACTGAAGGTGACAGCAGCACGTTAGCAGCGTCCTTGATGATCGGTGTTCTATCAACCTTCGGTGGTGAAACTGGTGCCCTGAAAGTCTGCACCCGAGCACCAGACTTAGCGTTGATCTTCTGGGATCGTCCCTTCGGCGGCATGGCGTAAAAATGTAGCGGTTGATGGTAGCAATCGGGTTGCTTTATAATGAAAGGCGTTACCTTGAGTCTCCTTTTATGCGATAGACACTTGGTAGGCAATGCCTTGGTAATGCCTCCTTTGTCAATCAGTAGGTGACGCAGACATCGTTGCTCCTTTGGCGCAGATCCTTGGGAAGTCCGTGTAGGTATACTGAGTGCAAAACCTTGGGAGTTTAATGCCTTGGGATTCACTGAAGATAGATATAATTTGAAACATGTTCGTTTATTGATCTTGAAGCGAGGAATCCAAAAAGTTTGGTTAAAGCCCCATCAGGCAAGGTTTCAGTGGACATTGGGACCTCCGAAGCGCTCGAGGTAGTATCCATGGCGGAGAGGTGGCGAGTTACAGTTGTGGCTGGCCCCTGAGCATTACGAGTTGTTGGTCAGCGAGATGAACGCGATTTTTCTGCCCGTTTGTCCTGCGACATTGATCAACGCGGCGAACTGTGCGACGTGAAGTTGAAGACAGCGTGGTCCGACAGTGTTAAAGGCCTTGAATTCGCGCTTGATGCTTGACCGCATGTTCCTTGCCCTTTGCTTCACTGCATATTCCTTGCCCTTTGTTTCTAACCATCCCCTCCTGCCGTGGCGTATGTTCCCTTTGCAGAGTGCGCTAAGGACTGCGAGTCGTTCTGGAAGTTCGTGCGCATCAACAGGGCACGGCGGAACATCGACCTGGCCCGCATCTTCAACGTGGACCAGACGCCACTCTTCGTTGAGATGCCAGCTGAGAGGACGATCGAGCACGGTGGCGCGCGCTCGATCCCAATCCGCACTGCAGGATACGAGAAGACGCGGCTCACTGTGATGCTCGCGTGCACCGCACCCGGGGAGAAGCTGCACCCTTGGGTTTCGTTCAGGCTGAAGAACGTGCCTAACTGTGAGATTCCGGAAGGTAAGCTCAAGGAATTTGGGAGCCGTAAGCCTGGTGAGCTTGCCCTCTTTGACTGACGCCCGTCTATCCCCTATGTGCCTGGCAGGAATCGTATGCCAAGCACAGGACAACGGGTGGATGGACGAGAGCGCTGTGCAGACCTTGCTGACCGAGGCGTGGGATCAAGTCCCTAAGAAGGTCATCATTGACGCGTTCCGCCACTGTGGGATTTCAAGCAAGCTGGACGGGACAAAGAACCACCCGGTAATTTCTCACCTGCGCGCCAGGAGCACCACCGATGTCTCTGGGGACATATGTCTCGGGGGAACCACTTGCGACAGCACGCGCCTGCTTGGGCAGGCTTCAGAGGAGGAGGTGGAGGAGGAGGAGGAGGAGGAGGAGGAGGAGGAGGAGGAGGAGGAGGAGGAGGAGGAGATGCAGGCGGAGGGCGTGAGGGAGGTGGCCGTGGCAACCGGCCTGGATTTGCTGTACCAGGAGACCCCCAACTACCGCGGAGCGGCGGCTGAGGCTGACCGCATGATCGGGCCTAGGGAGACGGCTAGGCATGCCTGGAGAGTGCCAGACCTGGGTGTTAGGGAGCCTGCTGTTAGTGCAAGTGAGGAGGCCGTGACTGAGGAGGGCTAGGTAGAAGTAGAGATTCATGTCAAATATATATGACATAGTGTTTGTAGGCTCTAGTGGGGTAGACACTAAGGGGTACAAGCTTCTAGGGTTTCGTATTTGTATCACACACTTTTCTTAGTTCATTCATTCCTCATTATTTCACATGGTATAGAGCAGGTTCCCTAGTGGGAACGTTTCCTAGGGCCCACCACTAAAACGAAATTTATTTTTTTACCTGCCCGGAGCGCGCTTCGCGCCTGCCCTAGTCGCGCCCCGTGCGCCTGCCCTCCCGTCGCGTCCCCTGCCCTTAGCGGCCCGTCGCACCCTCTTAAGGCCCCTTCGCAGCCCCTCTCACGGCCCTTCGCGGCCCCTTCGCGGCTCCCTCACGACCTCTCCGCGGCCCTTCGTGGCCCCTCTCACGGCCCCTCGCGGCCCCTCGCGGCCCCTCGCGACCCCTTCGCCGCTCTTCGCGGCCCCTCGCGGCCCCTTTGCGGCCCCTCGCGGCCCCTTCTCGGCCCCGTCGCCGCCCTTCGCGGCCCCTTCACGGCCCCTCGTTGCCCCTTCTCGGCCCCTTCGCGGCCCCTCGCGGCCCCTCGCGGCCCCTTCGCCGCCCTTAGCGGCCCCTTCCTGGCCCCTCCGCGGCCCTTCGCGGCCCCTCGCGGCTCCTTCACGGCCCCTCCGCGGCTCCTTCACGGCTCGTCGCGGCCCCTTCGCGGCCCCTCCCCGGCTCTTCACGGCCCTGCCGCCCCACAGTCGCCGCCCCAGCAGCAGCTGCCGTCGTGCCTGCTGCCGCTGCTGCTTCTTCTACGACTGGTCGCCGCCGCCGCTGCTGCCGTGACAGCCGCCGCCGCTCCAGCTGGGACAACCGCCGCTGCCGCTGCCGTGACAGCCGCCACTGTCGTCCCGGCCCTGCCCTGCAACCGAGGCGCGGCACTCCTCTGCCGCCCTGTCGCGGCCCTGTCCCTGCCGGCGCGCCTCGGCCCTGCCCCACCGCTTGCGGCCCTCTACCCACCCGGCCTTGGTAAGAGCACCGCCGAGCCGCGCCTCTCCTGCTGAGCTGCTCCTAGCCTGCTGCTGCCACTGCTAGCTTGCTGCTGCTACTGCTAGCCTGCTGCTGCTGCTGCTGTCATGGCCACCCCTAGTGTTCTCACCTTTGATGCTGAGGGTCGGGCTGTCGACTTTGAGGTCTGGGTCGATGATCTGCAGCTTTTCCTGCAGTGCGATAGAAAAGATGGTCTCTCACTATTCGATCTCATGTCTGGCGCCTCTGCTGCCCCTGCTGCCGATGCTGACAGTACTGTTCGCTCACAGTGGGCCACACGCGATGCTGCTGCACGTCTTGCTGTGCGTAGTCACTTGCCGTCCACTGAGCGCGCGCACTTTAGTCAGTACAAGAGTGCTAAGACCTTGTACGACGCTGTAGTTGCACGCTACTCTTCCCCTGCCACTGCTGCCCTTAGTCGCCTCATGTTGCCGTACCTGTTCCCTGACCTCGCCGCCTTCCCCACAGTCGCTGACCTCATTACGCACCTTCGCACTAGTGACACCCGCTACCGCGCTGCGCTTCCTGCTGAGTTCTGCGCCAAGAACCCCCCCCCCCATGTACATCACCCTCTACTACCTATTCACCCGGCTCCCTGACTCCCTTCGCTCGGTCAGGGACCACTTCCTCTCTGTTTGCCCCACCACACTCACCATTGATCTCCTCAAGGAGTGCCTCCTGGCAGCTGAGAAGAGTATAGTGGTGATCCTCGTGCCCCCTTCTTTGAGGGGTGCTCCCCCTCCCCCCTTTTGCCCTCTGTTGCCTCTGTTGCTGCGGTCGACTTCGTTGGCACCGAGTCGGTCGGTGCTGCGTCTGCCCCTAGCGGGAGACGCTGCAACTGCAAGGGCAAGGGGGGCAAGGGCGCTGGAGGAGCTGGCGGGGGCGGTGGAGGTGGCGGTGGAGGCGGGGGAGGGGGTGGGGGTGGCGGTGGGAGTGGTGGTGGGGGTGGGGGCTTCGGTGGCGGCGGTGGAGGCGGAGGCGGTGGCGGCGGTGGCGGTGGGAGCGGAGGCGGCGGCGGTGGCGGCGGTGGCGGCGGTGGCGGCAGCGGCGGTGGAGCTGGTCGGGGTGGCTCTGTGCAGCGGGGCGGCTTCGGTGGTGGTCAGCGCCAGCAGCAGCAGCGCACTCGTGAGACCCCGCCCCCCCAGCAACTTCGTGAGTGGTACGCTGCGCGTCAGCGGGGTGGGGGTGCTGGTCCCTGTGCCTACGTCCTGCGTACCGGCGACCGCACTGGTGAGCCGTGCGGTGGCCCGCACACCACCCAGCGCTGCTTCGGCCGCCTGAAGGACGCCTGGCGTCTCCAGTTCCCTGACGCCACTCTGATCCCTCGCTGGGGCAAGCTGCTTAGGTCGGGGGTTGCTATCTTTGATCTAGATTATGATGCCATTCTTGCTGCCATGTATGTTGTGTCTACTAGTGATGAGGGTGACTATTACCTGTGTGTTCCGCCTGACCCGGGCATTGAGGCTGCTGCTCTAGGTGCTGGTGAGGCTGCTGCTCTAGGTGCTAGTGCGTCTGCTGCTCCAGGTGCTGGTGAGTCTGCTGCCCCAGGTACTGGTGAGTCTGCTCTCTCAGGTACCACGTCGGCTCACGCTTTGCACACCTTCACCCTTGACTCGGGTGCTTCCCGCTCCTTCTTTCGAGACCGCACCACACTCATGCCGCTTAGTCGGCCGGTTGCATTCTCCGTGGCAGAACCCTCTGGGGGTCCTGTCCTTGCCCACTTCTCCACTGTCTTACCGTGTCCGGCGGCCCCTTCTGGCACCCTGTCAGGTCTTTACCTCCCCTCGTTCTCTACGAACTTGGTGAGTGGTGCTGATCTACAGGATGGGGGGGTTGACCAGTTCACTCCTGCGAGTCAGCGAGTGACCCACTGCACGTGTGCTAGGACGGGCCGACACTTGGCCACGTTTACTCGTCAGCCGGGGTCGAGCCTGTACACACTGACTACTGAGTCTCCTCCGGTTTCTATGTCCGGTCAGGTAGCTGCGTCGGGTCAGGTGTTTGCTGCAGCGTCCAGGTCTGGTCCTGAGTCTGCCCCCTGCTCGTGTCGTCTCCTGTCTCACCAGACTCTCCTCTGGCACCACCGCCTTGGTCACCCCTCCCTGCCTCGTCTCCGAGGCATGGCCTCCCGTGTCCTTGTCTCTGGTCTCCCCCGGTCCCTCCCTCCTCTTCCTCCGGGGCCTGCCCCTACCTGCGTTCCCTGCGTCGAGGGGCGGCAGCGCGCCGCTCCTCACTCCTCCGAGTTTCCTCCGACAGAGGCTCCGCTGCAGACTCTCCACATGGACGTGTGGGGCCCCGCCCGCGTCCGTGGACAGGGTCACGAGCGTTACTTCCTGCTGGTAGTTGACGACTACTCGCGTTACACCACAGTCTTCCCCTTGCGCCACAAGGGTGAGGTCACTGAGGTGTTGATCGACTGGATCCGCGCAGCTCGTCTCCAGCTCAGAGAGAGTTTCGGCTCGGACTTTCCTGTTCTGCGTCTGCACTCCGACAGAGGAGGAGAGTTTTCCTCTGACCTTCTGCGAGCCTTCTGTCGTGCACGGGGCATCCGCCAGACCTTCACGCTTCCGGCCTCTCCACAGCAAAATGGGATTGCTGAGCGCCGCATTGGCATGGTCATGGACGTCGCTCGTACGTCCATGATCCATGCGGCTGCTCCCCATTTTCTGTGGCCTTCACGGTTCAGTACACGGCGCATCAGATCAACCTTCAGCCCCGGGTCTCCTTGCCGGAGACCTCTCCTACTCTGCGGTGGACGGGGAAGGTTGGCGATGCGTCTGCGTTTCGTGTCTGGGGATCTCGGGCTTTTTTCCGCGACTTGTCTGCGGACAAGCTGTCCCCCCGTGCTGTTCCCTGCGTCTTCCTTGGCTTCCCCCCTGACGCGCCTGGTTGGCAGTTTTACCACCCCACCTCGCGACGTGTTCTGTCCTCCCAGGACGTCACGTTTGACGAGTCGGTTCCTTACTACCGTCTCTTCCCCTACCGCACTGCACCCCTTCCCCCGACGCCGCTCTTCCTCGCTCCAGGTCCCCCCCCGGTAGACCCCCTTCCCCCTCAAGGTCCTGCCCCCTCAGGTGTGTCTCAGGTAGACGCAGTCGAGCCTGTCGAGGTAGCTGTTGACTCTGGTGCTGCTAGGGGTGCTGAGCCTGCGGGTGCGGGGTCCGGGGGTGCTGAGCCTGGGGGTACTGAGCCTGAGCGTGGGGAGCCTGGAGGTGCCGAGCCTGGGGGTGCTGCGTCTGGGGGTGCTGAGCCTGGGGGTGCTGGGTCTGGAGGTCCTTCGGGTGCTTCGTCCCGGCGGGAGCTTCCCTCTCTATAGGAGCTGCGCGAGTGGTTTGCTCGGCGCTGGAGCCGTGCTGCTGGAGCTGGAGGTTCTACTGCTACTGAGGGTGCTGGTGCCACGGGTCCCGGAGGTGCTCGTACTCGAGGTACTGGAGCTGCTGGGCCTGGGGGTGCTCCTTGTGCTGGAGCTGCTGGCGGTGCTAGAGCTGGCGGTGCTTCTGGGGTAGGTGCTGCTGGAGCTGCTGGAGCTGGAGCTGTTGAGTCTTCCGGTGGTTCAGCTGGCGCTGGAGCTGCTGGGGGTGTTGGCGCTGGAGGTGCTGCTGGCGCTGGTGCTTCTGAGGGTGCTGTGGAGTTGGCGCTGCTGGAGCTGGGGGTGCTACTGGCGCTGGTGCTGCCATTGGGGGTGCTAGTACTGTATCTGCTGGTTCTAGAGGCGCTGCACGGCCGCGGCCGTACTTTGTTCCGCTCCTTGAGCAGGTTCTTGGTCTCCCGCCTTCTGCTGGTCCTGCTCCTTCCTTAGAGTGTCCACCGCCTGTCCAGTCTGAGTTACTGTTACAGCCCACCTCCCCACTGCCTGCTCCTTCTCCCTACACTGGTCCTACTGGAGGTCTTGCTGAGCATCGTGAGCCTGCGTCTTGTCCTGCGTCGCCTGTTCGTGCTGCTCGCACTAGTCGTCGTGTTCCACGTCAGCGTCCTCCTGCGGTCCCAGGCACGCACCAGATGGCACTGCGTCCTTCCAGTGCTCCCCTGCGTGTCCCTTTGCCGTCTCCTCTAGAATCCTCTCTTCCTGCTCTTGCTGACCCGGAGTCTGACTCTCTTCGTGCTGCCAGTCCTACTGTCACGCGTCTTATGGCTACTGTTGTCACTGACCCTTCCTTTGAGTCCACTGCTGTGTCTGCCCTAGTTGCTGAGCTTGTCGACTTCGCTGCTCGTTGTCGTCTAGACTACGCTGCTAGTCTTGTTGCTGAGTCTGAGTCTGTCTGTCCTCCGTCCGTCGGGGGTGAGTGTGCTCTTAGCACGGACGTCCTTGAGGACAGGCAGGAGGAGTTCCAGTGTTTTGCTGCTGCTTTACCTCATCTCGTGTCCATGCTGATTGCCCCTGAGGGAGACCCGGATGCACCAGACATCCCGACTCCGCGCTCTTACGCAGAGGCGATAGAGGGTCCCTACTCCTCTCAGTGGCAGTTAGCCATGGACGCAGAGATGGCTTCCTGGAAGTCCACAGGCACCTATGTTGACGAGGTTCCCCCACCTGGGGCGAACATCGTCAGTGGCATGTGGATTTTCAGGGTGAAGCGGCCGCCGGGTTCTCCGCCTGTCTTCAAGGCGTGTTACGTGGCTCGAGGCTTCAGTCAGCGGCAGGGAGTTGACTACTTTGAGACCTTCTCTCCCACCCCGAAGATGACCACTCTTCGGGTGCTGCTGCACATAGCCGCTCAGCCGACTACGAGCTTCACTCTCTTGACTTCAGCACTGCTTTCCTACAGGGCAGCCTGCACGAGGAGATCTGGCTGCGCCGCCCACCTGGCTTCACTGGGTCGTTTCCTCCTGGTACCCAGTGGAGCCTCCGGCGGCCAGTCTACGGTCTCCGCCAGGCGCCCCGTGAGTGGCACGACACACTGAGGACTACACTTGCGGCTCTTGGGTTTGCTCCTTCTACTGCCGACCCGTCGCTGTTTCTACGCACCGACACCTCTTTGCCGCCGTTCTACATCCTTGTGTACGTCGACGACTTGGTCTTTGCTACTGCTGACACTGCTGGACTCGCCCACGTGAAGTCCGAGCTGCAGAAGAGACACACGTGCACAGACCTGGGTGAACTGCGCAGCTACCTTGGCTTGCAGATCACCCGGGACAGAGCACAGCGCACCATTACCCTGACTCAGTCACACATGGTGCAGCAGGTCCTTCAGCACTTCGACTTCACGTACTCCTCGCCTCACGCCACTCCTCTGTCTACTCGCCACTCGCTCTCAGCTCTGCCTTCGGATGAGTCCGTAGAGCTGAGTGGCACGTACCCAGAGCTTGTTGGCTGCCTCATGTACCTGATGACCTGCACTCGACCTGACCTTGCATACCCTCTTAGCATCTTGGCACGCTATGTTGCTCCTGGGAGACACCGACCAGAGCACATGGCTGCAGCGAAGAGGGTGTTGCGCTACTTGTGCAGTACGTCGGGCATGGGGCTTGTGCTTGGAGGGCGGAGTCCAGTGGTCCTCACTGGTCACGCAGACGCCTCTTGGGCAGACGACCAGGCTACGCAGCGGTCGTCACAGGGTTACACTTTTAGCCTTGGTTCCGGCTCTGTTTCGTGGCGGTCTACCCGCTCGTCTTCTGTTCTCGGCTCCAGCTGTGAGGCTGAGATCTACGCAGGGGCCATGGCTGCACAGGAGTTACGCTGGCTCACCTACCTGCTTACCAACCTAGGAGAGCCGCCTCGTTCTCCTCCAGTTCTGTACGTAGACAACAAGGCCATGCTGGCCTTGTGTCGGGAGCACAGACTGGAGCACAGAACGAAGCACATTGCTCTTCGCTACTTCCTTGCTCGCGAGCTGCAGCAGCGTGGTCAGCTGTGTCTTGCTTACGTGGCCTCTCGGGCCAACACTGCTGATATCTTTACCAAGGCACTTCATCCTTGTAATCATCAGCGCTTTTGTACGATGCTAGGTCTTGTGCCTACTTGGCCTCACTTGCTCACCTCTTGATCTTGCTTGTACTGTGATCTATCTATATCTGCACTTGCTTGTTTACCTTTATATATAATCCTGCATATGAACTGGCCTTGTGGCCTTGAACTGGTGCTCGGAATGTGTGGTGACATTGTGATCCACCCTGAGCTTGCTTTGCTTGACTGGTCTTGTGACCCCTAGGTCTCCCCCACTTTGCCTATGGGGGTGTGTCAGATATATATGACATAGTGTTTGTAGGCTCTAGTGGGGTAGACACTAAGGGGTACAAGCTTCTAGGGTTTCGTATTTGTATCACACACTTTTCTTAGTTCATTCATTCCTCATTATTTCACAATTCATAGATGTATGCATGTACCCCCCTAAAGGAACTAATGATTGTTTAGAAGACACCCCATGTCTATAAGGAAACCCCTAAACCCCTATTCTGGTTATAAGATATATATGTCTTATCTCGTACACACAAATAGGTGACTTATATTGAGGCTAGCCTGATTATAAGAGACACCCGAATAATAGACAACCCCTGTCTAATATTCAACACTGTCTACTATCTGGGCGATGACGGGATAAGCTGGGTCGTCACAATGCTTTGATAGTCTCATAGAGGTCGCGTCATTACCGTTGGATATCAGCCTCTTGTGAGTTGCAACTCGGAATCTGTTCTTTCCACGTTGAGTTGCACCTCTTAGTTGGTACACGGTGTTACATTGCAAGTTTCCAATAACACTAGTGTTTAAATTGTCTCAACGACGTGTTCAGAAGTGTTCCACCAACACTTTAATCAGATCGTCTTGCTCTTGTCTAAATTAAGAGGAAATGACGAGGCACCATATTTTCTAGTTTCTAGTTCCTTTCGGCAGTGGTTTTGACACCACCCCGCTTCGCGCTCGCGTCCGATTCCTTGGGGCAGTTTTTCCCGACATTTCCAATTTCCTGTGACTAGGGCAATTATGAAGTCTACCTCGATTCAGTTTAGTTGCCAGTGCAAAAAAAAAAAAAAAAAAAAAAAAAATTAACAGACTCGAATGGCTGGCCATTAGGGAGGCATCAACCCTAACCACCTTGCCTCATGGTGTTTAGGGTTGATGCCTCCCGAATGGCATGCTATCCAATAGGGGTATATTTTTATTTGTTCTGCGCTGCTAGTTAATAAGCAACGCTTGATCTGGGATAACCTGATTTATAAAAAATTTGATTGGTAGGACTCGGAAAGGGAATTAGCAAAATTATCGTCCCGAAGGTATCGGACGCGAGCGCGATCCGAAGTGGTGTCAAAACCACCACGGAAAGGAATAGGAAACTTGAAAACAGGGCGCTTTGTCATTTCCTCCTAAATCAATTTGCGTTTCGATTTCTTCCGGTTCCCAACTCGTGTTTTGAATAGGCCCTGAGCACTTCCACGCCCACTTTCACAGTTTTCCCTACCATCCCTTGGCTTCCGTCAGAGCGAGAATGATGAATGCATTCGTGCAGCAAAGTAATCGAGTCGCGTTTTATGAACCGATGTTTGTCGCGTTTTATGAACCGATGTTTGCTAAGTCCGCATAGTTAATAGGGTTCCAATGTAAATAAGATGGTGAACGATGTTTCGGAGCGCCGCAATGTCGCCACGACCGACATTTCAACCGACCATGGACCTTAGATACCATCAGTTTGCGTGCGATCTTGTAGTAGGTTAGAAGGAGAGGAGCGTGATGGAGAAAGCGATATTTGGCGATATTTCTCGTGCGCCCGCAACTCCATCACTGGCTCTGTCAGCACTCGCCGCACTCGCCGCAAGTGGACGCACCGCCAAGCAGCAGGCGGAACGCGCGTCATTTGCCAATCCACGCCCGGTACGGCGTTTTAGGCGCTATTCCGCTGATGCGGCAGAGTGAATCCGAGCACACTAGCTTTCCGCACGCCCATTTCCAGCGCTGCACCTTTTTTCGTCGGAAGGGTGCACTCATCGTGCCAGTAGGTGAACCCGCCATCGCGGAAAAGGGATTGCGGCCAGGCTTCCAAAAACTTGCGGAGAAGTACCATTTAAGATACCTGCTCCCGCAATTTAGGAGGTGAAAGCACAGTTGGACGAAATCCACTTTTGCCACGAATGGCTGAGGTATTTTAATCGTTCTATATCTCCCTTGCGCCCCCCTGTCCACGTTCAGTATGCATGGGATGGAAGAATGAATACGAGCGGCGCTACTTTCCCGAGTGCAATGCCGTTTCACTCCCCCCTCCTCGCTCAGCAGTACGACGTCCCTAAGGGGTGGGGATGTTAGTTAGTACCCTACCTCCTTAGCCCCCGCCCCACTCCCCTCTACTCCCTTCCCCTTCCTCTACCCCCTACTCCTGCCGTGTACTAGCCGTGAGGAGCCCAGCTTGTCGCGACACACATCCGCGCGGCATGGCAGAGCCACAGGCAGGTGCAGCAACAGGGGTGGCGGTGAAGCTGGCCAGCACTGAGTGGGTGGGGTGGAGGCGGGCAGGAGGGAGGTGTGTGAGCAGAGGCCGTGGGTACACCATTGTGGCACTGCTCACATTCCACTGTGCGATGGATGGCAGCAGGGCGACGATGGCGGCAACACGGAGGTGAGGAGCATAGCTTGATAGAAGGCACATTCGCCACAATGGGCGGAGATCTCAATCGTTCTCTATCTCTCCCTTACGCCTCCCATGTCTGCGCTGAGTTTTAATTGAAGAGTGAATGTGAGGGTTACTTTTCCGGGTGCAATGCCATCAACAGTCCTCCGCTCCCCCCACCTCGCTCAGCTGCAAGCCCCTACCTCCTTAGCCCTCGCTCATCTCCACCCGAGCTGGTCGCTGCAACACACAGTGGGGCGCTATGGCAGAGCCACGGGGCGCAGCACCGGCAATGGAGGCAGTAAAGTCATTCAGTATTGAGTGGGATGAGGCGGGCAGGAGGGAGGTGTGTGAGCAGGGAGCCGTGGGTATGACATTCTGGCACCATGGGTATGACATTCTGGCACCATGGGTATGACATTCTGGCACCATGGGTATGACATTCTGGCACCATGGGTATGACATTCTGGCACCGTGGGTTAGCTGCGCGCTGCGCATTGCATGTTGGTCATGCGATGGGGGCGGCGGGCGTGTTGGTGTCTCTGTGTAGGGTTGTGGGGGTGCCCCACACGGAGGCGAGTGGCTGAGTCGGATGTGACGCCACCATCGCCCTGCCCCACCCTAGTGGCCGCAGATCCTGATCCATGTATCACTCTTCTTCTTTGCTGGCTGCTGTGCCGGCCAATGCCTACTTTTTTTTGCGTCATCGCTAATCTACGCCCGTCATCACGGCGCTTTTGGCGCTAGTTTGAAGATGCGGCGGAATAAACCTGAGCACTTATTCCCGTGCGTGCGTCACATTCCACTGCAGGCTCTTATCGCTGTATTTTGTGTTCGAGGATGCTTCATGCCATTCAGTGGAACGCGTAAGGCCTCGTAGCTGACGGCAGGAAGCCGCGAGAGGTAAGAGAAGCTGTGCAGGATGTGACAGCGGCATCTCCCTGCCCCACCCATATGGTGTTGGAAACTGAATGGCTGCTGCTCTGCTCCTGATCCCATCGTGCTCGTACCTCACTTCTTCCATCCATTGCTGGCTGCTGGGTCTGCGTCCTCCAATTTTCATCATCGCCTATTTGTACGCAACCATTGTGGCTCGTCTGACTCTAGTTAAGTAACGTGGGAAAATAGAGATGAACACTACTCCCTGTCCTCATCGCTCTGTAGAATGCCCCGTTACAATAGAGCGCCCCCAAGTGAATTTGTGAGTGAGTCAGTGTGGCGTGGGTGGCGTCGTACCTTGGGAGGGCGTCAGAGCAGCGCGCCACCGGCAGCGGGGTGAACCGTGAAGGGTTCCGCAAGAGAGGGAGCGGTGCGAGCAAGAGAGGAGGGGGGTGGGGCAGGGGCCGCAGGGAACGCAGGGGGGAAGAGGTAAAAGGGGTGGGGGAGAATGGGCTGAGTTGCAAGTTCAAAGGGGGCGACGGTGACGCGATGCACTTTTGCAAGGCGGCGCTGGTGGATCAGGTCTTCTCACGCCTCACGCTGCATGTGCTGTGCTTGGCACCTGCAACATCCGATGTGACCCCCGCCCTCCCTCCCCTTGCTGCGCCTCCTGCGCCCCTCGTGGCATCCCTTAGCCCCCCCATCCTGCATCATGCTCTCCTGTGCCCCGTCGCATCCTGCTCCCTGCCCACCGTTCCCTTCTTCCTGCCGTGGCGACACTGGTATCTGAGTTCACACGGTAACTGCGCGGAGCAGGACCCTTGCGTTGCCCCCTGTCTTTGCTCTCTCAGCCCTGGCCCTCTGCCCCCTTGCACGCCCTAACCTCTACCTCTACCGCAGCCGTGGCGGCGCTGTGGTTGGAGTTGACAAGTGAGCTTAGGTGCAAGTGGCAGCCAACCTCTCTTCTTCCCTTTTGCACTCTCGCTCTTGCCCTTTGTCTCCTTGCCCTTTGCCTCCTTGCCCTTTGCCTCCTTGCCCTTTGCCTCCTTGCCCTTTGCCTCCTTGCCCTTTGCCTCCTTGCCCTTTGCCTCCTTGCCCTTTGCCTCCTTGCCCTTTGCCTCCTTGCCCTTTGCCTCCTTGCCCTTTGCCTCCTTGCCCTTTGCCTCCTTGCCCTTTGCCTCCTTGCCCGGTGCTCCCCTCCCCAGCCCCAGTTTCCATCCACAGGAGCTGCAGTGGAACTGGGATTAATCCCGTTGCCTTGTCCCGTTTGTTTCCTTCTCTCAACCCCGGGCCCTCTGCCCCTTTCCGCTCTTCCCCTTCCCTTCCAGTTTCGTCCGGCAATCAACCTAGCATAGATGTGAACGAGGGGGGGAGAACGAGGTTATGGTGAGCAGCCATTGCAAAAGGCAGTGCCTCATCATGGAAGGCAAGAACTGCAATTCCAGTGCAACGGGTTCGGCGAGGAGAGGTGGCACGTGCCACTGCAATTCCAGTGGTGGCTCGCTCTCGCCTCGCCGCCGCAATACCATCTCCTGCCGCCCGTCCACCTCTCGCATCCTTGCTCTCTGATTTGCGCCGCTGTGTGCTCTCCCCCCAACTCCCCTCCCCTTCCCATACCAGCAGCACCTGTCCGATACAGTGTATTGGTGAGGTGAGGTGCCTACCTCATCACAGCACCACATAGCCTCGCAGCATGGCGGAGCCACGAGAGTGCATTGATGCGACAAGTGGGTGCACACAGCGCAGGAAAAGTGGGGGGTAGGCATGTAGGAGCCAGGCAGCAGCCTTGATATGCATGACTAGCCAGTTACCCCTCCACCCATTGGTTGCACGCTGCCTGTTGCATACTGTGCTGACCACGGGGGGCTTTTGTGCTCCACAGGAGAAATGAAGCGCATGGCATTCTCACATGCCATGAATGCAACTGGCATCTCAGCTAACGTGCCAACACGGAGGCGAGACAACGTGTATGAATGTGAGTATTGATTTCTCATGCTATCGCTGTCTTCTGCCATCCATTGCTGCTGTTCACGCCTCCCTTCTTTTGTCCATTTACGCCCATTTTGGTGCCTCAGCACTAATGTGGGTTGTTTTGGCCCGGCTGGATTGGGGTTTGGCAGACGATTTGCACATGGCTATTCTATTGTGCTCGCCACCCGCTCGAAGCATGTGCACCTAGAACAATGGTCCAAGAGTCACGACGCAAGCATGGTGACTGGGAAGGGATGGCCGAGAAGCACTGAGAGCCGACACCCTCATGGCTGCTTATGACAGGTGTGGCATGAGTCCTTTCAACCCCCCATTCCCCCCCATTCCCCACCATTCCCCTTCATTTCCTCTTCGTCTTTGTGCTTCACCACCCTCTCCTGCTTTGTCCAGTCCATTCCGTATCCCTTCTAACCTCCCTCCCCGTCACCCCCCTTCTCTCTCACGTCTCTCCCATCTCTAGGTTCTCCAATCACCTCATTCCGCTCCATTCATTCCCACGCCCATCCTCCCAATCCTTTTCTCCTCCCGTCTAGTTGTTGACAGTTCGATTGTATAACGCCAGATCATTCCCATTGCAGCTCCCTTCATATGTGCTCTCCTTCTTTTCATCTACCCTGTTCATGAACCAACTGTCCTCCCCATCTCCGATCCTCCTCCTCTTCCCGCGGTCGCCCTCCTATTTGCTCCCCACCATCCGAACCAATCAGCAGCAGCGTAGCCCGCAGACACCACCTCTGCCGTCCTCCCACATCACCTGCACCACTACCCCCTGCACCACTACCCCCTGCACCACTACCCCCTGCACCACTACCCCCTGCACCACTACCCCCTGCTGTCACCCGGTTTTCCCCACATTACCCCACTCTCCCTCTGTGTGTCTTTCCCCTCATGCCTTGTCCCATGACTTCATGCAACACCTCATCCCATACCTCAACCGTTTGATCACATGATCCCATCATGCTCTGCCCTTCATACCGTCAAATCATGCCCCTTCTCTGTGTCCATCCCATGCACATAGCAAAGACAGTTGTGCATGCCACTTGAAATGATCCATCCATCTCCACACATTCAGCCCGTACAGCTCCGAGAATTCAGCTCCTCTCCTTGTGTGTGCAGCGTGCTGCCATTGACAGCAGCGTGCTGCCATTGACAGCAGCGTGCTGCCATTGACAGCAGCGTGCTGCCATTGACAGCAGCGTGCTGCCATTGACAGCAGCATGCTGCCATTGACAGCAGCGTGCTGCCATTGACAGCAGCGTGCTGCCATTGACAGCAGCGTGCTGCCATTGACAGCAGCGTGCTGCCATTGACAGCAGCGTGCTGCCGTTGACAGCAGCGTCCTGCCATTGACAGCAGCGTGCTGCCACTGACAGCAGCGTGCTGCCATTGACAGCAGCGTGCTGCCATTGACAGCAGCGTGCTGCCATTGACAGCAGCGTGTTGCCATTGACAGCAGCGTGCTGCCATTGACAGCAGCGTGCTAGGGAAAGTGGACCACCTGTGGTGGTGTGAGAAACAAGAGCTGAGGGGTGGGGGTTGATCGTAAGGAGGGCACAACACAATTGCTTCAAGTGCGTAGCAAAATGCGCCACATCTGCCTTTCCCCCTCATCAATACACAGGGTCCACTTCTCTCAGCCTCACCTCTATGCTCCGTCCAGTGCGACCCGTTTAGTCCATTCCTCTCAGCCAATATAAGTACTTTCAGAACAATCACTAGGAAGCCATCTCATGTGGATTGTAAACAAAAAGAATGTATGGTATCCTTTTTTGCCCTTGGAGCTGTTAATAAAGAAACTGGTTTATATCATTTGTTGGGTTGGGACATTACCAAATGAACATGATACATGTGAACATCATTGTCAGTGTATTACGGTCTGTATCACTTCATTTTCTTTTCCCATTACCCATCCAGCAGTGCCCTCATGCACCTGGCCAATACAGAGCAAATAAAATGAGCATGATCCATCCTTCAGACCCTACTTAGGTGCTAATATAATTGCTAAAGCGATAGCGCAGAAGCTGAACTCCTTAATACACATGCCCTGCCCTCTCCTCTATGTGAAGACCATCTGTACAGCCTGCTATCTGCAGCCACAGCCAGGCGAGTATGGCTCATGCAGCCTTCCCACATGCACACGGTGGTCTCTTGCCCCAGCCTTGTACCTGCTTCTGCCCAGCTGCAAGGCATAGATTCTGACCATTCTACACCATTCCATGCCTCAATCCTCCGCATGCATGCCTCCCTTCACTCTTCACACCCCTTACCTCCACGTCGCTCTTCAGTCCTCCCTACCAAGACACACTCACGTCCTCCCTACCAAGACACACTCACGTCCTCCCTACCAAGACACACTCACGTCCTCCCTACCAAGACACACTCACGTCCTCCCTACCAAGACACACTCACGTCCTCCCTACCAAGACACACTCACGTCCTCCCTACCAAGACACACTCACGTCCTCCCTACCAAGACACACTCACGTCCTCCCTACCAAGACACACTCACGTCCTCCCTACCAAGACACACTCACGTCCTCCCTACCAAGACACACTCACGTCCTCCCTACCAAGACACACTCACGTCCTCCCTACCAAGACACAATCACGTCCTCCCTACCAAGACACACTCACGTCCTCCCTACCAAGACACACTCACGTCCTCCCTACCAAGACACACTCACGTCCTCCCTACCAAGACACACTCACGTCCTCCCTACCAAGACACACTCACGTCCTCCCTACCAAGACACAATCACGTCCTCCCTACCAAGACACACTCACGTCCTCCCTCATCTCACATCCCTTCCAATCAACACTCCCTACCACCCTGCCTGCCTAACTGCTTGTGCCAATTACCATACTCAGGTCATTCCCTTCTGATGTAGAGAGATCTATCAGCTTGGTCAGGGCATTCAGATGTTGCAGCCCATCATCCGTGACTGCTGTGCCATGCAGCCAAAGATGCATAAGCCCTGTCAGCTTCCCTACATGCACCATGCCCGCATTTGTGACACCCTTGCACGCAGAAAGCCACAACATTATGAGAGAGGAGAGGTCTGTCAAGTGCGCCAGACCAGCATCAGTCACGTTGGTCTTGATGAGCTCGAGCTCTTTGAGGCTGGTCAAGGAAGCAATGCCTTCCAAAGCACTATCTGACACGTCTGTGCATGACAGGTCTAGCCTCTCCAGTCGTGGCAGCCTATAGAGGTGCTTGATGCCCTCTGCACTGAAGCCCGAGCTAGATTCCAATACAATGCCCTTGAGACGCGTCATGGTGGACACATGGGCGAGCATGACATCCGAAATGCCTTGGTGACTCTTCAAACGCAGTTCCGCTCGTCGTGATGCAGACTGGATTGCCTGGAGGTGATGGATGAAGAGGGCATGGAGGACAAGCAAAGGAATGACCATCTGAGAGGCTGTGCAGAAAAAAAGGGATGAAGAGGAAAAAAGGATGAAGAGGAAAAACATGGAAAGAGAATGGATTACCAAATACCAAGCAATGCATTCAGTGTGCTACAGTTCACTCAACACACACCTTCCATGCCATCTTCTGATCGCCTTTACTCTGCTTGATTTGCAGCGCAACATTCAGTTTCAGGATCCGTTTCTTGAGCCCTTCCTTAGAGGCCGCCAGGTCCTCCGTGGCATGCGGCTGATTCAACTCCTGCACCTCCCTCCCCCTGTCCTCCTCCCGTGCCAAATTCGCTGTGATTTCTTGCTTTCTCGTTCTACTCTTACCTCTCAACCCTGTTCCATCCGATGCCCTACTACTCTCAACCACTTTCTCTGCCATAGCGTTCTTGTGTTCCGCCAACTCCCCCTTCACCACTGACAGCTCCCCCTTCACCACTGACAGCTCCCCCTTCACCGCAGCCAACTCCCCCTTAACCGCTATTAGCATGTGCCGCAACTCATCCACCTCCTCCTTGTGTGCAGCCAGCTCCTACCTCACTGCTGCCAGCACCGCCTCTTTTATTGACTCATTCACTGCACTCGTCACTCCATCAGCAGCCATATCATCCACTGGACTCTCCCAAAAAAGCCCTTTTTCAATGACTGAGCCTGGCGTTCAACCACACAGCCTCCTTCACTGCAGCCTGGCAAAAGTAGACAAGAGCTGGGAATGTTGGGGTGGGTGGGGTGGGAAGGGTCGGGTGCAAAGAGGAGGATGGTGATGAATGCATGCACAAAGAAAAACACTTGCATTGGCATGATGGACGATGCATAATGTGAGTAAGAGAAGAGCTGAGGAGCAAAACAAGATGGAGACATGATGCCATGCCACAAGTAGCTGAGGGGTGGCACACAGAGGGGTGGCACACAGAGGGGTGGCACACAGAGGGGTGGCACACAGAGGGGTGGCACACAGAGGGGTGGCACACAGAGAGGTGGCACACAGAGGGGTGGCACACAGAGGGGTGGCACACAGAGGGGTGGCACACAGAGGGGTGGCACACAGGGGGGTGGCACACAGGGAGGTGGCACACAGGGGGGTGGCACACAAGGGGGTGGCACACAGGGGGGTGGCACACAGGGGGGTGGCACACAGGGGGGTGGCATACAGGGGGGGTAGTGTCAGCCACATTTAGTGAGCTGAACGCACAATTGTCGGGCACGGAAGGGAGACGGGAACGAGGGAAGTCAAAAAAAAAGAAAAATCAGGCAAACTTCTCACCTGATTCTAAGAGGAAGAAATAGGGCATCCAGTGTGTGAATACAAGTGGGTGAGGAGGGTTGCAAAAAAGGTAGGATCAACAGCGGAAACCAGAAGGTCGGATGCTGCATGAGCACAAGGCGATGAGTTAACCCGAGCCTGACATGAAACCGGTATTGTGGCTCTGTCAGCTCTTCTCCTTACCACAGCCAGGCAGGCGTGGGAAGCCGGAGCGAGCACACAACACAACTAGGGGATCTGAAAGTAGAGGGCAAGGAAGAAAGGCAATAATAGTGAATGGCATACATAGTACGAGTGAGCAAAAGGCTGGGCGGTGGCTTGGCCATTCAGCTGCCCTTTGAGGTTTTGGTTGGTGGTGCTGGCACGTGCTGTGGTGAAAGGGCCACCAATGATGCAGCAGGCGAATAATACCTAGTACCAGCGACCCCGCAGCACATGCCAGCACCACCTTCGCCAATTAGATTCGAGCCGCAAAATTAGTCGGTTCAAGTCAAATACAGGCTAGGTCAGTTACATCCTTGATCACTCACACGCTGGGTCAGTTACAAGCTAGGCCAATCACAGGCTAGGACAGTATAGGCTAGGTCAGTCACAATTGAGCAGCTTAGGTTTGATTCAGCTACAAGCTAGGTCAAGGCTAGCTCCATCACCAGTTATGTCCGTCAGAGGCAATGCCAAGTCAGAGGCTAGTATGACCGCCCTTACTTCATAGCAAGGAACTGAGGGACAAGCAGGTCACAGGCTAGGTCGGAAACAGGCTAGGTAAGAAACAGGCTAGGACAGTCGCACAACATACTGTGTATGTCAAGTCGGGTCACAAATAGGCAACGTCAATATGACGCTAGGACACCCACATAGGTCACTCACAGGTAGACTCACTCACACGCTAGGTAACTCATTCACAGGCAAATCCAAACACAAAATAATATATTGCGGGCTACATCAGTAAACCTAGGACAGTAGCACGCCAGTTGACTTATAGGCTACGCCATTCTTGAAAATGTTGGATGCAAATATTAATTTTGCACATCAACCAGCCGCCTGCATATCATTTCGCATCACACGAACGGTTCGTGCACATTCATTTTCACACTTCACGTCATTCGCATTCATGGAGAGTTCATATTCATTCACGAGAGCTCACGACGAGGCATCGCGAATTTCCATGAGTATTGATTTAGTGTTCATGGCGAGGGAGCATTATGAAGATTCACGAGTGTTTCACGAGTCCCCACGAAGCAAGGTTCATGAAGAGTCGCGAGTGTTCACGAGGAGTCAATTTTGACTTGTGAAAAGTCATCGCGTCAGTCAAGGTCAACTGCGCGAAAATATCAGGACCCGCGCGTGGGGTCCTGATCGTGCGTGTGGGCCCGCAGGCCTGCGCGTGTGCCTCGCACTGTTGCGAGCGTGCACTGTGGGCACGATCGCAACAAGACAGGGCGAATGATCGCCCTACCCACGCGCAGCACTGCGCACGTCAGTGCACAGTACCGCACGACCGAAATATCGGTCGTGCATGATTGCGGGAAAGGACGAGTTCGGGATTACGGTTGAAAAACCGAATCCCGCGTTGACTCGGCGTACAAGCAGCTTCGCCGGAAACGTCGTGCGTGTAACGCGATATTTTCGATACAGGGAGAAAACGGTGAAAACCGTTTTTCAACTGTGAGACTTCGTGAAAACGGTAATCCCACACGAGTGTTCATAATTACCAACGAGAATTCATGAGCACTCGTGTGGAGTCAGCAAGGGCATTTGGCAGACATGAAATTTGAAGACAGTTTTCTTCAACAGGCAAATCAAGCCAAATTCCGCAGCAGTTTGACAACCGTTTTCTTTGGCATATCTAGCGAAGTCCTGGACTCCAGTTAAACAACCGTTTTATGTACTTTCCTTCTGTGTGTTTAGGAGTCTATATCAAATGCATGCTTGTACCTGCTTGAGTCAATCAATGTTGTTATCCTTTCACTCTGGAATTCTACTACTACGTATTGACGAGAGTAGAAACACTCACATGGTGCTGCTGAAACGCTGCTCGACCAGATCCCTCACCCTGCAAGCGAGGTAAGCATAGCTACTCCCTTATATGTTTTTCTAGGCCCTTGGCTAGGAGGTGACAAGTTGTCACACTCGCAGGGCCTTAAGGGAAGTTAAGTGTTGCTAAGTTTCAGCTTGTAGTGAAGTTTTAAACGCTTCCGCATAGGCTATAGCTGCTAACAGAAAAGAGGGTGGCAAACCTGGAATTAAAAACCCTCCTATTACCGTTAGTACTATTAACGATTATATCAAGTCTTATGCAAAAATAGAACTTGAAGGAAATTATCTAAAATATAAGCCAAGCTCACACTCTAGGTGGTCAATCACAGGCAAGGTATTAGACGGGCTAGGTTAGACACATGTTAGATCAATCACGAGCTAGGTAAGCTGCATGCTTGATCACTTACACACTAAGTTGGAGCCTGGGACAGTCAAAGGTCAAGCCAGGCAGAAAAGCTAGGTCAGTCAAAGGCCAGTTACTAACATGGGAGAGAATAGACACAAGCTTGAGCGATCACAGGTTGAGGCAGCCACGAAGTAAGGTCAGCATTAGATCCATCCATAAGAGGTCATGTGCAAGTCTGGTCAGACACTGTCAAGGTTAGTCACAAGGCCACATGCTAGGACACTCATAGCCTTGATCAGAGGCAAGCTAGCACAGACCTAAATGGGAAGATTTACTCAAAATGCTGAGCGTACTGTGTAGAGGTTCTGGCACATTCACGCAATGCGCAATACACTCAGGCATAAAACCATGTGAACTGCTCACTCCGGCTAAGAAAACAACAGATGTTTTGGCAATAGATGTTGCAAAAACAGAAACACTGGTACACTCAGATCACCACCTTCCCTCAAGTCGGTCACGACAATCAACCTCCTTGCCTAACATTATTTCCTTCCCACACAATTTCTATTGCATTCATTGCTCTCGCACACCTTTCTACACCTATTACCCTCCCTCCCCTCATCCGTGCGCCCAGCCTATTTTAGTCTCGCCAGACATATGCCTATCCCAACCGCCCATCCAGAACGAATCTGTGTCATGATACTTAACTTCAAATCCTGAACAAAAGATATTTTTCCAAGATAGATCGCTCAGACTAAGTCTGTCACTAGCTTGGTCAGTCGGGGGCTGGGCCGTTTCAAAGGCCAGGTCGGTTACAGGGTAGGTGAGTCACAGGAAGTCCCTCATAAGGTACGACAGCTACAGGACAGGCAAGGCCAGTCACAGGGTAGGACAGTGAGAGCTTGGAAAAGTGACAGCATGATGATTGCAGCACAGAGAAAAAACCTCACCCATGGAACTTCAGGAAGGGACCAAGACGACAATGCATCAAAAGTTACACATCAAACTCCGACACACGTACCAGCACCATGACTCGTATGCTGAGAGCCATGAAATACGGAGGCCAAGACTGGGAGACTATGGGGAGAATCATGTTTTGACCGAGGAGTCAGATTCCTTACCTTTTTTTCAGGGTTTCTTCAAGTGTCGATGTTTTCCACGTCTCGTGCCGTGACTCAGCAGTGGCGGCGCGGGGCCAGTCGATCTGCAGTGCGTGGTGCTGATGGCGAGGCTTGGCGATTCGGAAAGGCTGCAAGAGAAGGGGGGGAGGGAGACGGGCAGGCAGGAAGGGGCAAGTACTCAATGCGAGCAACACTCGCTACGCCTTGGTAGTCCAACAAGGCAAACCGCAGCGAGGTATTACTCGTCACGCTCGCTGCTCATGACAACACTTAAGCGGCGAAATCCAGAAGACGGAGATGTGAGGTCCCCGTTACAGATAAAGATGGAAACGAATATTCTAAATCATAACGAAAAGTGAGGCAACATCTCATGAAAATCGCCCCCCTCTCTCAAAATTCCACTCTACATTGATTTCACAGGGTGTAAGCGCGAACGAATTTTCACTAAATTCTCTTTCCGCCCCGCTTGTCAACCACGATGCCACGCCTTCTTCCCACAAAAATGCACCACGAGATTTTTTCCTTAGCCCCACTGTCTCGGGTTGCAACAAACCTCTGTGAAGAAATGAGGAATGAGCCAGCATAGCTCCTGTGCAGCCATGGCCCCCGCGTAGATCTCAGCCTCACAGCTGGAGCCGAGAACAGAAGACGAGCGGGTAGACCGCCACGAAACAGAGCCGGAACCAAGGCTGAAGGTGTAACCCTGTGACGACCGCTGCGTAGCCTGGTCGTCAGCCCAAGAAGCGTCTGCGTGACCTGTGAGGACCACTGAACGCCGCCCTCCAAGCACTAGCCCCATGCCCAACGTACTGCACAAGTAGCGCAACACCCTCTTCGCTACAGCCATGTGCTCTGGTCGGTGTCTCCCAGGAGCAACATAGCGTGCCAAGATGCTAAGAGGGTATGCAAGGTCATGTCGTGTGCAGGTCATCAGGTACATGAGGCAGCCAACAAGCTCTGTGTACGGGCCACTCGGCTCTACGGACTCATCCGAAGGCAGAGCTGAGAGCGAGTGGCGAGTAGACAGAGGAGTGGCCTGAGGCGAGGAGTACGTGAAGTCGAAGCGCTGAAGGACCTGCTGCACCATGTGTGACTGAGTCAGAGTAATGGTGCGCTGTGCTCTGTCCCGGGTGATCTGCAAGCCAAGGTAGCTGCGCAGTTCACCCAAGTCTGTGCACGTGTGTCTCTTCTGCAGCTCGGACTTCACGTGGGCGAGTCCAGCAGTGTCAGCAGTGGCAAAGACCAAGTCGTCGACGTACACGAGGATGTAGAACGGCGGCAAAGAGGTGTCGGTGCGCAGAAACAGCGACGGGTCGGCAGTAGAAGGAGCAAACCCAAGAGCCGCAAGTGTAGTCCTCAGTGTGTCGTGCCACTCACGGGGCGCCTGGCGGAGACCGTAGACTGGCCGCCAGAGGCTCCACTGGGTACCAGGAGGAAACGACCCAGTGAAGCCAGGTGGGCGGCGCAGCCAGATCTCCTCGTGCAGGCTGCCCTGCAAGAAAGCTGTACTGAAGTCAAGAGAGTGAAGCTCGTAGTCGCGCTGAGCGGCTATGTGCAGCAGCACCCGAAGAGTGGTCATCTTCGGGGTGGGAGAGAAGGTATGAAAGTAGTCAACTCCTTGTCGCTGACTGAAGCCTCGAGCCACGTAACGCGCCTTGAAGACAGGCGGAGAACCCGGCGGCAGCTTCACCCTGAAAATCCACATGCCACTGACAGTAGGACTGGCAGCACGAAAAGAGTCAGACTCCGGGTCAGCAAGAACAGGAAGAGAGGACTCTGGAGGAGACGGCAACGGGACACGCAGAGGAGCAGTGGAAGGACGCAGTGCCATCTGGTGTGTGCTTGGGACCGCAGGAGGACGCGGACGCGGAGCACGACTACTAGTGCTAGCAGCACGAACAGGCGACGCAGGACGAGACGCAGGCTCACGACGCTCAGCAAGACCTCCAGTAGGACCTGTGTAGGGAGAAGGAGCAGGCAGGGGGGAGGCGGGCTGTAACTGTGACTGCGACTGGACAGGCTGTGGACACTCTAAGGGAGGAGCAGGACCAGTAGAAGGCGGAAGACCAAGAACCTGCTCAAGGAGCGGAACGAAGTACGGCCGCGGCCGCGCAGCGCCTCCAGAACCAGCAGGGACAGCACCAGTACCCCCAGCGGCAGCACCAGCGCCAGCAGCACCTCCAGCTCCAACAGCGCAAACTCCAGCACCCGCAGAAGCACCAGCGCCAGCACCCCCAGCAGCTCCAGCTCCAGCAGCTCCAACTCCAGCAGGACCGCCAGCTCCAGTTACGCCAGCAGCTCCAGCACCAGGAGCACCTACAGGCCCAGTAGCTCCAGTACCTCCTGCAGCACCAGCTCCAGCAGCCCCAGCAGCACCCCCAGTCCCAGCAGCTCCAGTACCGCCAGTACGAGCACCTCCAGGACCAGTGGCTCCAGTAACTCCAGTGCCGACCCCAGGGTCAGCAGCAACAGCAGTACCTCCAGCTCCAGCAGCACGGCTCCAGCGCCGGGCAAACCACTCGCGCAGCTCCTGTGGAGAGGGTAGCTCCCGCCTCGACAAAGCACCCGAAGGGCCCTCAAACCCAGCACCGCCAGAGGCCACACGAGCAGACCCAGCACCCCCAGGCTCCGCACCCCCAGGCTCAGCACCCCCAGGCTCCGTACCCCCAGGCTCAGCACCCCCAGGCTCCGCACCCCCAGGCTCCGCACCCCCAGGCTCAGCACCCCCAGATTCAGCACCCCCAGGCTCAGCACCCCCAGGCTCAGCACCCCTAGCAGCACCAGAGTCAACAGCTACCTCGACAGGCTGGAATGCGTCTACCTGGGACACACCTGACGGGGCAAGACCCTGAGGGGGGAGAGGGTCTACCGGGGGGGACCTGGCGCAAGGAAGAGCGGCGGCGGGGGGAGGGGCGCAGTGCGGTAGGGGAAGAGACGGTAGTAAGGCACCAACTCGTCAAAGGTGACGTCCTGGGAGGACAGAACACGGCGCGAGGTGGGGTGGTAAAACTGCCAACCAGGCGCGTCAGGGGGGAAGCCAAGGAAGACGCAGGGAACAGCACGGGGGGACAGCTTGTCCGCAGACAAGTCGCGGACAAACGCCCGAGATCCCCAGACACAAAACGCAGACGCATCGCCAACCTTCCCCGTCCACCGCAAGGTGGGGGAGGTCTCTGGCAAGGAGACCCGGGGCTGAAGGTTGATCTGATGCGCTGCGTACTGAACCGCAAACGGCCACAGAAAATGGGGAGCAGCCGCATGGATCATGGACGTACGAGCGACGTCCATGACCATGCCAATGCGGCGCTCAGCAATCCCATTTTGCTGTGGAGAGGCCGGAAGCGTGAAGGTCTGGCGGATGCCCTGTGCACGATAGAAGGCTCCCAAAAGGGCAGAGGAAAACTCCCCGCCTCTGTTAGAGTGCAGACGCAGAACAGGAAAGTCCGAGCCGAAACTCTCTCTGAGCTGGAGACGAGCTGCGCGGATCCAGTCGATCAACACCTCAGCGACGTCACCCTTGCTGCGCAAGGGGAACACCGTGGTGTAACGCGAGTAGTCGTCAACCACCAACAGGAAGTAACGCTCGTGACCCTGGCCACGGACGCGGGCGGGGCCCCACACGTCCATGTGAAGAGTCTGCAGCGGAGCCTCTGTCGGAGGAAACTCGGAGGAGTGAGGGGCGGCACACTGCTGCCCCTCGACGCAAGGAACGCAGGTAGGGGCAGGCCTCGGAGGGAGGGGAGGGAGGGACCGGGGGAGACCAGAGACAAGGTAACGGGAGGCCATGCCTCGGAGATGAGGCAGGGAGGGGTGACCAAGGCGGTGGTGCCAGAGGAGAGTCTGGTGGGACAGGAGACGACACGAGCGGGGAGCAGACTCAGGACCAGACCTGGACGCTGCAGCAAACACCTGACCCGACGCAGCTACCTGACCAGACTCAGCAACCGGAGGAGACTCAGTAGTCAGTGTGTACACGCTCGACCCCGGCTGACGGGTAAACGTGGCCAAGTGTCGGCCCGTCCGAGCACACGTACAGTGGGTCACCCGCTGACTCGCAGGAGTGAACTGGTCAACCCCCCCATCCTGTAGATCAGCACCACTCACCAAGTTCGTAGAGAACGAGGGGAGGTAGAGACATGACAGGGTGCCAGAGGGGGCCGCCGGACACGGTAAGACAGTGGAGAAGTGGGCAAGGACAGGACCCCAGAGGGGTCTGCCAGGGAGACCGCAACTGGCCGACTAAGCAGCGTAAGCGTGGTGCGGTCTCGAAAGAAGGAGCGGGAAGCACCCGAGTCAAGGGTGAAGGTGTGTAAGGCCTGAGCCGACGTGGTACCTGAGAGAGCAGACTCACCAGCACCTGGGGCAGCAGACGCACTAGCACCTTGAGCAGCAGCCTCACCAGCACCTAGAGCAGCAGCCTCAATGCCCGGGTCAGGCGGAACACACAGGTAATAGTCACCCTCATCACTAGTAGACACAACATACATGGCAGCAAGAATGGCATCATAATCTAGATCAAAGATAGCAACCCCCGACCTAAGCAGCTCGCCCCAGCGGGGGATCTCAGTGGCGTCAGGGAACTGGAGACGCCAAGCGTCCGTCAGGCGGCCGAAGCAGGGCTGGGTGGTGTGCGGGCCACCGCACGGCTCACCAGTGCGGTCGCCGGTACGCAGGACGTAGGCACAAGGACCAGCACCCCCACCCCGCTGACGCGCAGCGTACCAATCACGAAGCTGCTGGGGGGGCGGGGTCTCACGAGTGCGCTGCTGCTGCTGGCGCTGACCACCACCGAAGCCGCCCCGCTGCGCAGAGCCACCCCGACCAGCTCCACCTCCGCCGCCGCCACCTCCGCCACCGCCGCCACCGCCTCCTCCTTCGCTCCCACCGCCACCGCCGCCGCCGCCTCCGCCTCCACCGCCGCCACCGAAGCCCCCACCCCCGCCACCACTCCCACCGCCACCCCCACTCCCTCCGCCGCCTCCACCGCCACCTCCACTGCCCCCGCCTGCCCCTCCAGCGCCCTTGCCCCCCTTGCCCTTGCCGGTGCGAAGTCTCCCGCTAGGGGCAGACGCAGCGCCGACCGACTCGGTGTCAACGAAGTCGACGGCAGCAGCAGAGGCAACAGAGGGCAAAAGGGGGGAGGGGGAGCACCCCTCAAAGAAGGGGGCACGAGGGTCACCACGAGAGGCTCCTACAGCGACTATACTCTTCTCAGCTGCCAGGAGGCGCTCCTCGAGGAGGTCAACGGTGAGTGTGGTGGGGCAAACAGAGAGGAAGTGGTCCCTGACCGAGCGAAGGGAGTCAGGGAGCCGGGTGACTATGTAGTAGAGGGTGATGTACATGGGGGGGGGGGTTCTTGGCGCAGAACTCAGCAGGAAGCGCAGCGCGGTAGCGGGTGTCACTAGTGCGGAGGTGCGTGATGAGGTCAGCGGCTGTGGGAAAGGCGGCGAGGTCAGGAAACAGGTACGGCAGCATGAGGCGGCTAAGGGCAGCAGTGGCCGGGGAAGAGTAGCGTGCAACTACATCGTCGTACAAGGTCTTAGCACTCTTGTACTGACTAAAGTGCGCGCGCTCAGTGGACGGCAAGTGACTACGCACAGCAAGACGGGCAGCAGCATCGCGTGTGGCCCACTGTGAGCGAACAGTGCTGTCAGCATCGGCAGCAGGGGCAGCAGAGGCGCCAGACGTGAGATCGAATAGTGAGAGACCGTCTTTCCTATCGCACTGTAGGAAAAGCTGTAGATCATCGACCCAGACCTCAAAGTCAACAGCCTGACCCTCAGCATCAAAGACTAGAACGCTAGGGGTAGCCATGACAGCAGTGGCAGCAGGCTAGGGGCAGTAGTAGCAGGCGTGGCTCGGCAGTGCTCTTACCAGGGCTGGTAGGTAGGGGCCGGCAAGCGGTGGGGCAGGGCCGAGGCGCGTCGGCAGGGACAGAGCCGCGACCGCGGCGGCAGCTCCTGCTGTCAGTGGCGGCGGCAGTCGCGGCTGTCGGCGGCGACGGCTGCTGCTGGTGGCGGCCGCCGCTGCTGTCACCGGCGTCTGCTGCAGTCGGCTGCTGCTGGCGGCGGCGGCGGCTGCTGCTGGCGGCTGCTGCTGCTGGTGGCGGAGGAGCCGAGAAGGGGCCGGGAAGGGTGGCGACGGGCCACGAAGGGCGGCGACGGGGCCGAGAAGGGGCCGCAAGGGGCCTCGAAGGGCGGCGACGGGGCCGCTAGGGGCGGCGACGGGGCTGCGAAGGGGCCGCGAGGGGCCGAGAAGGGCGGCGACGGGGCCGCTAGGGGCGGCGACGGGGCCGCGAGGAGCGGAGACGAAGCCGCTAGGGGCGGCGACGGGGCCGCGAAGGGCGGCGACGGGGCAGCGAAGAGGCCGCGAGGGGCCGCGAAGGGGCGGAAACGGGTCCGCGAGGGGCGGTGACGGGGCCGCTAGGGGCGGCGACGGGGCCGCGAAGGGTGGGGACGGGGCCGCTAGGGGTGGCGACGGGGCCGTTAGGGGTGGCGCGAGGGGCCGTGAGAGAGGCCTCTAGGAGGGCGCGACGGGCCGCTAAGGGCAGGGGACGCAACGAGAGGGCGGCCCACGAAGCGCGCCTCGGGCAGGGGCGACTCGCGCTCCGGGCAGAAAAAAAAGTTTTCGATTTTCAGTGGTGGGCCCTAGGAAGCGTTCCCACTAGGGAACCTGCACTATACCATGTGAAGAAATGAGGAATGATTGACTAAGGGAAAGGTTGGGTACAAGTACAAACCCTAGAAATGTGTTGTACCCCATATGTGCTACCCCACTATAGCCTACATAGGCTAAGTCATATAAGTCTGACAACCTCCACCCATCCACCCCAACCAGACAACATTGTTGATACATTGCTGGGTGTTTGCCCCGGAATTCGCGGAAACGTATTTTCGCGCGGGTGTACATAGCCCAAGCGTTCGCGGGGTTCGCCTGTGAGTTCGTGGACTTCTACGAGCCACAAATTTACCATGAATTGACCCTGCACGGTGGGCTTTCACTCGGTGGGGCGAAAAGTTTTGCTTCAGCTGAACAACTGTATCCACTGTGCTGACTCACACTCGTGTGGATTTTTCGCGCTAAGTTTCCGGACTTTTTCCACTCGTGTTTGCCACCAAAACTTGTGGACACGCGGAACTGCGGAAATGTCGCACGTGAATTCGTGGATTTTGTAGCTGCCCAGCGTGAAACGAGCCCCGATTTACCCTAATTTGCTGCTGTAATACTTAGATTTACTTCGTGCGATCAGTGCGAACACGCGGAAACTTCGCTGGTGGATTACACCAGGCGAGTTCGTGGATTTCTTGTTTTTGTAGCTCAATTTCTTGCTTTCTATACCTCCAACAGAGGGGGTTTTTGCGCGTGACTATTCCCAGGGTAGAGCGGAAAATTGTCCTTCCGCAAAACGCCTGCACTGTTCGAATTGTGCTGACACGAACATCGATGATGCCATGCCAATAGCTGTTCTTTTTCGCGGTAAAAAAAAAGATATATCAAAAGTCCGGAGACGCGGATAGGTTCTAAACAATATATTAATACCAAGATCGTTACAGTGCGGTGTCAGATTTATATGACATAGCTACTGTAGGCTATAGTGGGGTAGCACATATGGGGTACAGTTTTCTAGGGTTTGCTTCTTGTACCCAACTTTCACTTAGTCATTTCATTCCTCGTTTCTTCTCATGGTATCGAGCAGGTTCCCTAGTGGGAACGATTCCTAGGGCCCACCACCACGAAATTTTTTTTTCCTGCCCGGAGCGCGTTTTGCGCCGGCCCGAGTCGCGCCGCCCTTTCGGCCCGTCGCGCCCGTCGCGCCCGTCGCGCCAGTCGCGCCCGTCGCGCCCGTCGCGCCCATCGCCACCTACCTCCGCGGCCCCGCCACCTACCTTCGCGGCCCCGCCACCTCACTGTGCGGCCCCGCCACCTACCTCCGCGGCCCCGCCACCTACCTCCGCGGCCCCGCCACCTGCCTGTGCGGCCCCGCCACCTACCTGTGTGGCCCCGCCACCTACCTTCGCGGCCCCGCCACCTCACTGTGCGGCCCCGCCACCTACCTCCGCGGCCCCGCCACCTACCTGTGCGGCCCCGCCACCTACCTTCGCGGCCCCGCCACCTCACTGTGCGGCCCCGCCACCTACCTCCGCGGCCCCGCCACCTACCTGTGCGGCCCCGCCACCTACCTTCACGGCCCCGCCACCTCACTGTGCGGCCCCGCCACCTACCTCCGCGGCCCCGCCACTTACCTTTGCGGCCCCGCCGCCTCCTCCCAGCGGCCCCGGACGCCGCCCTCTCAGCGGCCCCGCCGAGCCGCCCAGCAGCCAAGCCGCCCAGCCGCCGAGCCGCCCAGCAGCCGAGCCGCCCAGCAGCCGAGCCGCCGAGCCGCCCAGCCGCCGAGCCGCCCTGTCCGCAGCCGAGCCGCCCAGCAGCCGAGCCGCCCCGCCGCCGAGCCGCCCAGCCGCCGAGCCGCCGAGCCGCCGAGCCGCCCTGCAGCCGAGCCGCCCGAACCGCCCTGTCCGGTAAGAGCAGCGCCTCTCTCACAGCACTGCCCTCGCCCTACTGTTTGCACTGCTAGTCTACTGCTGTCATGGCTACCCCTAGTGTCCTCGCTTTTGACGCTGAGGGTCGGGCCATTGACTTTGACGTCTGGATAGATGACCTGCAGCTTTTCTTACAGTGCGACAGAGCAGACGGCCTCTCCCTCTTTGACCTCACTTCTGGTGCCTCTCCTGCCCCCGCTGCTGATGCTGACGCCACCGTTCGCTCACAGTGGGCCACGCGCGATGCTGCTGCACGTCTTGCTGTGCGTCGCCACCTCCCTACCTCTGAGCGTGCGCACTTTAGCCAGTACAAGAGTGCTCAGAACTTGTACGACGCTGTAGTTGCACGCTACTCCTCCCCTGCCACTGCTGCACTGAGCCGCCTCATGCTACCGTACCTCTTCCCTGACCTTGCTGCCTTTCCCACAGTCGCTGACCTCATTACGCACCTCCGCTCTAGTGACACTCGCTACCGCGCTGCGCTTCCTGCTGAGTTCTGCGCCAAGAACCCCCCCCCCATGTACATCACCCTCTACTACATAGTCACCCGTCTCCCTGACTCCCTTCGCGTAGTCAGGGACCACTTCCTCTCGGTTTGTCCCACCACTCTCACCGTTGACCTCCTCGAGAAGGCCCTCCTAGCAGCAGAAAAGAGCATAGTCGCTGTAGGAGCCTCTCGTGGTGACCCTCGCACCCCCATCTTTGAGGGGTGTTCCCCCTCCCCTCTTTTGCCCTCTGTTGCCTCTGCTGCTGCGGCCGACCTCGCTGGTTTGGAGTCGGTTGGGGCAGCGTCTACCCCTAGCGGGAGACGCCGCCCTGGCAGGGGCAAGGGGGGCAGGGGCGCTGGAGGAGCTAGCGGGGGCGGTGGAGGCGGCGGTGGAGGTGGTGGAGGAGGTGGGGGTGGCGGTGGGAGTGGTGGCGGGGGTGGAGGTGTAGGTGGCGGCAGTGGAGGCGTAGGAGGCAGCGGCGGTGGCGGAGGGAGCGGAGGTGGCGGCGGTGGAGGAGGAGGCGGCGGAGGAGGTGGAGCTGGTCGGGGTGGCGCTGCGCAGAGGGTCAGCTCCGGTGGTGGTCAGCGCCAGCAGCAGCAGCAGCAGCAGCAGCAGCAGCGCACTCGTGACGTCCCCTCCCCTCAGCAGCTCCGTGAGTGGTACACTGCACGCCAGAGGGGTGGGGGTGCTGGTCCGTGCACCTACGTCCTGCGCACCGGCGACCGCGCGGGTGAGCAGTGCGGGGGTGCGCACTCCACCCATCGCTGCTTTGGCCGCCTCACGGACGCTTGGCGTCACCAGTTCCCTGAGGCCACTGAGATCCCCCGCTGGGGTGAGCTGTCTAGGGCGGGTGTAGCTGTCTTTGACCTTGACTTTGATGCTATTCTTGCTGCCGTGTATACTGTGACTATTAGTGATGAGGGTGACTGTTACCGGTGTTTTCCGCCCGACCTGGGCATTGAGACTGCTGCTCTAGGAACTGGTGAGGCTGCTGCTCTAGGTGCTAGCGAGGCTGCTGCTCTAGGTGCGTCTGCTCCCTCAGGTGCTGGTGAGTCTGCTCTCTCAGGTTCTGCGTCGGCTTCGGCCTCCCACACCTTCACACTTGACTCGGGGGCTTCTCGCTCCTTCTTTCGAGACCGCACCACACTCACGCCGCTTGGCCGGCCAGTTGCGGTCTCCCTGGCAGACCCCTCTGGGGGTCCTGTCCTTGCTCACTTCTCCACTGTCCTCCCGTGTCCGGCGGCCCCCTCTGGCACCCTGTCTGGTCTCTACCTCCCCTCGTTCTCTACGAACTTGGTGAGTGGTGCTGACCTACAGGATGCGGGAGTTCACCAGTTCACTCCTGCGAGTCAGCGGGTGACCCACTGCACGGACGCTCGGACAGGCCGCCACCTGGCCACGTTTACACGTCGGCCAGGGTTGAGCCTGTACACACTGACCACTGCGTCTCCTCCAGTCCCTGCGTCTGGTCAGGTAGCTGCGTCGGGTCAGGTGTTTGCTGCAGCGTCCAGGTCTGGTCCTGAGTCTGCCCCCTGCTCGTGTCGCCTCCTGTCTCACGAGACTCTCCTCTGGCACCACCGCCTTGGCCACCCCTCCCTGCTTCGTCTCCGGAGCATGGCCTCCCGTGTCCTTGTCTCTGGTCTTCCCCGGTCCCTCCCTCCCCTTCCTCCGGGGCCAGGCCCTACCTGCGTCCCCTGTGTCGAGGGACGGCAGCGGGCTACCCCTCACTCCTCCCAGTTTCCTCCGACAGAGGCCCCGCTGCAGACGCTTCACATGGACGTGTGGGGCCCGGCCCGCGTCCGTGGACAGGGTCACGAGCGCTACTTCCTGCTGGTGGTTGACGACTACTCGCGTTACACCACAGTCTTCCCCTTGCGCAGCAAGGGTGATGTCACTGAGGTGTTGATCGACTGGATCCGCGCAGCTCGTCTCCAGCTCAGGCGGAGCTTTGGCTCGGACTTTCCTGTTCTGCGTCTGCACTCTGACAGAGGCGGAGAGTTCTCCTCTGGCCTTCTGCGAGCCTACTGTCGTGCACGAGGCATCCGCCAGACCTTCACGCTTCCGGACTCTCCACAGCAAAATGGGATTGCTGAGCGCCGCATTGGCATGGTCATGGACGTCGCCCGTACGTCCATGATGCATGCGGCTGCCCCCCATTTTCTGTGGCCGTTTGCGGTTCGGTACGCGGCGCATCAGATCAACCTTCAGCCCAGGGTCTCCATGCCGGAGACCTCCCCAGCTTTGCTGTGGACGGGGAAGGTTGGCGATGCGTCTGCGTTCCGTGTCTGGGGATCTCGGGCGTTTGTCCGCGACTTGTCTGCGGACAAGCTGTCCCCTCGTGCTGAGCCTGGGGGTGCTGCGTCTGGGGGTGCTGAGCCTGGGGGTACTACGCCTGGAGGTGCTGAGCCTGGGGGTGCTACGCCTGGTGGTGCTGTGCCTGGCGGTTCACCGGGTGCTCCCTCTCGCCGAGAGCCACTCTCTCCCCAGGAGCTGCGTGAGTGGTTTGCCCGGCGCTGGAGGCGAGCTGCTGGAGCTGCTGGAGCTGGAGGTGCTGCGGGTACTGGAGGTTCTGTTGCTTCTGAGGGAGCTGGTGCCACGGGTCCCGGAGGTGCTCGTACTGGGAGTACTGGAGCTGCTGGACCTGCGGGTACTTCTGGAGCTGGAGTTGCTGCGGGTGTTGGCGCGGAGGCTACTGCTGTCGGTCCTGGAGGCGGTCCTGCTGGGGGTACTACTGGTGCTGCTGGGGGTTCTGGAGCTGGAGCTGCTACTGGTGCTGGTGCTGCCCCTGCGGGTGCTGGTGCTGTCCCTCCTGTGTCTGGAGTCGCCGCGCGGCCTCGGCCGTACTTCGTTCCGCTCCTTCAGCAGGTTCTTGGTCTCCCGCCTTCTACTGGTCCTCCTCCTCCCTTAGAGTGTCCACAGCCTGTCCCGTCGCAGTTACAGTTACAGCCGGCCTCCCCACTGCCTGCTCCGTCTCCCTACACTGGTCCTACTGGAGGTCTTGCTGAGCGTCGTGAGCCTGCGTCTCGCCCTGCGTCGCCTGTCCGTGCTGCTCGCACTAGTGGTCGCGGTTCGCGTCAGCGTCCTCCTCCTGTCCCTGGCACGCACCGGATGTCTCTGCGTCCGTCCACTGCTCCTCTGCGTGCCCCTTTGCCTTCTCCTCCTGAGTCTTCTCTTCCTACTCTTGCCGACCCGGAGTCGGACTCTCTTCGCGCTGCCAGTCCTACTGTCACGCGTCTCCTTGCTACGGTTGTCACTGACCCTTCCTTTGAGTCCACTGCTGCGTCTGCCCTAGTTGCTGAGCTCGTCGACTTTGCTGCTCGCTGTCGCCTAGACTACGTCGCCAGTCTTGTTGCTGAGTCTGAGTCTGTCTGTCCTCCGTCCGTCGGGGGTGAGTGTGCCCTTGGCACGGACGTCCTTGAGGACAGGCAGGAGGAGTTCCAGTGCTTGGCCGCTGCTTCACCTCATCTCGTGTCCGTACTGCTTACCCCTGAGGGAGACCCGGATGCACTTGACATCCCGACTCCGCGCTCTTACGCGGAGGCGATAGAGGGTCCCTACTCCTCTCAGTGGCAGGCAGCTATGGACGCAGAGATGGCTTCCTGGAAGTCCACAGGCACCTACGTTGACGCTGTTCCCCCTCCTGGGGCGAACATTGTCAGTGGCATGTGGATTTTCAGGGTGAAGCGACCGCCGGGTTCTCCGCCTGTCTTCAAGGCGCGTTACGTGGCTCGTGGCTTCAGTCAGCGGCAGGGAGTTGTCTACTTTCAGACCTTCTCTCCCACCCCGAAGATGACCACTCTTCGGGTACTGCTGCACGTAGCTGCTCATCGTGACTACGAGCTACACTCTCTTGACTTCAGCACTGCTTTCTTGCAGGGCAGCCTGCACGAGGAGATCTGGCTGCGTCGCCCACCTGGTTTCACTGGGTCTTTTCCTCCTGGCACCCAGTGGAGCCTACGGCGGCCAGTCTACGGTCTCCGCCAGGCACCGCGTGAGTGGCACGACACACTGAGGACTACACTTGCAGCTCTTGGGTTTGCTCCCTCTACTGCCGACCCGTCGCTGTTTCTGCGCACCGACACTTCTTTGCCGCCGTTCTACATCCTCGTGTACGTCGACGACTTGGTCTTTGCCACAGCTGACACTGCTAGACTAGCCCACGTGAAGTCCGAGCTGCAGAAGAGACACACGTGCACTGACCTGGGTGAACTGCGCAGCTACCTTGGCTTGCAGATCACTCGGGACAGAGCACGCCGCACCATTACCCTGACTCAGTCACACATGGTGCAGCAGGTCCTTCAGCGCTTCGGCTTCACGTACTCCTCGCCTCAGGCCACTCCTCTGCCTACTCGCCACTCGCTCTCAGCTCTGCCTTCGGATGAGTCCGTAGAGTCGAGTGGCCCGTACCCAGAGCTTGTTGGCTGCCTCATGTACCTGATGACCTGCACACGACCTGACCTTGCATACCCTCTTAGCATTCTTGCACGCTATGTTGCTCCTGGGAGACACAGACCGGAGCACATGGCTGCAGCGAAGAGGGTGTTGCGCTACTTGTGCAGTACGTCGGGCATGGGGCTTGTGCTTGGAGGGCAGAGTCCAGTGGTCCTTACTGGGCACGCAGACGCTTCTTGGGCTGACGACCAGGCTACGCAGCGGTCGTCACAGGGTTACACCTTCAGCCTTGGTTCCGGCTCTGTTTCGTGGCGGGCTACTCGCTCGTCTTCTGTTCTCGGCTCCAGTTGTGAGGCTGAGATCTACGCAGGAGCCATGGCTGCACAGGAGCTTCGCTGGCTCACCTACCTGCTGACTGACCTCGGAGAGTTGCCTCGTTCTCCTCCAGTGCTGTACGTAGACAACAAGGCCATGCTGGCCTTGTGTCGGGAGCAGCGACTGGAGCACAGAACGAAGCACATTGCTCTCCGCTACTTTCTTGCTCGTGAGCTGCAGCAGCGTGGTCAGCTGCGTCTTGCGTACGTGGCCTCTGAGGCCAACACTGCTGATATCTTCACCAAGGCACTTGCGCCTTGTGACCATCAGCGCTTCTGTACTCAGCTGGGCCTTGTGCCTACCTTGCCTCACTTGCTCACCTCTTGACCTTGCTTGTACTGTTATATATATATATACCTGCTCTTGTTTGTCTAGCCTTTTTTATATATATGTGTACTCTTGCTTGTGAACTGGCCTTGTGGCCTTGAACTTGTGCTCGGAATGTGTGGTGACTTTGTGATCCACCCTGAGCTTGTTTTTGCTTTGCTTTGCTTGACTGGTCTTGTGACCCCTTGTTCTCCCCCACTTTGCCTATGGGGGTGTGTCAGATTTATATGACATAGCTACTGTAGGCTATAGTGGGGTAGCACATATGGGGTACAGTTTTCTAGGGTTTGCTTCTTGTACCCAACTTTCACTTAGTCATTTCATTCCTCGTTTCTTCTCATGCGGTGCAAAACATTACATCGTGATTGTCCCTGAACGCACATGCGAGAGGAAATACACTTTGTTTCGCCGGTGAATATCACCAGGCGAGTTCGCGGATATCAAAGTTTTGCGGTGGGCATTTTTTTCGGGTTTCCAGTCAATTGGTATGTGCTTCAAGTTGGTGCAGAGCACGTGGTTGGCGGTGGGGCGGGCGTTGTCCGTTTCACGGGATTTTTGGCGCACTGATGTTACCCCCCAAATTCGTGAGCACGTGGATATAGATTGACTTCGCTTGTCAAATCGCCTGTATGTTCGCGGATTTTCAGCGGGGAATTTCGCGCGAAATACTTTTTATTAGTTGACGCGAAACTTTACGGGACACTTTCAAATTCGTTGTTTGCTCTTGTGGAATCAGTATGGTAAACCGCATAATATTACGCTTAAAAGCGGTAGAGTCTCAAAACCGTTGTTAACCCTTTTGTAGCGTACTCGACCGCGGGAAACAAACGGAAAACGACGCGGAATTTTTTTGCTACTCCTGTGAATATCACCAGGCGGTTTCGCGGATTTCTGGTTTTTGCTGCTCGATTTCTAATTCCGTAGTTTGTTTTATCCCAGCAACTGTGGGTGTTTTCGCACACGATACTTTTGCTTTCGCAACATGAAATGTACGAACTGTGCTGCCGCAGCTGCGGATGTCCGTGGTGAAAACTTTGACAGAAACGCCACCGCGAAAACTTCTTCACGCACTTGTCTTTGCCCCAGAATTCGTGGCAGAATTCGTTTTGGTGGTGAATATCGCCCGTGATTTCGCGGATATATAGCTTTCGCTTACAAATCTTTATCTTGAGCTCTCATATGTTCATACGCGCGTGCAGAGTAAAAACACGGGCAAATGCGGGATTGCTTCCGCGTGCTCGCGGAAGCGATCTGCCCACGGGCAAAAAAAAAAAAATTTAAACCCACTCGGAAGGCATGCGGCTCGGGAGCATCCACCCTAAAATTTTAGGGTTTTGGCTCCAGAACGGCATGCAGGTTGCGATGGGGAATAGTTTTTTTAGTTTTTTTTCAGTCCATCCGGGCCTTGGTGGCTCGAAACCCACCAGGTCCCCCTCCTGGTGGAACCGAGTTCCCACCAGGGCCGCACGCGGATGCAAGGGCTGTCGCGTTCCCCAGCTAGGAATTGCACGCGAGAGGGAGTGCCCCGCCCGCATGTAGGTTGCGGAGAGTCACTACACAACGGGAGTGGACTACGGTGGAGGGCACGGAGTTGTGCGAGTGATCGTAGCGTTGTACTAACGTTCTTACTGCTTGCTGTGTTCACAGAGAAGTTTTGCAAGATTTTCCACCAAGGAAGTTGAAAGAACAACTTGCAATGAAAAGTTGATAGTACAATTGAGGCATGCAGAACATAAGGAACTAGAATGGCATGCAACACCTAGCAAGGGGGACTTCTGCCAGCGCAGCAGAAGAGCGGCTTGCCAACGCTGCAGCAGAGTAATCTGCCAGCGTTGCACCGCGCACGTTCTGCCAGCACTGCAGTCGCAGGTGACTATTTGCAGTCGCAGGTTGTCTATCTGCGCAGATGTGTGCACCTACCAAGTAGGTGCAGGTTGGCGGTTTCATCGTCAGGCACATTGCGCAGGTGCCAGGTAGAAAACGTGTCGTCGGTTTTGCGAAGGGCACGGCACCTACTGCTGCACCTCGTCATCCCCGTCGCCCAAGTCGGCCAAACGCACTTGGCCGATTGCGACGGAGCACCGGTTGAAAGCCGGAAAATGCAGCGCCTTCGTCAGAAAATCTGCCGGCTGCTCAGAAGTCGGGATGTATTGCAGAGCAATCTTCCCGCGCTTCACCATCTGCTGCAGCCAGGCATAGCGTCGCTCCATGTACTTGAGGTTGCCCTTGAGCCCCAAGCCCTCTGCGACAGTGATTGCAGACTGATTGTCCACATGCAGAACAGTCGGCTTTCTTGGGTCGAGCAGTCGGAACTCTGCAAGGAGGAAGCGCAGACGGCGAGCCTCCTTGCCGGCTTCGGTAGCTGCGACGTACTCTGATTCGGTCAAGGAAAGCGTCGCGCACTTGATGCGCTGGCTCGACCAAGAGACTGCGGCTCCTCCAAAGATGAAAACGTAGCCGCCCGTGCTCGTCCAATTCTGCTTGTTGCCAGCGTCGTCAGCATCTGCATAGCCGACCAGACACAGCGACTCTGGTCCGCCGCCGAACTCCAGAGCGGCGTCACGAGTTTCAGCGAGGTAGTGCAGACAGCGATCGACCTCACGCCAGTGGTTGTCGCTCCGCACCGTCAGGCCAGATCTGAGCTTGCTGCAAGCGAACGCAATGTCGGGCCTCGTCGTGGTGGCCGCGAACTGCAGCGAGCCGACCTTCTGCCGATACTCTGCTTCCTCGCGCGACTGAAACTCCTCGTCGTCGAACACCAGCTCTGCGTAGGCGTCGACGGAGACCTTCGTCTTCGGCACTCGTCCGGTCTGCTCCTCGTCGATGAAACGGCGACGCAGTTTGTCGACGTAGACTTGCTGATGGAGCCACAGCTTCCGCGCAGGATGGTCGCGCACGATTTCCAGCCAGAGATACTTCTTGACCGGGCTGATTTCGCGCAGCTCAAATGCGGCCTGCAGCAGCTCCTTCAGCTCCTTCAGCATGGCAGTGCGGCTGCTTGCAGCGAGCAGGTCGTCGACGTAGACGAACACCCAGCACGCCACTCCGTCGTTGCCGACCTTGAAGTAGAGCGCTTCGTCTGCCTGGCTCTTGCTCCAACCGGCGTCGATCAGCACCGCGTCGAGCGCAGAGTACCACAGCAGCGGACTCTGCTTCAGGCCGTACAAGCTCTTCAGCAGCTTGCAGACGCGGCCGGTTCCGTCGTTGAAGTAGTCGGGCTAGTACATGTAGAGGACGCGATCCAGCTTGCACTGCAGAAACGCATTTTTCATGTCGAGCTGCATCAAGTGCAGGTCGAGGACTGCTACAATGCTCAGGAAGATCCGCAAAGTTACGTAGCTCCCCACCGGCGCGTACGTCTCATCGTAATCTGCGCCGTAGATCTGCGTGAAGCCCTTCACCACCAAACGCGCCTTCTCGCGGGCGACCGTGTCATCGACGTGGTACTTCGTCGTGAGTACCCAACGATTCTTCATCACGTTGACACCGCGCGGACGCTCGACCGGCTCCCACGTTCCGTTGGAGATGAGACTCTTGATCTCCTCGTCCATGGCCGCTTTCACCGCCTTGCCTTTACAGCTCGCCAACGCCTCCTTCACCGTCATGTTGGCGATATCCCAGCGATGCTCTGGATCGGCGTGCATATCGGGGTCGAGCTCGGGCAGATCGATATCGTCCTCTGCGCCGTCGAGAAGAGTGCTGTAAGCCGTCGGCGGCAGACAAGCGTGGTAGCTCAGCTTCTCCGGCGGCTTGCCGATGTTGGGGCGGGTAGAACGGCGCAGTTTTTCCTTCTCGACAGCGACCTCTACCACGTCGTCGTCTTCGGACTGCTCCCCTTCTCCGCTACCGGCCGCGCCGACGACTTCCACAACATCGTCGCTCGACGAATCATCGTCAAACTGCTCCCCTGTCGGCAGCTCCTCTACCAACTGCTCCCCCAGGATCGGCTGCTCTGCCAACGACTCCCCTGAAGGTGGCGCCTCTGCCAGCGGCTTCTCTGTAGGCTGCTTCGGCGCCTCTGCCAGTAGCTTCACTGCAGTCGGCTTTGACGTCAACAGCTCCCCTGTCATCTGCCGCTTCCCGTCGCCGACCTTCTCGGCGTCACGTCGGCCACCGGCGATGAAACCGGTCGGCGCCGCAGGCGACGCACCAAGTCTCCCCTCATCGCCGGTGGCCGACGAGGACACAACAGGAGGAGGGAGCGGGACTTCCACTACGTCCTCATCATTAGGCTCGTCGACGACGGCGAGCAGAGGAGGCAGCCCCGAGGAGGAATCCGACGGCGTCCTCGTCGATGCCGGCCCAGACTCTACCTTCCACATCTCCAGCGACAAGGTCTCGTAGAAGATCGCTTCGACCGTTGTGACGATTTTGTTGTCCGTCAAGTCGAGCACCTCCCAGCCCTTGCTCTCCAGCAACACGCCCAGGTGGAGACCCCAACAAGCCTTCGGCGCCAGCTTCCCGCCGCGCTGCTGCTCGGGGACCATGAACTGCACCATGCAGCTCCAAACCCGCGCCAGTGTCAAATCTGGCTTCGTCCCAAACAGCAGCTCGTGCGGCGTCGTCCCCTTTGGCAGAGAAGCCCGCTCGAGGCAGTTGCGCACCCAGATGGCCTATCGCAGAGCGAGGTGCCACCAGTGGTGCTTAACGCCCATGTGCAGAAGCATCGTACGCACGGCCTCGACCACCGTGCGCATCTCCCGCTCGGCCATCCCGTTCTGCTGCGGAGTGTAGGGGCACGTCAGATTGTGGAGGATTCCCTTGTCCTCGACGAGGTCGGTGAAGGCGCGACCGAGCAACTCCCCTCCGCGGTCCGAATGCAACTTCTTCACCGTCTTTGACGTCTGCCGCTCCACCTCCTTCAGCCATTTGTCGAAGACGACCAGCACGTCGCTTTTCTTTGCGATCGGCCTCACCCACACGTAGCGAGTCTTCCTATCTTTCAGCAAAAGAAAGTAGAGGCTGCCATCTTTGGCGGCCACCCGAAATGGTCCGCAGAGGTCGATGTGCACCACATCGAGCGCGTTCTCGGCGTCCGATCCTTGGTCGGGGAAGGTGTGACGTGCAAGCTTGCCGCCGACGCAGGAGGTACATGGCACATCAGCTGCGGTCGACGTCTTGATGTCCAGACCAGCGGCGACCTCATGCTTCGCCGAGCTCTTGATCGTGTAGACGCCGACGTGCGCAAGCCGTGCGTGCAACATGTCTGGGGTCAACTTCGTCACAGACGCGATCGTTCGTAGAGCCACAACCTCCGTCGAAGTCGTCGCAAACTTCGTCGAGCAGGGGCGCAGGTCGGTGCAGACTCTGCCGGAGTAGCGGGCTCGACCAAGGACATCGCCGGCAGAAGACACCAGCAGCATCTCTCCGCCATCGTCCTGTAGCTTCAGGTCGTTCTCCTTGAGCTGGCCAGCAGAGAGCAAGTTTGTGTGCACACCCGGAACGTAGAGTACGTCGGGGACGAGGACCTGCCTCCCAGCCTCCCCTTGCAAAACAACGGTGCCTCTGCCTTCGACGCTCTGAAGTGCCCCGTTGAAGCCGCGGACGTGGCGCACGTCTCCGCTTGGCTGCATGTCGACGAAGGCCTCCTTCGTCCCCATCAAATGGTGGAAGCAGCCGCTGTCGAGCAGCACAACGGTCAGGTTCGCCTGCACAGCGGCAGCGACCGCCTTGAAGTCTTCGCCAGCCTCCAGCGCCAGCGAGATCGTCGGCTCTACCACGCTGACCATCGAGCACGAAGCCTCTTCGCCACGAGCGTTGTCGCCCGAGGAGTCCGCATCCTTCGTCGAAGATGTCTTCGACGCCCGTTTCTCCTTGCGCGGCCTGTTGTCCCGATGTCGACGACCGCCGTCGGACTTTCCGCGACTTTCCTTGTGGTCATCGCCGTCAGAGTTCTCGCGATCGGGGCAGTCGTAGGAGAGGTGGTCGGGCGCATCGCATTTTTTTGCAGCGTCGTCCTTCTCGGCGCGAGCCACCGCCTCTGCGGTCACCTCCCTTCGCAGACTTTCCGCAATCGGCGCCCTCTGTCGATTTCGCGTTCGACGACTTCCAGCCACCGCCTCCGCCAGACTTCCCATTCTGCCCCTGTTGGCGTCCCTGCTTCGCCGGGGCGACGTAGTTGGCCTGCGGAAAGAGCTCTGAGGACCGCTCAGACTCCTGCATGAACTCATCCTGGATGATGTGACTCGAGAGCGAATCCTCGTTCAGAGTCTCGCGCGCGCCAGGAATGAACAGCATCCGGCGCATCAGATTGTAGATTGAAGGGAGGCCGTTGATGACATGCGTGACATACGATGCCACCGAGTACTCGAAGCCAGCCATTTGCATGTCGGCCAAAATTCGCCGCGCTCGATTGCAGTACTCGGTCGCCGATTTCTGCTCGCCCATGCGAATGGTGGCCAATCGCTTCTCCAGCTGGCTGATGTAGAGGTCGTCGGTCGCTTTGTAGGTGCGCATGATGTATTGCCATGCTTGGTCACCAGCATCCACCCGTTGTCTGCACGACTTCAATGCGACCTGCACAAGAGGCGAACAACACCTCGAGATGACCATGAATGTCAATAGATGAGCAGCACGAAATTCCGTCCAGAGTTCAGAGTCGTCTGCGTCCGGCATCTCAACATTGCCGTCGACGAACTTCTTCAATCCGGCGATCTCCAGCTGAGGCTCAATGGATTCAATCCACGTGATCAAGTTGTGTCGACCTTCGAGCGGCTTCGGCACAACGATCTTGTCCGGCGAAAATTTAAAATATCCGTATGCTGGCGCAATGCCTCCATCTCGACCAGCCGACGCATGAGTCGCCGAAGTCGGCCTGACTCCACTCTGCAGAGGAGATTGACGTCGACTGTCAATGTTGCCGTTCGAGCTGCCTCCAGTTGCAGACGATCGCAGCACTTGCGCCTGCATTCCGCCAACGCTGACATCGGCGGGCCGTATCACTCCGCGAACCCTCGTGCTTCCACCGCCGACAACATTTCCGCCATCGCCTTCGTTGTGCACGGGTCGGGGAGAGGCGGACGCACCGTGCGCTTCTGCACGGGGAGGGGGATGCTCATGCGCCCACTGCTTACGAGTTCCAAGGAGCGGAATCTCCAAGTCCGCCTTGCCAAATATCATAGCTGTTACAGTTTTTTTAGGCTGTAGTGGGGTAGTTACTATGGGGTACAGTAAGTTTAGGGTTTCCTACTTGTACCCAACTCTTTCCTAGTTCAATCACTCTTGTTGATTTTGACATGGTATCACGAGCCTAGGTTGCCACCTAGGACCGCTTACTACTACGGGCCCACAATTCCGCTAGAAGCGCCCTCGTGCGCCTTTTTCTGCTCGTGCGCCCTCGTGCGCCTTTTTCTGCTAGTGCGCCCTCGCGCGCCCCGCCCTTCGTTCTGCCCGCGCGCCGTCCTGCAGCCCTCGCGCTGCCTCCTGCTGCCCTAGGCCAGTGCGCCGCCCCTGCAGGCTAGTAAGGCCCTCGAGCCGCCCCTACAGGCCCGTCAGGCCCCCGAGCCGCCTCTGCAGGCCCGTCAGGCCCCCGAGCCGCCTCTGCAGGCCCGTCAGGCCCCCAAGCCGCCTCTGCAGGCCCGTCACGCCCCCGAGCCGCCCCTGCAGGCCCTCGCCGCCCGTGCGCAGCCTCTGCCCGATCGCGCGCCGCTCCTGCAGGCCCTCGCCGCCCGCACGCAGCCTCAGCAGGCCCGTCAGGTCACTGTCGCGGCCCCGTCAGGCCGCAGTCGCGGCCTCGCCTTGTCGCTGACGCGGCCCCACCCTGCAGCGGCCGCGGCCTCGCCCTGCCGCCGACGCGGACGCGGCCCCGCCCTGCCGTGACGCGGCCCCGCCAGCCCTGCAGCTGACGCGGCTGCGCCCCTTCTGATGACGCGGCCGCGCCCTTCTACTGACGCGGCCGCACCCTGCTACTGACGCGGCCGCGCCCTGCTACTGCCGCGACCACGCCCAGCTGCTGACGCGTCGTCGCCCCCTGCCCGCCGCGTCGCCCTGCTCGCCGCGTCGCCCTGCCCGCCGCATCGCCTTGCCCGCCGCGTCGGCCCCTGCCCGCCGCGTCGGCCCCTGCCCGCGGCGTCGCCCTGCCCGCCGCGTCGCCCCTGCCCGCGGCGTCGCCCCTGCCCGCCGCGTCACCCTGCCCTACCCCGCGCCTGGCCCCTGGAGCAGCCGCCCCTGGAGCAGCCGCCACTGCAGCAGCCGCCCCTGGACCCTGGAGCAGCCGCATCTGCAGCCGCCCCTGGCCCATGGAGCGGCCGCCCCTGCAGCAGCCGCCCCTGGCCACTGGAGCAGCCGCCACTGCAGGAGCCGCCCCTGGCCCCTGGAGCAGCCGCCCCTGGAGCAGCCGCCACTGTACCAGCCGCCCCTGGCCCCTGGAGCAGTCGCCCCTGCAGCAGCTGCCGTTGCGGCTCGGTCCCGCCCTGCAGCAACTGCCGCGGAGCTCCCTGCCGCGGTCCCGGCCCCGCCCCGCCGCTGTAGCGGCCCCGCAGTCGCCTCCGTCGTGCGCCTCCCCTTCCCACCACTGGTGAGCACTGCCCTGCCCGTGCTGCTACTGCTGTTATTGCTGCTGCTACTTCTACTGCTGCTCCTGGCGTGGCCAGATGCAGCTCCAGGGCCGTCCGCGTGTGTCCCTCATGCCCCAGCAGCTTCGTGAGTGGTACGTCAGTTGGGGTTGTCGGGGTGGCAGTCGTGGGAGTTGTCCTGGAGTGGGTAGTTCGGGAGTTTCTTGTAGTGGCCCGGTGCAGCAGCAGCGTCGTCTGCGCGAGACTCGTTCGCCCCAGCAGCTTCGTGAGTGGTACGCTCAGAGTAGAGGTTCGCTGAGTACTGCTCGCTGCCCGTACGTTGTTAGCACGGGTGTCCGGACTGGTCAGCCTTGCGGGACGCCTGGTCACACAGAGTCTCGCCGCTTCGCCAGTCTGAGCGACGCTTGGCGTACAGAGTTTGCCGACGACGCTGAGCTCCCCGACTGGGTGGAGCTGCTTAGGCAGAGGGTAGATATCTTTGCTCTTGACTATGATGCTATTCTCACTGCAATGTATGCATTGTCTACTAGTGCCGAGGGAGCCTGTCACCTGTGTGTGCCGCCTGACCCCGGTATCCAGTCTCCTGCTCCAAGTGCCGGTGAGGCTGCTGCTCTAGGTGCTCGTGCGTCTCCTGCTCCAGGTACAGGTGAGGCTGCTGCTCTAGCCAGGTCGTCACCTGGCTACCTTCACTCGGCAGCCAGGGTCGGACTTGTACACACTGACCACTGCGTCCCCTCAAGTAGCAGGGTCTGCGTCTCCGTCAGGTTAGTGGTCCGCCCCCTGGTCGTGTCGCACCCTGTCGCACCAGACCGTCCTCTGGCACCACCGCCTTGGTCACCCCTCAGTGCAGCGCCTTCGTGGCATGCACTCCCGGTACCTTGTCTCTGGTCTTCCCAGGGTTCTCCCTCCCCTCCCACCCTCGCCTGCTCCTCCCTGTCTTCCCTGTGTCGAGGGGCGGCAGCGCGCCACTCCTCACTCCTCCTCGTTCCCTCCCACAGACGCTCCCCTGCAGACTCTCCACCTGGACGTGTGGGGCCCAGCCCGCGTCCGAGGACAGGGCCACGAGCGGTACTTCCTGCTGGTCGTCGACGAATACACGCGCTACACCACGGTCTTCCCCCTGCGCACCAAGGGTGAGGTCCCTGATGTTTTGATCCCCTGTATCCGCGCTGCTCGTCTCCAGCTCCGCGAGCGGTTCCATTCGGAATTTCCCGTCCTGCGTCTGCACTCTGACAGGGGTGGTGAGTTTTCCTCCGACCTCTTGGCAGCCTACTGTGCGGAGCACGGCATCCGCCAGACGTTCACACTTCCGACCTCTCCACAGCAGAATGGGGTTGCTGAGCGCCGCATTGGTTTAGTCATGGAGGTCGCTCGTACCTCCATGATCCATGCGGCTGCCCCCCATTTCCTGTGGCCGTTTGCAGTGCAGTACGCTGCGCATCAGCTCAACCTCTGGCCCTGTGTCTCTGCTCCGGAGACCTCGCCCACACTGCGTTGGACGGGGAAGGTTGGCGATGTGTCGGTGTTCCGGGTCTGGGGATGTCGAGCCTTTGTCCGCGATACGTCCGCGAACAAGCTCTCCTCCCGTGCCGTTCCCTGTGTTTTCCTTGGCTTTGTCCCTGACGCGCCTGGCTGGCAGTTTTACCACCCCACCTCGCGCCGTGTCTTCCCCTGTCAGGACGTCACGTTTGACGAGTCGGTCCCCTTTTAACGTCTCTTCCCCTAACGCACTGCCCCGCTCCCCCCTCCGCCGCTCTTCCTCACGCCAGGTGCTGCTTCGGTAGACCCCCTCCCTCCCCAGGGTCCTGCTCCCTCAGGTGTTTCCCAGGTAGACCCGGTCGAGCCTGTCGAGGTAGCTGTCGACTCTGGTCCTGCGCGAGGTACTGCGTCTGGGGGTGCTGAGACTTGGGGTGCTGAGTCTGGGGGTGCTGAGACTGGGGGTGCTGAGACTGGGGGTGCTGAGCCTGGGGGTGCTGAGACTGGCGGTGCTGAGCCTGGGGGAGCTGAGAGTGACCGTGCTGCGCCTGGTGGCGCTCCCTCTTCACAGCAGCTGCGTGAGTGGTACTCTCAGCGTTGCAGCCTCCAGCGTGGGGCTGCTGGAGCTGGGGGTTCTGCCGGAGTTGGAGCTGGTGGTGCTGCGAGTGCTGTGTCGCGGCCGAAGCCTCCCTCCCCACAGCGGCTGCGTGAGTGGTACGCTCGATGCTGTAGCCTCCGGAGCGGCGCTCCTAGCGCTGGGGTGCCGCCCGCTGGAGGCCCTGGTGCTGCTGGAGGTACTGGAGCCTCTGGTCCTAGAGGTGCTCGTACAGGTGGTCCTGTAGCTGCTGGGACTGGGGGTTCTGCTGGAGCTGGAGCTGGAGCTGATGGAGCTGGTGCTACTGGAGGTGCTGCTGGTGCTGGAGCTGCTGGAGGTGCTGCTGGTGCTGGAGTTGGAGCTGGAGGTGCTGGAGCTGCCGGTGGAGCTGAGGCCGCTGGGCCTACTAGAGTTGGTGTAGCTGCTGACCCTGGTGTTGGTGTTGCAGGGGCTGGAGCTGGAGGTGCTGACGCTCGTCCTCCTGCAGGTGCTGGAGCCGACGGTGCGGCTGGAGCTGGTGCTGCTGGGGGTACTGGAGTTGGCACTACTGGAGCTGCTGGTGGTGCTACCGGAGTTGGAGCTGCTGCTGGGGGTTCTGGTGCTGTCTCTGCTGGTTCTGGGGGCGCTTCACGGCCGCGGCCGTACTTCGTTCCGCTCCTTCAGTAGGTCCTTGTCCTGCTCCCTCCTTAGAGTGTCCTCCGCCTGTCCAGTCGCAGTCTTAGTTACAGCCTGCCTCGCCACTCCCTAGTCCTTCTCCCTACACTGGTCCGACAGGAGGTCTTACGGAGCGTCGTCAGCCTGCGTCTCGTCCTGTGTCGCCTGAGTCTCGTTCTGCGTCGCCTGTTCGTGCTGCTCACACTGGTCGTTGTGTCCCGCGTCAGCGTCCTCCTGCTGTCCCGGGCACTCACCAGATGACGCTTCATCCTTCCACTGCTCCACAGCGTGTCCCTCTGCCTTCTCCTACTGCGTCCTCCCTTCCTGCCCTTGCTGACCCCGAGTCTGACTCTCTTCGTGCTGCTAGTCCTACTGTCACGCGTCTCCTGGTCACAGCTGTCACTGAGTCTGCTGCTGCGTCTGCCTTAGTTGCTGAGCTTGTCGACTTTGCTGCTCACTGGCGTCTAGACTACGCTGCGAGTCTTGTTGCTGAGTCTGAGTCTGTCTGTCCTCCCTCCGTCGAGGGTGAGTGTGCTCTTGGCACGGACGTCCTTGAGGATAGGCAGGAGGAGTTTGAGTGCTTTGCCGCTGCTGTACCTCATCTCGTGTCCATGCTGATTGCACCTGAGGGAGACCCGGATGCACCAGACATCCCGACCCCGCGCTCTTACGCTGAGGCGATCGCGGGTGAGTACTCCTCTCAGTGGCAGTCAGCCATGGACGCAGAGATGGCATCTTGGAAGTTCACTGGCACTTACGTCGACGAGGTTCCCCCTCCTGGGGCGAACATCATCAGTGGCATGTGGATTTTCAGGGTGAAGCGGCCACCAGGTTCTCCGCCTGTATTCAAGGCTCGTTACGTTGCTCGAGGCTTCAGTCAGCGAGAGGGAGTAGACTTCTTCCAGACCTTCTCCCCCACCCCGAAGATGACCACTCTTCGGGTGCTACTGCACGTTGCCGCTCAGCGTGACTACGAGCTTCACTCTCTTGACTTCAGCACAGCTTTCTTGCAGGGCAGCCTGCACGAGGAGATCTGGCTGCGCCGCCCTCCTGGCTTCACTGGGTCGTTTCCTCCTAGTAACCAGTGGAGCCTCCGGCGGCCGGTCTACGGTCTCCGCCAGGCGCACGGTGATCGCACTCCCATTCGGCCTACAAGCCTGCTCAGCTTCTGGAATTTTGTGGGGAGGTTGTTCAACATGTGTTCTTCAAACCCTCAAAGTTTCAGAGTTTTTGAAGCAGTTACCAAGGCATGACAACATTTTATGTTTCAAGACTTATGGCATCCCGGAAGTGTGTGTTACTCCTTTTTGGTAACACCCGAGTTCACCATTTCGGCTGCTGACTCGTCTACCGACCTCTGATTGGTCTGAAATTCGGTCTGGCAGTCCTTCGCCTCGCTGCGCAGGTGGTCACCAAGTTTCAGAACGATCCAACATCTGAGCATTGCGTGACAGCTGCCGAAATTCACTGTTCCGTAGTCATGGTGCACTGTTGGCAGCATTTCCCTTGCCACCCTTTCATTGTTGTCATGCCAATGGTGCAGGGACAGAGAATGAGACAAGAAGTACAGGTGGTCAAGTGGGACTCTACCACCCTCCATTTGAGAAGTATGGTCTTCCTGGAAACAGCTTGCAAGAGGGTGCAAGTGGGAAGACAAGCTGACTCATGGTTGGCTTGACTCACAATTGGTTGCCTTGAGTACAGCTCTGAACATCCATGTGTGGTTGGCTTTGCTGACCTAGCTAGGACGTTTCCCATCCTTCTCTGGTCTTTCTCCCCTAGGACTCAACCTTCTCTGAGTTCCCAAGATGATCCCAACCCCTTAAGAGTCCCCTAGGCAATGTTGTACTCACCTCTTCCTTGCATCAATGAGAATACACGTTTTCCAGCCGAGCTTACGTTTTCGTTCACTGTGTAGCGCATACACCTTTGATGAACGCAAGCAATACACCGTTGGAAAGCAGACACCTAAATCTAACTGCTGTCTAGGTTTCAGCCTCGTGTGTTATCGGAGCTGATCGTGACGGCGTTTTGAACAGAGGCGGTACGAAGTCATTAGTTTCTACTTAGGCAGTTTCATGGGCATCCGCGACCCCTAAGTGGACTATAGACTATAACAAGTGGTATCAGAGCTGTTCTACTCTGTTCGTGGGTGAATATGGAGGCTGAAGGTTCTGCTCCAGCTGGTCCCAGTGGCAGTGGTGGCGTGAGAGGCGCTGGGGAAGCGGGAAGAGGCGTTGCAGGCGGATCTGCACCAATGGCTTCCATTTCAACATCAGCTAAGGATGATGTGAAGGCATTCAACCTGGAGAAGTTCTCTGGGGAGGATTGGGCATCATGGAGCTTTAGGATGGAGCTTCGTTTCAACCATTATGGTCTGCTTGAAGTGATGGATGGAGAATTGAAGAGGCCTGCGAGCGAAGGAGCGACCAAGGAATGGGATCGCCGGTCCAAGGATGGATTCTTCCTTCTCTCCCAATGCCTCTCATCCAACCAGCTGCACCACATCAAGCATCTCATCAAGGAAGTTGAGTGTGGTCCTAAGGCATGGAAGATATTGAAGGGTGTCCATGCCCCCAGCAGCGAAGCTATAGTGGTGGTGCTCGAGCGACAACTCCATGCGGTGAAGATCAACGAGGGTGATGCCGTACAAGGAGCGTTCGATCAACTCAGGGACCTCTATGTGAAGCTCTCTGCTGCTGGTGTGGACTACCCTGAGAAAATCAAGTGCTACAAGGCTCTCTCCCTGCTGCCGGAGTCGTGGGGGCCCTTGGTGGTCAACCTTAATGGCATGAAGGACTCGTGGTCCCTTGAGTGGATTCGCGCGCAAGTTCTTCAAGAGGAGTTTCGGAGGAAGGAGCTGACCGCCACTGCCGGTGAAGGTGGAGGTTCAGCCTACGGCATGAAGGGCTTCAAGGGGCGTGGCAGCAAGAAAGGCAAGGCCAAGGAAGGCTCTGGAGGGGAGCAGCATTCGGGAGGGAAGCGTGGCAACAAGGGAGGCAAGCGGTGTGGCGGCAAGTGTTGGTATTGCCATGTGGAAGAACACCCATGGTTCAAGTGCCGCAAGCTACCTGACGGTTGGAGGCCTGGTCGGCCATCAATTGAGGGCTCCAAGGGTGTTCATGGAGCTATGGGAGAAGGCATGGGCAGTGAGGAGGGCGATGGAGGTGCTGGCGGATACGGCGGCATGTTCTACCATGTAGGGGAGGCGTGCCCCGAGGACATGGTTGTGCCGGCCAGCAAGATTGCTCTTCACCGCTCCTCCCATTGGGTCATCGACACGGGAGCCTTCATGACCATGACCAACCGAGAGGATCTACTGGATGAAGTTAGGCCATCAAAGGCAGCCACCGTCGTTTCAGCCACCGGCCAAGTTGTACCCGTGCGTGGCGAGGGGAGAGCCATGTTCATGGGTGCGGATGGGAGGCTTGTGGGGCTGAAGCGTGTTCTCCTTGTTACTGGATTGTGTGCCAACCTCCTCTCTACCAAGGCCCTAAGTGAGCCAGGAATGAAGATGGAGATGTTGGGCACAAAGGTTTTCAAGGCAACTCTGGATGGGCGCGTGTTGTGGGACCTCCGAGGCGGCAAGGACATGCACCGGTCCATGTGGGAGATACCGGTGCTGCCATGGAAGGAGGCGGCTGCGCGCTTGGCTGCTGGAGGTGTGAGAGGAGGGCGTGTTAACCACGTGGACAATGGAGGAGGTGGTGATGATAGTGATGGTGGGCTCCTTGGGCATGGAGGGGCTGAGTTACCAAGTGTAACTCCTAGCACGGGTGAGACGGATTGGCTCACCGCACACCGTCGCTTTGGCCACGTGGCGCTACCTCAGTTGCAGCAGCTGTTTAAGGAGGAAAGAGTCCAGGGGCTGAGGATAAAGGGGGAGCCCAAGGAGGTGGGATCTTGTGAGACTTGCTTGACCAGCAAGTTTTCACGGTTTCCCTTCCATTCGGTGGAGGGGAAGTCGAGCGACCCGGTGGAGCTCGTGCATGTGGATCTCGTGGGACCCATGAAGGTGAAGGGAGATGGTGGGGCCCTGTATTCCATGACCATGGTGGATGACAACACAAGGCTCACCTGGTCCTTTCCACTTGCAAAGAAAAGTGATGCTGCAAGGATCATCATTGAAGAGTGGCTGCCCTTGGTGGAGCGAGAGAGCGGCAAGCGGGTGAAGGCGATTCGTAGCGACCGTGGTGGGGAGTTCTTGGGAGCGGAGTTCCGGAGCTGGCTGAAGCGGCACGGCATCAAGCAGCAGCTCACTACGGCCTACACTCCTCAATCCAATGGCGTGGCAGAGAGAGCGAACCGGACCATCATGGAGGGTGGGAGAACGATGTTGGTAGACTCGGGTCTACCCTTACGATTCTGGCCCCTCGCTATTCGCCATGCCACCGTCATCAAGAACCGAGTATTGACTCATGTGGGAGGGCAGCATTGGGTCCCTATGGAGAAGTGGAGAGGCAAGAAGCCCCTGGTGGATATGCTTCGAGTCTTCGGGTGCATGGGACTCGTGCACGTCCCTAAGGAGAAGCGTGACAAGCTTCAAGCGGCGGCGGTGTGGGCTGTTCATTTGGGACTTGCACAAGGGAGCAAGGGGTGGCTCATGTGGGACCCAAAAGCCAACACCATCTTCACCACCAGAGATGCCAAGTTCATGAAGGGGCTCATGTTCAAGGAGTGGTTGGAGCGAGGGAGGAGCAAGGTCACCATTCCGCTCGGAATAGAGGTGGGAACGAATGACCCACTCCTCATTCCCATCGAGTTGTCTTCATCTTCAGAGGTAACGGAGGTGTCACATGACTTGGGAGGTGCTGAAGGGGAGGCAGCAGAGGTGGAGGGAGTGTTGCAGCAAGAGGCGGCCCCTGTAGCTGAGAGAAGTGCTGCCGGGGAGGAGGTGCAGCAGCCTACACCATCCCCTTCACTTCCACCAAGGCGGACAACCCAAGGGAAGCGTGGTGCTGTCCGCGGTGGAGCTAAGGAGGGTGCAGCCAAGGAGAGGCCCAAGAGAGCTGCTCACCCAAGGGATTTCCTCAAGTATGAAAGGCTTGGGGGTCCCAAGGCATTGCTGGTCCAGGAGGAGGAAGATGATGAGAAGGGAGCCGAGGGAGAGATGGAGCAGATTTGTTGCTTCGGTGTCAACTTACCTCATGAACCAGCTTCAATGGAGGAAGCACTTGCTGTCAACTTACCTCATGAACCAGCTTCAATGGAGGAAGCACTTGCTGGAGATGATCGAGAGGCTTGGTTGGCTTCAAGGGAGGATGAGTTTCAGAGCCTCATGGAGAATGGAACACGGACCCTCACTGATCTGCCCCCGGGAAGAAAGGCATTGGATTGCACGTGGATATTACGTGTGAAGACCGATGCGGAGGGGAAGTTGGAGAGGCGCAAAACAAGACTTGTGATCAAGGGTTTCCAGCAGAGGGAGGGGGTTGACTTTAAGGAGGTGTTTGCTCCTGTTGCCAAGGCTCCTACGCTCCGGGTGTTGCTAGCAGCAGCTGCCGTTTGTGGTTGGAAGGTGGAGCAAATGGATGTGAAGACGGCTTTCCTCTATGGCGTGGTAGATGAGGAGATCTAGATGAAGCAGCCAGAGGGGTACGACGATGGGAGCGGACGTGTTTGCAGGCTCAACAAGGCCATCTATGGCCTCAAACAAGCTCCAAGGTGCTGGTATGCAAGGCTGATGGAGGCGTTGGAGGCTCTTGGCTTCAAAGTCAGCGGGTGCGACGAGAGTCTCTTCATGACCGAGGGGGAGGAGGAGAAGGTGTTTCTCCTTGTCTATGTCGATAACATTCTCATCTTCTCTCCATCTCTATAGAGGATCAAGGAGGTGCAAGGGAAGCTGAAGGAGACCTTTCAATGCAAGGCCCTTGGACCGGTGGGGTATTACCTTGGTCTTCACGTGGAGCGGGACGAGGTGAAGGGATGGTTGAGGCTTCACCAACACAAGTACCTTGCAGCGATGGGGGAGAGGTATGGGCTGGAGGAAGGGAGGAGTGTGAAGACTCCTCTACCCTCAGGGTTTCAGCTACACCTTGATGAAGAGGAGGGTGAGGTGTTGGAGCCCGAGTTGCAGCGTCGGTTCCAGTCAATGGTGGGGAGCTTGATGTATGCTTCGGTCAACACTCGCCCCGATATTTCATTCGCGGTTTCGCAGCTGGCTCGTGTGGTGTCTAGGCCCCTTCAAGAGCACCTTGATGCAGCAGAGAGGGTGGTGAGGTACTGCATGGCAACCTCAAGGGTGGGGCTGCAATATTCAGTGCATGGGCAGCTGAAGCAAAAGGGAGTGGAGGAGGTGAGCACGAAGACCGGTGCACCTGCAAGGCGTGGACACTTGTACCTATCGTGCTTCACCGATGCTACCTGGGCAAGTGACATTAGTGATGCAACATCCCATGGTGGCTATGTATGCTGTGTTGGAGGGAGTCCAGTGAGCTGGAAGTCTAAGAAGCAAGGGGAGATAGCTCACTCATCAACGGAGAGCGAGTACATGGCGTTGTTTCATGGGGTGAAGGAGGTGGTTTGGATGAGGAGGTTGCTTGAGGAGTTGGGGCAGGAGCAAGAGGGTCCTACACCTGTGTTTTGTGACAGCCAAGGAGCAATTGCAATGGCTCGCAATGCTGTGCTCCATGGGCTGAACAAGCACATGCATATCAAATGGCATTGGGTGAGGAAGGAGGTGAAGAAGAGCACGGTCTCCTTGCACTACATCAACACTACCAAGCAACCTGCAGATTTCTTGACCAAGCGGCTTGCAGAGAATCAGCATTGGACCTGTGCCACCTTGTGTGGCATTTCCTTCAACTAAGGGAGGCAGCTTCAGGGAGCAGCTAAGGGATGAATGAGAGCACGATGAGGGGGAGTTTGTTGTGCCAACACATTATAGTGGCACGGTCATCGCACTCCCATTCGGTCTACAAGCCTGCTCAGCTTCTGGAATTTTGTGGGGCGGTTGTTCAACATGTGTTCTTCAAACCCTCAAAGTTTCAGAGTTTTTGAAGCAGTTACCAAGGCATGACAACATTTTATGTTTCAAGACTTATGGCATCCCGGAAGTGTGTGTTACTCCTTTTTGGTAACACCCGAGTTCACCATTTCGGCTGCTGACTCGTCTACCGACCTCTGATTGGTCTGAAATTCGGTCTGGCAGTCCTTCGCCTTGCTGTGCAGGTGGTCACCAAGTTTCAGAACGATCCAACATCTGAGCATTGCGTGACAGCTGCCGAAATTCACTGTTCCGTAGTCATGGTGCACTGTTGGCAGCATTTCCCTTGCCACCCTTTCATTGTTGTCATGCCAATGGTGCAGGGACAGAGAATGAGACAAGAAGTACAGGTGGTCAAGTGGGACTCTACCACCCTCCATTTGAGAAGTATGGTCTTCCTGGAAACAGCTTGCAAGAGGGTGCAAGTGGGAAGACAAGCTGACTCATGGTTGGCTTGACTCACAATTGGTTGCCTTGAGTACAGCTCTGAACATCCATGTGTGGTTGGCTTTTCTGACCTAGCTAGGACGTTTCCCATCCTTCTCTGGTCTTTCTCCCCTAGGACTCAACCTTCTCTGAGTTCCCAAGATGATCCCAACCCCTTAAGAGTCCCCTAGGCAATGTTGTACTCACCTCTTCCTTGCATCAATGAGAATACACGTTTTCCAGCCGAGCTTACGTTTTCGTTCACTGTGTAGCGCATACACCTTTGATGAACGCAAGCAATACACCGTTGGAAAGCAGACACCTAAATCTAACTGCTGTCTAGGTTTCAGCCTCGTGTGTTATCGGAGCTGATCGTGACGGCGTTTTGAACAGAGGCGGTACGAAGTCATTAGTTTCTACTTAGGCAGTTTCATGGGCATCCGCGACCCCTAAGTGGACTATAGACTATAACAAGTGGTATCAGAGCTGTTCTACTCTGTTCGTGGGTGAATATGGAGGCTGAAGGTTCTGCTCCAGCTGGTCCCAGTGGCAGTGGTGGCGTGAGAGGCGCTGGGGAAGCGGGAAGAGGCGTTGCAGGCGGATCTGCACCAATGGCTTCCATTTCAACATCAGCTAAGGATGATGTGAAGGCATTCAACCTGGAGAAGTTCTCTGGGGAGGATTGGGCATCATGGAGCTTTAGGATGGAGCTTCGTTTCAACCATTATGGTCTGCTTGAAGTGATGGATGGAGAATTGAAGAGGCCTGCGAGCGAAGGAGCGACCAAGGAATGGGATCGCCGGTCCAAGGATGGATTCTTCCTTCTCTCCCAATGCCTCTCATCCAACCAGCTGCACCACATCAAGCATCTCATCAAGGAAGTTGAGTGTGGTCCTAAGGCATGGAAGATATTGAAGGGTGTCCATGCCCCCAGCAGCGAAGCTATAGTGGTGGTGCTCGAGCGACAACTCCATGCGGTGAAGATCAACGAGGGTGATGCCGTACAAGGAGCGTTCGATCAACTCAGGGACCTCTATGTGAAGCTCTCTGCTGCTGGTGTGGACTACCCTGAGAAAATCAAGTGCTACAAGGCTCTCTCCCTGCTGCCGGAGTCGTGGGGGCCCTTGGTGGTCAACCTTAATGGCATGAAGGACTCGTGGTCCCTTGAGTGGATTCGCGCGCAAGTTCTTCAAGAGGAGTTTCGGAGGAAGGAGCTGACCGCCACTGCCGGTGAAGGTGGAGGTTCAGCCTACGGCATGAAGGGCTTCAAGGGGCGTGGCAGCAAGAAAGGCAAGGCCAAGGAAGGCTCTGGAGGGGAGCAGCATTCGGGAGGGAAGCGTGGCAACAAGGGAGGCAAGCGGTGTGGCGGCAAGTGTTGGTATTGCCATGTGGAAGAACACCCATGGTTCAAGTGCCGCAAGCTACCTGACGGTTGGAGGCCTGGTCGGCCATCAATTGAGGGCTCCAAGGGTGTTCATGGAGCTATGGGAGAAGGCATGGGCAGTGAGGAGGGCGATGGAGGTGCTGGCGGATACGGCGGCATGTTCTACCATGTAGGGGAGGCGTGCCCCGAGGACATGGTTGTGCCGGCCAGCAAGATTGCTCTTCACCGCTCCTCCCATTGGGTCATCGACACGGGAGCCTTCATGATCATGACCAACCGAGAGGATCTACTGGATGAAGTTAGGCCATCAAAGGCAGCCACCGTCGTTTCAGCCACCGGCCAAGTTGTACCCGTGCGTGGCGAGGGGAGAGCCATGTTCATGGGTGCGGATGGGAGGCTTGTGGGGCTGAAGCGTGTTCTCCTTGTTACTGGATTGTGTGCCAACCTCCTCTCTACCAAGGCCCTAAGTGAGCCAGGAATGAAGATGGAGATGTTGGGCACAAAGGTTTTCAAGGCAACTCTGGATGGGCGCGTGTTGTGGGACCTCCGAGGCGGCAAGGACATGCACCGGTCCATGTGGGAGATACCGGTGCTGCCATGGAAGGAGGCGGCTGCGCGCTTGGCTGCTGGAGGTGTGAGAGGAGGGCGTGTTAACCACGTGGACAATGGAGGAGGTGGTGATGATAGTGATGGTGGGCTCCTTGGGCATGGAGGGGCTGAGTTACCAAGTGTAACTCCTAGCACGGGTGAGACGGATTGGCTCACCGCACACCGTCGCTTTGGCCACGTGGCGCTACCTCAGTTGCAGCAGCTGTTTAAGGAGGAAAGAGTCCAGGGGCTGAGGATAAAGGGGGAGCCCAAGGAGGTGGGATCTTGTGAGACTTGCTTGACCAGCAAGTTTTCACGGTTTCCCTTCCATTCGGTGGAGGGGAAGTCGAGCGACCCGGTGGAGCTCGTGCATGTGGATCTCGTGGGACCCATGAAGGTGAAGGGAGATGGTGGGGCCCTGTATTCCATGACCATGGTGGATGACAACACAAGGCTCACCTGGTCCTTTCCACTTGCAAAGAAAAGTGATGCTGCAAGGATCATCATTGAAGAGTGGCTGCCCTTGGTGGAGCGAGAGAGCGGCAAGCGGGTGAAGGCGATTCGTAGCGACCGTGGTGGGGAGTTCTTGGGAGCGGAGTTCCGGAGCTGGCTGAAGCGGCACGGCATCAAGCAGCAGCTCACTACGGCCTACACTCCTCAATCCAATGGCGTGGCAGAGAGAGCGAACCGGACCATCATGGAGGGTGGGAGAACGATGTTGGTAGACTCGGGTCTACCCTTACGATTCTGGCCCCTCGCTATTCGCCATGCCACCGTCATCAAGAACCGAGTATTGACTCATGTGGGAGGGCAGCATTGGGTCCCTATGGAGAAGTGGAGAGGCAAGAAGCCCCTGGTGGATATGCTTCGAGTCTTCGGGTGCATGGGACTCGTGCACGTCCCTAAGGAGAAGCGTGACAAGCTTCAAGCGGCGGCGGTGTGGGCTGTTCATTTGGGACTTGCACAAGGGAGCAAGGGGTGGCTCATGTGGGACCCAAAAGCCAACACCATCTTCACCACCAGAGATGCCAAGTTCATGAAGGGGCTCATGTTCAAGGAGTGGTTGGAGCGAGGGAGGAGCAAGGTCACCATTCCGCTCGGAATAGAGGTGGGAACGAATGACCCACTCCTCATTCCCATCGAGTTGTCTTCATCTTCAGAGGTAACGGAGGTGTCACATGACTTGGGAGGTGCTGAAGGGGAGGCAGCAGAGGTGGAGGGAGTGTTGCAGCAAGAGGCGGCCCCTGTAGCTGAGAGAATTGCTGCCGGGGAGGAGGTGCAGCAGCCTACACCATCCCCTTCACTTCCACCAAGGCGGACAACCCAAGGGAAGCGTGGTGCTGTCCGCGGTGGAGCTAAGGAGGGTGCAGCCAAGGAGAGGCCCAAGAGAGCTGCTCACCCAAGGGATTTCCTCAAGTATGAAAGGCTTGGGGGTCCCAAGGCATTGCTGGTCCAGGAGGAGGAAGATGATGAGAAGGGAGCCGAGGGAGAGATGGAGCAGATTTGTTGCTTCGGTGTCAACTTACCTCATGAACCAGCTTCAATGGAGGAAGCACTTGCTGTCAACTTACCTCATGAACCAGCTTCAATGGAGGAAGCACTTGCTGGAGATGATCGAGAGGCTTGGTTGGCTTCAAGGGAGGATGAGTTTCAGAGCCTCATGGAGAATGGAACACGGACCCTCACTGATCTGCCCCCGGGAAGAAAGGCATTGGATTGCACGTGGATATTACGTGTGAAGACCGATGCGGAGGGGAAGTTGGAGAGGCGCAAAACAAGACTTGTGATCAAGGGTTTCCAGCAGAGGGAGGGGGTTGACTTTAAGGAGGTGTTTGCTCCTGTTGCCAAGGCTCCTACGCTCCGGGTGTTGCTAGCAGCAGCTGCCGTTTGTGGTTGGAAGGTGGAGCAAATGGATGTGAAGACGGCTTTCCTCTATGGCGTGGTAGATGAGGAGATCTAGATGAAGCAGCCAGAGGGGTACGACGATGGGAGCGGACGTGTTTGCAGGCTCAACAAGGCCATCTATGGCCTCAAACAAGCTCCAAGGTGCTGGTATGCAAGGCTGATGGAGGCGTTGGAGGCTCTTGGCTTCAAAGTCAGCGGGTGCGACGAGAGTCTCTTCATGACCGAGGGGGAGGAGGAGAAGGTGTTTCTCCTTGTCTATGTCGATAACATTCTCATCTTCTCTCCATCTCTATAGAGGATCAAGGAGGTGCAAGGGAAGCTGAAGGAGACCTTTCAATGCAAGGCCCTTGGACCGGTGGGGTATTACCTTGGTCTTCACGTGGAGCGGGACGAGGTGAAGGGATGGTTGAGGCTTCACCAACACAAGTACCTTGCAGCGATGGGGGAGAGGTATGGGCTGGAGGAAGGGAGGAGTGTGAAGACTCCTCTACCCTCAGGGTTTCAGCTACACCTTGATGAAGAGGAGGGTGAGGTGTTGGAGCCCGAGTTGCAGCGTCGGTTCCAGTCAATGGTGGGGAGCTTGATGTATGCTTCGGTCAACACTCGCCCCGATATTTCATTCGCGGTTTCGCAGCTGGCTCGTGTGGTGTCTAGGCCCCTTCAAGAGCACCTTGATGCAGCAGAGAGGGTGGTGAGGTACTGCATGGCAACCTCAAGGGTGGGGCTGCAATATTCAGTGCATGGGCAGCTGAAGCAAAAGGGAGTGGAGGAGGTGAGCACGAAGACCGGTGCACCTGCAAGGCGTGGACACTTGTACCTATCGTGCTTCACCGATGCTACCTGGGCAAGTGACATTAGTGATGCAACATCCCATGGTGGCTATGTATGCTGTGTTGGAGGGAGTCCAGTGAGCTGGAAGTCTAAGAAGCAAGGGGAGATAGCTCACTCATCAACGGAGAGCGAGTACATGGCGTTGTTTCATGGGGTGAAGGAGGTGGTTTGGATGAGGAGGTTGCTTGAGGAGTTGGGGCAGGAGCAAGAGGGTCCTACACCTGTGTTTTGTGACAGCCAAGGAGCAATTGCAATGGCTCGCAATGCTGTGCTCCATGGGCTGAACAAGCACATGCATATCAAATGGCATTGGGTGAGGAAGGAGGTGAAGAAGAGCACGGTCTCCTTGCACTACATCAACACTACCAAGCAACCTGCAGATTTCTTGACCAAGCGGCTTGCAGAGAATCAGCATTGGACCTGTGCCACCTTGTGTGGCATTTCCTTCAACTAAGGGAGGCAGCTTCAGGGAGCAGCTAAGGGATGAATGAGAGCACGATGAGGGGGAGTTTGTTGTGCCAACACATTATAGTGGCACGGTCATCGCACTCCCATTCGGTCTACAAGCCTGCTCAGCTTCTGGAATTTTGTGGGGCGGTTGTTCAACATGTGTTCTTCAAACCCTCAAAGTTTCAGAGTTTTTGAAGCAGTTACCAAGGCATGACAACATTTTATGTTTCAAGACTTATGGCATCCCAGAAGTGTGTGTTACTCCTTTTTGGTAACACCCGAGTTCACCATTTCGGCTGCTGACTCGTCTACCGAGCTGTCTGAAATTCGGTCTGGCAGTCCTTTGCCCCGCTGTGCAGGTGGTCACCAAGTTTCAGAACGATCCAACATCTGAGGCGTGACAGCTGCCGAAATTCACTGTTCCGTAGTCATGGTGCACTGTTGGCAGCATTTCCCTTGCCACCCTTTCATTGTTGTCATGCCAATGGTGCAGGGACAGAGAATGAGACAAGAAGTACAGGTGGTCAAGTGGGACTCTACCACCCTCCATTTGAGAAGTATGGTCTTCCTGGAAACAGCTTGCAAGAGGGTGCAAGTGGGAAGACAAGCTGACTCATGGTTGGCTTGACTCACAATTGGTTGCCTTGAGTACAGCTCTGAACATCCATGTGTGGTTGGCTTTGCTGACCTAGCTAGGACGTTTCCCATCCTTCTCTGGTCTTTCTCCCCTAGGACTCAACCTTCTCTGAGTTCCCAAGATGATCCCAACCCCTTAAGAGTCCCCTAGGCAATGTTGTACTCACCTCTTCCTTGCATCAATGAGAATACACGTTTTCCAGCCGAGCTTACGTTTTCGTTCACTGTGTAGCGCATACACCTTTGATGAACGCAAGCAATACACCGTTGGAAAGCAGACACCTAAATCTAACTGCTGTCTAGGTTTCAGCCTCGTGTGTTATCGGAGCTGATCGTGACGGCGTTTTGAACAGAGGCGGTATGAAGTCGTTAGTTTCTACTTAGGCAGTTTCATGGGCATCCGCGACCCCTAAGTGGACTATAGACTATAACACTCAGCGGTCGTCACAGGGTTACACCTTCAGTCTTGGCTCTGGCTCTGTCTCTTGGCGTTCTTCACGCTCGTCTTCAGTTCTCAGCTCCAGTTGTGAGGCTGAGATCTACGCCACAGCCATGGCTGCACAGGAGTTACGCTGGCTCACCTACCTGCTGACCGACCTGGGAGAGCGGCCTCGTTCTCCTCCAGTGCTGTACGTCGACAACAAGGCTGTCATTGCCTTGTGTGAGGAGCACGGACTGGAGCACAGAACGAAGCACATCGCTCTGCGTTACTTCCTGGCTCGAGAGTTGCAGCAGCGTGGCCAGCTTCGTTTGCGTTACGTGGCCACTCGGGCCAACACTGCTGATATATTCACCAAGGCACTTCAGTCTGGTGATCATCAGCGTTTCTGCACTGTGCTGGGGCTTGTGCCCACTTTTCCTCACTTGCTGTAGGCTTTACTTGTACTAGGCTTTACTTGTACTGTGATCTATATATATATATATATATACCTGCATGCTTGCTTTGCTAGGTGGAGATCACTGTGATGTTTGTGTTACATATATGCCTTTGCATGTGAACTGGCCTTGTGGCCCTTTGCTTGTGGTCAGTGAGTGTGGTGACGTTGCGATCCACCCTGAGCTTGCTTTGCCTTTCTTGACTGGTCTTGTGACCCCTTGTTCTCCCCCACTTTGCCTATGGGGGTGTGTCAAATGTCATAGCTGCTACAGTTTGTTTAGGCTGTAGTGGGGTAGTTACTATGGGGTACAGTAAGTTTAGGGTTTCCTACTTGTACCCAACTCTTTCCTAGTTCAATCGCTCTTGTTGATTTTGACACGCCTCGCCGTACCCGCCAGCCTCGTGGCGTGCCCGAACACCAGCCTCTCTCGCCTCCAGGGTATCTTCTACACCTGCTTCGACCACGCGGTTGACCATGGCGACTAAGACGGCTGCCGGCCTAACAACAACTTAGGTAATGAACGCAGAAGTCGGCTTATCTGAAGGTCGCGTGTTCGATCCACGCTCACCGCACCATGCGGAGAGTCACTACACAACGGGAGTGGACTACGGTGGAGGGCACGGAGTTGTGCGAGTGATCGTAGCGTTGTACTAACGTTCTTACTGCTTGCTGTGTTCACGGAGAAGTTTTGCAAGAGTTTCCACCAAGGAAGTTGAAAGAACAACTTGCAATGAAAAGTTGATGGTACAATTGAGGCATGCAGAACAAAAGGAACTAGAATGGCATGCAACACCTAGCAAGGGGGACATCTGCCAGCGCAGCAGAAGAGCGGCTTGCCAACGCTGCAGCAGAGTAATCTGCCAGCGTTGCACCGCGCACGTTCTGCCAGCACTGCAGTCGCAGGTTGTCTATCTGCGCAGATGTGCGCACCTGCCAAGTAGGTGCAGGTTGGCGGTTTCACCGTCAGGCACATTGCGCAGTTGCCAGGTAGAAAACGTGTCGTCGGTTTTGCCAGGTGCGCACCGTTGACTACGTGATGCCGTTCCGCAGGTAGAACTTCGTCAAAATCTCCTGGGCGAAAGTTCGCACGCCTCCGGAGAGTTTCGCAGAACTCTGCAACTTCGATCGATGAGTTCGGCATCGATCGGCCGAACAACGTTCGCCGAGCAGAGCTCCTCGACCCGAACGCTTCGACCAGAGTTCCTCGACCAGGGTCGTCGACCAGCGCTCTTCGACGAGAGCTCATCGCGCAGAGATCGTTGACCAGAGCTCGTCACGCAGAGCTCGTTGACCAGATTCTGTCGAGCAGAGCCTTCTCGACCGAAACTTCCATCAAACTGCAGAAGCCCACTTCTTCTACCAAACCGTCGAAAACTTCCCGTCGACGGCGAGATCGGCTGCGCCCAAGCGAGGGCGGGGCCTTTCTCTTCGACACAGGTCCCTAGCGAGATACGGGCGGCGGAGTCAGCTGGCGGGGTGGTCCCGCGCCGAGCCCGGGCCACGCCAGCGCCACGCAGTGTGGTCCCAACCCCGGGCCCCCCCGAACCCAGCCCTGGCTCGCGAAACCCCTCGCTCTCCAATCGGAGGTCAAGGGCCGAACCCTCGGGGCGCCAAAACGGATCCCGCCAATCGGAGCCGTTCCCGTGTGATTTGAGCATCAAAGAACCCTCGCGGTACATTCTGCATGCGAATCCGCGCGTGCAAAGGGAATTTCGAGCTGGCCGTGACGGAATCGGCCAATGGGAGCCGGTTTCAGAGCGACCGGAGCGTGTGCGAAGCAAACCCCAAGCCAACCAAAACGGAACCGGCCAATCGCTCTCGTTCTCGAGCGTCGGAATCCTCGCAAGAGCTTCACGAGAAAAAACCCCCCACTCGCATACAGCGTGCGCCGAAACAATGTTCCCTCGCGCGATCGTTTTTCCTCGGTACACAAAAATAATAAAAATAAAAATTTGTACAGTGGCCAGTTCATGTCTTCTTGTATATAATATACTGTAATACACTCATATAATAGAGTGTAGTTCTGTTCGGGTCACCAGGGTCAGGTGTTTTGAATCGTTACATCGTATTATGGCAGGCGCGACGAGGCATAGTCCTCTCCGCGAGTGGTGGTAACCACCCCCGAATGGCTCTCGCGGACTGACAGCCACTTGGCAAACGTGGTTACACATGCGTGCATGCGGCGGAACCTCCCCCCTTGACACGTCCGAAGCGGTGCGGGCTCGCATGCACGCTCAGGTGGACCGCGAGTACCCCATTTTGATGGCTCCTCGTCCTCCTCTTATGCTCACGGTGAGGGTGGGTGGTGCTCATTTTCTTCCTCCATCTTCAGTTTTTCTTCTTTAACCGTCCCTCTCTCCCCATCCACCCAGCATAGTGCAACAGCTAGTGGAAGCTCCATTCCCTCCAGTCCGCGTTCGCGATCACTCTCGTTCCGTAGTCGTTGCTGTCGCGAGAACTTGTTGCCGCGGTTCCTCGTAGATCCCCCTCCTCTGTTCGCGCTCGAATAGTGCTACCTGTCATGGCTCGCGAATTAGAGGCGCTGAGATCTGGTAACAAGGAGGCCACATCCTGTCCGGCTGTCATCTCCGTTGCGGGAGCTAACGTGGAGCTTGCCCCCAAAGAGTGGAAACAGCTTGGCGAGGAGAAGCAATCGTTAACGGCGCGATTGTTCGACTTTGTCGTTGGGTGAGACATCGTCAAACCAAGTCGCGATTCTCGTGCGCACGCATACTAAGGTGCCCGCGGAGCATTGAGCTTGCTAACAATCACCCCGTACCCAACAGCGTGATTGTCCGGAGGTTTCTGGCTCAGGAGGCGGAGGCGCGCGTCCGGATCGTGACGAGCAACGTGGTCGCGGATATAGTCGCGGGTCGCGATGACGCGGTCGACACCTTTGCCGGTCTGATGGAGTGCAGTATGGTTGCTTTCTGCATCTGGTCCGAGTGAGTATTCACTGCACGTTTGAACATCGTGCTGCCCGCGCTTCAAGGATTAACGCGGTCAAGGATGCCCCGTGCAGGCACTTGGTAGACAAGAAGACATCGAACGCGAGCATGCTCCTTCTCCTTCGCCCGGACCACCTGTCGGTTGACGGTGACGAGACATGGAACACGCGGTTCGTTCGCGTTGCTATCCCCTCTGGTGGTGCGGAACACATCACCGCGTCGGAGGCGCTTGTAGAGTGAGTTTCGCGTTCATGTGTATGCTGCTTGTCATTTCCAGTTCCGCTGCACGAGTCAGGATAACTATACGTTCTCGTGACTGTCTCTACGATTGGCAGGTGGTTTCAGGGTCGCGTTGACGAGAATTTTGCGCGCGGCTCCATTCATTGCACCCAGTCCCGCCAGCTTAAAGGTCCCACTCGTCTGTTCGATCTGGTATGCCGTTGTGGTGTACGCGTTCGTGATGACCGCGAAAACGAGCAACGGTGCTAACAAATAACATGTGCTGTTTTCCAGGACGCAGCGTCATTGAAGGGCTCATGCGGCAACCTCGCTTGTCTGTTCGCGTTCGACAAGATCGTTACCCAGCTGGACGCGGTGGCTGCCAGTGGATTCAGACCGCAATACCCAAGGCCCAACGTGAAGACTCTGAATGCACTGCGGCATGAGGCGTACCGAACTGCCGAAGAGCTCGCGTTCAACTTGACCGTGGATATGCCGCGACCCAAGCACGGCGGTGAGGCTGACGGGGTTGAACCGGGGAAGGTGCAAAAGGTGGCAACGGGTGTGCAGGTTGCTGATCATGGTGTTCTCGCTCTCACAGTTGCCGCTGGTGTCTCGAACCGCGGAGGCACTCGGGGGGGGGGTCGGTGGTCCACGCTGATGACGAAGGGGCAGAGGACACCGCGACTAAGGGTGCACCCCTCGATGAGGCTGACCGCAATGTCGAGCGTGAGGGGTAGGAGTCGAGCGAGGAGGAGGCGGAGGCTCACGTGGTCGCGGCCGCGGCAGCAAGCAGGCCCACGACATCCGGCAAGAGCATCAGGCATCTTGCGCAGCACTTGGCCCCCGGTGCTGGAAGCGCGGGCCCGAGCGGTGAGGTCGGGGGCAAGAGTCCCGTGCGTGGGGCGCGTGATTTCAATTCCCTGTCCGCGTTGCCAGCGCATAAGCTTGCAGCCGAGATCATGCAACTCGACTGCAAGCTTGCAGCGCAGGAGGAAGAAATCGCACGGCTGAAGAAACGCCCGGAGTCGGGGGTTAGTGGTGTCGGGCCTTGGAGAAGGAGGCGAGGGCGATCGCGCAGGAAAGGGCTGCTCTGATCGACACGCGTAACCATGAGGCGTTGGTGCTGGGGCGAGTGGACGCGAGGTTGGGACAGCTGCAGGGGGTGGTGGCACACTCCATGGAAACCGCTCAGAAGAAGCTGACGGACGAGGTTGCGCGGAAGATTGATAACATGTCGACCGCGGTCTCCGCGACAGCAGAGCGGGCAATCACAACCAGCAGGGTCATGAACGCGCTTCACACGCTCATCTCGCTCGTTGGAGGAAGCCCGCCGCCGCGCACGGATATTGAAGAACCAGCTGCGACTAAGAATGCCGAGCCCGGGGATGCAGAGCATGGAAAGCGGGCGGCGAGTGCGAAGGCTGAGAATCAGCGAGGGCCAAAGAGGCAGAGAGGTCCTCTGGCAGCGGCCGCGGTGCGCAACCCGAGCGTGCAGGACTTGCTGAAGCAGAAGTGGGGGGCTGCATCGCGGGGAGCAGCACAGCCTACTCAACCGGGCTCGAGCTCGCGCTCCATCCCACCTGGAGAAGCTGCACTCAAACTATCGGGCCCTGCCGGGGCAACCGCGACAATGACGGCTACCGTGGGTAAGGGCAAGGGTAAGTCGGAGGATGGGGAGGGGCCCGCTACTGCGGGTTCGCTGGCTGCGAGGCGTGAGGTCCAGCCCGCGACATCTGCAGCGGCGGAAGGCAAGCAGACCGCGCTCGCACCCGCTCATGCTGCCGCAGGACATCAAGGGCGCAGCGCGATCGCATCTGCAGGTCCAAGTGTTGCTGCGGTCGAGGTCAAGACGGAGAAACGCGGCAGGGGTGGCAAGAAGTTGCCCCCTACACCCGTGTACACGATCGACGAGGACAATGCGGACGACGAGCTGGAGGGTCTCGTGAGCAGGTGGGTCGTGGAGGCGGGCGACGGAGGAGAGCAGGGTGGGGAGGCCGCGGTCGAGGTTCATAGCGGCCGGGAGAGCGCGGACGAGCAAGACGGAGATCCCGTGGTCGTGCCAGGTGGCACAACGGGAGGACATGGTGACACCGGCCCCAAGCGCAGGGGCTGCGGTATCCGCGCTCCACCCAGGGGCGGGCCCGGCTTGGTTTCCGAACCGCATCTGGGGGGGAAGAAGCGTTGGCTCGGACACGGCGACCGCCAAGACCTGCAGTACAAGACCGCGATCGTGATGCTGCCCTGCGACGGGAAGGTGGACCCCGGGCTGAACCTGAGCCAGAAGCAGCTCCGAGACTGGGCCGCGGACCTGTCCATTGCCGAGAGGTTACACACGGGCCTCTTAATCACCATGCACTACCGCAATCTCGTGGCAAGCAAGGACAGGTGAGCTGTGCCAAACCACCATCTACTAGTGCGTTCGTACGGATTTGTAGGTTATCTAGGTTATCATGTTCTGGCCGCTCCAACCCACTGCGTGGTAGGTGGCAACGCATGTTCGAATCATATCGCGGGCTGACCAAGCCCGGAATGCACACCACCAACGTGATTGCATGGGCCGCGGTGGTAGGCAAGGAGGCTGCAGCAGAAGAGGCGAATCTCGGCGATGTGGAGCGGTCGCATGCGCGATTGCAATGGTGTGGGAGGTTACTCGCGGTTCTAACGTCACGGCCGCAGCGGATAATGGACATTTGGCCGCGCGAGCTGCTGGTTGCTATGGGGAGTGAAGCCGTCTCTTCCCCGTAGTTTCCGCGTTCGTCATTAGTGCGGTGCGGAAGCGCAATCACCGCGAGCAGCAGGATGAGGAAGACGAGCCGCAGGTTGTCGCGGAACCGAAGGTGGTCGCGGGTGCGATCGTGTCTGGAGTAGTGAACAAAGTCGTCGCCAAGTCTCGCGATCTCAGGCGCATTGAGTTGGCCGCCCGCGAAACGGTGGACGTTATCATCACGTGGTGCGACTGCTTGGTGGCAGGGAAGGTCATAGAGTCCTTGGGTCTGTACCTTGCCCTGCCCAAGGATCGTCTGTCCGCGAAGAAGCGGACTTGAGTGCGTGTAGTATCGCGTAGCATGAGCGTTGCTTGTCCACCCTGCTTGAGTTCTACTCGCGGTGGATTATGCAGGGCTTGCAGACCTGTGTGCATGTAGGATATCGTGTGTGGATGTGTTAAGAGTTAGAATAGATTGATGATTTTTGGAACAATACATGAAAAATGTCTAACGCGGACTGGGCACCCACTAAACAAGCGCGACCGTTTGAATGTTAAATATCGCGTGGAATTACTTCCCGTTTCCATACATTGCGGGTGCTGGTTCTTTGCCCCCAGTGGGTTGTGTTCAACGCGAGCAGCAGCCCCAAACACACGATACCAGTAGGTGTCATACTAGTGTAACGCGTTCCGTGGAATTACTTCCCGTTTCCATACATTGCGGGTGCTGGTTCTTTGGCCCCAACGGGTTGTGTTCAACGCGAGCAGCAGCCCCAAACACACGATACCAGTATGTGTCATACTAGTGTAACGCGATATGAAAGTCAGAGATTATCAAGTTTAGGGTTATGCCAATCAAGTATTGCGATCTATATCTACCACACGATTTAATCTAGTTGGGGCATCAGTGCACATTACTGTGGCCACGCAACGGTGAACTCAGAAGCGGGAAGAGAGGCATCGATGAGACGGTCGCGAACAAGCATCCATTTCACACGCAACTGCACCTCCACTGGAGAACCCTTCTTGAGCTGGCTCAGTTCCAAGTCAACACTCTTCTTCTTTACCGCGATCCCTTCTGATACACCCGACATGCCCACAGCTGCTGACACGAGGTCGAGCTTGTCAAGCACTACCGCGATGTTGTCTCCCTGCTCCACCCTAAGAGCGATGAAGTCCATGACTCGCTTGGAACGGTTTATCGCGTTCGGTCCACCTCCCTCCTTGCCTATCATCTCGGCCATTCGCGTAACTGCACCGCGAGGCTGGGCCAGAAGCGACTCTGGACTCTTGAGGATCAGCGGGTGCGTGGTCTTGTACAGCTTCCATCCGTCTGTCGGTTTGGTCGCGTTGACCCATGGAAGGACGATCGCGTCCAGAATTGTCTGTTCCCTGGTGGGCGGTGCGGGTTTCTTCCGCGTCCCCTGGTCGGTGGGAGTTATGGCATTGGTAGCCGCGGCCGCGGCTCCAGAAGTGTTTGCCGGGTTCGGAACCGCGGTCGGCCCTGAGCTGCTCACGGTGAGCCGCGACAGCTGGGCCTCCAAATCATTCACGCGCTCGTCTTTCGCGGCCAGCTTTCGGTCGCGATCCTCCAATTGACCCTCTAGCTCTGTCACCCGTTTCTGAGTCGCGACCAACTCTAGGCCCAGCCTGGTGTTGTCTGCTTGTGAACGAGTCAGGTACTCCGTTAGAGTGGTCACCTGGTGCTGCGCGTCCATTCTGGTACTGACCTCCTGCATGGACAGAACGCGACCGCGAACATGTGATGGTTGGGCATTGACAATACAGCCGAATAAATAACGCGACCATGCAGTACTCACCGCGCCCTGGGTCAATGTAGGTGTGTTACGCTGTACTATGGCCAGTTGATTAGGCAAGGAGACATCAACAGCCCACGACGCAAATTCCTCCGTCTGGCAGAGCGGGTTGTTGACCACGTACGGGTGTCGCGGCTGGTGAATGTAATACATGGCCAGGTCTTGCGCGACTGCCATCCTAGCCTCGCCGTCCAGCTCCCGCAGTATGTTTATTCCCGCGGTGTCCTGCTTCTCCGCCTTGTCGTCGCTCACCATCTTCAGTTTGTAATCCATGCACTGTGACACGCAACAACGCGATCATGAACGCGGTGGAAGATGATTAGTTAAAATGCTCGCGGTCGTTTTACACTACTGTGCGCGGCGCATACGTGCCTGTTTCTGTCCTTTGTACGGGGCGGCCCATGGGAAAATGTGCTTCCTCAGTAGCTTATCCAGCTCCTTGCTCACCAGAACTGTCACGCGACCCAGGAAGTAGTCACCATCAATCCCTGTGAAGCCAGCCTTCAGGAGCACGGCCTCCCTCGGAATAGTCGTGAGATAGTGTTTAGTCATCACGTCGATGAAACGCCACCCCCCCAGCCTCGCCAGCTGATCCGATGGCATTCCGTCCGCGGATGCGTGCTGCGACCCACCAGCCCTGGTCGCGTGAACCACACGCGAGCATGTGATGCCCGCGTCCGTCAGAATCTTCGCCGCCCAGTCGTGATGGGCCGTGGGAGGAATTTTCTTCTCGTTACCCGCGCGAATTGGGAAGAAGAGGTACTGGTCGTACCAAGTCGAGGGTTCAGTGAAGTCCAGAGGAGGTGCTATGTCCTCGTAGAGCAAAGGAACCAAGTCGTACACCCAGTGCAGCCACAGCAGCGTAGCTTCGACCGCGCACAGCGTCCAGTCTATGTGCCTCACTGCAGAGATGTAGTTGAGGGAGAAGTCCCTGTTCATCTTGCCCGTCCTGCACGCGCAGACAAACATGAACGCGTTCCTCACTGGATCAGTCTCAGATTTTGCGCCGAGCTTCCACATCGTCATGTCTGGAAGCTGCAGGTTTCTGATCGTGCACCCGCGGGCTAGAGTGTGATGACCGAGCACGGTCATCGTACGGATGCAGAGGTCGCGATGTAGTGCCTGCGTATAGGCTTTCTTGGCTAGTGTGAAGCTGCTCAAGATGGCGGCCATGCTGGACTTCTGCATCATGTGCTTAAACTGGTCAGGGGTGTACGTGTCCGCGGCCGTGCCCCGATGGCGATCCATGTGTTCCCTGTGCAACCAGTTGGACAAGAGGGCCAATGTTAGTGGACGCGGTATCATGTGACATTCAACGCGATACCTGAGTACAGATGCTCACGCGATAAACCGCTGGTATTGATCTCGTACTTGAACGCGGACCCAGATGCGACACTCCGCAAAGTCGCGCAGCAGGTTCAAGACGAGTTTCCGAAAAATGGCCCCGTCCAGCTTGATGAGCAGGTTCAGAGCCTTGAGACGCCCCATCAGCAATGCAGGGGTGCACTGGCGTCTCTTCTTCAAGGTCTTGTCGGGCCGCTTCAGTGTTTCCATCCTGTCCGCCTGTGCGACCGTCTCGTTCGCGAGGTAGGTCACGTATTTGCGTAAGCGCCACGGATTCGTCTCTGGGCCGTGGAACCACTGCTCGTCTCCTGTCGCCATCTTCCAACTACCGCCCATGTTCTGTTCGAGCGCGGCTCCGATCTTGTCGGGGTTCGCGTTTCTCAACGTGGCCTCCTCCCCGAACCTTCCCTCGTCCAGTTTCGGCAACTCGTGCGCCATGAACCGTTTGTACTCGTTGGCCCAACCGCGATACTTTTTCAGCGTGGCCTCAGAGAGACCGTAGAGGATTCCCATGCACATCTCTCTTTTCGCGGCGGGCGTGTCGTCCACACCAAGCCTGTTCCAATCCGCGATAGGGACCTCGCTGTCCCTACGTGTTCCCCGCACCCGTTCATTGTCTTCCGCCTCATCCTCATTGACCGCGGACAACGAGTTAGATGGGTAGTTCTCGTCATCATCGTTCCAACTATCATCCGCATCGTCAGCGTCATCCTCGTCATCCTCATCGCTTGTCCCCTCGCTCCCTTCCCCGGGTCCGTTGCGTGCTGTGACCGTCACGACATTCACTCGACGCCTCCTTATACGCGGTCTATTTACGGGCGCGTTCCTGTTCGCGTTAACGCCGTTCCCCCTCACACCGGTCCCCCGTCCCGCGCTTGCTCTCCCACCCCTTCCTCTCGCACCTCTCCCTCTACCCGCGTTTCCTCTCGCACCGGTCCCTGTAGCCATGTTACATCTTGCACCAGTCCCTCTTCTCGCGTTCCCTCTCGCACCAGTCCCTCTTCCCGCGTTCCCTCTCGCACCAGTCCCTCTTCCCACGTTCCCTCTCACCCAAGTCCATCTTCCCGCGTTCCCTCTCGCACCAGTCCCTCGTTCCGCGTTCCCTCTTGCATCCGCCCCGTGTCCCGCGTTCCCCGAAGTATCCTGTGGTTGCCCACCTCTATCGGTCGCGGTCTCTGCAGTCGGTTGCGCGGGCGTGCGGATGTGGACGTCCGGGTTTCCTGGCAAAAGTGAGTTAACGTTCCATATTGGCGGCGAAGGTGCACGCGCGCTTGCATTCATCCCCGCGATCGAAGATGGGCCATCTGTTCGCACCTATGTGTGCAAACCGACCACTAATGGTTCGCTAGTGGCTGCCGGGGCTTGCACCGTTGGTTGGATTTCCGGATGAATCGCGTTGGGGAATGGGGTTGACGGCGCGATTGGAGGCGTCGCGACAGTTGCGGGTGCATGGACCATGGGGTCTGGTTGCACGCCGATGTACCCGTACCTAAATCCCATATTCGAGTATTGCGGCCCTACGAAGCCACGCACTGGCATCCCGAACAGCTGGCTTGTGGGCCTGGACGCGGACGCGGTCTGTTGTCCGTCTATCAGTGGCCCGGGATGAGGCGTGGATACTCCGTGCGCGTTCGAATCATCGTGTACGGTATGAACCGCGTAAGTTGCTGACGCAAACGGTATCTGTGACCGCGGAGCTAGGTGGATACCGTTGACCAGTTGCTGTGGATGGAACGCGGGCATCCGCGACCCAAAGACCACAGGCTGCGCGTATGGCGTGCTCCATGTGGGGTTGAGCGCGTGCAGGTTTTGCACGGGAGCGCTGGCCGGTTCGGCAATAAGGATTTGGGGTGCTGGTGTGTTGCGTGCTGCATTGAGGGAGTCGTGAAGTATTGGCGCCGCGACGCGATTCACGGTATGCATGCACCGTGAGAGTTTGCCCCTACTCCTATTTACCGCGTGCCTCAACATGATGCGCGGTCTGGTCTCGACGTGTACCACTCACAAACAAAGGATCTGTTGCACGACCTAATGGTGGAGTCCAACATGTTGGTGGTTCACTGTTGAAGGATGTGCTCAAGAACTTTGTCGTCGACAAGTTCAACGGTAGCAACTACGACGATTGTGCGTGGAAGATGCAACTCTACTTTCGGCAAGTCGGATTATTGAAGCTGATGATGGGCACGGAGAAGAGGAGGCCAAGCGACCCTTCCCTACAAGAGGAGTGGGACGTGCGGAGACTCACCCTACAACGGGAGTGGACTACGGAGGAGGGCACGTGGTAGTGCGGGTGATCGTAGCGCTCTAGCAGAGTTCTTACTACTTGTTGTTTTCACAGAAAATATTGGCAAGAGATTTCACTAAGAAATTGAAAGAAACATTGAGAATTGAAAATTAGAGTACAGTAATGAGGCATGCAAGTCGATATGACTAGAATGGGATTGGAACCCCTAGCAAACATTCTGCAAGGCGGCCTGCCAGCGTAGCAGAAGGGCGATATGCCAGCGCTGCAGCAGGGCAGTCTGCCAGCATTGCATTCGAGGGTGAATTTTTGCGCAGGTGTGCACTTGCCGAGTAGGTGCAGGTAGGTGCTAGGTACGTTCCGACGGTTTTGCCAGATGTGCACCGTCAACCACCTGATGCCGTTACGCAGGTCAAATATTGCTTAGAACCGCCTGAGCGAATTTTGCATGCCTTCGCAGAGTTTCCTAGTCACGGGTATCCAGCCGACCAGTTCGCCGAGGCGAGGCTCGCCGAACAGCGCCCTTTGATCAGAGAACGATGCTCCTTGGAAAGCACCCCGTCCGTCGGAGATCGCGCGACTCACTAACAGATCGGAGGACGAGCTCGTCGAACAGCACCCCGTCGAACATGACTTGTCGTTGGGCTGGTGAATTAGAGGAAACCGTCCTCTAAAACCACCCGGTTTCAGAGGACGGGCTGATCCAATGCGACGATCACTTCGTCAAATTCACCACGTCGTCGCAGAGAATGCCAGTGCCCAAGCGAGGGCGGGGCCTTTCACTTCGACACTCCCCTGCCCAGCTCAAACTTGGGCCCCCACACACAAGGTTCACCCAGAACCTAAGTAATAAAATACAAGGGGATATTTCTCTGGCGTGCACACCCCCGTACGCCGATCACCACACCAGCCATGTTAGATGACGTGGCGCCTACTGCTGCACGTCGTCTTCATCGCCGACGTCGGCAAGGCGAACTTAGCCAACCGCGGCAGAGCGCTGATTGAAGGCCGGAAAATGCAGTGCCCTAGTAGCGAATTCCGCCGACTGCTCAGATGTCAGGATGTATTCCACGCAATCTTCTTGCGCTTCACCATGTGCTGCAGCCAGGCGTAGCGTCGCTCCATGTGCTTGAATTTTCCCTTCAGCCCCAAGCCCTCAGAGACTGCAAGGGCGGACTGATTGTCCACGTTCAGAGCAGTTGGCGTCCCAGCATCGAGGAGCTGGAACTCGGCAAGGAGGAATTGAAGTCAACGAGCCTCCTTGCCAGCTTCAGTGGCTGCGATGTACTCTGACTGCGTCTAAGACAGAGTTACGCACTTGATGCGTTGGCTCATCCGGGAGACAGCTGCGCCGCCAAAGGTGAAAACGTAGCCATTCCTGCTACTGCGCGTCTGCTTGTCACCAGCGTCGTCCGCGCCCGCGTAGCCGACCAGTTTTAGAGTTTCCGGCCCGCCGCCAAACTCCAGAGCAGCATCGCGCGTGTCGGCGAGATAGGTGAGGCAGCAAACGACCTTGCGCCATTGCTGGACACCCCTCACCATCAAACCAGACCCCAGCTTGCTGCACGCAAAAGCAATGTCGGGCCGAGTTGTCATGGTGGCAAACCAACCTTCTGACGGTAATCCTCTTCTTCGCGCGACTGGAATTCCTAATTGTTAAAAGTCAGCTTCAAATAAGCGTCGACGGAAACAGGCGTCTTCGGACGCCGACCATTCTGCTCCTCGTCGATGAAGCGCCTATGAAGCTTGTCGACGTATGACAGATGGTGCAGCCACAGCTTCCGATCCGAACGGTCGCGCACGATTTCGAGCCCCAAATACTTCTCGACCGGGCTAATCTCGTGCAGCTCAAAGGCGACCTCCGGCAGCTCCTTCAGCTCCTTCAGCATTGCGGTGCTGCTGCTGGCGGCGAGCAGATCGTCGACGTAAACGAGCACCCAGCAAGCCACTACGTCGTCCCCAACTCTGAAATAGAGAGCCTCGTCGACCTGGCTCTTGATCCAACCGGCGCTCGTCGGCACAGCGTCCAGCTGCATGAGGTGCAGGTCGAGGACGGCGACGATGCTAAGGAAAATCCGCAGAGTGACGTAGCTCTCGACCGATGCATACGTCTCGTCGTAATCGGCTCCGTAAACCTGCGTGAAGCCCTTCACCACTAGGCGCGCTTTTTCGCGGGCGACCGTGTCGTCGACATGGTACTTCGTCATTAGAACCCAGCGGTTCTTCATGACATTGACGCCACGTGGGTGCTCCACAAGCTCCCATGTGCCCTTGGAGATGAGACTTCGGATCTCCTCATCTATGGCGGCCTTCACCGCCTTCCCCTTCCAGCTCGCCAACGCCTCCTTCACCGTCATGCTCCAGGTCAGTGTGCGTATCGGGGTCGAGCTCGGGCACGTCGATGTCGAACCGTGCATCGTCAAGCAAAGTGATGTATGAGGTCGGCGACTGGCAAGCATGGTAGCTCAGCTTCTTGCGAGGCTTGCCAAAGTTGGAGCGGGTGGAACGTCGAACTGCGAGCTTGTCGGTAGAGACTTCCACCACATTGCAATCGCTGGTCTGCTTCCCGGTCGACAGCTCCTCTTCATCGCTACCAATAATTTCAACAACGTTGCTCGATGTGCCACGGTCAAAATTCTCCCCTTTCTTCCGCTCCTTTGAAGCGAGCTCCTCGTTCGACGGCTCCTCTGCTGACGGCTCCTCTGAAGCGAGCTCCTCGTTCGACGGCTCCTCTGTTGACAGCTCCGCTGAAGCGAGTTCCTCGTTTGACGGCTCCCCTGTCGACGGCTCCTTTGAAACGCGCTCTCCATTCGACGACTCCCCTGTTGACGGCTCCTCTGAAATGCGCTTCCTGTTCGACGGCTCCCCTGTCAGCGGAGACTTCACTCCGACGCTAACTTGCTCACTGACCTGATTTCGTCGACCGCCAGCGATGCCGATAGGCGGAGCCGAAGGCGACGCACCAATGCTCCCCTCGTCGCTGGCGACCGACGTCGATACCGACTTAGGCAGGCCGGGGGCGAACGATGGGAGGGAGGTGGGAAGAGGAGGAGGAGGTTTCGACGAGGGCGGAATGGTGGGAGAGGGATCGGCAGACGGACCATCGTCCTCGGCTTCGAGCAGCTGAATCGCCGCCTGCGAGGGACCCGTCAGCAGAGAAACCTTTGTCCGCTTCGACGCTGGCCTATTCTCCACCTTTCACTCCTCCAGAGACATCGTCTCGTAGAAAGATGCTTCCACGGTTGTGACAGCGCGGTTGTCGGCATGGTCGAGCACCTCCTAGCCCTTGCTATCTACCGAAAAAACGAGGTGAATTCCCCAGCGTCCCTTCGGCGCCAAATTTCCGCCGCACTGCTGCTCCGGGACCATGAAGTGCACCATGCAGCCCCACACACGCGCCAGCGTGAGATCCGACTTCTTTTTTAACAGCAGCTCATATGGCGTCGTCCTCGAAGGAAAAAGGCCCGTTCGAGACAGTTGCGCACCCAAACGGCGTGGCGAAAGGTGAGGTGCCACCAGTGATGCTTCACCCCCATGTGAAGCAGCATCGTCCGCACAGCTTCGACGACCGCGCGCATCTCCCGCTCCGCCATGCCATTCCGCTGTGGAGTGTAGGGGCACGTTGGTTGTGGAGGATACCCTTGTCCTCGACAAGTTCGGTGAAGTTCTTGCCAAGGAATTCACCCTCGCGTTCTGAGCGCAGCCTTTCCACCGTCGTCGAAGTTTGCCGCTCCACTTCTTTCAGCCATTTGTCGAAGACGCCAAGCACGTCCCTCTTTTTTGCGATCGGATGGACCCACACAAAGCGAGTCTTGCGGTCCTTGAGGAGGAGGAAGTAGAGGCTCTCATCAGAAGCAGCCGCACGGAAGGGGCCGAAGAGGTCAATGTGGACGACGTCAAGCGCGTTCTCAGCGTCCAATCCCTTCTCAGGGAAAGTATGCCCGCCAGCTTGCCGCCGACGCAGGAGAGATACGGCAGCTTGGCTCCAGTCGACTTCTTGATGTCTAGACCGATGGCAACTTCATGTTTCGCCAAACTCGTATTCGTATCAACGCCGGCGTGCGCGAGCCCGGCGTGCCACTTGTCCGGCGTCGTCTTCGTCGCTGATGTGCTCGTCCGCAGAGCAACTGCCTCTGTCGAAGATGTCGTCGATTTCGAGGAGTAGGGGCGGAGGTCGGTGCAGAGGACTCAGCCGGTGTAGCGTGCTCGACCGAGCACATCTCCTACAGCGGAAACGAGCAGCATCTCGTCACCCTCGTCCTGCAGCTTCACGACATTGTCCTTTAGCTGACCAGCTGACAGCAGGTTCGCGTGCACGCACGGAACGTACAACACGTCGGATGAGAATCGGCTTCCTAGTCTCCCCGTTCAGAGCAACTGTGCCACTGCCTTCGACATTCTAAAGCGCCCCGTTGAATCCGCTCACGTGATGGATTTCGTCTTCTTGCTACATGTCGACGAAGGCCTCTCGCGTTCCCATCAGATGATGGGAGCAGCCACTGTCGAGGAGAACCACAGTCGAATTCGCCTGCACAGCTGCTGCAATTGCCTGGAACTCTTCTCTAGCCTCCGACGCCAGCGAAATAGTTGGCTCAACCGAGCCAACCATCAAACATGAGGCTTCCTTTCTGCTCGAGGTACCGACCTCTAATGTCGGCGGCGTTTTCGACGACGCAAGCTTCTCCTCAGGAGTCTGACGATCAGAGGACGTGAAGTCTGATGTCGTCAGCTGCAAGCTGTTCCGTGGCTTGTTGTCTCGACGTCGTCAATCGTCGTCAGACTTCAGGTCCTCTGATCGACGGGCGTTTTCAGACATTCCGCGGCTTCCTCTCTAATCGTCGTCGGACTCGTCGCGGTCGAGACAGTCGTACGAGAGATGGTCGAGTACTCCGCAAATGTAGCAGCGGCGTCCTCCTCGACGCGAACCACTGCTACCACAATCATCGCCCTTCGCCGACTTCCCGCGGTCGGCGCCCTCCGACGACTCCGTGTTCGACGACTTTCCGCCACCGCCTCCGCCTCCGCCCGACTTTCCGTGCTGCCCCGTGTGACGTCCCTGCTTCGTCGAAGCGACGTAGTTGGCCTATCGAAAGAGCTCTGTAGATCACTCAACAGAACATGGTGCTCACGGAAACACGAGCTCGGCCGCGATCATAACTGCGACAACAGAATCCAGTTTCCCGTCTAAGTCTGGAGAACGCTGTGGGTCACGAGAGGGAAGAGCTTGATGTGCAACTAGCGAGCGGGAAACGAAATTGTGGGCAGGGTGGGAGTAAGGACCGGACACAGCATAGACGTGCTTGACACGTTACCGCGATCGCGTCTCGACCAAACAGCGACAGCTGGGCGATTCGTTCAAATGGCCGCACGTGTCAGCCAGCATGGAGCCTACCAGATTGCGCCAGCTGTTTCCGAACCAATTCTCCCAGAGCGCTCCCCTGTCCTATCCTTGTGCGATTGTTGTTCGCGAACTGTTGCGAGAACTCTCATCCAATCCTAGCACTCCTTTTTCTCGCAAAGGCGCAGTTGCATGCGCAGAATGTCCCCCTTGTCAATGTTATCGACCAATCGCGGTCGTTTTCTACCGAGTCGCGCATGCATCGGCGCGTAAGAACGACGTGGGTTCTTTCGGTTTTTGGGGGGTCGCGGAGCTTTCGGTGGCAGCCTGGTGGTTTTCACTCAGCCACGCACGGCCGCGGTAGGTCCAAAACTGGTGGGATCCTGGTGGGCCGACTTCACCCCACGCCTCCCACGATAGCTCCGCGCCCCGTACATCCCCAGGCGTGGGCGGGGTTTTTCCCGAGCCGCGCCGTATGAACATCACATTAAACGCGAGCCGCCACGAGCAGTTTTGCGAATCAATGTCTATTTCTCTTTGCCGTGCGAGGGTGACATGCAAGGTACCTTCCCGCACGGCGCGCCGCGGCAGGCACTGGGGATAGACGACGTGAGGCGAGGGCCGGAGGCGTTAGGTTATTCGCAAAAAGAGGTCACTGATAGGTCCTTTTGGACATTCAGGTTGATTCTCATGCGAGCGATGAGAACATGCGCCCCTTGAGACTCGTTGGTGCGTCATGCACTTGCACGGCTGTGGGGAGAATCCATTGCGGTGGTGTGCGCTGATCGCCAGTAGGATGCGAAATGGTTTGGTTGGAATCGGACGTGCGATGGCGACGCCATGTCGACGACGGGCTGGCGAATTGGGAACGGAGAGAGGCGAACGATGCGATCAATTGTAACAGATAGGATGGGCATGGTGCGAATGCACAGATGGGCGTGAGCATGGGCGTGAGCTGCGTTGGGCGTGACCTGCCTCCCTCACGTGCTCTCTCGTTCATCCTCGTTCCTCCTTCGCTGCTTCTCTCTCTTCGCTCTTTCCTCTTGAGTCAAGCCAGCAAGTAATTCTGATTTTGATTATCCAAAATTTCCATATACTCTGCCAGTTGCCTCTTTGCACGAGTCGAGATCTCTGTCTGTGTGGCGTTGCTCCTTCTCAGGACCATTCTCTCTCTTTCGCCCGTGGCTGCGGAGCTTGTGCTTCCACACACCAGGTATGCTCGCGGCCATGCTGTTCTCTCTGAGGTGCCAAACTCGCGATAGCTTCTTGCTCCCATCTGAATCACCTGCCACCTCCACCCACAGCCATTGTTGCACCTCTTCCATCCCTCTGCGTTCCCTGCCTCACTCATCCCCTCTCTCCTTCTCCTCCCTTTCCAACCCTGCATAGTTTGCTGCTCTTCACTTTACATGCCTTGTTTTCATCTCATCCCTTTTTTGGTTAGGGCATGCTCCTCCATGTCATATCAGTTGTTTCCATGTCCAAGCCAACTCGTTTCCTCCTCTCGTCCTTGACCAGTCAATCACTTTGTTCACTTTGTTCGAACTCGCAAGCTTCTCCTTGCCTAGCCACCATTGGCTCTGCCGTAATTTCTCAAATTCAGTGTCTCCTCTCCTCCCTCGCCATGCCTCCTGTGTCTCATCGTGTTTTCCCCCACCTCCTCAGCTGCCCTTCCCTGCTGCCGCCAAATTCTCCTTCACGCTTCATCCGCTCCGCCTCTCAATCGTATATCAGCGGTCATCACGTGAGGTGGGGGGGCATCCATAGCTTCCTTGACCTTCAAATCTCTAGGTCTTTCCTTTTCGACCTTCCGTAGGTGTTGCTTCAATACCGTGCATACATATCCTGAGTCACTGTTCCTCGTGCGCGCTTCCCTGCCGCTGCATCCAGTCCGCGCGTGAGCATATCTTTGTTCACCTCCCACCACACTCACAGTGCATCTCCTTCATCCTCTTCACCACCCTGCTCTGTTCTCTCGCACTCACAATGCTTGCCCCTGTCCACCCTTTGGCCGTTCATGCTCACTTCACCCAGCATATCCTTCCATCTAGTCATTCCATCCTCGGCTTGTCACCTCACATCTGCTGTCTAGCTACTCCTTCCCCTCCATCGCGTCCAACTTATTTGACCCTCAACCTTCGCCCTTGCATTCACATGTCACTGGCACTCCAATTGTTGACACTCTCATCAACGTGCCCCACTCCTGCTTCCGGACTCACGTGATCTTACATTACATTACTCGTCAGCATTCACTTCACCACCATGCCCGTATGCTTCGTTCGCCTTTATCCCTAGCTTCTCCTCCCGTGCACTCAGTGGCCGAATATTTTCTCTCCCCTGCTGCTGCCGCTCTTCCTTTCCCTCCTCTGCTCCCCCTCCATCTCCTGCTCCTGCTGCAATCGCTGCTGCTAAATGAACTGCCCTTCTCCTGCCACGATGCCCCTCAACCCACTTGCCCTGTAAGCTTCCTCCTCCATTCTTCTGATGTTGCTAGCCTCTCCTATCTCTACGGTCTACCCGTCTGTCCTCACTGTGCAGGCGAATTGGGCTCGCCCCATCAGCCATGGCTCGGATGACTGCAGTGGCCATGCTGCTGCCAGGGTAGGGCTGCTGGTCGCCCTCCTTCTCGCCGCTGCCATCATGTCTTCACCATCGGGCCACTTGGCAGGGATGTCTGGCGTGCCACCATCGCAGAGCATGTGAGTGACTGCTATGGCAGTGGGTAGTGATGTCTGATCTGATGTATTTTTATCAGTAGATCAGTCCAGAATCTGATCTGATGTATGCTGGTCACTCCTTGACATGTTTGCCAGTCCATGCTCACCCCAACATAGCAAATAGTGGTGTCTGATGTCCATGTGCTTTCAAAGTTGGCTGCTCTTTGTCATATCAGAACAAAGTTTGCATATACTCAAACTTGCACTGCCTCGAGCGTCCCATCCCAGCTGCCCCCCTGACACTCATGCATCCATCCTGGGTTGAACTCATCCGTGTTCTGCATGTGCCTTCTCTTGATTCTTGCAGCTTCCACATGACACGGACGACAGCCAGCGAGTCATCCACCCTCTCATGCTCCTTCCTCCGCCCCTCGATCATGAGAGCAAGGATTATGCCTCTGTCGTTTATGACTTCTCTGCATACAGATTTCTTACCTGCTCTGATGCTATCAAAATATTGGTGCATTAAGTGTGTTGTGCATGTGTGTGCGGGTGTTTATGCATGTGGATGCCCCTTCTATTGCATGCATGCATGTGTTGTGTGTGTGCCTCTCATGCCAATGCCACTACGACGTGTTCGAATGGCACGAGCCTACCTCATTCTCAAGCCCACGCTCTCAACATGCTTCTTCACTACCTCCACACGCGTGTTCAGTTGGGATGACTGTTGCTCCTGCGGTTACCACCTTGCTTGCTTTGAGACCACCCAACAATGCTGCCACATTTGGGATTCTGTCACATATTCCCCCTCCCCTCCCCTCATGTTCGGTTACGCCCTTCTCCTTCCACATCTGCAGTCTCCGGGTGCATTGTCTCTACTCGTGCCCTATTCTGCAATCGCAACGCTCGTAGCACTGCTGTTGCTATGGGGGATGGGCGTGACTCACACGCAAGTCAGAGCATGGGTGCATCAGCAGGGCTTGGCTGTGACTGCTGGGCTAATGAAGCTGAAGAGTGCAAGCAACTGCCTCGTGGTATGTTCGTGCCCTCTACTCTCTACTACTGCAGCCGTTTCCCTCTGCCAATCGATTCTCCCAACTCTTCTTGCACTCTCTGTACTGCACTACTGCTTTCCCACACCGCTTTTTTGCACTCCCATTCTTCATGCTGCTCTCTCGTCTCTCATCCTCCTTTCTCGTCCCCTTGTCCATCACTCATCCTGCATTCCCTTCCTCGCCCGCATCATGCTGCAGCCACGTGGAATCGTCTCTGTGCTGCACAGCCCCATGTGAGCATGCCGCACGTCCTTCTTCCTATTCGTTTCAAGCTTATCCTTCATCGGTCCATTCCATTGGTCGTATTCGTATCACATGGTTCTATGCTTGTCCAGTTATGAAAATCATGTCCGTGTACTCCTTTGGCTTTTATAATGTGCATGTAGCATCTACTCTTGCGTCACAATGCTGTGATGCTGTATGCATCTCTTATTCAAGCAATGTTGCATCTTTTCTATCCTTTGACATTACGCAGAGCAGATGCTTTCGCATTTGCATGCTCGACGCGTTTCCACTCTTGCCTTCCGTGCGTGACTTCCTAATCTACTCTCCCATCCTCTCCTTACCATGTCTCTACTGTATGCCCTCCGTGTGCCATACTCTGCTATACGTGCCCTTGTGCGCTTGTGTGCTGCCACGCCCATTTGTTCTCATGTGCTTCCCGTGTTCTGCCATGTGTAGGGAGTGTGCTAGAATGGATGAGGTTGTTGGGCCTGCCACGGCGAGTATGACCGGAACACGCGAGTTGAGTGATGTGATGGAGATGAGAATAAGGGCGCTTGGCGTGCAGCTGGAAGAGGCAAGAAGGGAGTTGGGGAAGGCTGAGAGGAGACGAGTGGCGGAGATGGGTGAGATGAGAGGGCAGATGGAGGAGAGGGAGAGAGAGCTCATTGGAAGATTGGCTTTAATGAACGAGAAGTTGCTTACAGTGAAGGGGGAATTAGCAGCAGTGAAAGGGGGGCTGGTTACAGTGAGGGGAGAGTTGGGTGAGCATAGGCAGTCAACTGCATTGCAGTTAGAGGAGGCTGAGAGGAGACGAGTAGCGGAGATGAGGGAGATGAGAGGGCAGGTGGAGGAGGGGGAGAGACAGCTGGCAGCAGGGCTTGCTGCAGTGAAGGGCGAGCTGGCTGCTCACGAGGATTCTACGAAAGAGAAGCTGGAGGTGGCTAAGAGGAGGAGGGAATCGGAATTAAAAGAGCTGAGGGAGGAGGCCAGAAACGGAGAGGAAGTAATGAGAACGGAGTTGGCAAAGGAGAGGGAGGAGAGGAGGAAGGAGGCGCAAGAGACGTTGGCAGCCTGCAGGAATCTGGTGAATGCTTAGCAGGGGATCAACCAGAGTGAAGGCCCTTGGAATGCTTCACGGTGGTCACTCCTTGTCATTCACCCCCCCTTCGTCCATCACCTCCAGCAAGTCAAGGTAGAATTTTCACGAGGAACCGATATGAGTTTGAAGAATATGCGAGGGCTCACAGGCGCCATGCTCAGGGATGTGTCCAGCATGACCCATCTAAAGAGCATTCACCTGGCCTCTAGCTCAGGCTTCAGTGCAGAGGGCGTCAAACAACTCTACAGGCTTCCACGGCTAGAGACGCTAAACCTCAGCAACACAGACATCTCAGAGAGTGCGTTGGAAGGCATCTGGTCCTTGAGCAGTCTCAAGGAGCTTCATCTCCATGGTACCAACGTGACCGATGCTGGTCCAGATGCCGTCCAACGCACAGACATCTCAGAGCAGTCTCAAGGAGCTGCATCTCCATGGTACCAACGTGACCGATGCTGGTCTTCCGCACTTAGCAGACCTTCACTCTCTTGAATTTCTGGCTCTTGCTGGATGCAAGGGTGTGACACAGGCTGGCGTGGTGCATTTGGGAAGGCTGACAGGGCTTCAGAGGCTTGAAATGGATGACACTGCAATCAAGGGTGATGCGCTGGGATATCTGGCTCCCCTTCCCAAGCTGAAAACTCTCCGGCTGCCATCTATGGAGTTCACATGGCGGCGTCAGGAAGATAGTCGAGCAAAGTTGACTCTAGGAGCGGGATGGAGGCAGGGGGCGTGAAGAATGAGGGGCAGCATGCATGAGTAGGGCGAGGCATGGAATGGTGGTTGTGCATGTCCCGACTTGCATGTACACTTCGTGCCTTGCGGCTGGACAGAAGCTTCAGGGCTGGTTGGGCAAGAGACCAGATGCATGAGGGGAGGGGAGGCTGCATGAGCCGTGCCTGTCTGGCTGTGGTTGCAGCAGGCTGTACATGCTCTTCACACAGAGGAGACCACATGGATGATGGAATCAAGCTTCGTTGCTTAAGTCAGATCAGCACATCTGCATAATGGATCATGTTCATTTCATAGTGCTCGATAAAGGGCAGGTGCATGAGGGGGGCTTGGGCACAGCCTGATTGGCTTTGGCTGCAGGCTGTACAACTCCTTTTGGCATAGGAGGGTATTGGTATGAGTGGGAAACAGAGAATGTAGTAAGGGTAGCGGTCCGTGGGATTAGGTGATAATTCATCTGTAACAATTTTCAGAACATGTGGTACCAATAGTTTGACAATGACATGCACAACTGATTGTGTTCGTTTGGTGATGTTCCAACCAATGGTACCAACCAGTTCTTTATAAACAAATTCAGTGACAACAAGACGTACATTTTCTTCTGTTTACAAAATACCTGCGAAAATACCTGCGAAAAGGGTGAAGTGGCACTACTGAAGTCGACGGTACGAGAGAACATGACGCGGGGACGCAGGGTAGATTACCTAAGGAGTGGAGCAGACACACCAACAGAGCACTATCAATCGACTGGCACTCAGTTTGCCGAAAAGAACAGGCACGTAGTGGAGAATGAACAAGGTGGGGGGGGGGGCGTTCTGGGGCTTTGAGTCTGGGGAATTGGGGAGCGAGGGGAAGTCGAGTTGGCTGCGGGTAGGCAACACGAAAAAAACAAAAACAGAAAATCTACGAGAAAACTAAGGCTAGGGGTGTAGCATTTGACACACCCACCAGGGGACAGGCAGCATATAGTGAAAATTTCAAACGAAATGTGCAAACAACCACCACTGTCGCCAGCACATCACGAGAACCAGTAGGATGTGAGCATTTCTGGTGAAACTGCACCAGCGCATCAAGCGAACCTGTTGGATGTGGGCGTTTTTGGTGAGCTGTGGCGACCGTAAAGAAATGTGCTGGCGCACATGATTCAGAACAATTCCATTCGCTGGAAGCATTTGGGTGGAATCGCGCTGGAATCCAGATGTGCGTTGGCGATGTCGGTGAACCATAAAGCACCTGGTGCAACGCGATTTTAGCGATGATAAGTGCGAGCTCGACAAATTTGGTTCTTCCAGTGTTGTTGTTGAGTTGTAAGACGTTCACATGGTACACAGTTATTCAAACAAAATTACACCGTTTACAGCACTCTTTCAGTCTGTGTCTCTTTCTGTGAAACGGTCCAAAAAAACACAAATAGTCGCTAATAAATACAATTTCGGACCCTTCGCACCAAACAGCCGAATCAGTGTGGGGTTCATGACTGTTTTGTATCTCTATCCTCAAATATACATATCTTCCATAATAAAACATAGGAATTTCTCTTGATATATATGTCTTATCTCTAGGCGTTATAAACATATATTGTTGTATAATATGCGAAAAAAATATACATGTGCATGCGTACATAAATCCGTATAATTAGTGTGACTATTATACCTCTCTCGTTTCTGCTAATTATTCAACAAAACTATTCTAGAAAATGTTTGTACCAATAGGCCTGATCGGAGAATTGCGCCATTTTTAGATATACTGGTTATAAAAATTGTGCGAAGAAAACTGTGTGCAAAGGCATGTGCGACACGTGGTGTCGTTTCAGCTTCCGATGTGAGTTTGAACAATGTTTCCCTTAATCATTCATTTGTGCTCTATATTGCCGACATGGTGAACATCTTTGTTGTCATTCGTAGCGTATGGTAGGAAGATATTCCTGTTTCAAACAATAGAGGAGAGAGAACTGTGCAGAAATATACCTATACAACACGTGGTGCCGAAATCAGATGCGTTTGCTGGCCTGAATCTGTGCAAGGATAGGCCAGTGCGCTAAATGTCACCGTTTCAACATTTGGACGTTATTTTTAACACTATTTCTTCAGAAATTCAGGTAGTACAACCTATTTTCTTCCCATAGAAACTGGTTAGAGTTTGTTCGCCCAAATACGCAGCACGTGACGCTAGTTTGTGCGTTCGCGGGCCTGAATCTGACAATGATAGGCGGGTGCGCAACATGTGACCGTTTCAACATTTGGACGTTATTTTTAGCACTATTTCTTCACAAATTCAGGTAGTACATCCTATTTCCTTCCCATAGAAACTGGTTTGAGTTCATTCGCCCACATACGCAGCACATGACGATAGTTTCTGCGTTTGCTGGCCTGAATCTGTGCAATGATAGGAGAGTGCACAACATGTCACCGTTTCAACATTTGGACGTTATTTTTAGCACTATTTCTTCACAAATTCAGGTAGTACATCCTATTTCCTTCCTATAGAAACTGGTTTGAGTTCGTTCGCCCACATACACAGCACATGACGCTAGTTTGTGCGTTTGCTGGCCTGAATCTGTGCAATGAAAGGCGAGTGCGCAACATGTCACCGTTTCAACATTTGGACGTTATTTTTAGCACTTTTTCTTCACAAATTCAGGTAGTATATCCTATTTCCTTCCCATAGAAACTGGTTTGAGTTCGTTCGCCCACATAAGCAGCACACGACGATAGTTTGTGCGTTTGCTGGCCTGAATCTGTGCAATGATAGGAGAGTGCGCAACATGTGACCGTTTCAACATTTAGACGTTATTTTTAGCACTATTTCTTCACAAATTCAGGTACTACATCCTATGTCCTCCCCATAGAAACTGGTTTGAGTTCGTTCGCCCACATACGCAGCACATGACGCTAGTTTTGTGCGTTTGCTGGCCTGAATCTGTGCAAGGATAGGCTAGTGCGCAACATGTCACCGTTTCAACATTTGGACGTTATTTTTAACACTATTTCTTCAGAAAGTCAGATATTACATCCTATTTTCTTCCCATAGAAACTGGTTTGAGTTCGTTCGCCCAAATACGCAGCACGTGACGCTAGTTTGTGCGTTTGCTGGACTGAATCTGTGCAATGATAGGCGAGTGCGCAACATGTTACCGTTTCAACATTTGGACGTTATTTTTGGGACAATTTCTTCACACATTCAGGTAGTACATTCTATTCCCTTGCCATGAGAACCGGTTTGAGCTCATTCGCAAAACTACGCAGCACGTGACACTTGTTTGTGCGTTTGCAGGTCTGAATCGGCACGACGTCTAGACACGACTCGGGAAATCAGGGGTTGAGACACAGAAGTCAAGATGAGAATGTACCTTAATATCAAATATCAAATAATGTATTGGCGCAAGTTGTCATTATTGCTTACACGCATATATCTCTAACTTGTTTGCATATTGCTAACGAATCCAATTACATGTTGGATGAAGCTGTAAAATAAATTTGCGTGCAGTGCTGACAATAAATGAACTACAAAAAGGGTAGCATTCGTAGTTAATATTGTTGATTTCGAACAGCAAAACGCAATTATCAAATTTGTCAAATTTGTACCTATTTAACAGTTTATAGATTACAGGCGCGCGCGCACAGCGGGTATGGCGGCGGTGGCGATGGCGCCGGCGGCGGGAACGGCGGCGGCATCCCAAAAATTTTCGGGCCAAAACCCTCCCCCCAGGTTACCCACAGCTTACCCCGTAGCGGGTGGTCCCGGGGTCCTTGTCTAGGTGACCCGCGGGTCACCTCGGCAAAATTCACTTCGCGTGGTGACCCCGAGGTCACCCACAGGTGGTGACCAACGGAAAACCCCTTCCATCATGCGTGAGCGAATCAGACGTCGCTCCGCTGCCCACTGTACAGTAAACGGTTCGTGAACCTGAGAAGCTCTCAACGGTACACCCTGCGCATTCGCAATTACTATTCCTTACAATCGATCAGTCAACTTTTCCATTACTCGCTTAAAGGTTGACTCGGTATAAGCTACAGTCTCAAATTTACGAAAAGTCTCAGGATGCGTGTGTGTATAGAAAAGTGATACAAAAGGACTTTCGATAAACGCACCCTCAAGTCTGACTCGATACTCGTCATGCAACCAAACGAGATCTTTAAAATTCTACATTTTGTTATGAGATCTTTTATTACCAAATGTGTGCATTTCAACCATTTCATTATATTTGCACTACAGCATAGCACACTATATATCAATACTTCAACACTTGCTAGCATGCACATAAACGTGTATAGCTAACATGCAGATATACGTGTATAGCCAACATACTGAACGTTTCAAGTCTATGAACTCCCTGTGGCAAGCTCTCCGTGCATTGCTCATTACCCTAAGGACAATGCGTGCTCCTACAACACAGTAGACAGCAAAAAACAGGAATAACAGAAACAGCAGAAAAACGGGCACGACCCAGTGACAAGGCACCAAGCAGGATTCGTACCTCACGAATAATGCGAAAAGAGTGCCAAAGGAGTCGAAAACGACGCTGTCGAAACAAACACGCGACACGTTAGCAGGAAACGACTTCCCAGATGACGTGTCTTGACACGTCAAGAGCCTCGCCACGGAGAGTAGCCTAGAGGAAAGAGCAAATTGGATAAGTTCAAAAAAAGGCAGCGGAAGAGCACAAAGGCAATACGGGGGGTTTGCTTACCTCGTAAACGAAATCTAGAGCTCCACACGTAAGCGCCCGAGATGACGGTAGTTGATCCCTACAAAGCAGCATACATGGCTCGATGAAACAATTAGCAACTGACCGATGGCATAAGAATCCTCAAAGTTTTGGACATGGCAGCGAGATAATAGAAGCGCGAACTTGACAGGCGTGAAATAACGATGAATGATTGAACTAGGAAAGTGTGTGATACAAATATGAAACCCTAGAAACCTGTACCCCTTAGTGTCTACCCCACTAGAGCCTACAAACACTATGTCATATATATCTGACAAACCCCCATAGGCAAAGTGGGGGAGAACTAGGGGTCACAAGACCAGTCAAGCAAAGCAAGCTCAGGGTGGATCACAATGTCACCACACATTCCGAGCACCAGTTCAAGGCCACAAGGCCAGTTCACATGCAGGAATATATATAAAGGTAAACAAGCAAGTGCAGGTATAGATAGATCACAGTACAAGCAAGGTCAAGAAGTGAGCGAGTGAGGCCAAGTAGGCACAAGACTTAGCATCGTACAAAAGCGCTGATGATCACAAGGCTGAAGTGCCTTGGTAAAGATATCAGCAGTGTTGGCCCGAGAGGCCACGTAAGCAAGGCGCAGCTGACCACGCTGCTGCAGCTCATGAGCAAGGAAGTAGCGAAGAGCAATGTGCTTCGTTCTGTGCTCCAGTCTGTGCTCCCGACACAAGGCCAGCATGGCCTTGTTGTCTACGTACAGAACTGGAGGAGAACGAGGCGGCTCTCCTAGGTCGGTCAGCAGGTAGGTGAGCCAGCGTAACTCCTATGCAGCCATGGCCCCTGCGTAGATCTCAGCCTCACAGCTGGAGCCGAGAACAGAAGACGAGCAGGTAGACCGCCACGAAACAGAGCCGGAACCAAGGCTGAAGGTGTAACCCTGTGACGACCGCTGCGTAGCCTGGTCGTCAGCCCAAGAAGCGTCTGCGTGACCTGTGAGGACCACTGGACTCCGCCCTCCAAGCACGAGCCCCATGCCCGACGTACTGCACAAGTAGCGCAACACCCTCTTCGCTGCAGCCATGTGCTCTGGTCTGTGTCTCCCAGGAGCAACATAGCGTGCCAAGATGCTAAGAGGGTATGCAAGGTCAGGTCGAGTGCAGGTCATCAGGTACATGAGGCAGCCAACAAGCTCTGGGTACGGGCCACTCGGCTCTACGGACTCATCCGAAGGCAGAGCTGAGAGCGAGTGGCGAGTAGACAGAGGAGTGGCCTGAGGCGAGGAGTACGTGAAGTCGAAGCGCTGAAGGACCTGCTGCACCATGTGTGACTGAGTCAGGGTAATGGTGCGCTGTGCTCTGTCCCGGGTGATCTGCAAGCCAAGGTAGCTGCGCAGTTCACCCAGGTCTGTGCACGTGTGTCTCTTCTGCAGCTCGGACTTCACGTGGGCGAGTCCAGCAGTGTCAGCAGTAGCAAAGACCAAGTCGTCGACGTACACGAGGATATAGAACGGCGGCAAAGAGGTGTCGGTGCGTAGAAACAGCGACAGGTCGGCAGTAGAAGGAGCAAACCCAAGAGCCGCAAGTGTAGTCCTCAGTGTGTCGTGCCACTCACGGGGCGCCTGGCGGAGACCGTAGACTGGCCGCCGGAGGCTCCACTGGGTACCAGGAGGAAACGACCCAGTGAAGCCAGGTGGGCGGCACAGCCAGATCTCCTCGTGCAGGCTGCCCTGTAGGAAAGCAGTGCTGAAGTCAAGGGAGTGAAGCTCGTAGTCGCGCTGAGCAGCTATGTGCAGCAGCACCCGAAGAGTGGTCATCTTCGGGGTGGGAGAGAAGGTCTCAAAGTAGTCAACTCCCTGCCGCTGACTGAAGCCTCGAGCCACGTAACGCGCCTTGAAGACAGGCGGAGAACCCGGCGGCCGCTTCACCCTGAAAATCCACATGCCACTGACGATGTTCGTCCCAGGTGGGGGAACCTCGTCCACATAGGTGCCTGTGGACTTCCAGGAAGCCATCTCTGCGTCCATGGCTGACTGCCACTGAGAGGAGTAGGGACCCTCTATCGCCTCTGCGTAAGAGCGCGGAGTCGGGATGTCTGGTGCATCCGGGTCTCCCTTAGGGGCAATCAGCATGGACACGAGATGAGGCAAAGCAGCAGCAAAACACTGGAACTCCTCCTGCCTGTCCTCAAGGACGTCCGTGCTAAGAGCACACTCACCCCCGACTGACGGAGGACAGACAGATTCAGACTCAGCAACAAGACTAGCGGCGTAGTCTAGACGACAGCGAGCAGCGAAGTCGACAAGCTCAGCAACTAAGGCAGACGCAGCAGTGGACTCAAAGGAAGGGTCAGTGACAACAGTAGCCAGGAGAGGCGTGACAGTAGGACTGGCAGCACGAAGAGAGTCAGACTCCGGGTCAGCAAGAGCAGGAAGAGAGGACTCTGGAGGAGACGGCAAAGGGACACGCAGTGGAGCAGTGGAAGGACGCAGTGCCATCTGGTGCGTGCCTGGGACCGCAGGAGGACGCTGACGCGGAACACGATGACTAGTGCGAGCAGCACGAACAGGCGACGCAGGACGAGACGCAGGCGCACGACGCTCAGCAAGACCTCCAGTAGGACCAGTGTAGGGAGAAGGGGCAGGCAGTGGGGAGGCGGGCTGTAACAGTGACTGGGACTGGACAGGCGGTGGACACTCTAAGGAAGGAGCAGGACCAGTAGAAGGCAGGAGACCAAGAACCTGCTCAAGGAGCGGAACGAATACGGCCGCGGCCGCGCAGCGCCTCCAGAACCAGCAGGTACAGCACCAGCACCCCCAGCGGCAGCACCCGCGCCAGGAGGACCCCCAGCTCGAGCAGCGCCAACTCCAGCACCCTCAGAAGCACCAGCGCCAGCAGCACCTCCAGCGCCAACACCCCCAGCAGCTCCAGCTCCAGCAGGACCACCGGAAGACTCAACAGCTCCAGCTCCAGCAGCTCCAGCAGCACCTACTCCAGCAGCACCGCCAGCTCCAGCACCGCCAGCAGCTCCAGCACCAGGAGCACCACCAGGCCCAGCAGCTCCAGTACCTCCAGTACGAGCACCTCCGGGACCCGTGGCACCAGCACCCTCAGCAGCAGTAGAACCTCCAGCTCCAGCAGCACGGCTCCAGCGCCGAGCAAACCACTCGCGCAGCTCCTGTGGAGAGGGTAGCTCCCGCCGGAACGAAGCACCCGAAGGACCTCCAGATCCAGTACCGCCAGACTCCACACGAGCAGGCCCAGCACCCTCAGGCTCCACACCTCCAGTCGCAGCACCCCCAGGCTCAGCACCCCCAGACGCAGCACCCCCAGGCTCAGCACCTCCAGGCTCCACACGCTCAGGCTCAGCACCCCCAGGCTCAGCACCCCCAGACTCCGCACCCGCAGGCTCAGCACCCCTAGCAGCACCAGAGTCAACAGCTACCTCGACACGCTCGACTGCGTCTACCTGAGACACACCTGAGGGGGCAGGACCCTGAGGGGGAAGGGGGTCTACCGGGGGGGAACCTGGAGCGAGGAAGAGCGGCGGCGGGGGAAGGGGTGCAGTGCGGTAGGGGAAGAGACGGTAGTAAGGAACCGACTCGTCAAACGTGACGTCCTGGGAGGACAGAATACGGCGCGAGGTGGGGTGGTAAAACTGCCAACCAGGCGCGTCAGGGGGGAAGCCAAGGAAGACGCAGGGAACAGCACGGGGGGACAGCTTGTCCGCAGACAAGTCGCGGACAAAAGCCCGAGATCCCCAGACACGAAACGCAGACGCATCGCCAACCTTCCCCGTCCACCGCAGAGTAGGGGAGGTCTCCGGCAAGGAGACCCGGGGCTGAAGGTTGATCTGATGCGCCGCGTACTGAACCGCGAACGGCCACAGAAAATGGGGAGCAGCCGCATGGATCATGGACGTACGAGCGACGTCCATGACCATGCCAATGCGGCGCTCAGCAATCCCATTTTGCTGTGGAGAGGCCGGAAGCGTGAACGTCTGGCGGATGCCCCGTGCACGACAAAAGGCTCGCAGAAGGTCAGAGGAAAACTCTCCGCCTCTGTCGGAGTGCAGACGCAGAACAGGAAAGTCCGAGCCGAAACTCTCTCTGAGCTGGAGACGAGCTGCGCGGATCCAGTCGATCAACACCTCAGTGACCTCACCCTTGCTGCGCAAGGGGAAGACTGTGGCGTAACGCGAGTAGTCGTCAACTACCAGCAGGAAGTAACGCTCGTGACCCTGTCCACGGACGCGGGCGGGGCCCCACACGTCCACGTGAAGTGTCTGCAGCGGAGCCTCTGTCGGAGGAAACTCGGAGGAGTGAGGAGCGGCGCGCTGCCGCCCCTCGACGCAGGGAACGCAGGTAGGGGCGGGCCCCGGAGGAAGAGGAGGGAGGGACCGGGGGAGACCAGAGACAAGGACACGGGAGGCCATGCCTCGGAGACGAGGCATGGAGGGGTGACCAAGGCTGTGGTGCCAGAGGAGAGTCTGGTGAGATAGGAGACGACACGAGCAGGGGGCAGACTCAGGACCAGACCTGGACGCTGCAGCAAACACCTGACCCGACGCAGCTACCTGACCAGACGCAGAAACCGGAGGAGACTCAGTAGTCAGTGTGTACAGGCTCGACCCCGGCTGACGGGTAATTGTGGCCAAGTGTCGGCCCGTCCGAGCACACGTGCAGTGGGTCACTCGCTGACTCGCAGGAGTGAACTGGTCAACCCCCCCATCGTGGAGATCAGCACCACTCACCAAGTTCGTAGAGAACGAGGGGAGGTAAAGACCTGATAGGGTGCCAGAAGGGGCCGCCGGACACGGTAAGACAGTGGAGAAGTGGGCAAGGACAGGACCCCCAGAGGGGTCTGCCAGGGAGACTGCAACCGGCTGACTAAGCGGCGTGAGTGTGGTGCGGTCTCGAACGAAGGAGCGGGAAGCACCCGAGTCAAGGGTGAAGGTGTGCAAAGCCTGAGCCGACGTGGTACCTGAGAGAGCAGACTCACCAGCACCTGGGGCAGCAGACTCACCAGCACCTGGAGCAGCAGATGCACTAGCACCTAGAGCAGCAGCCTCACCAGCACCTAGAGCAGCAGCCTCTATGCCCGGGTCAGGCAGAACACACAGGTAACAGTCACCCTCATCACTAGTAGACACAACATACATGGCAGCAAGAATAGCATCATAATAAAGATCAAAGATAGCAACCCCCGACCTAAGCAGCTCGTCCCAGCGAGGGATCTCAGTGGCGTCAGGGAACTGGATACGCCAGGCGTCCGGTCAGGCGGCCGAAGCAGCGCTGGGTGGTGTGCGGGCCACCGCACGGCTCACCAGTGCGGTCGCCGGTACGTAGGACGTAGGCACAGGGACCAGCACCCCCACCCCGCTGACGCGCAGCGTACCACTCACAAAGCTGCTGGGGGGGCGGGGTCTCACGAGTGCGCTGCTGCTGCTGGCACTGACCACCACTAAAAGCCGCCCCGCTGCACAGAGCCACCCCGACCAGCTCCACCGCCGCCGCCGCCACCGCCGCCACTGCCGCCTCCTCCGCTCCCACCGCCACTGCCGCCGCCGCCTCCGCCTCCACCACTGCCACCGAAGCCCCCACCCCCGCCACCACTCCCACCGCCACCCCCACCCCCTCCGCCGCCTCCACCGCCACCTCCACCGCCACCTCCACCGCCCCCGCCAGCTCCTCCAGCGCCCTTACCCCCCTTGCCCTTGCCGTTGCGGCGTCTCCCGCTAGGGGCAGACGCAGCGCCGACCGACTCGGTGCTAACGAGGTCGACCGCAGCAGCAGAGGCAACAGAGGGCAAAAGGGGGGAGGGGGAGCACCCCTCAAAGAAGGGGGCACGAGGGTCACCACGAGAGGCTCCTACAGTGACTATACTCTTCTCAGCTGCCAGGAGGCGCTCCTCGAGGAGGTCAACGGTGAGTGTGGTGGGGCAAACAGAGAGGAAGTGGTCCCTGACCGAGCGAAGGGAGTCAGGGAGCCGGGTGACTAGGTAGTAGAGGGTGATGTACATGGGGGGGGGGTTCTTGGCGCAGAACTCAGCAGGAAGCGCAGCGCGGTAGCGGGTGTCACTAGTGCGAAGGTGCGTAATGAGGTCAGCGACTGTGGGAAAGGCGGCGAGGTCAGGGAACAGGTACGGCAGCATGAGGTAGTGTCTACATACGGAAGGGTACCACACGGATTTGGGTTCCAGCCTACCGCCCTCTTCGACAGCTTCTTCTCTCAGAGGCGCACGACGTAGTTAGTGCAGGTCACTTCGGAGCAGATAAGACGGCTAAGACGCTTAGTCGCACGTACTACTGGCCAGGGCTTGCAGCAGACGTAGAGGATTACATTCGCTCGTGCGACACATGTCAGCGTACGAAGTCCTCTCGCCAGCGCAAAGCAGGACTCTTGCAGCCGATTCCACCGCCCGACCGCCCTTGGCAGGTAGTTACCATGGACTTCATCATGGCTTTACCGCGCACAGTTAGGGGTCACGACGCCATCTTCGTGGTAGTGGATAAGTTTTCTCGAGCAGCGCACTTCATCCCCACGCACGGCAAGGTCACAGCAGAGGAAGCAGCGACGCTGTTCGTAGATAACGTAGTCCGACTGCACGGGGTTCCAGATTCCATCATCTCAGACCGCGACCCTCGTTTCACTTTGAAGTTCTGGAAGCAGCTTTTCGCACTGTTTGGGACTCGCTTAGCCATGTCGTCTGCGTACCATCCAGAGACAGACGGACAGACCGAGCGTGTGAACCAGACCTTGGAGCAGATTCTTCGCAGCATTACGATGCATGACGCAGCCGCATGGGACAAGAAGCTGAGCATGGCCGAGTTCGCCTACAACAACACGCACCACTCGTCCACAGGCATGTCACCGTTCTTCGCACTGTACGGTCAGCACCTCAATGTCCCCACTCGTGTCGATCTCACACCCACAGTCCCTCGTGCGGACAACTTCCACCAGCATCTCACCTTCATTCACGATCACGTGAGGAAGCACCTTGAGCTCGCAAATGCACGCATGGCACGCACCACCAACCGCAGTCGTCGTGAGGTGTCGTTTTCAGTTGGCGACCGTGTCCTTCTCGACAGCCGCAACCTCCGACTGCCACAGGACAGCAAGCTTCGCCCTCGTTTCATTGGTCCATTCGTCATTGAGCGTGCACTAGGTCCAGTCGCATACCGCCTTCGCCTTCCCGCTCATTTCCGCATGCACCCGTCATTCCATGTGTCGCTTCTTCTTCCTTACACCGATCCCAACGCCACCTTCTCGGGCCGTGACCGCACTCCACTGCCGGTAGCTGTTGACACCGACGAGCCCGACTACCAGATCCAGCGCATCCTCAGGCACCGTCGCCGTCTCCAGGGGGGTGTCCCTTTCATCGACTTCTTGGTTCGTTGGCGTGGTTACGACGCAGCAAACGACAGCTGGGTTCCTTCGTCCTCGCTGTCTCCCGACAACGCTTGCCTCCAAGCGTACCTCCAGTCTGCAGGCGCCGCGAACGTCGCCTCCTTGGGAGGGGGGTAGTGTTAAGGGGGGATTTACTGTTCATTCCGAACAGTACTTTCCAACTCACCCTTATCCTTATCTTCCTTGATTTCCTAGTGCCACGTGGCACTCTACCTTTCTTGCCTTCAATTCCTAGTCCCACGAAGTACTTTCCGACATTCGATCTTGCATGCTATATCAACCTTGCTTGTACTTGCCATTATCAATCAACTCTCATTTAACTCTTCAATTACTCAGTTACCTCTTCGCCTATTTCGCCAACACTCTCTTTCGCCAAAGTCTTCTGCCGCGTTTATCCTCAATTTAGTCAACCCCGCTATTCCTTAGCGGATTTAGGCCAAGGGGCCTAACAAAATGAACTTCAATTGATTTTTCCACAAAATGCAACAAGCTCAATAACCTTGTTCAGCCATCGATGGTATTCATTTAAGCGCGACAACATGTAGGAAACTAGCTATTGCAGTAAAAATACGCAACATATTATTGAAAGCTTATTTATTTTCATAAATAAGCTTTTTACATACTATTAATTAGGGGGCACACAACACAATCCAAACTACAACGATTGGGTTGTTTGTTGATATTCTTTCCCGCATGACTTCGCAAGTGACTTAGCAAGTTTTGGATTCAGCTTTGAGAGTTCACATAAATGAGTACACATCATGACCCAGAAATGAGAAACTTTTGAACGAGAGTTTTCAAGAATGTCTCACTTCATCACCCTCCGACCATCCTCACCCCCTTTCTTGCCCACCCTTTTAACCTCCTCTCCTCACCTCCGATGCCCCAGACGCCGGTGGCGCAGCACATTGGCCGGCACCACACACTTAGCATGCCCCGTAATTGGCACACTTGACATGCATGTAAGTATTAATCGCAATCGTCACATCCCTTACCATCAATTACCCCATCTACCCCTCTCTCTCCCCTTCTTACCTTCCCCAGGCGCCTCCTCTACGTTAGGCGCCAGCATCACACGTTAGGCTTCCTGTGCCAAGGGGGGGTACGTGGGCCAGGGAGGTGGGGGAAGGGAGAAAGGGGAATCACATTCAACCCAAAACAGCCTGCCAGCATACGCCGCCGCATCGCTCCCTGCTTCCGCACGAGAAGAGGAGGGGGGATGTGGCGCAGATAGTGGGATGGGGATGGGCATGGGGGGATGGGAGGATGGAAGGGGGGAGGAGGTATTTTTGTTGGATGCACGTCATTCTGAGTGCATGTCATCCTAACGTCTTGCCGAGTGCTCGTGCTATTCATGCGTGCATTGTTTGCATGAGCATATGTCATTGTGCATGGCTGTTGAATGTCTCTGTGTTTTTCTCCAAGTTTAAATGCTTGATCATGCAGGAGAAATCCAGAGCTTTCCAACGATACCAATATCGCCTTATTCCGACCAAGATCGCCCAAGTTACAAGATTTCCAAGACTTGGATTTCTTATTACCTTTTGGGGTTATATCTAATTTGGGTGATTACTTGGTCATGACTAGAAACGGATCTTTGGTTGGGTGGTTAGGGAAGGCAACCTTGACTTTTGGATTGGGGTGGCTATAAGTTTCTAGAATGGGTTGCAAATGCTGCAACACCTAAGCAAAATCCAACTAGATTGGATTTTGCATGTGACACCTCAAGGACCTCATGATGAGGGTTGCATCCTTGCTGCTAGGAAGGTTCCTACCATCCTTCCCTAGCTCTTGGAGAACCCCTTCCCTCTCATGGTTCTCTTGGAGTCCCCAACTCCAACTTCCTATGCCCTAATGTTTGTACTTCCTCTACCATTCCAGTCAGGCTGGACGTTTTTACATGGTTCTCACTCTATAGACCATCTTAACGACTGATTCAAATTGGGGATGGTAGCTAAGCCTAAGGCGCACTTTCCTACTGAGCGGATTTGCGTTTAGTTGAGTAATGAGTTCATCGTAAGCTCTCAAAGTGACAGATCCTGAACAACAATTTTGCCCCAAACAGGGCGTTGCACGGCCCAAATGGATAAAGAAAACTGTTTATTGAGCCGTCTCAAGAACAATTAGAGGGGGCAGAGATGTGAGAGAGATGGGTGTGAGGGGGTACACGGGTGTGAGGGGGGAGATGGGTGTGATGCTGTGAGCATATGAGCAATCGCCAAGGTACAGCTAGAAACGCCTCTTCCTGAAAATGTGTGCCCTTGCACTCCGCTTCAGCCACTCCCCCCGCCCTCCCATCGTCCCCCCGCCCTCCCATACTTCCCCCGCCCTCCCGTCCTCCCCCGCCCTCCCATCCCCCCCCCGCCCTCCCATCGTGCCACCGCCCTCCCATCCTCCCCCCGCCCTCCCATCTGCTAGTAGTGCAAGGGGGAGCCTCTCACGCTCCACCTATCGCGTGACTCCTCTTCTCATGAGCAAGCACATATATCCTCGCACACCCATCCTCGCAATACCTCCCATCTCCTCCATGCCTCCCACCATTGCCATACCTCCCATCTCCCCTATTCCTCCCACCATAGCCACACCGGCTCATTCGCTTCTGCTATGGTGTCTGCCTCTCCTTCCCCCGCCTCACACCCGCACCCGTCCTCCCTCTCCGAAGTTGCTTGGTTCACCCACACCCGTCCCCTCTCTCCCCCTCCGCGGTTTTCCTAGTTCCCAAGCTCATGCCCTGCTACCCGCCCCCACCCGCCTGGCCCCTTCTATAGCTTCTGGAGCAAAATCCTGCCCCTTCCCTCTCTCCCGCCCTTCCCAGCCCTCCGCCTGCCCCTTTTGCCCTCCTCCCCCATCTTGCTCTGCTCGCTGCTCCCCCTTCTCCTGCCCCTCACCTTGTTTCCGCCAAACCCAAGCCACGTGCCCAGCATCCCCCCTTCCCCTTCCCCACTCCGCGCCTCCCGCGCTCTGCCTCCCCTTCTTCCTTCCCGCGTTCGCCCATCACTGCTGCGCCTCTGCGCTCCCCCTCACAATGGCGGCCAAACTGATTTCCTGGTAGAGATGGCGAGCTCTCACGGTGGCGGCGGTGGAGGCGCACGCGCGCAAGGGGGATGGCGGCGGAAGCGGTACCACCGGCGTTGGGAGTGGCGGTGGTGATGTAGCGCGACCAGCGCGGGCTCCCACCTTCTCCCCTCGTTTTTCATCCCCTCCTTCCCCATTCTTTGCCCCTCCTCCCCTCCCTTTCTCTTCCTTGCATCTGTCCCCTTTCCCTCGAACTCCTTCCCCTCTTGCCTCCCTCTCAGCCCCCCTCCGCGGCCCCTCCACGCCCCACCAACCGCCCCTCCTCAAACTCTGCGCAAACCATACGCGCCAGCATCCCCCCTTTCCCCTCCCCCATTCATTGGGCCACCCCTCCCCACTCCACTGCTGCCCCCATTTGCGCTCCCCCTTCTACTGGAGCTCAAAACAGTTACGCGGACTCATGCGAAGGCGGAGCCGGCGGTGGCGGTGGTAGGGACATTGATAGGGGCGTACGCGCATCGGGAGTGGCGAGGGTGGCGCCGGCGGCGGAGGTGGCAGCGGTGGCGGTGGAGAAGAAGTAACCCAGGCGCAGCGCATTGGCGTGCGACTGGCCAGGCTTCCACCGCTACTTCGCTGTGCTGCGACAACCACCACTCTGGCCTGTGCTGATCACAGCGACGCTGCTGCTGTCGCGGCCGCTATAAGCCCCACTTGCGCGCACATGCTTGCCCCACCCGCCATTCCTTCTGCTCCTCGCGATGTCATTTCTCTGCCATCGCAAATCGATATTTAAGCGCCTTGACTTGGAAATTGGAATCGCAGCAGCTCCGTTAGCAGCGTGTTTGAGCTCGGGTGTGACCACCTGGTGGGCGCATCTGGGTGGTGAAGCGGGTAGAGGGACGAGAGGGGGGAAACAGGTGGTGGGCCAGTAGTGCGTCCCCCAAGGGGTTCATCTCCCGAGTCACCACGCGCTGGGCATATCTGGGTGGGGGTGGGGGCAGAGAGAGGTTTTAGGTGGATGGGTCATGGAGGGGAGGAAGGGGGAGGGAGGGTGGGCCAGCAGTTTGGCACAACCAGTGTACTCACCGTCCTACTTGCCTCTAGCCCCACCAGTGTCCATCCATGACCATCTCGGGGGTTTCATGACCGGCTGCTGCTGGGTGTGCCTGAACTGGAGGAGCTAGAGGCAAGTGGGGCAGTGCGTGGTTGGGTGGAAGGAGAGAGGGGGTGTGAGGGAGGACGTGGGTGCAGCGAGGAGTGCGGGGCAGGTGAAGGTTCAGGGGAGGGTTGTGAGAAACATGACAATATAAAGGCATGTCTTGATGTCTCGGGTGAAGGCTCGAGGCAGGGCGGTGAGGAACAAGCGATTACCGAGGCACAACGCCATATTTCATCTTATCAATGGTGTTTGGCGGTTAGTGGTCAACTGAAAGCCTCACCTGCTACTTGCCTGCGCTTTTGCAGAGTTTTCTTTTAAGAATTCTTAAAAAACTCCCTGCTCACCGTGCCGCCTTTTTGCCCTCTCTTTTGTTCCCATACCTTCACCTCCCCTCCCACCTCCCTTCCCCTCTCCTCCCATCCCTTCTCGCCTCCCTTTCTTCTCCCTCGCCCTTGCCTGCGCACCCCTTTCTCATCCGTCCGCCTCCCATGCATCTCCCTCTCGCCCACTCTCTGCTCCTCCCTCGCCTCTCCCCTCCATTCCGCTTCCACCTCTCCTGTCGCCCTTCTCTCCTCCCTGCCCTCCACCCCACCCACACTCCCCTGATCCCAAACTACCCTCTCCCACCTCTGGTCCCTTGCTTCTCCCTTCCCTGGCCTCACCCTTCCCCCTCCTATCCCAACCACTGTCGCATCACACACCCCTTTACGCCTCTCATGCTCCAACCATCCCCATGCACCACACCCTCCTTTTCCTCCTCTTCCTCTCCCTCTCCCTCTCCCTCTCCATCTCCCCCCCCCTCTCCTTTTCCCTCCCACCGATCCTCCCCTATTCCCTCCTCTTCCGTTACGTCCTTCTGTTCCCTCCCCCTCCCCCTCCCCCTCCCCATTCTCCCCCGTCTCCCCCTCCCTTCCCAACCCCGCGCCTGTCTCGCCACCACCACCAGACGCTTCAAGCAGCTCACTCGCTTCTGCTTCGGTGTCTGCTTCTCCTTCCCCCGCCTCACACCCATGCTCTTCCACGTTGCTGCCTTCACCCGCAACCGTCCGTTCCCGCCAGTTTCCCTCCGCGTCCCTCCCTACGCCCCTCCCTCGTTCCCCCAATTGTGCCCTCTACCCGAGCTACCTATCACCCCTTTCCCGCGCTCTCCTCCCGTTCCTCTCTCCTGCCCTTCCCCAACCATCTGCCTGCCCCTTCAAGGGGCGAAGTTCGCCCCTCCGCCGCCCTGCTGCCCCCCGTTCTCCCACCCATCTCATCATTTCCGCGAAACCCAAACCACATGCGCTAATATCCCCATATTCCCCTCCCCTTCCTGCAACTCCCCCCCATTCCGCCTCCCCTTCCCCCACCACACGGCCACCCGTAATTTATGCCCCTATCTGCGCTCAAACCGATTTTCGTCGGCTCTCGCGGAGGCGGCGGTAGAGGCGCGCGTGCAGCGGGAATGGCGGCGGTAGCGACGGGGGCGGCGGTGGTGGCGATGGCGAGGAAATGATCCAGGCGGAGCGCAAATAACGCAGGCTTCCACCGCCTCTTCGCACTGGTGCCGCCGCCACCACTCCGGCCTGTGCTGCTCACGGCGATGACTGTTTCCGCCACTGCAGCCGCCAAGAGTCCCGCCTGCGTGCCCCCATCCGCCATCGCTGCTGCTCCTCGCGCCTCTGATGTTGCGCCTCTCCGCCGTCGCGAATCGCTTCTTCTCGCTCTCGTCGTCTACTGCCGTTCAGTGTATCGCTGTTTTGTCGCCGTCCATTGCTGTCTCGTCGCACTATCTGTCACACTGTCTGTCGCCTTGTCTCGTCGCCCTGTCCGTCGCCCCGTCTGTCGCTTTCATACGTGGTTATTGTCTATCGCCTTTTCATTGTCAACAGTCGCTTTTTTGTCACTCTGTTTGTCGCTTTTTTGTCACTCTGTTTGTCGCTTTTTTGTCCCTCTGTCGATGTTTCGTCGTCTATCGTCGTTCTGTATGTCGCTGTTTTGTCGCCGTCCGTCGCTGCCTCGGATTTTGAGCCACTATTTGACGCGGCTGCTGTGACTTCAGCCTCGCGAGCGGGCCATGCTCAACGAAGGCTAATTCAATAATGTAGTTCATTATCAGTGCACGCCATTCAAGAATGACCAGGAATGCACTGAAACTAGAAGGCTGAAGAATGCTACTGAATGCTGAGTACGTAGCAAGAACCTCGGGGTAGCGAGGTTCAAGTGTAGCGAAAGGTGCAGTGGCGTCTCGGAAGTGGTTCGGGACATTGCGTAACTGGTTTTGGGAGGTTTGAAAGTGGTTCGGTGCGGTTCGGAAGTGGTTTGGAACGAACCACCTGACGCGAAGTCCTCGAACATACTAGCTACTCTAAGGCTACAGTGAGATTTTTTTATTCATTACACAAACTCAACGAAATTGTTAAGGGGGGATTTACTGTTCATTTCGAACAGTACTTTCCAACTCACCCTTATCCTTATCTTCCTTGATTTCCTAGTGCCACGTGGCCAAGGCTCTTGCTAGGATTTAGGCCTGTCTGAAGTCTCCCCCCCAAAAAATCGTTTCGTCTGACGTTCAGACGGGCAAAAAGATAAGGTCTGATTTTTCAGACGCAAGTTGGAGCTTAGTCTGATTCATAAGACAAAATGTTTTCCATGGTCTGATTACTGTATTACACTAGTCAGCCATAAAAACTGTATGATTCAGTCTTTACGAAGTACGAAATGAATGCGCGACGTTGACAAAGTCATAGCAAGTTGGGCGCCTAGGGGGACTGGGGGGGGGGGGGGGAGTTGGGCTGCGAGGGACATGCATGGGTGGGTCCGTGTCTTACGCGACGGACCAGGGGGGTGGAGGGACTCGAGGGGAAGGGGGCTGGGCTGGGAAAGGTGTAGGGGAGCTAGGCGGGGGAAGGGGGGATGGACTGGGGTTGCGCAGCGAGAGGCTGGGCTGGTAGACGGGTGACTTGGTGGTGAGGTTGGGTTAGGAGAAGCGCGTGAGGGACGGGACTTACGGCGCGTGAGGGGAGGGGGGGGGTGGGAGGGGGAGGGGGCAGGCCAGTACGGTACTTTCTCGGTATCAGATGAAATTGTACGCGCTTTCTGAATTTTCAGACGGAATATAACACTTAGTCTTTTTTTTCAGACGAAATAAAATCATTCGTCTTGTGGTCCAGATGAAAAAAAAAATCTGGTCTGGAAGATCAGATTAAACAAAGAAATCAGGTCTGATTTTCAGACCATCAGACCGATTTGGTCTGATAACCAGAGCCCTGCACGTGGCACTCTACCTTTCTTGCCTTCAATTCCTAGTCACACGAAGTACTTTCCGACATTCGATCTTGCATGCTATATCAACCTTGCTTGTATTTGCCATTATCAATCAATTCTCATTCAACTCTTCAATTACTCAGTTACCTCTTCGCCTATTTCGCCAACACTCTCTTTCGCCAAAGTCTTCCGCCGCGTTTATCCTCAATTTAGTCAACCCCGCTATTCCTTAGCGGATTTAGGCCAAGGGGCCTAACACTTGGTATCAGGAGCCTTCGCGGGGAGCGACTTCCAACGAGCGACCGTCGACAACGAGACTACGACGTCATCGTCCCGCGGTGCCGACTTGCAGACTTGGAGTCGTCGAGCCAACATGGACGAGACCATGAACGCTCTCCCCAACGACATGGGCAACACGCTTGCTTAACTCATGCGCCAACTCGAACAGTTGACGTTGGAAAATCGTCAGGTACGGGCTGAAATGCAACAGCTTCGTAAATTCGCGTCAATTTCTCATGGTCATGCCGCACCATCTCCTGCACTCAACACGTCGACTGGCACGGAAGCGCTGCCGGAACGTCGAAGCGCGCTCAAGCCGCAGAAGCCCGAGCCGTTCGACCCAAGCCAACGCGACGCGAACGTGCGGACGTGGATCTTCATGCTCAACAACTACTTCGCCACGAGCGGGGTGCAAGAGGCGGACGCGCAGCAGCGGATCGAGTACTCCGTTACGCTGCTGAGGGGCCCGGCCTTGGAGTGGTGGCGCCAACTCACGCAAACTGCTGTAAGAAGGGCTCAGACAGACGGGCATCAACAGAGCGTGGGGCATGCAGCTGCAACTTCGAGCTTAGGGAGTTTAGCTTTAGGTGTTACCACGGTTCCGACGACATGGGAAGGATTTGAAGCGGCGCTGAAAAGCAGGTTCGATTTGGTGAACGCCTCCGAAGCTGCTAGGAAGCGTCTGCGTCATTTCCGACAGATAGGAAACATCCAGGAGTACACACGACGGTTCTTGAGCATCTGCAACGAAATAGATGACATCACGGAAGCAGAGATGCGCGATCGCTACCTCGAAGGGTTGAAGCCGGACATAGCGGAAGTTATAGCGATTCACGGGTTGTCCACCTTCGAGTCAGTTGTCGCAGCCGCAGAACGCGTCGACGCAGTACGAATCCGACGGGGTCGTGACGATCGCGATAGGGGATACAACAGACCGATCAACGACGCTCGATCGAGGGACGGACCGTTGCCTATGGAGATTGGTGCAGTTAACAGTGACGGCTCACAGAAGACAGGTTTTAGGGGGAACTGTCACTACTGAAAAAAGCCGGGACACATGAAGCGGGACTGCCCACAGCTTAATGAGCGGCAGCAGGGAAACGGAGACCGCCAGTAGATAGCGGGTCGCTAGCTGGTGTGGACGCTTCCGAACCCGCCAAGTCTACCGACGTAGAGGAGACAGCTCTAGAGCAGTCATCTACGCCGAACTCGGTAGACGCTGTTCATTATCCAGTCGTGCTTCTAGGGAAGCTTCGCGGTGTTCCAGTCAAAATTCTCGTAGACAGTGGAGCTAGCCACTTGTTCGTCTCTTCTTCATTAGTTAGTCGTCTCCATCTTGAAGCAGATTCAGCAGTCAACTTCAAGGATGCTCGCATGGTAGATGGGACGCCGCTTCACATAGGACCGATCATCCGCAAGTTGCGCGTAGTGCTAGGACCGATCACGGTTAGGCGTGATTTCGACTCTGCGACGCTGGACGGATACGATTTTATCTTCGGGAGAGATTGGCTACGCACGGTTAGTACTCAGTTCGATTGGGCTCAGGGAAGCTGCAGCGTCAAGGTAGATGGCGAGTTCCGGGAGCTGCTACAGTGGAGCGATGCGGCCACATCCTCCACAGCTACCATTAATGCTGTTCGTGTGCGACAGTTAGTGAAGCGTGCGGCACGGATCTTTGCGGTTTTCCTTGAGGAGGTGGAAGCTGAGGAGGGGAAAGGAGGGAGTGCAGCAGTTGGTGCGAAGGCGACTCTTCCTACTGAGGTGAGTGCACTATTAGCAGAGTTCGCAGACGTCTTCCCCGACGAGTTGCCCCCAGGGTTACCTCCCAGCCGAGCAGTAGACCATCGAATAGAGTTGGAGCCGGGGAGCAGGCCCATAGCGAAGCCGCAGTGGAGGTTGAGTCCAGCAGAGACAGAGGAGATGACGCAGCAAGTTAGGCATTTCCTAGCGCAGGGGTTCATACAGCCATCTAGATCGCCTTGGGCAGCACCGATCCTTTTCGCGCCTAAGAAAGACGGAGGGTTACGGATGTGCATAGATTACCGCGCACTGAACGCCACCACCGTCAAGAATAGGTTTCCGGTGCCGAGAGTAGAGGATCCCCTAGATGCAGTGCAGGGCGCTAGAGTTTTCTCCAAGATCGACCTTCGTTCGGGTTATCATCAGATTCGCGTAGTTCCAGAGGACCAGCACAAGACGGCGTTTCGTACGAAGCAGGGGTTGTACGAATTTAGGGTTCTACCGTTCGGATTGACCAACGCCCCAGCGACGTTTCAAACGCTCATGAACACCGTCCTCTCCGAGTTCCTAGGTTCGTTCGTTGTAGTTTACCTAGACGACATTCTCATATTCTCCAAGACGAAAGAGGAGCACGTGCAGCACTTGCAGAAGGTCTTCGAGGTTTTACGGAGGGAGCAGCTGTACGCTAAGCAGTCGAAGTGCGAGTTCTTTCTTCCTGAGGTCGAGTTCCTAGGACACGTCGTATCCGCTAGTGGCATTAGGACCGACCCGAAGAAGATCGCAGTAGTACAGGATTGGGTAGCACCGACCTCAGTCAAGGAGTTACAGAGCTTCCTCGGTTTCGCGAACTACTACCGTCGTTTCGTTCAGGGTTACGCATCGATCGCTAGTCCACTCACCGACCTACTTCGGAAGGGCGTAGAGTACGTTTGGGGTCCAGCGCAGCAGCAGGCGTTCGAGCAGATGAAGCAGTCGCTCGCGTCTTCACCGACACTGTCGTACCCTGATCCCACTCGCCCATACGTTGTAGTGACCGACGCTTCAGATCAGGCCATAGGAGCAGTGCTTCTTCAGGACCAGGGACGCGGGTTGCAGCCGATCGCGTACGAGTCGCGTAAGCTTAGGGGAGCGGAGTTGAACTATCCCATACACGACAAGGAGGCGCTCGCGATCATCCATGCGTATAAGGTGTGGAGGTGCTACGTAGAGGGGGCAGATAGTGTGATACGCACGGACCATTGCTCGCTTCGCTCCGCAGCTGAGTCGTCGCCAGGCTAGATGGATGGAGTTCATGGAGGGGAGTTTCCACTACAGGATCGAGTATAAGCCAGGCGTGCGCAACCCAGCAGATCCGCTCACTCGCCCTAGTTGCCAGCTCGCTAGCCTCACAGTCACTGCCGGCCATCCACTTCTCACAGCACTCTTCGAGCACGGTTACACAGTAGATCTCGACTTCACACCGCAGCCGCCCGCAGGAGCAGAGGTGCAGGGTAGTGTCTACATACGGAAGGGTACCACACGGATTTGGGTTCCAGCCTACCGCCCTCTTCGACAGCTTCTTCTCTCAGAGGCGCACGACGTAGTTAGTGCAGGTCACTTCGGAGCAGATAAGACGGCTAAGACGCTTAGTCGCACGTACTACTGGCCAGGGCTTACAGCAGACGTAGAGGATTACATTCGCTCGTGCGACACATGTCAGCGTACGAAGTCCTCTCGCCAGCGCAAAGCAGGACTCTTGCAGCCGATTCCACCGCCCGACCGCCCTTGGCAGGTAGTTACCATGGACTTCATCATGGCTTTACCGCGCACAGTTAGGGGTCACGACGCCATCTTCGTGGTAGTGGATAAGTTTTCTCGAGCAGCGCACTTCATCCCCACGCACGGCAAGGTCACAGCAGAGGAAGCAGCGACGCTGTTCGTAGATAACGTAGTCCGACTGCACGGGGTTCCAGATTCCATCATCTCAGACCGCGACCCTCGTTTCACTTTGAAGTTCTGGAAGCAGCTTTTCGCACTGTTTGGGACTCGCTTAGCCATGTCGTCTGCGTACCATCCAGAGACAGACGGACAGACCGAGCGTGTGAACCAGACCTTGGAGCAGATTCTTCGCAGCATTACGATGCATGACGCAGCCGCATGGGACAAGAAGCTGAGCATGGCCGAGTTCGCCTACAACAACACGCACCACTCGTCCACAGGCATGTCACCGTTCTTCGCACTGTACGGTCAGCACCTCAATGTCCCCACTCGTGTCGATCTCACACCCACAGTCCCTCGTGCGGACAACTTCCACCAGCATCTCACCTTCATTCACGATCACGTGAGGAAGCACCTTGAGCTCGCAAATGCACGCATGGCACGCACCACCAACCGCAGTCGTCGTGAGGTGTCGTTTTCAGTTGGCGACCGTGTCCTTCTCGACAGCCGCAACCTCCGACTGCCACAGGACAGCAAGCTTCGCCCTCGTTTCATTGGTCCATTCGTCATTGAGCGTGCACTAGGTCCAGTCGCATACCGCCTTCGCCTTCCCGCTCATTTCCGCATGCACCCGTCATTCCATGTGTCGCTTCTTCTTCCTTACACCGATCCCAACGCCACCTTCTCGGGCCGTGACCGCACTCCACTGCCGGTAGCTGTTGACACCGACGAGCCCGACTACCAGATCCAGCGCATCCTCAGGCACCGTCGCCGTCTCCAGGGGGGTGTCCCTTTCATCGACTTCTTGGTTCGTTGGCGTGGTTACGACGCAGCAAACGACAGCTGGGTTCCTTCGTCCTCGCTGTCTCCCGACAACGCTTGCCTCCAAGCGTACCTCCAGTCTGCAGGCGCCGCGAACGTCGCCTCCTTGGGAGGGGGGTAGTGTTAAGGGGGGATTTACTGTTCATTCCGAACAGTACTTTCCAACTCACCCTTATCCTTATCTTCCTTGATTTCCTAGTGCCACGTGGCACTCTACCTTTCTTGCCTTCAATTCCTAGTCCCACGAAGTACTTTCCGACATTCGATCTTGCATGCTATATCAACCTTGCTTGTACTTGCCATTATCAATCAACTCTCATTTAACTCTTCAATTACTCAGTTACCTCTTCGCCTATTTCGCCAACACTCTCTTTCGCCAAAGTCTTCTGCCGCGTTTATCCTCAATTTAGTCAACCCCGCTATTCCTTAGCGGATTTAGGCCAAGGGGCCTAACAAAATGAACTTCAATTGATTTTTCCACAAAATGCAACAAGCTCAATAACCTTGTTCAGCCATCGATGGTATTCATTTAAGCGCGACAACATGTAGGAAACTAGCTATTGCAGTAAAAATACGCAACATATTATTGAAAGCTTATTTATTTTCATAAATAAGCTTTTTACATACTATTAATTAGGGGGCACACAACACAATCCAAACTACAACGATTGGGTTGTTTGTTGATATTCTTTCCCGCATGACTTCGCAAGTGACTTAGCAAGTTTTGGATTCAGCTTTGAGAGTTCACATAAATGAGTACACATCATGACCCAGAAATGAGAAACTTTTGAACGAGAGTTTTCAAGAATGTCTCACTTCATCACCCTCCGACCATCCTCACCCCCTTTCTTGCCCACCCTTTTAACCTCCTCTCCTCACCTCCGATGCCCCAGACGCCGGTGGCGCAGCACATTGGCCGGCACCACACACTTAGCATGCCCCGTAATTGGCACACTTGACATGCATGTAAGTATTAATCGCAATCGTCACATCCCTTACCATCAATTACCCCATCTACCCCTCTCTCTCCCCTTCTTACCTTCCCCAGGCGCCTCCTCTACGTTAGGCGCCAGCATCACACGTTAGGCTTCCTGTGCCAAGGGGGGGTACGTGGGCCAGGGAGGTGGGGGAAGGGAGAAAGGGGAATCACATTCAACCCAAAACAGCCTGCCAGCATACGCCGCCGCATCGCTCCCTGCTTCCGCACGAGAAGAGGAGGGGGGATGTGGCGCAGATAGTGGGATGGGGATGGGCATGGGGGGATGGGAGGATGGAAGGGGGGAGGAGGTATTTTTGTTGGATGCACGTCATTCTGAGTGCATGTCATCCTAACGTCTTGCCGAGTGCTCGTGCTATTCATGCGTGCATTGTTTGCATGAGCATATGTCATTGTGCATGGCTGTTGAATGTCTCTGTGTTTTTCTCCAAGTTTAAATGCTTGATCATGCAGGAGAAATCCAGAGCTTTCCAACGATACCAATATCGCCTTATTCCGACCAAGATCGCCCAAGTTACAAGATTTCCAAGACTTGGATTTCTTATTACCTTTTGGGGTTATATCTAATTTGGGTGATTACTTGGTCATGACTAGAAACGGATCTTTGGTTGGGTGGTTAGGGAAGGCAACCTTGACTTTTGGATTGGGGTGGCTATAAGTTTCTAGAATGGGTTGCAAATGCTGCAACACCTAAGCAAAATCCAACTAGATTGGATTTTGCATGTGACACCTCAAGGACCTCATGATGAGGGTTGCATCCTTGCTGCTAGGAAGGTTCCTACCATCCTTCCCTAGCTCTTGGAGAACCCCTTCCCTCTCATGGTTCTCTTGGAGTCCCCAACTCCAACTTCCTATGCCCTAATGTTTGTACTTCCTCTACCATTCCAGTCAGGCTGGACGTTTTTACATGGTTCTCACTCTATAGACCATCTTAACGACTGATTCAAATTGGGGATGGTAGCTAAGCCTAAGGCGCACTTTCCTACTGAGCGGATTTGCGTTTAGTTGAGTAATGAGTTCATCGTAAGCTCTCAAAGTGACAGATCCTGAACAACAATTTTGCCCCAAACAGGGCGTTGCACGGCCCAAATGGATAAAGAAAACTGTTTATTGAGCCGTCTCAAGAACAATTAGAGGGGGCAGAGATGTGAGAGAGATGGGTGTGAGGGGGTACACGGGTGTGAGGGGGGAGATGGGTGTGATGCTGTGAGCATATGAGCAATCGCCAAGGTACAGCTAGAAACGCCTCTTTCTGAAAATGTGTGCCCTTGCACTCCGCTTCAGCCACTCCCCCCGCCCTCCCATCGTCCCCCCGCCCTCCCATACTTCCCCCGCCCTCCCGTCCTCCCCCGCCCTCCCATCCCCCCCCCGCCCTCCCATCGTGCCACCGCCCTCCCATCCTCCCCCCGCCCTCCCATCTGCTAGTAGTGCAAGGGGGAGCCTCTCACGCTCCACCTATCGCGTGACTCCTCTTCTCATGAGCAAGCACATATATCCTCGCACACCCATCCTCGCAATACCTCCCATCTCCTCCATGCCTCCCACCATTGCCATACCTCCCATCTCCCCTATTCCTCCCACCATAGCCACACCGGCTCATTCGCTTCTGCTATGGTGTCTGCCTCTCCTTCCCCCGCCTCACACCCGCACCCGTCCTCCCTCTCCGAAGTTGCTTGGTTCACCCACACCCGTCCCCTCTCTCCCCCTCCGCGGTTTTCCTAGTTCCCAAGCTCATGCCCTGCTACCCGCCCCCACCCGCCTGGCCCCTTCTATAGCTTCTGGAGCAAAATCCTGCCCCTTCCCTCTCTCCCGCCCTTCCCAGCCCTCCGCCTGCCCCTTTTGCCCTCCTCCCCCATCTTGCTCTGCTCGCTGCTCCCCCTTCTCCTGCCCCTCACCTTGTTTCCGCCAAACCCAAGCCACGTGCCCAGCATCCCCCCTTCCCCTTCCCCACTCCGCGCCTCCCGCGCTCTGCCTCCCCTTCTTCCTTCCCGCGTTCGCCCATCACTGCTGCGCCTCTGCGCTCCCCCTCACAATGGCGGCCAAACTGATTTCCTGGTAGAGATGGCGAGCTCTCACGGTGGCGGCGGTGGAGGCGCACGCGCGCAAGGGGGATGGCGGCGGAAGCGGTACCACCGGCGTTGGGAGTGGCGGTGGTGATGTAGCGCGACCAGCGCGGGCTCCCACCTTCTCCCCTCGTTTTTCATCCCCTCCTTCCCCATTCTTTGCCCCTCCTCCCCTCCCTTTCTCTTCCTTGCATCTGTCCCCTTTCCCTCGAACTCCTTCCCCTCTTGCCTCCCTCTCAGCCCCCCTCCGCGGCCCCTCCACGCCCCACCAACCGCCCCTCCTCAAACTCTGCGCAAACCATACGCGCCAGCATCCCCCCTTTCCCCTCCCCCATTCATTGGGCCACCCCTCCCCACTCCACTGCTGCCCCCATTTGCGCTCCCCCTTCTACTGGAGCTCAAAACAGTTACGCGGACTCATGCGAAGGCGGAGCCGGCGGTGGCGGTGGTAGGGACATTGATAGGGGCGTACGCGCATCGGGAGTGGCGAGGGTGGCGCCGGCGGCGGAGGTGGCAGCGGTGGCGGTGGAGAAGAAGTAACCCAGGCGCAGCGCATTGGCGTGCGACTGGCCAGGCTTCCACCGCTACTTCGCTGTGCTGCGACAACCACCACTCTGGCCTGTGCTGATCACAGCGACGCTGCTGCTGTCGCGGCCGCTATAAGCCCCACTTGCGCGCACATGCTTGCCCCACCCGCCATTCCTTCTGCTCCTCGCGATGTCATTTCTCTGCCATCGCAAATCGATATTTAAGCGCCTTGACTTGGAAATTGGAATCGCAGCAGCTCCGTTAGCAGCGTGTTTGAGCTCGGGTGTGACCACCTGGTGGGCGCATCTGGGTGGTGAAGCGGGTAGAGGGACGAGAGGGGGGAAACAGGTGGTGGGCCAGTAGTGCGTCCCCCAAGGGGTTCATCTCCCGAGTCACCACGCGCTGGGCATATCTGGGTGGGGGTGGGGGCAGAGAGAGGTTTTAGGTGGATGGGTCATGGAGGGGAGGAAGGGGGAGGGAGGGTGGGCCAGCAGTTTGGCACAACCAGTGTACTCACCGTCCTACTTGCCTCTAGCCCCACCAGTGTCCATCCATGACCATCTCGGGGGTTTCATGACCGGCTGCTGCTGGGTGTGCCTGAACTGGAGGAGCTAGAGGCAAGTGGGGCAGTGCGTGGTTGGGTGGAAGGAGAGAGGGGGTGTGAGGGAGGACGTGGGTGCAGCGAGGAGTGCGGGGCAGGTGAAGGTTCAGGGGAGGGTTGTGAGAAACATGACAATATAAAGGCATGTCTTGATGTCTCGGGTGAAGGCTCGAGGCAGGGCGGTGAGGAACAAGCGATTACCGAGGCACAACGCCATATTTCATCTTATCAATGGTGTTTGGCGGTTAGTGGTCAACTGAAAGCCTCACCTGCTACTTGCCTGCGCTTTTGCAGAGTTTTCTTTTAAGAATTCTTAAAAAACTCCCTGCTCACCGTGCCGCCTTTTTGCCCTCTCTTTTGTTCCCATACCTTCACCTCCCCTCCCACCTCCCTTCCCCTCTCCTCCCATCCCTTCTCGCCTCCCTTTCTTCTCCCTCGCCCTTGCCTGCGCACCCCTTTCTCATCCGTCCGCCTCCCATGCATCTCCCTCTCGCCCACTCTCTGCTCCTCCCTCGCCTCTCCCCTCCATTCCGCTTCCACCTCTCCTGTCGCCCTTCTCTCCTCCCTGCCCTCCACCCCACCCACACTCCCCTGATCCCAAACTACCCTCTCCCACCTCTGGTCCCTTGCTTCTCCCTTCCCTGGCCTCACCCTTCCCCCTCCTATCCCAACCACTGTCGCATCACACACCCCTTTACGCCTCTCATGCTCCAACCATCCCCATGCACCACACCCTCCTTTTCCTCCTCTTCCTCTCCCTCTCCCTCTCCCTCTCCATCTCCCCCCCCCTCTCCTTTTCCCTCCCACCGATCCTCCCCTATTCCCTCCTCTTCCGTTACGTCCTTCTGTTCCCTCCCCCTCCCCCTCCCCCTCCCCATTCTCCCCCGTCTCCCCCTCCCTTCCCAACCCCGCGCCTGTCTCGCCACCACCACCAGACGCTTCAAGCAGCTCACTCGCTTCTGCTTCGGTGTCTGCTTCTCCTTCCCCCGCCTCACACCCATGCTCTTCCACGTTGCTGCCTTCACCCGCAACCGTCCGTTCCCGCCAGTTTCCCTCCGCGTCCCTCCCTACGCCCCTCCCTCGTTCCCCCAATTGTGCCCTCTACCCGAGCTACCTATCACCCCTTTCCCGCGCTCTCCTCCCGTTCCTCTCTCCTGCCCTTCCCCAACCATCTGCCTGCCCCTTCAAGGGGCGAAGTTCGCCCCTCCGCCGCCCTGCTGCCCCCCGTTCTCCCACCCATCTCATCATTTCCGCGAAACCCAAACCACATGCGCTAATATCCCCATATTCCCCTCCCCTTCCTGCAACTCCCCCCCATTCCGCCTCCCCTTCCCCCACCACACGGCCACCCGTAATTTATGCCCCTATCTGCGCTCAAACCGATTTTCGTCGGCTCTCGCGGAGGCGGCGGTAGAGGCGCGCGTGCAGCGGGAATGGCGGCGGTAGCGACGGGGGCGGCGGTGGTGGCGATGGCGAGGAAATGATCCAGGCGGAGCGCAAATAACGCAGGCTTCCACCGCCTCTTCGCACTGGTGCCGCCGCCACCACTCCGGCCTGTGCTGCTCACGGCGATGACTGTTTCCGCCACTGCAGCCGCCAAGAGTCCCGCCTGCGTGCCCCCATCCGCCATCGCTGCTGCTCCTCGCGCCTCTGATGTTGCGCCTCTCCGCCGTCGCGAATCGCTTCTTCTCGCTCTCGTCGTCTACTGCCGTTCAGTGTATCGCTGTTTTGTCGCCGTCCATTGCTGTCTCGTCGCACTATCTGTCACACTGTCTGTCGCCTTGTCTCGTCGCCCTGTCCGTCGCCCCGTCTGTCGCTTTCATACGTGGTTATTGTCTATCGCCTTTTCATTGTCAACAGTCGCTTTTTTGTCACTCTGTTTGTCGCTTTTTTGTCACTCTGTTTGTCGCTTTTTTGTCCCTCTGTCGATGTTTCGTCGTCTATCGTCGTTCTGTATGTCGCTGTTTTGTCGCCGTCCGTCGCTGCCTCGGATTTTGAGCCACTATTTGACGCGGCTGCTGTGACTTCAGCCTCGCGAGCGGGCCATGCTCAACGAAGGCTAATTCAATAATGTAGTTCATTATCAGTGCACGCCATTCAAGAATGACCAGGAATGCACTGAAACTAGAAGGCTGAAGAATGCTACTGAATGCTGAGTACGTAGCAAGAACCTCGGGGTAGCGAGGTTCAAGTGTAGCGAAAGGTGCAGTGGCGTCTCGGAAGTGGTTCGGGACATTGCGTAACTGGTTTTGGGAGGTTTGAAAGTGGTTCGGTGCGGTTCGGAAGTGGTTTGGAACGAACCACCTGACGCGAAGTCCTCGAACATACTAGCTACTCTAAGGCTACAGTGAGATTTTTTTATTCATTACACAAACTCAACGAATTTGTTAAGGGGGGATTTACTGTTCATTTCGAACAGTACTTTCCAACTCACCCTTATCCTTATCTTCCTTGATTTCCTAGTGCCACGTGGCCAAGGCTCTTGCTAGGATTTAGGCCTGTCTGAAGTCCCCCCCCCAAAAAATCGTTTCGTCTGACGTTCAGACGGGCAAAAAGATAAGGTCTGATTTTTCAGACGCAAGTTGGAGCTTAGTCTGATTCATAAGACAAAATGTTTTCCATGGTCTGATTACTGTATTACACTAGTCAGCCATAAAAACTGTATGATTCAGTCTTTACGAAGTACGAAATGAATGCGCGACGTTGACAAAGTCATAGCAAGTTGGGCGCCTAGGGGGACTGGGGGGGGGGGGAGTTGGGCTGCGAGGGACATGCATGGGTGGGTCCGTGTCTTACGCGACGGACCAGGGGGGTGGAGGGACTCGAGGGGAAGGGGGCTGGGCTGGGAAAGGTGTAGGGGAGCTAGGCGGGGGAAGGGGGGATGGACTGGGGTTGCGCAGCGAGAGGCTGGGCTGGTAGACGGGTGACTTGGTGGTGAGGTTGGGTTAGGAGAAGCGCGTGAGGGACGGGACTTACGGCGCGTGAGGGGAGGGGGGGGGTGGGAGGGGGAGGGGGCAGGCCAGTACGGTACTTTCTCGGTATCAGATGAAATTGTACGCGCTTTCTGAATTTTCAGACGGAATATAACACTTAGTCTTTTTTTTCAGACGAAATAAAATCATTCGTCTTGTGGTCCAGATGAAAAAAAAAATCTGGTCTGGAAGATCAGATTAAACAAAGAAATCAGGTCTGATTTTCAGACCATCAGACCGATTTGGTCTGATAACCAGAGCCCTGCACGTGGCACTCTACCTTTCTTGCCTTCAATTCCTAGTCACACGAAGTACTTTCCGACATTCGATCTTGCATGCTATATCAACCTTGCTTGTATTTGCCATTATCAATCAATTCTCATTCAACTCTTCAATTACTCAGTTACCTCTTCGCCTATTTCGCCAACACTCTCTTTCGCCAAAGTCTTCCGCCGCGTTTATCCTCAATTTAGTCAACCCCGCTATTCCTTAGCGGATTTAGGCCAAGGGGCCTAACACTTGGTATCAGGAGCCTTCGCGGGGAGCGACTTCCAACGAGCGACCGTCGACAACGAGACTACGACGTCATCGTCCCGCGGTGCCGACTTGCAGACTTGGAGTCGTCGAGCCAACATGGACGAGACCATGAACGCTCTCCCCAACGACATGGGCAACACGCTTGCTTAACTCATGCGCCAACTCGAACAGTTGACGTTGGAAAATCGTCAGGTACGGGCTGAAATGCAACAGCTTCGTAAATTCGCGTCAATTTCTCATGGTCATGCCGCACCATCTCCTGCACTCAACACGTCGACTGGCACGGAAGCGCTGCCGGAACGTCGAAGCGCGCTCAAGCCGCAGAAGCCCGAGCCGTTCGACCCAAGCCAACGCGACGCGAACGTGCGGACGTGGATCTTCATGCTCAACAACTACTTCGCCACGAGCGGGGTGCAAGAGGCGGACGCGCAGCAGCGGATCGAGTACTCCGTTACGCTGCTGAGGGGCCCGGCCTTGGAGTGGTGGCGCCAACTCACGCAAACTGCTGTAAGAAGGGCTCAGACAGACGGGCATCAACAGAGCGTGGGGCATGCAGCTGCAACTTCGAGCTTAGGGAGTTTAGCTTTAGGTGTTACCACGGTTCCGACGACATGGGAAGGATTTGAAGCGGCGCTGAAAAGCAGGTTCGATTTGGTGAACGCCTCCGAAGCTGCTAGGAAGCGTCTGCGTCATTTCCGACAGATAGGAAACATCCAGGAGTACACACGACGGTTCTTGAGCATCTGCAACGAAATAGATGACATCACGGAAGCAGAGATGCGCGATCGCTACCTCGAAGGGTTGAAGCCGGACATAGCGGAAGTTATAGCGATTCACGGGTTGTCCACCTTCGAGTCAGTTGTCGCAGCCGCAGAACGCGTCGACGCAGTACGAATCCGACGGGGTCGTGACGATCGCGATAGGGGATACAACAGACCGATCAACGACGCTCGATCGAGGGACGGACCGTTGCCCATGGAGATTGGTGCAGTTAACAGTGACGGCTCACAGAAGACAGGTTTTAGGGGGAACTGTCACTACTGAAAAAAGCCGGGACACATGAAGCGGGACTGCCCACAGCTTAATGAGCGGCAGCAGGGAAACGGAGACCGCCAGTAGATAGCGGGTCGCTAGCTGGTGTGGACGCTTCCGAACCCGCCAAGTCTACCGACGTAGAGGAGACAGCTCTGGAGCAGTCATCTACGCTGAACTCGGTAGACGCTGTTCATTATCCAGTCGTGCTTCTAGGGAAGCTTCGCGGTGTTCCAGTCAAAATTCTCGTAGACAGTGGAGCTAGCCACTCGTTCGTCTCTTCTTCATTAGTTAGTCGTCTCCATCTTGAAGCAGATTCAGCAGTCAACTTCAATGATGCTCGCATGGTAGATGGGACGCCGCTTCACATAGGACCGATCATCCGCAAGTTGCGCGTAGTGCTAGGACCGATCACGGTTAGGCGTGATTTCGACTCTGCGACGCTGGACGGATACGATTTTATCTTCGGGAGAGATTGGCTACGCACGGTTAGTACTCAGTTCGATTGGGCTCAGGGAAGCTGCAGCGTCAAGGTAGATGGCGAGTTCCGGGAGCTGCTACAGTGGAGCGATGCGGCCACATCCTCCACAGCTATCATTAATGCTGTTCGTGTGCGACAGTTAGTGAAGCGTGCGGCACGGATCTTTGCGGTTTTCCTTGAGGAGGTGGAAGCTGAGGAGGGGAAAGGAGGGAGTGCAGCAGTTGGTGCGAAGGCGACTCTTCCTACTGAGGTGAGTGCACTATTAGCAGAGTTCGCAGACGTCTTCCCCGACGAGTTGCCCCCAGGGTTACCTCCCAGCCGAGCAGTAGACCATCGAATAGAGTTGGAGCCGGGGAGCAGGCCCATAGCGAAGCCGCAGTGGAGGTTGAGTCCAGCAGAGACAGAGGAGATGACGCAGCAAGTTAGGCATTTCCTAGCGCAGGGGTTCATACAGCCATCTAGATCGCCTTGGGCAGCACCGATCCTTTTCGCGCCTAAGAAAGACGGAGGGTTACGGATGTGCATAGATTACCGCGCACTGAACGCCACCACCGTCAAGAATAGGTTTCCGGTGCCGAGAGTAGAGGATCCCCTAGATGCAGTGCAGGGCGCTAGAGTTTTCTCCAAGATCGACCTTCGTTCGGGTTATCATCAGATTCGCGTAGTTCCAGAGGACCAGCACAAGACGGCGTTTCGTACGAAGCAGGGGTTGTACGAATTTAGGGTTCTACCGTTCGGATTGACCAACGCCCCAGCGACGTTTCAAACGCTCATGAACACCGTCCTCTCCGAGTTCCTAGGTTCGTTCGTTGTAGTTTACCTAGACGACATTCTCATATTCTCCAAGACGAAAGAGGAGCACGTGCAGCACTTGCAGAAGGTCTTCGAGGTTTTACGGAGGGAGCAGCTGTACGCTAAGCAGTCGAAGTGCGAGTTCTTTCTTCCTGAGGTCGAGTTCCTAGGACACGTCGTATCCGCTAGTGGCATTAGGACCGACCCGAAGAAGATCGCAGTAGTACAGGATTGGGTAGCACCGACCTCAGTCAAGGAGTTACAGAGCTTCCTCGGTTTCGCGAACTACTACCGTCGTTTCGTTCAGGGTTACGCATCGATCGCTAGTCCACTCACCGACCTACTTCGGAAGGGCGTAGAGTACGTTTGGGGTCCAGCGCAGCAGCAGGCGTTCGAGCAGATGAAGCAGTCGCTCGCGTCTTCACCGACACTGTCGTACCCTGATCCCACTCGCCCATACGTTGTAGTGACCGACGCTTCAGATCAGGCCATAGGAGCAGTGCTTCTTCAGGACCAGGGACGCGGGTTGCAGCCGATCGCGTACGAGTCGCGTAAGCTTAGGGGAGCGGAGTTGAACTATCCCATACACGACAAGGAGGCGCTCGCGATCATCCATGCGTATAAGGTGTGGAGGTGCTACGTAGAGGGGGCAGATAGTGTGATACGCACGGACCATTGCTCGCTTCGCTCCGCAGCTGAGTCGTCGCCAGGCTAGATGGATGGAGTTCATGGAGGGGAGTTTCCACTACAGGATCGAGTATAAGCCAGGCGTGCGCAACCCAGCAGATCCGCTCACTCGCCCTAGTTGCCAGCTCGCTAGCCTCACAGTCACTGCCGGCCATCCACTTCTCACAGCACTCTTACGGATGTGCCTAGATTACCGCGCACTGAACGCCACCACCGTCAAGAATAGGTTTCCGGTGCCGAGAGTAGAGGATCCCCTAGATGCAGTGCAGGGCGCTAGAGTTTTCTCCAAGATCGACCTTCGTTCGGGTTATCATCAGATTCGCGTAGTTCCAGAGGACCAGCACAAGACGGCGTTTCGTACGAAGCAGGGGTTGTACGAATTTAGGGTTCTACCGTTCGGATTGACCAACGCCCCAGCGACGTTTCAAACGCTCATGAACACCGTCCTCTCCGAGTTCCTAGGTTCGTTCGTTGTAGTTTACCTAGACGACATTCTCATATTCTCCAAGACGAAAGAGGAGCACGTGCAGCACTTGCAGAAGGTCTTCGAGGTTTTACGGAGGGAGCAGCTGTACGCTAAGCAGTCGAAGTGCGAGTTCTTTCTTCCTGAGGTCGAGTTCCTAGGACACGTCGTATCCGCTAGTGGCATTAGGACCGACCCGAAGAAGATCGCAGTAGTACAGGATTGGGTAGCACCGACCTCAGTCAAGGAGTTACAGAGCTTCCTCGGTTTCGCGAACTACTACCGTCGTTTCGTTCAGGGTTACGCATCGATCGCTAGTCCACTCACCGACCTACTTCGGAAGGGCGTAGAGTACGTTTGGGGTCCAGCGCAGCAGCAGGCGTTCGAGCAGATGAAGCAGTCGCTCGCGTCTTCACCGACACTGTCGTACCCTGATCCCACTCGCCCATACGTTGTAGTGACCGACGCTTCAGATCAGGCCATAGGAGCAGTGCTTCTTCAGGACCAGGGACGCGGGTTGCAGCCGATCGCGTACGAGTCGCGTAAGCTTAGGGGAGCGGAGTTGAACTATCCCATACACGACAAGGAGGCGCTCGCGATCATCCATGCGTATAAGGTGTGGAGGTGCTACGTAGAGGGGGCAGATAGTGTGATACGCACGGACCATTGCTCGCTTCGCTCCGCAGCTGAGTCGTCGCCAGGCTAGATGGATGGAGTTCATGGAGGGGAGTTTCCACTACAGGATCGAGTATAAGCCAGGCGTGCGCAACCCAGCAGATCCGCTCACTCGCCCTAGTTGCCAGCTCGCTAGCCTCACAGTCACTGCTGGCCATCCACTTCTCACAGCACTCTTACGGATGTGCCTAGATTACCGCGCACTGAACGCCACCACCGTCAAGAATAGGTTTCCGGTGCCGAGAGTAGAGGATCCCCTAGATGCAGTGCAGGGCGCTAGAGTTTTCTCCAAGATCGACCTTCGTTCGGGTTATCATCAGATTCGCGTAGTTCCAGAGGACCAGCACAAGACGGCGTTTCGTACGAAGCAGGGGTTGTACGAATTTAGGGTTCTACCGTTCGGATTGACCAACGCCCCAGCGACGTTTCAAACGCTCATGAACACCGTCCTCTCCGAGTTCCTAGGTTCGTTCGTTGTAGTTTACCTAGACGACATTCTCATATTCTCCAAGACGAAAGAGGAGCACGTGCAGCACTTGCAGAAGGTCTTCGAGGTTTTACGGAGGGAGCAGCTGTACGCTAAGCAGTCGAAGTGCGAGTTCTTTCTTCCTGAGGTCGAGTTCCTAGGACACGTCGAGTTCCTAGTACAGGATTGGGTAGCACCGACCTCAGTCAAGGAGTTACAGAGCTTCCTCGGTTTCGCGAACTACTACCGTCGTTTCGTTCAGGGTTACGCATCGATCGCTAGTCCACTCACCGACCTACTTCGGAAGGGCGTAGAGTACGTTTGGGGTCCAGCGCAGCAGCAGGCGTTCGAGCAGATGAAGCAGTCGCTCGCGTCTTCACCGACACTGTCGTACCCTGATCCCACTCGCCCATACGTTGTAGTGACCGACGCTTCAGATCAGGCCATAGGAGCAGTGCTTCTTCAGGACCAGGGACGCGGGTTGCAGCCGATCGCGTACGAGTCGCGTAAGCTTAGGGGAGCGGAGTTGAACTATCCCATACACGACAAGGAGGCGCTCGCGATCATCCATGCGTATAAGGTGTGGAGGTGCTACGTAGAGGGGGCAGACAGTGTGATACGCACGGACCATTGCTCGCTTCGCTCCGCAGCTGAGTCGTCGCCAGGCTAGATGGATGGAGTTCATGGAGGGGAGTTTCCACTACAGGATCGAGTATAAGCCAGGCGTGCGCAACCCAGCAGATCCGCTCACTCGCCCTAGTTGCCAGCTCGCTAGCCTCACAGTCACTGCCGGCCATCCACTTCTCACAGCACTCTTCGAGCACGGTTACACAGTAGATCTCGACTTCACACCGCAGCCGCCCGCAGGAGCAGAGGTGCAGGGTAGTGTCTACATACGGAAGGGTACCACACGGATTTGGGTTCCAGCCTACCGCCCTCTTCGACAGCTTCTTCTCTCAGAGGCGCACGACGTAGTTAGTGCAGGTCACTTCGGAGCAGATAAGACGGCTAAGACGCTTAGTCGCACGTACTACTGGCCAGGGCTTGCAGCAGACGTAGAGGATTACATTCGCTCGTGCGACACATGTCAGCGTACGAAGTCCTCTCGCCAGCGCAAAGCAGGACTCTTGCAGCCGATTCCACCGCCCGACCGCCCTTGGCAGGTAGTTACCATGGACTTCATCATGGCTTTACCGCGCACAGTTAGGGGTCACGACGCCATCTTCGTGGTAGTGGATAAGTTTTCTCGAGCAGCGCACTTCATCCCCACGCACGGCAAGGTCACAGCAGAGGAAGCAGCGACGCTGTTCGTAGATAACGTAGTCCGACTGCACGGGGTTCCAGATTCCATCATCTCAGACCGCGACCCTCGTTTCACTTTGAAGTTCTGGAAGCAGCTTTTCGCACTGTTTGGGACTCGCTTAGCCATGTCGTCTGCGTACCATCCAGAGACAGACGGACAGACCGAGCGTGTGAACCAGACCTTGGAGCAGATTCTTCGCAGCATTACGATGCATGACGCAGCCGCATGGGACAAGAAGCTGAGCATGGCCGAGTTCGCCTACAACAACACGCACCACTCGTCCACAGGCATGTCACCGTTCTTCGCACTGTACGGTCAGCACCTCAATGTCCCCACTCGTGTCGATCTCACACCCACAGTCCCTCGTGCGGACAACTTCCACCAGCATCTCACCTTCATTCACGATCACGTGAGGAAGCACCTTGAGCTCGCAAATGCACGCATGGCACGCACCACCAACCGCAGTCGTCGTGAGGTGTCGTTTTCAGTTGGCGACCGTGTCCTTCTCGACAGCCGCAACCTCCGACTGCCACAGGACAGCAAGCTTCGCCCTCGTTTCATTGGTCCATTCGTCATTGAGCGTGCACTAGGTCCAGTCGCATACCGCCTTCGCCTTCCCGCTCATTTCCGCATGCACCCGTCATTCCATGTGTCGCTTCTTCTTCCTTACACCGATCCCAACGCCACCTTCTCGGGCCGTGACCGCACTCCACTGCCGGTAGCTGTTGACACCGACGAGCCCGACTACCAGATCCAGCGCATCCTCAGGCACTGTCGCCGTCTCCAGGGGGGTGTCCCTTTCATCGACTTCTTGGTTCGTTGGCGTGGTTACGACGCAGCAAACGACAGCTGGGTTCCTTCGTCCTCGCTGTCTCCCGACAACGCTTGCCTCCAAGCGTACCTCCAGTCTGCAGGCGCCGCGAACGTCGCCTCCTTGGGAGGGGGGTAGTGTTAAGGGGGGATTTACTGTTCATTCCGAACAGTACTTTCCAACTCACCCTTATCCTTATCTTCCTTGATTTCCTAGTGCCACGTGGCACTCTACCTTTCTTGCCTTCAATTCCTAGTCCCACGAAGTACTTTCCGACATTCGATCTTGCATGCTATATCAACCTTGCTTGTACTTGTCATTATCAATCAACTCTCATTTAACTCTTCAATTACTCAGTTACCTCTTCGCCTATTTCGCCAACACTCTCTTTCGCCAAAGTCTTCTGCCGCGTTTATCCTCAATTTAGTCAACCCCGCTATTCCTTAGCGGATTTAGGCCAAGGGGCCTAACAAAATGAACTTCAATTGATTTTTCCACAAAATGCAACAAGCTCAATAACCTTGTTCAGCCATCGATGGTATTCATTTAAGCGCGACAACATGTAGGAAACTAGCTATTGCAGTAAAAATACGCAACATATTATTGAAAGCTTATTTATTTTCATAAATAAGCTTTTTACATACTATTAATTAGGGGGCACACAACACAATCCAAACTACAACGATTGGGTTGTTTGTTGATATTCTTTCCCGCATGACTTCGCAAGTGACTTAGCAAGTTTTGGATTCAGCTTTGAGAGTTCACATAAATGAGTACACATCATGACCCAGAAATGAGAAACTTTTGAACGAGAGTTTTCAAGAATGTCTCACTTCATCACCCTCCGACCATCCTCACCCCCTTTCTTGCCCACCCTTTTAACCTCCTCTCCTCACCTCCGATGCCCCAGACGCCGGTGGCGCAGCACATTGGCCGGCACCACACACTTAGCATGCCCCGTAATTGGCACACTTGACATGCATGTAAGTATTAATCGCAATCGTCACATCCCTTACCATCAATTACCCCATCTACCCCTCTCTCTCCCCTTCTTACCTTCCCCAGGCGCCTCCTCTACGTTAGGCGCCAGCATCACACGTTAGGCTTCCTGTGCCAAGGGGGGGTACGTGGGCCAGAGAGGTGGGGGAAGGGAGAAAGGGGAATCACATTCAACCCAAAACAGCCTGCCAGCATACGCCGCCGCATCGCTCCCTGCTTCCGCACGAGAAGAGGAGGGGGGATGTGGCGCAGATAGTGGGATGGGGATGGGCATGGGGGGATGGGAGGATGGAAGGGGGGAGGAGGTATTTTTGTTGGATGCACGTCATTCTGAGTGCATGTCATCCTAACGTCTTGCCGAGTGCTCGTGCTATTCATGCGTGCATTGTTTGCATGAGCATATGTCATTGTGCATGGCTGTTGAATGTCTCTGTGTTTTTCTCCAAGTTTAAATGCTTGATCATGCAGGAGAAATCCAGAGCTTTCCAACGATACCAATATCGCCTTATTCCGACCAAGATCGCCCAAGTTACAAGATTTCCAAGACTTGGATTTCTTATTACCTTTTGGGGTTATATCTAATTTGGGTGATTACTTGGTCATGACTAGAAACGGATCTTTGGTTGGGTGGTTAGGGAAGGCAACCTTGACTTTTGGATTGGGGTGGCTATAAGTTTCTAGAATGGGTTGCAAATGCTGCAACACCTAAGCAAAATCCAACTAGATTGGATTTTGCATGTGACACCTCAAGGACCTCATGATGAGGGTTGCATCCTTGCTGCTAGGAAGGTTCCTACCATCCTTCCCTAGCTCTTGGAGAACCCCTTCCCTCTCATGGTTCTCTTGGAGTCCCCAACTCCAACTTCCTATGCCCTAATGTTTGTACTTCCTCTACCATTCCAGTCAGGCTGGACGTTTTTACATGGTTCTCACTCTATAGACCATCTTAACGACTGATTCAAATTGGGGATGGTAGCTAAGCCTAAGGCGCACTTTCCTACTGAGCGGATTTGCGTTTAGTTGAGTAATGAGTTCATCGTAAGCTCTCAAAGTGACAGATCCTGAACAACAATTTTGCCCCAAACAGGGTGTTGCACGGCCCAAATGGATAAAGAAAACTGTTTATTGAGCCGTCTCAAGAACAATTAGAGGGGGCAGAGATGTGAGAGAGATGGGTGTGAGGGGGTACACGGGTGTGAGGGGGGAGATGGGTGTGATGCTGTGAGCATATGAGCAATCGCCAAGGTACAGCTAGAAACGCCTCTTCCTGAAAATGTGTGCCCTTGCACTCCGCTTCAGCCACTCCCCCCGCCCTCCCATCGTCCCCCCGCCCTCCCATACTTCCCCCGCCCTCCCGTCCTCCCCCGCCCTCCCATCCTCCCCCCGCCCTCCCATCGTGCCACCGCCCTCCCATCCTCCCCCCGCCCTCCCATCTGCTAGTAGTGCAAGGGGGAGCCTCTCACGCTCCACCTATCGCGTGACTCCTCTTCTCATGAGCAAGCACACATATCCTCGCACACCCATCCTCGCAATACCTCCCATCTCCTCCATGCCTCCCACCATTGCCATACCTCCCATCTCCCCTACTCCTCCCACCATAGCCACACCGGCTCATTCGCTTCTGCTATGGTGTCTGCCTCTCCTTCCCCCGCCTCACACCCGCACCCGTCCTCCCTCTCCGAAGTTGCTTGGTTCACCCACACCCGTCCCCTCTCTCCCCCTCCGCGGTTTTCCTAGTTCCCAAGCTCATGCCCTGCTACCCGCCCCCACCCGCCTGGCCCCTTCTAAAGCTTCTGGAGCAAAATCCTGCCCCTTCCCTCTCTCCCGCCCTTCCCAGCCCTCCGCCTGCCCCTTTTGCCCTCCTCCCCCATCTTGCTCTGCTCGCTGCTCCCCCTTCTCCTGCCCCTCACCTTGTTTCCGCCAAACCCAAGCCACGTGCCCAGCATCCCCCCTTCCCCTTCCCCACTCCGCGCCTCCCGCGCTCTGCCTCCCCTTCTTCCTTCCCGCGTTCGCCCATCACTGCTGCGCCTCTGCGCTCCCCCTCACAATGGCGGCCAAACTGATTTCCTGGTAGAGATGGCGAGCTCTCACGGTGGCGGCGGTGGAGGCGCACGCGCGCAAGGGGGATGGCGGCGGAAGCGGTACCACCGGCGTTGGGAGTGGCGGTGGTGATGTAGCGCGACCAGCGCGGGCTCCCACATTCTCCCCTCGTTTTTCATCCCCTCCTTCCCCATTCTTTGCCCCTCCTCCCCTCCCTTTCTCTTCCTTGCATCTGTCCCCTTTCCCTCGAACTCCTTCCCCTCTTGCCTCCCTCCCAGCCCCCCTCCGCGGCCCCTCCACGCCCCACCAACCGCCCCTCCTCAAACTCTGCGCAAACCATACGCGCCAGCATCCCCCCTTTCCCCTCCCCCATTCATTGGGCCTCCCCTCCCCACTCCACTGCTGCCCCCATTTGCGCTCCCCCTTCTACTGGAGCTCAAAACAGTTACGCGGACTCATGCGAAGGCGGAGCCGGCGGTGGCGGTGGTAGGGACATTGATAGGGGCGTACGCGCATCGGGAGTGGCGAGGGTGGCGCCGGCGGCGGAGGTGGCAGCGGTGGCGGTGGAGAAGAAGTAACCCAGGCGCAGCGCATTGGCGTGCGACTGGCCAGGCTTCCACCGCTACTTCGCTGTGCTGCGACAACCACCACTCTGGCCTGTGCTGATCACAGCGACGCTGCTGCTGTCGCGGCCGCTATAAGCCCCACTTGCGCGCACATGCTTGCCCCACCCGCCATTCCTTCTGCTCCTCGCGATGTCATTTCTCTGCCATCGCAAATCGATATTTATCAATTTCGTCGTCCACGATTACTGTTTCGTTGTTAACAAACGCGGTTGTTGGTTGTTGGTTGTCGACTACGACAAATTGCATGGGAGGACGAAGCACATGAAGGGTGGGGAAGAGGAGTCAATGGTTGAGGCTGCTGAAAATTCTTCAGAGGACTTCGCAAGTTGTCATGAGCTGTCACCACTAAACACCACGAGCCTCCACGAGCGTTTGCGAGTAAGTATGGCCCATAGAATTCTGTGTGGGAGAGTATGTTGCCACTGATTTCACATGGTGAAAGTTCGCATTTCGGAGTATATTTCTAGCTATCATTTTGGTGGGCTGTTTGCTTTTGTTTTGGTGGGCTAAACCATTGCTTTCTTTTGTTTGTCAACAAGCTTGAATCATATATCTTTCATGAGAAAAGGTTCCATTTTCAATGTATTAACGTAAAGAGTATTCTGGAGACGAGATCATTGATCAACAAGACGCTGCGCATGTAAATTTGTGACTACTCCAGTGCGTATGCACTCGGAAAACCGTTGACCTTAGTGGCCTGGTGGAGATCACTTAGTGTGAGTTAAGTGGTGTGCATAGAGTAAACTAAGGACTATTAAAAACCATCAAGTGGTATCAGAGCTGGTTTACATGGCGTTTTAGCATTCTTAAGAGCAGAGCAAGGCTTTCGAGATGGTCGGCGGACAATCAGAGGCTAGTTTGAGCTCCTCTCTGAGTATTGAAGATCCTCAAGTGAAGGCTCTTCTGGAAATGCCAGCGCGAGGAGCAGTGGTGACCAAGCCCACCATGGGGCCGAGCAAAGCCCAACTTTCTACGAGAAAAACTACAACACATGGGGTTTGAATTTTATGTGGAGGGCGAAGGAGGTCGGCTTCTGGGATTATTACCGACCAGATGGAAAGGACGATGTAGCTGCGTGTGATGCAAAAACGGATGAAAAAAAGGCGGAATATCAGAAAAGGGGTAAGCACGCCTTCTTTTAGTTATGTCACTCGGTTGCTGACGGGATTGTAGTGGGTTTGGATGAGTTTGCAGAGCTCGATAACTATGCACAAGAGGCATAAGCGTACATGGAGTCAACTTACCTCGGACACATGGACGCGAATATAGTCGCGGTGAGGAAGAAGCTTCTTTTGATGACTATTGAGCCGAACCAACGAATCATCGCCTATGTCAACGTGGCTAAGAGTTAAAACGACGACCTAGCTGCAATGGGCGCGGCGGAAACTGGGCGGGCGATGATGGGCCACATCATTAACGGACTACCAGACGATTGGTCGGGTGAGAGGCCGGCGTTGATCTGCAACCCACCTAAAAACATGACGAAGCTTCTTGCAATGCTCCAAACATCGGAGCAAGTACGAGAGGATCAGCAGTGAAGGGAGAAAATAGCGAAGGGCATGGAGTAGGAGAAACATGCGTTGGTGAATGGGACAAATGCGGAAAGAAGCTTAGGAGTGCGTTTCCAGTGTGGAAAGATGGGGCACTGGGCGTTTGAGTGCTTGGAGAACCTAACAAGATATTACAAGGGAAGTGGTGCGGGATGGAGTGGAGTGCAGCAGAAAAGGAGGTTTAGTGGTGCGTGCCACCACTGCAAGAAAAGATTGGTCATTGGGCAGTCGACTGCTACTCAAGTCCCAACAGCCGCAACTACAACGGACCATTGCAGCAACAGCAGCAGCAGAAAGTTGAGGTAAACGCGGAAGCATCGTGCGAAAGTGGCGGATGCTGAAAATGAAAAAGAGGACGTTATTTTGGGGAGACCGTATCGTGCGAACGTGATGCGCATACCAAAATAGGCAAAGCCTACAAATGAAAGAAAGAACAAAACATGGTTCATGGACAGCGGGTGCACTCGTCACATGACCTACAGGTCGGAATGGATGGAGAATCTGAGGGAGTCGAATGAGCGCTATATTCTGCAAGGAAATAATGAGAAGTTACCCGTGACAGGAGAACGCGACGAGATCCGACAGAGTCCTGATGAGGGATTGAAGCTGGAAAACGTACAGCTGGTTGATCAGCCAGTCCCGGCTTGATGAATTAATGTGCAAGATATTCTACGACAGCAGCAAGGTCTCAATGTTTGGCCAGGATTGGCAGAAGTACGCAGACGGTTACTACAACGACGTCTCTAAGAGATGGGCCTGATATCCATGAACGACGTGGATGAGCCTTAGAATGACCATGAGATCGAGACGGGAAAAGAAGAGGAGCTATTTGTTGAAGGTGGCAAGATTGAAGGTATGGGAGATGCGAGAGTGGAGGCACCGGTGGAGCTGGAAGAGGAGGTGTGTAACAACACTGATACAGCAACGATCATGCTTGAAGATGAACTCTGATCGAGAAGTGTGAGGGTGATGAAACTGCAAAGGCCACAAAGCAAGGAGAATGCAACTGCAAAGGTGCAAAAGGCTGAAGGCGGAGGCACCGGTTAACGGCCACAAACTGATCGACGTTTAGCATCTCCGGAGGAGCGCAAGGCTGACGAATACTTTTCATAGTTTGGATGTTGAAGCAGTCAATTTCAAGGCATGTAAGCAGCGGCGTAAAAAACAGGAGCTATTGGGGAGTGTGGAGCTGAGTTAGATGCTAAGGAGCAAGGGAGCATGGTGGAGTGTATGGTTGCCAAACCGCAGGGGAGATTGTTGGAGTGGTTCGTAACAACCACCTACAACTTTCAACTAACGATACAATTTGGAGTTAAGGTAGTCTATCGTTTATGAGATGCGACTTTGTGTGCTTCACGTTTGAGCATTTACGGTTCGTGAATCGCCTTGATGGTTCCTCAGTTATATCATTTTTGTGAAAGGTGTTTGTGAGAGTTCATATGTGATCGTGCTCGTTCGTGCTCTTTTTGTAGGTTCCGAGATTTAGTGCGCGATTAAATTCGATGCAAGAGTGATGTGCAAGGAGGAATTTAACGACCTAGTAAATTTGTCGCGTAACTACCCGCTTTTCAGGAGATTTCGTGAGTTGTCATGAGCTGTTGCCACAAAACATCACGAGCCTCCACGAGCGTTCGCGAGCAAGTATGGCCCATAGAATTATGTGTGGGCAAGTATGTTGCCACTAATTTCACATGGTTAAAGTTGGGATTTCCAAGTATGTTTCTAGCTTTTATTTCAGTGGGCTGTTTGCTTTTGTTTTGGTGGTTTAGTATAAATCATTGATTGCTTTTGTTTGTCAACAACCATTGGGAGAACCTCCCAGGCCGCCTTCCCCATGCCCCTGTTTTCCGTGTGACACGTGTTTCCACACTTTCGCTACGCGAGGGGCCGCTGCGAACCACATGAGGGTATGCCGGGCGGCTGAGGCGGAGAGGCGTGCACAGGCTCTCGGCTCGATTCCGACACGCAGGAGCGACTGACGCTGCGGGGATTTGGGGACGAGGCGTGGGCTGGGGTTACGTCATGGGAATGGGAAACATTTTTCAGTGTGGAGGCGGTTGGAGGGAGGACAGTGCGCCGGATCCCACAGCGGGCCAGGTCGGGAGTCTTAGACGTGCTCTGTTGCATCCTAAAGCGCTTCAAGAGCCAACTGGGAGATGAAGCCGCTACCCTCCTACTCTTGGCGTTTCCGCGCCTCATCCTAGCCGTGCCTCCCAAGCCAGGCATAAGTCAGAAGGCGCTGATCACCGAGCGGTTGGCTGCGTTCTGGGAGGGGAGGTGGCGGGAGCTGTTCGACTCTGCCATGGTGGCGGTGCGGCCAGCAGTTCGCCCACTTTCTTACACTTGCTCTAACCAGGACCCGGATGCCATCCGCCTGTCACAATGCCGATCTTGGTGCAAAATGGGGGAGTGGAGCCGTGAATTGGCTTGCCTTACAGCAGGGGAGTTGGCTCGACCGTCTGAGGCCATGGTGCAGTCGCTGCGAGAGAAGCACCCGGCTAGCACTGGCGAGGTACCACAGTGGATCCGCGATTTCACCGTCGATACTGCTCAGCGGCCTTCCCTCACGACTGATATCCTGGCCAGAGCTATCCATACAGCCGCCCGAGCTTCAGCAGCAGGGCCATCGGGGTTGGTCACAGAGCATCTGCGCGACACCTTCCTCACTGAACCTTCCTGCCTTTCCCACCTGTTGGAAGTGTTCAACCAATGGGTGGTGGGACAGGTCCCCGAGCGGGCTCGGCCGTGGCTCGCCGCATCCAACCTAGTCGGGCTTTCCAAGCCTAACGGCGACGTCTGGCCGGTAGCGATCGGGGAGGTGCTTCCTCGTATCCTTGCTCGAGCTCTCTGCATCTCGCTCCGCCCTGCGATGGTTTCCTACTTCCTGCTGTGCAACCAGCTGGGAGCGGGCACCAGGGTCAGGGTGGAGATTCTCACTCATTCTTTCCGGTCAGCGCTGGCCACTCACCCCGACCGGTGTGCGCTACAGATAGACGTCGCAAACGCCTTCAATTTGTTTCACCGTCATGCGATGTTCGATGGGCTGCGGGAGTCGCCTTTCTCAGTTATGATCCCATTCTTGCGTGTTTTCTATGGGACACCTAGCGACCTGTACCTCCGAGAAGGCCCTTTCGTACAGAGCCTCGAGTCGGCACGTGGATCGAGGCAGGGGGACCCGCTCGGCCCTTTTCTTTTCGCGTTCACGCAGCAGCAGATGATGGATCCGGTTACTAGGGAGTTCGGGGACCTGCTTTTCCTCAGCTATGCAGACGATACCTATATTTTGGGGCCAGCGGCTAGGATTCTGGAGGCTTCTGGGGTGTTGCGGGAGCGGTTGGAGTGGGTGGGGCTGGAGGTGCAGGCGCACAAGTGCCGGTTTTCGGAGCGCGAGGACAGGGAGGTGGAGAGGGCACTGCCATTGGGGATACAGCAGATGGATGAGGGTCTTACTGTGGTGGGCGTGCCTATTGGAGAGGAGGTGTGGGAGGTGGTTCGGCTACGGGAGCGGCTTCGACAGTTGCAGGCGCCACTGCCATGGCTCCCTTTGGTCGACCACTCCCAGATGGCTTCACACCTCCTCGCCATTGCAGTTTCAGTACGGCCGATGTACCTCGCCCGGACTATGCCGCCGCAGCCGGAAGTGGTTGAGGCTTTTAGGGATTGGGACAGCTGTTTAAAGGATTGCTTTGAGCAACTTTTTCCACCAGGCACTTGGGAGCAGGACCAAGACCGGTCTAGGCGCGCACGCATGCAGCTGCATCTCCCTGTGCGACTTGGAGGGTTCGGGATCCGGGCGGCGGCCTCTTTGAGCCCACTGTCCTATGTCTGTAGGTGGGTGCAGGCCACGCATGACATTGCACAGTTAGGGGTGGCGGGCGAGGAGGCGATGTTTGCAGAGTACCTCACCACTTCGACAGGGGCAGAGTTTCTTGACCCGTGGTTTGTCAAGGCTCTTGAGCAGCTGCCAGCGAATATCCGCCAGGAGATACCGGGCTTACCTTTGTGTCTAGCGGCCCCTCCTGTTCGGCTTTTCCAGGCGCGGCAGCGGCAGTTAGATGTAGAGGAACTCTAGGCACTGCGCCGCTTCACATCCCTTCAGGGCCCGGGGGCGGGTGCATGGGTTTCGGCGGTTCCGGCTCACTCAGATCTCACTTTCACTGCGGTTGAGTGGGGCATTGCTGCTGCTATACGGCTCGGGCTCCCAATTCAGCAGCTGCAGGTGGCGGGGAGGTGTGTTTGTGGCACAGCGTACGTTGACCCAGCAGACCCGCACCATGCTCTAAGATGCAAGCACCAGCATGGTCCATCTCGAGTGCATGATGAGGTGAAGTTTGCGGTGGCGAAGATCTCTAAGGCGTCGGGGGGTGGTGACAATGGAGGATAGTGTGGTGCTGCAGGGGAAGCGGGTTGATGTGGCGGTGCGACGACCAATGGCTGGAGAGGCTCACGCCCTAGAGATCAGTGTCGCGGACCCGCTATCGCTATCTCCATCCCTGCTGGGACAGTGCGGGCGTCAAATAGGTGTGGCGGCAAGGGAGTGGGAGCGTCGCAGAATGAGTGATTACACGCCTCTGCTTGCACGCAACCGGGGCGTGCAGTTCACCCCTCTGATAAAAGAGACGTGGGGATGTCTCGGCGGTCGTTTTCGGCGGTGCCTTTGTCAGCAAGGGGATGCGCACGTGGGGCTAGCTGTGTCGCGGGGGGCTTGTCGGGAGGACGACTCTGTGTTTTCGGCTTATCTTTTAGGGTCACTCAAGGCGCTCATCAGGGTGGCGTTACAACGTGCGCAAGCCCGTGTCATCTTGCTTCGAGCAGCGTCTTCCATGAGGGGGATTAACGTAGATTTGGTGGACCGGGAGAGGGACGATGTCGATGTGGAAGGCGGTGCTCTCTGGGTAGAGGCCTCGTACATGGTCGATACGCTGTTGTGATTTGGGGGGGGGGGGGGGGGGGGGGAATGGGGTGTGGGATGGGATATCTTGATGAGGTGTCTTGACTGGGCGTTTTGATTGGGTATTTTGAGGGGGGGTTTTATGTGTGTTGCATCTGGGTTCTTTTTGGCAGCTTCACTTTCTTTCTCCCTTTCTTTCTTCATTTCCTTTCTCTTTCATTTATATCTTTCTTTCCCTTCTTTTCCTTTTTCTATCTAGGACCATGAGAGATTCATGTTTATAAGAACGCCCTGTCACTCATGTTGGAGAAAAAAAAAAAAAACAAATCATAAATCTTTCATGGGAAAAAGGTTCATCTTTCAACGTATTAACGTAGGACTACTCTAGTGGGTATACACTTGGAGAATCGTGGACCCTAGGTCGTTGCCGGGTGGAGATCACTTAGTGTGATTTATGTGGTGTGCATTGAGTGGGTTAAGGACTATTAACAACCAACATCGGTTTTGTCGCTTGTCTGTCGCTTCGATGCGACCGCTATCGAGCCACTATCTGCCTCTTCAACGTTGCCCTCCCAGCCTTCACGTGGCTCCTCCTGCATCCCAAAGTAACAAAGTTGAATCTACATACTATTCACATTTAACGTGCTATGTACTTACTAAGTCGAGACTTTACTTTTGTCAAGTATGTATGAACATATGCTGCAACAATGTAGCTACTACTCTCACCCAAGCGCGGTAGGTTCAATGTACCAACCCTGTAGGTACCCCGCAGGGGTCAGGTTTCCACACGCAGGTAATACTGTGTCGCAACAAAATCCTGGGACATCAGCTAGCACTGCAGTACACAGAATGTCGGTAGTGGCAATCCCGGAATGAAGCGGATACATACTACATACAATGTAGCTACCCCTAACGTAAATACAGGGTAACACACGTAACAAGATGGCGCAACAAGCCTACATAGCGAGAATATATGTTTTTAATCTTGTTGCTTCCTCTATATTTCAATAATAGCAAATCCACTAAATTAGGCTACATAACATAGTGGCGCTATTAAAACAAAGGCACACACAAGATCACACACGGTCCAACTCCTCCTCGTCCCTGTCGACTGGCACGCTGGCCGAGGCATTTGCAACATCCTTGTCCTCCTTCTCCTCTCCCACAATCTCCACAGGAAGGGCCCTGATTTGCTTCAAGGGTGGATAGATGAAGTACACGTGATAGTGCTTCGAGTAGTTAAACCGCCATGCCTCTTCGTCAGCCACCCATTCTAGCCCACCATCCTGCTCAGCCCACTGTAGGATGGACGTCCGCAGCCAGTTGCGCACGATGGCACAGTTGCGCGCTACATTGTGCACATTTGAAGAATTCTTAGTATGAAAGCCTGTCTTCCCACAGGAAGTAGTGGTTTCCCAAAGCATTTTGTTTGGTACAAATATCTTCGCACAATACACAATTTTAGAAACTGTTACACACTTTCAAATTTTACATATTGTGAAACCTTGCTATTTGTCTTCCAAATGCAACGGCTCATTTCAACTGGGCCTTCTGAGACATGGTGAGTGCTTGTTGACGATGACGAGTAAGGGCACGCTCATGTTGCGAGGGGGATGGAACATGCGCCTGGTTGTGGAGGCGACGCGACGCAGGAATGATATGATCGTTTGAGATGGTAACATAGAGGTCCTTTGCAGTTTCGCTTTGCCAGCGCCCCCGTCTTTTGAAAAGGCGGTCGGAGATACCCATGCTGGCAGCAACTGTTGCTGCCCCGTTGCAGAATGAATGGGTGCCAAGGTGTGTAGGGTCGATGCCAACTGCTTGGAATGCATGCAAGCACCACGTGTGGACAGTGGGGTATGACGGGGCGGTATCCTGCGAGGATGGCGGGGAGTGGCGTCAAAATATGCGAATCAACGGGCCTTTGGTATTGTGCCCATACTATGCCAGCTTGATGAAGTGCCTAGTGCACCGCACGGGGCAGAATGATCCGTCAGCCGTGGCGACATGAACTTATACGCCCCTGCTCTCCTGGTCCGTTTTTTAGTGTGGGATTAGGAGCCACATTGCCGTGGCCTCGAATTGGATGTCCTCCCACTGAATTGCCACCATGTCAGAGAAGCGAAGAAAGGCCGAGTACTTGAGCAACAGGATAAGGCCTTTCTGGTACGTGCCCGATTCGCTTGACTGGAGGAAGGGAGACGTGCTGTTTCACTCGTGTTGGCCGAGGGCAGTGCCGTTTGGCAAACTCTCATACTTGCGTTGTGAAAGGGCCGTTCACTGGGTTGGCCAAACCTGTCATTCAATGGGCAAAACTGACTGCTGCGCATGTGAGCTGTACACTGGAGACTGTGGCCTTGTGGTTGATCGCGTGCACTAAGTAGAGTGCTAGTGTTAGGTCCCATTTGCCTTTCTTCTCTTCCCCTTCCTTTTCCTCCGTCCCCATTCGTTCCCTTCCTTCTCTGCTTCCTTCTCCTCCCCTGCCATTCTCCTCTCTCGTCTTCACCCATCCACTCCTTTCCCATCCTATCGCCTCTCCACTCCCTGCGCCTCCTCTGTCGCGTCATCCCTGCACTTTGCTCCTTACTCTCCCGTCGCTCTCCCATCCTCCCCACTGCCCTCCATCCCACCCCTCACTAACCCTACTCTTGCCTCTCCCCACTCTGTCCCCTCCCATTCTCCCCTGTCCCACCGCTATGGCACCACACACTCCTTCACGCCTCACGTGCTCCAACCATCTTCCCAACAATCGCCATAGCTCCCTTGATCCGTACACGTCAATCCAAGCCCATAAAGAGCACTTCCTCACACCCCGCGCCTACCTCGCCAGCACCACCACTTGCTTCTGCTTCCGTATCTACCTCTCTTTCCCCCGCCTCACACCCATGCTCTTCCACGAGCCCCAAAGCACCCCCCGTCGTGCCCACCCTTCTCACTTCTGGCGCATGCTTTCCCCAACTCCCTCTCTCCCACCTTTCCCCACCTCTCCGCCTGCCCCACCTCTGCTCTCCTGCTCCGCCCCCTATTCCGCCTGCTCCTGCCCCTTGCCTTGCTTCTGCCAAACTCAACCACACACGCTCGCATCCCCCTTTCCCCCCTCCCCTCCCTCCGCATTCCTGTCCCCGCTCCGCCTCCTTTCCAACCACGCGCAGCGACCGTCAATGTTATCCCTGTATGCGCTCTCCGACCCACTAGCGCTCCCTCTTCGCGCCGCCACAGCCACCACTCCGGCCCGTGCCGCTCACAACAACACTGCCGTCTCCGCCGCTTCCACTGCTGCGGGCCCCCCCCTAGGCGCGTGTCCTGGCCCCACCCGCCATTTGTGCTGCTCCTCACGCATATGCTGTCACAGCTCTGTCAAACTTATATGCTATAGTCTGTGTAGGCTGTAGTGGGGTAGACTATATGGGGTACAACATTTCTAGGTTTTCCTACTTGTACCCACCTCTTTCTTAGTTCATTCATTCCTCATTCTTCACATGATATAGAGCAGGTTCCCTAGTGGGAACTCTCCTCAGGGCCCACCACTGAACTCGATTTTTCTTCTCCTGCCCGAGGCGCGCCCCGTAGGCCGCCCTCACGTCGCGCTCCCTTAGCGGCCCCTCTCACGGCCCCTCGTGCCCCCCCCTTAGCGGCCCCGTCGCCGCCCTTTGCGGACCCGTCGCCGCCCCTCTAGGCCCCTCACGGCCCCTTCGCGGCCCCGTCGCCGCCCCTCTAGGCCCCGTCGCCGCCCCTCTAGGCCCCTCGCGGCCCCTTCGCGGCCCCGTCGCCGCCCCTAGCGGCCCCGTCGCCGCCCCTCTAGGCCCCTCGCGGCCCCCTCGCGGCCCGTCGCTGCCCCTAGCGGCCCCGTCGCCGCCCCTCTAGGCCCCTCACGGCCCCTTCGCGGCCTCGTCGCCGCCCCTCTAGGCCCCTCGCGGCCCCTCTGCGGCCTCGTCGCCGCCCCTAGCGGCCCCGTCGCCGCCCTTCGCGGCCACCTCGCCGCCCCTAGCGGCCCCGTCGCCGCCCTTCGCAGCGACCTCGCCGCCCTTCGCGGCCCCGTCGCCGCCTCTAGCGGCCCCGTCGCCGCCCTTCGCGACCACGTCGCCGCCTCTACCGGCCCCGTCGCCGACCTTCACGGCCCCTTCACCAGCCGAGCCGCCGAGCCGCCGAGCCTCCCAGCAGCAGAGCCGCCGAGCCGCCCAGCAGCCGAGCCGCCGAGCCGCCCAGCAGCCGAGCCGCCGAGCCGCCCAGCAGCCGAGCCGCCGAGCCGCCGAGCCGCCCCGCAGCCGAGCCGCCGAGCCACCGAGTCACTGCCGAGCCGTTGTCACCGCGGTTCCAGCCCTGTTCCTACCGGCGCGCCCCGGCCCTACCCACTCGGACTGGTGAGAGCACTCCCTGCTAGACCACTGCTGTCATGGCTACCCCCAGTATCCTTACCTTTGATGCTGAGGGTCGTGCTGTTGACTTTGAGGTCTGGGTTGATGACCTGCAGCTTTTCCTACAGTGCGATAGGGCAGACGGACTCTCCCTGTTCGATCTCACCTCTGGTGCCTCTCCTGCCCCGCCTGCTACTGCTGACAGCACTGTTCGCTCACAGTGGGCCACACGCGATGCTGCTGCCCGTCTTGCTGTGCGTCGCCACTTACCGACCGCTGAGCGTGCGCACTTTAGTCAGTACAAGAGTGCTAAGACCTTGTACGACGATGTAGTTGCACGCTACTCTTCCCCTGCCACTGCTGCGCTTAGCCGCCTCATGCTACCGTACCTGTTCCCTGACCTTGCTGCCTTTCCCACAGTCGCTGACCTCATTACGCACCTTCACACTAGTGACACTCGCTACCGCGCTGGGCTTCCTGCTGAGTTCTGTGCCAAGAACCCCCCCCCCATGTACATCACCCTCTACTACATAGTCACCCGGCTCCCTGACTCCCTTCGCTTAGTCAGGGACCACTTCCTCTCAGTTTGCCCCACCACACTCACCGTTGACCTCCTCGAGGAGCGCCTCCTAGCAGCAGAGAAGAGCATAGTCGCTGTAGGAGCCTCTCGTGGTGACCCTCGCACCCCCGTCTTTGAGGGGTGTTCCCCCTCCCCCCTCTTGCCCTCGGTTGCTTCTGCTGCTGCGGCCGACCTCGTTGGCTTCGAGTCGGTCGGCGCTGCGTCTGCCCCTAGCGGGAGACGCCGCACCGGCAAGGGCAAGGGGGGCAAGGGCGTTGGGGGGGCTGGCGGGGGCGGTGGAGGTGGTGGTGGAGGCAGTGGAGGGGGTGGGGGTGGTGGTGGGAGTGGTGGCGGGGGTGGAGGTGTCGGTGGCAGCAGTGGAGGCGGAGGAGGCGGCGGCGGTGGCGGAGGGAGCGGAGGCGGCGGAGGTGGCGGAGGCGGCGGAGGTGGCGGAGGCGGCGGAGGTGGCAGAGGCGGCGGAGGCAGCGGTGGAGCTGGTCGCGGCTCTACGCAGAGGAGTGGCTCCGGTGGTGGTCCGCGCCAGCAGCAGCAGCGCAGTCGTGAGACCCCGTCCCCCCAGCAGCTTCGTGAGTGGTACGCAGGGCGTCAGCGAGGCGGGGGTACTGGTCCCTGCATCTACGTCCTCCGTACCGGCGACCGCGCTGGTGAGCAGTGCGGGGGCCCGCACTCTACCCAGCGCTGCTTCGGCCGCCTGACGGACGCGTGGCGTCACCAGTTCCCTGACACCACTGAGATCCCTCGCTGGGGAGAGCTGTCTAGGGCGGGGGTTGCTATCTTTGATCTTGATTATGATGCTATTCTTGCTGCCATGTATGCTGTGTCTACTAGTGATGAGGGTGACTGTTACCTGTGTGTTCCGCCTGACCCGGGCATTGAGGCTGCTGCTCTAGGTGCTGGTGAGGCTGCTGCTCTAGGTGCTAGTGCGTCTGCTGCCCCAGGTGCTGGTGAGTCTGCTCTCTCAGGTACCACGTCGGCTCAGGCCTTACACACCTTCATCCTTGACTCGGGTGCTTCCCGCTCCTTCTTTCGAGACTGCACCACGCTTACGCCGCTTAGTCGGCCGGTTGCGGTCTCCCTGGCGGACCCCTCTGGGGGTCCTGTCCTTGCTAGCTTATCCACTGTCTTACCGTGCCCGGCAGCCCCCTCTGGCACCCTGTCAGGAATCTACCTCCCCTCGTTCTCTACGAACTTGGTGAGTCGAGCTGATCTACAGGATAGGGGGGTTGACCAGTTCACTCCTGCGAGTCAGCGGGTGACCCACTGCACGTCTGCTCGGACGGGCCGACACTTGGCCACGTTTACCCGTCGGCCGGGGTCGAGCCTGTACACACTGACTACTGAGTCTCCTCCGGTTGCTGAGTCTGGTCAGGTAGCTGCGTCGAGTCAGGTATTTGCTGCAGCGTCCAGGTCTGGTCCTGAGTCTGCTCCCTGCTCGTGTCGTCTCCTGTCCCACCAGACTCTTCTTTGGCACCACCGCCTTGGTCACCCCTCCCTGCCTCGTCTCCGAGGCATGGCCTCACGTGTCCTTGTCTCTGGTCTCCCCCGGTCCCTCCCTCCCCTACCTCCGGGGCCTGCCCCTACCTGCGTTCCCTGCGTCGAGGGGCGGCAGCGCGCCGCCCCTCACTCCTCCGAGTTTCCTCCGACAGAGGCTCCGTTGTAGACTCTTCACATGGACGTGTGGGGCCCCGCCTGCGTCCGTGGCCAGGGTCACGAGCGTTACTTCCTGTTGGTGGTTGACGACTACTCGCGTTACACCACGGTGTTCCCCTTGCGCAGCAAGGGTGACGTCACTGAGGTGTTGATCGACTGGATCCGCGCAACTCGTCTCCAGCTCAGAGAGAGTTTCGGCTCCGACTTTCCTGTTCTGCGTCTGCACTCTGACAGAGGCGGGGAGTTTTCCTCTGCCCGTCTGGGAGCCTTCTGTCGTGCACAGGGCATCCGCCAGACCTTCACGCTTCCGGCCTCTCCACAGCAAAATGGGATTGCTGAGCGCCGCATTGGCATGGTCATAGACGTCGCTCGTACGTCCATGATCCATGCGGCTGCCCCCCATTTTCTGTGGCCGTTTGCGGTTCAGTACGCAGCGCATCAGCTCAACCTTCAGCCCCGGGTCTCCTCGCCAGAGACCTCCCCCACCTTGCGGTGGACGGGGAAGGTTGGCGATGCGTCTGCGTTTCGGGTCTGGGGATCTCGGGCGTTTGTCCGCGACTTGTCTGCGGACAAGCTGTCCCCCCGTGCTGTTCCCTGCGTCTTCCTTGGCTTCCCCCTTGACGCGCCTGGGTGGCAGTTTTACCACCCCACCTCGCGCCGTGTTCTGTCCTCCCAGGACGTCACCTTTGACGAGTCGGTGCCTTACTACCGTCTCTTCCCCTACCGCACTGCGCCCCTCCCCCCGCCACCGCTCTTCCTTGCGCCACGTCCTCCCCCGGTAGACCCCCCCCCCCCTCAGGGTCCTGCCCCGTCAGGTGTGTCCCAGGTAGACGCAGTCGAGCCTGTCGAGGTAGCTGTTGACTCTGGTGCTGCTAGAGGTGCTGAGCCTGCGGGTGCCGGGTCTGGAGGTGCTGAGCCAGGGGGTGCGGAGCCTGGGGGTGCTAAGTCTTGGGGTGCTGAGCCTGGGGGTGCTGAGTCTAGGGGTGCTGAACCTGGGGGTGCTGAGTCTGGGGGTGCTGAGCCTGGGGGTGCTGAGCCTGGGGGTGCTGGGTCTGCTCGTCCGGCCTCTCGCGGTGCTTCGTCGAGACGGGAGCTACTCTCTCCGCAGGAGCTGCGCGAGTGGTTTGCCCGGCGCTGGAGCCGTGCTGCTGGAGCTGGAGGTACTACTGTTGCTGCTGGTCCCGGAGGTGCTCGTACTGGCGATACTGGAGCTGCTAGGACTGGGGGTGCTGCTGGGGCTGCTGGAGTTAGTCCTGCTGGAGGTACTGCTGGAGCTGCTGGCGGTACTGGAGCTGCCGGTCCTACTGGAGTTGGAGCTGCTGGAGCTGCTGGAGCTGGAGCTGCTGGGGGTGTTGGCGCTGGTGGTTCTGCTGGCGCTGGTGCGTCTGAGGGTGCTGGAGTTGGCGCTGTTGGAGCCGGAGGTGCTGCTGGCGCTGGTGCTGCCGCTGGGGGTACTGGTGCTGTCCCTGCTGGTTCTGGAGGCGCTGCGCGGCCGCGGCCGTACTTCGTTCCGCTCCTTGAGCAGGTTCTTGGTCTCCCGCCCTCTACTGGTCCTGCTCCTCCCTTAGAGTGTCCACAGCCTGTCCAGTCGCGGTCACAGTTACAGCCCGCCTCCCCCCTACCTGCTCCTTCTCCCTACACTGGTCCTACTGGAGGTCTTGCTGAGCGTCGTGAGCCTGCGTCTCGTCCTGCGTCGCCTGTTCGTGCTGCTCGCACTAGTGGTCGTGCTCCGCGTCCGCGTCCTCCTGCGGTCCCAGGCACACACCAGATGGCACTGCGTCCTTCCACTGCTCCTCTGCGTGTCCTGTTGCCGTCTCCTCCAGAGTCCTCTCTTCCTGTTCTTGCTGACCCGGAGTCTGACTCTCTTCGTGCTGCCAGTCCTACTGTCACACGTCTCCTGGCTACTGTTGTCACTGACCCTTCCTTTGAGTCCACTGCTGCGTCTGCCTTAGTTGCTGAGCTTGTCGACTTTGCTGCTCGCTGTCGTCTAGACTACGCTGCTAGTCTTATTGCTGAGTCTGAGTCTGTCTGTCCTCCGTCCGTCGGGGGTGAGTGTGCTCTTAGCACGGACGTCCTTGAGGACAGGCAGGAGGAGTTCCAGTGTTTTGCTGCTGCTTTGCCTCATCTCGTGTCCACGCTGATTGCCCCTGAGGGAGACCCGGATGCACCAGACATCCCGACTCCTCGATCGTTCGCTGAGGCGATCGAGGGTCCCTACTCCTCTCAGTGGCAGTCAGCCATGGACGCAGAGATGGCTTCCTGGAAGTCCACAGGCACCTACGTCGACGAGGTTCCCCCACCTGGGGCGAACATCGTCAGTAGCATGTGGATTTTCAGGGTGAAGCGGCCGCCGGGTTCTCCGCCTGTCTTCAAGGCGCGTTACGTGGCTCGAGGCTTCAGTCAGCGGCAGGGAGTTGACTACTTTCAGACATTCTCTCCCACCCCGAAGATGACCACTCTTCGGGTGCTGCTGCACATAGCCGCTCAGCGTGACTACGAGCTTCATTCTCTTGATTTCAGCACAGCTTTCCTGCAGGGCAGCCTGCACGAGGAGATCTGGCTGCGCCGCCCACCTGGCTTCACTGGGTCGTTTCCCCCTGGTACCCAGTGGAGCCTCCGGCGGCCAGTCTACGGTCTCCGCCAGGCGCCCCGTGAGTGGCACGACACACTGAGGACTACACTTGCGGCTCTTGGGTTTGCTCCTTCTACTGCCGACCCGTCGCTGTTTCTGCGCACCGACACCTCTTTGTCGCCGTTCTACATCCTCGTGTACGTGGACGACTTGGTCTTTGCCACTGCTGACACTGCTGGACTCGCCCACGTGAAGTCCGAGCTGCAGAAGAGACACACGTGCACAGACCTGGGTGAACTGCGCAGCTACCTTGGCTTGCAGATCACCCGGGACAGAGCACAGCGCACCATTACCCTGACTCAATCGCACATGGTGCAGCAGGTCCTTCAGCGCTTCGACTTCACGTACTCCTCGCCTCAGGCCACTCCTCTGTCTGCTCGCCACTCGCTCTCAGCTCTGCCTTCGGATGAGTCCGTAGAGCCGAGTGGCCCGTACCCAGAGCTTGTTGGCTGCCTCATGTACCTGATGACCTGCACACGACCTGACTTTGCATACCCTCTTAGCATCTTGGCACGCTATGTTGCTCCTGGGAGACACCGACCAGAGCACATGGCTGCAGCGAAGAGGGTGTTGCGCTACTTGTGCAGTACGTCGGGCATGTGGCTAGTGCTTAGAGGGCGACGTCGAGTGGTCCTCACAGGTCACGGAGACGCTTCTTGGGCTGACGACCAGGCTACGCAGCGGTCGTCACAGGGTTACACCTTCAGCCTTGGCTCCGGCTCTGTTTCGTGGCGGTCTACCCGCTCGTCTTCTGTTCTCGGCTCCAGCTGTGAGGCTGAGATCTACGCAGGGGCCATGGCTGCACAGGAGCTACGCTGGCTCACCTACCTGCTGACTGACCTAGGAGAGCCGCCTCGTTCTCCTCCAGTTATGTACGTAGACAACAAGGCCATGCTGGCCTTGTGTCGGGAGCACAGACTGGAGCACAGAACGAAGCACATTGCTCTTCGCTACTTCCTTGCTCGTGAGCTGCAGCAGCGTGGTCAGCTGCGCCTTGCTTACGTGGCCTCTGAGGCCAACACTGCTGATATCTTTACCAAGGCACTTCCGCCTGGTGATCATCAGCGCTTCTGTACGATGCTAGGTCTTGTGCCTACTTGGCCTCACTTGCTCACTTCTTGACCTTGCTTGTACTGTGATCTTTCTATACCTGCACTTGCCTGTTTACCTTTATATATGATCTTGCATGTGAACTGGCCTTTTGACCTTGCTCTTGTGCTCGGATTGTGTGGTGACGTTGTGATCCACCCTGAGCTTGCTTTGCTTTGCTTGACTGGTCTTGTGACCTCTTGTTCTCCCCCACTTTGCCTATGGGGGTGTGTCAAACTTATATGCTATAGTCTGTGTAGGCTGTAGTGGGGTAAACTATATGGGGTACAACATTTCTAGGTTTTCCTACTTGTACCCACCTCTTTCCTAGTTCGTTCACCCCTCATTCTGATGGAGAATACGGTAGCCTGCGACCAATCTTCGGTTGGTGGCGGAGAGATGCAATTTAGGCGAATTTGAAAAATGAGATTCTTACAAACCACGGTAGAGGATTACAAAACCGAGTGTTGACTGAGTATCTAAAACGAGGGTAAATAGGCAAGCCGAGCTAGGGAAAAACCGCGGGATACCGTTAGAGTGGTTTGGAATTTAGCAGAAGGTGCGGCGGCGCCTCAGAAGTGGTCCGGGGTGCGCTTGTGGGAAACAGAAACGAGAAATGAATGAACTAGGAAGGAGGTGGGTACAAGTCAGGAAACCTAAAAGTGTTGTACCTCATATTGTCTACCCCGCTACAGCCTACACAGACTATAGCATATAAGTTTGACACACCCCCATAGGCAAAGTGGGGGAGAACAAGAGGTCACAAGACCAGTCAAGAAGAGCAAAGCAAGCTCAGGGTGGATCACGACATCACCACAAATTCTGAGCACAAGCAAACGACCACAAGGCGAGCTCACATGCAGAGTTATATAAAGAAGAACAAACAACACAGTGATCACAACCTAGCAGGTGTAAACATGCAGGTATATATATAGAGATCACAGTACAAGCAAAGTCAAGAAGTGAACAAGTGAGGCCAAGTGGTGCGACGTGCTCTTTCCCGAGTGATATGCAAGCCAAGATAGCTGCGCAACTCACCGAGGTCTGTGCACGTGTGTCTCTTCTGCAGCTCCGATTTCACTAGAGTCAGTTCCTCAGTATCAGCAATGGCAAAATCCAAGTCGTCCACGTACACAAGGATGTAGAACGGCGGCAGCGACGGGTCAGCAGTAGAAGGTGCAAACCCAAGAGCTGTAAGAGCCGTCCTCAGTGTGTCGTGCCACTCGCAAGGCGCCTGACGGAGACTGTAGACTGGCCGCCGGAGGCTCCACTGGGTACTAGGAGGGAACGACCCAGTGAAGCCAGGTGGGCGGCGCAGCCAGATCTCCTCGTGCAGGCTGCCCTGTAGGAAGGCTGTGCTGAAGTCAAGAGAGTGAAGCTCGTAGTCACGCTGAGCGGCGACGTGCAGCAGCACCCAAAGAGTGGTCATCTTTGGGGTGGGGGAGAAGGTATGAAAGTAGTCAACTCTCTGTCGCTCACTGAAGCCTCGAGCAAAATAACGCGCCTTGAAGACAGGCGGAGAACCCGGCGGCCGCTTCACCCTGAAAATCCACATACCACTGACGATGTTCGCCTCAGGCGGGGGAACCTCATCGACGTAGGTGCCTGTGGACTTCCACGAAGCCATCTTTGCGTCCATGGCTGTCTGCCACTGAGAGAAGTAGGGAACCTCTATCGCCTCTGCGTAAGAGCGCGGGGTCGGGATGTCTGGTGCATCCGGGTCTCCCTCAGGGGCAATCAGCATGGACACGAGATGAGGTAAAGCAGCGGCAAAACACTCAAACTCTTCCTGCTTGTCCTCAAGGACGTCCGTGCCAAGAGCACACTCACCCCCGACGGACGGAGGACAGACAGACTCAGACCCAGACTCAGCAACAAGGCTAGCGGCGTAGTCTAGACGATAGGCGGCAGCAAAGTCAACAAGCTCAGCAACTAGGGAAGACGCAGCAGTGGACTCAAACGACGGGTCAGTGACAACAGTGGCCAGGAGACGCGTAACAGTAGGACTTGCAGCACGAAGGGAGTCAGACTCCGGGTCAGGACCGTCAGCAAGGGAGGACACAGGAGGGGAGAGCAGAGGGACGCGCAGTGGAGCAGTGGAAGGACGAAGTGCCATCCGGTGCGTGCCTGGGACAGGAGGAGGACGCGGATGCGGGACACGACTACCAGTACGAACAGTGCGAACAGGTGAAGACGGACGAGACTCAGGCGACGCAGGACGAGACTCAGGCTCACGACGCTCCGTAAGACCTCTAGTCGGCCCAAAGTAAGGAGAAGGACCAGGCAGCGGAGAGGTTGGCTCTAGCTGCGACTGCGACAAGGCAGGCTGTGGACACAGTAAGGGAAGAGTGGGACCAGTAGAAGGTGGGAGGCCAAGAACCTGCTGAAGAAGCGGAACAAAGTACGGCCGCGATCGCGTAGCGCCTCCAGAACCAGCAGAGACAGCAGTAGTACCGACCCACAGCAGGAGAACCTGAGGTGGAGGAGCAGAAGTAGCAGCAGCAGCCACAGCAGCAGCAGTAGCAACAAGATGCTCCTTCACGTGCCGCACGTCCGGCTGACCGTCCTAGGAGGGATGTGCGCCCTCCTAACAAGCTGACCTATCCAAGCTTTGGCAAGCCAAAGGTGGTACGGGCTGGGAGTGTGGCTGAGCAGTGTGATGAGGATGAAACAGCGCACTCCTATTGGGCAGCTGTCCCTGAGCCCAAGATGCTAGCCGAGGCATTGAGTGTGCCCGATGCTAAAAAATGGAAGCGGAGTGTGAAGGAGGAGTATGACTCTCTGCCGGAGAATGAGACTTGGGAGTTGTGTAAGCTGCCTCCTAAGAAGTAGGCAATCTCTTCGAAGCTGATCTTCAGGCACAAGTATGGACCTGATGGGGAGCTGACCCGCTACAAGTCAAGGCTTGTGGCAAAGGGGTTTCAGCAGACAAAGGGGAAGGACTTTGATGAGATTTTTGCTCATATGATGAAAGGGACTACACTGAGGGTGATGTTGGGAACGGCTGCAAACCGTGGATGGAGGATCAAGCAGATGGATATTACGACTGCTTTCCTCAATGGGATCATCCTGAAGGAGCTGTACATGTTACAGCCTGAGGGGTTGGATGATGGGAGCGGCAGGGTGTGCAGGCTGAAGAAGGCCATTTATGGCCTGAAGCAGGCTCCTCGCGCATGGTACCACAAGCTGGAGGAGACACTGCTGGCTGGAGGGTTCAAGAAGAGTGAGTGCGACCACAGCTTGTTCCTCCTTCAAGAGAAGGAGCAATTCCTCATGCTTCTGGTGTACTTGGACGACATCCTTCTTTTCTCTGAGTCGTCTGCGATGATTGAGCGTGTCGAGGAGATGCTGGAGATGCAGTTTAAGTGTTCCAGGATGGGAGATGTGAAGTACTACTTGGGGATGCATGTGGAGAGGGACCTTGACAAGGGAGTGTTGAGGTTGCACCAGAGGAAGTGCTGTGAGGGGCTGGCCGAGAAGTATGGGCTGCAAGATGGAGGGAAGCCAGCAACCCCACTGCCTTCGGGGTTCACTGTGGAGCCCTGTGCTGATAAAGAGGTGGTGGGTGAGAACGACAGTAAGCTGTTTCATTCAATGGTTGGAGCACTCAACTATGCGGCGAACCATACGCGGCCTGACATTGCGTTTGCTACATCCAGGCTAGCCAGTATGGTCTCCCGCCCCAGTCATGAGCAGCTGGAAGCGGCCAAGAGGTTGGTTCGCTATGTGAGTGCTACAGTATCTGTGGGTTTGGAGTACAGTGCTGTTAGGCAAAGGCAGCAGCGGGGTGCTGCTGAATTGAGACATTTGTCCCCATCACTGTAGATGCTGCGAAGTGGTTGGGAGAAACCAAATTGGGTTGGCAAGTGTGGCCAACTTGGGTGAGGTGGATTGTGGAGGTTGGGAAAGTGACAAAAGTAAAAGTTGGGGTGACTATAGGGAGGGAAATTGTGTGGTATGGGGTTTCCTGCGGAGATAACTGCTACAACGGGAGCTAGGCTACGGGCTAGGCACGGGTGCTCGTGTGATCTCTGCGTTCCTTAGTCGTTTTCCTAGTGCACACACTGCTTGCTAGTTCACAGGGAGAATTGGCAAGAGTTTCACTAGAGAAGGTTGACAACAATAGTTGCAACAACATTGGCATCACAGACTACATCAGAGCTAGCTAGGCTGCTGGTCGACCTCCAGCGCAGCATGGTCGACCACGCTCCAGCATTGCAGAGTAGCGGTTCGCCAACGCTGCAAGTCCACGGTGTGCCAACGCTGCAGCAAGTCGGCTGCACAGCGTTGCACTCGCAGGACAACGGTGCGCGCAGCTGGTTGGCGCTCCACACCTTGTCACGAGCACAGCGCAGACGCCTGGCAGACTCCACACCAGCGACTCCGCCAACCAGCCATGTCGACCTCGGGATACCACCCCCGAGGTCGGCCTCGAAGACTCCACCCCGGCGACACTCGCGCACGTTGCCCGGGTATCCCGGTCGATTGGGCAACCACGCCCGGTCAACCAGCACAGTCCGTAGCCGGCCACCACTGCCCGGCGTCCCCAGTCCGGCGTCCAGCCTCCCAGGACGCCGATCAGACGCCCGGGTCGGCGTCCGGCCCCCCAGGACGCCCAGGTCGGCGTCTGGGCCCCCAGAACGCCGTGCAGATGCCCATGGCGGCGTCCCAGGCTCCTAGGACGCCGTGCAGACGCCTAGGTCGGCGTCTGGCCTTCGAGGACGCCGTACAGGCGCCCACAACGCCGACCAGGCGCCCGGTTAGTCGTGCCGATGCCCAGGTCGGCGTCCAGCTTCCCAGGACGCCGTCCAAGCGTCTAGGGCGCCAACCAGGCGTCTAGGACGGCGTCCTCCTGCTCGGCGCCCTCCAGCCAGGCGCCCTCCAGCTCGGCGCCCTTGCAGTGGCCCCCGTGGCCACTGCTGTAGGTCGGCTGCAACCCCCGCACATCCGACCACGAGGTCGGCTCCGCCCGAGCGAGGACGGGGCCAAACAACACTCCCGTTGACATTTCCTTGCTTGGGGACTCCTTGGGGACCTTCCCTCTCGTCCTCCTCTTCCCTTCTACCTGGTTTCTAGCCACTCTAACATTCTTGTGTGGAACTTATGAGACAATTGTGATTGAGTTAAGTTTTCTATGGCAGCATACCCCCTAGTGCGCCGAAATTCATAACTCTGGAAATTGTAGCCACGAACTAGGGCTACAACATATCCGAGTTTGGTGAAATTTTAACGGTGCACCTTTCGTGGACGGCGTTTCTTGTGAACTTGACATTTCTGTTTAAAATTCCAAGCCAACGATTTTGAGAAATTTAGGCCCATAATCTTTATAGACTCCGTCCTTAGTCTCTAACAATACATTATAATTTTTAAACACATTGGTGTTTTCAAATTGTGTATTGTGAAAGTGAAGCTGCCTGTACCGAATTTTTGGCATCGTCGAAGCGCGCTAAACGCCCTTCTCCAGCCACAAAAACCGTGGGTTGGTTGGAGTTCATTCCCTCCACCCACAATTCTCGTTTTCCAATGGCTCAATCAACATCCCCACCACCCACCCAGGACCAACTACCAGACCACGGCTGCTTGGACGGACGACTTCATCGCTAGTAATATTGCATGTACTAGCATGTGTTTAAGAAGGATGCATATTTTGTAATAAGCCAGTTGCAATGAGAACGATGCCAAATTATAAGAACAAAAAGCAAGCTTTCTCAATACTTCAGGAGATGACACAAAACGAGGTATTGTCAGTGACGGGTTAGGGTATCTTATGACGCACGACCATACTGTTAAACGAATGAGTAATAACGAATCTGTTTCACAAGACGGGACGAAGATAGCAGTTAGTCCATCTTCGAAAGCAACTTCCCAAAGAGACATAGCCGACTAACGCGCTGCACAAACGATCTGGTGGAACCACGAGATAAGATAGCGGAGAAGATAGCTGTGGGGTGAACGAGAAAAATAAACAGACAGCAAACGAAAAAAGCAGAAACCGAACCCATGAACTATAGCAGCTTTAACATTTAGAAGACGGAACATCGAAGGCAAAACAGACCACGATCACTCATCTGGTAACACAGACCGCTTCAGTGTCCGACCGTCGCAGCTATTGTAATTAAAAGAAGACGCAAAATACGAGCCGGAAAAAAATCTCGCTCAGCAAAAGTCAGGTGTTGCTTGCGTGGCTAGCAGAATCGGTATTGAAGAGCCAAGGAACTCGCATGAGAGGGGAGGTGCTGCTAGAGCGGCGAGCGGAAACAGAATGAAACACTCGGGAAAGTTGAAACACCAAAGGAAAGATGACAGTCGTACCTCGAGTTAAGGAAACTAGCATCAGGGTAGGTGGAGTCATGGGAGTTGACTGACGGGAGCAAACACACCAACCGAGCAGAAACAAGTGATGGGGTATGCTGTATAAATAGGCGTCCAAGGGAGGAAGATGGGAGGGAGGGAACAAGGAAGAGCGAGTGCTGGGGGTGTGAACCTCTAGGAAAGTGGGAGAGGGGGGGAGGGTGAGGTCGAGTTCGCGCACTGCCAGGAATGGGTTGGAACCCACTAGAATCAACCAGCGTGTCATAGAAAACCTCGCGTGGCAAGAGACATGCTGGCGGAGATGGCAAAAGGAAACTTGATTCGTTAAGAATATATCGATGTGTGCGTTGGCAGGCTCATTCGACGGCCAGCGCATGTGGTAACAAATGAACTTGGTCGAACCGCGTGCTGGAGGGATACAACGATTGGCGGGGTGGGCTGTACAGCTCGAGCTGGCAATTTGAGAAACTGCAATGCTGTAAGTGTGAGGATCTAGGATCGAGCTCAGAATAGTGGGCTTGAATTGAATGATCCACCTAGGTACAATACGAGGCTATACATAGGACCGACACAAGGCCGGTAACCCAGGTGTTACGCGTCCCGAACAGAACCTTCCTGAAGACAGTAGAAAGCAATTCGGTCGAAACCGAATAGGCTTGAGTTCTGTACACGTAATCTGGTTCGGTGCTATAACTATAATCACATATAGGAATGCACATAACCTAGGAAATCAAGCATATCTATGCATGTTGAAATAAGCCCAAGCTAGATATAGCAGAATAAAGTCTAGGCAAGCTAGCAAAGCCAGCATAAGCCGTCGTACTCTCACACGTCCCCCCCTCAAAGCTGGGTGGCGTGAGATACACCCTGCTTGACAAGATAGTCATTGAGAGCAAGGCGTGCATTGCCCATATCAGCTTTTGCAACACAACTGTCCTCAGTGGGGTCATATTCCTTCCACCGAATCAGGAACTCAAGGGTCTTGCTGCCGCAGCACCGATGAGTGAGAACGCGCTCCAATTCGTACTCTGGTTCATCCTGTATGAGAATAGGTGGCGGTAGCTGCCGTCCCCGGAACTGTTGGTTGGGGTCCTTGTAGGGCTTCAGTAGCTGAAATGGATAGCGTTGTGAAGCTTTCACATAGTAGGTAAGCGCAAGTGGAATGTAATTGGTGTCACTTGTGCCTCTACGAGAAATGGACCACAGAAGCAAGGCCGGAGTTTGTGGTAGGTGAGACAGCTTCAAGTTGCGCGTGTCGATAAGCACCTGATCTCCGACTGCTACTAAGTTCTGCATCGTGGTGAGACGTCGCTGAGTCTTCTCCCATAGCTGCTGCTTGGTGGTGACGAAGTCGTGTGCAGCTTGGATGTGTGCCGGTGTGGTTGGCTGCTGTGGTGTAAGTGGTTCCCGTCCATAACATAGAAAGAAAGGAGTTTTCCCTGTGGCCGCATGTAACGCGTTGTTGTAAGCGAACGTCGTCTTCCTTAGGGTCGGTAACTATATGTCCAAGTGGCTGATGTCGTCTTTGCAAGCTGTGCGCAGTAATTGTTCAACCACCTGATTGAGTCGCTCGATCTGTCCATCAGTCTGTGGTGGTATGCTGAAGACATCGCAAGTTTAGTCCCCAACAGTTTCATGAGCTCCTTCCAGAACTTACTCGTGAACTTGGGATCTCTGTATGAGATGAGTGTAGTGGGGATGCCGTAGATGGTGATGATGCGGTCGAAGAAGAGGCGACCAGTTGCTTCAGCGGTAGCTGTGGCGTTGGTCGGGATGAAGTGACCCATTCTTGAGAACCTGTCGGTCACCACGAGTATAGCGTCATGCCCTCGTGACGTCGAAGGAGTCATTTGATAAAGTCGAGGGCTAACGACCTGCCATGGCTGCTCCAGTACGGGTAGAGGCTGAAGTAATCCTGCTTTTTTCTTCTTGCTACTCTTCATCCGCTGGCACGTGTCGCAGGAGGTGACGAACTGTTGTACGTCTGCTGTCATCCCGGACCAGTAGCAATACTTTGCTATCCCTGCTAAACTCTTGTCGCTCCCAAAATTTCGCGCGTATGATACGTCGTGAAACTCCTTTAGCAGAATCTGCCTGAGCGGGGCATAGTTCAGCACCCAAATCTTTCCAGTGCCCTTCCTTATCGATAAGTCTTTCTCCCACTGTAAACAGCTTCTGTTTCTTTGCTGTAGCAATCTATGCGTCCACGGAGTACCCATATTGGAATAGACCCTTGAGCAGAGGGTTCATCCCGTCAAGCTGGATGCGTGCTACATGTCCGGGGCGGCACAACGCGTCTGCCTTGTTGTGTAGCCCGGGCTTGTAGACGATATCATAGTGGAAGTGAGTTTCTAGGAAGTCCACCCACCGCACCTGTTATCGTGAGAGCGTCGGCTGCGACTTCATGTATTTGCAGACGCCGTATCTGGTACGAAACGCCGTCATGTGGATCGAGTTGTCTGCCAACTTGATCTGCCAGTAACCCGACCGTAGGTCCAACTTCGAAAAGACTGTTGCACCATGCAGTTGGTCCAGTAGGTCATCTATGCGCGGTATGGGATATTTGTTTTTTGCTGTCTAATTGTTCAGTGCGCGGTAATCGATGCACATCCGTAAACTGCCGTCTGGTTTTGGAGTGAAGAGAACTGGTGCACCGTAGGGAGAGGTGGATGGGCGGATCAGTTGTCTGTCAAGTAGATATTCTATCTGCTTTTTCATGTCTGTCAGTTCGGCCGGACTCAATCGGTATGGTGCATGTGGGAAGGGTTCCACACCGGGTCCCGCCACGATCTCATCTTCGTGGGTGTGTGCTGGAGGTACGCTTGCAGGTAGGTCGTCAGGCATTATATCCTCGTACTGCTCCAAGACCACCTTCACTGCTGCAGGTAGCTCTATGCTCGGCTTCTCCTCCTCTGCTACTGCCATAACCAGTGCTAATAACTCGTGTTACTTTCGTTCACTGTCTGTTCAAACCGTGCTAGTGTCGTTCGAGGAACACTTCCTTTATCCGTCCAGATTCGCAGCTCCACTCGTTTCCCATTGTTGTAGATGCACGCCTTCCTGTTGACCCAGTCGATCTCGGGGTTGAATCGCTTCAGGAAATCTCGCCCCAAGATGAAATCTAAACCCTTGACGTTCGTGATCGGCAATGTCGACTTTCACCTCAGCGCCCCTATGTGCAGATGCAGTCATGCTTCGCCGTGGATGGGAAGTTTCGTACCGTCCACCATCATTGCCGTGAACTTGGTCTCCTCCGAAGATTCTCCAATTTTCTCCAATGTCCCGTGGTCGCACACCGAGTGGGACGCACCACTGTCCACTAGTGCCTGGAGGCGTCGCCCGTTGCAGATCATCTCGAGTAGTAGTGGTTGATGCCGCTCCGAGTAACGGTAGATGGTCTCTCTTATAGGATCATAGGGTACGTCAAATAGATCATCCCTAGGTCTTGCGCTCGAAGCTGCTGACTTTATATTGGTTTCCAATGGAGTAGGGTTAGAAGGATTTATCCGAGGGCGATTCAGCTTCGTCTGGGCCTCGAACCTTCCCCTAAGCCTTTCCAGTTGTGTAGGCTTCACCTGTGGGCAATGGGGAGCCTTAACACTGTGCTGCGGGGAGAGAATATTAACTCCTCGAAACGCACGACCCTTTTCAACGCTCCGAAGTGGTTTGCCCAACTTTTCAGGTACCTGAATAATCTCCAAGGGCTTTTTTTTAGCCTCTAAATCTCCCCTGAATTTCTCAAAGGCTTAAAAACCACGAGAAGTAATATTCCTAGTTACAATATCTTTGTAGGATAACTTTAAAGAATTCTTACTCTCAGGGGTGTTCGACTGGAGTTTCCCGGTCGGTGCAGAGTCTTGTTTCGCGGAGCCTCCATTTGTCTTGGCAATTTCCTCTGTTGCCGGCCGGTCGTGACGTTTTAGATTCGCGCCACCATGATATCATTTTTTTCGCCCGCTCCGAAGTCGCCACGTCGTCGTCTTTTCGCCCTTTTCTGGTTCTTTTCGTGATCGCCAGGTTGATTCGCGGCTACTAGCGATTCCCATTTTGACTTTGAGGATGCTGCATTGTTGTTGCCCCGCAGCTCTGCTCGTGGCTTCTTCATTTTCCAACATGCCAAGAGTCGATGTCCTGCTGCGCCGCAAAATTCGCACTTCTCATATTTTGTCGGCGGCTGCTTTGCGTCGATCTTGTCGATATCCATCGGGTCGGCGGTTGTGGGTGGTGCCGATCGCTCCGTACCGAATGATCTGTTCGGCACGTGTCGTCGTGGTTCGGGTTGACCTCGAGTCAACGCATCGAATCTCTCTGCTACACACACCATGTCGCGGTAGTTGCTGTAGTTCGCGGCAATCACCTGTCGGCGGATTTCCATTTTTAGCCCCTCAGTATACGCTTGGATTTTTTACCCTTCGGTCAGGTCGGTAATTCGGTTGAAGAGGCTCTCCATCTGCTGCTTGTACTGTGTTACACTACCGTACTGTTTATGCCAATGAATCTGCTGCCGCGCCATATAGCTCGAATTTAATCGGTTTGAAACGTTGAATTAGGGCGTGTTATATTTTTTACATCAGCCCGTCCGATGAGCAGTCGTCCGGACGTTTTTGCAGTTACTGTTGTCGTTCATTTTTGTTAGTTTCCTCGCTAAACCACTTGCGACGTCGTTAACGATCGGATCGGAGATAGAACATTTTGCGTGAATCGCCTTCCCAAATCGTCCGGACAATTACAGTTCGATAAGTGGACGGCCGTAACAGTAACGCAAATTTATTGGTCGACGATTCGAGTCTTTCAGTCACTTGAGTGTTACCTTTGTCGTGATATCGTCGTAATCATGGTTACAACGTCGCGAACATTCTGAATTTTGTCAGGTTGAAAATGTTTCATAAACAACGTCGGACGAGGTTTAGTCCGGACGTTGGACCCGGACTGCCCGAGATTCGGAATCTAAACCGTTCTCGGACAATTGTCCGGATGTTAGCCGCTGTAAAAAAAATGTAACACGCCCTTAAAGCTGCCCGAAACTGCGTCCATGACCCCTCGCTCGGATCTCATTAATGTTGTAAATCCTCTCGAGCGCCGGGCCTCGCAACAGTGTCGCTGCGAGCCGAATCCGCATTGCATCGTGTGTCACGGTCGTACAGTGAATGGCCTCGAGGTAAATTTCGAGGGTCGCAATGAATCGACGGACGTCGGCGTCTCTCACATTTGGATTGAACGTCTCCGATAGCCTCAAACGTGCTGCCTCAAGATTCATTGTAGCTGCTGCTGGGTGAAGCGTCGGTGTTGCTGCTGTCGCTGCTGCATTTGCTGCTACGTTCGCTGCTGCTGTGGCGGCTGCCGACTTGTTGTTTAGAAGCTCCTCTATTCGCTATAGTGCCGCTCGCGTCTAGTCCAGGCCGGTATGTAACTCCGCAATTTTTCGTACGAAATTATCACCATTTTCCTCCATTTGGCAATTTATAGGAAGATTTGCGACAAAACAAATCAAATTCCAGGCGCTTGTAGACTTACCGTGAGTCGAATCGACTGTAGGAATGACGAGCGCTGATTCTGTAGGTCGTGTAATCCTCCCGTAGTCAAAATTCGTGTCCGATCTCAGCCGTTGAGAAGAAATTCGATCCAACGCTCCGAATTCCAGCTTTTTTTGGCAAAATTCTCAGGGCCGTTGAGATTCGAATCGATGTGACAGTCCAAATTCCATCTTTTTCGCCACTGAACCTGAGGAGTGTTCGAAAACCAGTTTGAGGGGGGCGTTGAAAAATAGCGCGGAACTAGTTTACGTATCCGAAATCGGCGCTTTCCGTCGTCGCCCCCGCGGGTTTAAAAGCTAGGTTTTAGCGGTCGAAAAACTTCGCGCGAAAACAGGCTCTTATTACCAAGTGTGAGGATCTAGGATCGAGCTCAGAAAAGTGGGTTTGAATTGAACAACACTAGGCTATATATAGGCTCGACACTGTCAACGGGAGTTGGGTGTGGCCCTTGGGCGGAGCCGACTTTGTGGTCGGGTGTGAGGGGAGCAGCCGACCTGCAGTAGTGGGCGAGGTGGTCGACAGGGAAGTCGACCTGCATGGGGGCCACTACACGGGCGTCGACTTGGTGACGCCGACTTACGGGGTCGGCTGACAACTGTGCTGGTCGACGTGGAGCTGGTCAACCAGGAGTGACGTCGACGTGGAGCTGGTCGACCAGGGATGTGGTCTACCTGGTGAGGTCGACTAGAGGTGGCCGTCGACTTGGGAGGTCGACAGGCACATACATGAGCAGCTGATCGACGTGGTTGCCCGGTCGACCAGCTTCCCTGGGTGACGAGGTTCTGCGGAGGAGTGCGACGGTCGCCCAGGCGATGTTGGCAAGACCGACCTCGGTGGTGGTATCCCGAGGTCGACGCGGCTGATCAGATGCAGTCGTCAGCGCCAGGTTGATTTGGTGTGTGCGCTGGTACATGTGACAAGGCTAAGCACGCCAAGCATTTGCGAGCACCTGCTAAGCTGGTGCGATGCTGTACTGCGGGAGCCACGCTGGCCCACCGTCGACTTGTGGTGTTGGCACGCCGTCGACCTGCAGCGTTGGCAAGCCGCGACTCTGCACTGCTGGTACGCGGTCGACCATGCTGCGCTGGCAGTCAACCTGCTTGCATCCTAGCTCTGATGTAGTCTAGCCTTGCCATCTTGAGTGTACCATTGTTGTCAACTTTCTTTAGTGAAACTCTTGCCAAATCGCCCCGTAAACTAGCAAACAGTGTGTGCACTAGGAAAACGACTAAGGAACGACGAACGTAGAGATCTCACGAGCACCCGTGCCTAGCCCATAGTCTAGCTCCCGTTGTAGTAGTTATCTCTGCATGGTACGGTGAGCATGGACGGCACACGACTTACCTTTCGGTCAGGTCGACGTAGACATCACTTACCTAATTCGTAGTTGTGGGCCAGTAGATGTGCGGTAGTCATTATGGTAGGAGCCTTAGGTGATGCAGGGGTGGTGGACACCCTGGAGGCACGGCTGGAGAACGCGAGGAGAAAGCACGAGACCAACGAGTATGGCTACCTGCCCTGGGCGGTCGTCAAGGCTGGACTCCGCACCATGTGGGCGACGGAGCACCCTTCTCGACCTGCCTCTCCTCGACCGGTGAACGATGAAGGCGGCGTCGACGTGGGCGTCAAGGTCGGTGGTGGTCAAGTCGGCAGCAGTGCGGTAGTCAAGAATGCTGGTTGATACACGCCGGTGAAGTCGGCGGCGCGAAGGAGGCAGTCGTCGGCGGCTACAGGCTCCTCGCAGGGCGACGTTGGAGGTCGACGAAGCGGACTGTCTCCGATGTCGGCGACCCAGGTGATGGCGGGCGGGATTGCTCCGAGCTATGGCTACTTCAAGTTTACGCCCGACAGGATCTTGGTCACCCCGCCGCTCGTTGGTGGACCTGATATTCTCAGTTGGAAGGAAGCCATCGAGCCCCAGCTGGAGATGGCTGGGCTGATTAGCTTTGCTCGAGGTACCGTGGCAACGCCGGAGGACCCTGACTGGCGAGCGGAGTTTCGCGCCGTGCAGCTGTTAACCTTCACGGTCATCTCGCGGTGCTGCCTGCCAGGTGTGCAAATCGCCTTGAATTGGTGCCGAGAGTACCTCGACGCCGGCCATTGGGCATGGCACTTCATCGAGTCAACCTTCCAAGTCACCGACGACTTGTTCATTGCCCAACTGGAGGGGCAGCTGACGCAAGGGCGTATGGGCGACCACGAGACGGCGACCGACTACTGCAACCGAGCTCGGCGAGTTCTTGCCACCATCAGGATGGCCGGCGCGCAGTACTCGACGGCGTCGTACGTCACCCATGTCGTGCAGGGACTCTCGAGCAGCTACAACCTTCTGAAACAGCTGTCCATGGCGCCGAGCATGAGGGCGTCGCTCAACGAGGACAACTTGACCTCGTACATCCTGCAGGACGAGGCGATGCAGGAGGCTGAACGGTCCCAGGAGCTCTTGGTGCAGGCAAACTTCGTCGCCCCGGCGAAGCAAGGTGGCCGACCGGGGCAGCGAGGACAGCCTGGCGGCGGGTTGTGCCTGGAAGCCGGCCAAGGAAGTCGACAAGAAGAAGTCGACCAAGGACAGCGGTGGAGGAGGAGGAAGTCGACGTCAAGAATGCTAGTTGTGCGGCGACCCCGACCACTTCTCCTTCGAGTGCCCCGACCGCACTGACTTCGACGACGACGACGCCAAGGGAGGCCGCGACAGGTCTGGCAGCCGTCGTCCTCGTGGAGGAGGAAACAAGCCGCGTTAGGAGAAGCAGTCAACCACGTCGACCTCGGCAAAGGACGCTGAGTCCTCTGCTGGCGGCAAGGGGCGGGACGACAAGACGGCGTCGTGCTCGCTGGTCGGCGTCGTGGAGCCGACCGTCTCGCTGGCGCCGGAGGCCGGGGAGGACTTCCAGGCGGTGGCGGCAGCTGTGCAAGCAAACCCGGCGGTGGTCCCGCTCGACAGCGGCTGCTCCCACCACGTGATGGGGACGAAGGAGGTCTTCGTCGACCTGCAGCCGAGCGGCGACATCAAGCACGTGTGCGGCTTCAATCGGGCGCTACAGGACTTCAGGGCCGCGGCACTGTCGTCCTGCATGGGGAGGCCAGGAAGTGGGTGCTCATTCCCGACGTGCTGTACGTCCCGGGTGTGCGGGCAAACCTGCTTTCGGCCGGGGAGCTGAAGGAGAACGGCGTGAAGCTGCAGGAGGACGATGACGGTATGCTGCTCGTCTCGACAGCGGGAGACGTCCTCGGTCGGGCGTCTTACACCAGGCGTGTCCTCTGCACCGACTTGCGTCCCTGCTCACCGAGGTCGATGTCGCCTATGACGGAGGTCGTGGCCCTGCGGGCAAATTGGCGACGAAGTCGACGCCGGACAGGTTGCATGCAAAGCTTGCATACGTCGGCATGGAGACTACATGGAGCTCGGCGAAGCACGAGGTAGCCACTGGGCTGGACCTCAAGTCGGCGTCGGGCGCCGACTCAGCGTGTGTCTCGTGCGTCGGCGGGAAGCTGGAGCTGCACACCTTCCCCGACCAAGGCTCCGACGCCGATGACGTGCTGGCCGTCGTGCACATCGACCTGTGCGGTCCGTTCGGCGTGGCTGCCAAGGACGGCAGCTTGTACTTCTTGCTGCTGAAGGACCGCAAGACCCGCTACGTGTGGGTAAGGCCGGTTGCCAAGAAGTCGGATGTGCTGCTGGAGTTCCAGAAGTGGCTGGTGTTGGTGGAGAGGCAGGCAAAGAAGTCGGTGCTGATGCTGCGCTCAGACCGCAGAGGGGAGTTCCTTGGGAAGAAGTTCACCGACCTGACCTGCCCGTACACCCCGCAGCAGAACGGCATGGCGGAGCGGGAGATGAGGACGGTGGTGCAGTCCGTGAGGACGATGCTGCTGCACATGGGCGTACAGCACCACTGGTGGCACCTCGCTCTGCGATAGGCCGTTTGGGTTCGCAACTGCCTTGAGAGGTCGACGCTGCTGCCGGGGACAACGGGCAGAAGCCCGACCTGTCACTGGCACGGGTGTGGGCTGCATGGCACAATTCTTCGTCCCCGAGTAGCAGCGTGGCGGGAAGTTGAAGCCGAAGGCCAACTTGGGCCTTCACTTCGGTGTGTCGGCGGCGAGCAAGGGCTGGGAGCTCCTCGACATCGCTGACAACCAGAAGGTCACCACGTCGGACGTGGTGTTCTACGAGGATATGTCGCTGGAGGTGTGGAAGTCGGACCACGGGCCAGTGTCAGGTCGGACGCCGACCACCCCGCCGACCGACACCTCGACGGCGACGCTGCCTTTGCTTACCGAGGACGCCGAGGTCGTCCGTCCCCTTTCCCCTTCCCCTCCCCCTCCAACCCCTGCCCCTCCCCTCGTGGCCGACCTGCACGTGCTGACTCCTGTGTCGGCCTCTGGCGATGAGGGGAGTCGTGGGACGTCGCCTTCGTCCACTACTCCCCTCCTTCGTCCGGCCTCTGGCGATGAGGGGAGTAGTGGACGTCGGAGCACGGGCCAGTCTCCGGACGGACGCTGACTACCCCGCCGACTGACACCTCTGCGGCGACGCTGCCTCTGCTCGCCAAGGTCGGTGAGCTTGGTGCTGAGGACGTCGAGGTCGTCCGTCCTCCTTTCCCTCCCTCTCTGACCCCTGCCCCTCCACTCCTGGCCGACCTATACGGGCTGACCTCGGAGTCAGCCTCCGGCGATGAGGGGAGTATTGGGACGTCGCCTTCGGCGCTGGCCAAAGGCATCGCCGGTGGTCGACGTGACGAGCGGCAAGTCGACGCGGGAGTGAAGCCGACGTTGATAGGGGAGGAGCAAGTCGAGGAGAAGCAGGCAGCAGTGAAGCCGACCAAGGAGCAGTCGGCAACTGGGAAGTCGGCAGGGGAGCCGACCACAGGGGAGACGTCGGCCAGGAAGTCGACCGAGGTGCAGCAGGACGACGAGGGAAGCGAAGACGGTGACGAAGGAGGAGACGCCGACGAGTCCACCAAGAGCGACGTGGTGGAGGTTTGGCCTGAACCCCGGAAGTCAGGCTGACTTCAGAGGCCGCCCGACTTCTTTGTCCCCGCTGCCTTCACCACGGAATACGACGTGGACGACGACGACCTGGCCTATGACGACACCGAGGAGGATGAGGAGCTTCCGGAGCTCGACCCCGACATGCATGCCGGCCCCGAGCACCGTTGGGACATTTCGACGATGACGGTGAAGGAGGCGTTGGCGAGCTGGAAGGGCCCAGCGTTGAAGGCCGCCATGGAGGAGATTCGCAGCCTCATCAACATGGGCACTTGGTAGCTGGTCAAACGCCCGCCGGGAGTGAACATCATGAAGAACCGGTGGGTGTTGACGATGAAGTACCACGTCGACGACACCGTCGAGCGCGAGAAGGCGAGGCTGGTCGTGAAGGGCTTCACCCAGGTGTATGGCGCCGACTACGACGAGACGTTCGCGCCGGTGGGCAGCTACGTCACGCTGGGGCTCTTCCTCAGTATCGTCGCCGTCCTGAACCTCAACCTGATGTAGCTCGACATGAAGAACGCCTTCCTGCAGAGCAAGCTCGACCTGATGCTGTACATGTTCCAGCCGGACTACTTCAACGACGGAACCGGCCGAGTGTTCAAGCTGCTGAAGAGCCTGTACGAGCTGAAGAAGTCGCCGCTATTGTGGTACTTGGTGTTTACTGACTTGCTGGTGGGCGCTGGGTGGAAGAAGAGCCAGGTCGATGAGGCTCTGTACTTCAAGGTCGGCGCGGATGATGTCGCGTACTCGGTGCTGGTCTACGTCGACGACCTGCTCGCCGCCAGCAACAGCAACAAGAAGCTGAAGGAGCTGCTGGAGTCCGCCTTCGAGCTGTGTGAGATGAGAGCCGGTGCAGAAGTACCTCGGGCTGGAGATCGTGCGCGACAGGTCGGCGGGGAAGCTGTCGCTGCATCAGCAGGGCTACGCCGACAAGCTGCGTAGGCGCTTCATTGACGAGAAGCAGACCAGGCGCACCTCGAAGACGCCAGTCTCGGTCAACGCCTACGCTGAGCTCACCTTCAACGACGAGGAGGCACAGGAGCGACAGGAGGAGGAGTACCAGCAGAAGGTCGGCTCGCTGCAGTTTGCGGCGACGACTACGAGGCCGGACATCGCCTTCGTCTGCAGCAAGCTGGGATCGGCCTCACGCTGAAGAGCGACCAGCACTGGGGCGAGGTCGACCGCTGTCTCGCCTACCACGCGAACACGCGTGACACCGCCCTAGAGTTCGGGTGGACCTGAGTCGGTGGAGCTGGTCGGCTACGTGGACGCCGACGACGCCGGTGACAAGAAGAGCCGGACGAGCACGGGCGGCTATGTGTCCATCTACGGAGGGGCCGCAGTCTCCTGGTCGAGCCAGCACATCAAGTGCGCGACGTCCACGGAAGTCGGCAAGGAGGGACGTCGTGTTCGCTTCCTCCTCGCAGAGTTACTCTCGCTAAATGCCGGGAAGCCGACTGTCCTTCGGGTCGACAACAAGTCGGCCATCACAGTCGCCGAGGGCATGGGGTTGATGGGCAACCTCAAGCACATGGAGCGGCGACAGGCCTGGCTGCAGCACATGGTGAAGCACGGGAAGTTATCGCTGAGGTACATTCCGACCGCTGAGCAGCCGGCCGACTTCCTAACAAAGGCTGCACCATCCGGCCTTTAACCGGTGCTCCGTTGCAATCGGCCAACTTCGTCTGGCCTACGTGGGCGACGGCGACGACGACGTGCAGCAGTAGGTGCCATGCCCTTTTGCATGGCTGGTGCAGTGGACGACGTGCTGTGTGTTGGGTGCACGCCGACGAGCTATTCTCCGAGTAGTACTGCCAAGCGTGAACGTGGCAGGGGAGTGTCAATGGGAGTTGGGTGTGGCCCCATCCTCGCTTGGGCGGAGCCAACTTCATGGTCAGGTGTGAGGGGAGCAGCTGACCTGCAGTAGTGGGTGAGGTGGTTGACAGGGATGTCGACCTGCACGGGGGCCACTGCACGGGCGTCGACTTGATGACGCCGACTTGGGGCAGCAAGCTCAGGTGGTCGGCTAACAGGACCGCTGGTCGGTCTGGTGGGAGGTCGACGAGTGTAGTCCTGGTGGTCGACCTGACTTGGTGGTCGACGGAGAAGGGGCCGACGTCGTCCACGACAGGGGAGACTCAGGACGCCGAGCAGCTAGGCGTCGAGTAGCAGGGGCGTCAACTTGGTGACGCCGACTTCGGGTAGCCGACTTGGGGGGTCGGCTGACAACTGTGCTGGTCGACGCGGAGCTGGTCGACCAGGAGTGACGTCGACCTGGAGCTGGTCAACCAGGGGTGTGGTCGACCTGGTGAGGTCGACTAGAGGTGGCCGTCGACTTGGGAGGTCGACGGGCACATAGAGGAGCAGCTGGTCGACGTGGTTGCCCGGTCGACCAGGTTACCTGGGTGACGAGGTTCTGCGGAGGAGTGCGACGGTCGCCAAGGCGATTTTGGCGAGACCGACCTCGGTGGTGGTATCCCGAGGTCGACGTGGCTGGTCAGATGCAGTCGTCAGCGCCAGGTTGATTTGGTGTGTGCACTGTATAGGGGACAAGGCTAAGCACACGAATCATCTGCAAGCACCTACGAAGCTGGTACGATGCTGTACTGCGGGAGCAATGCTGGCCTACCGTCGACTTGTGGTGTTGGCATGCCGTCGACCTGCAGCGTTGGCAAGCCACGACTCTGCACTGCTGGTACGCGGACGACCATGCTGCGCTGGCAGTCGACCTGCTTGCATCCTAGCTCTGATGTAGTCTAGCCTTGCCATCTTGTGTGTACCATTGTTGTCAACTTTCTCTAGTGAAGCTCTTGCCAAATTGCCCCATGAACTAGCAAGCGGTGTGTGCACTCGAAAAACGACTAAGGAACGACGAACGCAGAGATCTTACGAGCACCCGTGCCTAGCCCGTAGTCTAGCTCCCGTTGTAGTAGTTATCTCCGCAGACACAAGGCAGGTAACCCAGGTGTTACGCGAATGTCATGAAGGTCGCGATGCGTCCCGAACAGAGCCTTCTCGAACTCGGTAGAAAGCAATTCGGTGGAAACCGAATAGGCTTGAGTTCGGTACACGTAACCTGGTTCGGTGCTATAACTATAATAACATATAGGAATGCACATAACCTAGGAAAACAAGCATATCTATACATGATAAAATTAACCCAAGCTAGATATAGCAGAATAAAGTCCAGGCAATAATAAGCCGTCGTACTCTCACAGTAAGTTTCTCTATCCTACTGAACACAATATTTTTCTCCGAAGACCAGCCCACTAACGTTCCTTACATTTGTTTCAAGCCCAACTTTGAAAGTAGAACATTAAGCAAACAAACTGTCACAAATGATAACAAATGAGGCAATATCCGATAAATAGAACAAATAGTGAGGTTTCTGACTATTGTGCCCTTAGTATTTGAAACAAACTCATTGGTCATACAAACAACCCCTCAATTAGCATCATATACCACAGCATGTATGATTTTTTTTTTTTGGGTTGCAAAGCAACCTATTACAATCGTTATGAATTTGTTTTTTTCATCCTCTATACATAAAAAATTAAAGGATGAAAAAAATCTAGTGAACAATAGCTAAGTGATTGACAGCTATATATTTGCCACGTCAATTTACCACGTGCCAAACCACATTCCTTCTCATTATTTAGTTTGCTTTGACTGAACCTATATTTCATGACTTGTCAAAATTATGTACTGTGAACGCGTAAGTGTTTATTCTGTGATGCATATGCCCGACGATGTTATGCATAGATGAAGTAAATGCAAAATGCATAACTATAATGCATAAGCTATTGTGGTAGTGATATGAATGCATAGCATGATGGAAATGCGTAACAGTTAATTGACCCAGACCCTATGCTACCGCATACCCTGCCTAGCATGGGGGGGAGCTCAATAGCATAGTTTCTGAATCATCCAACTGTCACATGAAACAACATAATCTGTGCGATCTAAAAAAAAAGGTCAATTCTATCAAATCGAGTTCAAATGGCCACACTCACTGAGTGCGCAAAGAACCTTCTCGGAAATGACTGTTTGATTCCAATTTTTAGAACCCACAGACATGTGTTTGTGAAATAATGAGGAATGAATGAACTAGCAAAGTGTGTGATACAAATATGAAACCCTAGAAACTTGTACCCCTTAGTGTCTACCCCACTAGAGCCTACAAACACTACGTCATATATATCTGACATACCCCCATAGGCAAAGTGGGGGAGAACTAGGGGTCACAAGACCAGTCAAGCAAAGCAAGCTCAGGGTGGATCACAACGTCACCACACATTCCGAGCACCAGTTCAAGGCCACAAGGCCAGTTCACATGCAGGATTATATATAAAGGTAAACAAGCAAGTGCAGGTATAGATAGATCACAGTACAAGCAAGGTCAAGAAGTGAGCAAGTGAGGCCAAGTAGGCACAAGACCTATCATCGTACAAAAGCGCTGATGATCACAAGGCTGAAGTGCCTTGGTAAAGATATCAGCAGTGTTGGCCCGAGAGGCCACGTAAGCAAGGCGCAGCTGACCACGCTGCTGCAGCTCACGAGCAAGGAAGTAGCGAAGAGCAATGTGCTTCGTTCTGTGCTCCAGTCTGTGCTCCCGACACAAGGCCAGCATGGCCTTGTTGTCTACGTACAGAACTGGAGGAGAACGAGGCGGCTCTCCTAGGTCGGTCAGCAGGTAGGTGAGCCAGCGTAACTCCTGTGCAGCCATGGCCCCTGCGTAGATCTCAGCCTCACAGCTGGAGCCGAGAACAGAAGACGAGCGGGTAGACCGCCACGAAACAGAGCCGGAACCAAGGCTGAAGGTGTAACCCTGTGACGACCGCTGCGTAGCCTGGTTGTCCGCCCAAGAGGCGTCTGCGTGACCAGTGAGGACCACTGGACTCCGCCCTCCAAGCACAAGCCCCATGCCCGACGTACTGCACAAGTAGCGCAACACCCTCTTCGCTGCAGCCATGTGCTCTGGTCTGTATCTCCCAGAAGCAACATAGCGTGCCAAGATGCTAAGAGGGTATGCAAGGTCAGGTCAAGTGCAGGTCATCAGGTACATAAGGCAGCGAACAAGCTCTGGGTACGGGCCACTCGGCTCTACGGACTCATCCAAAGGCAGAGCTGAGAGCGAGTGGTGAGTAGACAGAGGAGTGGCCTGAGGCGAGGAGTACGTGAAGTCAAAGCGCTGAAGGACCTGCTGCACCATGTGTGACTGAGTTAGGGTAATGATGCGCTGTGCTCTGTCCCGGGTGATCTGCAAGCCAAGGTAGCTGCGCAGTTCACCCAGGTCTGTGCACGCGTGTCTCTTCTGCAGCTCGGACTTCACGTGGGCGAGTCCAGCAGTGTCAGCAGTAGCAAAGACCAAGTCGTCGACGTACACGAGGATGTAGAACGGCGGCGAAGAGGTGTCGGTGCGTAGAAACAGCGACGGGTCGGCAGTAGAAGGAGCAAACCCAAGAGCCGCAAGTGTAGTCCTCAGTATGTCGTGCCACTCACGGGGCGCCCGGCGGAGACCGTAGACTGGCCGCCGGAGGCTCCACTGGGTACCAGGAGGAAACGACCCAGTGAAGCCAGGTGGGCGGCGCAGCCAGATCTCCTCGTGCAGGCTGCCCTATAGGAAAGCAGTGCTGAAGTCAAGAGAGTGAAGCTCGTAGTCGCGCTGAGCGGCTATGTGCAGCAGCACCCGAAGAGTGGTCATCTTCGGGGTGGGAGAGAAGGTCTGAAAGTAGTCAACTCCCTGCCGCTGACTGAAGCCTCGAGCCACGTAACGCGCCTTGAAGACAGGCGGAGAACCCGGCGGCCGCTTCACCCTGAAAATCCACATGCCACTGACGATGTTCGCCCCAGGTGGGGGAACCTCGTCGACGTAGGTGCCTGTGGACTTCCAGGAAGCCATCTCTGCGTCCATCGCTGACTGCCACTGAGAGGAGTAGGGACCCTCTATCGCCTCTGCGTAAGAGCGCGGAGTCGGGATGTCTGGTGCATCCGGGTCTCCCTTAGGGGCAATCAGCATGGACACGAGATGAGGTAAAGCAGCAGCAAAACACTAGAACTCGTCCTGCTTGTCCTCAAGGACGTCCGTGCTAAGAGCACACTCACCCCCGACGGACGGAGGACAGGCAGACTCAGACTCAGCAACAAGAGTAGCAGCGTAGTCTAGACGACAACGAGCAGCGAAGTCGACAAGCTCAGCAACTAGGGCAGACGCAGCAGTGGACTCAAAGGAAGGGTCAGTGACAACAGTAGCCATAAGACGCGTGACAGCAGGACTGGCAGCACGAAGAGAGTCAGACTCCGGGTCAGCAAGAGCAGGAAGAGAGGACTCTGGAGGAGACGGCAAAGGGACACGCAGCGGAGCAGTCGAAGGACGCAGTGCCATCTGGTGCGTGCCTGGGACCGCAGGAGGACGCTGACGCGGAACACGACGACTAGTGCGAGCAGCACGAACAGGCGACGCAGGACGAGACGCAGGCTCACGATGCTCAGCAAGACCTCCAGTAGGACTAGTGTAGGGAGAAGGAGCAGGCAGTGGGGAGGCAGGCTGTAACAGTGACTCAGACTGGACAGGCGGTGGAAACTCTAAGGAAGGAGCAGGACCAGCAGAAGGCGGGAGACCAAGAACCTGCTCAAGGAGCGGAACAAAGTACGGCCGCGGCCGTGCAGCGCCTCCAGAACCAGCAGCTACAGCACCAGCACCCCCAGCGGCAGCACCAGCGCCAGTAGCACCCCAAGCTCCAGCAGCGCCAACTCCAGCACCCTCAGAAGCACCAGCGCCAGCAGCACCTCCAGCGCCAACACCCCCAGCAGCACTGCTCCAGCGCCGATCAAACCACTCGCGCAGCTCCTGTGGAGAGGGTAGCTCCCGCCGGGACGAAGCACACGAAGGACCTCCAGACCCAGTACCGCCAGACTCCACACGAGCAGGCCCAGCACCCTCAGGCTCCACACCTCCAGCCGGAGCACCCCCAGGCTCAGCACCCCCAGACGCAGCACCCCCAGGCTCAGCACCTCCAGGCTCCACACGCTCAGGCTCAGCACCCCCAGGCTCAGCACCCCCAGACTCCGCACCCGCAGGCTCAGCACCCTTAGCAGCACCAGAGTCAACAGCTACCTCGACAGGCTCGACTGCGTCTACCTGAGACACACCTGAGGGGGCAGGACCCTGAGGGGGAAGGGGGTCTACCGGGGGGGGACCTGGAGCGAGGAAGAGCGGCGGCGGGGGAAGGGGTGCAGTGCGGTAGGGGAAGAGACGGTAGTAAGGAACCGACTCGTCAAACGTGACGTCTTGGGAGGACAGAACACGGCGTGAGGTGGGGTGGTAAAACTGCCAACCAGGCGCGTCAGGGGGAAGCCAAGGAAGACGCAGGGAACAGCACGGGGGGACAGCTTGTCCGCAGACAAGTCGCGGACAAAAGCCCGAGATCCCCAGACACGAAACGCAGACGCATCGCCAACCTTCCCCGTCCACCGCAGAGTAGGGGAGGTCTCCGGCAAGGAGACCCGGGGCTGAAGGTTGATCTGATGCGCCGCGTACTGAACTGCGAACGGCCACAGAAAATGGGGAGCAGCCGCATGGATCATGGACGTACGAGCGACGTCCATGACCATGCCAATGCGGCGCTCAGCAATCCCATTTTGCTGTGGAGAGGCCGGAAGCGTGAACGTCTGGCGGATGCCCCGTGCACGACAGAAGGCTCGCAGGAGGTCAGAGGAAAACTCTCCGCCTCTGTCGGAGTGCAGACGCAGAACAGGAAAGTCCGAGCCGAAACTCTCTCTGAGCTGGAGACGAACTGCGCGGATCCAGTCGATCAACACCTCAGTGACCTCACCCTTGCTGCGCAAGGGGAAGACTGTGGTGTAACGCGAGTAGTCGTCAACTACCAGCAGGAAGTAACGCTCGTGACCCTGTCCACGGACGCGGGCGGGGCCCCACACGTCCAGGTGGAGCGTCTACAGCGGAGCCTCTGTCGGAGGAAACCGGGAGGAGTGAGGAGCGGCGCGCTGCCGCCCCTCGACGCAGGGAACGCAGGTAGGGGCAGGCCCCGGGGGAAGAGGAGGGAGGGACCGGGGGAGACCAGAGACAAGGACAAGGGAGGCCATGCCTCGGAGACGAGGCAGGGAGGGGTGACCAAGGCGGTGGTGCCAGAGGAGAGTCTGGTGAGACAGGAGACGACACGAGCAGGGGGCAGACTTAGGACCAGACCTGGACGCTGCAGCAAGCACCTGACCCGACGCAGCTACCTGACCAGACGCAGCAACCGGAGGAGACCCAGTAGTCAGTGTGTACAGGCTCGACCCCGGCTGGCGGGTAAACGTGGCCAAGTGTCGGCCCGTCCGAGCACACGAACAGTGGGTCACTCGCTGACTCGCAGGAGTGAGTTGGTCAACCCCCCCATCCTGTAGGTCAGCACCACTCACCAAGATCGTAGAGAACGAGGGGAGGTAAAGACCTGACAGGGTGCCAGAAGGGGCCGCCGGACACAGTAAGACAGTGAAGAAGTGGGCAAGGACAGGACCCCCAGAGGGGTCTGCCAGGGAGACTGCAACCGGCCAACTAAGCGGCGTGAGTGTGATGCGGTCTCGAAAGAAGGAGCGGGAAGCACCCGAGTCAAGGGTGAAGGTGTGCAAAACCTGAGCCGACGTGGTACCTGACAGAGCAGACTCACCAGCACATGGGGCAGCAGACTCACCAGCACTTGGAGCAGCAGACGCACTAGCACCTAGAGCAGCAGCCCCACCAGCACCTAGAGCAGCAGTCTCAATGCCCGGGTCAGACGGAACACACAGGTAACAGTCACCCTCATCACTAGTAGACCCAACATACATGGCAGCAAGAATAGCATCATAATCAAGATCAAAGATAGCAACCCCCGACCTAAGCAGCTCGCCCCAGCGAGGGATCTCAGTGGTGTCAGGGAACTGGAGATGCCAGGCGTCCGTCAGGCGGCCGAAGCAGCGCTGGGTGGTGTGCGGGCCGCCGCACGGCTCACCAGTGAGGTCGCCGGTACGCAGGACGTAGGCACAGGGACCAGCACCCCCACCCCGCTGACGCGCAGTGTACCACTCACGAAGCTGCTGGGGGGGCGGGGTCTCACGAGTGCGCTGCTGCTGCTGGCGCTGACCACCACCGAAGCCGCCTCGCTGCACAGAGCCACCCCGACCAGCTCCACCGCTGCTGCCGCCACCGCCGCCACCGCCGCCTCCTCCGCTCCCACCGCCACCGCCGCCGCCGCCTCCGCCTCCACCGCCGCCACCGAAGCCCCCACCCCCGCCACCACTCCCACCGCCACCCCCACCCCCTCCGCCGCCTCCACCGCCACCACCACCGCCCCCGCGAGCTCCTCCAGCGCCTTTGCCCCCCTTGCTCCTGCCGCTGCGGCGCCTCCCACTAGGAGCAGACGCAGTGCCGACCGACTCGGTGCCAACAAGGTCGACAGCAGCAGCAGAGGCAACAGAGGGCAAAAGGGGGGAGGGGGAGCACCCCTCAAAGAAGGGGGCACGAGGGTCACAACGAGAGGCTCCTACAGCGACTATACTCTTCTCAGCCACAAGGAGGCGCTCCTCGATGAGGTCAACGGTGAGTGTGGTGGGGCAAACAGAGAGGAAGTGGTCCCTGACCGAGCGAAGGGAGTCAGGGAGCCGGGTGACTAGGTAGTAGAGGGTGATGTACATGGGGGGGGGTTTCTTGGCGCAGAACTAAGCAGGAAGCGCAGCGCGGTAGCGGGTGTCACTAGTGCGGAGGTGCGTAATGAGGTTAGCGACTGTGGGAAAGGCGGCGAGGTTAGGGAACAGGTACGGCAGCATGAGGCGACTAAGGGCAGCAGTGGCAGGGGAAGAGTAGCGTGCAACTACAGCGTCGTACAAGGTCTTAGCACTCTTGTACTGACTAAAGTACGCGCGCTCAGTGGACGGCAGTTGGCTACGCACAGCAAGACGGGCAGCAGCATCGCGTGTGGCCCACTGTGAGCGAACAGTACTGTCAGCATCGGCAGTAGGGGCAGCAGAGGCGCCAGACGTGAGATCGAACAGGGAGAGACCGTCTTTTCTATCGACACTGCACGAAAAGCTGCAGATCATCGACCCAGACCTCAAAGTCGACAGCCCGACCCTCAGCATCAAAGGTGAGCACATTGGGGGTAGCCATGACAGGAGCAGCAGCAGGCTAGCAGCAGCAGCAGCAGAAGCAGGTTAGCAGCAGCAGCAGCAGGAGGGGCGCGGCTCGGCGGTGCGCTTACCAGGGGCGGGTGGGTAGAAGCCCGCAAGTGGTGGGGCAGGGCCGAGGTGCGCCGGTAGGAACAGGGCTGCGACAGGGCGGCAGAGGAGGGCCGGGACTCGGCTGCAGGGTAGGGCCGGGATGGCGGCGGCGGCTGTTACGGCAGTGGCAGCGGCGGTTGTCTCAGCTGAAGCGGCGGCAGCTGTCACGGCAGCAGCGGCGGCGGTGACCGGCCGTGGCGGAAGCAGCAGCGGCAGCAGGCGCGACGGCAGCTGCTGCTGGGGCGGCGACGACGGCGCGGCAGGGCCGTGAAGAGCCGGGGAGGGGCCGCGAAGGGGCCGTGAAGATCCGCGAAGGGGCCGCGGAGGTTCCGTGAAGGGGCCGCGAAGGGCCGCGAAGGGCCGCGGAGGGGCCACGACGGGGCCGCGAAGGGCCGCGAAGGGGCCGCGAGGGGCCGCGAAGGACCGTGAGAGGGGCCACGAAGGGCCGCGAAGGGCTGAAAGAGGGGCCGCGAAGGGCCGAGAAGGGGCCGCGAAGGGGCCTTCAGGGGCGCGACGGGCCGCTAAGGGCAGGGGACGCGACGGGAGGGCAGGCGCACGGGGCGCGACTAGGGCAGGCGCGAAGCGCGCTCCGGGCAGGTAAGAAAAAAAAAATTCGTTTTAGTGGTGGGCTCTAGAAAGAGTTCCCACTAGGGAACCCGCTCTATACCATGTGAGAATTACGAGGGATGAAATGACTAGGCAAAACGTGGGTACAAGTAGGAAACCTAGAAATGTTGTACCCTATAGTGTCTACCCTACTACAGCCTAGATAGACCATGGCATATAAGTTTGACAGAAGAGGGACTGAGCGAGAGATAGATGCAAAGGAAACTAGAATAAGCAACAAAATCGAGGTAGACAAAATGTAAACAGAGAGGATGATAATAGAAGAAGGTAGTTACACCTAAATCTGGTAACGAACGGCGTCTAAATTTATACAAATATCTCCTACAATGTCTACTGAAGGAACAATAAAGCAAAAAGCAAGACATCGAAACAATGATAAATGACACTAAACGAGGTGCTGACTGTATGGAACGAAGAACCAGAGAAACAGAATGAACTAGTTCGGTGGAAAGGAAAAAAAGGAGGAGGTCAACATCCAGGGAGCCTAGATATACGAAAAAACAATCATAGAAAGGTAAAGAGATAACATGAAGTATCTACAAAAAGACTATAACATATGCTCAAACAGTCTGTAGTCTATTAAAACGGACACTACCAGAGCTTAATCTAACTAACCGTCAGCTATCTTAGTCCTAGCTAATAGAATAGGCTTCTGACCTTTGAGTGGTAGGTGGCGAATGGGTAAATAGAGGGCGCATATCACACCCTAGGCTCCGCTCTGCTAACGAGAGGAAATGAGAGATGAAAAGGGCGAACAAAACCCTAAGCAAGTGGAAGTTTCGTCGTCGCAAACAATTACAGAAACTTTTGTTTGAGAAACTATCATGGTCTGTTTAGCCCAGTCGTTCGATGTTTGAACTGGAATCGGATTGTCTAAGGTTCGTTCCCTAAAGGCTACCCTTTTTCAAACCCTTACAGAAAATGCATGATACACCATATAACGTCTAGAATGCATAAAATTGATATGAATTTTATAGAATGTATCGAATTTTAAACAAAAATGCTCCGCAACCCTACGACGACTCAGTCGCCTCTTGTTTTTTTTTTATAGAAGGAAAGTAAAACTGCCAGAAAAAGCCCAAATGCAACACCCATAAAAAGCCCCATCAAAATACCCAAACTGAACACCCAGTTAGGGCACCCCATCGAGACACCCCATCCCGCATTCCATTTCACCCCCCTTCAGTCACATCTGCGCAACCACCATGTACGGGGCCTCCACCCAAAGAGCCCCGCCCTCGTCCTCAACGTCATCCTTCTCCCGGTCCACCAAATCAACATTCATCCCCCCCCCCATGGAAGACGCCGGCCGAAGTAGGATGACACGAGCTTGCGCCCGTTGTAACGCCACCCCAATGAGCGCCTTCAGAGACCCCAAAAAATAAGCCGAAAACGAAGTGTCGTCCTCCCGACAAGCCCTCCGTGACACGGCTAGCCCCACATGCGCGTCCCCCTGTTGTCAAAACCACCGCCGGAAACGACTGCCGAGACATCCCCACGTCTCTACTATCAAAGGGGTGAACTGCACGCCCCGGTTGCGTGCAAGCAGAGGTGCGTAATCACTCGTATGTATGAGATTTGTATGCATTGATCCATAAATGAAAATAGGATCGTGCATAGAATGTTATTGATACGAACCACTAGGCGTTTAGGAGCACTTCCTATGCAAACAGTGTAATGCTTATGTCTTGTTCTTATTGATAATATCGTTGCAATCTGTCTGGTAGGTTCTTAACACCTTCGCACATTTGCAAAAAAAAACAAGCAGACATTGATTTGGCACTACGTAATAGCACAGGCCTATCATTGCACATTTCTCCATCCTCGCATGTTTGGAACATCATATCTCCCTACCAAACGCGACGAATGGAACCAAACCTGACCAGCACGCCAAGAATATAGTAAGTAGTTGAACGATTAAAAGAAACACTGCTATAAATAACAAGTGGACGTTGGTTTGGCACAACGTGTCGAACAGGCCTACCCTTGCATAGTTCCAGGCCAGCAAACGCACAAACAAGCGTTAGGAACTGCGTAGTTGTGCTAACGAGCTCCAATCGGTTCCTATGGCAAGGGAATAGGATGTACTAGGAAATTGCGTGAAAACATAGAGGTAAAAACAACACCCAGACGTTGAAACAGTGGCGTGTTGCGCACACGCCTATCCTTGCACAGTTTCAGGCCCGCAAATACACAAACAAGCGCCAGGAGCTGCGTAATTGTGCTAACGAGCTCCAATTAGTTCCTATGGTAAGGTAGTAGGATGTAATACCTGAAAGTGTGAAGAAATAGTGGTAAAAAGGGCTTCCAGACGTTGGCGAACTGACATGTTGCGTACAGGCCTATCCTTCGACAGATTGACCATGGAACGTACAAACATGCGCCACGTGCTGCGTAGTTGTGCGAACGAGCTCAAACCAGTTCCTATGGATACAGAATAGGATATATAGGGAACGGTGTGAATAAATAGTTGTAGAAAAGGCATTCAGACGTCGGCGAGCTGACATGTTGCGTACAGACCTATCCTTGCACAGATTCACCATGGAACGTACAAACATGCGCCATATGCTGCGTTGTTGTGCGAACGAGCTCAAACCAGTTCCTGTGGATACAGAATAGGACGTAGTAGGGAACCGTGTGAAGAAATAGTTGTTAAAAAGGCATTCAGACATTGGCAAGCTGACATGTTGCGTACAGGCTTATCCTTGCACAGATTCATCACGGAACACACAAACATGCGCCACGTGCTGTGTAGTTGTGCGAACGAGCTCAAACAAGTTTCTATGGCTAGGGAATCTGAGTTACTAGGGAACTGTGTGTAGAAATTGTTGGTGCAACCCTACGGTTTGCACTCGGCTTGTTGTCCGTGTGCGTGCATGCGTGTGTGCATGGAGTGGTATGAGGGCATGAAATGATTTATATTTCATGCTTATAATAGTGTGAGTCATGATGACGAATGTGTGTGTGTGTGTGTGTGTGTGTGTGTGTGTGTGTGTCGAGTCAATAGCGAGTTATCGCTAGTCCGTGTTACCCGGTCATTTGTGTCTCGCGCGCGGTTTCTACCGTTTTCGTGTATCCCGTGCGCGGTTTCTATTTTGTCGTGTGGCGAACGTTCGGCGTGTCACAGGTTTGTGCAGCAGACCCATCAAGAACTCAAGGACGAGTTTATGATGAAGAACCCGAGCCTTGGTGTCAAGACACAAGTGATATCCAAGTTTGCAAATCTCAAGATAATGCAAATAGTTACTTTGTGTAGTGTAACATTTCAGTTGGTGTAGGCCCTTGTGGTGGGTAGTTTCGAGACCCTTCCTGTTTGAGGGCAGTGTGGCACTGTTCTACATCACTGTACCTCGGCTCTTGGGGTTTGTAGGAGCTGGGAGTCATTCCCAACTCGTAACTCTTCCTATCTTGTGTTCTAAGACTATAGTGGCTGCCATAGTGCCGTTTGTTCAAACCGACGTTGTGCCGTCAATACTTGGTGAAATTGCCTTCTGTAGGCGACGTTAAGACGCTCCAGATCCAATTTGAATCAGGTCATTTGAAGCTGTGACCAGAACGCTATGAACGTTTAAATCCGCAGTGGAGAAATCCGACTGTGCACTCTATCTTTTGTTTTAGGCACATAAAAGCCTACTGTGACTATAACAGAAATAAAGGAAAAAAGGCATCCCTACGTTGGCGAGATGACATGTTAAGCACAGGCCTATCCTCGCACAGATTCACCATCAAACGCACAAACATGCGCCACGTGCTGCGTAGTTGTGCGAACGAGATCAAAACAGTTCCTATGGCAAGGGAGTAGGATTTACAAGGGAACAGTGTGTAGAAATAGTGGTAAAAAAGGCATCCAGACGTTGGCTAGATGACATGTTGCGCACAGGCCTATCCTTGCACAATTTTCCCTGCTCAATTGTTTGAAACATCATATCTTGCTACAAGATGCTGCGAATGACACCAAATCTTTTCCACCACGCTCACAATGTAGTACATGCTTGAATGATCAAAAGAAACATTGCTTAGAACAACAAACGGACGTTGATTCCGCACAACATGTTGCACAGGCCTATCCTTGCACAGATTCCACTGCTCTCATGATCGGAACATCATATCTCTCTGTCAGATGCTGCGAATGACATCAAGCCTGACCATCATGCTTAGAATGTAGTAAATGCCTGAATGATCAAAAGAAACATTGTTTAAAACAGCAAACAGATGTGAATACAGCACTATGCATTGCGCATGCTTATTAGTAGCAGCGTTCAACATTGTTTTTTTTGTTTTTTTTTTTGCACCAAAGTCACAAATGACGTATTTAATAACTTCACCCTGCACAACTTTAATAAGCCTTGTACGCGGCACTATATGAACAACAAGTGCTGGCGTAGCCTTACATTGTTTGGGTTTCTCGGTTCCGCAAACTTAACGCCCAAATGACCTGCCTAGTTTTCTTCAATTAACTAAAAGAAACTTGAATACTTTGAAGACTGGACCTAAACCCAACGATAATTTAAACATGCTCACTTGCCAAGATCACTTAAACACCTCAAGTTTTCAAATTACGTTACAGAAAGAATTCTCAAAATGAAAAGTGATACTTGATACAATTCCGTCATTTTGGCCCTAAACTGAAGCTTAGATGACGTGGAGTTGAGCGTGTGAAGTTTTGTTTGGCAAACGCCCCACACATCTCGCGATCTATCGCCATTTCTGTCCGCAAAAACCAACCAATGAAATGGGCCGAAGCTCCCGACCAAGAACTTCATCAGAAACGGCATCTGTAAACGGTGGTAAATTAGGATCGAGAGGGGTGGTGGTAAATGACTAGAAATGCGTTCGACAATCTGCATGAATAATCCGAGCGCATTCGATGGTTAACTGCAAGGAAGCAGGGTGAAGCGAATTTCACCTCATCAACCGTCGAAAACCACTAGCCTCCCAACTCAATAAAGGACCCCTCCAACCCAGCCGTTTTACATTTTTTTCTGATGATAAACTGCGTAAAAAAAAATTACAAGCGACTCTGTAAATTTCGTAGTCTTACCGTGATGGTTGAACTTGGCATGGCAAATAAGCTTGCTGTTGAGTGCAATAGAGGTTTGCACGGCAACCTACTGCCTATTCGACGACGGTAAAAGAAAATGGGGAGTTTTGTTTAAAGGTAATTTGTGGCATGAGAAATGTCTTTTCATCTTACATTTTGTGTGTGCGCATTTTGTTTGTATTCTGTGCGCATTCTATTAACTCTAAGTACTATGCGGAAGCGTTTAAAACTGAACCACGAACTCAAACTTGGCAACACTTAACTTCACTTTGAACCCTTCGAGTGTGACAGCTTGCCACCTCATAGCCAAGGGTATAACAGATACAAAGTGAGTAGTTATGCCTTGCTTGATTTGTGGAGTGAGGAATCTGGTCGAGCAGCGTTTCGGCAGCACCACGTTACGTTTCTACTCTCGTCAATACGTAGTAGTAGAATTCCAAGCTTTGAAAAGCGTAATTGCATTGATAAACTTGAAGCAAATACAAGCACACATTTATATAAAGTCCTAAACCCACAAAGGAAAACATAAAGCAGTTGCTTAACTGGAATCCAGACCTTCGCTTTGCTGTATAGAAAACGGTTGTGAAACTGCTGAAGAATTTGGCTCAATGTGCCTCATTAGAATTAACAGTAATCCACTTGAATTGAAACCAAAGTCCCCTGCTGATTCACGTCATGAACTTACGCGAGTTCTCATGAGGAATCATGGATACTCGTGTGAGAAACCGTTTTCCAGTTATTTCTAAAACGTTTGCTTGTGCTTGATTGTTCAAAATCCTTTCTAGTAGAAACTTTTTTTGAATCTCTTCGACGAGTTAAGTTGCTCTATCAACGTATAGACGTGAAGAGCTTTTCTGCACACGAGCCAATCCGCCGTCGAATGCTGCGCAACGAAGTTTGGGAAAGCTCTTGTACACACGATAATTTTCATACTTAGGGAAATCCCTCTTCAAACACGGACCCTTGGATAGGGGCTCGTTCTACCAGGCACCCAAGGACCCTTGGAGGTGACCCCGTGGGGGCTACCCAGTGTTGATTAAAGGTGTGTTAAGAGTCTCTTCATCCCAAATAACGGTCAACAAGTGGTATCAGAGCTGAGGATTGGACGTCTTGCCGTTAGAACACCATGGAGTCGATCGGAAACGACGGATCAGTGGCACGAGCTAATAGTGGAGTCCAAGATGACGGCGGTTCAACGCCAAGGGGAGTACGTACCAGCCGGGGCTCACTGTTCAAGAACTTCGTTGTCGACAAGTTCAACGGCAATGGCTACGGCGATTGGGCGTGGAAAATGCAGCTCTACTTTCGGCAAGTCGGATTATTGAAGATAATGACAGGGGTGGAGAAGAGGCCAAACGATCCCGTCCTGCAAGAGGAGTGGGACGAACGTTCGACCGCCGGCTACTATCTCGTAGTACTGTGGCGGTACTAGATTCGCAATTGAAGGATGTTGAGAGCGTCAGGTAGTGGCGCAATCGCTACTGCGTCAGAGCGACATACAGGTTACGACAAAGCATGACGTACGACAGAGAAACGGATTGTGACGATTGAGCGACCGGCGATAAAGCGACAAAAACCTGTTTTGCGATGGCGAAGAGCTGTGACAGTGTTGTATTGTATTTTTACGCATCCTGTATAAATGCCTACAGCATGCCAGTGTATTAGTTACTTCCTAGAAACTACTGGTGGTGGTGCACCCTTTTGCCCTCCCCATTTCCTATATCTTGTATGCTCTGCCTTTATTGAAACCCTCTTTTTTGCCAAAACCTCTCAATACCATCTCCTAGCTCCAAGACTTCCTCCTAAGCATAAATCATGCCTCCTAACCTTACATAGTTACTTTAACGGGCAACATATGCGTGAGGAGCAGCAGCAATGGCGGGTGGGGCCAGCACGCTCGCTTAGGGGAGGCTCGTAGCGGTGGAAGCGGCGGAGACAGCAGTGTCATTGTGAGCAGCAAAGGCGGAGCGGTGGACAGGAATGCACACGGATGGGAGTGGGAAAAAGGGGATGCGAGCGTGTGTGGTTGAGTTTGGCAGACGCGAGGCGAGGGGCAGGAGCAGGCGGAACAGGGGGCGGTGCAGGAGAGCAGAGGTGGGGCAGGCGGAGAGGTGGAGAAAGGCGGGAGAGAGGGAGTTGGGGAAAGCAAGCGCCAGAAGCGAGAAGGGTGGGCACGACGGGGGGTGCTTTGGGGCTCATAGGAGAGGCAAGAGGAAATGCGAGTGCGGTAATTCAGTTACCTATGGACGTAGGAGAGCATGGGTGCAAGGCGGGGGAAAGAGAGGCAGACACCGAAGCAAAAGCAAGTGGTGGTGCTGGCGAGGTAGGCGCGGGGTGTGAGGAAGTGCTGTTCATGGGCGTGGAGGGACGTGTGGGGATCAAGGGAGCTGTGGCGATTGTTGGGAAGATGGTTGGAGCACTTGAGGCGTAAAGGAGGGTGTATTGGCATAACGGTGGGACAAGGGAGGGTGGGTGGGGACAGAGTGGAGAGAGGCAAGAGTAGGCTTAGAGAGGGGTGGGATGGAGGGCAATGGGGAGGATGGGAGAGCGACGGGAGAGTAAGGAGCAAAGTGCAGGGCTGACACGAGGGAGAAGGCGCAGAGAGGGGAGAGGAGAAAGGATAGGAAAGGAGTGGATATGTGAAGACGAGAGAGGAGAATGGCAGGGGAGGAGAAGGAAGTTGAGAAGGAAGGGAACGAAAGGGGAGGGAGGAAAAGGAAGGGGAAGAGAAGAAAGGCAAAGGGGACCTAACACTAGCATTCTACTTAGTGCAGGCAATCAACCACGAGGCCACAGTCTCCAGCGTACAGCTCACATGCGGAGCAGTCAGGTTTGCCCATCGAATGACAGGGTCGGCCAACCCAGCGAACGACCCTTTCACAACGCAAGTACGAGAGTTTGCCAAACGACAATGCCCTCGGCCAACACGAGTAAAACAGCACGTCTCCTTTCATCAAGTCCAGGCAATGGCGGGACCTTTCCTTCAGTCAAGCGAACCGAGCACATACCCGAAAGGCCTTATCGTGTTGCTCATGTCCTCGGCCTTTCTTCGCTTCTCTTACCTGGTGGCAATTGAGTGGGAGGACATCCAATTCAAGGCCACACTAAAAAACCGACCAGGAGAGTAGGGGCGTATGGGTCCCTGTCGCCACGGCTGACGAACCATTCTGCCCCGTGTGCACCAGGCACTTTATCAAGCTGGCACAGTATGGGCCAAATACCAAAGGACCGTTGATTTGCATATTTTGACGCCACTCCCCGCCATCTTTGCAGGATACCGCCCCATCATACCCTACATCATGGTGCTTGCATGCATTCCAAGCAGCCGGCATCGACCCTACACACCTCGGCACCCATTTATTCCGCAAAGGGGTAGCAACAGTTGCTGCCAGCATAGGCATCCCGGACCGCCTTTTCAAAAGACTGGGGCGCTGGCAAAGCGAAACCGCGCAGGACCCATGTGTTACCATCTCACATGATAATCTCCTTGCTGCGTCACGTCGCCTCCACGACCAGGCGCATGTTCCATCCTACTCGCAGCATAAGCGTGCCCGTACTCGTCATCGTCAACAAGCACTCACGTCTCAGAAGGCCCAGTTGAAATGAGATGTTGCATTTGGAAGACAAATAGCGAGCTTTCACAGTATGTAAAGTTTGAAAGTGTGTAACAGTCTCTAAAATTGTGTATTGTGAATAGCAAAGATATTTGTACCAAGCAACATGTTTCGGCAAACCACTACTTCCTATCTTTTTTGGTATAGAAGAGGGGGTAAAGGCCATTTGGCATTCACGCACGTTTTTCATTTCAAACTTTCAGTTTCAAGTTCCCCGCCCTCCCACCGTAGTATAATTAGGGAATTTAAGTATGTTCATATATTGTAGAATGCTTGGACGAAGAAAAGTCCAATACTTGCTAGTTGAGATGAGATGTTGCATTTGCTTTCACAATCACGCGATTATGGGAAAGCCAGCTATTCACTCTAAATTTCCATGTTCGGTACCCAGCCCTAATTTAGACACCCCCTTGCTATTTTTCAGCCCCAAGTTGATATTTTTCCGGGTGGTTTGGACAGTTTGAGTCTGTACTTTGCATTTTGAGATGCACTTTGGCTTCACTCGCTTGTGACTCTCTACCCCATCCATTCTCCAACTTCACACCCACCTATCTGGCGCTCCATGAAATCCGACGGAGTCCCTACAATGTAACTTTGACGGCGCTCTACACTTTCTGGATACTCAAACGCTAGAGCACAATAGGTCATACTCATACATGAGTCTTCCAGATTGCACGCCCAGAAGTACCACTTCCAAGGTAGCGCACAAACAAGACACCAACCAATTGAAGTGTAACCATTGCAGTTACAAATGTCCTTCATACGCACCCTATGTTGGTGTACTAAGCCAATTTAGAAATCCATGTCAGGTGGTGAATAGAAATATGTCTATTTATTCTTAGTTCTTCAACCAAAATAATCGAAAGTGCTCACGAAACAACAGAGAGTCTACCGAACGCAACCAAGTCAGGCACCAGCCCTCTTTTTTGACGGGTAACATACCCTGATTGGCCTTGCTATGGGCCGCCTTTTGTATGCGCTGTATGGCAACATACACCCTGCTTCCAAACAACCAAGCAGTTGACGACGAGCTGCTTTCAGCACCCAACACCGAGCGACCTGAGCCAATCGTTTGTGATGACACTGGCAGAGGCTCTTCCATCTCGGAGCAAAGCACGCCAAGGACGGAATCTAGCGTGCCCCAAAAGCGGAAGAAGACGGTGAAGTACAGCCAACAGTGTCCTGTATGGGTCCCGCCTCCACGTCCAGCGCCAACACCCGAATCCGTTCCTGAGGCACCGCGCACTACACCACTGGACGAGGATGCAGCTAAGGAAAACACAATTGAGGTTGAGTATGAGGTTGCTTCTCGTCGATTTAAACCTGATTGGACTCGGCGTTTTGCATGGTTAAGACTCATGCGCACGAAGGAGGGTCACCCGTCTATTAAATATCAGATTTGTATTGATCATGGCTATTTTTGGGCGAATACAAGTTATGGACAGAGAGGTGAAGGTGGCCGAGACTTGCAACTGGGTAGCATCCGTACCCATGTCAGATCGCGGGCGCATAAGGAAGCGATGAAGACCAGGCCGAAACGGAGGCTTCCACACAGCGGCAGGCAAGAAGAGGCGTCAGGGATGAGTGCAGCGGGGATGCCGTAGATGGTTATGATGCGGTCGAAGAAGAGGCGAGCAGTTGCTTCAGTTGTACCCATGGCGTTGGTCGGAATGAAGGGTCCCATCTTAGAGAACTTGTCGATCACGACGAGTATAGCGTCATGCCGTCGTGAGGTCGGATGAAGTCCCGTGATGAAGTCGATGCCAATGACTTGCCATGGCTGCTCCGGTATGGGTAGAGGCTAAAGTAACCCTGCTTTTTCCTGCTTTGCTATTCTTTATCCGCTGGCACGTGTCGCAAGAGGTGACAAAATGATGCACGTCTGCTGCCATCCGGGGCTAGTAATAATACTTCGCTATACCCGCTAACGTCTTGTTGCTCTAGAAAGGTTCCGGGTATGCCACATCGTGAACTGCTCCAATAAGATCTGTCGGAGCGGGGCATAGTTCGGTACCCAAATTTTCCCTGTTCCCTTTCTTAGAGCTAACTCATTCTCCCACTGTAATAGCTTCTGTTTCTCTACTGTTACGATCCCTGCATCCATGGAGTATCCATGTTGGAATAGACCCTTGAGCAGAGGGTTCATCCTGTCGAGCTGGATGCCTGCTACATGTCCGGGGCGGCTCAACGCGCCTGCCTTGTTGTGTAGCCTGGGTTTGTAGACGATGTCGTAGTGGAAGTGAGTTTCCAGGAAATCCACCCACCGCACCTGTCGTCGTGAGAGCGTCTGCTGCAACTTCAAGCATTTGAGACTGCAGTGGTCAGTATATATTGTAGTCTTGGCTCCCTCTAGATAACACCTCCACGCCTTGAAGGCTGTAACTATCGCAAAGGCTTCCTTTTTATGGATTGGGTAGTTCAGTTCTGCTCCGTGTAGCTTCTTACTAATGTAGGCGATCGGCTGCAAACTGCGTCCGTGATTCTGCGTCAGTACTGCTCCAACTGCCTGGTCACTAGCGTCTGCTTCCACCACGTAGTCTCTGTCTGGATTCGGAAGGAGGAGTACTGGCGCTGTAGTCAGTGCTATTTGTAGCTGCTCCATGGCTTGCTGTTGAGGAGTATCCCATTTGTAGGGCGTATCCTTTTTCAGTAGGTTTCGATGGCGCTGCTATCTTAGCATACTAAGTCACGAACCTGCTGTAGTAGTTGGCGAAGCCTAGGAACTTTTGCAACTCCTTCACGTTCTCAGGAACTTCCCACCTCTTGACTGCTTCGACCTTCCGCGGGTCCACGTGTACGCCCTCGGCACTCACCATGTGCCCGAGAAACTGCACCTTCTTGAGGGCGAGGTCACTAATTTGACAACTTCACGTAGAGCTTGTTTTTACGCAGAATCTCGAACACCTTCCATAGATGCTCCACGTGCTCCTTCATGCTCTTGGAGGAGATGAGAATGTCGTCCACATACACCACCACGCACTCGTCAAGCAGGGGCTGTAGGATGTGATTCATCTCTGCCTGAAATGTTGCTGGTGCGTTGCAGAGTCCGAACGGCATCACTAAGTATCTGTAGGAGCCGTATCTGGTACGGAACGCCATCTTGTGAATTGAGTTGTCTGCCATCTTGATCTGCCAGTAACCCGACCATAGGTCCAGCTTCGAAAGGACTGTTGCACCATGCAGTTGGTCCAGTATGTCGTCTATGCACGATATGGGGTATTTGTTCTTGACTGTCTGTCAGTTCAGTGCCCGGTAGTCGATGCACATCCGTAAACTACCGTCTGGCTGAGGAGTGAAGACAACTGGTGCACTGTAGGGAGAGGTGGATGGGGGGATCAGTTTTCTGTCCTGTATGTACTTTAACTGTTTCTTCATGTCTGTCGGTTCGGTCAAACTAAGTCGGTATGGTGCACGGGAGACGGGTTTCGCACCTGGTTCCTCCACGATCTTGTGCTCGTGGGTTTGCGCTGGAGGCACTCTTGCAGGAAGGTCGTCTTGCATAATATCATTGTACTGCTCCAACACCTCCTGTACTGCTGCAGGTACCTCCGTGTTTGGCTTTTCCTCCTCTGGTGCTGCCATAACCAGTGCTAAGTAACCCGTGTTGCTCTTGTTCACCGTCCGTTCGAACCGTGCCAGTGTTGTTTCAGGAATATTCCCTATATCTGTCCAGCTGCTCAGCTCCACACATTTCCCATTGTTGTAGATGCACGCCTTCCGGATGACCAAGTCGATCTCGGGGTTGAAGTACTTCAGAAAGACACACCCCAAGATGAAATCCAATTCTTTGATGTTCGTGATCGGCAACGTCGGCTTCCACCTCAACACCCCTATTTGCAGCTGCAATGTTGTCTCGCCGTGGATGGGAATCTTCGTACCGTCCACCATCATTGCTATAGATTTGGACTCCTGCGATGACTCTCCAATTTTCTCCAACGTCCCGCGGTCGCACACTGAGTGGGACGCAACACTGTCCACCAGTGCCTGAAGGCGTCGCCCTTTGCAGATCACGTCGAGTACTAGTCGTTGTGGACGCTCCGAGTAGCTGTAGTTGGTGTTGCTTATATGATCATAGGGTAGATAAAATGTATCATCCCTTGGTCCTGCGCTCGAAGCTGCTGTCTCAATATCATGTATCACGTTAGTAGGGTTAGAAGGATTTATCCGAGGCTGGTACAGCTTCTCTTGAGCCTGGAACCTTCCCTAAGCCTTTGCAGCTGTGTAGGCTTCATGTGTGGGGAACAGGGAGCCTTTAAACAGTGCTGCTGGGAGAGAATATTCACTCCTCTGAACGCTCGACCCATATTAGCGCTCCGGAGTAGGGTCCCCATATTACCCGGTACCAGTTTAATTTCTAACTCTCCCTTAATGAAGGTTTGAAAACCACGAGAAGTAATATTCTTACTTGCCGGGGTGTACGGCTGGAGTTTCTTGGTCAGTGCAGGGTCTTGTTTTGCGGATCCTCCTTTAGTCTCGGCGATTTCCACTGGTGCCGGCTGGTCGTGGCGATTTCACGCCATCATATTCTCCTCTTTTCGCCCTCATTGAAGTTGCCACGTTGTCCGTTTTCTCCTTCGGGGGTGCCGCACTATTCTTGCACTTCAGCTCCGCACGCACTTTTTTCATTTTCCAACATGCCAAGATACGATGTCCTGTAGCGCCGCAAAATCCACACGTCTCGTTTGTTGGTAGCCGCTGCGTTACATTGCCCTTTTCGTTCTCCATCGGTTCGGCAGTCGTGGGTGGTGCCGATCGCCCCAAGCTACTATTTGGCTGGTTGCGTCGTGTTCCGTAGTAGCCATTTTTTGACGCGTCGAACTGATCGATTTGTGCTGCACGAAACTGCGCCCTCGTCCCTTCGCCTTGGACTATACTGTTTTTTATCCACTCTAGAGCTGGGCCTCGTAACAGTGTTGCTGCAAGCCGTATGCGCATTGCGTCTTGGTTGAGGGTCGTGCATCCAACGGATTCGAATAATTTTTTCTAGTACAGCTACAAATCAACGGACGTGGCTCCCTTTCGCGCTAGGATCGAACGCCTTGCCTCGGCTTCACTGCTTCGAGATTAACTGTAGCTGCTGCTGTTGTCGCAGATGCAATTGTCGGTGTCGCCGTCGTTGCTGCTGCTGTAGCTACAGAGAGTAACTAGTCAAAGAGTTTTTTGAGTCGTGGAAGCGCCGCACGTATTCGCTCAAGCTCAGCACGTATCCGCGATTTTCTGTATTAAATTATCACTATTTCCCTCCATTTGTCGATTTACAGGAAGACGCGCGAAGAAAATAATTGAGTTCTATGTGCTGGTCGACATACTGCAAGTCGAATTGAATGTAGAATTGACGAGCACGAATTCTGTATGTTGCGTAATTCTCCCTTATTTGAAATTCGCGTCCAATATGGACCGTTGAGAATAAACTCAATCCGACGCTCCAAATTCCAACTTTTTTCAGGCGAAATTGTCTGGGCCGTTGAGATTCGAATTGATCGAACGGTCGAAATTCCAACCTTTCAATTGAATGTAGCTGCTTTTGTCGTTGCCCCCGCGGTGTTAAAAGGCCGGTTTTAAGTGGTTGAAGACCTCGCGTGTAAATCCGCTCGGATTCTCAAGTGTGAGGATCTGGTTCAGGAAAGATGACTCTATTGAATCATTCACTGGGGTACAAGGCGAAGCTATATATAGGTTCGACACAAAGGCAGTAACCCGGGTGTTACTAGAAGGTTCCGCGGGTCGCGGAGTGTCCCGAACGGGTCCTTCCTGAATTCGGTAGGAGGCAATTCGGTGGCAACCGAAAAGCCTAGAATTTGGTGCACCCAACCTTGTTCGGTGCCTATAACTATAATAACTATAGTAAAAGCAACGAACCTTGGAAATCAAGCAAAAGCATGCAAGATAAAATTAAGCTAAGCTATAATAGGATAATAAAGTCCAGGCAAGCTAGCAAAGCCAGCATAAGCCGTCGTACTCTCACAGATACGATGTCCTGCTTCGCATTGCCCTTGTCGTTCTCCATCGGGTCGGCATTCGTGGATGGTGACGATCGCTCCATGCCACTATTTGGCTTGTTGCGTCGTGTTCCGTGGTAGCTACTGTTTTACGTGTCGAGTTGTTCGATCAGTGCTGACCGAAACTGCGCCCACGTCCCTTCGCCTTGGACAGATTTGTTGCTAATCCACTCTAGAGCTGGTCCTCATAACAGTGTTGCGAGCCGTATGCGCATCGTGTCTTGCATGGAGGTCGTGCACCCAACGGCTTCGAAGTAAATTTCGAGTTCAGCTACAAATCGACGAACGTCGCTCCCTTCCACTATAGGATCGAACGCGTCTGATTGTCTCCACTTTGCTACTTCGATATTAACTGTAGCTGCTACCATTGTCGCATACATAATTGTCAGTGTCGCCGTCGTCGCTGCTGCTGCTGCCGCTACCGATTGGTTTGCAAGAAGTTTTTCGAGTCGTGGGAGCACCGCATGTATATGCTTATGCTTATGCGCCGCGATTTTCTGTATTAAAATATGTCTATTTCCCTCCATTTGGCGATTTACAGGAAGATGCGCGACGAAAATATTGAAATTCTGGGTGCTGGTCGACTTACTGCGAGTCGAATCGACGGTAGAATCGACGAGCGTGGATTCTGTACGTTGCGCAATTCTCCCTTTAGCGAAATTCGCGTCCGATCTCGGCCGTTGAGGAGAAACTCGATCCGACGCTCCAAATTCCAACTTCTTGGGCGAAATTTTCTGAGCCGTTGAGATTCGAATTGATTGAACGGTCGAATTTCAACCTTTGTGTTAGAAACTAACAAGCAGGAATGATTGCATTGATAAAGAATGTGATACAAGTACTAACCCTAATGTGGGTTGTACCCCATATGGGCTACGCGGCGCGCGGGGCTGCAAAGGGCGGCGCGCGGGCAGCGGCGCACGGGCTGCAAAGGGCAGGGCATGCGCGGGGCAGCGCAACGCAGTGCAGGGCGCGGGCGGGGCAGCGCGACGCAGGGCAGTGTACGGCAGGGCAGGGTGCCGTGCGCGGGCGGCGCGACGCAGGGCAGGGTGTGGGGTAGTGCGGTAATCGCAGTCGGTCACTAGCGAATGGTGGGCCCTAAAGAAAACCGGTCCTAAGGACCTACTGCTCTGAAACTATGTTAGAAACTAACGAGCATGAATGATTGCATTGAGAAAGAATAATACAAATACTAATCCTAATTTGGGTTGTACCCCATATGGGCTATCCTACTACAGCCTATACATTAATGTAATAGTTTGATACCTTTCACCAATATCTATGAGGGGTGTTTAGAAACCGGGTCGAGAGGGACTTAAAAAGTTGCGCGGAACTGGTTTTACATACCCATACCGGTGCTTTCGTCGTCGCCCCCGCGGTTTTTAAAGGCCGGTTTTGAGCGGCTGAAGATATCGCATGTAAACCTGCTCTGATACCAAGTGTGAGGATCTGGTTCAGCAAAGAGAAATCTATTGAATCCTCCACCTGGGTACAAGGCGAGGCTATATATAGGCTCGACACACAGGCAGTAACACGGGTGTTACTAGAAGGTTCGGCGGGTCGCGAAGCGTCCCAAACGGGTCCTTCCCGAATTCGGTAGAAGGCAATTCGGTGGCAACCGAAAAGCCTAGAATTCGGTGCAGTCAACCTAGTTCGGCGCCTATAACAAAAATAAGTATAGAAAAGCAACGAACCTAGGAAATCATGCAAATTCGTGCAAGATAAAATAAAGCTAAGCTACATAATGCATAATAAAGCAGTACCAAGCACGTAAAGCAAGCATAAGCCGTCGTACTTTCGCAAAGCATCTCATTCGCATGTTACACATTACCATGTTTGTGTGTAAGGCGGATGCACTCATTTCATTGTTTGTGTTCTTGTGCTGGTTCTTGGCAAGAGAAGGAATGCCCAACGTGCCTCCAGGTGGCGCTTAAAGGTCTTTTTACTCAGAGTAAGTTTATAGTGGCAATCACGTTTGCCGTTGTATCTTTCCTTGTTGCAATGACGTCTCTGTCTATTGATTTTTTTATGACAGGTACGGCTTTCGCGAGTGTATCGCAGTGGGATCGAAATATCTGCAAAAACTTCAACTGCTGCATGTTCTCTCATCACCATGGGTTGGGACTAGCATCGATGAGAGTACCGACCGTGTTCACATCAAGCACCTCATGATTTATTCTACTTTCTTCAAAGGAACCGTCATAGAGTTTTTTACCCTGCTGACCCTTGAGCGAACTGATGCCCCATCTTTGTCAACAGTTTTGCTGCAGTACTTCCAACATACTGGGCTCGACATGCAGAGGATCTCATCCAATACCATTGATGGTGCATCAGTGATGACAGGAGACAAGACCGTGCGGAGATAACTACTACAACGGGAGCTGGACTACGGGCTAGGCACGGGTGGTCGTGTGATCTCTGCGCTCGTTGGTCCTTAGTCGTTTTCTTGGTGCACACACTGCTTGCTAGTTTACGGGGTAAATTGGCAAAAGTTTCACTAGAGAAAGTTGACAACAATGGTACAATCAGGTTGGCATGACAAGACTACATCAGAGCTAGCATTCAGGTCGGTCGACTGCCAGCGTAGCATGGTCGACCGCGTTCCAGCACAACTTGGTCTACCGCACTCCAGCAGTGCAAAGTCGACGGCGTGCCAGCGTTGCTCCCGCAGAACTATTTCGCAGATGCTCGCAGTGCAAAGCCTTGTCACCTGCACAACGCACACACCAGGTCATCCTCGTGCTGACGACTCTACCTGATCCGCCACGTCGACCTCGGGATACCACCAACGAGGTCGGGTTCGCCAACATTGCCTGGGCGACCGTCGCACTCCTCCGCAGAACCTCGTCACCCAGGTAACCTGGTCGACCGGGCAACCAAGTTGACCAGCTGCTCCTACATGTGCCTGTCGACCTCCCAAGTCGACGACCACCCCAAGTCGACCTCACCAGGTCGACCACGCCTCTGGTCGACCAGCTCCAGGTCGACGTCACTCCTGGTCGACCAGCTCCATGTCGACCAGCAGTCCTGTCAGCCGACTATCCAAGTCGGCTGCCCCAAGTTGGCGTCACCAAGTTGACGCCCTCCGCAGGTCGACTTCCTAGGTCGACCTCCCTGAAGTCGGCGCCACCCTGAAGTCGGCGCCCGTGCAGTGTCCCCCGTGCAGGTCGACCTCCTCGTCAACCAGCTCGTCCACTACTGCAGGTCGGCTGCTCCCCTCACACCCGACCATGAAGTCGGCTCCGCCCAAGCAAGGACGGGGCCAACACACAACTCCCGTTGACACTCCCCTGCCGCGTTCACGCTTGAGCCCCCGGCCCACACGGCAGTACTCCTCGGAGAATAGCTCTTCGACGTGCACCCAACACACAGCCATGCAAGAGGGCATGGCACCTACTGCTGCACGTTGTCGACGCCGTCGCCCACGTCAGCCAAGCGCACCTGGCCGATGGCGACGGAGCACCGGTTGAAGGCCGGATAGTGCAGCGCCTTCGTCAGGAAGCCGGCCGGCTGCTCAGCGGTCGGGATGTACCTGAGCGAGAACTTCCCGCGCTTCATCATATGCTGCAGCCAGGCCTGTCGCCGCTCCATGTGCTTGAGGTTGCCTGTCAACCCCATGCCCTCGGCGACAGTGATGGCCGACTTGTTGTCCACCCGAAGGACGGTCGGCTTCCCGACATCCAGCTGCCGGAACTCTGCAAAGAGGAAGCGAAATTGGCGTCCCTCCTTGCCGGCTTCGGTGGCCGCCACGTACTCCGATTCGGTCGACGACAACGTCGCGCACTTGATGCGTTGGCTCGACCAGGAGACTGCGGCCCCTCCGTAGACAAACACGTAGCCGCCCGTGCTCGTCCTGTTGTGCTTGTCGCCGGCGTCGTCGGCGTCCACGTAGCCGACCAGCTCCAGCGACTCAGGTCCACCGCCGAACTCCAGAGCCGTGTCACGTGTGTTGGCGAGGTAGGCGAGGCAACGGTTGACCTCGCGCTAGTGCTGGTCGCTCCTCACCGTGAGGCCGCTCCCCAGCTTGCTGCAGGCGAAGGCGATGTCCGGCCTCGACGTGGTCGCCGCGAACTGCAGCGAACCGACCTTCTGCCGGTACTCCTCCTCCTGTCGCTCCTGTGCCTCCTCGTCGACGAAGGTGAGCTCGGCGTAGGCGTTGACCGAGATCGGCATCTTCGGGGTTCGCCCGGTCTGCTCCTCGTCGATGAAGCGCCTACGCAGCTTGTCGGCGTAGCCCTGCTGGTGCAGCCACAGCTTCCCCGCCGACCTGTAGCGGACGATCTCCAGCCCGAGGTACTTCTGCACCGGCGAGATCTCGATGAAGGCGGACTCCAGCAGCCCGTTCAGCTCCTTCAGCATCTCGTTGCTACTGCTGGCGGCAAGCAGGTCGTCGATGTAGACCAGCACCTAACAGGCCACTCCGTCGTCGCCGACCTTGACGTACAGAGCCCCGTCGACCTGGCTCTTCTTCCACCTGGCGCCGACAAGCACATCGTTGAGCGCCAAGTACCACAGCAGCGGTGACTGCTTTAGCCCATACAGGCTCTTCAGAAGCTTGCAGACCTGGCCGGTTCCGTCGTTAAAGTAGTCCGGCTGGGAAATGTTCAGCACCCGGTCGAGCTTGCTTTGCAGAAAGGCGTTCTTCATATCAAGCTGCATCAGGTTGAGGTTGAGGACGGCGACAATGCTGAGAAAGATCCTCAGCGTGACGTAGCTGCCCACCGGCGCGAACGTCTCGTCGTTGTCGGCGCCATACACCTGGGTGAAGTCCTTCACGACCTGCCTCGTCTTCTCGCGCTCGACGGTGTCGTCGACGTGGTACTTCGTCGTCAACACCCACCGGTTCTTCATGATGTCCACTCCCGGCGGGCGTTCGACAAGCTCCCAAGTGCCTATGTTGATGAGGCTGCGAATCTCCTCCTCCAGGGCGGCCTTCACCGCCGGGCCCTTCTAGCTCGCCAACGCATCCTTCACCGTCATCGTCAAGATGTCCCAACGGTGCTCGGGGTCGGCATGCATGTCGGGGCCGAGCTCCGGAAACTCCTCATCCTACTCAGTGTCGTCATAGGCCAGGTCGTGGCCGTCCACGTCGTACACCGTGGTGAAGGCAGCAGGGACAAAAAAGTCGGGCGGCCTACGAGCTAGGCACGGGTGCTCGTGAGATCTCTGCGTTCGTTGGTCCTTAGTCGTTTTCCTTATGCACACACTGCTTGCTAATTCAGGGGGTAAATTGGCAGGAGTTTCACTAGAGAAAGTTGACAACAATGGTACAATCAGGCGGGCAAGACAATGTTGGGTGCAAATTCACATTGCACGACATCCTTCCGTCTGTTTGTACGAGTATGCGTGTGCGAATGCATTTGGGTGTGAATGGAATGTTCGTGTGTTTGTTTGCTTTCGCAATTTTCGCTTGAAGCATTTGCAGGTACTCACGCATTGTGCGCTTCGGCACAACATTGTACGCGCTATGAACAGTACAAGCAGAAAGGACGAGCTCGCAAAGGAACCCAAGATGGAAGCTTTGCGGTTCGGTTGAATTGATTGCGCAGATTCAGTTCTATCCAACTCAAAATTGTACTGTTTTGTTTGGTTGACTATAGTGTAGCAGGGCAGGCACTATAGGGATACAATTTAGGTGAAAGTTGGATGTTGTTTGTCTGTATCTGCATGCTACAGGGCCAGGGGAAACCAGCGGAACCAGCATTTGGCTGGTTGGGCAAAGACAAAACAGGTTCTGTTTTTAGGACCTGAACCTGGTTGTTGTTTTCCCAGGTTGGAAAAACAGAACCAGAGGTTGTTTACCAACCTACCACCTGCTGTTTTGTCCAGCCAGGTTGGTTCTGTTGCTTGGAATTATTTGGGATCATCCCTGGTTGTTCCCAGGTTTATTCCCAAGGTCCTTGCTAGCTAGAACTATTTATTCCTTCTCTGTTTATACCTGGATATATTCAATTTGATTCAAGCGAATTTCTCCGTTCCTGGAATTTTGTTTCTACGCAGTGCGACGGCGGAATGCTACCCGAGTTAACGTTAGTACGCTAGCACTCCAACGCTAGGCAAACGCTGTCCGAGCCATAACTTCGTAATGGCAGAACTTTTTGCGAGGCAACTTGGTTCATTTTAAAGCTCTTGGAGCGAGCTTTGATATAGGAAATTCTCAGCTTAATCCGATCGACGGTCTGCATGATACGCTGCGCGACGTTCAAGATAATCTTGTTATTTTGGCTAAGTCATTCTTGACTCCTCTCTCTACAAACTCGGACCCGAGGATAGGGGCTGGTCTTGTACCACGCACCCAAGGACCCTTGGAGGTGACCCCGAGGAGAGGTTTTAAGTTTGATTAAGTCTTAATAGCTTGAGTTTATTAGGCCCTTAGACCAACAAGCTGGTATCAGAGCTGCGTTATAGTGATCCTCGTTATAGGTAGCTATGGCGGGCAACACCTCCACGGGAGCTGGTGAATCTTCAGCCCAAGATCGTAGCGGCAGCCAAGATTCTGGTGTTTCAGCGCCAAGGAGAGCGCGAACAAACCAGGGCTCGCTGGTTAAGGAGGTGCTGAAGAACTTCACCGTCGAGAAGTTCAACTGTGAAGGTTATGATGATTGGGCCTGGAAGATGCAACTTTATTTCCGTCAGATTGGATTGCTGAAACTAATGATTGGGGAGGAGCCTAGACCGAGTGACCCCATGCTGCAGGAAGACTGGGACGAGCGCTCCTTGGCTGGCTACTATTTGATGTCGCAGAGTTTGGAGCTGAACCAGCGTCACCACGTCATGCACCTGCTGCCGGAGGTTGAGTGCGGTCCGAAGGCGTGGACCGTGTTGAAGGAGCTGCACGCCCCGACCTCCGTTGTTGCAACGTTGATGCTGGAGAGGGAGCTGTCCGCGTTGCGCCTGAGCGAGGGAGAGCCGGTGCAACCTGTCCTGGACAGGATGCGCGACCTCTACGCGAAGTTGGCGACCGCGAGAATCACCTACCCGGAGCAGACCAAGTGTTTGAAGATGCTCTCGCTGCTGCCGGAATCGTGGCTTCAATTCACGAGCGGATTGAGCCTGCCGCAGAACCAGAGCTCGTGGACACTCGAGTGAGTGCGGACAAAGGTTCTGGAGGAGGACTTCCGTCGCCGCCAACTGAGGGGTGGAGACGACGGTAGCAGCGGCTACGGGATGCAAGAGAGCCGACGTGGCTTCGGTGGTGCTGGACGCGGTGCAAAGAAGGACGACGACTCCAACGACCAACAAGGAGGTACCGGTTGGGGTCGCGGTGCGAAATCTGGACGTAGGGGCAAGTCGGGCGCTGGAGGCAAAATGAAAGGGAGTTGCTGGTATTGTGAGAAGGAGGGGCACCCCTGGTTTTTGTGCTATAAGAAACCCGATGGATGGACCCTCAAGAATCGTCACCAGGATGGCGGCGCGCGGAGGAACCAGAAAAACGGCGCGAGCATGGTCGCAGATTCGTCCGACAACAACCCGAAGAGCAACGGCGGTGCGGAAAAGAAGAAGGAGCGCACCGCGGGCCAGTTCTTCCATATTGGAGAGCAGGGGGAGCAGGGGGAGCAAGGAGACGCCTCTGCCAAGGTTGGAGCAGAGCTGCACCCCCTGGATTATTGGGTGTTGGACACGGGCGCTGCTTGGACGATGACGCTGCGCAAGGACCTGCTGGACCACGTACGCGCTGCACCGATCAACGAGGTGTGCTCCGCCTCTGGACACGCGCTGAAGGTGGCTGGTGTGGGACGAGCTGCGTTTAAGGGAGCGGATGGCAAGCCGGTGGTGCTGCACGACGTTCTCCTCGTTCCTGAACTCAAGGCCAACCTGATCTCCCTCCGTAAGCTTAGCAAGGCTGGGGTGAGCACTAGCACGGATGGGGCACGCACTTACAAGGGGCAGCTGGGCAATCGGGTGCTTTGGGATCTGCACGAGAGCACGGACGTGTACAGATCCATGTGGCAGCTGCTGGCATTGGCGTGGCAGCCGTTGGAGCTGGTCCACATGGACTCGGTGGAGCCGCTGCCGGTTCAGGGGCACAAGGGGGAGCGGTACTTTCTGACCATAGTGGATGATTGGAGCAGGCTTATCTGGGCATATCCGCTGAAGCAGAAGGACCACGCCGCCTCTACGATACGCGAAGATTGGCTGCCATTCGTGGAGAAGCAAGCGGAGTGTGTGGTGAAGCAAATTAGGACAGATCAGGGTGGTGAGTTCCTTGGAGCTGAGATGACGGCCTGGCTCAAAAAGCAGGGCATCCAGAGGGAGCTGACCACGGCCTACAGCCCACAGTCCAACGGTGTAGCAGAACGGGCGAACCGGACAATTCTGTAGACAGCTAGGGCGCTGCTCATAGAATCTGGGTTGGGCAACTTGATGTGGCCCCATGCTGTTCGGCACGCTACCGTCGCTAGGAACAGAGTACTCACCAAGGTTGGGGATGACTCGTGGGTGCCGCTGGAGAAGTGGCTTGGGAGGAAGCCGCCGGTGGACATGCTGAGGGTGTTCGGTTGGATGGCAGTCGCCCATGTCCCCAAGACCTACCGCAGTAAGTTGGGGGCGAGTGCAATCTGGTGTGTGCATTTGGGGCTGGCTGCTGAGAGCAAGGGATGGCTGCTATGGGAACCTTCCAAGGGTGTGTGGTTTGACAGCAGGGATGTGAAGTTTGTTGAGGGCATAATGTATGGGAGCTGGGAGAAACAGCCGGAGGCCAGGGTGTCCCAGCAGATGGAGCAGATCACCATGCAGCTGGACCTGACTCCTAGTGTGTGGGAGGAGGGAGAGGAGGCAGCTGCAGAGGGTGGTGATGGAGAGAAGGTGCAGGAGGCACCTGCCGGTGAAAAAAATGGTGTGGAGACTAGCGGTAGCACTAGTGGAGCTGCTGGATCCAAGGGAGGAGAGCAGCAGCAGGGGAAAACTAAGAAGCCGAAGGGTGTCGTTATGAGGGGATGGGAAACACCCGTCTCCAGGCCAGGACGTACCCGTATGGCTACTAAGAAGCTGACTGCAGGAGCTGATGTAGCAGAGCAGCAGCTTGGGACCGAGGAGGCATTGCTGATTCTACTGCATGGCTATGATCCGGATGAGGAGGATGAACCTGCCTACTGTTTTCTTGCCCCTGCACCAGAGGAACCAGCTAGCATGGAGGAGGCATTAGCTGGACCAGATAGGGAGAAGTGGCTGGTTTCCGGGGATGCTAAGTACCAGAGCCTGCTAGAGAATGGGACATGGGAGCTGGTGGTGCTGCCTGAGGGGAAGAAAGCCGTACAGTGCAAGTGGGTGCTAAGGATCAAGACCGATGACAAGGGACAGGTCACCATCTACAAGAGTAGGCTGGTGGCTAAGAGGTTTATGCAGAAGGAGAAGCAGGACTTCAATGAGATCTTTGCTCGCACTGCCAAACCCCCTACCCTCCGTGTCTTGTTGGCAGATGCAACCGTTAGTGGGAAATTCATCATTCAGATGGATATATCAACTGCATTTCTTAATGGGATTTTAGAGGAGGATGTGTACATGACGCAGCCGCCTGGGTATGAGGATGGTACGGGCAGGGTGTGCAAGCTGAAAAAGTCCATCTACGGCTTGAAACAGGCGCCACGCTGCTGGTACCAGAAGTTGGCAGCTGTTTTCAGGACCAGCAGCTGTGATGAGAGCCTCTTTCTCAAGGGGGAGGGGGAGAAGCTGGTGCTGTTTCTGGTCTATGTGGACGACATTCTTCTCTTTAGCAGCAGCATGAAGGAGATCCAGAATGTGCAGCAGCAGCTGACGGAAACTTCAAGTGCAAGAACCTTGGGGAGGTAAAGTACTACCTCGGGATGCATGTGGAGAGGGATCCAGGTCACAGGTGGTTGAAGCTGCACCAGGAGAAGTTCATCAAGGAGTTGGGGGAGAAGTACGGGATTGAGAATGAGCGCAAAGTTGCAACTCCCCTGCCAGCAGAATTCAAGCTTATGAAAGCTGCAGAGGATGAAGGGGATGAAGCCGAGGAGCAGCAGCAATTTCAGTCCTTGGTGGGCAGCCTCTTGTATGCAGCAGTTCATACGAGGCCCGACCTCTGTTTCTCGGTTAGGCAGCTGGCTAGGGTGGTGCAGAATCCATCAGAGGAGCAGGTGGATGCAGCTGAGCGTGTGGTGAAGTATCTGAACTCTCACCCAAACATTGGAGTTCAATACTCCGCATCTGCACAGGTGAAGCAGAAAGGGGTTGAGGTTCTGAAAGAGAAGGGGGAGCGGGTTGGAGAAGGCAAGCTGTTTCTCACTAGCTTTACTGATGCTACGTGGGCTTCTGAGAAGGAGGACTCCTCATCTGTGGGAGGATACATCTGCGTAGTTGGGGGAAGACCTGTTAGTTGAAGGTCAAAGAAGCAGACGGAGACGGCACTCTCTTCCGTGGAATCAGAGTACATGGCGATGTTCCATGGAGTGAAGGAGGTGATTTGGCTGAGGAGGCTGTTAGAGGAGATTGGCGAGGAGCAGAAGGTTGCTACGCCGCTGTTTTGTGATAGCAAGGGAGCTCTTGGGATGGCCAGGAACGCTGTGCTTCATGGGCTGAACAAGCACATGCGTATCAAGTGGCACTGGCTGCGTAAGGAGGTGAAGAGGGGGACGGTGAATCCGATCTACATCAAGACTCACCAGCAGCCAGCAGACTTCCTCACCAAGAGGCTTGCGGATGAGCCTCATTGGCGTTGTGTGCACATGAGTGGAATGAGCATGAACTAGTATGGAATGATGGGGATGCAGCCGGCAGGCTGAGGGGGAGTGTGTTGGGTGCAAATTCACATTGCACGACATCCTGCCGTCTGTTTGTATGAGTATGCGTGTGCGAATGCATTTGGGTGTGAATGGAATGTTCGTGTGTTTGTTTGCTTTCGCAATTTTTGCTTGAAGCATTTGCACGTACTCGCGCAATGTGCGCTTCGGCACAACATATTGTACGCGCTATGAACAGTACAATCAGAAAGGACGAGCTCGCAAAGGAACCTAAGATGGAAGCTTTGCTGTTCGGTTGAATTGATTGCGCAGATTCAGTTCTATCCAACTCGAAATTGTACTGTTTTGTTTGGTTGACTATAGTGTAGCAGGGCAGGCACTATAGGGGTACAATTTACGTGAAGGTTGGATGTTGTTTGTCTGTATCTGCATGCTACAGGGCCAGGGGAAACCAGCGGAACCAGCATTTGGCTGTTTGGGCAAAGACAAATCAGGTTCTGTTTTTAGGACCTGAACCTGGTTGTTGTTTTCCCAGGTTGGAAAAACAGAACCAGAGGTTGTTTACCAACCTACCACCTGCTGTTTTGTCCAGCCAGGTTGGTTCTGTTGCTTGGAATTATTTGGGATCATCCCTGGTTGTTCCCAAGTTTATTCCCAAGGTCCTTGCTAGCTAGAACTATTTATTCCTTCTCTGTTTGTACCTGGATTTATTCAATTCGATTCAAGCGAATTTCTCCGTTCCTGGAATTTCGTTTCTACGCAGTGCGACGGCGGAATGCTACCCGAGTCAACGCTAGTACGCTAGCACTCCAACGCTAGGCAAACGCTGTAGGAGCCATAACTTCATAATGGCAGAACTTTTCGCGAGGCAGCTTGGCTTATTTTAAAGCTCTTGGATTGAGCTTCGATATAGGAAAATTCTCAGCTTAATCCGATCGATGGTCTGCACGATACGCTGCGCGACGTCCAAGGTACTTTTGTTATTTTGGCTAAGTCATTCTTGACTCCTCTCTCTACAAACTCGGACCTGAGGATAGGGGCTGGTCTTGTACCTGACACCCAAGGACCCTTGGAGGTGACCCCGAGGAGAGGTTTTAAGTTTGATTAAGCCTTAATAGCTTTAGTTTATTAGGCCCTTACACCGACAATTACGCCACCTCCCCGACCCAGCACCTGCACGCTTTGTTCGTGGTCCGTTACGGTCCCCTCATGTTCCCCCCGCCGAGTCCCTTTCCTCGTCCCAGTGGACTCGTCGTTCTCCCCTCAGTCGTGATGTGTCCCCAGAGCGTTGTCGGTCCCGTTACCGTGCAGACGATCCGTTCCACCTTGTTCTTCGCTCTCGTGTTCCACCTCCTCCTGTCCTTCCACAGCCCCCTGAGTCGTCCCTCACTGTGCTTCACGACCCGTTGTCCGACTACCTCCGTGCCTCCCGTCCTGTCGTCTCCCGTGTTTTGTCCGCGTTGTTCACTCACCCGACTGCACCTCTGTCGTCTGTCTCGGCGCTTGTTACCACTGTCGCTGGCTTTGCCTCTTGTTACACTCACAGGTTACTCGGACTCGTCGTGGGCCGACGACGCGGAGACGCGTCGGTCTACACAGGGGTACTCCTTTAGCCTCGGGACAGGTGCTGTTTTGTGGCGGTCGACTCGGGCGTCGTCCGTCTCCGGTTCCAGCTGTGAGGCAGAGGTGTACGCTGCGGCCATGGCCGCTCAGGAGCTTCGCTGGCTGACTTTCCTCCTCACTGACCTTGGTGAGCGGCCTCGCTCTCCCCCAGTCTTGTTCGCCGACAACAGGTCTGCTGTCCTGTTGTGTGAGGAGCCCCGACTGGTTGGGAAGGCGAAGCACATCCAGCTTCGTTACTTCCTTCTGCGTGAGTTGCAGCAGCGTGGCCAGGCACTTGTACGATGTGTGGTCTCTGAGGCCAACACTGCAGATATCTTCACCAAGGCGTTGCCGCCTTGTGACCACCAGCGTTTCTGCACCCAGCTTGGCCTTGTGCCTGCCCGTCCTCACTTGCTTACGTAGAGATGCTTTGTCTTGTTTGCCTTGTACGCTTGCATCTCCATATATTTGCTATATATCTGTATGTGGACTGGCCTTGTGGCCCCTTGCTTGTTCTCAGAGTGTGTGGTGACTTTGAGCTCCACCCTGAGATTTGTCATGTTCTTGTGGACTGGTCTTATGACCCTTGCTTGTTCTTGCTGACTGGTCATGTGACCCTTGGTTACTCTCAGACTGTGTGTGTCCTTGAGACTCACCCTGAGATATGTGTTGCTTTCCACAGGTTTACCGTCACCTAGACTATGGGGGTGTGTCAACATATATGTTATATGTGTTGTTTAGTTTAGCCTAGATGTTACATTCACTATTCCTAGGGTTTGCATATATCCTTGTACCTTGTTTCCTTAGTCAATTTCTCACGCTCGTTAGTCTCTTGACATCCAGCACCTCCAGGACCCGCAGCTCCGGCATCTCCGCTACCTCCAGCGACAGTGCCTCCAGCTCCATTTCCCGCAGCACCTCCAGCTCTAGCAGCTCCAGTACCTCCAGTACGAGCACCTCCGGGACCAGCGGCTCCAGCACGTCCAGGACCAGCAGCTCCAGCACCTCTGCTACCTCCAGCAACAGTGCCTCCAGCTCCAACACCTGCAACACCTCCAGCTCCACCAGCTCCAGTACCTCCAGTACGAGCACCTCCGGGACCAGCAGCTCCAGCTCCTCCAGCACCTCCAGGACCAGCAGCTCCAGTACCTCCAGCGCCAGGGCCTCCAGCGACAGGCTCCCCGGCTCCAGCAGCGCCACTAAGAAGGCTCCAGCGCTGAGCAAACCACTCGCACAGCTGCGGTGGAGAGAGAGGTTCCCACTGTGACGGGACACCCGTAGGACCTCCGGTACCTCCAGGACCAGCACCTCCAGTGCCTCCGGAACCTCGAGCTCCAGCGCCCGCTGCAGGGTCTCCAGCTCCAGCGCCTGCAGTACCACCGGCTCCAACAGCTTAAGCACCTCCACGACCAGCAGCTCCAGTGCCTCCAGATCCAGGGCCTCCAGCGGCAGGCCCCCCGAAGCACCACACTGAAGGCTCCAGCGCCTAGCAAACCACTCGCGCAGCTGCGGTGGAGAGAGAGGCTCCCGCCGTGACGAGGCACCCGTAGGACGACCAGCAGACAAAATACCTACAGGCTCAGTACGCTCAGGCTCAGCACCCCCAAGCTCAGCACCCCCAGGCTCCGCACGCTCAGGCTAAGCACCCTTAAACTCAGCAACCCCAGGCTCAGCACCCTTAGGCTCCGTACACTCAGGCTCAGCACCGCCAGGCTCCGCACCCCCAGGCTCCGCATGCTCAGGCTCAGCACCCCCAGACGCAGCACCCCTAGCAGCACCAGAGTTGACAGCTACCTCGTCAAGCTCGACAGGGTCTACCTGGGACACACCTGAGGGAGCAGGACCCTGAGGGGGGAGGGGGTCTACCGGAGGAGGACCTGGTGCGAGGAAGAGCGGAGGGGGGGTGAAAGGGGCAGTGCGGTAGGGGAAGAAACTGTAAAAGGAAACCGAGTCGTCAAACGTGACGTCATGAGAGGACAGGACACGGTGCTAGGTGGGGAGATAAAACTGCCAGCCAGGCGCATCAGGGGGAAAACCAAGGAAGACACATGGAATGGCGCGGGAGGAAAGCTTGTCCGCGGAAGAATTGCGGACAAAGGCACAAGAGCCTCAGACCCGAAACACCGACGCATCGCCAACCTCTCCCGTCCAGCGCAGTGTCGGCAAGGTTGAGAAGATGCGCAGCGTACCAGACCACAAACAGCCGCAGAAAATGGGGAGCAGCCGCATGGATCATGGAGGTACGAGCGACCTCCATGACTAAGCCAATGCGGCGCTCAGCAACCCCATTCTGCTGCGGAGAGGCCGGATGCGTGAACGACTCGGTGGTGCCCTCCCCACGACAAAAGCTTCGCAAGAGGTCGAAGGCAAACTCACCATCCCTGTCAGAGTGCAGACGCAGGACAGGAAGGTCCGTGTCGAACCGCTCCCGAAGCTGGAGACGGACTGCGTGGATCCAAGGGATCAAAACATCAGGGACCTCCTGTTTGGTGCGCAAGGAGAAGACCGTGGTGTAACGCGAGTAGTCGTCAACAACCAGCAGAAAGTATCGCCCGCGGCCCAGTCTACGAATGCGGGCTGGGTCCCACACGTCCATGTCGAGAGTCTGCCGGGGAGCAGTCGTCGAGGGAAACGAGGAGGAGAGGGGAGCGGCGCGCTGCCGCCCCTCGACACCGGGAAGGCAGGGAGGGGCAGGTGAGGGTGGGAGGGGAGGCAGCGACCTGGGAAGACCAGAGACAAGGAGGCGGGAGTGCATACCACGGAGGCGTGGCAGGGAGGGGTGACCAAGACGGTGGTGCCACAGGAGAGTCTGGTGCGACAGGGCGCGACACGAGCAAGGGGCCGCAAGCTGACCTGACGCAGATGCAGAAGCAGACGCAGCTACATGAGGAGGCTCAGTAGTCCGTGTGTACAGGCTCGACCGAGGCCGACGGGTGAACGTGGCCAGGTGACGGCCCGTCCGTGCACACGTGCAGATTGCCACACACTGTCCTCCGAGAATAAAGGTATCAACCCAAGCATCCTGAAGGACGGTATTACTCACCAAGTTTGTAGAGAACGAGGGGAGGTGAAGACCTGACAGTGAGCCAGACGGAACCGCCGGACACGGGAGAACAGTGGAGAAATATGCACGAACCGGTCCACAAGAGGGGTCAACCAGAGAGACTGCAACCGGTGCTGCGAGTGGTGTGATTGTGGTGCTGTCGCGAAAGAAGCAGCGGGAAGCACCTGAGTCAAGCGTGAAGGTGTGCAAGGCCTGAGCAGGCGCAGTAGCACCTAGAGCAGACTCACCAGCACCTAGAGCAGACTCACCAGCACCTAGAGTAGACTCACCAGCACCTAGAGTAGCAGCTTCTATACCAGGGTCTGGCGGCACACACAGGTAACAGTCACCCTGAGTACTAATAGTCAAAGCATACATGACAGTGAGGATAGCGTCTTTGTCTAGTGCAAAGATATCCACACCCTGCCTAAGCAGCTTTAGCCAGCGGGGAAGCTTTGCCGTATCGCCAAACTCTGCACGCCAGGTGTCGCTCAAACAGGAGAAGAAGCGGGACTGTGTGTGACCAGATGTCCCGCAAGCCTGACCAGCCCGATCACCTGTGCGAATGACGTACGGGCACAGACCACTACTCCGAGACGCCCTACGCTGAGAAAACCGCTCACGAAGCTCCTGGAGCGTAAGGGTCTCGCGCGGACGCCGCTGCAGCTGCATCTGGCCACCGCCAGAAGCTCCCATGTGAACAGCTTCACGGCGACTGCCACTACGGCCACCGCCAGTACCCCAACTAGCGTACCACTCACGAAGCTGCTGGGCGTGGGGGCTCGCGCGGACGTCGCTGGGGCTCGCGCGGACGTCGCTGGAGCTGCAGCTGGCCACCGCCAGAGACTTCCCACCGAACAGGTCCACCTAGACTGTCACGACGGCCGCCGCCACCACTCCCACTGCTGCCACCATCACCGCCACCACTCCCACCGCTACCACGAAGAGACGCCATAGCGGGCATGAGGGTAGGTCGGGGCGGCGCACGAAAGGGCGAGGCGGAGCGGCGGCGAGCGGCGCGCGGGCAGGGTGGCAGCGCGGCGTCGAGTGGCGCGTGGACACGGCAGCTCGGCAGCGAGCGGCGCCCAGGCAGGGCAGGGCGTACGGCTGCGAGCGGCACGCGGGCAGGGCAGGGCGCGTGGCAGCGAGCTGCGCGCGGGCAGGGCAAGGCGACGCGGCAACGAGCGGCGCGCGGGCAGGGTAGGGCGCGCGGCGGCGAGCGGTGCGCAGGAAGGGCAGGACGCGCGGCGGCAAGCGGCGCGCGGGCAGGGCAGGGCAGGGCGTGCGCGGGCAGCGCGACGCAGGGCAGGGCGTACGCGGGGCAGCACGACGCAGGACAGGGCAGCGCGGCTCTAACAGGATGGCGCGACGTGTGGGGTAGCGCGATTCGGTGGGCCTAAAAAAAAAAAACCGGACCTAGGAGAGCTCTAAAACCATGTCAGAAAGTGAAAGTGAGAATGATGAACTATCAGCATGGAGTACAAGTAGCAAACCCTAATTGGGTTGTACCCCATATGGCCTACCCCACTACAGCCTACACAACATAAGTTTGACAGTTAGCTCGGCGTAGGCGTCGACGGAGACCGGCGTCTTCGGGATTCGATTCGCCCTGCTCCTTGACGATGAAGCACCGTTGCAACTTGTCGGCCGGTCGCGCACGATCTCCAGCCCGAGGTACTTCTTGACCAGCGAGATCTCGTGCAACTCAAAGGCGGACTCGAGCAGCTCCTTCAGCTCCTTCTGCATCACGGTGTTGCCGCTGGTTCAAATTCACATTGCACGACATCCTGCCGTCTTTTTGTACGAGTTTGCGTGCGCGAATGCATTTGCGTGTGAATGGTGTGTTCGTGTGTTTGTTCGCTTTCGCAATTTTCGCTTGAAGCATTTGAAGGTACTCGCACATTGTGCACTTCGGCACAACATTGTACGCGCTATGAGCCGTGCAAGCAAAAAGGACGAGCTCGGAAAGGAACCCAAGATGGAAGCTTTGCGGTTCGGTTTAATTGATTGCGGGATTCAGTTCTATCCAACCCGAAATTGTGCTGTTTTGTTTGGTTGACTATAGTGTAGCAGGGCAGGCACTATAGGGGTACAATTTAGGTGAAGGTTGGATGTTGTTTGTCTGGATCTGCACGCTACAAGGCCAGGGGAAACCAGCGGAACCAGCATTTGGCTGGTTGGGCAAAGACAAAACAGGTTCTGTTTTTAGGACCTGAACCTGGTTGTTGTTTTTCTAGGTTGGAAAAACGGAACCAGAGGCTGTTTACCAACCTAACACCTGCTGTTTTATCCAGTCAGGTTGGTTCTGTTGCTTGGAATTATTTGGGATCGTCATTGGTTGTTCCCAGGTTGAATCCCAAAGTCCTTGCTAGCTAGAACTATTTATTCCTTCTCTGTTTGTAACTGGATATAGTCAATTTGATTCAAGCGAATTCTTCCCTTGTTGGAATTCCGTTTCTACGCGGTTCGACGGCGGAATGCTACCCGAGTCAACACAAGTACGCTAGCACTCCAATCCTAGGCAAACGCTGTCGGAGCCATAACTTCGTAATCGCAGAACTTTTCGCGAGGCAATGGCTCATTCTAAAGCTCTTGGAACGAGCTGTCAATTAGATCTGTCCGTGCTGCCACCACCCGTCGCTGCTGCATATTCTGAGTTCGATCTCTTTATAAACCCTGCCTCCATCAGCTCCTGACTCTTCTCGGTGCAGATCTGAATCTCCTCCGGCGTTATCCTACGTCGCCGCTGGGATACGGGTATCTCTGTGGTCAGATCAACCGTCACCTGTGCCACTTTACACCTCCCCACTTTTTCAACGTGTACGCGAAGGCAGGCTGGTAACGGGACAGCACCTTCCTTAACGCTTCCGCATCCTGCTCTGAGATCCCTTCCGCCACTTCCCACTCATTCTCTTCCGCTTCCTGCCGGAGTTGGCCTTTCCCCTTATCCATCTGGTGAACCTCTGCGTTTGGCACAGGCTCCCTTGCTGCTGCCGTCATCCCCCCTGTTTCCCTTTTTCCTGCTGCTCCTTCTCCGCCCTCTCCCCCTCCTTTGTCACAGCCATCAGTGCGAACTCCCACAAGCCGAACTTTCGCTTGTATCTCTTCATGCGTCGTTGCCGTTCGATCGCTTCTTCTAGCCAGCTGAAATCCTCTAGTTGTTTGTCCACAGCGACTTCCTCCCATTCACCAGGCAGCCTAATCTCCGCCTGCTCTGCGTACTGTACCGGCGGCTCTTCCTTTTCCTCCCAGTGGGTGCCCCCACCTGTGCTGAACCTCATCGTTTTCCTGTATCTCTCCCAGCATCGCTCGCGCCAGTGCTTCCTTTGTCGGAGGCCTCACCGCAAATGTCTTGTCTCGCTTCCTCTCCCACCTCAGCTGGGAGTGGTACATCCGAACGGTTGCCACCACCCAGTGCATAACGTTGAGGTCCATGGCCCTCCTCAGCGCTCTCCTTCGTTCCTTCTCTGTTACCTTCGGATGAGCTGTCGCATCCTCCATAAAGCCCATTGCCAGCTCCCTCTCCAAGGCCGTCAGTTCCTGCCACTTCTGCACAGTACAATCATACACAATGCCTGGCCCTGGTGTCCCGTCTTGCACCCTAAAGGCTGCCGCTTCTTCGAAGGACACGAACGTAGGCCAGGCTTGTCTAAGCTTCCCCACTTCATTGCACGGAAACTGCGTAGGGTGGTCGGGTTGAGTCACCGGTGCTGGCATCCTCCCTGCTTCCAGTATGTCATCCACCAGCAGAGGCACGGGTCGCTCCATTAGGGATAGCCTGTACTGCAGAGCAGCTTCTCCTTCCTGCGGACGCGGTGTGTCCTGCTTCTTGCTTGAGCAGCGTCTGCTGCCACTCCTAGACCCAGCACTTGTCCCAAATAAGCTATAACAAATATAGCTTAACAACACTGCCGTCACCTCCTCGTGTGTGACCTACTCCCTCATATCCACGTTCTGTACTATGTAGAGGACCTCGCCCTACACGCGCTTTATTTACTTTAGTACTTGCACCAGCTCAATGAACAGCCTGCTCCGCTCATCTTGCATGCCTCTGCCTTCTCCCGCCCGCGAGTAGCCCTGGCACTCCCATCCCGCAATAACCACGTCAATTCTTCCCCAGCATCTGATTTCACTTCGTCGATATTATGAATGTCACAAGCACAGAAAGCTTGCTTCTATTGCCACCTCGCAAAACTGATGCGGGTTCATCTTCAGCATCTTCTCTGCGTGACACCAGGCGATTTTCACTACCTCCATGTCGCTTTCCACCAATATCCATTTTTCCACATGGGCTCCCACCTTCAGGAGCGCTAACCCAGATTCTATTCCTACGAACTTCCACCGTGGGTCCTAGCAGCCTCTTAGATTTGGTGCATAACGCCTTTAACAAGCGTCCAGACAATTTGCTGCCACGTAGGCACACCTAGCTCCTCGCGCACTTCCATCTCGGCGCACTGATAAGCCTCTCGTGGCTCCCTCCGCATGAAGCGCACCAGCAGCACACCGATGGGGCCTCGCTCCTGCGAATAGCGCACTCTATATCCAACCTTCCCCTCCAAATGCAAATCATCGACCCTACAGCAAACAGAAACTCCACCCCGATCGAAGTCTTCCGACTGGGACACTCCGCAGAACACTCGTAGTGCGCATTCTTCAGGCGTCTCCAGGTTCAGCATCAGCGCCATCGGCTGCTGTTGGGTGCAAATTCACTTTGCAGGACATCCTGCCATCTGTTTGTACGTGTATGCATGTTCGAATGCATTCGCGTGTGAATGATGTGTCCATCAATTTGTTTGCTTTCGCAATTTTTGCTTGATACATTTGCAGGTACTCGCGCAATGTGCGCTTTTGCACAACATTGTACGCGCTATGAACCGTGCAAGCAGAAAGGACGAGCTCGCAAAGGAACCTAAAATGGAAGCTTTGCAGTTCGGTTAATTTGAAAGTGCAGATTCAGTTTTATCCAACTCGAATTTTTAGTGTTTTGTTTGGCTAGCTATATTGTAGCAGGGCATGTACTACAGGGGTACAATTAGGTGAAGGTTGGATGTTGTTTGCCTGTATCTGCATGCTACAGGGCTAGGGCAAACAAGCAGAACCAGAATTTGGCTGCTTGGGCAAGGACAATACAGGTTCTGTTTTTAGGACCTGAACCTGGTTGTTGTTTTCCCAGGTTGGATAAAACAGAACAGATGTTATTTATCAACCTACCACCTGCTGTTTTGTCCAGCCAGGTTGGTTCTGTTGCTTGGAATCATTTGGGATCATCCCTGATTGCTCCCAGGTTGAGTCACAAGGTCCTTGCTAGCTAGAACTATCTTTTTTTTCTGTTTGTACCTGGATATAATAAAATTGATTCAAGCGAATTCATTCCTTGCTGGAATTTCTTTTCTACACGGTTCGACTGCCGAATGCTACCCGAGTCAACGCTAATACGATAGCACTACGACGCTAGGCCAACGCTGTCCGAGCCATAAGTCCGTAATGGCAGAACTTTTCGTGAGGCAACTTGGCTCGTTTTAAGCTCTTGGAGGGATCTTCGAGTTAGGAAAATCTCAGCTTTAATCCGATCGACGGTATGCACGACACGCTGCGCGACGTTCAAGGTACTCTTGCTAATTTGGCTAAGTCATCCTTGACTCCTCTCTCTACAAACTCGGACCCGAGGATAGGGGCTGGTCTTGTACCAGGGACCCAAGGACCCTTGGAGGTGACCCCAAGGAGAGTTTTTAAGTTTGATTTTGTCATAATAGCCTGAAATTATTAGGCCTTTACACCAGCTGGTATCAGAGCTGCATTATCGCAATCCTCGTTGTAGGTAGCTATTGCCGGAAATACCTTGCGGGAGTAGGTGAATCTTCAGCCCAAGATCATAGCGGCAGCCAAGATTCTGGGGTTTCGGTGCCAAGGGGAGCGCGAACAAACTAGGGCTTGCTGGTCAAGGAGGTACTGAAGAACTTCACCGTCGAGAAGTTCAATGGTGAGGGCTATGATGATTGGGCCTGGAAAATGCAACTCTATTTCCGTCAGATTGGATTGCTGAAACTAATGATTGGGGAGGAGCCTAGACCGAGTCACCCCACGCTGCAGGATGAATGGGAAGAGCGCTCCTTGGCTGGCTACTACTTGATGTCGCAGAGTTTGGAGCTGAACCAGCGACTCCACGTCATGCATCTGCTGCCGGAGGGTTAGTGCGGTCCGAAGGCTTGGACTGTGTTGAAGGAGCTGCACGCCCTAACCTCCGTTGTCGCAACGTTGATGCTGGAGAGGAAGCTGTCCGCGTTGCGCTTGAGCGAAGGATAGCCGGTGCAACCTGTCCTCAACAAGATGCGCGTCCTCTACACAGAGTTGACAACTACAGAAATCACCTCTCCGGAGCAGACCAAGTGCTTGAATATGCTTTCGCTGCTGCCCGAATCGTGGCTTCAATTCACGAGCGGATTGGACCTGCCGCAGAACCCGAGCTCGTGAACGCTCGAATGGGTACGGACAAAGATTCTGAGAAGGACTCCCGTCACCGCCAATGGAGGGGTGGAGACGAAGGCAGCAGCGGCTACAGAATCCATGGTGGCAGAGGACGTGGCTTCGGTGGTGCTGGGCGCGGTGCAAAGAAGGACGAAGACTTCAACGACCAACAAAGAGGTACCGGTTGGGGTCGTGGTGCGAAATCTGGACGTGGGGGCAAATCGGGTGCTGGTGGCTGAATAAAAGGGAGTTGCTGGTATCGCGAGAAGGAAGGGGCATCCCTGGTTCTTGTGTTGTAAAGAACTCGAAGATTGGACCCCCTGAATCGTCACCAGGATGGCGACACGTGGAAAAACCAGAAAAACGGCGCGAACATGGTCGCTGATTTGTCCGACAACAACCCAAAAAGCAACGGCGGTGCTGAGAAGAAGGAGCGCGCCGCGGGCCAGTTCTTCCATGTGGGAGACAAGGGGGGGCAAAGAGATGGCTCTGCCAAGGTTGGAGCAAAGCTGCACCCCCTGGACTCATGGGTGTTGGACACGTGTGCCGCGTGGACGATGACGCCGCGCAAGGACTTGGTTGATGACCTACTCGCAGCACCGATCAATGAGATGTGCTCTGCCTCTGGACACGCGGTGAAGGTGGCTGGACGAGCTGCGTTTAAGAGAGCGGATGTCAAGCCGGTAATGCTGCACGACGTTCTGCTCGTCCCCGACCTCAAGGAGAATCTGATTTCCCTCTGTATGCTTGCACAGGCTGGGATGAGCACTAGCACTGATGTGGCACGCAATCGGGTGCTTTGGGATCTGCACGAGAGCAAGGATGTCTACAGATCCATGTGGCATCTGCCGGCATTGGCGTGGCACGTTGGGGGGCAGGCTATAGAGGGGTCTGCATCCCAGGGGGAGTGCAACGCCGTTGGAGGGGTTGGCGTAAGAGTGTCAGCCAGGTCTTCGGAGAAAGATTTGGCAACATCACATCGACGCTTTGGGCATGCGGCAATGCCCTTGTTGATGCAGCTGGAGAAGGATGAAACCGTCAAAGGACAGCCATCTGATGATAACCGTGAAATTTGTTTGCTCTCAAAATTCACCCGTTTCCCCTTCCATAGTGTGACTGGTAGGAGCAAGAAGCTGTTGGAGCTGGTCCACATGGGCTTGGTGGTGCCGCTGCTGGCTCAGGGGCATAAGGAAGCGGTACTTTCTCACAATTGTGGATGATTGGAGCAGAATTATGTGGGCGTATGCGCTAAAGCAAAAGGATCACGCCGGCTCCACGATACGGGACGATTGACAGTCATTCGTTGAGAAGCAAGCGGAGTATATGGTGAAGCAGATTAGGACAGACCGGGGTGGTAAGTTTCTTGGAGCTAAGACGACAGCTAAGCTTAAAATGCAGGGCATCCAGAGGGAGTTGACCACGGCTTACACCCCACAGTCCAACCGTGTAGCAGAACAGGCGAAAAAAACAATCCTGGAGACAGCTAGGGCGCTGCTTATTGAATCAGGGCTGGGCAACTCCATGTGGCCCCATGCTGTCCGGCACGCTACCCTTGCTAGGAACAGAGTGCGCACTAAGGTTGGTGATGACTCATGGGTGCCGTTAGAAAGGTGGCCTGGAGGAAGCCGTCGCTAGACATGCTAAGGGTGTTCGGTTGCATGGCAGTCGCCCACGTCCCCAAAAATTATCGAAGTAAGTTAGGGGCGAGTGCAATCTGATGTGTGCATTTGGGGCTGGCTGCTGAGAGCAAGAGATGGCTGCTGTGGGAACTACGCAGGGATGTGTTGTTTGATAGCAGGGATGTGAAGTTTGTTGAAGGTTTGATGTATGGGGTTGGAAAAAACAGCCGGAGGCCAAGGTATCACAGGAGATGGAGCTGATCACCATGCAGCTGGACCTTACTCCTAGTGTCTGGAGAAGAGGCAGCTGCAAAGGGAGGTAATGGAGAGAGGGTACAGGAGGCACCTGCTGATGGAGGAGGTGGTGTAGAGGCTAGTGGTCACACTAGTGGAGCTACTGGACCTGAGGGTGGAGAGTAGCAGCAGGGTAAAGCTAAGGATCCTACACTACCACCAAGGAGGAAGCCGAAGGGTGTCATTATGAAGGAATGGAAGGCACCCGTCTCCAGGCCAGGACGTACCCGTATGGCCACTAGGAAGCCGACTGCAGGAGCTGATGTAGCAGAGCAGCAGCTTGGGAACGAGGATGCGTTGCTGATTTTGCCTCAAGGCAATGACCTAGATGAGGAGGACGAGCCTGCATACTGTTTCCTTGCATCTGCACCAGAAGAACCAGCTGGCATAGAGGAGGCATTAGCTGGACCCAACAGGGACAAGTGGCTGGCTTCTAGGGATGCTGAGTACCAGAGCGAGCTAGAGAATGGGACTTGGGATCTGGTGTTGCTGCCTGAGGGGAAGAAAGGGGTACAATCCAAGTGGGTGCTGAGGATCAAGACCAATGACAAGGCGCTGGTCACCTTCTACAAGAGCAGGTTGGTGGCTAAGGGGTTTCAGCAGAAGAAGCAGGAGTTCAATGAGATCTTTGCTCCCACTGCCAAGCCCACAACCCTCTGTGTCTTGTTGGGAGATGCAGCCGTTAATGGGAAGAACATCATTCAGATGGATATATCAACAGTCTTCCTCAATGGCATTTTAAAGGAGGAGGTGTACATGACGCAGCCGCCTGAGTATGCGGATGGTACGAGCAGGGTGTGCAAGCTGAAAAAGTCCATCTACAGTTGAAGCAGGCGCCAAGGTGTAGGTACCAGAAGTTGGCAGCTGTTTTAGGGGAGTTGGGATTCAGGACCAGCAGCTGCGATAAGAGCCTCTTTCTCAAAGGGGAGAAGGAGAAGCTGGTGATGTTTCTGGTCTACGTGGACGACATTCTTCTTTTGAGCAGTAGCATGAAGGAGATCCAAAAGTGCAGCAGCAGCTGATGGAGAACTTCAAGTGCAAGAACCTTGGGGAGGTAAAGTACTACCTCGGGATGCACGTGTAGAGGGATCTGGATCACTAGTGGTTGAAGCTGCACCAGGAGAAGTTCATCGTGCAGGAGGGTGAGAAGTATGGGATTGAGAAGGAACGCAAGGTTGCAACTCCCCTGCCAGCAGAGAAGGCTGCTTAGGATGAAGGGGTTGAAGCTGAGAAGCAGCAGCATTTTTAGTCGTTGGTGGGCAGCCTCTTGTATGCAGCAGTTCACATGACGCCCGACATTTCCTTCTCGGTTTGGCAGCTGGCAAGGGTGGTGCAGAATTCATCGGAGGAGCAGGTGGATGCAGCTGAACGTGTGATAAAGTATCTTAATTTGTACCCCAGCATTGAAGTTCAATACTCCGCAGCTGCACAGGTGAGACAGAAGAGGGCTGGGTGCTGAAGGAGAAGGGGGAGAGGCTTGGAGAAGGCAATCTCTTTCTCACTTGCTGTACAGATGCTACTTGGGCTTCTGAGAAGGAGGATTCCTCTTCTGTGGGCGGATATATCTGTGTTTTTGGGGGAGGACTTGTTAGTTGGAGGTCCAAGAAGCAGGCGGAGACAGCCCTTTCCTCGGTGGAGTGGGAGTACATGGCGGGGTAAAGGAGGTCGTTTGGCTGAGGAGGCTGTTGGAGGAGATTGGCCAGGAGCAGAAGGTTGCTACGCCGCTATTTTGTGACAGCAAGAGGGCTCTTGGGATGGCGAGGAACGCTGTGCCTCGCGGGCTGAAGAAACACATTCGTATCAAGTGGCACTGACTGCATAAGGAGGTGAATAGGGGGACGGTGAATCCGATCTATATCATGACTCACCAGCAGCCAGCACACTTGCCCACCAAGAGGCTTGCGGATAAGCCTCATTGGCGTTGTATCATGAACTAGCATGGAATGATGAGGATGCATCCGGGAGGCTGACGGGGAGTGTGTTGGGTGCGAATTCACTTTGCACGACATCCTGCCACCTGTTTGTACGAGTATGCATGTGCAAATGCATTTGCATGTGAATGGTGTGTTCGTGTGTTTGTTTGCTTTCGCAATTTCCGCTTGATGCATTTGCAGGTACTCGCGCAATGTGCGCTTCGGCACAGCATTGTACGCGCTATGAACAGTACAAGCAGAAAGGACGAGCTCGCAAAGGAACCCAAGATGGAAGCTTTGCAGTTGGATTAATTTGAATGCGTAGATTCAGTTTTATCCAACTTAGAATTGTACTGTTTTGTTTGGCTAACTACAGTATAGCAGGGCAGGCACTTTAGGGGTACACTTAGATGAAGGTTGGATATTGCTTGTCTGTATCGGCATGCTATAGGGCCAAGGGAAACAAGCAGAACCAGAATCGGCTACTTGGGCAAGGACAAAACGGGTTCTGTTTTTAGGACCTGAACCTGGTTGTTGTTTTCCCAGGCTGGAAAAACAGAACCAGAGGTTGTTTACCAACCAACCACATGCTGTTTTGTCCAGCCAGCTTTGATTCTATTGCTCGGATTTATTTGGGATCATCCCTGGAAATGATAAAATTGATAATTATAATGATTCAAGCGAATTCCTTGATTGCTGGTAATCCATTTCTACGCTGTTCGACGGCAGAACGCTACCCGAGTCAATGCTAGTACACTAGCACTACGATGCTAGGCCTACGCTGTCCGAGCAATAGCTCCGTAATGGCAGAACTTTTTGCGAGGCAACTTGGCTCCTTTTAAAGCTCTTGGAGCGAGCTTCGATGTAGGAAACTCCCAGCTTAATCCCATCAACGGTCTGCACGATACGCTGCACGACGTCTAAGGTACTCCTCTCTCTACAAACTCGAACCCGAGGATAGGGGTTGGTCTTGTACCAGGCACCCAAGGACCCTTGGAGGTGACCCAAGAAAAGGTTTTAAGTTTTAATGAAGTCAAAATAGAATGTGCTTAGTCGTCCCTTACATCAACAATAGTTGTGCTGCAACAATGGATTCGCGAACACCAGACGTGTAAGATAACGGACGGCCTAGTACACATCCACGGCGGCTTACAGTGCCCGAAAAAAGGTATGGAGGTTAAGGTCCAGCTGCGCGGCAAAAAAAAAAATGTTTTGGGATTTGCTATTGTGATTTTTTTTTACGTTCCTTCCCAAATGCTTGGTGCCTTAAAAGTTCTTCGTCTTCAATATTGGCCAACTGGACAGTGCACGATACACAAATTTGGTCGTTCAACTTCGCATATCCTCCAGTCGTCAAAACAAAGTCGTTTGCACGTTTGCAGCATGTGGTGAGGCGCAGGAAGTTCAGCCAAAGTACATCCCAACCACCGAGTAGGCGGCCGACTTTTTGACGAAGGCGCTGCACTTTCCAGCCTTCAACCAGCGCTCCGTCGCAGTCGGCCAAGTGCGCCTGGCCGACGTGGGCGAAGGCGATAATAACGTGCAGCACTAGGTGCCATGCCCTCTTGAATGGCTGGTGCGGTGATTGGCGTGCTGTGTGTTGTATGCACGCCGCTGAGCTTTTCTCCGAGTAGTGCTGCCATGTGGGCTGGGGGCCCAAGCGTGAACGCGGCAGTGGAGTGTCAACGGAAGTTGGGTTCGGCCCCGTCCTCGCTTGGGTAGAGCCGACCTCGTTGTCGGGTGTGCAGGGGAAGCAGCCAAGTTGCAGCAGTGGGTGAGCTGGTCGACGAGGCTGCTCGACCTGCACGGGGCCACTGCAAGGGCACCGACTTCTGGGCGCCGATTTTAGGTGGTCGACCTGGCGAGGTCGACCTGGCAGGGCGCCGACCTTGGGTGGCCGACGACTTGGTAAAGTCGGCGGCCCAGTCCCACCGTGGTCGATGGAAGGAGGCTGACCAGGGGTGACGCTGACCTGGTGGTGTCAACCTGGTTGCCCGGTCGACCGGGATACCATGGCAATGCACTTCTGCGGAGGCGTGCGACTGTCGCCGGGGTGGCTCCTGCGAGGCCGACCTCGGGGGTGGTATGCCAAGGTCGACGTGGCTGGTGGGCGCAGTCGCTGGCATGGACTCTGACAGGCGTCTGCGTTGTGCACGTGACAAGGCATGGTGCACCAACCAGCTGCGCGCACTTGCAAAGCAGGTGCACCATTGTCATGTGGGCGCAACGCTGTCCAGCCGACTTGCTGCAACGTTAGCGCATCACAGACTTGCAGCGTTGGCAAGCCGCGACCTTGCCTTCTGGAGCGCGGTCGACCAAGGTGTGCTGGAACGCGGTCGACCATGCTGCGCTGGCAGTCGACCGACTTGCATGCTAGTTTGGATGTAGTCACTCTTGCTAATGTTGTTGCTATCATTGTTGTCAATTTTTCCTGGTGAAACTCTTGTCAACCTCCCTAGTGAACTAGCAAGTAGAGAGAGCACTTGGAAACGACTAAAGAACGAACGAACGCAGAGATTACTCCCTCCTTGTGCCTGTTGATATAGTTATCTCTGCAGCAGCAAGGTCGACCGTGTTCCAGCACTGCAAAGTCGACAGCACTCCAGCAGTGCAACAGGTCGATTTGCCAACGTAGCAAGTCGGCGGCGTGCCAACGCTGCAGCAAGGCGGCCGTCTAGCGTTTGCTCCTGCAGGTGGCAGTACTTTGCAGAAGCTCATAGTTGGTTGGCGTGCTGTGCACCGTCACGTGTACAACGCAGGCGCCAGGTCGACCACGTGCTGTTGGCGGCTTTGCAGTGGCCCCGTACAGGTCAACAAATTCCGTCGACTTGCTCGCCCAAGTCGGCGTCGCCCACTGCAGTCGGTTGGCTCTGCCCAACTACAAAGTTGGCTCGGCCCAACCGAGGACGGGGCCAACACCCAACTCCAGTTAACACTCTCCTGCTGCGTTCACTCTTGGGCTCCCTACTGGGTGCAAATTCATATTGCACGACATCCTGCTGTCTATTTGTACATATGCGAATGCATTTGGGTATGATTGGAATGTTCGTGTATTTGTTTGCTTTCACATTTGTAGGTACTCGCACAATGTGCGCTTTGGCACAACATTGTACGCGCTATGAACAGTACAAGCAAAAGGACGAGCTCGCAAAGAAATCCAAGATGGAAGCTTTGCGGTTCGGTTGAATTGATTGCGCATATTCAGTTCTATCGAACTAGAAATTGTACTGTTTTGATTGGTTGACTATTGTATAGCAGGGCAGGCACTATAGGGGTACAACTTAGGTGAAGGTTGGATATTGTTTGTCTGTAGATACCAGCGGAACCAGCATTTGGCTGGTTGGACAAAGACAAAACAGCTTCTGTTTTTAGGACCTGAACCTGGTTGTTGTTTTTCCAGGTTGGAAAAATAGAACCAGAGGTTGTTTACCAACCGAACACCTGCTGTTTTGTCCAGCCAGGTTGCTTTTGTTGCTTCGAATTATTTGGGATCATCCCTGGTTGTTCCCAGGTTGAATCCCAAGGTCCTTGCTAGCTAGAACTATTTATTCCTTCTCTGTTTGTACCTGGAATTCCTCCCTTCCTGGAATTTCGTTTCTACGCGGTACGACAACGGAATGCTACCCGAGTCACCGCTAGTATGCTAGCGCCCCAGTGCTAGGCAACCGCTTTACGAGAAATACTCCGTAATGGCAGAACTTTCCGCGAGGCAACTTGACTCATTTTTAAGCTCTGGAGCGAGATTCGATATAGCAAAGTCTCAGCTTAATCCGATCGACGGTCTGCACGATACGCTGCGCGACGTTCAAGGTACTTTTGTTATTTTGGCTAAGTCATTCTTGACTCCTCTCTCTACAAACTCGGACCCGAGGATAGGGGTTGGTCTTGACCAGGCACCCAAGGACCCTTGGAGGTGACTCCGAGGAGAGGTTTCAAGTTTGATTAAGTCTTACTAGCTTGAGTTTATTAGGCCCTTACACCAACACTCCCAACCTACACAGCAGAAAACTTGTTATCGTTGGCATGCACAAACACGCAGCACGTCATCAACGCACCAGCCGTGCAGAAGGGCACGGCACCTACTTCTGCGCGTCGTCATCACCATCACCAACATTGGCCAGGCGCAGTTGGCCGATTGCGACGAAGCCCCGGTTGAAGGCCGGAAAGTGCAGCGCCTTCGTCAGGAAATCGGCTGGCTACTTCGTGGTCGGGATGTACATGAGCACAAACTTCTCGTGCTTCATCATGTGCTGCAGCCAGCCATATCGCCGCACCATATGCTTGAGTTTGCCCTGCAGCTTTAAGCTATCGATGACCGTGATGGCCTTTTTGTCCACACGAAGGACCATTGGCGTCCCAGCGTCCAGCAGCTAAAACTCTGCAAGGAGGAACCGAAGTCGGCGTCCCTCCTTGCTGGCCTCGGTGGCCGCCACGTACTCCGACTCGGTCGACAACAACGATGCGCGCTTGATGCGCTGGCTCGACCAGGAGATGGCCGTCCCTCCGAATACACGTAGCCGCCCATGCTCGTCCAGTTCTGCTTTTCGCCGGCATCGCCGGCGTCCACATAGCTGACCAGACTCAGCGACTTTGCCCCATCAACAAACTTCAAGGCGGTGTTATGGGTGTCGGTAAGATAGGCGAGGCAGCGGTCGACCTCGTACGAGTGCTGGACGCTCCTCACCATGAGGCTGTTTTTCCAGCTTATTGCAGGCAAAGGCGATATCCGGCCTCGTCGTCGTCACCGTAAACTGCAGCGATCCAACGTTCTGCCGATACTCCTCCTCCTCGCGCTTCTGAACCTCCTCGTTGTCGAACGTCAGCTCGGCGTAGGCGTCGACGAAGACCGGTGTCTTCGGGATCCGCCCGGTCTGCTCCTCGTCAATGAAGCGCCAACGTAGCTTGTCGACGTAGCTCTTCTGGTGCAGCCACAGCCTCCTCGACGGTTTTTGCACGCACAATCTCCAGCCCGATGTACTTCACGGTCGGGAAAATCTCGCAGGGCTCGATGGAGGCCTCCAGCAGATCCTTCAGCTCATTCTGCATCGTGGTGCTGCTGCCGGTGGCGAGCAGGTCATCGACGTAGACTAGCACCAAGCAGGTTATTTCGTCGTCGTCGACCTTGAAGTAGAGTGCCTGATCGACCTGGCTCTTCTTCTATTCGGTGCGATTCAGCACGTCGTCGAGTGCCCGGTACCACGGCAGCGGCGACTACTTCAGCTCGTGGATGCTTTTCAGCAGCTTGCATACCCCGGCCGGTTCATTGTAGTAGTCCAGCTGGTACATGTACAGGACTTCGTCAAACTTGCTCTGCAGAAAGGCGTTCTTCATGTCGAGTTGCATCAGGTTGAGGTCGCGGACGGCGACGATGCTGTGGAATATCCTCAGCGTAACGTAACTCCTGACCGGTGCGTACGTATTGTGGTAGTCGGCGCTGTATATGTACGTGAAGCCCTTAACGACCAGCTTCGCCTTCTTGCGCTCGACGGTGTCGTCGATGTGGTACTTCGTCATCAGCACCCACCAGTTCTTCATGATATTGACACCACGCGTCCGCTCGACCAGCTCGCACGTGACATTGGCGATGAAGCTGCGGATCTCATCGTCCATGGCGGCCTTCACCGCCATGCACTTCCAGCTCACCAAAACCTCCTTCACCGTCATCGTCGCAACATCCCAGCAGTGCTCCGGGTTGTCATGGACGTTGGTGAAAGCGGCTAGCGGCAGGCACACGTAGTAGTTCAGCCGCTCTAGCGGCCTCCGAAGTCGACCTGAACGTCGTAGTCGACCTGGATCTCCATCACGTCACTGTCGGCGGACTCCTCGTCTGCCGATTACTTCCCTTTGTCGTCGCCAACTTCGCTGTCCTTACCAACTTGCTGCATCAAAGTCGGCTGCTCGGCCGACTTCTCCCTTGTCCCCTCTTCGCCGACGTCTCTTTTGCCAGCGTCAACTCCACCGCCTGTCTCCGTCCGCTCCTCTTCCATGCCGACTTGCTTGGTGTCACGTCGGCCACTGGCGATGCCCCCGATTAGCGCCACAAGCGACGGCCCCCTGCTCCCTTCATCATTAAGGGCCGGCGCCGGCGTCAGCTTTTGCAAGTCGGCAACGAGGGCTGAGGCAGCGGGAATAGGGTGGAAAGGAGGGTGGACGTCCTTGGCGTCCTCATCAGCCGGGTCACCAACCTCGGCGAGCAGTGGGAACGTCGCCGTCGACGTGTCCGTCGGCAGGTTAGCCTGCGTCGGCCCCGTCGCTGGCCCATGCTCCAACTTCTACACCTCCAGCGACATGGTCTCGTAAAAGGTGACCACCTCAAACAGGGTGTCAACCTTGTTGTCGGTGAGGTCGAGGACCTCCCAACCCTTGCTTTCCTCCGACACGCCAAGATGAAGGCCCCACCTAGCCTTCGGTGCCAGCTTCCCGCCGTGCCGCTGCTCGGGGAACGGGAACTGCGCCATGTAGCCCTAAGAGTGTGCCAGCGTCCAGTCGGGTATCTTGCCGGTCAGCACCTGGTACGGCGTGGTCCCCGGCAGCAACGTCGACCGCTCAAGGCAGTTGGGCACCAAGACGGCATGCCGCAGGGCGAGGTGCCACCAATGGTACTGCACTCCCATGTGCCACAGCATCGTCCGCACCAACTCGACCACCAGCTAGAAATCGGCCGCCGGCTTCCCGTCGTCGGCTGCTTCGTAGTGGCCCAGTGCAGGACCACCAAGCCCATCGACCTGCACTTCCAGTACACACAACCACGAAGTCGGATCCGCCCAAGCGAGGACGGGGTCAACACCCAACTCGTATTGACATGCACAAGGATAGTGTCATCCTTTTTCGTAACAGATCGCTTTCACTTTGCATTATGAGTGCTACAAAGAGTAAGTGCGTTACTTAGCCTTATGAGTGGTACTAAGAGTAAGTATGTTACTTAGCGTTATGAGAGGTAGTAAGAGTAAGTGTGTTACTTAGTGATATGAATGATACTAAGAGTAAGTGCGTTAGCGTTATGAGTGGTTCTAAGAGAAAATGTGTTTCTGAGCGTTATGAACAGTACTAAAAGTAAATGCGTTACTTAGCCTTATAAGTGGTACTGAGAGTGGATGCGTTACCTGGCGTGATGAGTGAAACTAAGAGTAAGTCCGTAACCTAGCGTTATGAGTAGTACTTAGAGTAGTGGGATAAGACTAAGTGCGTTACTTACCGTTATGGGCGGTACTAAGAGTAAGTGCGTTACTTAGCGTTATGAGTGGTACTAGGTGTAAGTGTGATACATAGAGTTATGAGTGGTACTAAGAGTAGGTGCGTTGGTTTGCGTAATAAGTGGTACTAGGAGTAAATGCGTTATATAGCCATATAAGTAGTACTAAGAGTAAGTGCGTTATGAGTAACACTAAGAGTAAGTTCGATACTTAGGGCCCCTTCTACGACTCCCACCGCGCCAGCTGCTGACGCTGGCAACGACGTGCAACGGCAGTACCGTGCGGACCGCGCTGCCTGCACACAGTGGTCGGGGCGGGAAGCTGTCGCACAGCTTGCCGTCCGAGCTCACCTACCGGTCCACCAACGGGCCCACTTTCGTCAGGTTACGTCAGCCCAGACTCTTTACGACACTGTGGTTAGACACTACTCCTACGTGTGGTCGGCTACGTGGACGCCGACGACGGCGTTGACAAGTAGACGAGCCAGTGCGTCAAATATATAACACTACGATTAAAATCGAGTACATCGCTGCGACCAAGCCGGCAAAGAGGCACGCCACCTTTGCTTCCTCCTTACGACTTCCGGCTCCTCGACGCTCGGACGTCGACCATCCTGAACGTGGACAACTAGTGGACCAGTGCGGTCGCAGAAGGCTTGTGGCTGAAGGGCAACCTCAAGCACATGGAGTGATGCTACATCTCGCTACATGAGACGGCAACGCAGTACATTGAAGCCATAGAGCAGCCGACAGATGTCCTTACAAAGGCACCGAAGTTTTTGGCATTCAACCAGTGCTCCATCGCAGTCAGCCAAATTCGCCTTGCCGACGACTATGACGACGACGTGCAGAAGTAGGTGTCATGTCCTTCAACATGGCTAGTGAGGTGAACGGCCCGCTGTGTTTGTAATCGATCGAAGTATCCTCCTTGTATTGTATTGTGTAGGTTCCGGGGTGGACCTTTTGTGTATGTGGGTGCCCAAGCTTCAGTTCGGTAGGGGAGTGTTGGCGAGAAAGAGCCCCGACCTTGCTTGGGCAAAACTGACTTCGCTGCCCGGTGTGCAAGTTGTGCAGGCGACTGAGCTTTGTAGTTGACGCTGACTTGGAGAAGAAAGTTAACAAGGTGGTGATCGTTAACTTCGGCCGGACCACAACGATGCCGACCACAGTGAAGACGATGAGTTCCTGGCCGACGACGTCAAGTCGGCACGGGGACAGTGGCTCCTAGGACGTTGAGGGGTGTGAGTCCCTTCATGTAAAAATATAGCGTTGAGTTCCGTTATTTGCAGGAAACATGGCTCTAATAGCTATGTTCCTTCAGTGCTACGGGTGCAACGAAACGAGTGACGAAGATTGCACTGAGTCGTCAAACAATCTTAAGAGTGATGCATAGCGGAATGATATAATAGAAATGGATGGGATACAAATATGCAAATTCAGAAACTGTACCCTCTACAAGGCAAGTCACTATAGCCTACAACAGTTATTATGCTTTCACACACCCCCATAGGCTAAGTAAGGGGCATCAAGGGGAAAAACAAGTGACAGCAAATGGTCATAAGACCAATCAAGAGCAAGCAACAAAACAAAGCTCAGGGTGGCGCTTAGAGTCAGCACACACTCCTAGCACAAGCAAGAGGCCACAAGTCTAGTTCAAGAGTTCACTAGGATATATAGAAGCAAAACAAACAAAGCAATCAGCAAGCTACATCAACCGATGGCCTACCTCAACGAACCCTAGCTGCACACAGAACCTGTGGTGGTCACTAGGCGCCAAGGCCTTGGTAAAGATGTCAGCAATGTTGGCCTTTGAGGCCACAAAGTCCAAGTCTACCTGGCCGTGTCGCTACAACTCTCGTCGGAGAAAGTACCTCATGTCAATATGCTTCACTCTTCTACCCAGTCGAGGCTCTCGACACAGGAAGATCATGGCCTTGTTGTCATGAGCACCGCCCTCGTTTCAATTAAATCTATCCCCCCGCTTTCGACCCATCCCATACACGCAACCCACCGAACCCACGTCGCCCAACCACCTCATACTCAAAGCAATTACTAATAGCTCACCTCCTTATTCCACTCCCCACCTATCGATAATACTAACTCACAAGCTTTCTAGTTCATCTAATTCCATAGTTGCCCCGTCAGAAGACGTTTAGTTTGTTGTTTGTGCCAGTTTCAATTCGCAGCCTGAATGCTTCGTTGACTGAAGCGAGTAATACGGCCGTCTGCGTCAGATGTGTTGGTAGGTCTGTAGGCTGTAGTGGGGTAGCCTCAACTGAGTACAACACTTCAGGATTAAGTACTTGTACTCGTCTCATGCTTCTAGTCAACCATCGTATTCAAAGCATATCCCTCCGTAGGACCGCTCCGTTCGGGCCCACCGTTAATTTTTCGCACTGCCCGAACAGCATCCCTCACGCTGCCCTGTCCGCGTTTCCCCACGCGCTTTGCCCTGCCCTGCCGCCCGCGCGGTGCCCTGCCCTGCAGCCCGTGCGCCGCCCTCCCTGCAGCCCGCGCGCCGCCCTGCCCTGCAGCCCACGCGCCGCCCTGCCTTGCAGCCCGCGCGCAGCCCTGCCGTGCAGCCCGCGCGCCGCCCAGCCCTGCAGCCCGCGCACCGCCCTGCCCTGCAGCCCACGCGCCGCCCTGCCCTGCAGCCCACGCGCCGCCCTGCCCTGCAGCTCGTGCGCCGACTCTGCGCGACATGCTGCCCATGTGCCCTGCTGGTAAAATGCCCTGCTGCTCGCACGCCCTCAGTTGTCCGTCGAGCGCCCTTACCACTCCTTAGTCCTGCTGGCGCCACCATTCCTACTATCACCTGCCATTGCCTGTCATGGCCCAGATTTCTGTCTTAGCAGTTGACGCGGACAGAGGGCTAGAGTTGTGGCTTCTGTGCTTACACCGGTATCTCCGGCGTCGAATTAGAGATGGAGTCTCCCTGCTCGAGCACACGTCAGGGCCCCTTCTACGACTCCCACTGCGCCAGCTGCTGACGCTGGCAACGAGGTACAGCGGCAGTGCCGGGCGGACCGCGCTGCCTGCACACAGTGATTGAGGCGCGAAGCTGTCGCACAGCTTGCCGTCCGAGCTTACCTACTGTTCCACCAACGAGCCCACTTTCGTCAGGTTACGTCGGCCCAGACTCTTTACGACGCTGTGGTTAGACACTACTCCCCCCTCTCTCCTGATTCAGGCCACTGCGGCAGTCCAGTCTGTCGTTAGAGGAGGTGCACCAGCTGGTCGAGGAGGCATGTGTATGTACCTGTGTGTCTGCTCGTACAGGTGGTGCCGCTGGTGAAGACAGAGGTTCTGGGGGTGGACAGCTACCGTAGCAGTGTCAGGAGGACAGTCCCTGGTGGTGTAGAGGTTGCTAGTGTATGTTATATTCACAGTAGGCTCCAATGTGCCTAAAACGAAAGATAGGGTGCATAGTCAGATTTCTGCACAGCGGATTTAAACGTTCATAGCATGTAGACACAGCTTCAAATGACCATATTCAAATTGGATCTGGAGCATCTTAACATCGCCTACAATAGGCAATTTAGATCGCACAATTTTACCAAGTATTGACGACACAGCCATTATAGTCTTGGAACACAAATTAGAAAGAGTTACGAGTTGGGAATGACTCTTAGCTCCTACAAACCTCAAGAGCCGAGGTACAGTGATGTGGAACAGTGCCACACTATCTCCAACCACGAAGGGTCTCGAAACTACCCTTCACAAGAGCCTACACCAGGTGAAATGCTACACTACACAAAGTAATGTAACTATTCTCAATATCTTGATGTGTACCCTTTTTACGGGCTTCGCGATCACTTGAATCTTGAAACCAAGGTTCTGGCTCTTCACCATAAACTCATCCTTGAGTTCTTGATGGGTCTGCTGCACACACCTGCGACACGCCGAACGTTCCACACACAACAAAATAGAAAACCGTGCACGAGACACACGACAAAATAGAAACCGCGCACGGGACACAAACGACCGCGTGACACGCGACTAGCGATAACTCGCTATTGACTTGACACACACATTCGACATCATGACTCAACCTTCACACACTATTACAAGCATGGAATATATGTTATTTCATGCCCTCATACCATTCCATGCACAGAGACAACAAGGCGAGTGCAAACCGTAGGTTGCACCAACAGTTTAAGTGTCTGTGAGCCTGCTAGCACAGGTGCAGCCCCTAGGGAGGCTTTGCACACCTTTACGCTTGAATCCTGCGCAACTCTTTGCTTCTTCCGTAATTGCACCATAGTCACACCGCTCACTACACCTGTCGTGGTCACTCTGGCTCACCCCTCTTGTGGCCCAGTAGTTGCACGTGGCTCCACCATTCTCCTGTGTCTGACAGACCCCTCCGGCTCCCTCACATGTTTCTACCCCCCCTCGTTCTCTAAGAACTTGGTGAGTAACGCTGTCCTCCAGGACCTGTTTGTCACTGTCACTACTCCTGGGGGTCAGCTTGTGGCGTCCTGTACGGACTCACGGACTAGCGAGCACCTCGCCACTTTCACTGGAAGCCCTAGATATGGCCTGTACACACTAACCACTGAGTCCGCACAGGTGGCTGCGTCGGGCCAGTTAGCTGCGTCTTGTTCGTGTCGGCTACTCATACACAAGACTCTCCTCTCGCACCACCGTTCTGGTCACCCCTCCCTGCCCCGCCTGCCTAGCATGCACTCTCGTCTCCTTGTCTCTTGCCTCCCCAGGTACCTGCCCCCGCTCCCGCGTTCACTTGCACCGCCGTGTCTTCCCTGCGTCGAGGGGCGGTAGCGCGCCGCTCCTCACTCCTCCTCATTTCTGCCAACCACTGCTCCTCTGCAGACTCTCTACATAGATGTGTGGGGCCCCGCCCGCATCTGTGGACAGGACCAGGAGCGCTACATCCTCCTGGTTGTTTGATGACTACACGCGCTACACCACAGTCTTCCCCTTGCGGAGCAAGGTGGATGTCCGTTGTGTTTTGATCCCCTGGATCATCGCTGTTCGTCGCCGGACGCTGGCAAGGAGGGACGCCGACTCCGCTTCCTCCTTGCGGGGTTCAAGCAGATCAACGCTGCGAAGCCAACTGTCCTTCGTGTGGACAACAAGTCGGCAATCACGGTCGCTGAGGGCTTGGGGCTGAAGGGCAACCTCAAGCACATGGAGCGACGCTACGCCTGGCTGCACCACATGGTGAGGCACGGGAAGTTCGTGCTGAAGTACATCCCGACCACCGAGCAGCCAACCGACTTCTTGAGGAAGGCACTGCATTTTCCAGCATTCGAATCGTGCTCCATCACGATCAGCAAGGTGCGTCTGGCCGACGTCGGCGACAGTGATGACGAGGTGCAGCAGTAGGTGCCGTGCCCTTCTGCACGGCTGGTGCGATGACAGCGTGCTATGTGTGGGGTGCACGCCGCGAACGAGTTTTCTCTGTGAAGTACTACCGTGTGGGCTGGGGGCCCAAGCGTGAGCGCGGCAGGGAAGTATTAACGGGAATGGAGTGTTCGACCTGCCCTCGCTTGGGCGACGCCGACGTCCTGGTCGGATGTACACAGTGAGAGAGCTGCTCGACGGGCTTCGTCGAGCTGCACAGGATCACTGTGGTGTTGTCGTCGACCAGGGTGCTCGACGGCTTTCTTCTGTGGGGCAGGTCGACAATGTAGTCGTCGACCTGCACTCGACTATCGCGGGGCTGGATTCGTCGACCAGGGGAGATTGACGGTTGCAGCAGGCCAGGCTGGTTGACGGACGAGCCGTCGACTAGGAGGAGCAGCTGACAGTGCTGATCGACGAAGGGTCCCGTCGACCAGGGTGTTTTGTCTTGTACTCTTGCATCTCACTATATTTGCTATATCTCTGCTTGTGGAATGGTCTTGTGGCCCCTTGCTATGGAGAGATGCTCGTCTTGCTTGTCTTGTACTCTTGCATCTCCTATATTTGATATATCAGTGCATGTGGACTGGCCTTATGGCCTCTTCTTGTTCTCGGAATGTGTGGTGATCTTGAGATCCACCCTGAGATTTGTTTTGTTCTTCTGGACTGGTCTTGTGACCGTTGCCTATTCTTGCTGACTGGTCCTGTGACCCTTGCCCTCAGACGGTGTGATGAGTTCGTGATCCACCCTGAAAAAAAATGCTTCGTTTCATAGGACTTCTGTCACCTAAACTATGGGGGTGTCAAATTATGATTGGTTAATTTAATCTAGTTGTAACACTGAGTCATATTGTAGAGGGTATAACCCCCTTTAAGGCTTCCTTACACTGCTTGTTTCTACTCATTCATTCCGTCGTTCTTATCTTGACAGCTGTGTCTCCATCCGCAGTCATACATCGACAAGTTGCCAAGGCGCTTTATCAACGAAGGGTAGTGTGGTCATCTGAAAACGCTGGTCTTCGTTGACGCCTACATCGAGCTAACGTTCGACGACGAGAAATTCTTAATGTGCGACAAAAGTACAGTTAGAAAGCCAGCTCGCTGCAGTTCGCCGCCACTACAACTTGGCCGAACATCGCCTTTGCGTGCAGCAAGTTGGGGTCCAAATTGATGGGTCGGAGCGACCAGCACCGGCGCGAGCTCAACCGTTGCATCGCCTATTTGGGCGACACGCGCAATGTCGCCTTCGAGTTGGGCCGCGTGCCGGAGATCTTACGTCTGGTCGGCTATGTGGACGCCGACGACGGCGTTGAGAAGTAGACGAACCAGCGCATCATATATATAATATTACGACCGAAGTCGGAGATACATCGCTGCAACCAAAGCCGACAAGGAGGCATGCCACCTTTGCTTCCTCGTCACGACTTCCGGCTCCTCGACACTCGGACGTCGCCATCCTCAACGTGGACAACTAGTGGACCAGCGCGGTCGCGGAAGGCTTGTGGCTGAAGGGCAACCTCAAGCATATGGAGTGATGCTACGTCTGGCTACATGAGATGGCAATGCAGTACATTGAAGCCATAGAGCAGCCGACAGATGTCCTTATGAAGGCACCGAAGTTTTTGGCATTCAACCAGTGCTCCATCGCAGTTAGCCAAATTCGCCTTGCCGACGACTATGACGACGACATGCAGAAGTAGGTGTCATGTCCTTCAACTTGGCTAGTGGAGTGAACGGCCCGCTGTGTTTGTACTCGATCAAAATATCCCCCTTGTATTGTAATGTGTAGGTTCCTGGGTGGACCTTGTGTGTGTGTGTGGGTGCCCAAGCTTCAATTCGGTAGGGGAGTGTTGGCAAGAAAGAGCCCCGACCTTGCTTGGGCAAAGCTGACTTCGCTGCCCGGTGTGCAAGGTATGTAGGTGACTGAGCTTCGTAGTCGACGCTGACTTGGAGAAGAAAGTTAACAAGGTCGGTGATCGTCAACTTTGGCCGGACCACAACGATGCCGACCACAGTGAAGACGATGAGTTACTGGCCGACGACGTCAAGTCGGCACGGGGACAATGGCTCCTAGGACGTTGAGGGGCGTGAATCCCTTCAAGTGAAAAAATTATAGCGTTGCGTTCCGTCATTTGCAGGAAAATAAAAAACACTAAACTAAAGGTGGTCTCAAGGAACATGGCTCTGATAGCCATGCTCTTTGAGTGCTAGGTGTGCAGCAAAACGAGTGCTACGGGTGCAACGAAATGAGTGACGAGGATTGCACTGAGTCGGCAAATGGTCTTAAGAGTGATGCATAGCGGGAAGATATAATAGAAAGAGATGGGGTACAAATATGAAAACTCAGAAACTGTACCCTCTACAAGGCACCTCGCTATAGCCTACAACAGTTATTATGCTTTCACACACCCCCATAGGCTAAGTGATGGGCATCAAGGGGACAAACAAGTGACAGCATATGGTCACAAGACCAATCAAGAGCAAGCAACAAAACAAAGCTCAGGGTGGCGCTTAGAGTCAGCAGACACCCCGAGCACAAGCAAGAGGCCACAAGTCTAGTTCAAGAGTTCACTAGGATATATAGAAGCAAAACAAACAAAGCAAACAGCAAGCTACATCAACCGAGGGCCTACCTCAACGAACCCTAGCTGCACACAGAACCTGTGGTGGTCACCAGGCGCCAAGGCCTTGGTAAAGATGTCAGCAATGTTGGCCTTTGAGGCCACAAAGTCCAAGTGTACCTGGCCGCGTCGCTGCAACTCTCGTCGGAGAAAGTACCTCATGTCAATGTGCTTCACTCTTCTACCCAGTCGAGGCTCTCGACACAGGAAGATCATGGCCTTGTTGTCAGCGTACAATGTCAGTGTAGAGCGAGGCCGCTCACAAAGGTCGGTGAGCAAGAAGGTCAACCAGCAAAGCTCTTACGCAGCCATGGCACCAGCGTAGATCTCTGCCTCTGCACTGGAGGAAGCCACAGACGACGACCGTGTAGACCTCCACGACACAGCTCCAACACCCAAACTGAAGTAGTAACCGTGAGTCGAGCGCTAGATCTCCACGCTGTCGGCGTAGGAAGAGTCATAGTGACCGGTCAACACAACTGACTTTGTCCCTCCAAGCACAAGCTCCATGCCTGATGTAGTCGCCAGGTACTTCGCCACCCTCACAGCAACCGTCCAGTCAACAGGACGGGGTCTCCAAGTCGCAACAAAGCAAGAGAAAACGCTCTGGGGAAAGGCAAGGTCCGGTCGAGTACAAGTCATCAGAGACATGAGACAGCCCCCAATCTCGGCGTGCAGCTCGTAGTCTCGCTGTGCAGCTACGTGAAGTAATACCCGACGAGTCGTCATCTTCGGGGTCGGGGCGAAGGTCTGGAAGAAGTCAACTCCCTCACGCTGACTGAAGCCCGTAGCCACGTAGCGCTTATTAAATACAGGCGGTGATCCAGGCGGCCGCTTCACCTTGAAGAGCCACATGCCATCGACAACGTTCGCCCTGGGAGGGGGAACTGCGTCGACGTAGGTGCCTGTGGATCTCCAAGAAGCCAACTCAGAGTCCATAACCGCTTTGTTGGGTGCAAATTCACTTTGCACGACATCCTGCCGTCTGTTTGTACGAGTATGCGTGTGCGAATGCATTTGGGTGTGAATGGAATGTTCGTGTGTTTGTTTGCTTTCGCAATTTTCGCTTGAAGCATTTGCAGGTACTCGCGCATTGTGCGCTTCGGCACAACATTGTACGCGCTATGAACAGTACAAGCAGAAAGGACGAGCTCGCAAAGGAACCCAAGATGGAAGCTTTGCGGTTCGGTTGAATTGATTGTGCAGATTCAGTTCTATCCAACTCGAAATTGTACTGTTTCGTTTGGCTGACTATAGTGTAGCAGGGCAGGCACTATAGGGGTACAATTTAGGTGAAGGTTGGATGTTGTTTGTCTGTATCTGCATGCTACAGGGCCAGGGGAAACCAGCGGAACCAGCATTTGGCTGGTTGGGCAAAGACAAAACAGGTTCTGTTTTTAGGACCTGAACCTGGTTGTCGTTTTCCCAGGTTGGAAAAACAGAACCAGAGGTTGTTTACCAACCTACCACCTGCTGTTTTGTCCAGCCAGGTTGGTTCTGTTGCTTGGAATTATTTGGGATCATCCCTGGTTGTTCCCAGGTTGATTCCCAAGGTCCTTTATAGCTAGAACTATTTATTCCTTCTATGTTTGTTCCTGGATATAGTTAATTTGATTCAAGCGAATTCCTCCCTTCCTGGAATTTCGTTTCTACGTGGTGCGACGGCGGAATGCTACCCGAGTCAACGCTAGTACACTAGCACTCCAACACTAGGCAAACGCTGTCCGAGCCATAACTTCGTAATGGCAGAACTTTTCGCGAGGCAACTTGGTTCATAATAAAGCTCTTGTAGCGAGCTTCGATATAGCAAATTCTCAGCTTTATCCGATCGACGGTCTGCACGATGCGCTGCGCGACGTTCAAGGTACTCTTGCTGTTTTGACTAAGTCCCTCTTGATCCCTCTCTCTACAAACTCGGACCCGAGGATAGGGGCTGGTCTTGTATCAGGCACCCAAGGACCCTTGGAGGTGACCCCGAGCAGAGGTTTTAAGTTTGATAAAGTCTTAATAGCTTGAGTTTATTAGGCCCTTACACCAACAAGTTGGTATCAGAGCTGCGTTATAGTGATCCTCGATATAGGTAGCTATGGCGGGCAACACCTCGACGGGAGCTGGTGAATCTTCAGCCCAAGATCGTAGCGGCAGCCAAGATTCTGGTGTTTCTGCGACAAAGGGAGCGCGAACAAATCAGGGCTCGCTGGTCAAGGAGGTGCAGAAAAACTTCACCGTCGAGAAGTTCAATGGTGAGGGCTATGATGATTGGGCCTGGAAAATGCAACTATATTTCCGTCAGATTGGATTGCTGAAACTAATGATTGGGGAGGAGCCTAGACCGAGTGACCCCACGCTGCAGGAAGATTGGGACGAGCGCTCCTCGGCTGGCTACTATTTGATGTCGCAGAGTTTGGAGCTGAACCAGCGTCACCACGTCATGCACCTGCTGCCGGAGGTTGAGTGCGGTCCGAAGGCGTGGACCGTATTAAAGGAGCTGCACGCCCCGACCTCTGTTGTTGCAACGTTGATGCTGGAGAGGGAGCTGTCCGCGTTGCGCCTGAGCGAGGGAGAGGCGGTGCAACCTGTCCTGGACAAGATGCGCGACCTCTACGCGAAGTTGGCTACCGCGGGAATCACCTACCCAGAGCAGACCAAGTGTTTGAAGATGCTCTCGCTGCTGCCAGAATCGTGGCTTCAATTCGCGAGCGGATTGAGCCTGCCGCAGAACCAGAGCTCGTGGACACTCGAGTGGGTGCGGACAAAGATTCTGGAGGAGGACTTCCGTCGCCGCCAACTGAGGGGTGGAGACGACGGCAGCAGCGGCTACGGGATGCAAGGGATCCGACGTGGCAGAGGACGTGGCTTCGGTGGTGCTGGACGCGGTGCAAAGAAGGACGACGACTCCAACGACCAACAAGGAGGTACCGGTTGGGGTCGCGGTGCGAAATCTGGACGTGGGGGCAAGTCGGGTGCTGGTGGCAAAATGAAAGGGATTTGCTGGTATTGTGAGAAGGAGGGGCACCCCTGGTTCTTGTGCTATAAGAAACCCGATGGATGGACCCCCCAGAATCGTCACCAGAATGGCGGCGCGCGGAGGAACCAGAAAAACGGCGCGAGCATGGTCGCCGATTCGTCCGACAACAACCCGAAGAGCAACGGCGGTGCGGAAAAGAAGAAGGAGCGCACCGCGGGCCAGTTCTTCCATATTGGAGAGCAGGGGGAGCAAGGAGACGCATCTGCCAAGGTTGGAGCAGAGCTGCACCCTCTAGACTACTGGGTGTTGGACACGGGCGCTGCTTGGACGATGACGCCGCGCAAGGACCTGCTGGACCACGTACGCGCTGCACCGATCAACGAGGTGTGCTCTGCCTCTGGACACGCGCTGAAGGTGGCTGGTGCGGGACGAGCTGCGTTTAAGGGGGCGGATGGCAAGCCGGTGGTGCTGCACGACGTTCTCCTAGTTCCTGAACTCAAGGCCAACCTCATCTCCCTCCGTAAGCTTGGCAAGGCTGGGGTGAGCACTAGCACGGATGGGGCACGCACTTACAAGGGGAAGCTGGGCAATTGGGTGCTTTGGGATCTGTACGAGAGCACGGACGTGTACAGATCCATGTGGCAGCTGCCGGCATTGGCGTGGCATGGTAGGGGGCAGGCTGGAGAGGGGTCTGCATCCCAGGGGGAGTGCAACGCCGTTGGAGGGGTTGGTGTGAAAGTGTCGGCCAGATCTGGGGAGACGGATTGGGCAACGGCACACCGACGCTTGGGGCATGTGGCAATGCCCTTGTTGAAGCAGTTGGAGAAAGATGGAGCCGTTAATGGTCTGAAGCTGAATGGACAGCCAGCTGATGAGAATTGTGAAATCTGTTTGCTCTCAAAGTTTACCCGGTTCCCCTTCCATAGTGTGGCTGGCAGGAGCAAGAAGCCATTGGAGCTGGTCCATATGGACTTGGTAGGGCCACTGCCGGTTCAGGGGCACAAGGGGGAGCGGTACTTTTTGACCATAGTGGATGATTGGAGCAGGCTTATGTGGGCATATCCGCTGAAGCAGAAGGTCCACGCCGCCTCTACGATACGCGAAGATTGGCTGCCATTCGTGGAGAAGCAAGCGGAGTGTGTGGTGAAGCGGATTAAAACAGATCGGGGTGGTGAGTTCCTTGGAGCTGAGATGACGGCCTGGCTCAAAAAGCAGGGCATCCAGAGGGAGCTGACCACGGCTTACACCCCACAGTCTAACGGTGTAGCAGAACGGGCGAACCGGACAATTTTGGAGACAGCTAGGGCGCTGCTCATAGAATCTGGGCTGGGCAACTTCATGTGGCCCCATGCTGTTCGGCACGCTACCGTCGCTAGGAACAGGGTACTCACAAAGGTTGGGGATGACTCGTGGGTGCCGTTGGAGAGGTGGCTTGGGAGGAAGCCGCCGGTGGACATGCTGAGGGTGTTCGGTTGCATGGCAGTCGCCCACGTCCCCAAGACCTACCGCAGTAAGTTGGGGGCGAGTGCAATCTGGTGTGTGCATTTGGGGCTGGCTGCTGAAAGCAAGGGATGGCTGCTGTGGGAACCTTCCAAAGGTGTGTTGTTTGACAGCAGGGATGTGAAGTTTGTTGAGGGCATGATGTATGGGAGCTGGGAGAAACAGCCGGAGGCCAGGGTGTCCCAGCAGATGGAGCAGATCACCATCCAGCTGGACCTGACTCCTAGTGTGTGGGAGGAGGGAGAGGAGGCAGCTGCAGAGGGTGGTGATGGAAAGAAGGTACAGGAGGCACCTGCTGGTGGAGAAAATGATGTGGAGACTAGCACTAGTGGAGCTGCTGGATCCGAGGGGGGAGAGCAGCAGCAGGGGAAAACTAAGAAGCCGAAGGATGTCGTTATGAAGGGATGGGAGACACCCGTCTCCAGGCCAGGACGTACCCGTATGGCTACTAAGAAGCTGACTGCAAGAGCTGATGTAGCAGAGCAGCAGCTTGGGACAGAGGAGGCATTGCTGATTCTACCGCATGGCTATGATCCGGATGAGGAGGATGAACCTGCCTACTGTTTTCTTGCCCCTACACCAGAGGAACCAGCTAGCATGGAGGAGGCATTAGCTGGACCAGATAGGGAGAAGTGGCTGGTTTCCAGGGATGCTGAGTACCAGAGCCTGCTAGAGAATGGGACATGGAAGCTGGTGGTGCTGCCTGAGGGGAAGAAAGCCGTACAGTGCAAGTGGGTGCTAAGGATCAAGACCGACGACAAGGGACAGGTCACCATCTACAAGAGTAGGCTGGTGGCTAAGGGGTTTATGCAGAAGGAGAAGCAGGTTTTTAATGAGATCTTTGCTCCCACTGCCAAACCCCCTACCTTCCGTGTCTTGTTGGCAGATTCAGCCGATAGTGGGAAATTCATCTTTCAGATGGATATATCAACAGCATTCCTCAATGGGATTTTAGAGGAGGATGTGTACATGACGCAGCCGCCTGGGTATGAGGATGGTACAGGCAGGGTGTGCAAGCTGAAAAAGTCCATCTACGGCTTGAAGCAGGCGCCACGCTGCTGGTACCAGAAGTTGGCAGCTGTTTTAGAGGAGATGGGATTCAGGACCAGCAGCTGTGATGAGAGCCTCTTTCTCAAGGGGGAGGGGGAGAAGCTGGTGCTGTTTCTGGTCTATGTGGACGATATTCTTCTCTTTAGCAGCAGCATGAAGAAGATCCAGAAGGTGCAGCAGCAGCTGATGGAGAACTTCAAGGGCAAGAACCTTGGGGAGGTAAAGTACTACCTCGGGATGCATGTGGAGAGGGATCCAGATCACAGGTGGTTGAAGCTGCACCAGGAGAAGTTCACCAAGGAGCTGGGGGAGAAGTACGGGATTGAGAATGAGCGCAAAGTTGCAACTCCCCTGCTAGCAGAATTCAAGCTTGTGAAAGCTGCAGAGGATGAAGGGCTTGAAGCCGAGGAGCAGCAGCAATTTCAGTCCTTGGTGGGCAGCCTCTTGTATGCAGCAGTTCACACAAGGCCCGACATCTCTTTCTCTGTTGGGCAGCTGGCTAGGGTGGTGCAGAATCCATCAGAGGAGCAGGTGGATGCAGCTGAGCGTGTGGTGAAGTATCTGAACTCTCACCGAAGCATTGGAGTTCAATACTCCGCATCTGCACAGGTGAAGCAGAAACGGGTTGAGGTGCTGAAAGAGAAGGGGGAGAGGCTTGGAGAAGGCAAGCTGTTTCTCACTTGCTTTACCGATGCTACGTGGGCCTCTGAGAAGGAGGATTCCTCATCTGTGGGAGGATACATCTGCGTAGTTGGGGGAGGACCTGTTAGTTGGAGGTCAAAGAAGCAGACGGAGACGGCACTCTCTTCCGTGGGATCAGAGTACATGGCGATGTTCCAGGGGTGAAGGAGGTGATTTGGCTGAGGAGGCTGTTAGAGGAGATTGGCCAGGAGCAAAATGTTGCTACACCACTGTTTTGTGATAGCAAGGGAGCTCTTGGGATGGCCAGGAACGCTGTGCTTCATGGGCTGAACAAGCACATGCGTATCAAGTGGCACTGGCTGCGTAAGGAGGTGAAGAGGGGGACGGTGAATCCGATCTACATCAAGACTTTCCAGCAGCCAGCAGACTTCCTCACTAAGAGGCTTGCGGATGAGCCTCATTGGCGTTGTGTGCGCATGAGTGGAATGAGCATGAACTAGTATGGAATGAGGGGGATGCAGCCGGCAGGCTGAGGGGGAGTGTGTTGGGTGCAAATTATCTTTGCACGACATCCTGCCGTCTGTTTGTACGAGTATGCGTGTGCGAATGCATTTGGGTGTGAATGGAATGTTCGTGTGTTTGTTTGCTTTCGCAATTTTTGCTTGAAGCATTTGCAGGTACTCGCGCATTTTGCGCTTCGGCACAACGCGCTATGAACAGTACAAGCAGAAAGGACGAGCTCGCAAAGGAACCCAAGATGGAAGCTTTGCGGTTCGGTTGAATTGATTGTGCAGATTCAGTTCTATCCAACTCGAAATTGTACTGTTTCGTTTGGCTGACTATAGTGTAGCAGGTCAGGCACTATAGGGGTACAATTTAGGTGAAGGTTGGATGTTGTTTGTCTGTATCTGCATGCTACAGGGCCAGGGGAAACCAGCGGAACCAGCATTTGGCTGGTTGGGCAAAGACAAAACAGGTTCTGTTTTTAGGACCTGAACCTGGTTGTTGTTTTCCCAGGTTGGAAAAACAGAACCAGAGGTTGTTTACCAACCTACCACCTGCTGTTTTGTCCAGCCAGGTTGGTTCTGTTGCTTGGAATTATTTGGGATCATCCCTGGTTGTTCCCAGGTTGATTCCCAAGGTCCTTGTTAGCTAGAACTATTTATTCCTTCTATGTTTGTACCTGGATATAGTCAATTTGATTCAAGCGAATTCCTCCCTTCCTGGAATTTCGTTTCTACGCGGTGCGACGGCGGAATGCTACCCGAGTCAACGCTAGTACGCTAGCACTCCAACACTAGGCAAACGCTGTCCGAGCCATAACTTCGTAATGGCAGAACTTTTCGCAAGGCAACTTGGTTCATAATAAAGCTCTTGGAGCGAGCTTCGATATAGGAAATTCTCAGCTTAATCCGATCGACGGTCTGCACGATACGCTGCGCGACGTTCAAGGTACTCTTGTTGTTTTGTCTGAGTCCCTCTTGATCCCTCTCTCTACAAACTCGGACCCGAGGATAGGGGCTGGTCTTGTATCAGGCACCCAAGGACCCTTGAAGAGGTTTTAAGTTTGATAAAGTCTTAATAGCTTGAGTTTGTTCGCCCTGGGAGGGGGAACTGCGTCGACGTAGGTGCCTGTAGATCTCCAAGAAGCCAACTCAGAGTCCATAACCGCTTTCCACTGAGAGGCCCACTCCCGCAACACTACCTCACGGTACGTGCGAGGAGTTGGTATGTCAGGGGCGTCAGGGTCTCCCTCAGGGGAAAGCAGCATGGCACAAAGAGAGGGAAAAGCGGCTGCCAAGAACTCCAGCTCAAATTGCCTGTCCTCTAGGACGTCACAGCCATGGGCAGTTTCACCTCCGACGGACAGAGGACTGGCAGCCACCACACGCGTGGCGTTGTCAAGGTGGCGGGTGGTAGTGTCACCGACAGTGGCAGTAAGAGCCGAGACAGACGATGGAGAGGCACGAAAGCCAGTAACAAGAGAGGCGGGGACACCGTCTACTGGATGGCGCACACTGTTCTGGAGGGGCGCGCTGCTCAGCAGGGGCGCGTGCTGATCTGCAAGGGCGCGCGCTGCTCTGCAGGGGCGCGCGCTGGTTTGACGGGTGGCACGGCCTGCTCTGTAGGGGCGCTCGCTGCTCTGCAGGGTGGCTCGTGCTGATCTGCAGGGGCGTGCGCTGCTCTGCGGGGTGGCGTGGGCTGCTCTGCAAGGGCGCACGCTGCTCTGCAGGGTGGCGCGGGCTGCTCTGCAGGGGCGCGCGCTGGTCTGCAGGGTGGCGCATGCTGATCTGCAGGGGCGCAAGCTGCTCTGCAGGGGTGCGCGCTGCTCTACAGGGTGACGCGGGCTGCTCTGCTAGAGTGCACGCTGCTCTACAGGGTGGTGCGGGCTGCTCTGCAAGGGCGCGCGCTGCTTCGCAGGGGCGTGTGCTGCTCTGCTGGGTGGCGTGGGCGGCTTTGCTAGGGCATGCGCTACACTGCAGGGTGGCGCGTGTCAAACTATAATTCCATAGTTTGTGAAAGTTTTAGTCTAGGTGTTCTCCCTTGTGTTATTTTGTACTTGCACTAGGGTTAGGTTTTGCATATATCTTGTTTGTACTTTCTGTTTTAGTCAATTTTTTACATTGTCACATGGTATAGAGCTAGGTTAACCCTAGCAAGACTTTTCCCTTAGGAAAAATCACTCGACTAAGTTATGGCCCACCTAGTTGCGTCCCGTCCTAGACCGCCCGAAGCGTACTTACCTTAGGACCCCGTTGCCCGTAGACCCCCAACTCCCAGTCGCCCGTCGCTCGTTTCCCCCCGTCGACCGCGGCCAGTCTTTTCCTAGTTTTTTTTTCCCGTCACCCGTAGACCCCCCCCCCCCCCCCCGTCGTGGCGGTTAGTTACCGGGCCCCGCGGCCTTTCGTTAGCGGGCCCCGCGGCCTTTCGTTAGCGGGCCCCGCGGCCTTTCGACCGTGGGCCCCGAGGCCCCTTCCTTAGCGGGCCCCGAGGCCCCGTCGTTAGTCGCACGCACGCACAGCAGCAGCCGCGCGCACCAGTGACCCGTCGACCCACCCGTTCCCCACCGTCGTAACCGCCGCCCCACCCGTGAACCACGGCCCCACCCGCTGCCTTACCTGCTGCCCGGTCTGTTAGCCGTCGCCTCACTCGCGATCTGCCGCCCCACGAGCAGAAAACCGCCGCCACACCAGAAATCGGCCGCCCCAGGAACTGAAGCCCGCTGTTTTAAGCGCCCCACGTGATAACAGCCGCCCCAGACCTGCTAGAACCGTCCTAGCAGTGCCAGCAGCCGCTAGAACCGTGCTAGCAGTGCCAGCAGTTGCTAGAAATGCGCCAGTAGCCCCACCTGTCCAGCAGCCCCACCTGTCCAGCAGCCCCACCTGTCCAGCAGCCCCACCTGTCCAGAAGCCCCACCTGTCCAGCAGCCCCACCCATCCAGCAGCCCCACCTGTCCAGCAGCCCCACCTGTCCAGCAGCCCCACCTGCAGCAGCCCCACCTGTCAGCAGCCCCACCTGTCCAGCAGCCCCACCTGTCCAGCAGCCCCACCTGTCCAGCAGCCCCACCTGTCCAGCAGCCCCACTTGCCCAGCAGCCCCACCTGTCCAGCAGCCCCACCTGTCCAGCAGCCCCACCTGTCCAGCAGCCCCACCTGTCCAGCAGGCCCCACCAGTCCAGCAGCCCCACCTGCCCAGCAACCCCACCTATCCAGCAGCCCCACCTGTCCAGCAGCCCCACCTGTCCAGCAGCCCCAACTGTCCAGCAGCCCCACCTGTCCAGTAGCCCCACCTGTCCAGCAGCAGCTTAGGCTGCCCCAGCAGAACCAGCAGTAGCTTAGGCTGGCCCCAACGCACCAGCAGCAGCTTAGGCTAATGTCAGCGCATCCCCCCACCCCCCCCTATTTGTACTAGAGTTCTACAGCAGCAGGGCCAGCCGACGAGCCTGCTGCCTCCTGCACAGTCGGTACCACTGGGGCCCTCTCCGGCCACTTTTCACAGGAAGCCGGGCTCTGGTCTGTACTCACATCACACTAGGTCCCACCACACTGGGTCAGGTCAGGTCCTGTCAAGTCAGGTAGCTGCTGTGTCGTGTGACTGTCGGTCCCTCACCCACCCATCGGTCCTCTGGCACCACCGTCTAGGTCACCCGTCGTTCCCACGTCTCAGTAGGATGGCATGTTACCGTCTGGTCTCAGGTCTCCCAGAGTAGCTTACACCGCTTCCCCGCTCGCCTGCGCCGCCGTGCACTCCTTGCGTCAAGGGTCGGCAACGCGCTGCCCCTCACTCCTCCTCGTTCCCCCTCCACCACGGCTCCCTTTCAGACCCTGCACTTGAACATCAGGGGCCCCTCCCCGGTCCTTGGCCCACGTCAGGAGCGCTACTTCCTGATTGTGGTGGCCCGCTACACCACGGTTTTCCCCTTGCGATGGAAGGCCGACGTGCCTACCGTCCTCGAGCCGTGGCTACTAGCGTGAGGTAGCGCCCAGGGCCTGTATGGGCTTCGCCTACACTCGGACCGTAATGGTGAGTTTTCTTTCACTCGCCTGGAGACGTTCTGTCTGGGTTAAGGATCATCTAGCCTTACACGCTATCAGCCTCGCCGCAGCAGAACGGGGTAGCCGAGCGACGCATCGGCCTGGTCATGGAGATTGCCCGGACCTCCATGTGCCATGCCGGTGCCCCTCAGTTCTTGTGGCCTCAGGCAGTCCGCTACGTCGCACACCAGCTGAACCTGTGGCCCACTGACGCACGGCCACGGGTGACGCCGGTCTCCCTTTGGACAGGTTCTCCGGGCGTAGCAGCTCGCACCGTTACGCTGAATTAGTCGGATATGGTTGAGCAGATCCTCACGCGGTTTCGCTTCCCGTTCTCCAAGGTACAGCTCACCCCTCTTGCTGTGGATCAAGGGCTTACGGCTCCACCTTCGGACAAGTCATTGAGTCCAGTGGTCCATATCCCGAGCTGGTGGGTTGTCTCATGTGCCTGATGACCTGTACTCGCCCAGACCTAGCTTATCCTCTTAGCGTCCTTGCGCACTTTGTTTGCGCCTAGGAGACACCGACCATCCCACCGGTACGCTGCTAAGAGGGTGGCGAAGTATGTGGCGAGTACATCAGGCATGAGACTTGTCCTTGGAGGGAAGCAGCCAGTTACACCCACAGTTTACTCAGACTCATCATGGGGCGACGACGTGGAGACATGTCGGTCTACACAATGGTACTTCTTTAGCCTCGGGACAGGTACTGTTTCGTGGTGGTCGACTCGGGCGTCATCCGTCGCCGGTTCCAGCTGTGAGGCAGAGGTGTACGTTGCGGCCATGGCCGCTCAGGAGCTTCGCTGCCTGTCTTTCCTTCTCACTGACCTTGGTGAGCGGCCTCGCTCTCCCCCAGTCTTGTTGGTCGACAACAGGTCTCCTACCCTGTTGTTTGAGGAGCCCCGACTGGTTGGGAAGGCGAAGCATATCCAGCTTCGTTACTTCCTTCTGCGTGAGTTGCAGCAGCATGGCCAGGCACTCGTTCGACGTGTTGTCTCTGAGGCCAACACGGCAGATATCTTTACCAAGGCGTTGTCGCCTTGTGACCACCAGCGCTGCACCCAGCTTGGCCTTGTGCATGCCTGTCCACACCTGTTTACGTAGAGATGCCTTGTCCTGCATGTCTTGTACTCTTGCATCTCTTTATATTTGCTTTATACCTGCATGTGGACTCGCCTTGTGGCCCCTTGCTTGCTCTCGGAGTGTGTTCAGCTCCACCCTAAGATTTGTCTTGTTCTTGTGGACTGGTCTTGTGACCGTTGCTTGCTCTTGTTGTTTTTACAGGACTACCGTCACGTAGACTATGGGGGTGTGTCAAACTATAATTCTATAGTTTGTGTAGTTCTAGTCTAGGTGTTCTCCCTTGTGATTTGTTGTACTTGCACTAGGGTTAGGTTTTGCATATATCTTGCTTGTACTTTCTGTTTTAGTCAATTTTGTACATTGTGACAGCGCGGACTGCTTGCAGAGGTGTGCTCTGCTCCACTGGGGCGTGTGCTGCTCTGGTGGGTGGCGCGGGCGTCTTTGTTGGTGCGTGCGCTGCTCTGCTGGGTGGCGCGTGCTTCTCTGTTGGATGGTATGCGCTGCTCTACTAGGGTGGCGCGTGCTACTCTGCTGGGGTGCGCACTGCTCTACAGGGTGGGGCGCGCTGTTCTGCAGGGTAGGTTGCTACGAGCAACGAAGCGAGTACGGAGCAACGGAGCGACTACAAATACGAAAACCTGGAACTTGTACCCCCTACAAGGCACCTCAATACAGCCTACAACAGTTCTTATATTTTGAAAACGAGTAGAATATGAGCAAGCTGGCAGCGAGTTCCAGGCTAGCCCCGATGCGTAGGCCGACTTGGGCCAGTCTAGCAGTATGTGGTTTGGGAATTGTGACGCACGAAGGCGGTGAGACACCGCTAGCAGTAACTGGCGATGAAACGGTTGATCTTGTACGAGATACTGAGGTGCGCGGTAGGGAATACATGAAATTTCTTACAATATATAATTATATGACAACCCTGACCGTCTCCATTGTGACCAAGGCTGACGTACTCGCTGGTGAACAGCTATGTCACGCTGAGAATCTTCCTCAGCGTCCTCGACCTCAACCTGATGCAGCTCGACATGAAGAACGCTTTCCTGCAAAGTAAGCTCGATCGAGTGCTGTACATGTACCAGCTAGACTACTTCGACGACGGGACCGGCCGGGTGTGCCAGCTGCTGGAGAGCCTCTACGGCCTGAAGCAGTCGCCGCTGCTGTGGTACAGGGCTCTCGACGGTATGCTGCTGGGTGCTGGCTGGAAGAAGAGCCAGGTTGACACGTCAAGATGTTGAGGAAGATCCTCAGCGTGACATAGCTGCTCAACGGCGAGTACGTCTCATCGTAGTCGGCGCCGTACACTTGCGTGAAGCCCTTCACGACCAGCCTCGCCTTCTCGCACTCGACGGTGTCGTCGATGCGGTATCTGGCATTCGAGCAGCTCCCAAATGCTCATGTTGATGAGGCTGCGGATCTCCTCCTCCATTGCGGCCTTCACCGCCTCGCCCTTCCAGCTTGCTTATGCCTCCTTCACCGCCATCGTCGCGATATCCCTGTGGTGTTCGGGGTCGGCGTCCAAGTCGGGGTCGAGCTCAGGCTTGGAGTGTTAACGGGAATAGAGTGTTGGCCCCGCCCTCGCTTCGGCAACGCCGACGTCCTGGGCGGAGAAGCAGCCGACAGTACGCAGTGAGAGAGCTGCTCGACGGGCTTCGTCGAGTTCCACGAGATCACTGTGGTGTTGCCGTCGACCAGGGGTGCTCGACGGCCTTCTTCTGTGGGGCAGGTCGACAAGGTAGTCGTCGACCTGCACTGGACTATCGCGGGGCTGGAGCCGTCGACCAGGGGAGCTCGACGGCTGCAGTAGGCCAGGCTGGTTTGTTGGGTGGAACTTCACATTGCACGACATCATGCCGTCTGTTTGTACGAGTATGCATGTGAGAATGCATTTGTGTGTGAATAGTATGTTCGTGTGTTTGTTTGCTTTCGCAATTTTCGCTTGAAGCATTTGCAGGTACTCGCGCATTGTGGGATTCGGCACAACATTGTACGCGCTATGAACAGTACAAGCAGAAAAGACGAGCTCGCAAAGAACCCAAGATGGAAGCTTTGCGGTTTGGTTGATTGCGCAGATTCAGTTCTATCCAACTCAAAATTGTACTATTTTGTTTGGTTGACTATAGTGTAGCAGGGCAGGCACTATAGGGGTACAATTTAGGTAAAGGTTGGATGTTGTTTGTCTGTATCTGCATGCTACATGGCCAGGGGAAACCAGCGGAACCAGCATTTGGCTGGTTGGGCAAAGACAAAACAGGTTCTGTTTTTAGGACCTGAACCTGGTTGTTGTTTTTCCAGTTTGGAAAAACAGAACCAGAGGTTCTTTACCAACCTAACACCTGCTTTTTTGTCCAGCCAGGTTGGTTCTGTTGCTTGGAATTATTTGGGATGATCCTTGGTTGTTCCCAGGTTGAATCCAAGGTGCTTGCTAGCTAGAACTATTTATTCCTTCTCTGATTGTACCTGGATATAGTAAATTTGACTCAAGCGAATTCCTCCCTTGCTGGAACTTTGTTTCTACGCGGTTCGACGGCAGAATGCTACCGAGTCAACACTAGTACGCTAGCACTCCGATGCTAGGCAAACGCTTCCGAGCCATAACTTTGTAATGGCAGAACTTTTTGGAGGCAACTTGGCTTATTTTTACAGCTCTTGGAGCGAGCTTCGATATACGAAATTCTCAGCTTAATCCGATCAACGGTCTGGACGGCACGCTGCGCACGTATAAGGTACTCTCATTATTTTGGCTAAGTCATTCTTGGTCCCTCTCTCTAAAAACTCGGACCCGAGGATAGGGGCTGGTCTTGTACCAGGCACCCAAGGACCCTTGGAGGTGACCCCGAGGAAAGGTATTAAGTTTAATTAGGTCTTAATAGCTTGAGTTTATTAGGCCCTTACACCAACAAGCTGGTATCACAGCTGCGTTATAGTGATCCTCGTTATAGGTAGCTATGATGGGCAACACCTCGACGGGAGCTGGTGAATCTTCAGCCCAAGATCGTGGCGGCAGCCAAGATTCTGGTGTTTCAGTGCCAAGGGGGGTGCGAACAAACTAGGGCTCGCTGGTCAAGGAGGTGCTGAAGAACTTTACCGTCGAGAAATTCAATGGTGAGGGCTATGATGATTGGGCCTGGAAAATGCAACTCTATTTCAGCGGTCTCGGGCCTGGATCGCTGAAACTAATGATTGGGGAGGAACCTAGACCGAGTCACCCCGCGCTGCAGAAAGAATGGGAAGAGCGCTCATTGGCTGGCTACTACTTGATGTCGCAGAGTTTGGAGCTCAACCAGCGACACCACGTCATACACCTGCTGCCGGAGGTTTAGTGTGGTCCGAAGGCTTGGACCGTGTTAAAGGAGCTGCACGCCCTGACCTTCGTTGTTGCAACGCTGATGCAGGAGAGGGAGCTGTCCGCGTTGCGCCTAAGCGAGGGAGAGCCGGTGCAACCTGTCCTGGACAAGAAGCGCGATCTCTATGCGAAATTGGCGACCGCGGGAATCACCTACCAGCAGCAGACCAAGTGCTTGAAGATGCTCTCGCTGCTGCCGGAATCGTGGCTTCAATTCACGAGCGGATTGAGCTTACCGCAGAACCAGAGCTCGTGGACACTCGAGTGGGTGCGGACAAAGATTCTGGAGGAGGACTTCCGTCGCCACCAACTGAGGGGTGGAGACGACGGCAGCATCGGCTACGAGATGCAAGGGAGCCAACGTGACAGAGGACGAGGCTTCGGTGGTGCCGGGCGCGGTGCAAAGAAGGACGGCGACTCCAACGACTAACAAGGAGGTACCGGTTGGGGTCGCGGTGCGAAATCTGGATGTGGGGGCAAGTCGGGTGCTGGTGGCAAAATGAAATGGTGTTGCTGGTTTTGTGAGGAGGAGGGGCACCCCTGGTTCTTGTGCTATAAAAAACCCGATGGATGGACACCCCAGAATTGTCACCAGGATGGCGGCGCGCGGAGGAACCAGAAAATCGGCGCGAACATGGTCGCCGATTCGTCCGACAACAACCTGAAGAGCAACGGCGGTGCGGAAAAGAAGAAGGAGCGCACCGCGGGCCAGTTCTTTTATATTGGAGAACAGGGGGAGCAAGGAGACGCCTCTGCCAAGGTCGCGTACTCTGTTTCTACGTGGCGATGACGTTGCGCACGGACCTGCTGGACGACGTACGCACTGCAGCGATTGACGAGGTGTGCTCTGCCTCTAGACACGCGCTGAAGGTGGCTGGTGCAGGACGAGCTGCGTTTAAGAGAGCGGACGGCAAGCCGGTGGTGCTGCACGATGATCTCCTCGTTCCTGATCTCAAGGCCAACCTCATCTCCCTCCGTAAGCTTGCCAAGGCTGGGGTGAGCACTAGCATGGATGGGGCACGCATTTACAAGGGGGCAGCTGGGCAATCAGGTGCTTTGGGATCTGCACGAGAGCAAGGACATGTACAGATCCATGTCGCAGCTGCCGGCGTTGGCGTGGCACGGTGGGGGGCAGGGTGGAGTGGGGTCTGCATCCCAGAGGGAGTGCACTGCTGTTCGAGGGGTTGGTGTGAGAGCGTCGGCCAGATCTGGGGAGACGGATTGGGCAACGGCACACCAACGCTTGGGGCATGTAGCAATGCCTTTGCTGAAGCAGCTGGAGAAGGATGGGGCTGTCAAGGGTCTGAAGCTGAATGGCCAGGCACCTGATGACAACTGTGAAATCTGCTTGCTATCCAAATTCACCTGTTTCCCCATCCATAGTGTGACTGGCAGGAGCAAGAAGCCTTTAGAGTTGGTCCACATGGAATTGGTGGGGCCGCTGCCGGTTCAAGAGCACAAAGGGGGGCGGTACTTTCTGACCATAGTTGATGATTGGAGCAGGCTTATGTGGGCATATCCGCCGAAGCAGAAGTGTCACTCCGCCTCTACAATACGGGAAGATTGGCTGCCATTTGTGGAGAAGCATGCTGGGTGTGTGGTGAAGCGGATTAGGACAGATCGGGGTGGTGAGTTCCTTGGAGCTGAGATGACGGCCTGGCTCAAAAAGCAGGGCATCCAGAGGGAGCTGACCACGGCTTACGCCCCACAGTCCAACGGTGTAGCAGAACGGGCGAACCAGACAATTTTGGAGACAGGTAGGGCGCTGCTCATAGAATCTGGGCTGGGCAGCTTGATGTGGCCCCATGCTGTCCGGCACGCTACCGTGGCTAGGAACAGGGTGCTTACTAAGGTTGGTGATGACTCGTGGGTGCCGTTGGAGAGGTGGCTTGGGAGGAAGCCGCCGGTGGACATGCTGAGGGTGTCCGGTTGCATGGCAGTCGCCCACGTCCCCAAGACCTACCGTAGTAAGTTGGGGGCGAATGCGATCTGGTGTGTGCATTTGGGGCTGGCTGCTGAGAGCAAGGGATGGCTGCTGTGGGAACCATCTAAAGGTGTGTTGTTTGACAGCAGGGATGTGAAGTTTGTTGAGGGCATGATGTACGGGAGCTGCGAGAAACAGCCGGAGGCCAGGGTGTCCCAGCAGATGCAATAGATCACCATGCAGCTGGACCTGACTCCTATTGTGGGAGGAGGGAGAGGAGGCAGCTGCAGAGGGTGGTGATGGAGAGAAGGTGCAGGAGGCACTTGCTGGTGGAGAAAATGGTGTGGAGACTGGCGGTAGCACTAGTGGAGCTGCTGGATCCGAGGGAGGAGAGCAGCAGCAGGGGATAATTTAGAAGCCGAAGGGTGTCGTTATGAAGGGATGGGAGACACCCGTCTCCAGGCCAGGACGTACCCGTATGGCTACTAAGAAGCTGACTGTAGGAGCTGATGTAGCAGAGCAGCAGCTTGGGAATGAGGAGGCATTGTTGATTCTACCGCATGGCTATGACGCTGATGGGGAGGATGAACCTGCCTACTGTTTTCTTGCCCCTACACCAGAAGAACCAGCTAGCATGGAGGAGGCATTAGCTAAACCAGATAAGGAGAAGTGGCTGGTTTCTAGGGATGCTGAGTACCAGAGCTTGCTAGAGAAACATGGGATCTGGTGGTGCTGCCTAAGGGAAAGAAATCCGTACAGTGTAAGTGTGTGCTAAGGATCAAGACTGATGACAAGGGACAGGTCACCATTTACAAGACCAGGCTGGTGGCTAAGGGGTTTATGCAAAAGGAGAAGCAGGAGTTCAATGAGATCTTTGCTCCCACTGCCAAAGCCCCTACCCTCCGTATCTTGTTGGCAGATGCAGCTGTTACTCGGAAATTCATCATTCAGATGGATATGTCAACGGCATTTCTTAATGGGATTTTAGAGGAGGATGTGTACATGACGCAGCCGCCTGGGTATGAGGATGGTATGGGCAGGGTGTGCAAGCTGAAATGGTCCACCTACGGCTTAAAGCAGGTACCAGAAGTTGGCAGCTGTTTTAGAGGAGATGGGATTCAGGACCAGCAGCTGTGATGAGAGCCTCTTTCTCAAGGGAGGGAGAGAAGCTGGTGATGTTTCTAGTCTATGTAGACGATATTCTTCGCTTTAGCAGCAACATAAAGTAGATCCAGAATGTGTAGCATTAGCTGATGGAAAACTTCAAGTGCAAGAACCTTGGGAAGGTAAAGTACTACCTCGGGATGCACGTGGACAGGGATCCAGATCACAGGTGGTTGAAGCTGCACCAGGAGAAGTTCATCAAGGAGCTGGGGGAGAACTATGGGATTGAGAATGAGCGCAAAGTTGCAACTCCCCTACCAGCAGAATTCAAGCTTGTGAAGGCTGCAGAGGATGAAAGGGTTGAAGCCGAGGAACAGCAGCAATTTCAGTCCTTGGTGGGTAGCCTCTTGTATGCAGCGGTTCACACGAGGCCCGACATCTCCTTCTCTGTTGGGCAGCTGGCAAGGGTGGTGCAGAGTCCATCGGAGGAGCAGGTGGATGCAGCTGAGCATGTGGTGAAGTACCTGAACTCTCACCCAAGCATTGGAGTTCAATACTCCGCATCTGCACAGGTGAAGCAGAAACGGGTTGAGGTGCTGAAATAGAAGGGGGAGCGGCTTGGAGAAGGTAAGCTGTTTCTCACTTGCTTTACCGATGCTACGTGGGCTTCTGAGAAGGAATTCCTCATCTGTGGGAGGATACATCTGCGTAGTTGGGGGAGGACCTGTTAGCTGGAGGTCCAAGAAGCAGACGGAGATGTCACTATTTTCTGTAGAAACAGAGTACGTGGCAATGTTCCATGGAGTGAAGGAGGTGATTTGGCTGAGGAGGTGTTAGAAGAGATTGGCCAGGAGCAGAAGGTTGCTACGCCGCTGTTTTGTGATAGAAAGGGGGCTCTTGGGATGGCCAGGAACGCTGTGCTGAACAAGCACATGCGTATCAAGTGGCACTGGCTGCGTAAGGAGGTGAAGAGGGGGACGGTGAATCCGATCTACATCAAGACTCACCAGCAGCCAGCAGACTTCCTCACCAAGAGGCTTGCGGATGAGCCTCATTGGCGTTGTGTGCGCATGAGTGGAATGAGCAAGACATAGCATGGAATGATGGGGATGCAGCCGGCAGGCAGAGGGGGGAGTGTGTTGGGTGCAAATTCACATTGCAAGACATCCTGCCGTCTGTTTGTACGAGTATGCGCGAATGCATTTGCGTGTGAATGGTGTGTTTATATGTTTGTTTGCTTTCGCAATTTTTGCTTGAAGCATTTGCAGGTACTCGCGCATTGTACGCGCTATAAACAGTACAAGCAGAAAGAACGAGCTCGCAAATGAACCCAAGATGGAAGCTTTGCGGTTCGGTTGAATTGATTGCGCAGATTCAGTTCTATCCAACTCGAAATTGTACTGTTTTTTCTTGTTGACTATTGTGTAGCAGGGCAGGCACTATAGGGGTACAATTTAGGTGAAGGTTGGACGAGCTGCGTTTAAAGGAGCGGATGGCAAGCCGGTGGTGCTGCACAACGTTCTCGTCGTTCCTGATCTCAAGGCCAACCTCATCTCCCCTCGTAAGCTTGCCAAGGCTGGGGTGCGCACTAGCTCGGAGGGGTCACGCACTTACAATGGTGGGCAATCGGGTCCTTTGGGATTTGCACAAGAGCAAGGACGTATACAGATCCATGTGGCAGCTGCCGACTTTCCCCCTCTTCCCTGCCACACCTCCTTCAATCCGGCCAGCACAAGGCGCCGCGTGCTGGCAGGGTTGAGGGAGGCGAGGTAGGTGGGGTGTGGGGATGAAGGCGATTCCCCTTCTTTCCTGATGCCGACGTGGAGGGAGTGATGAGGCACCACGTTCTGGCATAGCTCAAGAAGGTCCTTTTCCCCCTCCATGTTCCCCCTTCCGCCCTCCTCATCTCCTTTTCCCCCCCCCTATCACGTACAGGGAATAATGAGGCGCCGTGTGCTCTTAGGGCTGAAGGAGGTGGGGCATGGGCAGTGGGAGTGTATATTGCTCGTGCCTAATGTGAAGGAAGTGCCTGATGAGGGATGGTGAATCAGCAGAGGGCAGGAGATGTGCAGCGGAAGAGCCAAGTTTGTGGTGCTGGTGCCCAACGTGGTTGAGGTTCCTAGAGCAGGTGTTAGGGAGAGAAGAGTGCCGGCACCTAACATGGAGTAGGTGACTGAAGCAGATGGAGGGGGAACTGGGGGGTTTAGGGGTGCGATGGTGGTGAGTGTATGAAACGAAAGTGTGGGGTACGGTCAGCAGCAGGGGGCAATAAGGAAGCAGGGGGCAGGCGGTGCGTAGCAGGAGGGCCAAGTGTGTGGTGCTAGCACCAAACGTGGAGGAGGTTTCTGGAGCAGGTGAGTGCTTGTTGAGGAAAGGGGGTTAGCTAAGGGAGGGGAGATGATAGTGCGATGGTGATGATGCCAGATCACAAATCGCATAGCATGTTCATAGTGCCAATGTTGAATGCCGCGAATGGTAAGGGAGGGGAGATGATAATGCGATGGTGATGATGCCAACCATTCGCGGCATTCAACGTTCAAGCCGCTTCCATTTCTCCTCTGCCCTCGTCCCGAGCGCACTTGACGCGGCTTCTAGCGTCCTCGTGATCGTGGCTCTAACCTGATGCCGCCTCGCCAAGGTGAGTTCAGCTGAGGTGGGTTGTTGTTGGTGCTATCCTAGAGGTGCCTGCGTGTGGATCGCAGCATTACTGAGATGCTATATGCTGAGGTGGCTTGACGTTAATGTCGCTAGATGCTGAGGTGGCCAGATGCTGAGGTGGCTAGAGGTTGAGGTGGCTAGATGCTAAGGTGGCTAGATGCTGAGGTGGCTAGATGCTGAGATGGCTAGTGGCCGATCCATCTCACTCCCACCACCATCTCACTCCCACCACCATCTCACTCCCACCACCGTCTCACTCCCACCACCATCTCATTCCCACCATCATCTCACTCACACCATCATCTCACTCCCACCGCCATGTGTGCCATGCAGCAGAACGAGGTAGCCGAGCGACGCATCGGCCTGGTCATGGAGGTTGCGCAGACCTCTATGTGCCATGCCGGTGCCCCCCAGTTCTTGTGGCCTCATGCAGTCAACTACGCCGCGCACCAGCTGAACCTGTGGCCTACTGACGCACGGCCGCGGGTGACGCCGATCTTTCTTTGGACAGGTTTTCCGGGCGTAGCAGCTGACTACCGCGTCTGGGCTTGTCTAGCTCACGTTCGCACCCCTGACGCGAACAAATTGTCTGCGCGCACCCGTGCCTGCATCTTTCTAGGCTTCACACTCGACGCCTCAGGCTGGGTATTCTACAACCCAGTCACCCGCCAGTTTTTTGCCTCTCAGAACGTCACTTCGACGAGTCAGTCAGTTACTGCCGGAGTCGCCCCCACAGATGATCTGAGGCCTTTTCGCCCCCGCTGTTCCTCACCCTTGAGCCTCCCCGAGTCGCCCCAGTAGCCCCACCCCCTTCGCGTCAAGTGTGTCGCACGTCACTCCACAGTCTCCCCCCCCGCAGCGTCCAGTCTCTGTCGTGTCTGGGGGTGCTGGAGGAGCAGTTGCGGAGGGTGAGGGTACTGGGGCTGCTGGAGCCCGTCGTGCCAGCTCGTCGAACGTGACGTCCTGAGAGGGCGTAACACGGCGCGATGTGGGGTGGTAAAACTGCCAGCAAGGCGCGTCAGGGGGAAAGCCAAGGAAGACACAAAGAATGGCGCGGACAAAGGCACGAGAGCCCCAGACCCGGAACACCGACGCATCGCCAACCTCCCCCATCCAACGCAGTGTAGGCGAGGTCTCCAGCAAGGAGACACGGGGCTAGAGGTTGAGCTGATGTGCACCGTACCGGACTGCAAACGGCCACAGAAAATGGGGAGCAGCCGCATGGATCATCGAGGTGCGAGCCACCTCCATGACCAAGCCAATGCAGCATTCAGCAATCCCATACTACTGCGGGGAGGCCGGAAGCGTGAACGACTGGAGGATGGCCTCCCCACGGCAAAAGTCTCACAGGGGGTCGGAGAAAAATCACCACCTCTGTCAGAGTGCAGATGCAGGACAGGATGGTCATGGCGGAACCGCTCGCGGAGCTAGAGACGGACAGCGCGGATCCAAGGGATCAAGACATCAGGGACCTCCATCTTGCTGCGCAAGACGAAAGCCGTGGTGTAACGCGAGTAGTCGTCAACAACCAGCAGAAAGTATCGCTCGCGGCCCTGTCCACTGATGCGGGTTGTGCCTCACAAGTCCATGTTGAGAGTGTGCAGGGGAGCAGTCGTCGGGGGAAACGAGGAGGAGTGAGGTGTCATAATGTAAAAGTTAACTGTAGAATGAAACATACAGCAAGATATATCCGTTGAACCCTAACATAAACTTAGGTCAAGAAATGTATACCTAGACTAACCTAAACAACATATATAGAATATATGTTGACACACCCACACACTCTAGGTGACCGTAGTCATGTGGAAAGCAACACATACCTCAGGGTGGATTTCAAGGAAACCACACAGTCTGAGAGCAAGCAAGGGTCACATCACCAATCAGCAAGAACAAGTAAGGTCACAAGTCCAGTCCACAAGAACAAGACAAATCTCAGGGTGGAGCTCAAAGTCACCACACACTCCGAGAGCAAGGAAGAGGCCACAAGGCTAGTCCATATGCAGGTATATAGCAATTATAAAGAAATGTAAGAGTACAATACAAGCAAGACAAGGCATCTCTAAGTAAGCAAATGAGGATGGGTAGGCACAAGGCCAAGCTAGGTGCAAAAACGCTGGTGGTCACAAGGCGGCAACGCCTTGGTGAAGATATCTGCAGTGTTGGCCTCAAAGACCACACGTCGAACGAGTGCATGGCCACGCTGCTGCAACTCACGCAGAAGGAAGTAACGAAGCTGGATGTGCTTCGCCTTCTGAACCAGTCGGGGCTCCTCACACAACAGAACAGCAGACCTGTTGTCGACAAACAAGACTGGAAAAGCGCGAGGCCACTCACCAAGGTCGGTGAGAAGGAAGGACAGCTAGCGAAGCACCTGAGCGGCCATGGCCGCAGCGTACACCTCTGCCTCACAGCTGGAACCGGCGACGGACGACGCCCGAGTCGACCGCCACGAAACAGCGCCTGTCCCGAGGCTAAAGGAGTACCCTTGTGTAGACCGACGCGTCTCCGCGTCGTCGGCCCACGACGAGTCCGAGTAACCTGTGAGTGTAACTAGCTGCTTCCCTCCAAGGACAAATCGCATGCCTGATGTGTCAGAATCTGTAGTTTGTCTAGCCTGCAGTGGGGTACTCTATAGTAAGTACGGCACATTAGGGTTCCCTATTTGTATCCACCTGCTTGCTAGTGCAACCACTCTTTTGCCTATTTTGCTAAACTCTAGCTATGGCTCCTGCATTCTAGATACTATTGTGACATGATGTACTCGCCACATACTTCGCCACCCTCTTAGCAGCGTACCAGTGGGACGGTCGGTATCTCTCAGGTGCAACAAAGCGCGCAAGGACGCTAAGAGGGTAAGCTAGGTCTGGGCGAGTACAGGTCATCAAGTACATGAGACAACCCACCAGTTCAAGATATGGACCACTGGACTCAAATGACTTGTCTAAAGGTGGAGCCGTGAGCCCATGATCCATAGCAAGAGGGGTGAGCTGTACCTTGGAGAACGGGAAGCGGAACCGTGTGAAGATCTGCTCGACCATATGCGACTGCGTCAGCGTAATGGTACGAGCTGCCCTGTCCCTAGTGATTCGCAGGCCAAGGTAGTGCTGCAGCTCACCAAGGTCAGTGCAAGTGTGTTTCCTCTGCAGTTCCTCCTTGACAAAGGCCAGTGCGTGTCGGTCGGGAGTGGCGAAGGCCAGGTCGTCGACGTAAACAAGAACAAAGAACGGGGTCGAGCCACGGCGAACGAACATTGACGGGTCAGCAGACGACTGAAAGAAGTCAAGCACTGCAAGGGTCGAGCGAAGTGTGTCGTGCCACTCACGTGGGTCCCAGGTGGGAAAGACGCAGGCCGTAGATTGGTCGACACAACTGCCAGTGGGTCCCAGGTGGGAAAGAGCCAGTGAATCCAGGCGGGCGACGCAGCCAGATCTGCTCGTGTAGGCTCCCCTGAAGGAATGCGGTGAAAATGTCCAAGGAGTGCACCTCGTAGTCGCGCTGGGCTACAATATGCAGCAACACCCGAAGAGTAATCATCTTCGGGGTGGGAGCGAAGCCCACCCCCTCTCGCTGACTGAAGCCTCTCACCACATAGCGCGCCTAGAATACTGGTGGTGATCCAGGCAGCCGCTTCACCTTGTAGAGCCATCGGCCACTGACGACGTTCGTCCCAGGTGATAGGACTGCGTCGACGTAAGTGCCGGTGGACCTATAAGATGTCATCTTTGCCTCCTCAGCTGCTATCCAGTACAAGGCCCAAGGTCCCGAGACCGCCTCAGCGTGAGTGCGAGGGATCAGGATGTCAAGGGCGTCTGGATCCCCCTCAGGGGCAAGCAGCAATGCGCAGAGATGAGAAACAGCGGTTGCAAGGAAACCAAGCTCAAACTGCCTGTCCTCTAGGACCTCCAGGGGAAAGACAGGAGCCCCCCTAGAGCACAGAGAACGAGCAGGGCCACTCACCAAGTGAGCGGCGTAGTCAAGGCGGTGGGAAGAGGCAAAGCCAGCGACAGTCGTAACAAGTGCTGAGACAGACGACAGGGGTGAAGTCGGGTGAGTGACCAACGTGGACAAAACACGGGAGAGGACAGGACGGGAGGCACGGAGGTAGTTGGACAACGGGTCGTGAAGCACAGTGAAGGACGACTCAAGAGGCCATGGAAGCATTGGAGGTGGAACACGAGAGCGGAGAACAAGGTGAAACGGGCCGTCTGCACGGTAACGAGACCGACGGGGCTCTGGGGATGCAGCACGACTGAGGGGAGAACGACGAGTCCACTGGGACGATAAAAGGGACTGGGCGGGGGGAATAGGAGGGGACGGTAGGGGACCACGAAGCAATCGTGCAGGTGCTGGGTCGGGCAGGGCGCGTAGTCGCAGTCGCCACTGCTCCGCCTCCTCTGGCGTCTGCTTCGACGGTACCTGTCCTTGCTGCTGCTCCTGTGGCTCCTCCCCTTCCCTCTCCTGCTGCGGCTGCAGGTGCACCCGCTGCTGCGACCGGGACTCCTCCTGCTGCGGCCGTGACTCCTCCTCTGCGTGCGGGTCGCTCGTGCGCGCGGGTGCTGCTGTGCGTGCGTGCGACTAATGAAGAGGCGTCGGGGCCCACAAACGAAAGGCCGCGGGGCCCGCTAACGAAAGGCCGCAAGGCCCGCTAACGAAGGGCCGCGGGGCCCGCTAACAAAGGGCCGCGGGGCCCGCTAATGAAGGGCTGCGGGGCCCGCTAACGAACTACCGCGACGGGTGACGGGTGACGGGAAAAACGGGCAGCGATCGATGGGGGGGAAACGGGCAACGGGAGACGGGCGATAGGGGGGGGGGGGGGGGGGGGGGGGGGGGGGGGGGGTCTAGGGGCGACTGGGCCTAGGGTAAGCACGCTACGCGCGGTCTAGGACGGGGCGCGACTAGGTGGGTCCATAACTTAGTCGAGTGATTTTTCCTAAGGGGAAAATCTCGCTAGGGTTAACCTAGCTCTATACCATGTCACAATGTAAAAAGTTAACTATGGAATGAAACATACAGCAAGATATATCTGGTGAATCCTAACATAACCCTAGGTCAATAAATGTACACCTAGATTAACAAATATAAGCTATAACAAATATAGCTTAACATGAGGAGCGGCGCGCTGCCGCCCCTCGACGCAAGGCAGGGTGGGGCAGGCGAGGGCAGGAGGGGAGGCAGATACCTGGGAAGACCAGAGACAAGGAGGCGGGAGTGCATGCCATGGAGGAGTGGCAGGGAGGGGTGACCAAGGCGGTGGTGCCAAAGGAGAGTCTGGTGTGAGAGGAGGCGACACGAACAGTGGGCTGCTACCTGACCTGACGCAGACACCTGACCAGACGCAGCCACCTAAGCAGGCTCAGTAGTCAGTCTGTACAGACTCGACCCACGCCGACGGGTGAACGTGGCCAGGTGACGGCCTGTCCGTGTACACGTGCAGATCGACACACGCTGACCTCCAGGAGTGGTGGTAGTGACCATCGCATCTTGGAGAGCAGCAGTACTCACCAAGTTCGTAGAGAACGAGGAGAGGTGAAGACCTGACAGGGAGCCAGACGGAACCGCCGGATACTGGAGAACAATTGAGGAACGTGCAAGAACTTGGCCCCCAAAAGGGTCAGCCAGAGAGACTGCAACAGGTGCAGGGAGTGGTGTGGCTGCGGTACTATTGCGAAAGAAACAGCGGGAAGCACCTGAGTCAAGCGTGAAGGTGTGCGAGGCCTCAGCAGGCACAGTACCAGAGAGAGAAGACGCATTAGCACCTCTATACCTGGGTCAGGCGGCACACACAGGGAACAGTCACCCTCAGCACTAACTGCAGTGCCACTCCGAATGTAGGTGCGCCGAGCAAACCACTCACGAAGCGGCTGGGGCGTAAGGATATCGCGCTGACACTGCTGCTGCTGCCTCTGGCCACCACCAAAACCTCCCCTCTGGACGGCTCCACCCCGACCGCCACCACTGCCGCCACCACCACTCCCACTGCTGCCACCGCCGCCGCCACCGCTCCCACCGCTACCACCACCGCTGCCACCGACGCCTCCACTCCCACCACCACTCTCAGCGCCACTCCCACCGCCACCACCGCCACCTCCACCGCCTCCACCACCGCCTCCACCGCCGGCACCCCCACCACTCTTGCCTCTCTTGCCCGTGCTGCTGCGGCGCCTCCCACTAGGAGCAGACGCAGCCCGAACCTCCTCAGCACGAAGGAAGTCAACAGCAGCAGCAGAAGCGACAGAGGGGGCAAGGGGGGAGGGGGAACACCTCGCAAAGAAGGCAGTGCGAGGGGTGCCTTGAGAAGCACCTGCAGCGACTATTCTAGTCTCAACTGCAAGAAGGTGTTTCTCGAGCAGGTCGACAATAATGTCTGTGGGGTCAAGGGCAAGAAGAGAGTCAGGAAGGCGGGTGACGAGGAAGTAGAGAGTGATGTACATGGGGGGGGGAGGGGGGGGGGGTCTTGTCTAGAAACTCGGTTTTAAGAGCGGCACGGTAGCGAGTGTCGCTAGTGCGAAGGTAGGTGATGAGGTCGTCGTCCGTGGGAAAGACTGACAGCTCGGGAAAATAGTAGGGCAGTATAAGGCGGCCGAGAGCAGTACTGGCAGGGGAGGAGTAACGAGCGATTACAGCGGCGAACGGTGCTATAGCAGTCTTGTGCTGGCCAAAGTGCGCGCGTTTCGCTAACGGCAGGTGGTTGCGAACGGCGAGGCGAGCAGTAGCGTCACGGGTAAGCCACTGTGAGCGAGTCGCACTGTCAGCTGTCTTGGGGGCAGCGAGAGAGGTCCCTAATGTGTGGTCAAACAAGGAGACACCGTCCCTAGACTCGCTCTGTAGGTACAGCTGTAAGTCGTCTAGCCAGGTCTCAAACTGGATCGGACGGCCCTCAGAGTCGAAAGTGAGAACACTAAGAGAAGCCATAGCGGGCAGAGCAAGGTGGTGCGAGACTAGTAGGGCAGCATGCAGGCAAGGCAGGGCGGCGTGCAGGCAGCAGGACAGCGCGATGGGCAGGGCAGCGCGCGGGCACTAGGGAAGCGTGCAGGGCAGCGTGGGGCGGCGCACGGCCAGGGAAGGGCGGCGCGCGGCCAGGGCAGGGCGGCGCGTAGGCAGGACGGGGCGGCGCGCTGCCAGCAGGGCGGCGCACGGGCACTTGGGCGACGCGACAGGGCTGGCAGGGGCGGCGCGCGGGCCCTAGGTTGACACGGCGGGCAGGAAAGGGCGGCGCGCGGGCCCTAGGATGACGCGACGGGCAGGGGAGGGCGGAGCGCGGGCGCGACTGGCAGGGGAGTGCGGAGCGCGGGCTCTAGGGTGACGCGACGGGCAGGGGAGTGCGGAGCGCGGGCCCTAGGGTGAGGCGACGGGCAGGGGAGGGCGGTGCGCGGCCAGCAGGGCAGCGCGACGAGCAGGGCAGGGCAGGGCAGCGCGGCAGCCAGCAGGGTGGTGCGCGGGCAGGGCAGGGCGGCACGGCAGCCAAGAGGGGGGTGCGCGGTCAGGCCAGGGCAGCGCGACTGGTGGGGCAGCGCGACGGGCAGGGTAGGGCGCTACGAGCAGGGTAACACGCTACGGGCAGGGAACTATTCGGTGGGCCCTAAATAAAACGGTTCTGGAACAGGACCTGCTCTGAAACCATGTCAGAATACTGAACGGGAATGAATGCATTGAGAAGATAGTGAGTACAAGTACTAACCCTAATTGGGTTGTACCCCTTATGGGCTAACCCACTACAGCCTACATAGTATAAGCATCATAACATTTTGACAGGTCATGCAGGAGAGGCAATGATGAAGAGAAAGAGTGCAGTTTGTCTCGAACTGTAGAGATAATGCACTAGGTGTCGGATCACCCTGTAACCGTGAGACCGTTGGGGGCAATGATGATGTTTAATGGAGGTGCGAGGTCTAAGGGGAGGTCCAAAGGGGCATAGAGGGAGCATTTTGATGGTTGCACCCTCAGGCCTATGGCCTGAGTGAAGGCTCTTATTCACCACATAGTGACAAATGCAAAGTCTTGAGATTCTCCCCACCCCACTCCATTTTCATATGGGCACTAGTTATTGTGAGCACTATAAATCATCTCAAGCTCGTCCTCGAGTTGGCTAAAATCTAGTGAAGCTTGTTGAACGTGCGCATCTAGTTGCCTCGCTACTCTCTGCTGTCTTCCACCCAACAGCTCCATGCGCAGAGTTTCAAGCTCAACTAACACATGGCTCATACTGGGTCGATTTAATAGCTTTGCATCACATGAGAGAGAAATCTCAACTAGCTTGGATATCAGGATGAACTCCTGTTGGTGCCCTAAAATTTCAAGATGGCCATAAATATATGCCTTGAAAAATCAAGTCACTCTTGAGAATTTTCAAAAGTTGCCCTGAGGGCTCAGAATGCCCAAAATCCTAGCACAGGCCCTGGTGTCGAGAGTCTTTGAGAACCCCCTTTGATGTGACTCGCTACATCTTATCCAAACTATAAACATAGTTTGACACTAGGGAAGGGTTACAGGCTAGCTAGCCTGAAAATAACATAGCATAGCATACATGCCATTTTCAGGTTTCTAGTTCACCGTACTTGGTTTCTGAAACGCGATGTGTGGAGCACTGTTAGGCTGTAACTGGCGAGAACGGGTGGGTGCTGTACTTTGTTGAAAACATAAGGATAAAGAAATATGTTTATGCTGTTAGATTTTACTGTAGTCTTCCTTATAAGACTCCCAGGCCTCCAATAATTGTACAAAAATTGGAGGACCATAATTATTGGAGTCCAAATTATTGGAGGGTAAGAATTATTGGCGGGTAGAATTATTGGTAAAGCATTATTCGTGTGGATGGAGCCATCCTGAAGGGGTTAGCTGCTTAGATAAACACCCTGCTCTCAGGGCTGACGATATCAGACTATTTTGGTCTGATTGTCTGAAATTTCAAACTATTTTCCTGACATTCTTGATTTTTCAGGGTAGGATGATTTTGAAAAATGAATGCTTCAGACTAATGTTTTTTTCAATACTGACAATTTTAGAGTACTTGCTTACTGAATAATGAGTTTTCATACTATACAGTACGAAGTCCCCTACACCATTCTTGTTATTGGAGTGAAACCCCATTCCTCGGGACTTGCAAAAGACCCGTTAGTAGTAAAACCTGTTTTCAAGCTTTCAGTTCAGTTCTATTATACTATCAAGGCTTCCGCTACGACGGCACTATGCCTTTCTAGCATGGTATCTGTGCTACTCTAGGGGGCATGCTGCTGAATTTTGGTCAGGAACTCGCTCTCAACGACCTTTGACAAGGATACCAGCAAGCTAGTATAACTAAGGAGCAACTTTTTGGATTTATATCATGGCCCGGTTCGACGGTAAGGTCGATGCTGGATACAACGAGGTGCTTGAAGAAACAATCTTGGCTCAACATGAGCACCTAGAGAACATGATAGCAAGGGCACCACCGACACTCCAAGCTTCGTTAAGAGCCAAGTTCAACATGCGAACTCAAGCTCAAGGTTTCAGGAACCCACCCACCCATGGACAGTCACATGCAAACACTCCACGTACCGACCAAACCAATGCTTCAAATGCACATGCAGTTGTTGGAGGTGAAGGTACGCAGGTACCTCTTGTTCATTTTGACATGGTATTACGAGCCTAGGTTAGCCACCTAGGACCGCTTACTACTACGGGCCCATCGTTCCGCTAGAAGCGCCCTCGTGCGCTCTGCCTTACTCGCGCCCTCGTGCGCCTCTCTCTGCTCGTGCGCCCTCGCGCGCCCCGCCCCACGTACAGCCCGCTCGCCGCCCGCGTGCAGCCTGCTAGCCGCCCGCGCAGCCAACGCCGTCGGCGCGCAGCCCGCACCGGCCTCGCGCGGCCCCACGCGCAGCCCGCGAGCTGCCCGCCGACCGGCCCTGCTGGCCGTCCAGTGCGCTGCAGCCCCGCAGGGAGGGGAGATGATAGTGCGATGGTGATGATGCCAGATCACAAATCGCATAGCATGTTCATAGTGCCAATGTTGAATGCCGCGAATGGTAAGGGAGGGGAGATGATAATGCGATGGTGATGATGCCAACCATTCGCGGCATTCAACGTTCAAGCCGCTTCCATTTCTCCTCTGCCCTCGTCCCGAGCGCACTTGACGCGGCTTCTAGCGTCCTCGTGATCGTGGCTCTAACCTGATGCCGCCTCGCCAAGGTGAGTTCAGCTGAGGTGGGTTGTTGTTGGTGCTATCCTAGAGGTGCCTGCGTGTGGATCGCAGCATTACTGAGATGCTATATGCTGAGGTGGCTTGACGTTAATGTCGCTAGATGCTGAGGTGGCCAGATGCTGAGGTGGCTAGAGGTTGAGGTGGCTAGATGCTAAGGTGGCTAGATGCTGAGGTGGCTAGATGCTGAGATGGCTAGTGGCCGATCCATCTCACTCCCACCACCATCTCACTCCCACCACCATCTCACTCCCACCACCGTCTCACTCCCACCACCATCTCATTCCCACCATCATCTCACTCACACCATCATCTCACTCCCACCGCCATGTGTGCCATGCAGCAGAACGAGGTAGCCGAGCGACGCATCGGCCTGGTCATGGAGGTTGCGCAGACCTCTATGTGCCATGCCGGTGCCCCCCAGTTCTTGTGGCCTCATGCAGTCAACTACGCCGCGCACCAGCTGAACCTGTGGCCTACTGACGCACGGCCGCGGGTGACGCCGATCTTTCTTTGGACAGGTTTTCCGGGCGTAGCAGCTGACTACCGCGTCTGGGCTTGTCTAGCTCACGTTCGCACCCCTGACGCGAACAAATTGTCTGCGCGCACCCGTGCCTGCATCTTTCTAGGCTTCACACTCGACGCCTCAGGCTGGGTATTCTACAACCCAGTCACCCGCCAGTTTTTTGCCTCTCAGAACGTCACTTCGACGAGTCAGTCAGTTACTGCCGGAGTCGCCCCCACAGATGATCTGAGGCCTTTTCGCCCCCGCTGTTCCTCACCCTTGAGCCTCCCCGAGTCGCCCCAGTAGCCCCACCCCCTTCGCGTCAAGTGTGTCGCACGTCACTCCACAGTCTCCCCCCCCGCAGCGTCCAGTCTCTGTCGTGTCTGGGGGTGCTGGAGGAGCAGTTGCGGAGGGTGAGGGTACTGGGGCTGCTGGAGCCCGTCGTGCCAGCTCGTCAAACGTGACGTCCTGAGAGGGCGTAACACGGCGCGATGTGGGGTGGTAAAACTGCCAGCAAGGCGCGTCAGGGGGAAAGCCAAGGAAGACACAAAGAATGGCGCGGACAAAGGCACGAGAGCCCCAGACCCGGAACACCGACGCATCGCCAACCTCCCCCATCCAACGCAGTGTAGGCGAGGTCTCCAGCAAGGAGACACGGGGCTAGAGGTTGAGCTGATGTGCACCGTACCGGACTGCAAACGGCCACAGAAAATGGGGAGCAGCCGCATGGATCATCGAGGTGCGAGCCACCTCCATGACCAAGCCAATGCAGCATTCAGCAATCCCATACTACTGCGGGGAGGCCGGAAGCGTGAACGACTGGAGGATGGCCTCCCCACGGCAAAAGTCTCACAGGGGGTCGGAGAAAAATCACCACCTCTGTCAGAGTGCAGATGCAGGACAGGATGGTCATGGCGGAACCGCTCGCGGAGCTAGAGACGGACAGCGCGGATCCAAGGGATCAAGACATCAGGGACCTCCATCTTGCTGCGCAAGACGAAAGCCGTGGTGTAACGCGAGTAGTCGTCAACAACCAGCAGAAAGTATCGCTCGCGGCCCTGTCCACTGATGCGGGTTGTGCCTCACAAGTCCATGTTGAGAGTGTGCAGGGGAGCAGTCGTCGGGGGAAACGAGGAGGAGTGAGGTGTCATAATGTAAAAGTTAACTGTAGAATGAAACATACAGCAAGATATATCCGTTGAACCCTAACATAAACTTAGGTCAAGAAATGTATACCTAGACTAACCTAAACAACATATATAGAATATATGTTGACACACCCACACACTCTAGGTGACCGTAGTCATGTGGAAAGCAACACATACCTCAGGGTGGATTTCAAGGAAACCACACAGTCTGAGAGCAAGCAAGGGTCACATCACCAATCAGCAAGAACAAGTAAGGTCACAAGTCCAGTCCACAAGAACAAGACAAATCTCAGGGTGGAGCTCAAAGTCACCACACACTCCGAGAGCAAGGAAGAGGCCACAAGGCTAGTCCATATGCAGGTATATAGCAATTATAAAGAAATGTAAGAGTACAATACAAGCAAGACAAGGCATCTCTAAGTAAGCAAATGAGGATGGGTAGGCACAAGGCCAAGCTAGGTGCAAAAACGCTGGTGGTCACAAGGCGGCAACGCCTTGGTGAAGATATCTGCAGTGTTGGCCTCAAAGACCACACGTCGAACGAGTGCATGGCCACGCTGCTGCAACTCACGCAGAAGGAAGTAACGAAGCTGGATGTGCTTCGCCTTCTGAACCAGTCGGGGCTCCTCACACAACAGAACAGCAGACCTGTTGTCGACAAACAAGACTGGAAAAGCGCGAGGCCACTCACCAAGGTCGGTGAGAAGGAAGGACAGCTAGCGAAGCACCTGAGCGGCCATGGCCGCAGCGTACACCTCTGCCTCACAGCTGGAACCGGCGACGGACGACGCCCGAGTCGACCGCCACGAAACAGCGCCTGTCCCGAGGCTAAAGGAGTACCCTTGTGTAGACCGACGCGTCTCCGCGTCGTCGGCCCACGACGAGTCCGAGTAACCTGTGAGTGTAACTAGCTGCTTCCCTCCAAGGACAAATCGCATGCCTGATGTGTCAGAATCTGTAGTTTGTCTAGCCTGCAGTGGGGTACTCTATAGTAAGTACGGCACATTAGGGTTCCCTATTTGTATCCACCTGCTTGCTAGTGCAACCACTCTTTTGCCTATTTTGCTAAACTCTAGCTATGGCTCCTGCATTCTAGATACTATTGTGACATGATGTACTCGCCACATACTTCGCCACCCTCTTAGCAGCGTACCAGTGGGACGGTCGGTATCTCTCAGGTGCAACAAAGCGCGCAAGGACGCTAAGAGGGTAAGCTAGGTCTGGGCGAGTACAGGTCATCAAGTACATGAGACAACCCACCAGTTCAAGATATGGACCACTGGACTCAAATGACTTGTCTAAAGGTGGAGCCGTGAGCCCATGATCCATAGCAAGAGGGGTGAGCTGTACCTTGGAGAACGGGAAGCGGAACCGTGTGAAGATCTGCTCGACCATATGCGACTGCGTCAGCGTAATGGTACGAGCTGCCCTGTCCCTAGTGATTCGCAGGCCAAGGTAGTGCTGCAGCTCACCAAGGTCAGTGCAAGTGTGTTTCCTCTGCAGTTCCTCCTTGACAAAGGCCAGTGCGTGTCGGTCGGGAGTGGCGAAGGCCAGGTCGTCGACGTAAACAAGAACAAAGAACGGGGTCGAGCCACGGCGAACGAACATTGACGGGTCAGCAGACGACTGAAAGAAGTCAAGCACTGCAAGGGTCGAGCGAAGTGTGTCGTGCCACTCACGTGGGTCCCAGGTGGGAAAGACGCAGGCCGTAGATTGGTCGACACAACTGCCAGTGGGTCCCAGGTGGGAAAGAGCCAGTGAATCCAGGCGGGCGACGCAGCCAGATCTGCTCGTGTAGGCTCCCCTGAAGGAATGCGGTGAAAATGTCCAAGGAGTGCACCTCGTAGTCGCGCTGGGCTACAATATGCAGCAACACCCGAAGAGTAATCATCTTCGGGGTGGGAGCGAAGCCCACCCCCTCTCGCTGACTGAAGCCTCTCACCACATAGCGCGCCTAGAATACTGGTGGTGATCCAGGCAGCCGCTTCACCTTGTAGAGCCATCGGCCACTGACGACGTTCGTCCCAGGTGATAGGACTGCGTCGACGTAAGTGCCGGTGGACCTATAAGATGTCATCTCTGCCTCCTCAGCTGCTATCCAGTACAAGGCCCAAGGTCCCGAGACCGCCTCAGCGTGAGTGCGAGGGATCAGGATGTCAAGGGCGTCTGGATCCCCCTCAGGGGCAAGCAGCAATGCGCAGAGATGAGAAACAGCGGTTGCAAGGAAACCAAGCTCAAACTGCCTGTCCTCTAGGACCTCCAGGGGAAAGACAGGAGCCCCCCTAGAGCACAGAGAACGAGCAGGGCCACTCACCAAGTGAGCGGCGTAGTCAAGGCGGTGGGAAGAGGCAAAGCCAGCGACAGTCGTAACAAGTGCTGAGACAGACGACAGGGGTGAAGTCGGGTGAGTGACCAACGTGGACAAAACACGGGAGAGGACAGGACGGGAGGCACGGAGGTAGTTGGACAACGGGTCGTGAAGCACAGTGAAGGACGACTCAAGAGGCCATGGAAGCATTGGAGGTGGAACACGAGAGCGGAGAACAAGGTGAAACGGGCCGTCTGCACGGTAACGAGACCGACGGGGCTCTGGGGATGCAGCACGACTGAGGGGAGAACGACGAGTCCACTGGGACGATAAAAGGGACTGGGCGGGGGGAATAGGAGGGGACGGTAGGGGACCACGAAGCAATCGTGCAGGTGCTGGGTCGGGCAGGGCGCGTAGTCGCAGTCGCCACTGCTCCGCCTCCTCTGGCGTCTGCTTCGACGGTACCTGTCCTTGCTGCTGCTCCTGTGGCTCCTCCCCTTCCCTCTCCTGCTGCGGCTGCAGGTGCACCCGCTGCTGCGACCGGGACTCCTCCTGCTGCGGCCGTGACTCCTCCTCTGCGTGCGGGTCGCTCGTGCGCGCGGGTGCTGCTGTGCGTGCGTGCGACTAATGAAGAGGCGTCGGGGCCCACAAACGAAAGGCCGCGGGGCCCGCTAACGAAAGGCCGCAAGGCCCGCTAACGAAGGGCCGCGGGGCCCGCTAACAAAGGGCCGCGGGGCCCGCTAATGAAGGGCTGCGGGGCCCGCTAACGAACTACCGCGACGGGTGACGGGTGACGGGAAAAACGGGCAGCGATCGATGGGGGGGAAACGGGCAACGGGAGACGGGCGATAGGGGGGGGGGGGGGGGGGGGGGGGGGGGGGTCTAGGGGCGACTGGGCCTAGGGTAAGCACGCTACGCGCGGTCTAGGACGGGGCGCGACTAGGTGGGTCCATAACTTAGTCGAGTGATTTTTCCTAAGGGGAAAATCTCGCTAGGGTTAACCTAGCTCTATACCATGTCACAATGTAAAAAGTTAACTATGGAATGAAACATACAGCAAGATATATCTGGTGAATCCTAACATAACCCTAGGTCAATAAATGTACACCTAGATTAACAAATATAAGCTATAACAAATATAGCTTAACATGAGGAGCGGCGCGCTGCCGCCCCTCGACGCAAGGCAGGGTGGGGCAGGCGAGGGCAGGAGGGGAGGCAGATACCTGGGAAGACCAGAGACAAGGAGGCGGGAGTGCATGCCATGGAGGAGTGGCAGGGAGGGGTGACCAAGGCGGTGGTGCCAAAGGAGAGTCTGGTGTGAGAGGAGGCGACACGAACAGTGGGCTGCTACCTGACCTGACGCAGACACCTGACCAGACGCAGCCACCTAAGCAGGCTCAGTAGTCAGTCTGTACAGACTCGACCCACGCCGACGGGTGAACGTGGCCAGGTGACGGCCTGTCCGTGTACACGTGCAGATCGACACACGCTGACCTCCAGGAGTGGTGGTAGTGACCATCGCATCTTGGAGAGCAGCAGTACTCACCAAGTTCGTAGAGAACGAGGAGAGGTGAAGACCTGACAGGGAGCCAGACGGAACCGCCGGACACTGGAGAACAATTGAGGAACGTGCAAGAACTTGGCCCCCAAAAGGGTCAGCCAGAGAGACTGCAACAGGTGCAGGGAGTGGTGTGGCTGCGGTACTATTGCGAAAGAAACAGCGGGAAGCACCTGAGTCAAGCGTGAAGGTGTGCGAGGCCTCAGCAGGCACAGTACCAGAGAGAGAAGACGCATTAGCACCTCTATACCTGGGTCAGGCGGCACACACAGGGAACAGTCACCCTCAGCACTAACTGCAGTGCCACTCCGAATGTAGGTGCGCCGAGCAAACCACTCACGAAGCGGCTGGGGCGTAAGGATATCGCGCTGACACTGCTGCTGCTGCCTCTGGCCACCACCAAAACCTCCCCTCTGGACGGCTCCACCCCGACCGCCACCACTGCCGCCACCACCACTCCCACTGCTGCCACCGCCGCCGCCACCGCTCCCACCGCTACCACCACCGCCGCCACCGACGCCTCCACTCCCACCACCACTCTCAGCGCCACTCCCACCGCCACCACCGCCACCTCCACCGCCTCCACCACCGCCTCCACCGCCGGCACCCCCACCACTCTTGCCTCTCTTGCCCGTGCTGCTGCGGCGCCTCCCACTAGGAGCAGACGCAGCCCGAACCTCCTCAGCACGAAGGAAGTCAACAGCAGCAGCAGAAGCGACAGAGGGGGCAAGGGGGGAGGGGGAACACCTCGCAAAGAAGGCAGTGCGAGGGGTGCCTTGAGAAGCACCTGCAGCGACTATTCTAGTCTCAACTGCAAGAAGGTGTTTCTCGAGCAGGTCGACAATAATGTCTGTGGGGTCAAGGGCAAGAAGAGAGTCAGGAAGGCGGGTGACGAGGAAGTAGAGAGTGATGTACATGGGGGGGGGAGGGGGGGGGGTCTTGTCTAGAAACTCGGTTTTAAGAGCGGCACGGTAGCGAGTGTCGCTAGTGCGAAGGTAGGTGATGAGGTCGTCGTCCGTGGGAAAGACTGACAGCTCGGGAAAATAGTAGGGCAGTATAAGGCGGCCGAGAGCAGTACTGGCAGGGGAGGAGTAACGAGCGATTACAGCGGCGAACGGTGCTATAGCAGTCTTGTGCTGGCCAAAGTGCGCGCGTTTCGCTAACGGCAGGTGGTTGCGAACGGCGAGGCGAGCAGTAGCGTCACGGGTAAGCCACTGTGAGCGAGTCGCACTGTCAGCTGTCTTGGGGGCAGCGAGAGAGGTCCCTAATGTGTGGTCAAACAAGGAGACACCGTCCCTAGACTCGCTCTGTAGGTACAGCTGTAAGTCGTCTAGCCAGGTCTCAAACTGGATCGGACGGCCCTCAGAGTCGAAAGTGAGAACACTAAGAGAAGCCATAGCGGGCAGAGCAAGGTGGTGCGAGACTAGTAGGGCAGCATGCAGGCAAGGCAGGGCGGCGTGCAGGCAGCAGGACAGCGCGATGGGCAGGGCAGCGCGCGGGCACTAGGGAAGCGTGCAGGGCAGCGTGGGGCGGCGCACGGCCAGGGAAGGGCGGCGCGCGGCCAGGGCAGGGCGGCGCGTAGGCAGGACGGGGCGGCGCGCTGCCAGCAGGGCGGCGCACGGGCACTTGGGCGACGCGACAGGGCTGGCAGGGGCGGCGCGCGGGCCCTAGGTTGACACGGCGGGCAGGAAAGGGCGGCGCGCGGGCCCTAGGATGACGCGACGGGCAGGGGAGGGCGGAGCGCGGGCGCGACTGGCAGGGGAGTGCGGAGCGCGGGCTCTAGGGTGACGCGACGGGCAGGGGAGTGCGGAGCGCGGGCCCTAGGGTGAGGCGACGGGCAGGGGAGGGCGGTGCGCGGCCAGCAGGGCAGCGCGACGAGCAGGGCAGGGCAGGGCAGCGCGGCAGCCAGCAGGGTGGTGCGCGGGCAGGGCAGGGCGGCACGGCAGCCAAGAGGGGGGTGCGCGGTCAGGCCAGGGCAGCGCGACTGGTGGGGCAGCGCGACGGGCAGGGTAGGGCGCTACGAGCAGGGTAACACGCTACGGGCAGGGAACTATTCGGTGGGCCCTAAATAAAACGGTTCTGGAACAGGACCTGCTCTGAAACCATGTCAGAATACTGAAAGGGAATGAATGCATTGAGAAGATAGTGAGTACAAGTACTAACCCTAATTGGGTTGTACCCCTTATGGGCTAACCCACTACAGCCTACATAGTATAAGCATCATAACATTTTGACAGGTCATGCAGGAGAGGCAATGATGAAGAGAAAGAGTGCAGTTTGTCTCGAACTGTAGAGATAATGCACTAGGTGTCGGATCACCCTGTAACCGTGAGACCGTTGGGGGCAATGATGATGTTTAATGGAGGTGCGAGGTCTAAGGGGAGGTCCAAAGGGGCATAGAGGGAGCATTTTGATGGTTGCACCCTCAGGCCTATGGCCTGAGTGAAGGCTCTTATTCACCACATAGTGACAAATGCAAAGTCTTGAGATTCTCCCCACCCCACTCCATTTTCATATGGGCACTAGTTATTGTGAGCACTATAAATCATCTCAAGCTCGTCCTCGAGTTGGCTAAAATCTAGTGAAGCTTGTTGAACGTGCGCATCTAGTTGCCTCGCTACTCTCTGCTGTCTTCCACCCAACAGCTCCATGCGCAGAGTTTCAAGCTCAACTAACACATGGCTCATACTGGGTCGATTTAATAGCTTTGCATCACATGAGAGAGAAATCTCAACTAGCTTGGATATCAGGATGAACTCCTGTTGGTGCCCTAAAATTTCAAGATGGCCATAAATATATGCCTTGAAAAATCAAGTCACTCTTGAGAATTTTCAAAAGTTGCCCTGAGGGCTCAGAATGCCCAAAATCCTAGCACAGGCCCTGGTGTCGAGAGTCTTTGAGAACCCCCTTTGATGTGACTCGCTACATCTTATCCAAACTATAAACATAGTTTGACACTAGGGAAGGGTTACAGGCTAGCTAGCCTGAAAATAACATAGCATAGCATACATGCCATTTTCAGGTTTCTAGTTCACCGTACTTGGTTTCTGAAACGCGATGTGTGGAGCACTGTTAGGCTGTAACTGGCGAGAACGGGTGGGTGCTGTACTTTGTTGAAAACATAAGGATAAAGAAATATGTTTATGCTGTTAGATTTTACTGTAGTCTTCCTTATAAGACTCCCAGGCCTCCAATAATTGTACAAAAATTGGAGGACCATAATTATTGGAGTCCAAATTATTGGAGGGTAAGAATTATTGGCGGGTAGAATTATTGGTAAAGCATTATTCGTGTGGATGGAGCCATCCTGAAGGGGTTAGCTGCTTAGATAAACACCCTGCTCTCAGGGCTGACGATATCAGACTATTTTGGTCTGATTGTCTGAAATTTCAAACTATTTTCCTGACATTCTTGATTTTTCAGGGTAGGATGATTTTGAAAAATGAATGCTTCAGACTAATGTTTTTTTCAATACTGACAATTTTAGAGTACTTGCTTACTGAATAATGAGTTTTCATACTATACAGTACGAAGTCCCCTACACCATTCTTGTTATTGGAGTGAAACCCCATTCCTCGGGACTTGCAAAAGACCCGTTAGTAGTAAAACCTGTTTTCAAGCTTTCAGTTCAGTTCTATTATACTATCAAGGCTTCCGCTACGACGGCACTATGCCTTTCTAGCATGGTATCTGTGCTACTCTAGGGGGCATGCTGCTGAATTTTGGTCAGGAACTCGCTCTCAACGACCTTTGACAAGGATACCAGCAAGCTAGTATAACTAAGGAGCAACTTTTTGGATTTATATCATGGCCCGGTTCGACGGTAAGGTCGATGCTGGATACAACGAGGTGCTTGAAGAAACAATCTTGGCTCAACATGAGCACCTAGAGAACATGATAGCAAGGGCACCACCGACACTCCAAGCTTCGTTAAGAGCCAAGTTCAACATGCGAACTCAAGCTCAAGGTTTCAGGAACCCACCCACCCATGGACAGTCACATGCAAACACTCCACGTACCGACCAAACCAATGCTTCAAATGCACATGCAGTTGTTGGAGGTGAAGGTACGCAGGTACCTCTTGTTCATTTTGACATGGTATTACGAGCCTAGGTTAGCCACCTAGGACCGCTTACTACTACGGGCCCATCGTTCCGCTAGAAGCGCCCTCGTGCGCTCTGCCTTACTCGCGCCCTCGTGCGCCTCTCTCTGCTCGTGCGCCCTCGCGCGCCCCGCCCCACGTACAGCCCGCTCGCCGCCCGCGTGCAGCCTGCTAGCCGCCCGCGCAGCCAACGCCGTCGGCGCGCAGCCCGCACCGGCCTCGCGCGGCCCCACGCGCAGCCCGCGAGCTGCCCGCCGACCGGCCCTGCTGGCCGTCCAGTGCGCTGCAGCCCCGCACGTAGGCCGCCGCCTCACGCTCGTAGGCCGCCGCCCGCACGTAGGCCGCCGCCTCGCACAGCAGCCGCCCGCACACAGGCCGCAGCCCGCGCGCCGCGGCTGCTGCACGACGGCTGCTACCGCGGCCCGCGCGCAGCCGCAAAACGCGCGCAGGCCCGCCGTCACGCCGCCCTGCCTGCCCGAGCCGCGCTGCGCCGCCCTGCCCGAGTCGCGCCGCCCTGCCCGAGCCGCGCTGCCCTGGTGTGCCGCACTGCTACTACTGCTGTGTCTGCTGCCCCAGGTCCAAGTGAGGCTGCTGCTCTAGGTGCTGGTGAGTCTGCCGCTTTAGGTGCTTGTGAGTCTGCGCCTTTTGGTACTGCGTCTACTGAGGCACTACACACCTTCACACTCGACTCAGGTGCTTCCCGCAGTTTCTTTCGCGACCACTCTGCCCTCGAGCAGCTCCCTAGGCCGGTTGCTGTCTCCCTGGGTCCTTGCGACCTCCACCACTGCCCTCCTTGTCCTGCTGTCCGGTCCGGCACACTGTCGGGTCTTTACCTCCCCTCGTTCTCTACGAACTTGGTGGCGGGGTCCGCGCTCCAGGACGTGTGTGTTCACCAGTTCACCCCTGCCTATGAGTGTGTGACACACTGCACGTATGCTCAGACGGGTCGTCACCTGGCTACGTTCACTCGGCAGCCGGGGTCGGACCTGTACACACTGACAACTGAGTCCCCTCAGGTAGCTGCGTCTGCGTCTGTCAGGTCGGTTGTCCGCCCCCTGCTCGTGTCGCACCTTGTCGCACCGGACGGTCCTCTGGCACCACCGCCTTGGTCACCCTTCGATGCAGCGCCTTCGTGGCATGCACTCCCGTTACCTTGTCTCTGGTCTCCCCAGGTCACTGCCTCCCTTGCCCCTCCCTGCCTTCCCTGTGTCGAGGGGCGGCAGCGCGTGGCTCCTCTGAGTTCCCCCCGACGGAGGCTCCTCTGCAGACCCTTCACATGGACGTGTGGGGCCCAGCCCGCGTCCGTGAATAGGGCGGAGAGGGCTACTTTCTGCTGGTAGTTGACGACTATACGCGTTACACCACGGTCTTCCCCTTGTGCACCAAGGGAGAGGTAACTGATGTCTTGATCCCTTGGATCCGCGCTACCCGTCTCCAGCTGGAGAGGCGCTTTCGCACGGACCTTCCCGTCCTGCGACTGCACTCTGACAGAGGTGGTGAGTTTTCCTCCAGCCTCTTGAGAGCCTTCTGTCAGGGGGAGGACATTGAGCAGACGTTCACGCTTCCGGCCTCTCCGCAGGAGAATAGGGTTGCTGAGCACCGCATTGGCTTGGTCATGGAGGTCAATCGTACCTCCTTGATCCATGCGGCTGCCCCCCATTTTCTGTGGCCGTTTGCAGTCCGGTACGCCGCGCATCAGCTCAACCTCTGGCCCCGTGTCTCAATTCCGGAGACCTCGCCGACACTGCGTTGGACGGGAGAGGCTAGTGATGCATCGGTGTTCCGGGTCTGGGGATCTCGTGCCTTTGTCCGCGATACGTCCGCGGACAAGCTCTTCTCCTGCTCCGTTCCTTGAGTCTTCCTTGGCTTTGTCCCTGACGCGCCTGGCTGGCAGTTTTACCACCCCACCTCGCGCCGTTTCTTCCCCTCTCCGGATGTCATGTTTGACGAGTCCCCTTTTATCGTCTCTTCCCCTACCGCACTGCCGGGCTCCCCCCTCCGCCACTCATCCTCACGCCAGGTGCTGCTTCGGTGGACCCCCTACCTCCGCAGGTAGGTGAGCCAGCGTAACTCCTATGCAGCCATGGCCTGAGCGTGGATATCAGCCTCACAACTGTAGCTGAGAACAGAAGACGAGCGGGTGGACCGCCATGAAACAGAGCCGGAACCAAGGCTGAAGGTGTAACCCTGTGACGACCGCTGCGTAGCCAAGTCGTCAACCCAAGAAGCGTCTGCGTGACCAGTGAGGACATCTCAAGCCCGTCCTCCAAGCACGAGCCCCATGCCCGACGTACTGCACAGGTAGCGCAACACCCTCTTTGCTGCATCCATGTGCTCTGGTCGGTGTCTCCTAGGAGCAAGATAGCGTGCCAGGATGCTAAGAGGGTATGCCAGGTCAAGTTGAGTGCAGGTCATCAGGTACATGAGGCAGCCAACAAGCTCTGGGTACGGGCCACTCGGCTCTACGGACTCATCCGAAGGCAGAGCTGAGAGCGAGTGGGGAGTAGACAGAGGAGTGGCCTGAGGCAAGGAGTACGTGAAGTTGAAGCGCTGAAGGACCTGCTGCACCATGTGTGACCGAGTCAAGGTAATGGTGCGCCGTGCTCTGTCCCGGGTGATCTGCAAGCCAAGATAGCTGCGCTGTTCACCCAGGTCTGAGCACGTGTGTCTCTTCTGCAGCTCCGACTTCACGTGGGCGAGTCCTTCAGTGTCAGCAGTGGCAAAGACCAAGTCGTCGACGTACACGAGGATGTAGAACGGCGGCAGCGAAGTGTCGGTGCGCAGAAACAGCGACGGGTCAGCAGTAGAAGGAGCAAACCCAAGAGCCGCAAGCGTAGTCCTCAGTGTGTCGTGCCACTCACGGGGCGCCTGGCGGAGACCGTAGACTGGCCGCCGGAGGCTCCACTGGGTACCAGGAGGGAACGACCCAGTGAAGCCAGGTGGGTGGCGCAGCCAGATCTCCTTGTGCAGGCTGCCATATAGAAAGGCTGTGCTGAAGTCAAGAGAGTGAAGCTCGTAGTTATGCTGAGCGGCGACGTGCAGCAGCACCCGAAGAGTGGTCATCTTCGGGGTGTGAGAGAAGGTCAAAAAGTAGTCAACTCCCTGTCACTGACTGAAGCCTCGAGCAACGTAACGCGCCTTGAAGACAGGCGGTGAACGCGGCGGCCGCTTCACCCTGAAAATCCACATGCCATTGACAATGTTCGCCCCAGGTGGGGGAACCTCGTCAACGTGCCTGTGGACTTACAGGAAGCCATCTCTGCGTCCATGGCTGTCTGCCACTGAGAGGAGTAGGGACCCTCTATCGGATCTGCGTAAGAGTGCAGGGTCGGGATGTCTGGTGCATCTGGGTCTTCCTCAGGGGCAAGCAGCATGGACACGAGATGAGGTAAAGCAGCAGCAAAACACTGGAACTCCTCCTTCATGTCCTCAAGGACGTCCGTGCTAAGAGCACACGCACCCCCGACGGACGGGGGACAGACAGACTCAGACTCAGCAACAAGACTAGCGGCGTAGTCTAGACGACAGTGAGGAGCAAAGTCGACAAGCTCAGCAACAAGAGCCGACGCAGTAGTAGACTCAAAGGAAGGGTCAGTGACAACAGTGGCCAGGAGACGCGTGACAGTAGGACTAGTTTCACGAAGGGAGTCAGACTCCGGGTCAGCAAGGTCAGGAAGAGAGGACGCAGGAGGAGCCGGCAGGAGGAGCGGAGCAGTGGAAGGACGTAGTGCCATCTGGCTCGTGCCTGGGATAGGAGGAGGACGCTGACGCGGAACACGACGACCAGTGCGAGCAGCAGACTCACTAGCACCTGGAGCAGCAGACTCACTAGCACCTGGAGCAGCAGCCTCAATACCCGGGTCGGGCGGAACACACACGCAATAGTCACCCTCAGCACTAATAGTCACAGCATGAATTGCAGCAAGGATAGCATCATAATCAAGATCAAAGATAGCAACCCCCGACCTAAGCAGATCACCCCAGCGAGGGAGCTCAGTGGCGTCAGGAAACTGTACACGCCAGGCGTCCGTCAGGCGGCCGAAACAGCGGTGCATAGCGTGCGGCAGCCCGCACGTCTCCCCACTGCGCTCGCCGGTGCGGAGAACGTAAGCGCTGGGACCAGCACCCCCAGACCTCCCACGCCCAGCGTACCACTCACGAAGCTGCTGGGGCGACGGGGCCTCACGAGAACGCTGCTGCAGCTGGCGCTGGCCACCGCCAAAGCCTCCCCGCTGCACAGCGCCACCTCGACTAGCACCACCGCCGCCTCCACCCCCACTGCCGCTGCCGCTGCCGCCCCCACCTCCACCACCGCCACCGAAGCCCCCACTCCCGCCGCCACCCCCACCTCCACCCCCACCCCCTCTACCACCTCCACCGCCACCACCGCCGCCCCCGCCGTCCCCTCCACCACCCTTGCCCCCCTTGCCCTTGCCACTGCGGCTCCTCCCACTAGGAGCAGACGCAGCCCAGACCGACTCGGTGCCAACGAGGTCGACAGCAGCAGCAGAGGCAACAGTGAGCAAAAGGGGGACGGGGGAGCACCCCTCAAAGAAAGGGGCACGAGGGTCGCCACGAGAGGCTCCTACAGCGAGTATACTCTTCTCAGCTGCAAGGAGGCGCTCCTCGAGGAGGTCAACGGTGAGCTCGGTGGGGCAAAGGGAGAGGAAGCGGTCCTTGACCGAGCGAAGGGAGTCAGGGAGCCGGGTGACGAGGTAGAAGAGGGTGATGTACATAGGGGGGGGGGTTCTTGGCGCAAAACTCGGAAGGAAGCGAAGAGCGGTAGCGGGTGTCACTAGTGCGGAGGTGGGTAATGAGGTCAGTGACTGTGGCAAAAGCGGCTAGGTCAGGGAACAGGTACAGCAGCATGAGGCGGCTGAGGGCAGCAGAGGCAGGGGAGGAGTAGCGCGCAACAACAGCGTCATAGAGAGTTTTTGGAGTCTTGTACTGGCTAAAGTGCGCGCGCTCAGCAGACGGCAGGTGGCTACGAACAGCTAGGCGAGCAGCAGCGTCACGAGTGGTCCACTGCGAGCGAACTGCACTGTCAGCATGGGCAGCAGGACAACAGAGGCGCCAGACGTGTGATCGAACAGTGAAGCTCCGTCCCTAGATTCGCACTGTAGAAAGAGCTGCAAGTCATCGTCCCAGACCTTGAAATCGACCACTCGACCCTCAGCATCGAAGGTAAGGACACTAGGGCTAGCCATGTCAGCAGTGGCAGTAGCATTAGGGCAGGGCGGCGCGACTCGGTAGGGCGGCGCGGCTCGGCAGGGCGGCGCCGCTTGGCAGGCTCGCGTGCGCAGCGGCGCGCTTGGCGGGGCGGGCGCTTACCAGGGACGAAAGTAGGGCAGGGCCGCGACTGGCTGGGCAGGGCTGCGACGGGTCGGCAGGGCAGGGCCGCGGCGTGGCGGCTGGGTAGGGCTGTGTCGAGGCGGTAGGGCAGAGCCGCGACAGGCCGGCAGGGCAGGGCCGCGACGAGCCGGCAGGGCAGGGCCGCGACAAGGCGGCGGTAAAGCAGGGCCGCGACTCGGCGGCTGCAGGGTAGGGGCCGCGGCAGGGCGGCGTAGAGCAGGGCCGCGACTAGCGGCGGCAGGGCAGGGCCGCGTCGGGGCGGCGTCAGGGCCGCGTCAGGGCCGCGTCAGGGCCGCGTCGGGGCGGCGGCGGAGAGCAGGGCCGCGACTAGCTGCCATGAGAGGAACGAACGAGTGCGCGTGTTCAACAAGCTATGCAATGCACACGTGCTTCCAGTGCAGGTCTGCGACGTGGACTCAAACGAGCGAGGGGTCACTTCCGATGCACACCTCAACTCGAGTTGGAAGGCAGAAACTAGGTCTGTTGTTTTGAATGAGCTTACTGTTTTCCATTCGAACAGCGTAATAGTAGTATTAGAAAGCACAATTCGCTTAACCTTGTATATGGCTTCAAAGAGTGCGTTGGCTACACACCTGGTTCTTGCTTTCCAGTTCAAGTGTGCAGACTGCATGGCTCAGAGGTGACCCCTTGCTCAGAGGTGAGGGCTCATGTTGGTCCTAACCCTAACAGGCCTGAGATGGAACCACCATCACATGGGAAAACAAGCATAAGGAGAGCGACACACTCACACCACTCGATATGCGTAAGAAAAGCCCACCGCAACCTTGCAGTCATGGCAGAACGGGGGGCAGGGGCACGGCCGCAGGGTGGCAGGGCGGCAGGGTGGCAGGGTGGCAGGGCGGCAGGGTGGCAGGGCGGCAGGGCGGCAGGGCGGCAGGCCACGTACCTCTGAGCTGGTTGTGGTCAAAGAGCTGTGCGTGTGAGGAGGGAGGAGAGAGCAGGCACGCGAGCAGCAGCAGGTGGGCGTGGTGCAGCGCCCATGGCGGCCACAGCCTTGGTGCGTACACCGAGTGCAGACCAGGCCCTGCGCCTGGCATGGCGGCTGCACACACAGAGGGCGCCGGGGTGCGTGCTGGCCGCTGCACAGGTAGAGCCATGGGAGAGTTGGCAGGAAGGAGAGCAACAGCAGGGAGAGGCACGACGGCATCAGTGGCAGGTGGGCGAGGGCAGAAGGAGGTGTGGCGAGGGAGGCGTGGTGGACAGAAAGGAAGAGGCAGCCCTGGCAAGTGGCGCGCACATGCTCACGTGCAGCCAGCGCAGTGCGGTGCAGCGCGGATTAGAGGCGTGCTTGAGGGGCTTGTGGAGTGGAGATGAGATGGCGGTGGTGAGGGGAAACAGCGACTGCTTGGTAGCTGTTGGCTCAGCACTCTCTCAGTGCGACGGCCGCTTCTCGACATGCGGCGGTGGAGCGGAGGGACTTGTGCTGGTGCTCACCGGCCGAAGCTGTTGGGGGAGGCGGGGTGCTGTGGGAGAGCCAGAGGAGGGATATGGAGGAGAGAGAAGAGGGCCGAGGGAGGGTAAGTATCAAGAGGATGGAAATCCAAAGGGAGGGGAAGTAAGGGGGGAGGAGGGTGAGATGGAAGGGGAGAAAATAATAAACGGGAGAGGAGAGTGGTGGTGGATGGATTGAGGAGAGCGGTGGTGGATGGAGTGAGGAGAGCGGTGGTGGATGGAGTGAGGAGAGCAGTGGTGGATGGAGTGAGGAGAGTGATGGTGGATGGAGTGAGGAGAGCGGTGGTGGATGGAGTGAGGAGAGCGGTGGTGGATGGAGTGAGGAGAGCGGTGGTGGATGGAGTGAGGAGAGTGGTGGTGGATGGAGTGAGGAGAGCGATGGTGGATGGAGTGAGGAGAGCGGTGGTGGATAGAGTGAGGATAGTGGTGGTGGATGGAGTGAGGAGATCGGTGGTGGATGGAGTGAGGAGAGTGGTGGTGGATGGAGTGAGGAGAGCGGTGGTGGATGAGAGCACGAGGGACAGTAGAGAGCACGAGGGACAGTAGAGAGCACGAGGGACAGGAGAGAGCACGAGGGACAAGAGAGAGCACTAGGGACAGGAGAGAGCACGAGGGACGGGAGAGAGCACGAGGGACAGGAGAGAGCACGAGGGACAGTAGAGAGCACGAGGGACAGTAGAGAGCACGAGGGACAGGAGAGAGCACGAGGGACAGTAGAAAGCACGAGGGACAGTAGAGAGCACGAGGGACAGGAGAGAGCACGAGGGACAGGAGAGAGCACGAGGGACAGGAGAGAGCACGAGGGAAAGGAGAGAGCACGAGGGAAAGTAGAGAGCACGAGGGACAGGAGAGAGCAAGAGGGACAGCAGAGAGCACGAGGGACAGTAGAGAGCACGAGGGACAGTAGAGAGCACGAGGGACAGGAGAGAGCACGAGGGACAGTAGAGAGCACGAGGGACAGGAGAGAGCACGAGGGACAGTAGAGAGCACGAGGGACAGGAGAGAGCACGAGGGACAGTAGAGAGCACGAGGGACAGGAGAGAGCACGAGGGACAGTAGAGAACACGAGGGACAGGAGAGAGCACGAGGGACAGTAGAGAGCATGAGGAACAGGAGAGAGCACGAGGGACAGGAGAGAGCACGAGGGACAGTAGAGAGCACGAGGGACAGGAGAGAGCACAAGGGACAGGAGAGAACACGAGGGACAGTAGAGAGCACGAGGGACAGTAGAGAGCACGAGGGACAGGAGAGAGCACGAGGGACAGTAGAGAGTACGAGGGACAGGAGAGAGCACGAGGGACAGTAGAGAGCACGAGGGACAGGAGAGAGCACGAGGGACAGGAGAGAGCACGAGCGACAGTAGAGAGCACGAGGGAAAGTAGAGAGCACGAGGGACAGTAGAGAGCACGAGGGACAGGAGAGAGCACGAGGGACAGTAGAGAGCACGAGGGACAGTAGAGAGCACGAGGGACAGGAGAGAGCACGAGGGACAGTAGAGAGCACGAGGGACAGGAGATAGCACGAGGGACAGTAGAGAGCACGAGGGACAGTAGAGAGCACGAGGGACAGGAGAGAGCACGAGGGATCGTAGAGAGCACAAGGGACAGGAGAGAGCACGAGGGACAGTAGAGAGCACGAGGGACAGGAGAGAGCACGAGGGACAGGAGAGAGCACGAGGGGCAGTAGAGAGCAAGAGGGACAGGAGAGAGCACAAGGGACAGGAGAGAGCATGAGGGACAGTAGAGAGCACGAGGGACAGTAGAGAGCACGAGGGACAGGAGAGAGCACGAGGGACAGTAGAGAGCACGAAGGACAGGAGAGAGCACGAGGGACAGGAGAGAGCACGAGGGACAGGAGAGAGCAAGAGGGACAGGAGAGAGCAAGAGGGACAGCAGAGAGCACGAGGGACAGTAGAGAGCACGAGGGACAGTAGAGAGCACGAGGGACAGGAGAGAGCACGAGGTACAGTAGAGAGCACGAAGGACAGGAGAGAGCACGAGGGACAGGAGAGAGCACGAGGGACAGTAGAGAGCACGAGGGACAGGAGAGAGCACGAGGGACAGGAGAGAGCACGAGGGACAGTAGAGAGCACGAGGGACAGTAGAGAGCACGAGGGACAGGAGAGAGCACGAGGGACAGTAGAGAGCACGAGGGACAGGAGAGAGCACGAGGGACCGTAGAGAGCACAAGGGACAGGAGAGAGCACGAGGGACAGTAGAGAGCACGAGGGACAGTAGAGAGCACGAGGGACAGTAGAGAGCACGAGGGACAGTAGAGAGCACGAGGGACAGGAGAGAGCACGAGGGACAGGAGAGAGCACGAGGGGCAGTAGAGAGCAAGAGGGACAGGAGAGAGCACAAGGGACAGGAGAGAGCATGAGGGACAGTAGAGAGCACGAGGGACAGTAGAGAGCACGAAAGACAGGAGAGAGCACGAGGGACAGTAGAGAGCACGAAGGACAGGAGAGAGCACGAGGGACAGGAGAGAGCACGAGGGACAGTAGAGAGCACGAGGGACAGGAGAGAGCACGAGGGACAGGAGAGAGCACGAGGGACAGTAGAGAGCACGAGGGACAGTAGAGAGCACGAGGGACAGGAGAGAGCACGAGGGACCATAGAGAGCACAAGGGACAGGAGAGAGCACGAGGGACAGTAGAGAGCACGAGGGACAGTAGAGAGCACGAGGGACAGTAGAGAGCACGAGGGACAGGAGAGAGCACGAGGGACAGGAGAGAGCACGAGGGGCAGTAGAGAGCAAGAGGGACAGGAGAGAGCACAAGGGACAGGAGAGAGCATGAGGGACAGTAGAGACCATGAGGGACAGGAGAGAGCACGAGGGACAGTAGAGAGCACGAGGGACAGGAGATAGCACGAGGGACAGTAGAGAGCACGAGGGACAGTAGAGAGCACGAGGGACAGGAGAGAGCACGAGGGACCGTAGAGAGCACAAGGGACAGGAGAGAGCACGAGGGACAGTAGAGAGCACGAGGGACAGTAGAGAGCACGAGGGACAGTAGAGAGCACGAGGGACAGGAGAGAGCACGAGGGACAGGAGAGAGCACGAGGGGCAGTAGAGAGCAAGAGGGACAGGAGAGAGCACAAGGGACAGGAGAGAGCATGAGGGACAGTAGAGAGCACGAGGGACAGTAGAGAGCACGAGGGACAGGAGAGAGCACGAGGGACAGTAGAGAGCACGAAGGACAGGAGAGAGCACGAGGGACAGGAGAGAGCACGAGGGACAGGAGAGAGCACGAGGGACAGTAGAGAGCACGAGGGACAGGAGAGAGCACGAGGGACCGTAGAGAGCACAAGGGACAGGAGAGAGCACGAGGGACAGTAGAGAGCACGAGGGACATTAGAGAGCACGAAAGACAGGAGAGAGCACGAGGGACAGTAGAGAGCACGAAGGACAGGAGAGAGCACGAGGGACAGGAGAGAGCACGAGGGACAGGAGAGAGCACGAGGGACAGTAGAGAGCACGAGGGACAGGAGAGAGCACGAGGGACCGTAGAGAGCACAAGGGACAGGAGAGAGCACGAGGGACAGTAGAGAGCACGAGGGACAGTAGAGAGCACGAGGGACAGTAGAGAGCACGAGGGACAGTAGAGAGCACGAGGGACAGGAGAGAGCACGAGGGACAGGAGAGAGCACGAGGGGCAGTAGAGAGCAAGAGGGACAGGAGAGAGCACAAGGGACAGGAGAGAGCATGAGGGACAGTAGAGAGCACGAGGGACAGTAGAGAGCACGAGAGACAGGAGAGAGCACGAGGGACAGTAGAGAGCACGAAGGACAGGAGAGAGCACGAGGGACAGGAGAGAGCACGAGGGACAGTAGAGAGCACGAGGGACAGGAGAGAGCACGAGGGACAGGAGAGAGCACGAGGGACAGTAGAGAGCACGAGGGACAGTAGAGAGCACGAGGGACAGGAGAGAGCACGAGGGACAGTAGAGAGCACGAGGGACAGGAGAGAGCACGAGGGACCGTAGAGAGCACAAGGGACAGGAGAGAGCACGAGGGACAGTAGAGAGCACGAGGGACAGTAGAGAGCACGAGGGACAGTAGAGAGCACGAGGGACAGGAGAGAGCACGAGGGACAGGAGAGAGCACGAGGGGCAGTAGAGAGCAAGAGGGACAGGAGAGAGCACAAGGGACAGGAGAGAGCATGAGGGACAGTAGAGAGCACGAGGGACAGTAGAGAGCACGAGGGACAGGAGAGAGCACGAGGGACAGTAGAGAGCACGAAGGACAGGAGAGAGCACGAGGGACAGGAGAGAGCACGAGGGACAGTAGAGAGCACGAGGGACAGGAGAGAGCACGAGGGACAGGAGAGAGCACGAGGGACAGTAGAGAGCACGAGGGACAGGAGAGAGCACGAGGGACAGTAGAGAGCACGAGGGACAGGAGAGAGCACGAGGGACAGTAGAGAGCACGAGGGACAGGAGAGAGCACGAGGGACAGGAGAGAGCATGAGGGACAGTAGAGAGCACGAGGGACAGTAGAGAGCACGAGGGACAGGAGAGAGCACGAGGGACAGTAGAGAGCACGAGGAACAGGAGAGAGCACGAGGGACAGGAGAGAGCACGAGGGACAGTAGAGAGCACGAGGGACAGGAGAGAGCACAAGGGACAGGAGAGAACACGAGGGACAGTAGAGAGCACGAGGGACAGTAGAGAGCACGAGGGACAGGAGAGAGCACGAGGGACAGGAGAGAGCACGAGGGACAGTAGAGAGCACGAGGGACAGTAGAGAGCACGAGGGACAGGAGAGAGCACGAGGGACAGTAGAGAGCACGAGGGACAGTAGAGAGCACGAGGGACAGGAGAGAGCACGAGGGACAGTAGAGAGCACGAGGGACAGGAGATAGCACGAGGGACAGTAGAGAGCACGAGGGACAGTAGAGAGCACGAGGGACAGGAGAGAGCACGAGGGACCGTAGAGAGCACAAGGGACAGGAGAGAGCACGAGGGACAGGAGAGAGCACGAGGGACAGTAGAGAGCACGAGGGACAGGAGAGAGCACGAGGGACAGGAGAGAGCACAAGGGACAGGAGAGAGCATGAGGGACAGTAGAGAGCACGAGGGACAGTAGAGAGCACGATAGACAGGAGAGAGCACGAGGGACAGTAGAGAGCACGAAGGACAGGAGAGAGCACGAGGGACAGGAGAGAGCACGAGGGACAGTAGAGAGCACGAGGGACAGGAGAGAGCACGAGGGACAGGAGAGAGCACGAGGGACAGTAGAGAGCACGAGGGACAGCAGAGAGCACGAGGGACAGGAGAGAGCACGAGGGACAGTAGAGAGCACGAGGGACAGGAGAGAGCACGAGGGACCGTAGAGAGCACAAGGGACAGGAGAGAGCACGAGGGACAGTAGAGAGCACGAGGGACAGTAGAGAGCACGAGGGACAGTAGAGAGCACGAGGGACAGGAGAGAGCACGAGGGACAGGAGAGAGCACGAGGGGCAGTAGAGAGCAAGAGGGACAGGAGAGAGCACAAGGGACAGGAGAGAGCATGAGGGACAGTAGAGAGCACGAGGGACAGTAGAGAGCACGAGGGACAGGAGAGAGCACGAGGGACAGTAGAGAGCACGAAGGACAGGAGAGAGCACGAGGGACAGGAGAGAGCACGAGGGACAGTAGAGAGCACGAGGGACAGGAGAGAGCACGAGGGACAGGAGAGAGCACGAGGGACAGTAGAGAGCACGAGGGACAGGAGAGAGCACGAGGGACAGTAGAGAGCACGAGGGACAGGAGACAGCACGAGGGACAGTAGAGAGCACGAGGGACAGGAGAGAGCACGAGGGACAGGAGAGAGCATGAGGGACAGTAGAGAGCACGAGGGACAGTAGAGAGCACGAGGGACAGGAGAGAGCACGAGGGACAGTAGAGAGCACGAGGAACAGGAGAGAGCACGAGGGACAGTAGAGAGCACGAGGGACAGGAGAGAGCACGAGGGACAGTAGAGAGCACGAGGGACAGGAGAGAGCACGAGGGACAGTAGAGAGCACGAGGGACAGGAGAGAGCACGAGGGACAGGAGAGAGCATGAGGGACAGTAGAGAGCACGAGGGACAGTAGAGAGCACGAGGGACAGGAGAGAGCACGAGGGACAGTAGAGAGCACGAGGAACAGGAGAGAGCACGAGGGACAGGAGAGAGCACGAGGGACAGTAGAGAGCACGAGGGACAGGAGAGAGCACAAGGGACAGGAGAGAACACGAGGGACAGTAGAGAGCACGAGGGACAGTAGAGAGCACGAGGGACAGGAGAGAGCACGAGGGACAGGAGAGAGCACGAGGGACAGTAGAGAGCACGAGGGACAGTAGAGAGCACGAGGGACAGGAGAGAGCACGAGGGACAGTAGAGAGCACGAGGGACAGTAGAGAGCACGAGGGACAGGAGAGAGCACGAGGGACAGTAGAGAGCACGAGGGACAGGAGATAGCACGAGGGACAGTAGAGAGCACGAGGGACAGTAGAGAGCACGAGGGACAGGAGAGAGCACGAGGGACCGTAGAGAGCACAAGGGACAGGAGAGAGCACGAGGGACAGTAGAGAGCACGAGGGACAGTAGAGAGCACGAGGGACAGTAGAGAGCACGAGGGACAGGAGAGAGCACGAGGGGCAGTAGAGAGCAAGAGGGACAGGAGAGAGCACAAGGGACAGGAGAGAGCATGAGGGACAGTAGAGAGCACGAGGGACAGTAGAGAGCACGATAGACAGGAGAGAGCACGAGGGACAGTAGAGAGCACGAAGGACAGGAGAGAGCACGAGGGACAGGAGAGAGCACGAGGGACAGTAGAGAGCACGAGGGACAGGAGAGAGCACGAGGGACAGGAGAGAGCACGAGGGACAGTAGAGAGCACGAGGGACAGCAGAGAGCACGAGGGACAGGAGAGAGCACGAGGGACAGTAGAGAGCACGAGGGACAGGAGAGAGCACGAGGGACCGTAGAGAGCACAAGGGACAGGAGAGAGCACGAGGGACAGTAGAGAGCACGAGGGACAGTAGAGAGCACGAGGGACAGTAGAGAGCACGAGGGACAGGAGAGAGCACGAGGGACAGGAGAGAGCACGAGGGGCAGTAGAGAGCAAGAGGGACAGGAGAGAGCACAAGGGACAGGAGAGAGCATGAGGGACAGTAGAGAGCACGAGGGACAGTAGAGAGCACGAGGGACAGGAGAGAGCACGAGGGACAGTAGAGAGCACGAAGGACAGGAGAGAGCACGAGGGACAGGAGAGAGCACGAGGGACAGTAGAGAGCACGAGGGACAGGAGAGAGCACGAGGGACAGGAGAGAGCACGAGGGACAGTAGAGAGCACGAGGGACAGGAGAGAGCACGAGGGACAGTAGAGAGCACGAGGGACAGGAGACAGCACGAGGGACAGTAGAGAGCACGAGGGACAGGAGAGAGCACGAGGGACAGGAGAGAGCATGAGGGACAGTAGAGAGCACGAGGGACAGTAGAGAGCACGAGGGACAGGAGAGAGCACGAGGGACAGTAGAGAGCACGAGGAACAGGAGAGAGCACGAGGGACAGTAGAGAGCACGAGGGACAGGAGAGAGCACAAGGGACAGGAGAGAACACGAGGGACAGTAGAGAGCACGAGGGACAGTAGAGAGCACGAGGGACAGGAGAGAGCACGAGGGACAGTAGAGAGCACGAGGGACAGGAGATAGCACGAGGGACAGTAGAGAGCACGAGGGACAGTAGAGAGCACGAGGGACAGGAGAGAGCACGAGGGACCGTAGAGAGCACAAGGGACAGGAGAGAGCACGAGGGACAGTAGAGAGCACGAGGGACAGTAGAGAGCACGAGGGACAGTAGAGAGCACGAGGGACAGGAGAGAGCACGAGGGGCAGTAGAGAGCAAGAGGGACAGGAGAGAGCACAAGGGACAGGAGAGAGCATGAGGGACAGTAGAGAGCACGAGGGACAGTAGAGAGCACGATAGACAGGAGAGAGCACGAGGGACAGTAGAGAGCACGAAGGACAGGAGAGAGCACGAGGGACAGGAGAGAGCACGAGGGACAGTAGAGAGCACGAGGGACAGGAGAGAGCACGAGGGACAGGAGAGAGCACGAGGGACAGTAGAGAGCACGAGGGACAGCAGAGAGCACGAGGGACAGGAGAGAGCACGAGGGACAGTAGAGAGCACGAGGGACAGGAGAGAGCACGAGGGACCGTAGAGAGCACAAGGGACAGGAGAGAGCACGAGGGACAGTAGAGAGCACGAGGGACAGTAGAGAGCACGAGGGACAGTAGAGAGCACGAGGGACAGGAGAGAGCACGAGGGACAGGAGAGAGCACGAGGGGCAGTAGAGAGCAAGAGGGACAGGAGAGAGCACAAGGGACAGGAGAGAGCATGAGGGACAGTAGAGAGCACGAGGGACAGTAGAGAGCACGAGGGACAGGAGAGAGCACGAGGGACAGTAGAGAGCACGAAGGACAGGAGAGAGCACGAGGGACAGGAGAGAGCACGAGGGACAGTAGAGAGCACGAGGGACAGGAGAGAGCACGAGGGACAGGAGAGAGCACGAGGGACAGGAGAGAGCACGAGGGACAGTAGAGAGCACGAGGGACAGGAGACAGCACGAGGGACAGTAGAGAGCACGAGGGACAGGAGAGAGCACGAGGGACAGGAGAGAGCATGAGGGACAGTAGAGAGCACGAGGGACAGTAGAGAGCACGAGGGACAGGAGAGAGCACGAGGGACAGTAGAGAGCACGAGGAACAGGAGAGAGCACGAGGGACAGTAGAGAGCACGAGGGACAGGAGAGAGCACAAGGGACAGGAGAGAACACGAGGGACAGTAGAGAGCACGAGGGACAGTAGAGAGCACGAGGGACAGGAGAGAGCACGAGGGACAGTAGAGAGTACGAGGGACAGGAGAGAGCACGAGGGACAGTAGAGAGCACGAGGGACAGGAGAGAGCACGAGGGACAGGAGAGAGCACGAGGGACAGTTGAGAGCACGAGGGACAGTAGAGAGCACGAGGGACAGTAGAGAGCACGAGGGACAGGAGAGAGCACGAGGGACAGTAGAGAGCACGAGGGACAGTAGAGAGCACGAGGGACAGGAGAGAGCACGAGGGACAGTAGAGAGCACGAGGGACAGGAGATAGCACGAGGGACAGTAGAGAGCACGAGGGACAGTAGAGAGCACGAGGGACAGGAGAGAGCACGAGGGACCGTAGAGAGCACAAGGGACAGGAGAGAGCACGAGGGACAGTAGAGAGCACGAGGGACAGTAGAGAGCACGAGGGACAGGAGAGAGCACGAGGGACAGGAGAGAGCACGAGGGGCAGTAGAGAGCAAGAGGGACAGGAGAGAGCACAAGGGACAGGAGAGAGCATGAGGGACAGTAGAGAGCACGAGGGACAGTAGAGAGCAAGAGGGACAGGAGAGAGCACGAGGGACAGTAGAGAGCACGAAGGACAGGAGAGAGCACGAGGGACAGGAGAGAGCACGAGGGACAGTAGAGAGCACGAGGGACAGGAGAGAGCACGAGGGACAGGAGAGAGCACGAGGGACAGTAGAGAGCACGAGGGACAGTAGAGAGCACGAGGGACAGGAGAGAGCACGAGGGACAGTAGAGAGCACGAGGGACAGGAGAGAGCACGAGGGACAGTAGAGAGCACGAGGGACAGGAGAGAGCACGAGGGACATGAGAGAGCATGAGGGAAAGTAGAGAGCACGAGGGACAGTAGAGAGCACGAGGGACAGGAGAGAGCACGAGGGACAGTAGAGAGCACGAGGAACAGGAGAGAGCACGAGGGACAGGAGAGACCACGAGGGACAGTAGAGAGCACGAGGGACAGGAGAGAGCACGAGGGACAGTAGAGAGCACGAGGGACAGTAGAGAGCACGAGGGACAGGAGAGAGCACGAGGGACAGTAGAGAGCACGAGGGACAGGAGAGAGCACGAGGGACAGTAGAGAGCACGAGGGACAGGAGAGAGCACGAGGGACAGGAGAGGGCACGAGGGACAGTAGAGAGCACGAGGGACAGTAGAGAGCACGAGGGACAGTAGAGAGCACGAGGGACAGGAGAGAGCACGAGGGACAGTAGAGAGCACGAGGGACAGTAGAGAGCACGAGGGACAGGAGAGAGCACGAGGGACAGTAGAGAGCACGAGGGACAGGAGATAGCACGAGGGACAGTAGAGAGCACGAGGGACAGTAGAGAGCACGAGGGACAGGAGAGAGCAGGAGGGACAGTAGAGAGCACAAGGGACAGGAGAGAGCACGAGGGACAGTAGAGAGCACGAGGGACATTAGAGAGCACGAGGGACAGGAGAGAGCACGAGGGACAGGAGAGAGCACGAGGGACAGTAGAGAGCACGAGGGACAGGAGAGAGCACGAGGGACAGTAGAGAGCACAAGGGACAGTAGAGAGCACGAGGGACAATAGAGAGCACGAGGGACAGGAGAGAGCACGAGGGACAGAAGAGAGCACGAGGGACAGTAGAGAGCACGAGGGACAGTAGAGAGCATGAGGGACAGTAGAGAGCACGAGGGACAGGAGAGAGCACGAGGGACAGGAGAGAGCACGAGGGACAGTAGAGAGCACGAGGGACAGGAGAGAGCACGAGGGACAGGAGAGAGCATGAGGGACAGTAGAGAGCACGAGGGACAGTAGAGAGCACGAGGGACAGTAGAGAGCACGAGGGACAGTAGAGAGCACGAGGGACAGGAGAGAGCACGAGGGACAGGAGAGAGCACGAGGGACAGGAGAGAGCACGAGGGACAGTAGAGAGCACGAGGGACAGTAGAGAGCACGAGGGACAGGAGAGAGCACGAGGGACAGTAGAGAGCACGAGGGACAGGAGAGAGCACGAGGGACAGTAGAGAGCACGAGGGACAGGAGAGAGCACGAGGGACATGAGAGAGCATGAGGGAAAGTAGAGAGCACGAGGGACAGTAGAGAGCACGAGGGACAGGAGAGAGCACGAGGGACAGTAGAGAGCACGAGGAACAGGAGAGAGCACGAGGGACAGGAGAGAGCACGAGGGACAGTAGAGAGCACGAGGGACAGGAGAGAGCACGAGGGACAGTAGAGAGCACGAGGAACAGGAGAGAGCACGAGGGACAGGAGAGAGCACGAGGGACAGTAGAGAGCACGAGGGACAGGAGAGAGCACAAGGGACAGGAGAGAACACGAGGGACAGTAGAGAGCACGAGGGACAGTAGAGAGCACGAGGGACAGGAGAGAGCACGAGGGACAGGAGAGAGCACGAGGGACAGTAGAGAGCACGAGGGACAGTAGAGAGCACGAGGGACAGGAGAGAGCACGAGGGACAGTAGAGAGCACGAGGGACAGGAGAGAGCACGAGGGACATGAGAGAGCATGAGGGAAAGTAGAGAGCACGAGGGACAGTAGAGAGCACGAGGGACAGGAGAGAGCACGAGGGACAGTAGAGAGCACGAGGAACAGGAGAGAGCACGAGGGACAGGAGAGAGCACGAGGGACAGTAGAGAGCACGAGGGACAGGAGAGAGCACGAGGGACAGTAGAGAGCACGAGGGACAGTAGAGAGCACGAGGGACAGGAGAGAGCACGAGGGACAGTAGAGAGCACGAGGGACAGGAGAGAGCACGAGGGACAGTAGAGAGCACGAGGGACAGGAGAGAGCACGAGGGACAGGAGAGGGCACGAGGGACAGTAGAGAGCACGAGAGACAGTAGAGAGCACGAGGGACAGTAGAGAGCACAAGGGACAGGAGAGAGCACGAGGGACAGTAGAGAGCACGAGGGACAGTAGAGAGCACGAGGGACAGGAGAGAGCACGAGGGACAGTAGAGAGCACGAGGGACAGGAGATAGCACGAGGGACAGTAGAGAGCACGAGGGACAGTAGAGAGCACGAGGGACAGGAGAGAGCAGGAGGGACAGTAGAGAGCACAAGGGACAGGAGAGAGCACGAGGGACAGTAGAGAGCACGAGGGACAGTAGAGAGCACGAGGGACAGGAGAGAGCACGAGGGACAGTAGAGAGCACGAGGGACAGGAGAGAGCACGAGGGACATGAGAGAGCATGAGGGAAAGTAGAGAGCACGAGGGACAGTAGAGAGCACGAGGGACAGGAGAGAGCACGAGGGACAGTAGAGAGCACGAGGAACAGGAGAGAGCACGAGGGACAGGAGAGAGCACGAGGGACAGTAGAGAGCACGAGGGACAGGAGAGAGCACGAGGGACAGTAGAGAGCACGAGGGACAGTAGAGAGCACGAGGGACAGGAGAGAGCACGAGGGACAGTAGAGAGCACGAGGGACAGGAGAGAGCACGAGGGACAGTAGAGAGCACGAGGGACAGGAGAGAGCACGAGGGACAGGAGAGGGCACGAGGGACAGTAGAGAGCACGAGGGACAGTAGAGAGCACGAGGGACAGTAGAGAGCACGAGGGACAGGAGAGAGCACGAGGGACAGTAGAGAGCACGAGGGACAGTAGAGAGCACGAGGGACAGGAGAGAGCACGAGGGACAGTAGAGAGCACGAGGGACAGGAGATAGCACGAGGGACAGTAGAGAGCACGAGGGACAGTAGAGAGCACGAGGGACAGGAGAGAGCAGGAGGGACAGTAGAGAGCACAAGGGACAGGAGAGAGCACGAGGGACAGTAGAGAGCACGAGGGACATTAGAGAGCACGAGGGACAGGAGAGAGCACGAGGGACAGGAGAGAGCACGAGGGACAGTAGAGAGCACGAGGGACAGGAGAGAGCACGAGGGACAGTAGAGAGCACGAGGGACAGTAGAGAGCACGAGGGACAGGAGAGAGCACGAGGGACAGTAGAGAGCACGAGGGACAGTAGAGAGCACGAGGGACAGGAGAGGGCACGAGGGACAGTAGAGAGCACGAGGGACAGTAGAGAGCACGAGGGACAGTAGAGAGCACGAGGGACAGTAGATTGCACGAGGGACAGTAGAGAGCACGAGGGACAGTAGAGAGCACGAGGGTCAGTAGAGAGCGCGAGGGACAGGAGAGAGCACGAGGGACAGTAGAGAGCGCGAGGGACAGTAGAGAGCACGAGGGACAGTAGAGAGCACGAGGGACAGGAGAGAGCACGAGGGACAGTAGAGAGCACGAGGGACAGGAGAGAGCACGAGGGACAGTAGAGAGCACGAGGGACAGGAGAGGGCACGAGGGACAGTAGAGAGCACGAGGGACAGTAGAGAGCACGAGGGACAGTAGAGAGCACGAGGGACAGGAGAGAGCACGAGGGACAGTAGAGAGCACGAGGGACAGTAGAGAGCACGAGGGACAGGAGAGAGCACGAGGGACAGTAGAGGGCACGAGGGACAGTAGAGAGCACGAGGGACAGTAGAGAGCACGAGGGACAGTAGAGAGCACGAGGGACAGGAGAGAGCACGAGGGACAGTAGAGAGCACGAGGGACAGTAGAGAGCACGAGGGACAGGAGAGAGCACGAGGGACAGTAGAGAGCACGAGGGACAGGAGATAGCACGAGGGACAGTAGAGAGCACGAGGGACAGTAGAGAGCACGAGGGACAGTAGAGAGCACGAGGGACAGTAGAGAGCACGAGGGACAGGAGAGAGCACGAGGGACAGTAGAGAGCACGAGGGACAGTAGAGAGCACGAGGGACAGGAGAGAGCACGAGGGACAGTAGAGAGCACGAGGGACAGGAGATAGCACGAGGGACAGTAGAGAGCACGAGGGACAGTAGAGAGCACGAGGGACAGGAGAGAGCAGGAGGGACAGTAGAGAGCACAAGGGACAGGAGAGAGCACGAGGGACAGTAGAGAGCACAAGGGACAGTAGAGAGCACGAGGGACAATAGAGAGCACGAGGGACAGGAGAGAGCACGAGGGACAGAAGAGAGCACAAGGGACAGTAGAGAGCACGAGGGACAGGAGAGAGCATGAGGGACAGTAGAGAGCACGAGGGACAGGAGAGAGCACGAGGGACAGGAGAGAGCACGAGGGACAGTAGAGAGCACGAGGGACAGGAGAGAGCACGAGGGACAGTAGAGAGCACGAGGGACAGGAGAGAGCATGAGGGACAGTAGAGAGCACGAGGGACAGGAGAGAGCACGAGGGACAGGAGAGAGCACGAGGGACAGTAGAGAGCACGAGGGACAGGAGAGAGCACGAGGGACAGTAGAGAGCACGAGGGACAGGAGAGAGCACGAGGGACAGGAGAGAGCACGAGGGACAGGAAAGAGCACGAGGGACAGGAGAGAGCACGAGGGACAGGAGAGAGCACGAGGGACAGGAGAGAGCACAAGGGACAGGAGAGAGCACGAGGGACAGGAGAGAGCACGAGGGACAGGAGAGAGCACGAGGGACAGGAGAGAGCACGAGGGACAGTAGAGAGCACGAGGGACAGTAGAGAGCACGAGGGACAGTAGAGAGCACGAGGGACAGTAGAGAGCACGAGGGACAGAAGAGAGCACGAGGGACAGGAGATAGCACGAGGGACAGTAGAGAGCACGAGGGACAGGAGAGAGCACGAGGGACAGGAGAGAGCACGAGGGACAGTAGAGAGCACGAGGGACAGTAGAGAGCACGAGGGACAGGAGAGAGCACGAGGGACAGGAAAGAGCACGAGGGACAGGAGAGAGCACGAGGGACAGGAGAGAGCACGAGGGACAGGAGAGAGCACAAGGGACAGTAGAGAGCACAAGGGACAGTAGAGAGCACGAGGGACAGGAGAGAGCACAAGGGACAGGAGAGAGCACGAGGGACAGGAGAGAGCACGAGGGACAGGAGAGAGCACGAGGGACAGGAGAGAGCACGAGGGACAGTAGAGAGCACGAGGGACAGTAGAGAGCACGAGGGACAGTAGAGAGCGCGAGGGACAGGAGAGAGCACGAGGGACAGTAGAGAGCGCGAGGGACAGTAGAGAGCACGAGGGACAGTAGAGAGCACGAGGGACAGGAGAGAGCACGAGGGACAGTAGAGAGCACGAGGGACAGGAGAGAGCACGAGGGACAGTAGAGAGCACGAGGGACAGGAGAGGGCACGAGGGACAGTAGAGAGCACGAGGGACAGTAGAGAGCACGAGGGACAGTAGAGAGCACGAGGGACAGGAGAGAGCACGAGGGACAGTAGAGAGCACGAGGGACAGTAGAGAGCACGAGGGACAGGAGAGAGCACGAGGGACAGTAGAGAGCACGAGGGACAGGAGATAGCACGAGGGACAGTAGAGAGCACGAGGGACAGTAGAGAGCACGAGGGACAGGAGAGAGCAGGAGGGACAGTAGAGAGCACAAGGGACAGGAGAGAGCACGAGGGACAGTAGAGAGCACAAGGGACAGTAGAGAGCACGAGGGACAATAGAGAGCACGAGGGACAGGAGAGAGCACGAGGGACAGAAGAGAGCACAAGGGACAGTAGAGAGCACGAGGGACAGGAGAGAGCATGAGGGACAGTAGAGAGCACGAGGGACAGGAGAGAGCACGAGGGACAGGAGAGAGCACGAGGGACAGTAGAGAGCACGAGGGACAGGAGAGAGCACGAGGGACAGTAGAGAGCACGAGGGACAGGAGAGAGCACGAGGGACAGGAGAGAGCACGAGGGACAGGAAAGAGCACGAGGGACAGGAGAGAGCACGAGGGACAGGAGAGAGCACGAGGGACAGGAGAGAGCACAAGGGACAGTAGAGAGCACAAGGGACAGTAGAGAGCACGAGGGACAGGAGAGAGCACAAGGGACAGGAGAGAGCACGAGGGACAGGAGAGAGCACGAGGGACAGGAGAGAGCACGAGGGACAGGAGAGAGCACGAGGGACAGTAGAGAGCACGAGGGACAGTAGAGAGCACGAGGGACAGTAGAGAGCACGAGGGACAGTAGAGAGCACGAGGGACAGTAGAGAGCACGAGGGACAGGAGATAGCACGAGGGACAGTAGAGAGCACGAGGGACAGGAGAGAGCACGAGGGACAGGAGAGAGCACGAGGGACAGTAGAGAGCACGAGGGACAGTAGAGAGCACGAGGGACAGGAGAGAGCACGAGGGACAGGAGAGAGCACGAGGGACAGTAGAGAGCACGAGGGACAGTAGAGAGCACGAGGGACAGTAGAGAGCACGAGGGACAGTAGAGAGCACGAGGGACAGTAGAGAGCACGAGGGACAGTAGATTGCACGAGGGACAGTAGAGAGCACGAGGGACAGTAGAGAGCACGAGGGTCAGTAGAGAGCGCGAGGGACAGGAGAGAGCACGAGGGACAGGAGAGAGCACGAGGGACAGGAGAGAGCACGAGGGACAGGAGAGAGCACGAGGGACAGGAGAGAGCACGAGGGACAGTAGAGAGCACGAGGGACAGTAGAGAGCACGAGGGACAGTAGAGAGCGCGAGGGACAGGAGAGAGCACGAGGGACAGTAGAGAGCACAAGGGACAGGAGAGAGCACGAGGGACAGGAGAGAGCACGAGGGACAGGAGAGAGCACGAGGGACAGGAGAGAGCACGAGGGACAGTAGAGAGCACGAGGGACAGTAGAGAGCACGAGGGACAGTAGAGAGCGCGAGGGACAGGAGAGAGCACGAGGGACAGTAGAGAGCGCGAGGGACAGTAGAGAGCACGAGGGACAGTAGAGAGCACGAGGGACAGGAGAGAGCACGAGGGACAGTAGAGAGCACGAGGGACAGGAGATAGCACGAGGGACAGTAGAGAGCACGAGGGACAGTAGAGAGCACGAGGGACAGGAGAGAGCAGGAGGGACAGTAGAGAGCACAAGGGACAGGAGAGAGCACGAGGGACAGTAGAGAGCACAAGGGACAGTAGAGAGCACGAGGGACAATAGAGAGCACGAGGGACAGGAGAGAGCACGAGGGACAGAAGAGAGCACAAGGGACAGTAGAGAGCACGAGGGACAGGAGAGAGCATGAGGGACAGTAGAGAGCACGAGGGACAGGAGAGAGCACGAGGGACAGGAGAGAGCACGAGGGACAGTAGAGAGCACGAGGGACAGGAGAGAGCACGAGGGACAGTAGAGAGCACGAGGGACAGGAGAGAGCACGAGGGACAGGAGAGAGCACGAGGGACAGGAAAGAGCACGAGGGACAGGAGAGAGCACGAGGGACAGGAGAGAGCACGAGGGACAGGAGAGAGCACAAGGGACAGTAGAGAGCACAAGGGACAGTAGAGAGCACGAGGGACAGGAGAGAGCACAAGGGACAGGAGAGAGCACGAGGGACAGGAGAGAGCACGAGGGACAGGAGAGAGCACGAGGGACAGGAGAGAGCACGAGGGACAGTAGAGAGCACAAGGGACAGTAGAGAGCACGAGGGACAGTAGAGAGCACGAGGGACAGTAGAGAGCACGAGGGACAGTAGAGAGCACGAGGGACAGGAGATAGCACGAGGGACAGTAGAGAGCACGAGGGACAGGAGAGAGCACGAGGGACAGGAGAGAGCACGAGGGACAGTAGAGAGCACGAGGGACAGTAGAGAGCACGAGGGACAGGAGAGAGCACGAGGGACAGGAGAGAGCACGAGGGACAGTAGAGAGCACGAGGGACAGTAGAGAGCACGAGGGACAGTAGAGAGCACGAGGGACAGTAGAGAGCACGAGGGACAGTAGAGAGCACGAGGGACAGTAGATTGCACGAGGGACAGTAGAGAGCACGAGGGACAGTAGAGAGCACGAGGGTCAGTAGAGAGCGCGAGGGACAGGAGAGAGCACGAGGGACAGTAGAGAGCGCGAGGGACAGTAGAGAGCACGAGGGACAGTAGAGAGCACGAGGGACAGGAGAGAGCACGAGGGACAGTAGAGAGCACGAGGGACAGGAGAGAGCACGAGGGACAGTAGAGAGCACGAGGGACAGGAGAGGGCACGAGGGACAGTAGAGAGCACGAGGGACAGTAGAGAGCACGAGGGACAGTAGAGAGCACGAGGGACAGGAGAGAGCACGAGGGACAGTAGAGAGCACGAGGGACAGTAGAGAGCACGAGGGACAGGAGAGAGCACGAGGGACAGTAGAGAGCACGAGGGACAGGAGATAGCACGAGGGACAGTAGAGAGCACGAGGGACAGTAGAGAGCACGAGGGACAGGAGAGAGCAGGAGGGACAGTAGAGAGCACAAGGGACAGGAGAGAGCACGAGGGACAGTAGAGAGCACAAGGGACAGTAGAGAGCACGAGGGACAATAGAGAGCACGAGGGACAGGAGAGAGCACGAGGGACAGTAGAGAGCACGAGGGACAGGAGAGAGCATGAGGGACAGTAGAGAGCACGAGGGACAGGAGAGAGCACGAGGGACAGGAGAGAGCACGAGGGACAGTAGAGAGCACGAGGGACAGGAGAGAGCACGAGGGACAGTAGAGAGCACGAGGGACAGGAGAGAGCACGAGGGACAGGAGAGAGCACGAGGGACAGGAAAGAGCACGAGGGACAGGAGAGAGCACGAGGGACAGGAGAGAGCACGAGGGACAGGAGAGAGCACAAGGGACAGTAGAGAGCACAAGGGACAGTAGAGAGCACGAGGGACAGGAGAGAGCACAAGGGACAGGAGAGAGCACGAGGGACAGGAGAGAGCACGAGGGACAGGAGAGAGCACGAGGGACAGGAGAGAGCACGAGGGACAGTAGAGAGCACGAGGGACAGTAGAGAGCACGAGGGACAGTAGAGAGCACGAGGGACAGTAGATTGCACGAGGGACAGTAGAGAGCACGAGGGACAGTAGAGAGCACGAGGGTCAGTAGAGAGCGCGAGGGACAGGAGAGAGCACGAGGGACAGTAGAGAGCGCGAGGGACAGTAGAGAGCACGAGGGACAGTAGAGAGCACGAGGGACAGGAGAGAGCACGAGGGACAGTAGAGAGCACGAGGGACAGGAGAGAGCACGAGGGACAGAAGAGAGCACGAGGGACAGTAGAGAGCACGAGGGACAGTAGAGAGCACGAGGGACAGTAGAGAGCACAAGGGACAGTAGAGAGCACGAGGGACAATAGAGAGCACGAGGGACAGGAGAGAGCACGAGGGACAGAAGAGAGCACGAGGGACAGTAGAGAGCACGAGGGACAGGAGAGAGCATGAGGGACAGTAGAGAGCACGAGGGACAGGAGAGAGCACGAGGGACAGGAGAGAGCACGAGGGACAGTAGAGAGCACGAGGGACAGGAGAGAGCACGAGGGACAGTAGAGAGCACGAGGGACAGGAGAGAGCACGAGGGACAGGAGAGAGCACGAGGGACAGGAAAGAGCACGAGGGACAGGAGAGAGCACGAGGGACAGGAGAGAGCACGAGGGACAGGAGAGAGCACAAGGGACAGTAGAGAGCACAAGGGACAGTAGAGAGCACGAGGGACAGGAGAGAGCACAAGGGACAGGAGAGAGCACGAGGGACAGGAGAGAGCACGAGGGACAGGAGAGAGCACGAGGGACAGGAGAGAGCACGAGGGACAGTAGAGAGCACGAGGGACAGTAGAGAGCACGAGGGACAGTAGAGAGCACGAGGGACAGTAGAGAGCACGAGGGACAGTAGAGAGCACGAGGGACAGGAGATAGCACGAGGGACAGTAGAGAGCACGAGGGACAGGAGAGAGCACGAGGGACAGGAGAGAGCACGAGGGACAGTAGAGAGCACGAGGGACAGTAGAGAGCACGAGGGACAGGAGAGAGCACGAGGGACAGGAGAGAGCACGAGGGACAGTAGAGAGCACGAGGGACAGTAGAGAGCACGAGGGACAGTAGAGAGCACGAGGGACAGTAGAGAGCACGAGGGACAGTAGAGAGCACGAGGGACAGTAGATTGCACGAGGGACAGTAGAGAGCACGAGGGACAGTAGAGAGCACGAGGGTCAGTAGAGAGCGCGAGGGACAGGAGAGAGCACGAGGGACAGTAGAGAGCGCGAGGGACAGTAGAGAGCACGAGGGACAGTAGAGAGCACGAGGGACAGGAGAGAGCACGAGGGACAGTAGAGAGCACGAGGGACAGGAGAGAGCACGAGGGACAGTAGAGAGCACGAGGGACAGGAGAGGGCACGAGGGACAGTAGAGAGCACGAGGGACAGTAGAGAGCACGAGGGACAGTAGAGAGCACGAGGGACAGGAGAGAGCACGAGGGACAGTAGAGAGCACGAGGGACAGTAGAGAGCACGAGGGACAGGAGAGAGCACGAGGGACAGTAGAGAGCACGAGGGACAGGAGATAGCACGAGGGACAGTAGAGAGCACGAGGGACAGTAGAGAGCACGAGGGACAGGAGAGAGCAGGAGGGACAGTAGAGAGCACAAGGGACAGGAGAGAGCACGAGGGACAGTAGAGAGCACAAGGGACAGTAGAGAGCACGAGGGACAATAGAGAGCACGAGGGACAGGAGAGAGCACGAGGGACAGAAGAGAGCACGAGGGACAGTAGAGAGCACGAGGGACAGGAGAGAGCATGAGGGACAGTAGAGAGCACGAGGGACAGGAGAGAGCACGAGGGACAGGAGAGAGCACGAGGGACAGTAGAGAGCACGAGGGACAGGAGAGAGCACGAGGGACAGTAGAGAGCACGAGGGACAGGAGAGAGCACGAGGGACAGGAGAGAGCACGAGGGACAGGAAAGAGCACGAGGGACAGGAGAGAGCACGAGGGACAGGAGAGAGCACGAGGGACAGGAGAGAGCACGAGGGACAGTAGAGAGCACGAGGGACAGGAGAGAGCACGAGGGACAGTAGAGAGCACGAGGGACAGGAGAGAGCACGAGGGACAGGAGAGAGCACGAGGGACAGGAAAGAGCACGAGGGACAGGAGAGAGCACGAGGGACAGGAGAGAGCACGAGGGACAGGAGAGAGCACAAGGGACAGTAGAGAGCACAAGGGACAGTAGAGAGCACGAGGGACAGGAGAGAGCACAAGGGACAGGAGAGAGCACGAGGGACAGGAGAGAGCACGAGGGACAGTAGAGAGCACGAGGGACAGGAGAGAGCACGAGGGACAGTAGAGAGCACGAGGGACAGGAGAGAGCACGAGGGACAGTAGAGAGCACGAGGGACAGTAGAGAGCACGAGGGACAGGAGAGAGCACGAGGGACAGTAGAGAGCACGAGGGACAGGAGAGAGCACGAGGGACAGGAGAGAGCACGAGGGACAGGAAAGAGCACGAGGGACAGGAGAGAGCACGAGGGACAGGAGAGAGCACGAGGGACAGGAGAGAGCACAAGGGACAGTAGAGAGCACAAGGGACAGTAGAGAGCACGAGGGACAGGAGAGAGCACAAGGGACAGGAGAGAGCACGAGGGACAGGAGAGAGCACGAGGGACAGGAGAGAGCACGAGGGACAGGAGAGAGCACGAGGGACAGTAGAGAGCACGAGGGACAGTAGAGAGCACGAGGGACAGTAGAGAGCACGAGGGACAGTAGAGAGCACGAGGGACAGTAGAGAGCACGAGGGACAGTAGATTGCACGAGGGACAGTAGAGAGCACGAGGGACAGTAGAGAGCACGAGGGACAGTAGAGAGCACGAGGGACAGTAGAGAGCACGAGGGACAGTAGAGAGCACGAGGGACAGTAGATTGCACGAGGGACAGTAGAGAGCACGAGGGACAGTAGAGAGCACGAGGGTCAGTAGAGAGCGCGAGGGACAGGAGAGAGCACGAGGGACAGTAGAGAGCGCGAGGGACAGTAGAGAGCACGAGGGACAGTAGAGAGCACGAGGGACAGGAGAGAGCACGAGGGACAGTAGAGAGCACGAGGGACAGGAGAGAGCACGAGGGACAGAAGAGAGCACGAGGGACAGTAGAGAGCACGAGGGACAGGAGAGAGCACGAGGGACAGGAGAGAGCACGAGGGACAGGAGAGAGCAAGAGGGACAGTAGAGAGCACGAGGGACAGTAGAGAGCACGAGGGACAGTAGAGAGCACGAGGGACAGTAGAGAGCACGAGGGACAGGAGAGAGGATGAGGGACAGTAGAGAGCACGAGGGACAGGAGAGAGCACGAGGGACAGGAGAGAGCACGAGGGACAGTAGAGAGCACGAGGGACAGGAGAGAGCACGAGGGACAGTAGAGAGCACGAGGGACAGGAGAGAGCACGAGGGACAGGAGAGAGCACGAGGGACAGGAGAGAGCACGAGGGACAGGAGAGAGCACGAGGGACAGGAGAGAGCACGAGGGACAGGAGAGAGCACAAGGGACAGTAGAGAGCACAAGGGACAGTAGAGAGCACGAGGGACAGGAGAGAGCACAAGGGACAGGAGAGAGCACGAGGGACAGGAGAGAGCACGAGGGACAGGAGAGAGCACGAGGGACAGGAGAGAGCACGAGGGACAGGAGAGAGCACGAGGGACAGTAGAGAGCACGAGGGACAGGAGAGAGCACGAGGGACAGTAGAGAGCACGAGGGACAGGAGAGAGCACGAGGGACAGGAGAGAGCACGAGGGACAGGAGAGAGCACGAGGGACAGGAGAGAGCACGAGGGACAGGAGAGAGCACGAGGGACAGTAGAGAGCACGAGGGACAGTAGAGAGCACGAGGGACAGTAGAGAGCACGAGGGACAGGAGAGAGCACGAGGGACAGTAGAGAGCACGAGGGACAGGAGAGAGCACGAGGGACAGTAGAGATCACGAGGGACAGGAGAGAGCCCGAGGGACAGGAGAGAGCACGAGGGACAGTAGAGAGCACGAGGGACAGTAAGAGCACGAGGGACATTAGAGAGCACGAGGGACAGGAGAGAGCACGAGGGACAGGAGAGAGCACGAGGGACAGGAGAGAGCACGAGGGACAGTAGAGAGCACGAGGGACAGGAGAGAGCACGAGGGACAGTAGAGAGCACAAGGGACAGTAGAGAGCACGAGGGACAATAGAGAGCACGAGGGACAGGAGAGAGCACGAGGGACAGAAGAGAGCACGAGGGACAGTAGAGAGCACGAGGGACAGTAGAGAGCATGAGGGACAGTAGAGAGCACGAGGGACAGGAGAGAGCACGAGGGACAGGAGAGAGCACGAGGGACAGTAGAGAGCACGAGGGACAGGAGAGAGCACGAGGGACAGGAGAGAGCATGAGGGACAGTAGAGAGCACGAGGGACAGTAGAGAGCACGAGGGACAGTAGAGAGCACGAGGGACAGTAGAGAGCACGAGGGACAGGAGAGAGCACGAGGGACAGGAGAGAGCACGAGGGACAGGAGAGAGCACGAGGGACAGTAGAGAGCACGAGGGACAGTAGAGAGCACGAGGGACAGTAGAGAGCACGAGGGACAGTAGAGAGCACGAGGGACAGGAGAGAGCATGAGGGACAGTAGAGAGCACGAGGGACAGGAGAGAGCACGAGGGACAGGAGAGAGCACGAGGGACAGTAGAGAGCACGAGGGACAGGAGAGAGCACGAGGGACAGTAGAGAGCACGAGGGACAGGAGAGAGCACGAGGGACAGGAGAGAGCACGAGGGACAGGAGAGAGCACGAGGGACAGGAGAGAGCACGAGGGACAGGAGAGAGCACGAGGGACAGGAGAGAGCACAAGGGACAGTAGAGAGCACGAGGGACAGTAGAGAGCACGAGGGACAGTAGAGAGCACAAGGGACAGTAGAGAGCACGAGGGACAGTAGAGAGCACGAGGGACAGAAGAGAGCACGAGGGACAGTAGAGAGCACGAGGGACAGGAGAGAGCACGAGGGACAGTAGAGAGCACAAGGGACAGTAGAGAGCACGAGGGACAGTAGAGAGCACGAGGGACAGGAGAGAGCACAAGGGACAGTAGAGAGCACGAGGGACAGTAGAGAGCACGAGGGACAGAAGAGAGCACGAGGGACAGTAGAGAGCACGAGGGACAGGAGAGAGCACGAGGGACAGGAGAGAGCACGAGGGACAGGAAAGAGCACGAGGGACAGGAGAGAGCACGAGGGACAGGAGAGAGCACGAGGGACAGGAGAGAGCACGAGGGACAGTAGAGAGCACGAGGGACAGTAGAGAGCACGAGGGACAGTAGATTGCACGAGGGACAGTAGAGAGCACGAGGGACAGTAGAGAGCACGAGGGTCAGTAGAGAGCGCGAGGGACAGGAGAGAGCACGAGGGACAGTAGAGAGCGCGAGGGACAGTAGAGAGCACGAGGGACAGTAGAGAGCACGAGGGACAGGAGAGAGCACGAGGGACAGTAGAGAGCACGAGGGACAGGAGAGAGCACGAGGGACAGTAGAGAGCACGAGGGACAGGAGAGGGCACGAGGGACAGTAGAGAGCACGAGGGACAGTAGAGAGCACGAGGGACAGTAGAGAGCACGAGGGACAGGAGAGAGCACGAGGGACAGTAGAGAGCACGAGGGACAGTAGAGAGCACGAGGGACAGGAGAGAGCACGAGGGACAGTAGAGAGCACGAGGGACAGGAGATAGCACGAGGGACAGTAGAGAGCACGAGGGACAGTAGAGAGCACGAGGGACAGGAGAGAGCAGGAGGGACAGTAGAGAGCACAAGGGACAGGAGAGAGCACGAGGGACAGTAGAGAGCACAAGGGACAGTAGAGAGCACGAGGGACAATAGAGAGCACGAGGGACAGGAGAGAGCACGAGGGACAGTAGAGAGCACGAGGGACAGGAGAGAGCATGAGGGACAGTAGAGAGCACGAGGGACAGGAGAGAGCACGAGGGACAGGAGAGAGCACGAGGGACAGTAGAGAGCACGAGGGACAGGAGAGAGCACGAGGGACAGTAGAGAGCACGAGGGACAGGAGAGAGCACGAGGGACAGGAGAGAGCACGAGGGACAGGAAAGAGCACGAGGGACAGGAGAGAGCACGAGGGACAGGAGAGAGCACGAGGGACAGGAGAGAGCACAAGGGACAGTAGAGAGCACAAGGGACAGTAGAGAGCACGAGGGACAGGAGAGAGCACAAGGGACAGGAGAGAGCACGAGGGACAGGAGAGAGCACGAGGGACAGGAGAGAGCACGAGGGACAGGAGAGAGCACGAGGGACAGTAGAGAGCACGAGGGACAGTAGAGAGCACGAGGGACAGTAGAGAGCACGAGGGACAGTAGATTGCACGAGGGACAGTAGAGAGCACGAGGGACAGTAGAGAGCACGAGGGTCAGTAGAGAGCGCGAGGGACAGGAGAGAGCACGAGGGACAGTAGAGAGCGCGAGGGACAGTAGAGAGCACGAGGGACAGTAGAGAGCACGAGGGACAGGAGAGAGCACGAGGGACAGTAGAGAGCACGAGGGACAGGAGAGAGCACGAGGGACAGAAGAGAGCACGAGGGACAGTAGAGAGCACGAGGGACAGTAGAGAGCACGAGGGACAGTAGAGAGCACAAGGGACAGTAGAGAGCACGAGGGACAATAGAGAGCACGAGGGACAGGAGAGAGCACGAGGGACAGAAGAGAGCACGAGGGACAGTAGAGAGCACGAGGGACAGGAGAGAGCATGAGGGACAGTAGAGAGCACGAGGGACAGTAGAGAGCACGAGGGACAGTAGAGAGCACGAGGGACAGGAGAGAGCACGAGGGACAGGAGAGAGCACGAGGGACAGGAGAGAGCACGAGGGACAGTAGAGAGCACGAGGGACAGTAGAGAGCACGAGGGACAGTAGAGAGCACGAGGGACAGTAGAGAGCACGAGGGACAGGAGAGAGCATGAGGGACAGTAGAGAGCACGAGGGACAGGAGAGAGCACGAGGGACAGGAGAGAGCACGAGGGACAGTAGAGAGCACGAGGGACAGGAGAGAGCACGAGGGACAGTAGAGAGCACGAGGGACAGGAGAGAGCACGAGGGACAGGAGAGAGCACGAGGGACAGGAGAGAGCACGAGGGACAGGAGAGAGCACGAGGGACAGGAGAGAGCACGAGGGACAGGAGAGAGCACAAGGGACAGTAGAGAGCACGAGGGACAGTAGAGAGCACGAGGGACAGTAGAGAGCACAAGGGACAGTAGAGAGCACGAGGGACAGTAGAGAGCACGAGGGACAGAAGAGAGCACGAGGGACAGTAGAGAGCACGAGGGACAGGAGAGAGCACGAGGGACAGTAGAGAGCACAAGGGACAGTAGAGAGCACGAGGGACAGTAGAGAGCACGAGGGACAGGAGAGAGCACAAGGGACAGTAGAGAGCACGAGGGACAGTAGAGAGCACGAGGGACAGAAGAGAGCACGAGGGACAGTAGAGAGCACGAGGGACAGGAGAGAGCACGAGGGACAGGAGAGAGCACGAGGGACAGGAAAGAGCACGAGGGACAGGAGAGAGCACGAGGGACAGGAGAGAGCACGAGGGACAGGAGAGAGCACGAGGGACAGTAGAGAGCACGAGGGACAGTAGAGAGCACGAGGGACAGTAGATTGCACGAGGGACAGTAGAGAGCACGAGGGACAGTAGAGAGCACGAGGGTCAGTAGAGAGCGCGAGGGACAGGAGAGAGCACGAGGGACAGTAGAGAGCGCGAGGGACAGTAGAGAGCACGAGGGACAGTAGAGAGCACGAGGGACAGGAGAGAGCACGAGGGACAGTAGAGAGCACGAGGGACAGGAGAGAGCACGAGGGACAGTAGAGAGCACGAGGGACAGGAGAGGGCACGAGGGACAGTAGAGAGCACGAGGGACAGTAGAGAGCACGAGGGACAGTAGAGAGCACGAGGGACAGGAGAGAGCACGAGGGACAGTAGAGAGCACGAGGGACAGTAGAGAGCACGAGGGACAGGAGAGAGCACGAGGGACAGTAGAGAGCACGAGGGACAGGAGATAGCACGAGGGACAGTAGAGAGCACGAGGGACAGTAGAGAGCACGAGGGACAGGAGAGAGCAGGAGGGACAGTAGAGAGCACAAGGGACAGGAGAGAGCACGAGGGACAGTAGAGAGCACAAGGGACAGTAGAGAGCACGAGGGACAATAGAGAGCACGAGGGACAGGAGAGAGCACGAGGGACAGTAGAGAGCACGAGGGACAGGAGAGAGCATGAGGGACAGTAGAGAGCACGAGGGACAGGAGAGAGCACGAGGGACAGGAGAGAGCACGAGGGACAGTAGAGAGCACGAGGGACAGGAGAGAGCACGAGGGACAGTAGAGAGCACGAGGGACAGGAGAGAGCACGAGGGACAGGAGAGAGCACGAGGGACAGGAAAGAGCACGAGGGACAGGAGAGAGCACGAGGGACAGGAGAGAGCACGAGGGACAGGAGAGAGCACAAGGGACAGTAGAGAGCACAAGGGACAGTAGAGAGCACGAGGGACAGGAGAGAGCACAAGGGACAGGAGAGAGCACGAGGGACAGGAGAGAGCACGAGGGACAGGAGAGAGCACGAGGGACAGGAGAGAGCACGAGGGACAGTAGAGAGCACGAGGGACAGTAGAGAGCACGAGGGACAGTAGAGAGCACGAGGGACAGTAGATTGCACGAGGGACAGTAGAGAGCACGAGGGACAGTAGAGAGCACGAGGGTCAGTAGAGAGCGCGAGGGACAGGAGAGAGCACGAGGGACAGTAGAGAGCGCGAGGGACAGTAGAGAGCACGAGGGACAGTAGAGAGCACGAGGGACAGGAGAGAGCACGAGGGACAGTAGAGAGCACGAGGGACAGGAGAGAGCACGAGGGACAGAAGAGAGCACGAGGGACAGTAGAGAGCACGAGGGACAGTAGAGAGCACGAGGGACAGTAGAGAGCACAAGGGACAGTAGAGAGCACGAGGGACAATAGAGAGCACGAGGGACAGGAGAGAGCACGAGGGACAGAAGAGAGCACGAGGGACAGTAGAGAGCACGAGGGACAGGAGAGAGCATGAGGGACAGTAGAGAGCACGAGGGACAGGAGAGAGCACGAGGGACAGGAGAGAGCACGAGGGACAGTAGAGAGCACGAGGGACAGGAGAGAGCACGAGGGACAGTAGAGAGCACGAGGGACAGGAGAGAGCACGAGGGACAGGAGAGAGCACGAGGGACAGGAAAGAGCACGAGGGACAGGAGAGAGCACGAGGGACAGGAGAGAGCACGAGGGACAGGAGAGAGCACAAGGGACAGTAGAGAGCACAAGGGACAGTAGAGAGCACGAGGGACAGGAGAGAGCACAAGGGACAGGAGAGAGCACGAGGGACAGGAGAGAGCACGAGGGACAGGAGAGAGCACGAGGGACAGGAGAGAGCACGAGGGACAGTAGAGAGCACGAGGGACAGTAGAGAGCACGAGGGACAGTAGAGAGCACGAGGGACAGTAGAGAGCACGAGGGACAGTAGAGAGCACGAGGGACAGGAGATAGCACGAGGGACAGTAGAGAGCACGAGGGACAGGAGAGAGCACGAGGGACAGGAGAGAGCACGAGGGACAGTAGAGAGCACGAGGGACAGTAGAGAGCACGAGGGACAGGAGAGAGCACGAGGGACAGGAGAGAGCACGAGGGACAGTAGAGAGCACGAGGGACAGTAGAGAGCACGAGGGACAGTAGAGAGCACGAGGGACAGTAGAGAGCACGAGGGACAGTAGAGAGCACGAGGGACAGTAGATTGCACGAGGGACAGTAGAGAGCACGAGGGACAGTAGAGAGCACGAGGGTCAGTAGAGAGCGCGAGGGACAGGAGAGAGCACGAGGGACAGTAGAGAGCGCGAGGGACAGTAGAGAGCACGAGGGACAGTAGAGAGCACGAGGGACAGGAGAGAGCACGAGGGACAGTAGAGAGCACGAGGGACAGGAGAGAGCACGAGGGACAGTAGAGAGCACGAGGGACAGGAGAGGGCACGAGGGACAGTAGAGAGCACGAGGGACAGTAGAGAGCACGAGGGACAGTAGAGAGCACGAGGGACAGGAGAGAGCACGAGGGACAGTAGAGAGCACGAGGGACAGTAGAGAGCACGAGGGACAGGAGAGAGCACGAGGGACAGTAGAGAGCACGAGGGACAGGAGATAGCACGAGGGACAGTAGAGAGCACGAGGGACAGTAGAGAGCACGAGGGACAGGAGAGAGCAGGAGGGACAGTAGAGAGCACAAGGGACAGGAGAGAGCACGAGGGACAGTAGAGAGCACAAGGGACAGTAGAGAGCACGAGGGACAATAGAGAGCACGAGGGACAGGAGAGAGCACGAGGGACAGAAGAGAGCACGAGGGACAGTAGAGAGCACGAGGGACAGGAGAGAGCATGAGGGACAGTAGAGAGCACGAGGGACAGGAGAGAGCACGAGGGACAGGAGAGAGCACGAGGGACAGTAGAGAGCACGAGGGACAGGAGAGAGCACGAGGGACAGTAGAGAGCACGAGGGACAGGAGAGAGCACGAGGGACAGGAGAGAGCACGAGGGACAGGAAAGAGCACGAGGGACAGGAGAGAGCACGAGGGACAGGAGAGAGCACGAGGGACAGGAGAGAGCACAAGGGACAGTAGAGAGCACAAGGGACAGTAGAGAGCACGAGGGACAGGAGAGAGCACAAGGGACAGGAGAGAGCACGAGGGACAGGAGAGAGCACGAGGGACAGGAGAGAGCACGAGGGACAGGAGAGAGCACGAGGGACAGTAGAGAGCACGAGGGACAGTAGAGAGCACGAGGGACAGTAGAGAGCACGAGGGACAGTAGAGAGCACGAGGGACAGTAGAGAGCACGAGGGACAGTAGATTGCACGAGGGACAGTAGAGAGCACGAGGGACAGTAGAGAGCACGAGGGTCAGTAGAGAGCGCGAGGGACAGGAGAGAGCACGAGGGACAGTAGAGAGCGCGAGGGACAGTAGAGAGCACGAGGGACAGTAGAGAGCACGAGGGACAGGAGAGAGCACGAGGGACAGTAGAGAGCACGAGGGACAGGAGAGAGCACGAGGGACAGAAGAGAGCACGAGGGACAGTAGAGAGCACGAGGGACAGGAGAGAGCACGAGGGACAGGAGAGAGCACGAGGGACAGGAGAGAGCAAGAGGCACAGTAGAGAGCACGAGGGACAGGAGAGAGCACAAGGGACAGGAGAGAGCACGAGGGACAGGAGAGAGCACGAGGGACAGGAGAGAGCACGAGGGACAGGAGAGAGCACGAGGGACAGTAGAGAGCACGAGGGACAGTAGAGAGCACGAGGGACAGTAGAGAGCACGAGGGACAGTAGAGAGCACGAGGGACAGTAGAGAGCACGAGGGACAGGAGATAGCACGAGGGACAGTAGAGAGCACGAGGGACAGGAGAGAGCACGAGGGACAGGAGAGAGCACGAGGGACAGTAGAGAGCACGAGGGACAGTAGAGAGCACGAGGGACAGGAGAGAGCACGAGGGACAGGAGAGAGCACGAGGGACAGTAGAGAGCACGAGGGACAGTAGAGAGCACGAGGGACAGTAGAGAGCACGAGGGACAGTAGAGAGCACGAGGGACAGTAGAGAGCACGAGGGACAGTAGATTGCACGAGGGACAGTAGAGAGCACGAGGGACAGTAGAGAGCACGAGGGTCAGTAGAGAGCGCGAGGGACAGGAGAGAGCACGAGGGACAGTAGAGAGCGCGAGGGACAGTAGAGAGCACGAGGGACAGTAGAGAGCACGAGGGACAGGAGAGAGCACGAGGGACAGTAGAGAGCACGAGGGACAGGAGAGAGCACGAGGGACAGTAGAGAGCACGAGGGACAGGAGAGGGCACGAGGGAAAGTAGAGAGCACGAGGGACAGTAGAGAGCACGAGGGACAGTAGAGAGCACGAGGGACAGGAGAGAGCACGAGGGACAGTAGAGAGCACGAGGGACAGTAGAGAGCACGAGGGACAGGAGAGAGCACGAGGGACAGTAGAGAGCACGAGGGACAGGAGATAGCACGAGGGACAGTAGAGAGCACGAGGGACAGTAGAGAGCACGAGGGACAGGAGAGAGCAGGAGGGACAGTAGAGAGCACAAGGGACAGGAGAGAGCACGAGGGACAGTAGAGAGCACAAGGGACAGTAGAGAGCACGAGGGACAATAGAGAGCACGAGGGACAGGAGAGAGCACGAGGGACAGAAGAGAGCACGAGGGACAGTAGAGAGCACGAGGGACAGGAGAGAGCATGAGGGACAGTAGAGAGCACGAGGGACAGGAGAGAGCACGAGGGACAGGAGAGAGCACGAGGGACAGTAGAGAGCACGAGGGACAGGAGAGAGCACGAGGGACAGTAGAGAGCACGAGGGACAGGAGAGAGCACGAGGGACAGGAGAGAGCACGAGGGACAGGAAAGAGCACGAGGGACAGGAGAGAGCACGAGGGACAGGAGAGAGCACGAGGGACAGGAGAGAGCACAAGGGACAGTAGAGAGCACAAGGGACAGTAGAGAGCACGAGGGACAGGAGAGAGCACAAGGGACAGGAGAGAGCACGAGGGACAGGAGAGAGCACGAGGGACAGGAGAGAGCACGAGGGACAGGAGAGAGCACGAGGGACAGTAGAGAGCACGAGGGACAGTAGAGAGCACGAGGGACAGTAGAGAGCACGAGGGACAGTAGAGAGCACGAGGGACAGTAGAGAGCACGAGGGACAGTAGATTGCACGAGGGACAGTAGAGAGCACGAGGGACAGTAGAGAGCACGAGGGTCAGTAGAGAGCGCGAGGGACAGGAGAGAGCACGAGGGACAGAAGAGAGCACGAGGGACAGTAGAGAGCACGAGGGACAGGAGAGAGCACGAGGGACAGGAGAGAGCACGAGGGACAGGAGAGAGCAAGAGGGACAGTAGAGAGCACGAGGGACAGTAGAGAGCACGAGGGACAGTAGAGAGCACGAGGGACAGTAGAGAGCACGAGGGACAGGAGAGAGGATGAGGGACAGTAGAGAGCACGAGGGACAGGAGAGAGCACGAGGGACAGGAGAGAGCACGAGGGACAGTAGAGAGCACGAGGGACAGGAGAGAGCACGAGGGACAGTAGAGAGCACGAGGGACAGGAGAGAGCACGAGGGACAGGAGAGAGCACGAGGGACAGGAGAGAGCACGAGGGACAGGAGAGAGCACGAGGGACAGGAGAGAGCACGAGGGACAGGAGAGAGCACAAGGGACAGTAGAGAGCACAAGGGACAGTAGAGAGCACGAGGGACAGGAGAGAGCACAAGGGACAGGAGAGAGCACGAGGGACAGGAGAGAGCACGAGGGACAGGAGAGAGCACGAGGGACAGGAGAGAGCACGAGGGACAGGAGAGAGCACGAGGGACAGTAGAGAGCACGAGGGACAGGAGAGAGCACGAGGGACAGTAGAGAGCACGAGGGACAGGAGAGAGCACGAGGGACAGGAGAGAGCACGAGGGACAGGAGAGAGCACGAGGGACAGGAGAGAGCACGAGGGACAGGAGAGAGCACGAGGGACAGTAGAGAGCACGAGGGACAGTAGAGAGCACGAGGGACAGTAGAGAGCACGAGGGACAGGAGAGAGCACGAGGGACAGTAGAGAGCACGAGGGACAGGAGAGAGCACGAGGGACAGTAGAGATCACGAGGGACAGGAGAGAGCCCGAGGGACAGGAGAGAGCACGAGGGACAGTAGAGAGCACGAGGGACAGTAAGAGCACGAGGGACATTAGAGAGCACGAGGGACAGGAGAGAGCACGAGGGACAGGAGAGAGCACGAGGGACAGGAGAGAGCACGAGGGACATTAGAGAGCACGAGGGACAGGAGAGAGCACGAGGGACAGTAGAGAGCACAAGGGACAGTAGAGAGCACGAGGGACAATAGAGAGCACGAGGGACAGGAGAGAGCACGAGGGACAGAAGAGAGCACGAGGGACAGTAGAGAGCACGAGGGACAGTAGAGAGCATGAGGGACAGTAGAGAGCACGAGGGACAGGAGAGAGCACGAGGGACAGGAGAGAGCACGAGGGACAGTAGAGAGCACGAGGGACAGGAGAGAGCACGAGGGACAGGAGAGAGCATGAGGGACAGTAGAGAGCACGAGGGACAGTAGAGAGCACGAGGGACAGTAGAGAGCACGAGGGACAGTAGAGAGCACGAGGGACAGGAGAGAGCACGAGGGACAGGAGAGAGCACGAGGGACAGGAGAGAGCACGAGGGACAGTAGAGAGCACGAGGGACAGTAGAGAGCACGAGGGACAGTAGAGAGCACGAGGGACAGTAGAGAGCACGAGGGACAGGAGAGAGCATGAGGGACAGTAGAGAGCACGAGGGACAGGAGAGAGCACGAGGGACAGGAGAGAGCACGAGGGACAGTAGAGAGCACGAGGGACAGGAGAGAGCACGAGGGACAGTAGAGAGCACGAGGGACAGGAGAGAGCACGAGGGACAGGAGAGAGCACGAGGGACAGGAGAGAGCACGAGGGACAGGAGAGAGCACGAGGGACAGGAGAGAGCACGAGGGACAGGAGAGAGCACGAGGGACAGTAGAGAGCACGAGGGACAGTAGAGAGCACGAGGGACAGTAGAGAGCACAAGGGACAGTAGAGAGCACGAGGGACAGTAGAGAGCACGAGGGACAGAAGAGAGCACGAGGGACAGTAGAGAGCACGAGGGACAGGAGAGAGCACGAGGGACAGTAGAGAGCACAAGGGACAGTAGAGAGCACGAGGGACAGTAGAGAGCACGAGGGACAGGAGAGAGCACAAGGGACAGTAGAGAGCACGAGGGACAGTAGAGAGCACGAGGGACAGAAGAGAGCACGAGGGACAGTAGAGAGCACGAGGGACAGGAGAGAGCACGAGGGACAGTAGAGAGCACAAGGGACAGTAGAGAGCACGAGGGACAGTAGAGAGCACGAGGGACAGTAGAGAGCACGAGGGACAGTAGATTGCACGAGGGACAGTAGAGAGCACGAGGGACAGTAGAGAGCACGAGGGACAGGAGAGAGCACGAGGGACAGAAGAGAGCACGAGGGACAGTAGAGAGCACGAGGGACAGTAGAGAGCACGAGGGACAGGAGAGAGCACGAGGGACAGGAGAGAGCACGAGGGACAGGAGAGAGCACGAGGGACAGGAGAGAGCACGAGGGACAGTAGAGAGCACGAGGGACAGGAGAGAGCACGAGGGACAGTAGAGAGCACAAGGGACAGTAGAGAGCACGAGGGACAGTAGAGAGCACGAGGGACAGTAGAGAGCACGAGGGACAGGAGAGAGCACGAGGGACAGGAGAGAGCACAAGGGACAGTAGAGAGCACGAGGGACAGTAGAGAGCACGAGGGACAGAAGAGAGCACGAGGGACAGTAGAGAGCACGAGGGACAGGAGAGAGCACGAGGGACAGGAGAGAGCACAAGGGACAGTAGAGAGCACGAGGGACAGTAGAGAGCACGAGGGACAGAAGAGAGCACGAGGGACAGTAGAGAGCACGAGGGACAGGAGAGAGCACGAGGGACAGTAGAGAGCACAAGGGACAGTAGAGAGCACGAGGGACAGTAGAGAGCACGAGGGACAGGAGAGAGCACGAGGGACAGTAGAGAGCACGAGGGACAGGAGAGAGCACGAGGGACAGGAGAGAGCATGAGGGACAGTAGAGAGCACGAGGGACAGTAGAGAGCACGAGGGACAGTAGAGAGCACGAGGGACAGTAGAGAGCACGAGGGACAGGAGAGAGCACGAGGGACAGGAGAGAGCACGAGGGACAGGAGAGAGCACGAGGGACAGTAGAGAGCACGAGGGACAGTAGAGAGCACGAGGGACAGTAGAGAGCACGAGGGACAGTAGAGAGCACGAGGGACAGGAGAGAGCATGAGGGACAGTAGAGAGCACGAGGGACAGGAGAGAGCACGAGGGACAGGAGAGAGCACGAGGGACAGTAGAGAGCACGAGGGACAGGAGAGAGCACGAGGGACAGTAGAGAGCACGAGGGACAGGAGAGAGCACGAGGGACAGGAGAGAGCACGAGGGACAGGAGAGAGCACGAGGGACAGGAGAGAGCACGAGGGACAGGAGAGAGCACGAGGGACAGGAGAGAGCACAAGGGACAGTAGAGAGCACGAGGGACAGTAGAGAGCACGAGGGACAGTAGAGAGCACAAGGGACAGTAGAGAGCACGAGGGACAGTAGAGAGCACGAGGGACAGAAGAGAGCACGAGGGACAGTAGAGAGCACGAGGGACAGGAGAGAGCACGAGGGACAGTAGAGAGCACAAGGGACAGTAGAGAGCACGAGGGACAGTAGAGAGCACGAGGGACAGGAGAGAGCACAAGGGACAGTAGAGAGCACGAGGGACAGTAGAGAGCACGAGGGACAGAAGAGAGCACGAGGGACAGTAGAGAGCACGAGGGACAGGAGAGAGCACGAGGGACAGTAGAGAGCACAAGGGACAGTAGAGAGCACGAGGGACAGTAGAGAGCACGAGGGACAGTAGAGAGCACGAGGGACAGTAGATTGCACGAGGGACAGTAGAGAGCACGAGGGACAGTAGAGAGCACGAGGGACAGGAGAGAGCACGAGGGACAGAAGAGAGCACGAGGGACAGTAGAGAGCACGAGGGACAGTAGAGAGCACGAGGGACAGGAGAGAGCACGAGGGACAGGAGAGAGCACGAGGGACAGGAGAGAGCACGAGGGACAGGAGAGAGCACGAGGGACAGTAGAGAGCACGAGGGACAGGAGAGAGCACGAGGGACAGTAGAGAGCACAAGGGACAGTAGAGAGCACGAGGGACAGTAGAGAGCACGAGGGACAGTAGAGAGCACGAGGGACAGGAGAGAGCACGAGGGACAGGAGAGAGCACAAGGGACAGTAGAGAGCACGAGGGACAGTAGAGAGCACGAGGGACAGAAGAGAGCACGAGGGACAGTAGAGAGCACGAGGGACAGGAGAGAGCACGAGGGACAGGAGAGAGCACAAGGGACAGTAGAGAGCACGAGGGACAGTAGAGAGCACGAGGGACAGAAGAGAGCACGAGGGACAGTAGAGAGCACGAGGGACAGGAGAGAGCACGAGGGACAGTAGAGAGCACAAGGGACAGTAGAGAGCACGAGGGACAGTAGAGAGCACGAGGGACAGTAGAGAGCACGAGGGACAGTAGATTGCACGAGGGACAGTAGAGAGCACGAGGGACAGTAGAGAGCACGAGGGACAGGAGAGAGCACGAGGGACAGAAGAGAGCACGAGGGACAGTAGAGAGCACGAGGGACAGTAGAGAGCACGAGGGACAGGAGAGAGCACGAGGGACAGGAGAGAGCACGAGGGACAGGAGAGAGCACGAGGGACAGGAGAGAGCACGAGGGACAGTAGAGAGCACGAGGGACAGGAGAGAGCACGAGGGACAGTAGAGAGCACAAGGGACAGTAGAGAGCACGAGGGACAGTAGAGAGCACGAGGGACAGTAGAGAGCACGAGGGACAGTAGATTGCACGAGGGACAGTAGAGAGCACGAGGGACAGTAGAGAGCACGAGGGACAGGAGAGAGCACGAGGGACAGAAGAGAGCACGAGGGACAGTAGAGAGCACGAGGGACAGTAGAGAGCACGAGGGACAGGAGAGAGCACGAGGGACAGGAGAGAGCACGAGGGACAGGAGAGAGCACGAGGGACAGGAGAGAGCATGAGGGACAGGAGAGAGCACGAGGGACAGTAGAGAGCACGAGGGACAGTAGAGAGCACGAGGGACAGTAGAGAGCACGAGGGACAGGAGAGAGCACGAGGGACAGGAGAGAGCACGAGGGACAGGAGAGAGCACGAGGGACAGTAGAGAGCACGAGGGACAGTAGAGAGCACGAGGGACAGTAGAGAGCACGAGGGACAGTAGAGAGCACGAGGGACAGGAGAGAGCACGAGGGACAGGAGAGAGCACGAGGGACAGGAGAGAGCACGAGGGACAGGAGAGAGCACGAGGGACAGTAGAGAGCACGAGGGACAGGAGAGAGCACGAGGGACAGTAGAGAGCACGAGGGACAGGAGAGAGCACGAGGGACAGGAGAGAGCACGAGGGACAGGAGAGAGCACGAGGGACAGGAGAGAGCACGAGGGACAGGAGAGAGCACGAGGGACAGGAGAGAGCACAAGGGACAGTAGAGAGCACAAGGGACAGTAGAGAGCACGAGGGACAGGAGAGAGCACAAGGGACAGGAGAGAGCACGAGGGACAGTAGAGAGCACGAGGGACAGGAGAGAGCACGAGGGACAGGAGAGAGCACGAGGGACAGTAGAGAGCACGAGGGACAGTAGAGAGCACGAGGGACAGTAGAGAGCACAAGGGACAGTAGAGAGCACGAGGGACAGTAGAGAGCACGAGGGACAGTAGAGAGCACGAGGGACAGTAGATTGCACGAGGGACAGTAGAGAGCACGAGGGACAGTAGAGAGCACGAGGGACAGGAGAGAGCACGAGGGACAGAAGAGAGCACGAGGGACAGTAGAGAGCACGAGGGACAGTAGAGAGCACGAGGGACAGGAGAGAGCACGAGGGACAGGAGAGAGCACGAGGGACAGGAGAGAGCACGAGGGACAGGAGAGAGCATGAGGGACAGGAGAGAGCACGAGGGACAGTAGAGAGCACGAGGGACAGTAGAGAGCACGAGGGACAGTAGAGAGCACGAGGGACAGGAGAGAGCACGAGGGACAGGAGAGAGCACGAGGGACAGGAGAGAGCACGAGGGACAGTAGAGAGCACGAGGGACAGTAGAGAGCACGAGGGACAGTAGAGAGCACGAGGGACAGTAGAGAGCACGAGGGACAGGAGAGAGCACGAGGGACAGTAGAGAGCACGAGGGACAGTAGAGAGCACGAGGGACAGAAGAGAGCACGAGGGACAGTAGAGAGCACGAGGGACAGGAGAGAGCACGAGGGACAGTAGAGAGCACAAGGGACAGTAGAGAGCACGAGGGACAGTAGAGAGCACGAGGGACAGAAGAGAGCACGAGGGACAGTAGAGAGCACGAGGGACAGGAGAGAGCACGAGGGACAGTAGAGAGCACAAGGGACAGTAGAGAGCACGAGGGACAGGAGAGAGCACGAGGGACAGGAGAGAGCACGAGGGACAGTAGAGAGCACGAGGGACAGGAGAGAGCACGAGGGACAGTAGAGAGCACGAGGGACAGTAGAGAGCACGAGGGACAGAAGAGAGCACGAGGGACAGTAGAGAGCACGAGGGACAGGAGAGAGCACGAGGGACAGTAGAGAGCACAAGGGACAGTAGAGAGCACGAGGGACAGGAGAGAGCACGAGGGACAGGAGAGAGCACAAGGGACAGTAGAGAGCACGAGGGACAGTAGAGAGCACGAGGGACAGAAGAGAGCACGAGGGACAGTAGAGAGCACGAGGGACAGGAGAGAGCACGAGGGACAGTAGAGAGCACAAGGGACAGTAGAGAGCACGAGGGACAGTAGAGAGCACGAGGGACAGTAGAGAGCACGAGGGACAGTAGATTGCACGAGGGACAGTAGAGAGCACGAGGGACAGTAGAGAGCACGAGGGACAGGAGAGAGCACGAGGGACAGAAGAGAGCACGAGGGACAGTAGAGAGCACGAGGGACAGTAGAGAGCACGAGGGACAGGAGAGAGCACGAGGGACAGGAGAGAGCACGAGGGACAGGAGAGAGCACGAGGGACAGGAGAGAGCACGAGGGACAGTAGAGAGCACGAGGGACAGGAGAGAGCACGAGGGACAGTAGAGAGCACAAGGGACAGTAGAGAGCACGAGGGACAGTAGAGAGCACGAGGGACAGTAGAGAGCACGAGGGACAGTAGATTGCACGAGGGACAGTAGAGAGCACGAGGGACAGTAGAGAGCACGAGGGACAGGAGAGAGCACGAGGGACAGAAGAGAGCACGAGGGACAGTAGAGAGCACGAGGGACAGTAGAGAGCACGAGGGACAGGAGAGAGCACGAGGGACAGGAGAGAGCACGAGGGACAGGAGAGAGCACGAGGGACAGGAGAGAGCACGAGGGACAGTAGAGAGCACGAGGGACAGTAGAGAGCACGAGGGACAGTAGAGAGCACGAGGGACAGTAGAGAGCACGAGGGACAGGAGAGAGCACGAGGGACAGGAGAGAGCACGAGGGACAGGAGAGAGCACGAGGGACAGGAGAGAGCACGAGGGACGGTAGAGAGCACGAGGGACAGGAGAGAGCACGAGGGACAGTAGAGAGCACGAGGGACAGGAGAGAGCACGAGGGACAGGAGAGAGCACGAGGGACAGGAGAGAGCACGAGGGACAGGAGAGAGCACGAGGGACAGGAGAGAGCACGAGGGACAGGAGAGAGCACGAGGGACAGGAGAGAGCACAAGGGACAGTAGAGAGCACAAGGGACAGTAGAGAGCACGAGGGACAGGAGAGAGCACAAGGGACAGGAGAGAGCACGAGGGACAGTAGAGAGCACGAGGGACAGGAGAGAGCACGAGGGACAGGAGAGAGCACGAGGGACAGTAGAGAGCACGAGGGACAGTAGAGAGCACGAGGGACAGTAGAGAGCACAAGGGACAGTAGAGAGCACGAGGGACAGTAGAGAGCACGAGGGACAGTAGAGAGCACGAGGGACAGTAGATTGCACGAGGGACAGTAGAGAGCACGAGGGACAGTAGAGAGCACGAGGGACAGGAGAGAGCACGAGGGACAGAAGAGAGCACGAGGGACAGTAGAGAGCACGAGGGACAGTAGAGAGCACGAGGGACAGGAGAGAGCACGAGGGACAGGAGAGAGCACGAGGGACAGGAGAGAGCACGAGGGACAGGAGAGAGCATGAGGGACAGGAGAGAGCACGAGGGACAGTAGAGAGCACGAGGGACAGTAGAGAGCACGAGGGACAGTAGAGAGCACGAGGGACAGTAGAGAGCACGAGGGACAGTAGATTGCACGAGGGACAGTAGAGAGCACGAGGGACAGTAGAGAGCACGAGGGTCAGTAGAGAGCACGAGGGACAGTAGAGAGCACGAGGGACAGTAGAGAGCACGAGGGACAGTAGAGAGCACGAGGGACAGTAGATTGCACGAGGGACAGTAGAGAGCACGAGGGACAGTAGAGAGCACGAGGGTCAGTAGAGAGCGCGAGGGACAGGAGAGAGCACGAGGGACAGTAGAGAGCGCGAGGGACAGTAGAGAGCACGAGGGACAGTAGAGAGCACGAGGGACAGGAGAGAGCACGAGGGACAGTAGAGAGCACGAGGGACAGGAGAGAGCACGAGGGACAGTAGAGAGCACGAGGGACAGGAGAGAGCACGAGGGACAGAAGAGAGCACGAGGGACAGTAGAGAGCACGAGGGACAGTAGAGAGCACGAGGGACAGGAGAGAGCACGAGGGACAGTAGAGAGCACGAGGGACAGGAGAGAGCACGAGGGACAGGAGAGAGCACGAGGGACAGGAGAGAGCACGAGGGACAGGAGAGAGCACGAGGGACAGGAGAGAGCACAAGGGACAGTAGAGAGCACAAGGGACAGTAGAGAGCACGAGGGACAGGAGAGAGCACAAGGGACAGGAGAGAGCACGAGGGACAGTAGAGAGCACGAGGGACAGGAGAGAGCACGAGGGACAGGAGAGAGCACGAGGGACAGTAGAGAGCACGAGGGACAGTAGAGAGCACGAGGGACAGTAGAGAGCACAAGGGACAGTAGAGAGCACGAGGGACAGTAGAGAGCACGAGGGACAGTAGAGAGCACGAGGGACAGTAGATTGCACGAGGGACAGTAGAGAGCACGAGGGACAGTAGAGAGCACGAGGGACAGGAGAGAGCACGAGGGACAGAAGAGAGCACGAGGGACAGTAGAGAGCACGAGGGACAGTAGAGAGCACGAGGGACAGGAGAGAGCACGAGGGACAGGAGAGAGCACGAGGGACAGGAGAGAGCACGAGGGACAGGAGAGAGCATGAGGGACAGGAGAGAGCACGAGGGACAGTAGAGAGCACGAGGGACAGTAGAGAGCACGAGGGACAGTAGAGAGCACGAGGGACAGGAGAGAGCACGAGGGACAGGAGAGAGCACGAGGGACAGGAGAGAGCACGAGGGACAGTAGAGAGCACGAGGGACAGTAGAGAGCACGAGGGACAGTAGAGAGCACGAGGGACAGTAGAGAGCACGAGGGACAGGAGAGAGCACGAGGGACAGGAGAGAGCACGAGGGACAGGAGAGAGCACGAGGGACAGTAGAGAGCACGAGGGACAGGAGAGAGCACGAGGGACAGTAGAGAGCACGAGGGACAGGAGAGAGCACGAGGGACAGGAGAGAGCACGAGGGACAGGAGAGAGCACGAGGGACAGGAGAGAGCACGAGGGACAGGAGAGAGCACGAGGGACAGGAGAGAGCACGAGGGACAGGAGAGAGCACAAGGGACAGTAGAGAGCACAAGGGACAGTAGAGAGCACGAGGGACAGGAGAGAGCACAAGGGACAGGAGAGAGCACGAGGGACAGTAGAGAGCACGAGGGACAGGAGAGAGCACGAGGGACAGGAGAGAGCACGAGGGACAGTAGAGAGCACGAGGGACAGTAGAGAGCACGAGGGACAGTAGAGAGCACAAGGGACAGTAGAGAGCACGAGGGACAGTAGAGAGCACGAGGGACAGTAGAGAGCACGAGGGACAGTAGATTGCACGAGGGACAGTAGAGAGCACGAGGGACAGTAGAGAGCACGAGGGACAGGAGAGAGCACGAGGGACAGAAGAGAGCACGAGGGACAGTAGAGAGCACGAGGGACACCACCCCCCCTGACGCCTTAGAGATCCTCGCCACCGCAAACTTCACCTCATCATGCACCAAAAATGGACCGTGCTGGTGCTTGCATCTCAGGGCATGATGCGGGTCTGCTGGGTCAACATACGCTGTGCCACAAACACACCTCCTTGCCACCTGCAGCTGCTGAATTGGGAGCCCGAGCCGTATAGTAGCAGCAATGCCCCACTCAGCCGCAGTGAATGTGAGATCTGAGTGAGCCGGGACCGCCAAAACCCATGCACCAGCCCCCGAGCCCTGAAGGGATGTGAAACGGGCCAGGGTGGCATCGTCACGAGCCGAGCGGCGCAGTGCCTGGAGCTCCTCTACAGCCAACTGCCGTTGCCGCACCTGAAAAACCCGAAGAGGAGGGGCCGCTACACACAGAGGTAAGCCCGACATCTCCTGGCGTATAGTCGCAGGCAGCTGCTCAATAGCCTTGGCAAACCAAGGATCAAGAAACGCTGCCCGTGCCGAAGTGATGAGGTGCTCTGCAAACATCGCCTCCTCGCCCGCCACCCCCAACTGTGCAATATCATGCGCGGCCTGCGCCCACCCACAAACATAGGACAGCGGACTCAAAGAGGCCGCCGCCCGGATCCCAAACCCTCCGATATGCAGCTGCATGCGAGCGCGCCTAGACCGGTCGGGGTCCTGCTCCCAAGTGCCAGGTGGGAAAAGCTGCTCAAAGCAACCCTCCAGACAGCTATCCCAATTCTTAAAGGCCTCCACCACCTCCGGACGAGGCAGCATAGTCCAAGCCAGGTACATCGGCCATGCTGAAACTGCAATAGCGAGGAGATGTGAAGCCATCTGGGAAGCAGAGGGGGGCATGGCAATGGCGTCTGCAACTGTCAAAGCCGCTCCCGTAACCAGACCACCTCCCAATCCTCCTCCCTAATAGGCACGCCCACCACAGTGAGATCCTCCTCCACCCGCTACATCCCCAATGGCAGTGCCCGCTCCCCATCCCCGCCTTCGCGCTCCCAAAACCGGCACTTGTGTGCCTGCACCTCCAGCCCCACCCACTCCAACCACTCCTGCAGCACCCCAAAAGCCTCTAGAATCCTAGCCGCTGGTCCCATGATATAGGTATCGTCTACATAACTCAAGTAGGTCCCTGAACTCTCTAGTCACCGACTCCATCACATGCTGCTGCGTGAACACGAAAAGAAAAGGGTCGAGCGGGCCCTCCTGCCGCGATCCTCATGCCGAATCAAGGCTCTGTACGAAAGGGCCCGCTCGGAGGTACTTTTTGCTAGGTGGCCCGTAGAAAACACGCAAGAATGCAATCAACTTGGAGAAAGGCGACTCCCGCGGCCCCTCAAACATCGCATGACGGTGAAACGAATTGAAGGCGTACGCGACGTTTATCTGCAGCGCACACCAGTCGGGGTGAGTCGCCAGCGCTGACCAAAAAGAATTAGTAAGAATCTCCACCCCGGCCCTGGTGCCCGCTCCCAGCTGGTTGCACGGCAGAAAGTAGGAAGCCATCGCAGGGCGGAGCGAGGTGTAGAGAGCTCGAGCAAGGATACGCGGAAGCACCTCCCCAATCGCCACCGGCTGGACGTCGCCGTTAGGCTTGGAAAGCCCAACTAGGTTGGATGCGGTGAGCTAGGGGCGAGCCCGCTCGAGGACCTGTTCCGCCACCCAATGGTTGAACACTTCCAACAGGTGGGAAAGGCAGGAAGGTTCAGTGAGGAAGGTCTCGCGCAGATGCTCTGTGACCCACCCCGATTGTGAGGATCTGGGATCGAGCTTAGAAAAGAGAGTTTGAATTGGGCTTAGAAAAGAGGTACAACACAAGGCTATGTATAGGCTCGACACAAGGCCCAGTAACCAGGTGTTACGCGAAAGTTCTGAGGGTCGCGAAGCGTCCCGAACAGAGCCTTCCCGAATTCGGTAGAAGGCAATTCGGTGGCAACCAAAAAGCCCAGAATTCGGTGTACGCAACCTAGCTCGGTGCTATAACTATAATAAAATATAGGAAAGCACCTAGCCTAGGAAATCAAGCAATTCAGGCATGCATAAAATAAACCTATGCTAGAAATAGCATAATAAAGTAAAGGCAAGCAAGCATAGCTGGCAAAAGCCGTCATACTCCCAAACGTCCCCCCCTCACAGCTGGGTGGCGTGAGATACACCCTGCTTGATAAGATAGTCCTTGAGAGCACGGCGTGCGTTGCCCATATCAGCTTCTGCAACCCAACTATCCTCAGTGGGATCGTGTCCCGTCCAGCGAATCAGGAACTCGAGGGTCTTGCCGCCGCGTCGCCAATGAGTGAGAACGCGCTCCACTTCGTACTCGGGTTCATCCTGGATGAGAACAGGTTGTGGTGGCGGTAGCTGCCATCCCTGGAACTGTTGGTTGTGGTCCTGGTAGGGTTTCAGTAGCTGAACATGGAAAGCGTTGTGAAGATTCCACGTATCTGGTAAGCGCAAGCGGAATGTTACTAGTGTCACATGTGCCTCAACGAGAAAAAGACCACAGAAGCGAGGCCGGAGCTTGGATGGGAGGTGAGAAAGGTTCAAGTTGCGCGTGTCGAGAAGCACCTGATATCCGACTGCTACCATGTCATCACGTCGCTGGCGATCGGCTTACCGCTTCTGGGAGTTCTGCATCGTTGTAAGATGCCGCTGAGTCTTCTCCCATAGCTATTGCATGGTGGTGACGAAGTCGTGTGCGGCTTGGACGTGTGCCGGTGTGGTTGGCTGCTGTGGGGTGAGTGGTTCCCGTCCGTAACACATGAAGAAAGGAGTTTTCCCTGTGGCCGCATGTGATGCGTTGTTGTAGGCGAACTCTAGGGTCGATAACTGTGTGTCCCAGTGGCTGACGTCGTCCTTGCAAGCTGTGCGCAGTAACTGTTCAAACACTTGATTGAGTCGCTCTGTCTGTTCGTCAGTTTGGGGATGGTATGCTGAAGACATCGCAAGCTTAGTCCCCATGAGCTCCTTCCAGAACTTACTCGTGAATTTGGGGTCTCTGTCTGAGATGAGTGTAGCGGGGATGCGGTGGATGGTGATGATGCGGTCGAAGAAGAGGCGAGCAGTTGCTTCAACTGTAGCTGTGGCGTTGGTCGGGATGAAGTGACCCATTTTGGAGAACTTGTCGATCACCACGAGTATAGCGTCATGCCCTCGTAAGTTCGAAGGAAGTCCCGTGATGAAGTCGAGGCTAACGACTTGCCATGGCTGCTCCGGAATGGGTAGAGGCTGAAGTAACCCTGCTTTTTTGTGCTTGCTACTCTTCATCCGCTGGCATGTGTCGCATGAGGTGACAAACTGCTGCACGTCTGCTGCCATCCGGGGCCAGTAGTAATATTCTGCTACTCCCGCTAACGTTTTGTTGCTCCCGAAATGTCCCGTGTATGGTACGTCATGAAACTCCTCCAATTGGACCGGGGCGGCTCAACGCGTCTGCCTTGTGTGTAGCCCGGGCTTGTAGACGATGTCGTGGTGGAAGTGAGCTTCCAAGAAGTCCACCCACCGCACCTGTCGTCTTGAGAGCATTGGCTGCGAATTCAGGTATTTGAGACTGCAGTGGTCGGTATAGACTGTAGTCTTGGCTCCCTCTAGGTAACACCTCCATGCCTTGAAACCTACGACTATGGCTAAGGCTTCCTTGTCGTGGATGGGGTAGATCAGTTCTGCTCCGTGTAGCTTCTTTCTGAGGTAGGCGATAGGCTGTAAACCGTGTTCGTGATCCTGCATCAGTACTGCTCCGACTGCTTGGTCACTAGCGTCTGCTTCAAACTACGTAGTCTTTGTCTGGGTCCGGTAGGATGAGGACTGGTGCTGTGGTCAGTGCTGTCTGGAGCTGTTCCATGGCTTGCTAATGAGGAGTATCCCATTTGAAGGGCGTATCCTTTTTTAGTTGGTCGGTCAGTGGTGCTGCTATGTTAGCATAGTGTGGCACGAACCTGTTGTAGTAGTTGGCAAAGCCTAGGAACTGCTGCAACTCCTTCACGTTCTTCGGAACTTTCCATCTCTTGACGGCTTCGATCTTCCGAGGGTCCACGTGTACGCCTTCGGCACTCACCATGTGCCCGAGAAACCGCACCTTCTTCAGTGCAAAGTCACTCTTCGACAGCTTCACCTAGACCTTATTATTCTTCGACAAACACCTCCCGCAGATGCTCCACGTTCTCCTTCATGTTCTTGGAGTAGATTGCGGAGATAACTGCTGCAACGGGAGATAGGCTACAGGCTAGGCACGTGTGCTTGTGTGATGTCTGCGTTCGTTCACTTAGTCGTTTGCTTGTGTGTTCTCTGCTTGCACATTCACGGGGAGATTTTGCAAGAGTTTCACTAGCAAAGATTGACAACAATGGTTGCAACAACATTGGCATCACAGACTACATCAGAGCTAGCTAGGCTGTTGGTCGACCTCCAGCGCAGCATGGTCGACCGCGCTCCAGCGCAGCAGCACTCGCACCGCTCTAGCATTGCAGAGTAGCGGTTCGCCAACGTTGCAAGTCCACGGTGTGCCAACGCTGCAGCAAGTCGGCTGCACAGCGTTGCACCCGCAGGACAACGGTGCACCTGCTTCGCAGGTGCGCGCAGCTGGTTGGTGCTCCACGCCTTGTCACGAGCACAGCGCAGACGCCTGGCAGACTCCACGCCAGCAACTGCGCCCACCAGCCACGTCGACCTCGGGATACCACCCCTGAGGTCGGCCTCGCAGACTTCACCCCGACGACACTCGTGCACGTCGCCCGACTTCCCGGTCGACCGGACAACCACGCCCGGACAACCAGCACAGTCCGTAGCCGGCCACCACTACCCGGCGTCCCCAGTCCGGCGTCCGGGCGCCCAGGACACCGTCCGAACCCCCAGGTTGGCGTCCAGGCGCCCACGACGCCGTGCAAACCTTCTGAGCGGTGTCCAGCCTCCCAGGACGCCGGCCAGACTCCCAGGTCGGCGTCCTGGCCCCCAGGGCGCCCAGGTCGGCGTCCTAGCCCCCAGGACGCCGTGCAGACGCCCACGACGTCGACCACGCGCTTAGGTCGGCGTCCAGCTTCCCAGGACGCCGTCCAGGCGTCCGGGACGCCAACCAGGCGTCCAGGGCGGCGTCCTCCTGCTCGGCGCCCTCCAACCAGGCGCCCTCCAGCTCGGCGCCCCTGCAGTGGCCCCCGTGCCCACTGCTGCAGGTCGGCTGCAACTCCCACACACGACCACGAGGTCGGCCCCGCCCAAGCGAGGACGGGGCCACACAACACTCCCGTTGACATAGATGAGTATGTTGTCCAAGTACACCACTATGCACTCGTCCAGCAGGGGCCGTAGGATATGGTTCATCTCCGCCTGGAACGTCGCTGGTGCGTTGCAGATTTCGAACGGCATCACCAAGTATTCGTAGGAGCCGTATCTCGTACGGAACGCCATTTTGTGGACCGAGTTGTCCGCCATCTTGATCTGCCAGTAACCCGACCGTAGGTCCAGCCTCGAAAAAGACTGTTGCACCACGTAGTTGGTCCAGTAGGTCGTCTGTGCGCGGTATAGGGTATTTGTTTTTAACTGTCCGTTTGTTCAGTGCGCGGTAGTCGATGCACATCCGTAAACTGCCGTCTGGTTTTGGAGTGAAGAGAACTGGTGCACCGTAGGGAGAGGTGGATGGGCGGATCAGTTGTCTGTCCAGTAGATATTCTATCTGTTTTTTCATATATGTCAGTTCTGTCGGACTCAGTCGGTAAGGTGCACGTGATGTGAGAATTGAGGAGTGAAATGAACTAGCAAGCAGGTGGGTACAAGTAGGAAAACCTAAAACTGTTGTACCCCATATTGTCTACCCCACTACAGCCTACACAGACTATAGCATATGAGTTTGACACACCCCCATAGGCAAAGTGGGGGAGAACAAGAGGTCACAAGACCAGTCAAGCAAAGTAAAGCAAGCTCAGGGTGGATCACAACGTCACCACACATTCCGAGCACAAGTTCAAGGCCACAAGGCCAGTTCACATACAAGATCATATATAAAGGTAAACAAGCAAGTGCAGGTATAGACAGATCACAGTACAAGCAAGGTCAAGAAGTGAGCAAGTGTGGCCAAGTAGGCACAAGACCTAGCATCGTACAGAAGCGCTGATGATCCCAAGGCGGAAGTGCCTTGGTAAAGATATCAGCAGTGTTGGCCTCAGAGGCCACGTAAGCAAGGCGCAGCTGACCACGCTGCTGCAGCTCACGAGCAAGGAAGTAGAGAAGAGCAATGTGCTTCGTTCTGTGCTCCAGTCTGTGCTCCCGACACAAGGCCAGCATGGCCTTGTTGTCTACGTACAGAACTAGAGGAGAACGAGGCGGCACTCCTAGGTCAGTCAGCAGGTAGGTGAGCCAGCGTAGCTCCTGTGCAGCCATGGCCCCTGCGTAGATCTCAGCCTCACAGCTGGAGCCGAGAACAGAAGACGAACGGGTAGACCGCCACGAAACAGAGCCGGAACCAAGGCTGAAGGTGTAACCCTGTGACCACCGCTGCGTAGCCTGGTCGTCAGCCCAAGAAGCGTCTGCGTGACCTGTGAGGACCACTGGACGTCGCCCTCCAAGCACTAGCCCCATGCCCGACGTACTGCACAAGTAGCGCAACACCCTCTTCGCTGCAGCCATGTGCTCTGGTCGGTGTCTCCCAGGAGCAACATAGCGTGCCAAGATGCTAAGAGGGTATGCAAGGTCAGGTCGTGTGCAGGTCATCAGGTACATGAGGCAGCCAACAAGCTCTGGGTACGGGCCACTCGGCTCTACGGACTCATCCGAAGGCAGAGCTGAGAGCGAGTTGTTGGTGCAACCCTACGGTTTGCACTCGGCTTGTTGTCCGTGTGCGTGAATGTGTGTGTGTATGGAATGGTATGAGGGCATGGGATGATATATATTTCATGCTTATAATTGTGTGTGAATGTTGAGTCATGATGTCGAGTGTGTGTGTCGAGTCAATAGCGAGTTATCGCTAGACGCGTGTTACGCGGTCGTTTGTGTCTCGCGCGCGGTTTCTATTTTGTCGTGCGCGGTTTCTATTTTGTCCTGTGTCGAACGTTCGGCGTGTCGCAGGTGTGTGCAGAAGACCCATCAAGAACTCAAGGATGAGTTTGTGATGAAGAGCCCGAGCCTTGGTGTCAAGCCTCAAGTGATTCCGAAGCTCGCCAAAAGGGTGCACCTCAAGATATTGAAGATAGTTACATTACTTTGTGTAGTGTAACATTTCACTTGGTGTAGGCCCTAGTGAAGGGTAGTTTCGAGACCCTTCGTGGTTGGGGACAGTGTGGCACTGTTCCACATCACTGTACCTCGGCTCTTGGGGTTTGTAGGAGCTGGGAGTCATTCCCAACTCGTAACTCTTCCTAACTCTTCCTATCTTGTGTTCTAAGACTATAGTGGCTGCCATAATACCGTTCATTCAAACCGACGCTGTGTCGTCAATTCTTTATCAAATCGTGCAATCTAAATTGCTAATTGTAGACGACGTGAAGACGCTCCAGATCCGATTTGAATCAAGTCATTTGCAGCTGTGAGCAGAACGCTATCAACGTTTGAAGCCGCTGTGCAGAAATCCGTCTGTGCTCTCTATCTTTCGTTTTAGGCACATTCAAGCCTATTGTGACTATAACACGAGTGGCGAGTAGACAGAGGAGTGGCCTGAGGCGAGGAGTACGTGAAGTCGAAGCGCTGAAGGACCTGCTGCACCATGTGTGACTGAGTCAGGGTAATGGTGCGCTGTGCTCTGTCCCGGGTGATCTGCAAGCCAAGGTAGCTGCGCAGTTCACCCAGGTCTGTGCACGTGTGTCTCTTCTGCAGCTCGGACTTCACGTGGGCGAGTCCAGCAGTGTCAGCAGTGGCAAAGACCAAGTCGTCGACGTACACAGGATGTAGAACAGCGGCAAAGAGGTGTCGGTGCGCAGAAACAGCGACGGGTCGGCAGTAGAAGGAGCAAACCCAAGAGCCGCAAGTGTAGTCCTCAGTGTGTCGTGCCACTCACGGGGCGCCTGGCGGAGACCGTAGACTGGCCGCCGGAGGCTCCACTGGGTACCAGGGGGAAACGACCCAGTGAAGCCAGGTGGGCGGCGCAGCCAGATCTCCTCGTGCAGGCTGCCCTGCAGGAAAGCTGTGCTGAAGTCAAGAGAGTGAAGCTCGTAGTCGCGCTGAGCGGCTATGTGCAGCAGCACCCGAAGAGTGGTCATCTTCGGGGTGGGAGAGAAGGTCTGAAAGTAGTCAACTCCCTGCCGCTGACTGAAGCCTCGAGCCACGTAACGCGCCTTGAAGACAGGCGGAGAACCCGGCGGCCGCTTCACCCTGAAAATCCACATGCCACTGACGATGTTCGCCCCAGGTGGGGGAACCTCGTCGACGTAGGTGCCTGTGGACTTCCAGGAAGCCATCTCTGCGTCCATGGCTGACTGCCACTGTGAGGAGTAGGGACCCTCGATCGCCTCAGCGTACGATCGAGGAGTCGGGATGTCTGGTGCATCCGGGTCTCCCTCAGGGGCAATCAGCGTGGACACGAGATGAGGCAAAACAGCAGCAAAACACTGGAACTCCTCCTGCCTGTCCTCAAGGACGTCCGTGCTAAGAGCACACTCACCCCCGACGGACGGAGGACAGACAGACTCAGACTCAGAAACAAGACTAGCAGCGTAGTCTAGACGACAGCGAGCAGCAAAGTCGACAAGCTCAGCAACCAAGGCAGACGCAGCAGTGGACTCAAAGGAAGGGTCAGTGACAACAGTAGCCAGGAGACGCGTGACAGTAGGACTGGCAGCACGACGAGAGTCAGACTCCGGGTCAGCAAGGACAGGAAGAGAGGACTCTAGAGGAGACGGCAACGGGACACGCAGAGGAGCAGTGGAAGGACGCAGTGCCATCTGGTGTGTGCCTGGGACTGCAGGAGGACGCGGACGTGGAGCACGACTACTAGTGCGAGCAGCACGAACAGGCGACGCTGGACGAGACGCAGGCTCACGACGCTCAGCAAGACCTCCAGTAGGACCAGTGTAGGGAGAAGGAGCAGGCAGGGGGGAGGCGGGCTGTAACTGTGACCGCGATTGGACAGGCTGTGGACACTCTAAGGGAGGAGCAGGACCAGTAGAGGGCGGGAGACCAAGAACCTGCTCAAGGAGCGGAACGAAGTACGGCCGCGGCCGCGCAGCGCCTCCAGAACCAGCAGGGACAGCACCAGTACCCCCAGCGGCAGCACAAGCGCCAGCAGCACCTCCAGCTCCAACAGCGCCAACTCCAGCACCCTCAGACGCACCAGCGCCAGCAGCACCTCCAGCGCCAACACCCCCAGCAGCTCCAGCTCCAGCAGCTCCAGCAGCTCCAGCTCCAGCAGGACCGTCAGCTCCAGTACCGCCAGCAGCTCCAGCAGTACCTCCAGCAGGACCAACTCCAGCAGCCCCAGCAGCACCCCCAGTCCCAGCAGCTCCAGTACCGCCAGTACGAGCACCTCCAGGACCAGCAGCAACAGTAGCACCTCCAGCTCCAGCAGCACGGCTCCAGCGCCGGGCAAACCACTCGCGCAGCTCCTGCGGAGAGAGTAGTTCCCGCCTCGACGAAGCACCTCCAGAGGCCACACGAGCAGACCCAGCACCCCCAGGCTCCGCACCCCCAGGCTCAGCACCCGCAGACTCAGCACCCCCAGGCTCAGCACCCCTAGACTCAGCACCCCCATGCTCCGCACCCCCAGGCTCAGTACCCCCAGACCCGGCACCCGCAGGCTCAGCACCCCTAGCAGCACCAGAGTCAACAGCTACCTCGACAGGCTCGACTGCGTCTACCTGGGACACACCTGACGAGGCAGGACCCTGAGGGGGGAGAGGGTCTACCGGGGGAGGACCTGGCGCAAGGAAGAGCGGCGGCGGGGGGAGGGGCGCAGTGCGGTAGGGGAAGAGACGTAGTAAGGCACCGACTCGTCAAAGGTGACGTCCTGGGAGGACAGAACACGGCGCGATGTGGGGTGGTAAAACTGCCAACCAGGCGCGTCAGGGGGGAAGCCTAGGAAGACGCAGGGAACAGCACGGGGGGACAGCTTGTCCGCAGACAAGTCGCGGACAAACGCCCGAGATCCCCAGACCCGAAACGCAGACGCATCGCCAACCTTCCCCGTCCACCGTAAGGTGGGGGAGGTCTCTGGCAAGGAGACCCGGGGCTGAAGGTTGAGCTGATGCGCTGCGTACTGAACCGCAAACGGCCACAGAAAATGGGGAGCAGCCGCATGGATCATGGACGTACGAGCGACGTCCATGACCATGCCAATGCGGCGCTCAGCAATCCCATTTTGCTGTGGAGAGGCCGGAAGCGTGAACGTCTGGCGGATGCCCCGTGCACGACAGAAGGCTCGCAGAAGGTCAGAGGAAAACTCTCCGCCTCTGTCGGAGTGCAGACGCAGAACAGGAAAGTCCGAGCCGAAACTCTCTCTGAGCTGGAGACGAGATGCGCGGATCCAGTCGATCAACACCTCAGTGACGTCACCCTTGCTGCGCAAGGGGAACACCGTGGTGTAACGCGAGTAGTCGTCAACCACCAACAGGAAGTAACGCTCGTGACCCTGGCCACGGACGCGGGCGGGGCCCCACACGTCCATGTGAAGAGTCTGCAGGGGAGCCTCTGTCGGAGGAAACTCGGAGGAGTGAGGGGCGGCGCGCTGCCGCCCCTCGACACAGGGAACGCAGGTAGGGGCAGGCCCCGGAGGGAGGGGAGGGAGGGACCGGGGGAGACCAGAGACAAGGACACGGGAGGCCATGCCTCGGAGACGAGGCAGGGAGGGGTGACCAAGGCGGTGGTGCCAAAAGAGAGTCTGGTGGGACAGGAGACGACACGAGCAGGGAGCAGACTCAGGACCAGACCTGGACGCTGCAGCAAACACCTGACTCGACGCAGCTACCTGACCAGACTCAGCAACCGGAGGAGACTCAGTAGTCAGTGTGTACAGGCTCGACCCCGGCCGACGGGTAAACGTGGCCAAGTGTCGGCCCGTCCGAGCACACGTACAGTGGGTCACCCGCTGACTCGCAGGAGTGAACTGGTCAACCCCCCCATCCTGTAGATCAGCACCACTCACCAAGTTCGTAGAGAACGAGGGGAGGTAGAGACCTGACAGGGTGCCAGAGGGGGCTGCCGGACACGGTAAGACAGTGGAGAAGCGAGCAAGGACAGGACCCCCAGAGGGGTCCGCCAGGGAGACCGCAACCGGCCGACTAAGCGGCGTAAGCGTGGTGCGGTCTCGAAAGAAGGAGCGGGAAGCACCCGAGTCAAGGGTGAAGGTGTGTAAGGCCTGAGCCGACGTGGTACCTGAGAGAGCAGACTCACCAGCACCTGGGGCAGCAGACGCACTAGCACCTAGAGCAGCAACCTCACCAGCACCTAGAGCAGCAGCCTCAATGCCCGGGTCAGGCGGAACACACAGGTAACAGTCACCCTCATCACTAGTAGACACAGCATACATGGCAGCAAGAATAGCATCATAGTCAAGATCAAAGATAGCAACCCCCGCCCTAGACAGCTCTCCCCAGCGAGGGTCTCAGTGGCGTCAGGGAACTGGTGACGCCAAGCGTCCGTCAGGCGGCCGAAGCAGCGCTGGGTGGAGTGCGAGCCCCCGCACTGCTCACCAGCACGGTCGCCGGTACGGAGGACGTAGGTACAGGGACCAGTACCCCCACCTCGCTGACGCCCAGCGTACCACTCACGAAGCTGCTGGGGGGACGGGGTCTCACGAGTGCGCTGCTGCTGCTGGCGCTGACCACCACCTAAGCCGCCCCGCTGCGCAGAGCCACCCCGACTAGCTCCACCTCCTCCGCCGCCACCTCCGCCACCGCCGCCACCGCCTCCTCCTCCGCTCCCACCGCCACCGCCGCCGCCGCCTCCGCCGCCACCGCCGCCACCGAAGCCCCCACCCCCGCCACCACTCCCACCACCACCCCCACTCCCTCCGCCTCCTCCACCTCCACCTCCACCGCCCCCGCCAGCCCCTCCAGCGCCCTTGCCCCCCTTGCCCTTGCCGGTGCGGCGTCGCCCGCTAGGGGCAGACGCAGGGCCGACCGACTCGGTGCCAACGAAGTCGACGGCAGCAGCAGAGGCAACAGAGGGCAAAAGGGGGGAGGGGGATCACCCCTCAAAGACAGGGGCGCGCGGGTCACCTCTAGAGGCTCCTACAGCGACTATACTCTTCTCAGCTGCCAGGAGGCGCTCCTCGAGGAGGTCAACGGTGAGTGTGGTGGGGCAAACAGAGAGGAAGTGGTCCCTGACCGAGCGAAGGGAGTGAGGGAGCCGGGTGACTATGTAGTAGAGGGTGATGTACATGGGGGGGGGGGTTCTTGGCGCAGAACTCAGCAGGAAGCGCAGCGCGGTAGCGGGTGTCACTAGTGCGAAGGTGCGTAACGAGGTCAGCGACAGTGGGAAAGGCGGCGAGGTCAGGAAACAGGTACGGCAGTATGTGGCGGCTAAGAGCAGCAGTGGCAGGGGAAGAGTAGCGTGCAACTACAGCGTCGTACAAGGTCTTAGCACTCTTGTACTGACTAAAGTGCGCACGCTCAGCGGTCGGTAAGTGGCGACGCACAGCAAGACGAGCAGCAGCATCGCGCGTGGCCCACTGTGAGCGAACAGTGCTGTCAGCATCAGCAGGCGGGGCAGGAGAGGCACCAGAGGTGAGATCGAACAGGGAGAGTCCGTCTGCCCTATCGCACTGTAGGAAAAGCTGCAGGTCATCGACCCAGACCTCGAAGTCAACAGCACGACCCTCAGCATCAAAGGTAAGGACACTGGGTGTAGCCATGACAGCAGTGGTCTAGCAGGGAGTGCTCTCACCAGTCCGGGTGGGTAGGGCCGGGGCGCGCCGGTAGAAACAGGGCTGCAACAGCGGTGGCAGCGGCTCGACAGAGGCAGCGGCGGCTCGACGGCGGCCTCGGCGGCTCGGCTGTTCGGCGGCTCGGCTGCTCGGCGGCTCGGCGGCTCAGCTGCTCGGCGGCTCAGCGGTGAAGGGGCCGGGATGGCGACGGGGCCGCAAGAGGGCGGCGACGGGGCCGCAAGAGGGCGGCAACGGGGCCGCAAGAGGGCGGCGACGGGGCCGCGAGAGGGCGGCGACGAGGCCGCAAGAGGGCGGCGACGGGGCCGCGAGAGGGCGGCGACGAGGCCGCAAGAGGGCGGCACTGGGGCCGCTAGAGGGCGGCGACGCGGCCGCGAGAGGGCGGCGACGGGGCCGCGAGGAGCGGCTGCAGGGCCGCGACGGGCGGCGACGCGGCCGCTAAGGGCGGCGGCGGGGCCGCGAACGGCGGCGACGGGGCCGCGAGAGGGAGGCGACGGGGCCGCGAGAGGGCGGCGACGGGGCCGCGAACGGCGGCGACGGGGCCGCGAGAGGGAGGCGACAGGGCCGCGAGAGGGCGGCGACGGGGCCGTGGAGGTGGGGCCGCAAGGGGCCGCTGAGGGCGGCGCGACGGGCCGTTCAGGGCGGCGCGACGGGCCGCTAGGGGGCGGCGAGAGGGTCGCGAGGGGCCGTGAGAGAGGGGGGGGCCGCTAAGGGCGGCGCGACGGGTCGCTAAGGGGAGGGCGGCACACAGGGCGCGCCTCGGTCAGGGGCGACTCGATCTCAGGGCAGGAAAAAAAAATCGATTTTCAGTGGTGGGCCCTAGGAAGTTCCCACTAGGGAACCTGCTCTATACCATGTGAGAATTGAGGAGTGAAATGAACTAGCAAGCAGGTGGGTACAAGTAGGAAAACCTAAAAGTGTTGTACCCCATATTGTCTACCCCACTACAGCCTACACAGACTATAGCATATGAGTTTGAGACGTGAGACGGGTTTCGCACCTGGTTCCTCCACGATCTCGTGCTCGTGGGTGCGTGCTGGAGGTACGCCTGCGGGTAGGTCGTCGGGCATTATATCCTTGTACTGCTCCAAGACCTCTTTCACTGCTGCAAGTAGCTCCGAACTCGGCTTCTCCTCCTCTGCTGCTGCCATAAGTAGTGCGAAGTAACCCGTGTTACTCTCGTTCATCGTCTGTTCGAACCATGCCAGTGTCGTTTCAGGAACGTTCCCTGTATTCGTCCAGCTTCGTAGTGCTATCCGCTTCCCGTTGTTGTAGATGCACACCTTCCTGTTGACCCAATCGATCTCGGGGTTGAACCGCTTCAGGAAATCTCGCCCCAAGATGAAATCCGAACCCTTGATGTTCGTGATCGGCAACGTCGGCTTCCATCTCAGTGCCCCTATGTGCAACTGCAGTGATGCTTCGCCGTGGATGGGAAGTTTCGTACCGTCCACCATTGTTGCCGAGAACTTGGTCTCCTTGGAAGGTTCTCCAATTTTCTCCAACGTCCCGCGGTCACACACTGAGTGGGATGCACCGCTGTCCACCAGTGCCTGGAGGCGTCGTCCTTTGCATAACACCTCGAGGAGTAGTGGTTCCTGCTGCACTGAGTAGCCAAAGAGGGTCTCATTGATAGGATCATAGGGTACATCAAAATGAATACCATCCCTATTTCCTATACCTGACTAAGCACTTTCCAACTTCACCTGGGGGGTAGGAGGATTTTTCCGATGCTTGTACAACTTCTCATGAGCCTTGAATTTTCCTCTAAGCCTTTGCAGCTGTGTAGGCTTCACCTGTGGGCAACGGGGAGCCTTAACACTGTGCTGCGGGGAGAGAATATTAACTCCACGAAACGCACGACCCTTTTCTATGCTCTGTAGTACTTTGCTCAACTTCTCAGGTACCTGAATAATCTCTAAAGGCTTTTTCTTGGCCTATAAATCTACCCTGAGTTTTTCAAAGGCTTGAAAACCACGAGAAGCAATATTTTTCGTTAGAGTATCTTTATAGGATACGTTTAACGAATTCTTACTTTCGTGTGTGTTCGGCTGGAGTTTCCCGGTCGGTGCAGAGTCTTTTTTCGCGGAGCCTCCATTCGCCTCGACGATTTCCCCTGATGCCGGCCGGTCGTGACGTTTTAGATTCGCGCCATCATTCTCTCCTTTTTTCACCCACTCCGAAGTCGCCACGTCGTCGCCCTTTCCCGCTTTTCGGATCTTTACGTGATCGCCAGGTCGATCCGCGGCTACTGGCGATTCCCGTTCTTTTACTTCGGGGGTGCTCCACTGTTGCCGCCCAGCATTGCCGCACGTGCGTTCTTGATTTTGTAGCACGACAAAATTTGATGCCCCGCTGTGCCGCAAAATTCGCATCTTGTCGGTTGCTGCTTCGCGTCAAATTTGTCGATATCCATCAGTTCAGCGAACATGGGGGGTGCTGATCGCTCCGGGCCAAATATACGGTTTGACCCGTAGCGTCGTGATTCGGGTTGACCGCGCGTCAACGCATCGTACCTTTCGGCTGCCCGTACGATGTCGCGGTAGCTACTGTAGTTTGCTGCGATAACCTGCCGGCAAATCTCCATTTTCAACCCCTCAGTGTACGCCTGGATTTTCTGGCCCTCGGTCAGGTCGGTGATTCGATTGAACATTAGCTCCATCTGCTGCGTGTACTGTGCTACGCTAATGTACTCCTTGTGTCAGTGAGTCTGCTGCCGTGCCATGTAGGTCGAATTGATTGGTTCAAAGCGTTCGATGAGATCCTCCCAAAACTGCATCCACATTTTCTCCCCGCGGGCCACGTCAGTGTAATAAATCCACTCAAGTGCTGGTCCCCTCAACAGTGTCGCTGCGAGCCGAATCCGTGCTGCGTCGTGTGTCAGGGTCAAACAGCCAATGGCCTCGAAATAAATTTCGAGGGTCGCCACAAAACGTCGAACGTCCAATCCCTTCGCGCTTGGATCGAACACTTCGGGGAGCCTCGAGCGAGCTGCTTCGAGGTTCGGCGTCGGTGGTGCCATCGGTCCATGAAATGTCGGTATTGCTGCCGCTGCTGCTGCTTTCGCTGCTACGTTCGCTGCTGCATTCACTGATGCTGCGGCGGCTGCGGATTGGTTTGCCAGAAGGGCCTCGATTCGCCGAATCGCCGCTTGCATCTGTTCCATGTCGGTGCGGAGGCTGGCGATGTCGCTCGTCGTCGCGTAGTTGTTGCCTTTACCCTTCATGCCTTCGAAAACCGAAATCGAGGGGGACTGAAAAACACGGAACCGGTTTTACGTACCCGAAATTGGTGTTTGACAGTCGTCGCCCCCGCGGTTTTTCGAAGACTCGGTTTTAGTGGTCGAAAAAACTTCGCGTGTAAAACGGCTTTGATTACCAAGTGTGAGGATCTAGGATCGAGCTCAGAAAGAGAGAGTTTGATTTGAATGATCACCTGGGTACAACACGAGGCTATATATAGGCTCGACAAGGCCCAGTAACCAGGTGTTACGAGAAGGTTCCGAGGGTTGCAAAGCGTCCCGAACAGAGCCTTCCCAAATTCGGTAGAAGGCAATTCGGTGGCAACCAAAAAGTCCAAAATTCGGTGTACGCAACCTAGCTCGGTGCTATAACTATAATAAAATATAGGAAAGCACCTAGCCTAGGAAATCAAGCAATTCATGTATGCTTAAAATGTCAAACATTGTATATGTTACTGTTCTGTAGGCTACAGTGGGTTTAGCCTTAGGGGGTACAACATTCTAGGGTTTTCTCACTTGTACTCCCAATCTTGCTAGTCCAACCACTTCTCTCATTCTGACATGGTATTACGAGCCTAGGTTAGGAACCTAGGACCACCTACCTAAGGGCCCACCGTTCCGCTAGAAGCGCCCTCGAGCGCCCTATCGCCATAGCGCCCTCGTGCGCCTCTCTGTTAGTGCGCCCTCGTGCGCCTCTCTCTCTCCTGCTGCCCGTGCGCAGCTCGCTAGCCCCGGGCGCGGCCTTTTTTTTAGCGCACGTAGCCCGCTAGCCGCCCGCGCGCGGCCCGAGTCGCGCGCGCGTAGCCTGTTAGCCGCCCGCACGACCAGCGCCGCCCACGAGCAGCTCGCTAGCCGCCCGTCGACCGGCCCTGCTGGCCGTCCAACGCGCCGCAGCCCCGCCCGTAGGCCGCCGCGTCGCCTGTGTAGGCCGCCGCCTGCGCGCGACTGCAGACCACGCACAGCCGCGGCCCGTCCGCTACAGCCGCCCACGCGCAGGCCCACCGTCGCGCCGCGCCGTGTAGCCTAGTCCGAGCAGCGCCGCGCCGCCCTGACCGAGCCGCGCCGCCCTGACCGAGCCGCACCGCCCTACTGTGCACCACCTGCAGCACCTGCTGTTCCTGTTCCTACTACTACAGCTGCTACTGCTACTGCTCTTACTGCTACTACTGCTACTGCTACCACTGCTACTGCTACTGCTACTGCTGCTACTGTCACTATGGCTAGTCCTACAGTTCTCACCTTTGACTCTGAGGGCCGTCCGATAAAGTTTGACCCTCCAGGACCAGAGGCTCCAGTACCTCCAGCAGCAGCAGCGTCCCAGCGAGACCCCGTCGCCCCAGCAGCTCCGTGAGTGGTACTCTCAGCGTGGGGGGTCTGGGGGTGGAGGTACCTGCCCGTACGTCATCCGCACAGGTGACCGCACTGGCCAGACCTGTGGGAGGTTTCACACGGCGCAGCGCTGCTTCTTTCGTCTCGACGACGCCTGGCGCGAGCAGTTCCCTGACGCCTCTGAGCTGCCCCGCTGGGCTGATCTGCTTAAGAAGGGAATTGATATCTTTGCTCTTGATTATGATGCTATCCTTGGTGCTATGTATGCATTGACTATTAGTGTTGAGGGTGACTGCTACCTGAGTGTACCACTCGACCCGGGTATTGGGACCAGTGAGACTGCCGCTCTAGGTGCTAGTGCGTCTACTGCCCTAGGTCCTGGTGAGGCTACTGCTCTAGGTGCCAGTGAGTCTGCTGCTCCAGGTGCTTGTGAGCCTGCGCCTGCTGGTACTGCGTCTACTGAGGCACTGCACACCTTCACACTGGACTCGAGTGCTTCCCGCTGCTTCTTTCGTGACCGCACTGTCCTTGAGCAGCTAGCTCGGCCTGTTGCTGTCTCTCTCGCTGACCCCTCTGGGGGCCCTGTCCTTGCGACCTCCTCCACGGTCCTCCCTTGTCCGGCGGTTCCGGCCGGCACCCTGTCGGGTCTTTACCTCCCCTCGTTCTCTACGAACTTGGTGGCGGGCTCTACTCTCCAGGACGGGGGTGTTCACCAGTTCACCCCTGCCTATGAGCGTGTGACCCACTGTACGTGTGCTCGGACGGGTCGCCACCTGGCTACCTTTACTCGGCAGCCGGGGTCGGACCTGTACACACTGACCACTGAGTCCCCTCAGATAGCTGCGTCTGCGTCTGCGTCAGGTCAGCTGTCGGCCCCCTGCTCGTCTCGCACCCTGTCGCACCAGACTATCCTCTGGCACCACCGCCTTGGTCACCCTTCAGTGCAGCGCCTTCGTGGCATGCACTCCCGGTACCTTGTCTCTGGTCTTCCCAGGGTTCTCCCTCCTCTCCCACCCTCGCCTGCTCCTCCCTGTCTTCCCTGTGTCGAGGGGCGGCAGCGCGCCACTCCTCACTCCTCCTCGTTCCCTCCCACAGAGGCTCCTCTGCAGACTCTCCACCTGGACGTGTGGGGCCCAGCCCGCGTCCGTGGACAGGGCCACGAGCGGTACTTCCTGCTAGTCGTCGACGACTACACGCGCTACACCACGGTCTTCCCCTTGCGCACCAAGGGTGAGGTCCCTGATGTTTTGATCCCTTGGATCCGCGCTGCTCGTCTCCAACTCCGCGACCGGTTCCAGTCGGACTTTCCAGTCCTGCGTCTGCACTCTGACAGGGGTGGTGAGTTTTCCTCTGACCTCTTGGCAGCCTACTGTGCAGAGCACGGCATCCGCCAGGCGTTCACACTGCCGGCCTCTCCACAGCAGAATGGGATTGCTGAGCGCCGCATTGGCTTAGTCATGGAGGTCGCTCGTACCTCTATGATCCATGCGGCTGCCCCCCATTTCCTGTGGCCGTTTGCAGTGCAGTACGCTGCGCATCAGCTCAACCTCTGGCCCCGGGTCTCTGCTCCGGAGACCTCGCCCACACTGCGTTGGACGGGGAAGGTTGGCGATGCGTCGGTGTTCCGAGTCTGGGGATGTCGAGCCTTTGTCCGCGATACGTCAGCGGACAAGCTCTCCTCCCGTGCCGTTCCCTGCGTCTTTCAAGGCTTTGTCCCTTACGCGCCTGGCTGGCAGTTTTACCACCCCACCTCGCGCCGTGTCTTCCCCTCTCAGGACGTCACTTTTGACGAGTCGGTACCCTTTTACCGTCTCTTCCCCTACCGCACTGCGCCGCTCCCCCCCCCCGCCGCTCTTCCTCACGCCAGGTGCTGCTTCGGTAGACCCCCTCCCTCCCCAGGGTCCTGCTCCCTCAGGTGTTTCCCAGGTAGACCCGGTCGAGCCTGTCGAGGTAGCTGTCGACTCTGGTCCTGCGAGGGGTACTGAGACTGGGGGTGCTGAGCCTGGGGGTACTGAGACTGAGGGTGCTGAGCCTAGGGGTGCTGAGCCTGGGGGTGCTGAGCCTGGGGGTGATGAGACTGGGGGTGCTGAGACTGGGGGTGCTGAGCCTGGGGGTGCTGAGCCTGGGGTGCTGAGCCTGGGGGAGCTGAGACTGACCGTCCTGCACCTGGTGACGCTCCCTCTTCACAGCAGCTGCGTAAGTGGTACTCTCAGCGTTACAGCCTCCAGCGTGGGGCTGCTGGAGCTGGGGGTTCTGCCGGAGTTTGAGCTGGTGGTGCTGCGGGTGCTGGGTCGCAGCCGTCGCCTCCCTCCCAACAGCGACTACGTGAGTGGTACGCTCGGCGCTGCAGCCTCCGGAGCGGCGCTCCTGGCACTGGGGTGCCGCCCGCTGGAGGCCCTAGTGCTGCTAGAGGTACTGGAGCCTCTGGTCCTGGAGGTGCTCGTACAGGCGGTACTGGAGCTGCTGGGACTGGGGGTTCTGCTAGAGCTGGTGCTACTGGAGGTGCTGCTGGTGCTGGAGTTGGAGCTGCAGGTGCTGGAGCTGCTGGAGCTGCGGGTGGAGCTGAGGACGCCGGGCCTACTGGAGTTGGTGTCGCTGACGACCCTGGGGTTGGTCCTCCAGGTGCTGGAGCCGACGGTGCGGCTGGAGCTGGCGCTACTTGGGGTACTGGAGTTGGCACTACTGGAGCTGCTGGTAGTACTGCTGGAGTTGGAGCTGCTGCTGGGGGTTCTGGTGCGGTCTCTACTGGTTCTGAGGGCGCTTCACGACCGCGGCCGTACTTCGTTCCGCTCCTTCAGCAGGTTCTTGGTCAGCCTCCTCCTCCTTGTCCTGCTCCCTCCTTAGAGTGTCATCCGCCTGTCCAGTCGTAGGCACAGTTACAGCCCGCCTCGTCACTTCCTAGTCCTTCTCCCTACACTGGTCCGACAAGAGGTCTTACGGAGCGTCGTGAGCCGGAGTCTCGTCCTGTGTTGCCTGAGTCTCGTTCTACGTCACTTGTTCGTGCTGCTCGCACTGGTCGTAGTGTCCCGCGTCAGCGTCATCCCGCTGTCCCAGGCACTCACCAGATGACGCTTCGTCTTTCCACTACTCCACAGCGAGTCCCTCTGCCTTCTCCTCCTGCGTCCTCTCTTCCTGCCCTTGCTGACCCGGAGTCTGACTCTCTTCGTGCTGCTAGTCCTACTATCACGCGTCTCCTGGCCACGGCTGTCACTGACCCTTCCTTTGAGTCTGCTGCTGCGTCTGCCCTAGTTGCTGAGCTTGTCGACTTTGCTGCTCGCTGTCGTCTAGACTACGCTGCGAGTCTTGTTGCTGAGTCTGAGTCTGTCTGTCCTCCGTCCGTCGGGGGTGAGTGTGCTCTAGGCACGGACGTCCTTGAGGACAGGCAGGAGGACTTTGAGTGCTTTGCCGCTGCTGTACCTCATCTCGTGTCCATGCTGATTGCACCTGAGGGAGACCCGGATGCACTAGACATCCCGACCCCGCGCTCTTACGCTGAGGCGATCGCGGGTGAGTACTCCTCTCAGTGGCAGTCAGCCATGGACGCAGAGATGGCATCCTGGAAGTCCACTGGCACTTACGTCGACGAGGTTCCCCCTCCTGGGGCGAACATCGTCAGTGGCATGTGGATTTTCAGGGGGAAGCGGCCGCCAGGTTCTCCGCCTGTCTTCAAGGCTCGTTACGTTGCTCGAGGCTTCAGTCAGCGAGAGGGAGTAGACTTCTTCCAGACCTTCTCCCCCACCCCGAAGATGACCACTCTTCGGGTGCTACTGCACGTTGCCGCTCAGCGTGACTACGAGCTTCACTCTCTTGACTTCAGCACAGCTTTCTTGCAGGGCAGCCTGCACGAGGAGATCTGGCTGCGCCGCCCTCCTGGCTTCACTGGGTCGTTTCCTCCTGGTACCCAGTGGAGCCTCCGGCGGCCGGTCTACGGTCTCCGCCACGCGCCACGTGAGTGGCACGACACACTGAGGACTACTCTTGCGGCTCTTGGGTTCGCGCCTTCTACTGCTGACCCGTCGCTGTTTCTGCGCACCGACACGTCGCTGCCGCCATTCTACATCCTCGTGTACGTCGACGACTTGGTCTTTGCCATTGCTGACACTAAGGCTCTCGCCCACGTGAAGTCGGAGCTGCAGAAGAGACACACGTGCACAGACCTGGGTGAACTACGCAGCTACCTTGGCTTGCAGATCACCCGGGACAGAGCACGCCGCACCATCACACTGACTCAGTCACACATGGTGCAGCAGGTCCTTCAGCGCTTCGGCTTCACCTGGTCCTCGGCACAGGCGACTCCTCTGGCTACAGGTCACTCGCTCTCAGCTCTGCCTTTGGATGAGTCTGTAGAGCCGAGTGGTCCTTACCCAGAGCTAGTTGGCTGCCTCATGTACCTGATGACTTGGACTCGTCCTGACCTAGCGTACCCTCTTGGCCTTCTGGCCCGCTACGTGGCTCCTGGTAGGCACCGAAAGGTGCACTGGGATGCTGCAAAGAGGGTATTGCGCTACTTGTGCAGTATACATCGGGCATGGGGCTCGTGCTTGGAGGGAGGAGCTCAGTTGTTCTCACTGGGCACTCAGACGCTTCTTGGGTTGACAACCAGGCTACTCAGCGGTCGTCACAGGGTTACACCTTCAGCCTTGGCTCTGGCTCAGTTTCGTGGCGTTCTACGCGTTCGTCTTCAGTTCTCAGCTCCAGTTGTGAGGCTGAGATCTACGCCACAGCCATGGCTGCACAGGAGTTACGCTGGCTCACCTACCTGCTGACCGACCTGGGAGAGCGGCCTCGTTCTCCTCCAGTGCTGTACGTCGACAACAAGGCTGCCATTGCCTTGTGTGAGGAGCACAAACTGGAGCACAGAACGAAGCACATCGCTCTACGTTTCTTCTGGCTCGAGAGTTGCAGCAGCGTGGTCAGCTTCGTCTGCGTTACGTGGCCACTCAGGGCAACACTGCTGATATATTCACCAAGGCACTTCAGTTTGGTGATCATCAGCGTTTCTGCACTTTGCTAGGGCTTGTGCCCACTTTTCATCACTTGTTGTAGACTTTGCCTGTACTGTGATCTATATATATATACCTGCATGCTTGCTTTGCTAGGTATAGATCACTGTGATGCTTGTGTTACATATATGCCTCTGCATGTGAACTGGCCTTGTGGCCTCTTGCTTGTGCTCAGAGTGTGTGGTGACGTTGTGATCCACCCTGAGCTTGCTTTGTCTTTCTTGACTGGTCTTGTGACCCCTTGTTCTCCCCCACTTAGCCTATGGGGGTGTGTCAAATATTGTATATGTTACTGTTCTGTAGGCTACAGTGGGTTTAGCCTTAGGGGGTACAACATTCTAGGGTTTTCTCACTTGTACTCCCAATCTTGCTAGTCCAACCACTTCTCTCATTCTGACATAAAATAAACCTATGCTAGAAATAGCATAATAAAGTAAGGGCGGGTCCAGCGCGTATGTTTACAGATACAATATAGTTCATTTGTAGTGGTTTGAAAAAGATATCAAGCGGTGCACAACGGTTCTAAAATTGCACCGTTTCAAACCGTCACGCAATACAGATTACCGCACTCGATGAACTATAATGTACGGAAAACGTACTCGCTGGACCCGCCCTAAAGGCAAGCAAGAATAGCTAGCAGAAGCCGTCGTACTCTCACACCGATGGCCCTGCTGCTGAAGCGCGAGTGGCTGCAGAAATTATCAAAACGGTAGCGAATTTCAAATTTGCAGCGAATCAACACCCATTTTCACCTTGTTTGACTTTCGAGGGCCTCACTGGTTGCGCGTTGTCAGAATGAACAAGAGTGTTTGCACTAGGGAATAGGTGGGTACAAGTAGGAAACCCTAAACTTACTGTACCCCATAGTAACTAACCCACTACAGCCTAAACAAACTGTAGCAGATATAACATTTGACACACCCCCATAGGCAAAGTGGGGGAGAACAAGGGGTCACAAGACCAGTCAAGAAAGGCAAAGCAAGCTCAGGGTGGATCACAACGTCACCACACTCACTTAGCACAAGCAAAGGGCCACAAGGCCAGTTCACATGCAGAGGCACATATATGCAACACAAACATCACAGTGATCTCTATCTAGCAAAGCAAGCATGCACGTATATACATATAGATCACAGTACAAGCAAAGCCTACAACAAGTGAGGAAAAGTGGGCACAAGCCCTAGCAAAGTGCAGAAACGCTGATGATCACCAGACTGAAGTGCCTTGGTGAATATATCAGCAGTGTTGGCCCGAGTGGCCACGTAAGCAAGACGAAGCTGACCACGCTGCTGCAACTCTCGAGCCAGGAAGTAACGCAGAGCAATGTGCTTCGTTCTGTGCTCCAGTCTGTGCTCCTTACACAAGGCAATGGCAGCCTTGTTGTCGACGTACAGTACTGGAGGAGAACGAGGCCGCTCTCCCAAGTCGGTCAGCAGGTAGGTGAGCCAGCGTAAAACCCGTGCAGCCATGGCTGTGGCGTAGATCTCAGCCTCACTACTGGAGCTGAGAATTGAAGACGACCGTGTAGAATGCCAAGAAACAGAACCAGAGCCAAGGCTGAAGGTGTAACCCTGTGACGACCGCTGTGTAGCCTAGTCGTCAACCCAAGAAGCGTCTGAGTGCCCAGTGAGAACAACTGAGCTCCTCCCTCCTAGCATGAGCCCCATGCCTGATGTACTGCACAAGTAGCTCAGTACCCTCTTAGCAGCATCCATGTGCACCTTTCGGTGCCGACCAGGAGCCACGTAGCGAGCCAGAAGGCCAAGAGGGTACGCGAGGTCAGGACGAGTGCAAGTCATCAGGTACATGAGGCAGCCAACTAGCTCTGGGTAACGACCACTCGGCTCTACGGACTCGTCCGAAGGTGGAGCTAAGAGCGAGTGACCTGTAGCCAGAAGAGTCGGCTGTGCCGAGGACCAGGTGAAGCCGAAGCGCTGAAGGACCTGCTGCACCATGTGTGACTGAGTCAGTGTGATGGTGCGGCGTGCTCTGTCCCGGGTGATCTGCAAGCCAAGGTAGCTGCGCAGTTCACCCAGGTCTGTGCACATGTGTCTCTTCTGCAGTTCCGGCTTCACTAGGGCGAGAGCCTCAGTGTCAGCAGTGGCAAAGACCAAGTCGTCGACGTACACGAGGATGTAGAACGGCGGCAGCGAAGTGTCGGTGCGCAGAAACAGCAACGGGTCAGCAGTAGAAGGCGCGAACCCAAGAGCCGCAAGTGTAGTCCTCAGTGTGTCGTGCCACTCATGTGGCGCCTGGCGCGTAGAACGGCCGCCGGAGGCTCCACTGGGTACCAGGAGGGAACGACCCAGTGAAGCCAGGAGGGCGGCGCAGCCAGATCTTCTCGTGCAGGCTGCCCTGTAAGAACGCTGCGCAGAAGTCAAGAGAGTGAAGCTCGTAGTCACGCTGAGCGGCAACGTGCAGTAGCACCCGAAGAGTGGTCATCTTCGGGGTGGGGGAGAAGGTCTGGAAGAAGTCTACTCCCTCTCGCTGATTGAAGCCTCGAGCAACGTAACGAGCCTTGAAGACAGGCGGAGAACCTGGCGGCCGCTTCACCTTGAGAATCCACATGCCACTGACGATGTTCGCCCCAGGAGGGGGAACCTCGACGACGTAAGTGCCAGTGGACTTCCAGGATGCCATCTCTGCGTCCATGGCTGTCTGCCACTGAGAGGAGTACTCACCCGCGATCGCCTCACCGTAAGAGCGCGGGGTCGGGATGTCTGGTGCATCCGGGTCTCCCTCAGGTGCAATCAGCATGGACACGAGATGAGGTACAGCAGCAGCAAAGCACTCAAACTCCTCCTGCGTGTCCTCAAGGACGTCCATGCCAAGAGCACACTCACCCTCGACGGACGGAGGACAGACAGACTCAGACTCAGCAACAAGACTCGCAGCGTAGTCTAGACGATAGTGAACAGCAAAGTCGACAAGCTTAGCAACTAAGGCAGACGCAGCAGCGGACTCCCGAAGGGTCAGTGACAGCAGTGGCCAGGAGACGCGTGACAGTAGGACTAGCAGCACGAAGAGAGTCAGACTCCGGGTCAGCAAGGGCAGGAAGAGAGGACACAGGAGGAGAAGGCAGAGGGACACGTTGTGGAGCAGTGGAAGGACGAAGCGTCATCTGGTGCGTGCCTGGGACAGGAGGAGGACGCTGACGCGGGACACGATGACCAGTGCGAGCAGCACGAACAGTCGACTCAGGACGAGACTCCGGCGACACAGGACAAGACTCAAGCTCACGACGCTCTGTAAGACCTCCTGTCGGACCAGTGTAGGGAGAAGGACCAGGGAGTGGCGAGGTAGGCTGTAACTGTGACTGCGACCGGACAGGCGGAGGACACTTTAAGGAGGGAGCAGGACAAGTAGCAGGCGGCTGACCAAGAACCTGCTGAAGGAGCGGAACGAAGTACGGTCGCGGCCGTGGAGTGCCCCCAGAACCAGTAGAGACAGCACCAGAACCCCCAGCGGCAGCTCCAACTCCTGCAGCACCACCAGCAGCTCCAATAGCGCCAACTCCAGCACCCCCAGGAGCATCAGCCCCAGTCGCACCGTCGGCTCCAGCACCTCCAGTAGGACGAGCGGCAGCGCCTCCAGCTCCAGCCCCTGCAGCACCACTAGCCCCAGTACAAGTAGCACCTCCAGCAGCTCCAATAGCACCTCCAGTCCTAGCAGCTCCAGCACCTCCAGCGCCAACCCCAGGGTCAGCAGCCACACCAACTCCAGTAGGCCCAGCACCCTCAGCTCCAGCTCCAGTAGCACCTCCAGCTCCCACAACACCACGTCGGTGGCGACAGAACCGAGAGTACCACTCACGCAGCTGCTGGGAAGAGAGAGCGCCCCCAGGCGCAGCACCCCCAGGCTCAGGACCTCCAGGCTCAGCACCCCAAGACACAGCACCCCCAGGCTCAGCACCCCCAGTCTCCGCACCCCCAGGCTCAGCACCCCCAGTCTCCGCACCCCCAGGCTTAGCACCCCCAGTCCCAGTACCCCCAGACCCAGCACCACCAGGCTCAGCACGCTCAGGCTCAGTACCTCGCGCAGGACCAGAGTCGACAGCTACCTCGACAGGCTCGACCGGGTCTACCTGGGAAACACCTGAGGGAGCAGGACCCTGGGGAGGCAGGGGGTCTACCGAAGCAGCACCTGGCGTGAGGAAGAGCGGCCAAGGGGGGAGCGGGGCAGTGCGGTAGGGGAAGAGACGGTAGAAGGGGACCGACTCGTCAAACGTGACGTCCTGAGAGGGGAAGACACAGCGCGAGGTGGGGTGGTAAAACTGCCAGCCAGGCGCGTCAGGGACAAAGCCCAGGAAGACACAAGGAACGGCGCGGGAGCAGAGCTTGTCCGCGGACGTATCCCGGACAAAGGCACGAGATCCCCAGATCCGGAACACAGACGCATCGCCAACCTCTCCCGTCCAACACAGTGTCGGCGAGGTCTCCGGAACGGAGACACGGGGCCAGAGGTTGAGCTGATGCGCGGCGTACCGGACCGCAAACGGCCACAGAAAATGGGGGGCAGCCGCATGGATCAAGGAGGTACAAGCGACCTCCATGACCAAGCCAATGCGGCGCTCAGCAACCCCATTCTACTGCGGAGAGGCCGGAAGCGTGAACTTCTACTCAATGCCCTCCCCCTGACAGAAAGCTCTCAAGAGGCCGGAAGAAAACTCACCACCTCTGTCAGAGTGCAGTCGCAGGACGGGAAGGTCCGTGCGAAAGCGCCTCTCCAGCTAGAGACGGGTAGCGCGGATCCAAGGGATCAAGACATCAGGGACCTCTCCCTTGGTGTGCAAGGGGAAAACTGTGGTATAACGCGTGTAGTCGTCAACTACCAGCAGGAAGTAGCGCTCTCCGCCCTGTCCATGGACGCGGGCTGGGCCCCACACGTCCATGTGAAGGGTCTGAAGAGGAGCCTCCGTCGGGGGGAACTCAGAGGAGTGAGGGGTGGCACGCTGCCGCCCCTCGACACAGGGAAGGCAGGGGACGGTGGCAGGGGAGGCAGTGACCTGGGGAGACCAGAGACAAGGAAACGGGAGTGCATGCCACGAAGGCGCTGCATCGAAGGGTGACCAAGGCGGTGGTGCCAGAGGACCGTCCGGTGCGACAGGGTGCGACACGAGCAGGGGGCGGACAACTGACCTGACGCAGATGCAGACGCAGCTACCTGAGGGGACTCTGTGGTCAATGTGTACAGGTCCGACCCCGGCTGCCGGGTGAAGGTAGCCAGGTGACGACCTGTCTGAGCACACGTGCAGTGTGTCACACGCTCGTAGGCAGGGGTGAACTGGTGAACACCCGCGTCCTGGAGCGCGGAACCCGCCACCAAGTTCGTAGAGAACGAGGGGAGGTAAAGACCCGACAGTGTGCCGGACGGGACAGCTGGACAAGGGAGGGCAGTGGTGGAGGTCGCAAGGACCGGACCCCCGGAGGGGTCAGCCAGGGAGACAGCAACAGGCCTAGGGAGCTGCGCTAGGGCAGTGCGGTCGCGAAAGAAACAGCGGGAAGCACCTGAGTCCAGTGTGAAGGTGTGCAGTGCCTCAGTAGACGTAGTACCTGAAGGCGCAGACTCACGAGCACCTGAAGCAGCAGACACACCAGCACCTAGAGCAGCAGCCTCACCAGGACCTGAGGCAGCAGACGCACTAGCACCTAGAGCGGCAGCCTCACTGGCCTCAATGCCTGGGTCTGGCAGGACACACAAGTAACAGTCACCCTCAATACTAATAGTCAATGCATACATGGCTCCAAGGATAACATCAAAGTCAAGAGCAAAGATATCAATGTTCTTTTTAAGCAGATCAGCCCAGCGGGGCAGCTCAGAGGCGTCAGGGAACTGTGCACGCCAGGCGTCGTCGAGACGGGAGAAGCAGTGCTGCGGCATGTGGGACCTCCCACACGTCTGACCAGCGCGGTCACCTGTGCGGATGACATACGTGCAGGTACCTCCACCCCCAGACCCCCCATGCTGAGAGTACCACTCACGAAGCTACTGGGGCGACGGGGTCTCTCCGAGACGCTGCTGCTGCCGCTGGACACCACCCGAAGCTCCACGCTGCGCTGGTCCACCCCGACCACCACCCCAGCCGCCGCCACCACGCCCACTGCCGCCACCACCACCGCCTCCACCCCGGCCTCCTCCACCACCACTGCCGCCACCACCCCCGCCGCTGCCACTGACCCCCCCAGCCCCGCCACCACCCCCACCACCGCCACCACCCCCACCGCCCCCACCGCCTCCACCTCCACCTCCACCTCCCCCGCTGTCACCGCCACCACCCTTGCCCCCCTTGCCCCTGCCGCCCTTTGCGCCTCCCACTAGGAGCAGACGCAGCCCCGACTTCCTCAGCACCAAGGTAGTCGACAGCGGCAGAAGAGGCGACCGAGGGGAGAAGGGGGGGAGGGGAACACCCGTCAAAGAAGGGCGTGCGGGGGTCGCCACAAGAGGCACCTACAGCAACTATGCTAGCCTCAGCTGCAAGCAGATGCTTCTCGAGCAGGTCAACGGTGAGCTCGGTGGGAAAGAGGGCGAGAAAGTGGTCCCTGACTGCGCGAAGAGAGTCAGGGAGACGGGTGACTAGGTGGTAGAGAACGAGGTACATCGGGGGCGGATTCTTGGCGAGGAACTCAGCAGGAAGGGCGGCTCGGTAGCGAGTGTCACTAGTGCGGAGGTGTGTAATGAGGTCAGCGACTGTGGGAAAGGCGGCCAAATCGGGGAAGAGATAGGGCAGCGAGAGACGGCCGATCGTAGCAGAGGCAGGCGAGGAGTAGCGCGCGACTACTGCATCGTACAGTGCCTTAGCAGTCTTGTGCTGGCCAAAATGCGCGCGCTAATCTAACGGCCGGTGACTGCAAATGGCTAGGCGAGCGTGAGCGTCACGAGTCTGCCACTGGGAGCGAGCTGTACTGTCAGCAGTCTCTACAAGTGCTAGAGCGGTTCCGGACGCGTGATCATACAGTGAGACATCGTCCTTGGCAGTGATCTGTAGGAACAGGTGGAGGTCGTCGAGCCAAGCATCAAACTGAATCGGACGGCCCTCAGCATCGAAAGAGAGGACGGTGGGACTAGCCATAGTGGCAGCAGTAGCAGTAGCAGCAGTAGCAGTAGGAACAGAAGTGTTATAGTCACAATAGGCTTGAATGTGCCTAAAACGAAAGATAGAGTGCACAGACGGATTTCTGCACAGCGGCTTCAAACGTTGATACCGTTCTGCTCACAGCTGCAAATGACTTGATTCAAATTGGATCTGGAGCGTCTTTACGTCGCCTACAATAAGCAATTTAGATTGCACGATTTGATAAAGAATTGACGACACAGCGTCGGTTTGAACGAACGGTACTATGGCAGCCACTATAGTCTTAGAACACAAGATAGGAAGAGTTACGAGTTGGGAATGACTCCCAGCTCCTACAAACCCCAAGAGCCGAGGTACAGTGATGTGGAACAGTGCCACACTGTCCCCAACCACGAAGGGTCTCGAAACTACCCTTCACTAGGGCCTACACCAAGTGAAATGTTACACTACACAAAGTAATGTAACTATCTTCAATATCTTGAGGTGTACCCTTTTGGCAAGCTTCGAAATCACTTGAGGCTTGACACCAAGGCTCGGGCTCTTCATCACAAACTCATCCTTGAGTTCTTGATGGGTCTGCTGCACACACCTGCGACACGCCGAACGTTCGACACAGGACAAAATAGAAACCGCGCACGACAAAATAGAAACCGCGCGCGAGACACAAACGACCGCGTAACACGCGTCTAGCGATAACTCGCTATTGACTCGACACACACACTCGACATCATGACTCAACATTCACACACAATTATAAGCATGAAATATATATTATCCCATGCCCTCATACCATTCCATACACACACACATTCACGCACACGGACAACAAGCCGAGTGCAAACCGTAGGGTTGCACCAACAAACTCCCCCTCGGATTGTTGGCCTTAGGATATGTTGCTCTCTCAGTTCAGAGCCATCCCAGCCAGCTTGCAACACTTCCAATGCTGCTGCTCCACCAGCCTCTTGGTCATCATGTCAGCCGGCTGCCCCGTGGTCTTCACGTAGCGCAACTCAACTTCACCCGTGGTAACCATGCTCCTCGTCCAATGCCACTTCACTCTCATGTGCTTCGTGAGTCCTTGCAACACAGGGTTCTTAGCAAGAGCAATGGCACCCTGGCTGTCACAGTACAGTGGGGTAGGTCCTTGCTGCTCCTCCCCCAATTCAGCCAACAAACGCCGCTGCCACACAATCTCCCGTACGGCACGGAAGAGTGCCATGTACTCGGACTCCACCGAGCTCAAAGCTTGGTCAACCTGCTTCTTGCTCTCCCAAGCAGTTGGGCCTCCACCAACACAGCATATGAAGCCTCCCACACTTGTCATGTCCTCTGGTTCTGATGCATATGAAGCATCCGAGTAGGCGGTGAGGAACAAACGCCCGGGTTCAACACCATCCGCGCCCTTTTGGCGCCTTTGTGCCGCCGCCGAGTATTGCAGCCCAACGGTCGGTGTTTGGCCAAGATACTTGGCCACCCTCATTCCAGCTGCTACCTGCTCCTCATTAGGGCATTGCACAACCCTAGCCAGCTGCCCGGTAGCAAACGCGACGTCCGGTCGGGTGTTTACCGCCGCATACATGAGGCTGCCCACCAACGAGTGAAATCGGCGCCTCTCCTCTTCACCAACGCTCTCCTCCTCTGGTCCCTTCACACACTTGAACCCAGAGGGAAAGGGTGTAGCCACATGGCCTTCACTCTGCCCAAAGTTGGCAGCCAATGCCTCCAGGTACTTTCGTTGATGCACCCGCATGCACCGCTTCTCCACATCTCGTTCGATGTGGAGCCCAAGGTAGAAGCTCACGTCACCAAGGGCCTTGCACTTGAACTTGTCTTGAAGCTTCAGCATCACCTCCTTCACAAGGTCAGAAGAGGGTGAGAAAATGAGGATGTCATCCACATAAACCACCATGAAACTCCTCTGCTCCCCCTCGCCAAGCATGAACAAGGAGTGATCGGCCGTTGAGGGAGTGAAGCCGATCCCCTCCAACACTTCGCGCAGCTTCATGTACCATTGCCTAGGGGCCTGCTTCAGCCCATAGAGGGCCTTTTTCAGCTTCCACACTCTGCCACTACCATCATCAAACCCCTCTGGCTGCGCCATAAAAATCTCCTCCTCAAGGATGCCGTTAAGGAATGCCGTTACGATGTCCATTTGCTTTACTACCCATCCTTTGATGGCGGCTCCCGCGAATAGGGTTCGCAGCGTCGTCGTCTTCACCACAGGGGCAAACAGCTCCTTGAAGTCCACCTTCTCCTTCTGCTGGTACCCCTTGGCTACAAGCCTAGACTTGTAGCGCTCGATCTTGCCGTCGGCATCCGACTTGATTTTGAAGAGCCACTTGGACGTTATCGCCGTACGCCCCTCCGGTAGCTCCACCAATTCAAACGTGTCATTCTCCTCGATGCTCTTCAGCTCACTCTCCATGGCCTTCTTCCACTCCTCAGCATCACTACTCTCCAAAGCCTCCTTGAGAGTTGCTGGTTCTCCCGGCATCTCCACCGGAGAGAAGAACGCGAAGGCACACTCCTCGTAGTCACTCTCCTCGTCGTCTCCGACCATCATTGCCGCTCCGGCCAGGGCTGTCTTGCCCTGCTTTCCCGGCACATCATAGGTCAGCCTATTAGGGGGTTGAACTCTCCTCTTCCCCCTTCCTTCCTCCTCAGCTGCAGGGACTTGAAGGCCTTGGCGTTGCTGCGGTGTGGCTCGAATCCGTGGAGCACTCGTAGTACGGGAAGGGAGTGACGGTGCACGCTCGCTCACTTGCTGCACCTCCTCCTCTTCTTCCTCTGCATCATTGGCCTCCTCTCCCCCATTCACAAGGGAGGATTGCCTTGTGGTTGTGCTGCCGCTGCTCAGCTCCAAAGGCAGCTCCACATGCTCCAAACCAGAACTCTTCACCTCCCCAAACCGCACGCCTATCTTCGCCTCATTCTCCGCCTTCCAATCCTTGTACATGAAGTTCTCCATGAACTTGCAGTCCCTGCTCACCAAGAACTTCTTGGTGAATGGGTCCCAAAGAAGCCATCCCTTGCTGTTTTGAGCCATGCCCAAGTGCACGGCCCACACCGCCTTGGCACCAAGCTTGTTGTGCCGAAGATGCTTAGGCACGAGCGCCATGCACATGCACCCGAACACCCGAAGCATATCCACCTTTGGCTTCCTTCCTAGCCACTCCACATAGGGCACCCATTTGTCTGCTCCCACATGAGTCAAGGCTCTGTTCTTGGCCACACACGCGCTCCGCACCGCATCAGGCCAGAAATAGTCGGGTAGCCCGGCTTCAATGAGCAACCCGCGTGCCGCCTCCGTGATTGTGCGGTTCGCTCGCTCGGCGATGCCGTTCATTGCAGGGGAGTATGGCATGGTGAGGGAGTGCCGAATACCATTCTTCTTCAGCCACAACCCAAACTCCTTGCTCAGGAACTCTCCCCCTCGATCGGTGCGGATTGACTTGACTAGACGGTCTTGTTGCCGCTCCACCATCGGGAACCAATCCGTCTTCAACGTTTCAGCCACGTCGCTCTTCTTGGCCAGCACGTACACCCAACTCATGCGGGTGTAGACGTCGACAATGGTGAGAAAATACTCAGCTCCAGCAGCTCCAAGCTTCAGGGGGCCCACCACGTCCATCACCACCTCATCAAGCGGTGCCTTTGCCGTTGCCTCCGAACTAGGGAACGGAAACCGGGTGAACTTGGCTTGAATGCACGTCGGGCAGCCAAGCACCTCATCGGGCTCCCCCTTCACACGTATGCCAGCAACCATCTCATTCTTCACTAGCTGCTGCAAGATGGGCAGGGCCACATGCCCCATGCGCCGATGCAAGGTGAGCCAATCACACTCCCCCGTAGCCGAAGTTGGATTGGAGAATGCCGCGCTCGCAATAGCGCCCCACATACTCTCTCCGTAGTCCTCCTCCGCTGCTGCCTCTGGGTTCTCCTCACCCTTTTGCTGCTCCTTGGTTGCTGCACCACTCTCCTTAGGTTCACTGAACTTGCTGGTCCCTCCAGGTTTGCTCTTCTTGAGCTCATTCTCCTTAGCGCGACCGTTCGCGCCATCGTCGCTACCGACCGCTCCATCCTTGGTGCTGATGCTTGCTGCCACTTGCCTCTCCTTAGGCATAGGGACCACTGGGATCTGCCACATCTCGTTGTAGACATCCCTGTCCTCATGAAGGTCCCAAAGAATTCGATCGCCAAGCCTTGCGGTGTAGGTCTTGGCTCCCTTCGAGTTCGTGTCCATGCCGGCCTTTGCCAACCGCCGCACGGAAATCAGGTTTGCAGCAAGGCTGGGCACCCAAAGCACGTTCTTGAGGCCCACCATCTTCCCATCAGCACCCTTGAACATGGCCTTGCCCATGCCTTTCACCTCTGCTCGCTGCCCCAAAGCCGATGTGACATGCTTCACCGGTGACGGCTCGAGTTCGGTGAGCAAGTCCGGGCGAGGTGTCATGCTATAGGTAGCGCCACTATCAATCACCCAATAGTCCAGGGGGTGTAGGGTCACCTTCCCCACAGCTGCTGGCTCCTCAAAGCCTTCATCCTTCTCAGGACCAGCCGGTACTTGCGTCGACACGAAGTAGAATAGACCCGGGTATCGATCGTCGCTCGAGTCCTTGTCGTTGTCTCCGCTCTTCATGTTTGCAGCTCCGCCACCGCGACCGCCACGGCCTCCACGGCCTCGTCCTCTCCCTCCTCCTGCTCCTCTACCCTCTTGGGCTTGAGCAGGGGTCCAACCATCAGGGAGTTCGTAGCAGTCGCGCCACATGTGTCCGCTCTTGTGGCAATAGTGACACTCGCCGTCGAATCGGCCGCGACCGCGTCCGTAGCTCTTGTCGTCGCTGCCGTAACCGCCACTCCTGCGGCCTCCGCCGAAGTTGCTGCCACCAAACCTTCCTCCCCCTCGTCCTCTGCCTCTTCCTCGACCATATCCACGGCCGATGCTCGCTGCCCCAGCGCCATCCGCACTCGCCAACTCACGGCGGCGGAAATCCTCTTGAAGGATAGCTCGCTTCACGTCTTCAAGCGAGAGGCGGGGCAAGTCGCGATTAAGGTTGATGATGAGCGAGGACCATGACTCTGGGAGTAAGTCCAGCAACTTGGTCTTCTTTTGGAGCTCACTGTAGTTCAAATCAGCTCCCTCAAGCCGCGTCAACAAGTCGAAGAATTTCTGCACCCCTTCTTCAACCGCTTCGTCTTCTTCAATTCGTAGTGCCGCCATTGCCGTTCCAACACCACCGCTACCGCCGCTGTTGCAGGAGCATGTACACCCTTGAGAGCAGCCCATGCCTTTGGTCCTTTCTCTGGTTCACGCTGGAATGGCTTGATGTGACGGATCTGACTGCTCCCCAACGCTTGCCCAAGTAAGAGATAGCCTTGTGCGCTCTTCCGCACCCACGGGCTCTTCTCCGGGTCGTTCTCGGGGCGCTTCTCCGTTCCTTCCATCACCTCCAGCAGGTCATAGTGGTCAAAGATGTTCTCCATCTTGAAGGACCATTCAGCAAAGTTGTCACCGTTGAACTTGTCAAGCCCAAACACCCTAGGCTCATCCCTAGGTGGGCCAAGACTTGGTTGCATGGGCGCCATGGCTGAATCACGGGGTTGGCCTTGAGCTTGAGCTTCTCCACTGCCACCAGAACCTCTGCCACCCCTTTCCTCAGGTCCAGACATTGTCGAAACTGCTCCAAGGGGCTCTGATACCACTTGTTATAGTCACAATAGGCTTGAATGTGCCTAAAACGAAAGATAGAGTGCACAGACGGATTTCTGCACAGCGGCTTCAAACGTTGATACCGTTCTGCTCACAGCTGCAAATGACTTGATTCAAATTGGATCTGGAGCGTCTTTACGTCGCCTACAATAAGCAATTTAGATTGCACGATTTGATAAAGAATTGACGACACAGCGTCGGTTTGAACGAACGGTACTATGGCAGCCACTATAGTCTTAGAACACAAGATAGGAAGAGTTACGAGTTGGGAATGACTCCCAGCTCCTACAAACCCCAAGAGCCGAGGTACAGTGATGTGGAACAGTGCCACACTGTCCCCAACCACGAAGGGTCTCGAAACTACCCTTCACTAGGGCCTACACCAAGTGAAATGTTACACTACACAAAGTAATGTAACTATCTTCAATATCTTGAGGTGTACCCTTTTGGCAAGCTTTGAAATCACTTGAGGCTTGACACCAAGGCTCGGGCTCTTCATCACAAACTCATCCTTGAGTTCTTGATGGGTCTGCTGCACACACCTGCGACACGCCGAACGTTCGACACAGGACAAAATAGAAACCGCGCACGACAAAATAGAAACCGCGCGCGAGACACAAACGACCGCGTAACACGCGTCTAGCGATAACTCGCTATTGACTCGACACACACACTCGACATCATGACTCAACATTCACACACAATTATAAGCATGAAATATATATTATCCCATGCCCTCATACCATTCCATACACACACACATTCACGCACACGGACAACAAGCCGAGTGCAAACCGTAGGGTTGCACCAACGAGAAGCAGTAGGAGCGGGCGGAACAGCAGTAGCAGTAGGGCAGCGCGGCTCGGACAGGGCGGCGCGGCACGGTTCGGGCAGGGCGGCTCGGCGCGGCTCGGGCAGGGCGGCGCGGCGCGGCTCGGACAGGGCTATGCGGCGCGGCTCGGACGGGCAGGGCGGCGCTACGGTGGGCCTGCGCGTGGGCTGCTGTTGCGTACGGGCCGCGGCTGCGCGTGGGCTGCAGTCGCGCGCGGGCAGCGAGCTACGCGCTGGCTGCAGCGGCCGGTGCGCAAGCAGCTGCGACGCGCGGGCTGCGCGCGGGGCCGCACGAGGACGGCGCAGGCTGCGCGCGGGCGGTGCTGGTCGTGCGTGGGCGGTTAACGGCCTACGCGCGCTAGAAACGGGCCGCGCGCGGGCGGCTAGTGGGCTGCACGCGCTAAAAACGGGCCGCGCGCGGGCGGCTAGCGAGCTGCGCACGGGCAGCGTGAGAGAGAGAGGCGCGCGAGGGCGCACTAGCAGAGAGGCGCACGAGGGCGCGAAAGTGGTAGGGCGCTCGAGGGCGCTTCTAGCAGAACGGTGGGCCCTTAGGACTAAGCGGTCCTAGGTTCCTAACCTAGGCTCGTAATACCATGTCAGAATGAACAAGATTGTTTGCACTAGGAAAGAGGTGGGTACAAGTAGGAAACCCTAAACTTACTGTACCCCATAGTAACTACCCCACTACAGCCTAAACCAACTGTAGCAGATATAACATTTGACACGCGTCCAGTCAGAATGAGCCGTCACGCCTGTGAAGTGACGTGCCAAAGCTCTGTGCACAGTCAGAGAATGCCCTCGCGCGATTCTGATTCAGGAACCTGTAGGATTTCGATTCGTTCGAATTTACGAGACTGAAATAGATTTTGGTGTGTTTAAATTGTATTTCTTTTTATATAAGCACCGGCGCTTATGGCCGTTACTCAATTACAAGACCCCCCTTAAAAAAATGAGTGTATTATAAGCGCATATGCGCTACTATCTGGGGCCAGACTATACATGATATGTGTTTCGGCCAGGCAAGATACTAAAACCTAGTGTAACCATATGAAGCAGCCTGTGAACGCAAGAATCACATCGAACTGAGGACACTCATGAGACTGGCTTAAATGTGAACCGTGACTAAACAACGACGCATGTTGTCAAACTTATATGCTATAGTCTGTGGGAGAAAGGCCCCGCCCTCGCTTGGGCGCAGCCGATCTCATTGTCGACGAGAAGTTCGCGACGGATTGGTCGACAAAATGGGCTTCTGCAGTTCGACGGAAGTTGCGGTCGAGCAGGCTGTGCTCGACAGAATCCGGTCAACGAGCTCTGCGTCTGGTCGACGATCTCTGCGCGAAGAGCTCCCGTCAAAGAGCGCTGGTCGACGATCCTGGTCGAAGAACTCTGGTCGAAGAGTTCGGGTCGATGAGCGCTGCTCGGCGAACGCTGTTCAACCGAGCGGTGTCCAAAAGATCGACCAAACTTGCAGAGGTGTGCGAAACTCTGAGGAGGTGTGCGAAACTTCGCCGAGAAGGTATTGGCGAAGTTTGACCTGCGGAATGGCAGCACGTGGTCGACGGTGCGCACCTGGCGAAACAGACAACACGTATTCTACCTGGCACCTACGCAATGTGCCTGACGGTGAAACCAAATATCACAGAAAATATTCCTCACGTTGCGTCTCAAGAAGAACGTTCCTCACATTGCATCACCCATCATTCATTCCCCTCTCCCCTGCCCCACTCAAACCACGAGTCACCTTTTTCTAACCCTTCAGCTCCCCTCCCTGCCTCACCCAAAGTACCTTGTAGCTTGCCTTACTCTTTCCACTCTCTTCCCTACCTCACTCAAAGGACTGTTTACCTTGCCTAACCCCTCCCTGACTTGTCCCACATGGCCTCACTCCTTTCCCTGCCCCACCAAACACTCCAATAAATCTCATGGTCTTCTGAACTACGAGGCTAAGTAGGATGGAATCGATATAGGAGAGAACTGCCTGATGAAAATGCCTGGTCTAGAAAGGTACGGGGGCAACTCAGCAGCAGTACGGGGTAAGAATATAGTTGAAGTAGGTAACTGATCCTATCACAACTTGTTAAAGCAGGTGAAATAAAGGCGGAATAATTCCAACTTGGATTATTATGCTATGATCCAAGCGATTTGATTCTCAAGCAGCCGAGCTCCATAATGCCCATATAGTCCAATTATTTTCAGTCGTGAAAGAACTACCACCCTTCCCCCTTTCTAAGCACACATTGTTCCCATACAAGTCAACCACCCAACCCCAAACAGCACCCCGAGCACATGCAAGCAGCAACAATACCTTCCTTGGTTATCAACCACTGCCCTGCTCTACTTGCGTCCGAGATTTCCAAAGAAGTTTGTGGCCTTCTCGAACCCTTGCTTCACGTCGTCCGCTGCCTTCCTGGCACCTTCCCCAACCTTCTCAAACCCCTGCTTCACCTCATTCGCTGCCTTCTTGGTATCCTCCCACCCTTTCTCCAGCTTTTCCGCTTGCTTCTTTTTGTCTTTCACCATCCTATCCCATTCCTTCTTAGAATACTTCGCAAGCTCCTTTCCAACCTCAGCGATGGCTTTCATTTCACTCGGCCCGATCTTCACCTTGACCGCCTTCCCCTTGAGCATCCGTCGGATCTCCTGCATCAGTGGTAAGATGGACGCATCTTTGACTGCCACTGGGGAGGACAGGTCGTCCGCCGCCAAGACGCCAACATCCCGCGCAGGATCAGATTCGAATATCGGCGCTGTAGCGGAGACCACATGCGCGGCGGCAATGAGCACAGAGAGCACCAGTAAGAAAACGCGAAGCACGGCCATTGTAAGCAACCACCGGATTGGATTCGAAGGAAGCAGATGGAGTGGCCTCGCAAATGAATTGTGCGGAGCTAAATAGTGCCGCGAGCTGGGGCTGGTTTACTATAGGTTGGGTGCGGTCGATGCGATTATTCGTTGCTAGAGGCTATTGGCGCGACGCGAAATCTGCCGCTGGAAACGGGATGATTGGTCGAAGCGCGTTACTTGGTGATAGGCACTGAGCGTGTCTGGAAGTTTGCCGTCGTTCCTTGTCACTCACGCCATGGGCTAGCCCTAAGTGTTGAATTCACAGCCCAACTTCATTCTAGGACGCGTCACAATTGTCACAATCGACGGCGATCGATCGTGCCCATCACAGGTGGCGCGGCATCTGCGGGCTGCGTCTCCAATCGCATGGTCGATGCGTCATTTGACGCCATCTGACCTCGGCAATCGGAGGGATATCGATCGTGGCGAGGAGACTGGAGACACTAGACGGAAAAAAGAAACGAAACTATTCCCGAATTGACGAAGTTACTGCACACCCTGTACATCGCTCACAGGGTCGGTGTGACATTTGTTACACGTCCTTAGCACTTCAGGAGGCGCGAAAGTGACCGATATTTGGTTACCAGCGCGAAGCAAGCTGGTGCCAGACATGAGGCGCGGCGAGAAACGCGGTGGGCGGAAAGTCTCGCAATCATTGCAGGAGTGGTACAAATGTAGGCCCGTGAGTTGCGGAGACGTCAATAATGATAACAAATGTCTAGCGCTTACACTCCAGCTATCTCCTCAATAGGATTAGTCAAAGAAGAGTGTGCTAAATTGCAACGTCAAATAGGTGACAAGAAATTGAAGTCTGTAATCAATAAGGGTTCCCAATTGTGCGCTTATTATTGAATTCCGGCCATAAGCGCAGTTCTTGAGATAGAATGGCATGCGCCTAACATAGGCCAGCGCTTATATCCGGGGCGGGGCCATACGGTACAGCAAACCTATTCATGATTCTTTAGTAAATATAGTCACTTATAGTAAGCGCACACACACACACACACACCGCCTGAACAAGCAGCCCCAGGGTTTGTACTGTCATGACTCACTATATGCATGGAGAAATTAGTGGGTTAGTGTCAAATCTGTTACGAATAGTAGTTAATGAAAAACACTGTTGCGCACTCCTCACCGTAGTAAAGCCGAAGCACGCACTATCGAGAGTGAAGTCGAAAAGCCAGGAGAAAGGCGAAGGGACAGACGGTTACGAGGAGCATCTGGACCGTCTGGCAGACAGCATCAGGCAGCAGCAGTGGCGAGGATTCTGCCCGAACAGTTACGTAACCACTCGGAGTCGCACGGTTGGATTTCGATGCAATAAGGGAATGTACCCCTTAGAGTACATGGCTAGTTAGGTCGTTTCGAATTCCCCTGTACTCATATTTATATTCCTTGTACTGCACGTGTTTATTATCTCAAAGCATTTTACATTCACTCTGCTATTGAGGTCAGGGGCCCACCAACATCACTTCTCTGCGTGCGAACCTTCCTGAGGTGATACTGGTTACAATCACTTTCTGATTTTAGCATGGTATGAGAGCGACTCAGGAATCCTTCGCACCGCCATCTCCGAAATCTGCGACATTCGGAAAGTGGCGTCCGGCACACGATCACGTGTAAGAATGGCCGGAGGATCTGGAGGTCAGACGAATCTGACGGTTGAAGCGCAGCCCAACCCGGCTGCAACAAACGAGGAAACGACGACGATTCCTTCCGCCGTCCGCGCACAACTGCTTCGGCGACTCACGAGCCTGGAGCAAGGGCTCCAGACATTGCGGAATGGCGATGCGGGAACCTCTTCCCAACCCACTCAACCGGCCTCAAACGGCCAGAACTCTGCCCCGCAAGGCTTCTCTCTCGATACGAACGGCTCAACCCCCAAGTCTTCCTGTCCCAGCGATGAAGCAATTCTCTCTGCGCAATCAAGGTTTTTGAGCATATCAAAAATAAAGACAAGTGCGTGCTTTGACGGCAGAGACTTCTATACCTGGAGCTTTGAGCTGGAGCTGCTACTGCAAAACGCACAGATTTATCATTATTTCGACGGAAGCTACTCGGGGCCTACGGAAGAAACTGACGACGCAAAAACCAAGTACTACAACGAGTCCCTGATGGCGTATGGGGTTCTTCTGCGGAACATGTCGCCGACGGAGCAATTGAGCATTCGCTCATACAAAACCTCCCCTTCTCCAGCCCTCAACGCCTGGCGCCACCTGAATGGCGTATACCAACCCAAGGACTCAGTGTCGTCGAGCCGCCTCCTCCAGGAGTTACTGGAAACAAGGATGGCACCAGGAGAGAAAGCCAACAGTTACCTGAATCGCTGTCGGAGTCTACGCGATCAAATCGCGAAATTGGGGAGCTCGATCTCTGAGGAGATCTTCGTGAACATCGTGCTCCAAGGGCTCGGCCCAGATTGCGGCCCTACAAGGCGCTTCTCCGACAGCAGGGGGTCATCTCGGAGGCCGCCCTTTGCGCCGCCCTCCTCGTCGAACAACGGGATATGGACCAGCAGCGACCAGCGCCACGACGAGAGAGAGAACGTCTCGCATTCTACGCAGACAACACGGAAGAGCGACGACCACGGCGCCTCTACTGCAAGATCTGCAGAAATTTCGGGCACCTGGCGGATCGATGCAAGCATCGATCTCGCCCTCGCCAGACCAATCCGAGCACTTGGTCCGGCCGACAAGACGCAAGAAACGACACGCGTCCCGCCCAGGGGTCTCAACCCCCACCGCGCAACCTGAATCCAACAACTCAGTAGCAGCAGCAGCCACCACAAGCTGCCCCCGTCCGCAATGTCATGGGGAACATAACCATGACGAGCGGCTCTCGTCGCCCGCGCGCACGCTCACTCTCACCTGAGCCGGCGCCCGACCCAATCGAGGCATCTCCGAACAACAATCCATTCAGCACGCATCACGACTACATCGACGACGACAACCAGGACTGGAATCTACCAGTCCCGCTGCTTGAGAGCCCTCCGCACGTACCTGACATGCGGCCGGCACCGATCGACTGGATCACGCGCGAACAGTTTCTGAAGGTGGACACTCCACACATCGTCACTCCGCGACTGGCGCTGCTCGCGCGAAACGACAACAGGCGCTACAACAACTGGTACCTGGACAGCTGCTGTGGGCAGCATATGGTGGGCTCCGAGCGTTACATATCCAACGCCGTCCCCACTCCCGTCGTCACTTACATCACAGTGGCGAACAACACGCGGCTGCGCGCAAGCGCGCAAGGTATCGTGGTGCTCAAGGCACGAGGGAGCCGAACGCACATCACACTTAACGACGTGTTGATTGTGCAGAACCTGCGCTTTAATTTGCTCTCGGCGGCGCAACTCCTGCATTGCGGAGTCATCCTCAGCACCGACCCTGAGATGCGCGACATCCTGCTCCACTTCACGATGCCGAACAAGAAGCGCAAGCAGATCGGACGGGCGCGCGCCGAGAACGGCGTATACGTTCTCGACTTCGACATTCCCGACTGCAGCAGCGATTCGCAGGAATTGATTGACCTCGTCCCCCTGCGCTTCGAACACATTCATCGCCGCGATTGGAAGCACCCTGATGGGCGCCCCTGGATGCCACATCACTCACACCCCCGCCAGCTCGTTTTGCACGACCCCGATCCCGACGGCGCCTGCAGGAACTGCCACACACCAACGTCCCGACCCCGATCCCGACGGCGTCTGCAGATCTCAGCCTCACAACTGGAGCTGAGAATTGAAGACGACCGTGTAGAACGCCAAGAAACAGAACCAGAGCCAAGGCTGAAGGTGTAACCCTGTGACGACCGCTGTGTAGCCTAGTCGTCAACCCAAGAAGCGTCTGAGTGCCCAGTGAGAACAACTGAGCTCCTCCCTCCTAGCATGAGCCCCATGCCTGATGTACTGCACAAGTAGCTCAGTACCCTCTTAGCAGCATCCATGTGCACCTTTCGGTGCCGACCAGGAGCCACGTAGCGAGCCAGAAGGCCAAGAGGGTACGCGAGGTCAGGACGAGTGCAAGTCATCAGGTACATGAGGCAGCCAACTAGCTCTGGGTAACGACCACTCGGCTCTACGGACTCGTCTGAAGGTGGAGCTAAGAGCGAGTGACCTGTAGCCAGAAGAGTCGGCTGTGCCGAGGACCAGGTGAAGCCGAAGCGCTGATGAACCTGCTGCACCATGTGTGACTAAGTCAGTGTGATGGTGCGGCGTGCTCTGTCCCGGGTGATCTGCAAGCCAAGGTAGCTGCGCAGTTCACCCAGGTCTGTGCACATGTGTCTCTTCTGCAGTTCCGACTTCACTAGGGCGAGATCCTTAGTGTCAGCAGTGGCAAAGACCAAGTCGTCGACGTACACGAGGATGTAGAACGGCGGCAGCGAAGTGTCGGTGCGCAGAAACAGCAACGGGTCAGCAGTAGAAGGCACGAACCCAAGAGCCGCAAGTGTAGTCCTCAGTGTGTCGTGCCACTCACGTGGCGCCTGGCGCGTAGAACGGCCGCCGGAGGCTCCACTGGGTACCAGGAGGGAACGACCCAGTGAAGCCAGGAGGGCGGCGCAGCCAGATCTTCTCGTGCAGGCTGCCCTGTAAGAACGCTGTGCTGAAGTCAAGAGAGTGAAGCTCGTAGTCACGCTGAGCGGCAACGTGCAGTAGCACCCGAAGAGTGGTCATCTTCGGGGTGGGGGAGAAGATCTGGAAGAAGTCTACTCCCTCTCGCTGATTGAAGCCTCGAGCAACGTAACGAGCCTTGAAGACAGGCGGAGAACCTGGCGGCCGCTTCACCTTGAGAATCCACATGCCACTGACGATGTTCGCCCCAGGAGGGGGAACCTCGACGACGTAAGTGCCAGTGGACTTCCAGGATGCCATCTCTGCGTCCATGGCTGTCTGCCACTGAGAGGAGTACTCACCCGCGATCGCCTCACTGTAAGAGCGCGGGGTCGGGATGTCTGGTGCATCCGGGTCTCCCTCAGGTGCAATCAGCATGGACACGAGATGAGGTACAGCAGCAGCAAAGCACTCAAACTCCTCCTGCGTGTCCTCAAGGACGTCCATGCCAAGAGCACACTCACCCCCGACGGACGGAGGATAGACGGACTTAGACTCAGCAACAAGACTCGCAGCGTAGTCTAGACGACAGTGAACAGCAAAGTCGACAAGCTCAGCAACTAAGGCAGACGCAGTAGCGGACTCCCGAAGGGTCAGTGACAGCAGTGGCCAGGAGACGCGTGACAGTAGGACTAGCAGCACGAAGAGAGTCAGACTCCGGGTCAGCAAGGGCAGGAAGAGAGGACGCAAGAGGAGAAGGCAGAGGGACACGCTGTGGAGAAGTGGAAGGACGAAGCGTCATCTGGTGCGTGCCTGGGACAGGAGGAGGACGCTGACGCGGGACACGATGACCAGTGCGAGCAGCACGAACAGTCGACTCAGGACGAGACTCCGGCGACACAGGACGAGACTCAAGCTCACGACGCTCTGTAAGACCTCCTGTCGGACTAGTGTAGGGAGAAGGACCAGGAAGTGGCGAGGTAGGCTGTAACTGTGACTGCGACCGGACAGGCGGAGGACACTTTAAGGAGGGAGCAGGACAAGTAGCAGGCGGGTGACCAAGAACCTGCTGAAGGAGCGGAACGAAGTACGGCCGCGGCCGTGGAGTACCCCCAGAACCAGTAGAGACAGCACCAGAACCCCCAGCGGCAGCTCCAACTCCTGCAGCACCACCAGCAGCTCCAATAGCGCCAACTCCAGCACCCCCAGGAGCATCAGCCCCAGTCGCACCGTCGGCTCCAGCACCTCCAGTAGGACGAGCGGCAGCGCCTCCAGCTCCAGCCCCTGCAGCACCACTAGCCCCAGTACAAGTAGCACCTCCAGCAGCTCCAATAGCACCTCCAGTCCTAGCAGCTCCAGCACCTCCAGCGCCAACCCCAGGGTCAGCAGCCACACCAACTCCAGTAGGCCCAGCACCCTCAGCTCCAGCTCCAGTAGCACCTCCAGCTCCCACAACACCACGTCGGCGGCGACAGAACCGAGAGTACCACTCACGCAGCTGCTGGGAAGAGAGAGCGCCCCCAGGCGCAGCACCCCTAGGCTCAGGACCTCCAGGCTCAGCACCCCAAGACACAGCACCCCCAGGCTCAGCACCCCCAGTCTCCGCACCCCCAGGCTCAGCACCCCCAGTCTCCGCACCCCCAGGCTCAGCACCCCCAGTCCCAGTACCCCCAGACCCAGCACCACCAGGCTCAGCACGCTCAGGCTCAGTACCTCGCGCAGGACCAGAGTCGACAGCTACCTCGACAGGCTCGACCGGGTCTACGTGGGAAACACCTGAGGGAGCAGGACCCTGGGGAGGCAGGGGGTCTACCGAAGCAGCACCTGGCGTGAGGAAGAGCGGCCGAGGGGGGAGCGGGGCAGTGCGGTAGGGGAAGAGACGGTAGAAGGGGACCGACTCGTCAAACGTGACGTCCTGAGAGGGGAAGACACAGCGCGAGGTGGGGTGGTAAAACTGCCAGCCAGGCGCGTCAGGGACAAAGCCCAGGAAGACACAAGGAACGGCGCGGGAGCAGAGCTTGTCCGCGGACGTATCCCGGACAAAGGCACGAGATCCCCAGATCCGGAACACAGACGCATCGCCAACCTCTCCCGTCCAACACAGTGTCGGCGAGGTCTCCGGAACGGAGACACGGGGCCAGAGGTTGAGCTGATGCGCGGCGTACCGGACCGCAAACGGCCACAGAAAATGGGGGGCAGCCGCATGGATCAAGGAGGTACAAGCGACCTCCATGACCAAGCCAATGCGGCGCTCAGCAACCCCATTCTACTGCGGAGAGGCCGGAAGCGTGAACTTCTACTCAATGCCCTCCCCCTGACAGAAAGCTCTCAAGAGGCCGGAAGAAAACTCACCACCTCTGTCAGAGTGCAGTCGCAGGACGGGAAGGTCCGTGCGAAAGCGCCTCTCCAGCTAGAGACGGGTAGCGCGGATCCAAGGGATCAAGACATCAGGGACCTCTCCCTTGGTGTGCAAGGGGAAAACTGTGGTATAACGCGTGTAGTCGTCAACTACCAGCAGGAAGTAGCGCTCTCCGCCCTGTCCATGGACGCGGGCTGGGCCCCACACGTCCATGTGAAGGGTCTGAAGAGGAGCCTCCGTCGGGGGGAACTCAGAGGAGTGAGGGGTGGCACGCTGCCGCCCCTCGACACAGGGAAGGCAGGGGACGGTGGCAGGGGAGGCAGTGACCTGGGGAGACCAGAGACAAGGAAACAGGAGTGCATGCCACGAAGGCGCTGCATCGAAGGGTGACCAAGGCGGTGGTGCCAGAGGACCGTCCGGTGCGACAGGGTGCGACACGAGCAGGGGGCGGACAACTGACCTGACGCAGACGCAGACGCAGCTACCTGAGGGGACTCTGTGGTCAATGTGTACAGGTCCGACCCCGGCTGCCGGGTGAAGGTAGCCAGGTGACGACCCGTCTGAGCACACGTGCAGTGTGTCACACGCTCGTAGGCAGGGGTGAACTGGTGAACACCCGCGTCCTGGAGCGCGGAACCCGCCACCAAGTTCGTAGAGAACGAGGGGAGGTAAAGACCCGACAGTGTGCCGGACGGGACAGCTGGACAAGGGAGGGCAGTGGTGGAGGTCGCAAGGACCGGACCCCCGGAGGGGTCAGCCAGGGAGACAGCAACAGGCCTAGGGAGCTGCGCTAGGGCAGTGCGGTCGCGAAAGAAACAGCGGGAAGCACCTGAGTCCAGTGTGAAGGTGTGCAGTGCCTCAGTAGACGTAGTACCTGAAGGCGCATACTCACGAGCACCTGAAGCAGCAGACACACCAGCACCTAGAGCAGCAGCCTCACCAGGACCTGGGGCAGCAGACGCACTAGCACCTAGAGCGGCAGCCTCACTGGCCTCAATGCCTGGGTCTGGCAGGACACACAAGTAACAGTCACCCTCAATACTAATAGTCAATGCATACATGGCTCCAAGGATAACATCAAAGTCAAGAGCAAAGATATCAATGTTCTTTTTGAGCAGACCAGCCCAGCGGGGCAGCTCAGAGGCGTCAGGGAACTGTGCACGCCAGGCGTCGTCGAGACGGGAGAAGCAGTGCTGCGGCATGTGGGACCTCCCACACGTCTGACCAGCGCGGTCACCTGTGCGGATGACATACGTGCAGGTACCTCCACCCCCAGACCCCCCATGCTGAGAGTACCACTCACGAAGCTACTGGGGCGACGGGGTCTCTCCGAGACGCTGCTGCTGCCGCTGGACACCACCCGAAGCTCCACGCTGCGCTGGTCCACCCCGACCACCACCCTAGCCGCCGCCACCACGCCCACTGCCGCCACCACCACCGCCTCCACCCCGGCCTCCTCCACCACCACTGCCGCCACCACCCCCGCCGCTGCCACTGACCCCCCCAGCCCCGCCACCACCGCCACCACCGCCACCACCCCCACCGCCCCCACCGCCTCCACCTCCACCTCCACCTCCCCCGCTGTCACCGCCACCACCCTTGCCCCCCTTGCCCCTGCCGCCCTTGCGCCTCCCACTAGGAGCAGACGCAGCCCCGACTTCCTCAGCACCAAGGTAGTCGACAGCGGCAGCAGAGGCGACCGAGGGGAGAAGGGGGGGAGGGGAACACCCGTCAAAGAAGGGCGTGCGGGGGTCGCCACAAGAGGCACCTACAGCAACTATGCTAGCCTCAGCTGCAAGCAGATGCTTCTCGAGCAGGTCAACGGTGAGCTCGGTGGGGCAGAGGGCGAGAAAGTGGTCCCTGACTGCGCGAAGAGAGTCAGGGAGACGGGTGACTAGGTGGTAGAGAACGAGGTACATCGGGGGCGGATTCTTGGCGAGGAACTCAACAGGAAGGGCGGCTCGGTAGCGAGTGTCACTAGTGCGGAGGTGTGTAATGAGGTCAGCGACTGTGGGAAAGGCGGCCAAATCGGGGAAGAGATAGGGCAGCGAGAGACGGCCGATCGTAGCAGAGGCAGGCGAGGAGTAGCGCGCGACTACTGCATCGTACAGTGCCTTAGCAGTCTTGTGCTGGCCAAAATGCGCGCGCTAATCTAACGGCCGGTGACTGCAAATGGCTAGGCGAGCGTGAGCGTCACGAGTCTGCCACTGGGAGCGAGCTGTACTGTCAGCAGTCTCTACAAGTGCTAGAGCGGTTCCGGACGCGTGATCATACAGTGAGACATCGTCCTTGGCAGTGATCTGTAGGAACAGGTGGAGGTCGTCGAGCCAAGCATCAAACTGAATCGGACGGCCCTCAGCATCGAAAGAGAGGACGGTGGGACTAGCCATAGTGGCAGCAGTAGCAGTAGCAGTAGGAACAGAAGCAGTAGGAGCGGGCGGAACAGCAGTAGCAGTAGGGCAGCGTGGCTCGGACAGGGCGGCGCGGCACGGTTCGGGCAGGGCGGCTCGGCGCGGCTCGGGCAGGGCGGCGCGGCGCGGCTCGGACAGGGCTATGCGGCGCGGCTCGGACGGGCAGGGCGGCGCTACGGTGGGCCTGCGCGTGGGCTGCTATTGGGTACGGGCCGCGGCTGCGTGTGGGCTGCAGTCGCGCGCGGGCAGCGAGCTACGCGCTGGCTGCAGCGGCCGGTGCGCAAGCAGCTGCGACGCGCGGGCTGCGCGCGGGGCCGCACGAGGACGGCGCAGGCTGCGCGCGGGCGGTGCTGGTCGTGCGTGGGCGGTTAACGGCCTACGCGCGCTAGAAACGGGCCGCGCGCGGGCGGCTAGCGGGCTGCACGCGCTAAAAACGGGCCGCGCGCGGGCGGCTAGCGAGCTGCGCACGGGCAGCGTGAGAGAGAGAGGCACGCGAGGGCGCACTAGCAGAGAGGCGCACGAGGGCGCGAAAGTGGTAGGGCGCTCGAGGGCGCTTCTAGCAGAACGGTGGGCCCTTAGGACCAAGCGGTCCTAGGTTCCTAACCTAGGCTCGTAATACCTGTTATAGTCACAATAGGCTTGAATGTGCCTAAAACTAAAGATAGAGAGCACAGACGGATTTCTGCACAGCGGCTTCAAACGTTGATAGCGTTCTGCTCACAGCTGCAAATGACTTGATTCAAATTTGATCTGGAGCGTCTTCGCGTCGTCTACAATTAGCAATTTAGATTGCACGATTTGATAAAGAATTGACGACACAGCGTCAGTTTGAACGAACGGTACTATGGCAGCCACTATAGGCTTAGAACACAAGATAGGAAGAGTTACAAGTTGGGAATGACTCCCAGCTCCTACAAACCCCAAGAGCCGAGGTACAGTGATGTGGAACAGTGCCACACTGTCCCCAACCACGAAGGGTCTCGAAACTACCCTTCACTAGGGCCTACACCAAGTGAAATGTTACACTACACAAAGTAATGTAACTATCTTCAATATCTTGAGGTGTACCCTTTTGGCAAGCTTCGAAATCACTTGAGGCTTGACACCAAGGCTCGGGCTCTTCATCACAAACTCATCCTTGAGTTCCTGATGGGTCTGCTGCACACACCTGCGACACGCCGAACTTTCGACACAGGACAAAATAGAAACCGCGCACGACAAAATGGAAACCGCGCGCGAGACACAAACGACCGCGTAACACGCGTCTAGCGATAACTCGCTATTGACTCGACACACACACTCGACATCATGACTCAACATTCACACACAATTATAAGCATGAAATATACATTATCCCATGCCCTCATACCATTCCATACACACACACATTCACGCACACGGACAACAAGCCGAGTGCAAACCGTAGGGTTGCACCAACAAACTCCCCCTCGGATTGTTGGCCTTAGGATATGTTGCTCTCTCAGTTCAGAGCCATCCCAGCCAGCTTGCAACACTTCCAATGCTGCTGCTCCACCAGCCTCTTGGTCATCATGTCAGCCGGCTGCCCCGTGGTCTTCACGTAGCGCAACTCAACTTCACCCGCGGTTACCATGCTCCTCGTCCAATGCCACTTCACCCTCATGTGCTTCGTGAGTCCATGCAACACAGGGTTCTTAGCAAGAGCAATGGCACCCTGGCTGTCACAGTACAGTGGGGTAGGTCCTTGCTGCTCCTCCCCCAATTCAGCCAACAAACGCCGCTGCCACACAATCTCCCGTACGGCACGGAAGAGTGCCATGTACTCGGACTCCACCAAGCTCAAAGCTTGGTCAACCTGCTTCTTGCTCTCCCAAGCAGTTGGGCCTCCACCAACACAGCATATGAAGCCTCCCACACTTGTCATGTCCTCTGGTTCTGATGCATATGAAGCATCCGAGTAGGCGGTGAGGAACAAACGCCCGGGTTCAACACCATCCGCGCCCTTTTGGCGCCTTTGTGCCGCCGCCGAGTATTGCAGCCCAACGGTCGGTGTTTGGCCAAGATACTTGGCCACCCTCATTCCAGCTGCTACCTGCTCCTCATTAGGGCATTGCACAACCCTAGCCAGCTGCCCGGTAGCAAACGCGACGTCCGGTCGGGTGTTTACCGCCGCATACATGAGGCTGCCCACCAACGAGTGAAATCGGCGCCTCTCCTCTTCACCAACGCTCTCCTCCTCTGGTCCCTTCACACACTTGAACCCAGAGGGAAAGGGTGTAGCCACATGGCCTTCACTCTGCCCAAAGTTGGCAGCCAATGCCTCCAGGTACTTTCGTTGATGCACCCGCATGCACCGCTTCTCCACATCTCGTTCGATGTGGAGCCCAAGGTAGAAGCTCACGTCACCAAGGGCCTTGCACTTGAACTTGTCTTGAAGCTTCAGCATCACCTCCTTCACAAGGTCAGAAGAGGGTGAGAAAATGAGGATGTCATCCACATAAAACACCATGAAACTCCTCTGCTCCCCCTCGACAAGCATGAACAAGGAGTGATCGGCCGTTGAGGGAGTGAAGCCGATCCCCTCCAACACTTCGCGCAGCTTCATGTACCATTGCCTAGGGGCCTGCTTCAGCCCATAGAGGGCCTTCTTCAGCTTCCACACTCTGCCACTACCATCATCAAACCCCTCTGGCTGCGCCATAAAAATCTCCTCCTCAAGGATGCCGTTAAGGAATGCCGTTACGATGTCCATTTGCTTTACTACCCATCCTTTGATGGCGGCTCCCGCGAATAGGGTTCGCAGCGTCGTCGGCTTCACCACAGGGGCAAACAGCTCCTTGAAGTCCACCTTCTCCTTCTGCTGGTACCCCTTGGCTACAAGCCTAGACTTGTAGCGCTCGATCTTGCCGTCGGCATCCGACTTGATTTTGAAGAGCCACTTGGACGTTATCGCCGTACGCCCCTCCGGTAGCTCCACCAATTCAAACGTGTCATTCTCCTCGATGCTCTTCAGCTCACTCTCCATGGCCTTCTTCCACTCCTCAGCATCACTACTCTCCAAAGCCTCCTTGAGAGTTGCTGGTTCTCCCGGCATCTCCACCGGAGAGAAGAACGCGAAGGCACACTCCTCGTAGTCACTCTCCTCGTCGTCTCCGACCATCATTGCCGCTCCGGCCAGGGCTGTCTTGCCCTGCTTTCCCGGCGCATCATAGGTCAGCCTATTAGGGGGTTGAACTCTCCTCTTCCCCCTTCCTTCCTCCTCAGCTGCAGGGACTTGAAGGCCTTGGCGTTGCTGCGGTGTGGCTCGAATCCGTGGAGCACTCGTAGTACGGGAAGGGAGTGACGGTGCACGCTCGCTCACTTGCTGCACCTCCTCCTCTTCTTCCTCTGCATCATTGGCCTCCTCTCCCCCATTCACAAGGGAGGATTGCCTTGTGGTTGTGCTGCCGCTGCTCAGCTCCAAAGGCAGCTCCACATGCTCCAAACCGGAACTCTTCACCTCCCCAAACCGCACGCCTATCTTCGCCTCATTCTCCGCCTTCCAATCCTTGTACATGAAGTTCTCCATGAACTTGCAGTCCCTGCTCACCAAGAACTTCTTGGTGAATGGGTCCCAAAGAAGCCATCCCTTGCTGTTTTGAGCCATGCCCAAGTGCACGGCCCACACCGCCTTGGCACCAAGCTTGTTGTGCCGAAGATGCTTAGGCACGAGCGCCATGCACATGCACCCGAACACCCGAAGCATATCCACCTTTGGCTTCCTTCCTAGCCACTCCACATAGGGCACCCATTTGTCTGCTCCCACATGAGTCAAGGCTCTGTTCTTGGCCACACATGCGCTCCGCACCGCATCAGGCCAGAAATAGTCGGGTAGCCCGGCTTCAATGAGCAACCCGCGTGCCGCCTCCGTGATTGTGCGGTTCGCTCGCTCGGCGATGCCGTTCATTGCAGGGGAGTATGGCATGGTGAGGGAGTGCCGAATACCATTCTTCTTCAGCCACAACACAAACTCCTTGCTCAGGAACTCTCCCCCTCGATCGGTGCGGATTGACTTGACTAGACGGTCTTGTTGCCGCTCCACCATCGGGAACCAATCCGTCTTCAACGTTTCAGCCACGTCGCTCTTCTTGGCCAGCACGTACACCCAAGTCATGCGGGTGTAGACGTCGACAATGGTGAGAAAATACTCAGCTCCAGCAGCTCCAAGCTTCAGGGGGCCCACCACGTCCATCACCACCTCATCAAGCGGTGCCTTTGCCGTTGCCTCCGAACTAGGGAACGGAAACCGGGTGAACTTGGCTTGAATGCACGTCGGGCAGCCAAGCACCTCATCGGGCTCCCCCTTCACACGTATGCCAGCAACCATCTCATTCTTCACTAGCTGCTGCAAGATGGGCAGGGCCACATGCCCCATGCGCCGATGCAAGGTGAGCCAATCACACTCCCCCGTAGCCGAAGTTGGATTGGAGAATGCCGCGCTCGCAATAGCGCCCCACATACTCTCTCCGTAGTCCTCCTCCGCTGCTGCCTCTGGGTTCTCCTCACCCTTTTGCTGCTCCTTGGTTGCTGCACCACTCTCCTTAGGTTCACTGAACTTGCTGGTCCCTCCAGGTTTGCTCTTCTTGAGCTCATTCTCCTTAGCGCGACCGTTCGCGCCATCGTCGCTACCGACCGCTCCATCCTTGGTGCTGATGCTTGCTGCCACTTGCCTCTACTTAGGCATAGGGACCACTGGGATCTGCCACATCTCGTTGTAGACATCCCTGTCCTCATGAAGGTCCCAAAGAATTCGATCGCCAAGCCTTGCGGTGTAGGTCTTGGCTCCCTTCGAGTTCGTGTCCATGCCGGCCTTTGCCAACCGCCGCACGGAAATCAGGTTTGCAGCAAGGCTGGGCACCCAAAGCACGTTCTTGAGGCCCACCATCTTCCCATCAGCACCCTTGAACATGGCCTTGCCCATGCCTTTCACCTCTGCTCGCTGCCCCAAAGCCGATGTGACATGCTTCACCGGTGACGGCTCGAGTTCGGTGAGCAAGTCCGGGCGAGGTGTCATGCTATAGGTAGCGCCACTATCAATCACCCAATAGTCCAGGGGGTGTAGGGTCACCTTCCCCACAGCTGCTGGCTCCTCAAAGCCTTCATCCTTCTCTGGACCAGCCGGTACTTGCGTCGACACGAAGTAGAATAGACCCGGGTATCGATCGTCGCTCGGGTCCTTGTCGTTGTCTCCGCTCTTCATGTTTGCAGCTCCGCCACCGCGACCGCCACGGCCTCCACGGCCTCGTCCTCTCCCTCCTCCTGCTCCTCTACCCTCTTGGCCTTGAGCAGGGGTCCAACCATCAGGGAGTTTGTAGCAGTCGCGCCACATGTGTCCGCTCTTGTGGCAATAGTGACACTCGCCGTCGAATCGGCCGCGACCGCGTCCGTAGCTCTTGTCGTCGCTGCCGTAACCGCCACTCCTGCGGCCTCCGCCGAAGTTGCTGCCACCAAACCTTCCTCCCCTTCGTCCTCTGCCTCTTCCTCGACCATATCCACGGCCGATGCTTGCTGCCCCAGCGCCATCCGCACTCGCCAACTCACGGCGGCGGAAATCCTCTTGAAGGATAGCTCGCTTCACGTCTTCAAGCGAGAGGCGGGGCAAGTCGCGATTAAGGTTGATGATGAGCGAGGACCATGACTCTGGGAGTAAGGCCAGCAACTTGGTCTTCTTTTGGAGCTCACTGTAGTTCAAATCAGCTCCCTCAAGCCGCGTCAACAAGTCGAAGAATTTCTGCACCCCTTCTTCAACCGCTTCGTCTTCTTCAATTCGTAGTGCCGCCATTTGCCGTTCCAACACCACCGCTACCGCCGCTGTTGCAGGAGCATGTACACCCTTGAGAGCAGCCCATGCCTTTGGTCCTTTCTCTGGTTCACGCTAGAATGGCTTGATGTGACGGATCTGACTGCTCCCCAACGCTTGCCCAAGTAAGAGATAGCCTTGTGCGCTCTTCCGCACCCACGGGCTCTTCTCCGGGTCGTTCTCGGGGCGCTTCTCCGTTCCTTCCATCACCTCCAGCAGGTCATAGTGGTCAAAGATGTTCTCCATCTTGAAGGACCATTCAGCAAAGTTGTCACCGTTGAACTTGTCAAGCCCAAACACCCTAGGCTCATCCCTAGGTGGGCCAAGACTTGGTTGCATGGGCGCCATGGCTGAATCACGGGGTTGGCCTTGAGCTTGAGCTTCTCCACTGCCACCAGCACCTCTGCCACCCCTTTCCTCAGGTCCAGCTATGTCGAAACTGCTCCACGGTGGGCCTGCGCGTGGGCTGCTGTTGCGTACGGGCCGCGGCTGCGCGTGGGCTGCAGTCGCGCGCGGGCAGCGAGCTACGCGCTGGCTGCAGCGGCCGGTGCGCAAGCAGCTGCGACGCGCGGGCTGCGCGCGGGGCCGCACGAGGACGGCGCAGGCTGCGCGCGGGCGGTGCTGGTCGTGCGTGGGCGGTTAACGGCCTACGCGCGCTAGAAACGGGCCGCGCGCGGCGGCTAGTGGGCTGCACGCGCTAAAAACGGGCCGCGCGCGGGCGGCTAGCGAGCTGCGCACGGGCAGCGTGAGAGAGAGAGGCGCGCGAGGGCGCACTAGCAGAGAGGCGCACGAGGGCGCGAAAGTGGTAGGGCGCTCGAGGGCGCTTCTAGCAGAACGGTGGGCCCTTAGGACTAAGCGGTCCTAGGTTCCTAACCTAGGCTCGTAATACCATGTCAGAATGAACAAGATTGTTTGCACTAGGAAAGAGGTGGGTACAAGTAGGAAACCCTAAACTTACTGTACCCCATAGTAACTACCCCACTACAGCCTAAACCAACTGTAGCAGATATAACATTTGACACGCGTCCAGTCAGAATGAGCCGTCACGCCTGTGAAGTGACGTGCCAAAGCTCTGTGCACAGTCAGAGAATGCCCTCGCGCGATTCTGATTCAGGAACCTGTAGGATTTCGATTCGTTAGAATTTACTAGACTGAAATAGATTTTGGTGTGTTTAAATTGTATTTCTTTTTATATAAGCACCGGCGCTTATGGCCGTTACTCAATTACAAGACCCCCCTTAAAAAAATGAGTGTATTATAAGCGCATATGCGCTACTATCTGGGGCCAGACTATACATGATATGTGTTTCGGCCAGGCAAGATACTAAAACCTAGTGTAACCATATGAAGCAGCCTGTGAACGCAAGAATCACATCGAACTGAGGACACTCATGAGACTGGCTTAAATGTGAACCGTGACTAAACAACGACGCATGTTGTCAAACTTATATGCTATAGTCTGTGGGAGAAAGGCCCCGCCCTCGCTTGGGCGCAGCCGATCTCATTGTCGACGAGAAGTTCGCGACGGATTGGTCGACAAAATGGGCTTCTGCAGTTCGACGGAAGTTGCGGTCGAGCAGGCTGTGCTCGACAGAATCCGGTCAACGAGCTCTGCGTCTGGTCGACGATCTCTGCGCGAAGAGCTCCCGTCAAAGAGCGCTGGTCGACGATCCTGGTCGAAGAACTCTGGTCGAAGAGTTCGGGTCGATGAGCGCTGCTCGGCGAACGCTGTTCAACCGAGCGGTGTCCAAAAGATCGACCAAACTTGCAGAGGTGTGCGAAACTCTGAGGAGGTGTGCGAAACTTCGCCGAGAAGGTATTGGCGAAGTTTGACCTGCGGAATGGCAGCACGTGGTCGACGGTGCGCACCTGGCGAAACAGACAACACGTATTCTACCTGGCACCTACGCAATGTGCCTGACGGTGAAACCAAATATCACAGAAAATATTCCTCACGTTGCGTCTCAAGAAGAACGTTCCTCACATTGCATCACCCATCATTCATTCCCCTCTCCCCTGCCCCACTCAAACAACGAGTCACCTTTTTCTAACCCTTCAGCTCCCCTCCCTGCCTCACCCAAAGTACCTTGTAGCTTGCCTTACTCTTTCCACTCTCTTCCCTACCTCACTCAAAGGACTGTTTACCTTGCCTAACCCCTCCCTGACTTGTCCCACATGGCCTCACTCCTTTCCCTGCCCCACCAAACACTCCAATAAATCTCATGGTCTTCTGAACTACGAGGCTAAGTAGGATGGAATCGATATAGGAGAGAACTGCCTGATGAAAATGCCTGGTCTAGAAAGGTACGGGGGCAACTCAGCAGCAGTACGGGGTAAGAATATAGTTGAAGTAGGTAACTGATCCTATCACAACTTGTTAAAGCAGGTGAAATAAAGGCGGAATAATTCCAACTTGGATTATTATGCTATGATCCAAGCGATTTGATTCTCAAGCAGCCGAGCTCCATAATGCCCATATAGTCCAATTATTTTCAGTCGTGAAAGAACTACCACCCTTCCCCCTTTCTAAGCACACATTGTTCCCATACAAGTCAACCACCCAACCCCAAACAGCACCCCGAGCACATGCAAGCAGCAACAATACCTTCCTTGGTTATCAACCACTGCCCTGCTCTACTTGCGTCCGAGATTTCCAAAGAAGTTTGTGGCCTTCTCGAACCCTTGCTTCACGTCGTCCGCTGCCTTCCTGGCACCTTCCCCAACCTTCTCAAACCCCTGCTTCACCTCATTCGCTGCCTTCTTGGTATCCTCCCACCCTTTCTCCAGCTTTTCCGCTTGCTTCTTTTTGTCTTTCACCATCCTATCCCATTCCTTCTTAGAATACTTCGCAAGCTCCTTTCCAACCTCAGCGATGGCTTTCATTTCACTCGGCCCGATCTTCACCTTGACCGCCTTCCCCTTGAGCATCCGTCGGATCTCCTGCATCAGTGGTAAGATGGACGCATCTTTGACTGCCACTGGGGAGGACAGGTCGTCCGCCGCCAAGACGCCAACATCCCGCGCAGGATCAGATTCGAATATCGGCGCTGTAGCGGAGACCACATGCGCGGCGGCAATGAGCACAGAGAGCACCAGTAAGAAAACGCGAAGCACGGCCATTGTAAGCAACCACCGGATTGGATTCGAAGGAAGCAGATGGAGTGGCCTCGCAAATGAATTGTGCGGAGCTAAATAGTGCCGCGAGCTGGGGCTGGTTTACTATAGGTTGGGTGCGGTCGATGCGATTATTCGTTGCTAGAGGCTATTGGCGCGACGCGAAATCTGCCGCTGGAAACGGGATGATTGGTCGAAGCGCGTTACTTGGTGATAGGCACTGAGCGTGTCTGGAAGTTTGCCGTCGTTCCTTGTCACTCACGCCATGGGCTAGCCCTAAGTGTTGAATTCACAGCCCAACTTCATTCTAGGACGCGTCACAATTGTCACAATCGACGGCGATCGATCGTGCCCATCACAGGTGGCGCGGCATCTGCGGGCTGCGTCTCCAATCGCATGGTCGATGCGTCATTTGACGCCATCTGACCTCGGCAATCGGAGGGATATCGATCGTGGCGAGGAGACTGGAGACACTAGACGGAAAAAAGAAACGAAACTATTCCCGAATTGACGAAGTTACTGCACACCCTGTACATCGCTCACAGGGTCGGTGTGACATTTGTTACACGTCCTTAGCACTTCAGGAGGCGCGAAAGTGACCGATATTTGGTTACCAGCGCGAAGCAAGCTGGTGCCAGACATGAGGCGCGGCGAGAAACGCGGTGGGCGGAAAGTCTCGCAATCATTGCAGGAGTGGTACAAATGTAGGCCCGTGAGTTGCGGAGACGTCAATAATGATAACAAATGTCTAGCGCTTACACTCCAGCTATCTCCTCAATAGGATTAGTCAAAGAAGAGTGTGCTAAATTGCAACGTCAAATAGGTGACAAGAAATTGAAGTCTGTAATCAATAAGGGTTCCCAATTGTGCGCTTATTATTGAATTCCGGCCATAAGCGCAGTTCTTGAGATAGAATGGCATGCGCCTAACATAGGCCAGCGCTTATATCCGGGGCGGGGCCATACGGTACAGCAAACCTATTCATGATTCATTAGTAAATATAGTCACTTATAGTAAGCGCACACACACACACACACACCGCCTGAACAAGCAGCCCCAGGGTTTGTACTGTCATGACTCACTATATGCATGGAGAAATTAGTGGGTTAGTGTCAAATCTGTTACGAATAGTAGTTAATGAAAAACACTGTTGCTTACTCCTCACCGTAGTAAAGCCGAAGCACGCACTATCGAGAGTGAAGACGAAAAGCCAGAAGAAAGGCGAAGGGACAGACGGTTACGAGGAGCATCTAGACCGTCGGGCAGACAGCATCAGGCAGCAGCAGTGGCGAGGATTCTGCCCAAACAGTTACGTAACCACTCGGAGTCGCACGGTTGGATTTCGATGCAATAAGGGAATGTACCCCTTAGAGTACATGGCTAGTTAGGTCGTTTCGAATTCCCCTGTACTCATATTTATATTCCTTGTACTGCACGTGTTTATTATCTCAAAGCATTTTACATTCACTCTGCTATTGAGGTCAATGGCCCACCAACATCACTTCTCTGCGTGCGAACCTTCCTGAGGTGATCCTGGTTACAATCACTTTCTGATTTTAGCATGGTATGAGAGCGACTCAGGAATCCTTCGCACCGCCATCTCCGAAATCTGCGACATTCGGAAAGTGGCGTCCGGCACACGATCACGTGTAAGAATGGCCGGAGGATCTGGAGGTCAGACGAATCTGACGGCTGAAGCGCAGCCCAACCCGGCTGCGACAAACGAGGAAACGACGACGATTCCTTCCGCCGTCCTCGCACAACTGCTTCGGCGACTCACGAGCCTGGAGCAAGGGCTCCACACATTGCGGAATGGCGATGCGGGAACCTCTTCCCAACCCACTCAACCGGCCTCAAACGGCCAGAACTCTGCCCCGCAAGGCTTCTCTCTCGATACGAACGGCTTAACCCCCAAGTCTTCCTGTCCCAGCGATGAAGCAATTCTCTCTGCGCAATCAAGGTTTTTGAGCATATCAAAAATAAAGACAAGTGCGTGCTTTGACGGCAGAGACTTCTATACTTGGAGCTTTGAGCTGGAGCTGCTACTGCAAAACGCGCAGATTTATCATTATTTCGACGGAAGCTACTCGGGGCCTACGGAAGAAACTGACGACGCAAAAACCAAGTACTACAACGAGTCCCTGATGGCGTATAGGGTTCTTCTGCGGAACATGTCGCCGACGGAGCAATTGAGCATTCGCTCATACAAGACCTCCCCTGCTCCAGCCCTCAACGCCTGGCGCCACCTGAATGGCGTATACCAACCCAAGGACTCAGTGTCGTCGAGCCGCCTCCTCCAGGAGTTACTGGAAACAAGGATGGCACCAGGAGAGAAAGCCAACAGTTACCTGAATCGCTGTCGGAGTCTACGCGATCAAATCGCGAAATTGGGGAGCTCGATCTCTGAGGAGATCTTCATGAACATCGTGCTCCAAGGGCTCGGCCCAGAGTGGTGGCCCTGCAAGGCGCTTCTCCGACAGCAGGGGGTCATCTCGGAGGCCGCCCTTTGCACCGCCCTCCTCGTCGAACAACGGGATATGGACCAGCAGCGACCAGCGCCACGACGAGAGAGAGAACGTCTCGCATTCTACGCAGACAACACGGAAGAGCGACGACCACGGCGCCTCTACTGCAAGATCTGCAGAAATTTCGGGCACCTGGCGGATCGATGCAAGCATCGATCTCGCCCTCGCCAGACCAATCCGAGCACTTGGTCCGGCCGACAAGACGCAAGAAACGACACGCGTCCCGCCCAGGGGTCTCAACCCCCACCGCGCAACCTGAATCCAACAACTCAGCAGCAGCAGCAGCCACCACAAGCTGCCCCCGTCCGCAATGTCATGGGGAACATAACCATGACGAGCGGCTCTCGTCGCCCGCGCGCACGCTCACTCTCACCTGAGCCGGCGCCCGACCCAATCGAGGCATCTCCGAACAACAATCCATTCAGCACGCATCACGACTACATCGACGACGACAACCAGGACTGGAATCTACCAGTCCCGCTGCTTGAGAGCCCTCCGCACGTACCTGACATGCGGCCGGCACCGATCGACTGGATCGCGCGCGAACAGTTTCTGAAGGTGGACACTCCACACATCGTCACTCCGCGACTGGCGCTGCTCGCGCGAAACGACAACAGGCGCTACAACAACTGGTACCTGGACAGCTGCTGTGGGCAGCATATGGTGGGCTCCGAGCGTTACATATCCAACGCCGTCCCCACTCCCGTCGTCACTTACGTCACAGTGGCGAACAACACGCGGCTGCGCGCAAGCGCGCAAGGTATCGTGGTGCTCAAGGGACGAGGGAGCGGAACGCACATCACACTTAACGACGTGTTGATTGTGCAGAACCTGCGCTTTAATTTACTCTCGGCGGCGCAACTCCTGGATTGCGGAGTCATCCTCAGCACCGACCCCGAGACGCGCGACATCCTGCTCCACTTCACGATGCCGAACAAGAAGCGCAAGCAGATCGGAAGAACGCGCACCGAGAACGGCGTATACGTTCTCGACTTCGACATTCCCGACTGCAGCAGCGATTCGCAGGAATTGATTGACCTCGTCCCCCTGCGCTTCGAACACATTCATCGCCGCGATTGGAAGCACCCTGATGGGCGCCCCTGGATGCCACATCACTCACACCCCCGCGAGCTCGCGCTGCACGACCCCGATCCCGACGGCGTCTACAGGAACTGCCACACACCAACGTCTTCGACGAGCGCGATCGCCGGCCATGGCCTTGCCGCCATTCGCGAAACAGAGCGAGATGCACCGCCTGAAGAGGGTCTCTCCCAACTGGAGTTGGAAACAGCTACACGGGTCGTATTCGGCACACCAGAACACCCTCTTCCCGGACCCGCATCCCAGCATCTCCAAGGAATGCTCCGCGGCGTTGGCGTCGGCACCTTCGACGCGCATGGGAATCCCCGGCCCTACACCGAACGAAAGGCGGCAGAGATCTACTCTCACCGGCGCGATTCCAAGAAACGGCTCTCGCCCACGGAAGAAGAGGCATTGGCGCAACAGGAAGCCGAAGAGCTTCGGCGGAAGAGCCTCGCCGAGGCACGCGGAACGCTCGCCTGGGAGCAGGACGAGGAAAGCGCCTCCAATGAAGGGGGGTGGGGGAGCGCCGGCGGATGGGGAACGAGCGACACCAGCGGCTGGGGCGTCGCAACCGGCGGATGGGGCGCAGCAACAGGCGCATACATCGGCGGATGGGGCGCCGCACAAGGCGGCGAGACGAGCGGCTGGGGAGCTTTCCGCGAGGATCAAAGGGGGGAAGAGGAAGAAGAACCTGCGCATGCCGACGTCGAACCTCCCGTTGTTCCTCTCGGACGACCTCCGCGCCGTCCTGCGTTAGGACCACCGCCGCCTGACATCCCTTCAGGTAGTGACCCCTGGGACACCATTGACTGGGGAAGTGAACCACTCACCCCGCGACGCACTGTCTACGGACCTGCCCCTGAACCACGCGAACCGGCGTTCGTACTTGGCACGATCCCCGGAACCAACATCCCCTACTCCATCATCCGCGACAGAGAATTTCTCGCCCTCATGCTAACAACGGCGAACGAGGAAGAAGAAGAGAACGGGGGAACAGCGCCTACACCTGCACCGGCACCTGACGAAGACCCCGTAGCCGCACTGGAGCGCTACATGCGCACATCTGGATTCCGCGCCGACGACGCCATCTGGCATCAGCGCCTATGTCACCCTTCGCGCGTGACCCTGAAGAATTGCATCGAAGCCGGCGTCTTTGCACCTGGCGCGCTGTTGCGCCCTGACGACTCCGAAGTGAGAGGAGGGACTCACCCGCGCAGCTGCACTGTCTGCCCCGAAGCTGCGCTGAGTCACCAGCCCTTCCCCCTACTCGAGCCAGGAACCAATCGCTACGCCAAGCTTGAGAAGGTTTACAGTGACTTTCTCAACGTAGGACACTGCGGCATCAACGACGAACTCTACACACTCACCTTCGTCGACGCCGGAACGCGCCACGTGTGGGTCGTAAACGTGGAAGCGCGTAGCAGAGCCTACGAAGCATTCCGTCTGTGGCTGGCGCACGCGCAGCGGCAATCTGGCGAGAAATTGAAGATTTGGCAGTCCGATGGTGCGGCGGAGTTCAGGAGCAAGGAACTGCAGGATTACCTCGCGCAAAAGGGGATCGAGCATCACATCTCCCTCCCCTACGCGCACCAGCAGCAGGGCGTAGCGGAGCGCACGAATCGCACCCTCATGACGAAGGTACGGGCGCTAATGCGGCAGGCAAAGCTCCCGCCGATCTACTGGACCTACGCGATGCACCACGCCGTGCGGGTGCACAACCTGCTGTCAACCACCGCAATCACTGGCAATTAATCGCCGCACGTGAAATGGACGGGAAGAAAGGGGGACACCTCCATGCTCCGCGTCTGGGGCTGCATGGTTCAATACTGACCGCCAACATCAACCATCGGGAAGTTCAAAAGCCGCGCGCGCTGGGGAATCCATCTCGGTATCAGCCACGAACACAAGGCGTGGATCATCCTGGATCTCCTAAGCCAGAAAATCAAGAATGCGCGGGATGTCATCTTCTACGAGCGACTGTTTCTGCAACAATTTCGTGACGACGAGCAGACGAATGCAAACCGCGTCTACGCCAACGAGGGCCACAGCTACGCCTCACCTGAGGACGAAGCAGCAGCAGCAATTCTGGAGCAGGATCCCAGAGGCGAGTTCACAAGGGGCGATCGCCGCGACGACGACGACGACGATGACGATGATTCAGGTGAAGGAGGAACAGGCGCAACAGGAGGAGGCGCAGCAGGAGGAAGCAGAAGCGGCGGAGACACAGCACCGCCAGCACCGCCTGAACCAGAAAGCGATGATGACGACGTGCAGGAAGTCGTCACTCAACATCGCCACGACAGCACTGTCACCGGTCTCCAGCTACTCGGACTACACGCTGCCATCTCCACTGCTCCGCGCATCATCGAACCTAAGAACCCACGGCAAGCTCTCACAGGCACACACAGCAAGGAGTGGCGCGAAGCAATGGATGCGGAAATCCGGGCACTCGAGTCGCGCGACACCTGGGTGCTCGTCGACCGTGCAGCAATAAAGGGGAGAAGGATTCTCTCCGGCAAATGGGTCTTCCGAATGAAGACAGGAGCCGACGGAAGGATTGAGCGATTCAAGGCACGCTGGGTGGTGCGCGGCTACGATCAAAGGCACGGGATTGATTTTGACCAGACATTCGCACCGGTCAGCCGTCACACGTCCGTCAGAATTCTCCTCGCCATCGCAGCCGCACGACACCTACCACTCCGGCAGATCGATGTGAAGAATGCGTTCCTGTACGCATTAGTGGACGCCTGATAACAAAGCCCTGTCCCCTGCTGGGCTTCACACTTACCAGCAGCAGTTGGGATGCCTGCTTTTCGCATCTGTTACCTGCAGGCCCGACCTCTCCTACATTGCGAGCCAGTTGGCTCAGTACTCACGCAAACCAACGGCTGAGAATCTCTCAGATCTTCAGCGAGCCCTTCAATTCTTCATCTCCACGCCCAATGTCGGGCTCAGTTATTCCACCATCCCAACCACATCCTTCAGCCTCGTCGGCTACGTGGATGCCGATCACGCCGCTGACCCTGACAATCGACGGTCCAGGACAGGGTTCCTCTTCCGCCTCGAGCCCAGCGGCCCCATCTCCTGGAACTCTCAGAAGCAGGAGTTGGTTGCCCTGTCATCGGCGGAAGCTGAATTTATCGCAGCAACAGCAGCTGTTCGCGAAGGTCTCTACCTTCAGGAACTGCTGCAGGAAGCAAAAATTCCGGCCTCAACGAACTTTCGCCTGCACTGCGACAATCAGAGCGCGATCAGGATCGCGAACAAACCTGGTTTCGTCAACCGCACCAAGCACATCGCACTGCGGTACTTCTTCGTCAAGGACGAAGTTGACAAAGGCAAAGTTGACCTGACATACTGCCCAACGGGTGACATGGCAGCAGACTTCCTCACGAAGAGACTGCCGCGTCAGCAGTACCAGCACTGCTCCGAACTCAGCGGGGTAGTCAAGCGGGTCAATGCTCGCTACGGCCAGGAGTGAAGGGGGGTGTTACGAATAGTAGTTAATGAAAAACACTGTTGCGCACTCCTCACCGTAGTAAAGCCGAAGCACGCACTATCGAGAGTGAAGACGAAAAGCCAGAAGAAAGTCGAAGGGACAGACGGTTACGAGGAGCATCTGGACCGTCGGGCAGACAGCATCAGGCAGCAGCAGGCCCTCAGATTCACTTTTAGGGACGTTGATGCATCAGGGTCCCTGTGAAAAAAAGCCTGAATTTTCAGGGTTCCTAAAAAAAAAAGCCTGAATTTTCAGGGTTCCGGAAAACAAGAGCCTGAATTTTCAATTACATCATGCAATTGTGCAAGAGAGTAGCCTTTAAAGCGACAGTGCACATTTGCCACCCAAAACCCAGAACCCTGGCGAACTGTTACTGCGGATGGAAAGTGTCCGCACGAAATCCTGGTTTTCGCCAGCCAGCACTTTCGCGCTGGCAAGCCTGGTTCAAAAAAAAAACTTCTGAACCCAACACTGCCAAAAGTTGCCCGTCGCTTTAAGAACATGGTGGTAGAGGGATTCGAACCGGAAACCTTATCAATCGGTATCTACTTCGCTAACCACTAAGCCAGTTCATCGAGTCGACGATTGGTATTTTTTAGAAAAGATTTTATGAAGCGGAAATGTTGGTTGACTTATTGTCTCGGGTGTTTTACGGGAAGGATTCGGAATGTGCATTCAGTGTACACTTCGATAAAAGTCTGAAACATCAGTGTTAGCTATGAAGTAAAGGCTGAAAAAATCAGTGTCACAAAAATCTCAAAAATGAAAATTCAGTGTAGGTACACAAAACTAGGCTGAAAATCAGGAATTTCAGGGGAAAATTCCTGATATCGTAGGGCCTGGGCAGAAGCAGTGGCGAGGATTCTGCCCGAACAGTTACGTAACCACTCGGAGTCGCACGGTTGGATTTCGATGCAATAAGGGAATGTACCCCTTAGAGTACATGGCTAGTTAGGTCCTTTCGAATTCCCCTGTACTCATATTTATATTCCTTGTACTGCACGTGTTTATTATCTCAAAGCATTTTACATTCACTCTGCTATTGAGTTCAAGGGCCCACCAACATCACTTCTCTGCGTGCGAACCTTCCTGAGGTGATCCTGGTTACAATCACTTTCTGATTTTAGCAAAATCAAACAGTCAGAAAATATGACCTTGGAGCGTGCCACCACCTACATCAAGAGAGGCAGATGAGCAACATCCACCATCCCCACACCTCCTGTTGCTGGCCTCTCTCACCTATACCATCAACCAATCGCACCTGTTTAAGTTTAACCCTTTCTGCAGCCCTTCCACCAACAACATTACTTTCCCTTCGAGCAGCCAAGGACACTACCACCGCCTCCCTCTCCTCCGTTGCACATGCGTGGCTTGAAGCCTTCTTTCACTGCCTGCTCAGCCATCCTGTGCTTCCAGCCTCGCCGTAACAAGGTTAGTCAGTCTGCATGTGCACGGCCTGCAGTAGCCATACCATCAATCACACATCTGCTTGTGAATGCTACTCTGGCACCGCTGTGTGCACGCCACGCTGCGCCTCGCCACGCACTCCATGCCAAACATGCCGTCATCTTGGGATGCGGGGCAGCAGCAGGAAGCCATCGAAGCCAGGGTGCCGGCCTGCTGTGCTGCGCACCGACCGCCTTCCGCTACCCGCCCCTCCCTCCACCACCCCGCCTCCCCTGCTCCCACCTTCTGCACCACCTGCTGCACCCTCTCGCCCCAAACTCTCACTCTCACTCGCTCTTCCATGCTGCCACGCACTGCCAACTGTCACACCCTCTGCTGCCGCTGCTGTTGCGCTTTCATGTGGCCGAGGGCTCATCTTCCCCTGGCCTGCTGTTGCGCTTTCATGTGGCCGAGGGCTCATCTTCCCCTGGCCTGCTGTTGCGCTTTCATGTGGCCGAGGGCTCATCTTCCCCTGGCCTGCTGTTGCGCTTTCATGTGGCCGAGGGCTCATCTTCCCCTGGCCTGCTGTTGCGCTTTCATGTGGCCGAGGGCTCATCTTCCCCTGGCCTGCTGTTGCGCTTTCATGTGGCCGAGGGCTCATCTTCCCCTGGCCTGCTGTTGCGCTTTCATGTGGCCGAGGGCTCATCTTCCCCTGGCCTGCTGTTGCGCTTTCATGTGGCCGAGGGCTCATCTTCCCCTGGCCTGCTGTTGCGCTTTCATGTGGCCGAGGGCTCATCTTCCCCTGGCCTGCTGTTGCGCTTTCATGTGGCCGAGGGCTCATCTTCCCCTGGCCTGCTGTTGCGCTTTCATGTGGCCGAGGGCTCATCTTCCCCTGGCCTGCTGTGCGTGTGCCTGGCATGGCACTCTCAATCGCCCGCACCCTGTCTCCACTTCTCTTATCTTGGCTATCTCCCCTGCCTTTCCTCCTTTGACCCTCACCGCCCTTCCCTTCTAGGCAGCAAACCTTTTCTGCTGAGCTAGCAACCTTGGCTGCTGAGCTGGCAACCTTGGCGGTCGAGCTGGCAGTCATACCAGTAGAGGGGACAGTGGTACCAACAGAGCAGGCAGCAGTGCCAGCTGCTGTGCCAGCAGCAGCTGCTGCAGCAGTGGAGCCAACAGCGCAGTGAGCAGGTGCGTTGGGAGGAGCAGGAGTGTGTGTGGCAGCAAGAGCTCAAGGTGGCTCGGCCGTGCTGACAGCACCTGCCTTGGGTCGGTCGCTGCGCCGCTTCTTGAGGACCGGGAAGGAGAGAGCGGGCTGCTTGAGGGGCAATGTTGAGAGTTTGGAGATGCGGTCTGCAGTGGTACCGGCGGTGGCACTTGTGGTGGCACCTGTGGTGGCAGCTGCGGTGGTAGCTGTGGCGGCAGCTTTGGTGGCAGCAGTGGTGGCAGCTGTGGTGGCAGCTGTGGTGGCAGCTGTGGTGGCAGCTGTGGTGGCAGCTGTGGTGGCAGTTGTGGTGGCAGCTGTGGTGGCAGCTATGGTGGTAGCTGTGGTGGCAGCTGTGGCGGCAGCTGTGGTGGCAGCTGTGGTAATAGCTGTGGTGGTAGCTTTGGTGGCAGGGCAGGATACCTGTGATGTGTCTCCACGGCTCGCGAGTGTATCATCTTGAGGCGCTCTTGCTGTTGCTCGTATGCTTGCTGTGGTTGTTCGTGTGGATCCTGTTGCGGTTACTCCATTGCTTCCTGCTGTGCTTGCTGCTGCAGCAGCGACGGCGGCTAACTCAGCTGATAGCAGCACAGCAGCTTGTTCTTCTGCTGCTGCCTTGCTGCGCTGCACCCCACCAGCACTTCCCGCACTGCCAGCACACCCATCCCCATCGCCATCGCCATCGCTGCTGTCTCCCGCCCTCACCTCACCGCCTCCCCCACCACTCCCCTCCCCTCCCTCTCTCCTCCTCTTCCTCACGGACCTGCTCCTCTTCCCACTCACTCTCACGCCTGCCCCTGCCTCACCCCCTGGGGTAGGCGGGCAGGCAGCTGGCGATGCCAGCGGTGCAGGCAGAGGAGCAGCAGCAGGGGAGGTGGCCGGGGGGGCAGGGAGTGAAGGGGAGAGAGGGCGAGAGGCCATGTGGGATGGACCCAGTGAAGCCAGGTGGGCGGCGCAGCCAGATCTCCTCGTGCAGGCTGCCCTGTAGGAAAGCAGTGCTGAAGTCAAGAGAGTGGAGCTCGTAGTCACGCTGAGCGGCGACGTGCAGCAGAACCCGAAGAGTGGTCATCTTCGGGGTCGGGGAGAAGGTCTGGAAGAAGTCAACTCCCTCTCGCTGACTGAAGCCTCGTGCAACGTAACGCGCCTTGAAGACAGGCGGAGAACCCGGCGGCCGCTTCACCCTGAAAATCCACATGCCACTGACGATGTTCGCCCCAGGTGGGGGAACCTCGTCGACGTAGGTGCCTGTGGACTTCCAGGAAGCCATCTCTGCGTCCATGGCTGTCTGCCACTGATAGGAGTAGGGACCCTCTATCGCCTCTGCGTAAGAGCGCGGAGTCGGGATGTTTGGTGCATCCGGGTCTCCCTCAGGGGCAAGCAGCATGGACACGAGATGAGGTAAAGCAGCGGCAAAGCACTCAAACTCCTCCTGCCTGTCCTCAAGGACGTCCGTGCCAAGAGCACACTCACCCCCGACGGACGGAGGACAGAAAGACTCAGACTCAGCAACTAGGCTAGCGGCGTAGTCTAGACGACAAGTGGCAGCAAAGTCGACAAGCTCGGCAACTAAGGCAGACGCAGCAGTGGACTCAAAGGAAGGGTCAGTGACAACAGTAGCCAGGAGACGCGTGACAGTAGGACTGGCAGCACGAAGGGAGTCAGACTCAGGGTCAGCAAGAGCAGGAAGAGAGGACGCAGGAGGAGACGGGAGAGGGACACGCTGGGGAGCAGTGGAAGGACGAAGCGCCATCTGGTGAGTGCCTGGGACAGCAGGAGGACGCTGACGCGGGACACGACGACCAGTGTGAGCAGCACGAACAGGCGACGCTCGACGAGACTCAGGCGACGCAGGACGAGACTCAGGCTCACGACGCTCCGTAAGACCTCCAGTCGGACCAGTGTAAGGAGAAGGACCAGGGAGAGGGGAGTCAGACGGTAACTGTGACTGCGACTGGACAGACGGAGGACACTCTAAGGACGGAGGAGGACAAGGAGGAGGAGGCTGACCAAGAACCTGCTGAAGGAGCGGAACGAAGTACGGCCGCGGCCGCGCAGCGTCTCTAGAACCAGCAGAGACACCAGCGCCAGGGTCCTCAGCACCAGCAGCAGCTCCACCTCCAGGGTCATCAGCACCAGCAGCAGCTCCAACTCCAGGGTCCGCAGCACCAGCAGCAGCTCCGACTCCAGGGTCCGCAGCACCAGCAGCAACTCCAACGCCCGGGTCCGCAGCACCAGCCGCACCTCCAGAAGAAGCAGCACCTCCAGCAGCTCCAGCAGCCCCAGCACCAGCAGCACCTCCAGCAGCTCCAGCAGCACCAGCAGTACCACCAGCACCAGCAGCACCTCCAATAGCGTCAGCAGCACCAGCAGCTCCAGCACCAGCAGTACCTCCAGCAGCGCCAGAAGCACCGCCAGCAGCAGAACCTCCAGCAGCTGGGTCCGCGACACTAGGAGCGCCACTCCGAAGACTGCAGCGCCGTGCGTACCACTCTCGGAGCCGCTGGGGAGAGGGCAGCTCCCGCCTAGGAGGGGAAGCACTAGCACCAGCTCCAGCAGTACTCCTGGCTCCAGAAGCACCTCTCTTGAGGCTGCAGTACTGTAAGTACCACTCACGCAGCTGCTGTGAGGAGAGAGCTCCTCCAGGTGTAGCACTCCCAGGCTCAGCACCTCCAGACTCAGCACCCCCAGACTCAGCACCCGCAGGCTCAGCACCCCCAGGCTCCGCACCCCCAGGCTCAGCACCCCCAGACTCCGCAACCCCAGGCTCCGCACGCTCAGGCTCAGCACCCTCAGGCTCAGCACCCCTAGCAGGACGAGAGTCGACAGCTACCTCGACAGGCTCAACCGGGTCTACCTGGGACACACCTGAGGGAGCGGCACCCTGAGGGGGGAGGGGGTCTACCACAGCAGCACCTGGCGCGAGGAAGAGAGGCGGGGGGGGAAGCGGGGCAGTGCGGTAGGGGAAGAGGCGGTAGTAGGGGACGGACTCGTCGAAAGTGACGTCCTGAGAAGGCAGGACACGGCGCGAGGTGGGGTGGTAAAACTGCCAACCAGACGCGTCCGGGACAAAGCTAAGGAAGACACAAGGAACAGCGCGGGAGGAGAGCTTGTCCGCGGACGTATCGCGAACAAAGGCTCGAGATCCCCAGACCCGAAAGCGTGACGCATCGCCAACCTCTCCTGTCCAACGCAGTGTCGGCGAAGTCTCCGGAACGGAGACACGGGGCCAGAGGTTGAGCTGATGCGCAGCGTATCGGACTGCAAACGGCCACAGAAAGTGGGGGGCAGCCGCATGGATCAAGGAGGTACGAGCGACCTCCATGACCAAGCCAATGCGGCGCTCAGCAACCCCATTCTGCTGTGGAGAGGCCGGAAGCGTGAACGACTGGCGGATGCCGTGCTCTGCACAGTAGGCTGCCAAGAGGTCGGAGGAGAACTCACCACCTCTGTCAGAGTGCAAGCGCAGGACAGGAAAGTCCGAGTGGAAACGCTCGCTGAGCTGGAGACGAGAAGCGCTGATCCAAGGGATCAAAACATCAGGGACCTCACCCTTGGTGCGCAAGGGGAAGACCGTGGTGTAGCGCGAGTAGTCGTCAACAACTATCAGGAAGTACCTATCCTGACCCTGACCACGGACGCGGGCTGGGCCCCACACGTCCATGTGGAGCGTCTGCAAGGGAGCAGTCGTCGGGGGAAACGAGGAGGAGTGAGGAGCGGCGCGCTGCCGCCCCTCGACACAGGGAAGACAGGGAGGAGCAGGCGAGGGTAGGAGGGGAGAGAGAACCCTGGGAAGACCAGAGACAAGGTACCGTTTGTGCATGGCACGAAGGCGCTGCACGGACGGGTGACCAAGTCGGTGGTGCCAGAGGACGGTCTCGTGCGCCAGAGAGCGAGACGAGCAGGGGGCCGACAGCTGACCTGACGCAGACGCAGACGCAGCTATCTGAGGGGACTCAGTGGTCAGTGTGTACAGGTCCGACCCCGGCTGCCGAGTGAAGGTAGCCAGGTGACGGCCCGTCCGAGCACACGTGCAGTGTGTCACGCGCTCATAGGCAGGGGTGAACTGGTGAACACCCCCGTCCTGGAGCGCACAACCCGCCACCAAGTTCGTAGAGAACGAGGGGAGGTGGAGACCTGACAGTGTGCCCGACGGGACCGCAGGACAAGGAAGGACAGTGGAGGAGGTCGCAATGACCGGACCCCCAGAGGGGTCAGCGAGGGAGACAGCAACTGGCCGAGCAAGCGGCTCAAGGGCAGTGCGGTCACGAAAGAAACAGCGAGAAGCACCTGAGTCCAGAGTGAAGGTGTGCAGTGCCTCAGTCGACTCAGTACCAGGGGGCGCAGACTCACGAGCACCTAGAGCAGCAGCCTCACCAGCACCTGGGGTAGCAGACACGCGAGTACCGGGAGTGGTAGCCTCACCAGCACCTAGGGCAACAGACGCACTAGCACCTAGAGCGGCAGCCTCACTCACAGGACACGGCAGCTGCACCTGTCCACTACCAGAAGCTCCCGAACGACGCACTCCAGAGCGACTGCCACTACGGCCACCCCGACAGCCCCAACTGGCGTACCACTCACGAAGCTGCTGGGGCGAGAGAGGACACGGCAGCTGCACCTGTCCACTACCAGAAGCTCCCAACCGACCCACTCCAGAGCGACTACCACTACGGCCACCCCGACAGCCCCAACTAGCGTACCACGCACGAAGCTGCTGGGGCGAAAGAGGACACGGCAGCTGCACCTGTCCACTACCAGAAGCTCCCGACCGACCCACTCCAGAGCGACTACCACTACGGCCACCCCGACAGCCCCAACTAGCGTACCACTCACGAAGCTGCTGGGGCGTGAGGGACTCACGCGCACAGCCCTGGAGCTGCATCTGGCCACGCCAGGAGCAGCAGTAGCAGCAGTAGCGGCAGTAACAGCAGTAACAACAGGAGCAGTAGCAGTGGGAGTAGAAAAGGCAGTAGCAGCAGTAGCAGCAGTAGCAGTGCTGGCAGGGCAATGCTCACCAGTGGTCGGCGCGGCAGGCGCAAGACGGTGGCGACAGCGGGGCCGCTACAACTGCAGGGCGGGGCCGGGCCGCAGCACGGAGCTCCGCGGCAGCTGCTGCAGGGCGAGGCCGGGCTGCGACGGCAGCTGCTCCAGGTGCCAGGGGCGGCTGCTGCAGTGGCGGCTGCTCCAGGGGCCAGGGGCGGCTGCTGCAGCGGTGGTTTCTCCAGGGGCCAGGGGCGGCTGCTCCAGGGGCGAGGGGCGGCTCCTGCAGTGGCGGCTGCTCCAGTGGCCAGGGGCGGCTGCTGCAGAGGCGGCTGCTCCAGAGGCCAGGCGCGGATTAGGTCAGGGCGACGCGGCGAGCAGGGCGACGCGGCGGGCAGGTGGCGACGCCGCGGGCAGGGCGACGCGGTGGGCAGGTGACGACGCCGCGGGCAGGGCGACGCGGCGAGCAGGTGACGACGCCGCGAGCAGGGCGACGCGGCGAGCAGGTGACGACGCCGCGAGCAGGGCGACGCCGCGAGCAGGTGGCGACGCCGCGGGCAGGGCGACGCGGCGAGCAGGTGACGACGCCGCGGGCAGGCGACGACGCCGCGGGCAGGCGACGACGCCGCGGGTAGGCGACGACGTCGCGGGCAGGGGCTACGTCGCGGGCAGGCGACGACGCCGCAGGCAGGCGACGACGCCGCGGGCAGGCGACGACGCCGCGGGCAGGGGCTACGTCGCGGGCAGGTGACGACGCCGCGGGCAGGCGGCGACGCCGCGGGCAGGGCGACGCGGCGGGCGGCGAGAGCCTGCAGGGGCGGCGCGCGGTCGGGCAGAGGCTGCGCGCGGGCCTGACAAGTCTGCAGGGGCGGCTCTCGGGCCTGACGGGCCTGCATAGGCGGCTCGGGGGGGGCCTGACGGGTCTGCAGAGGCGGCTCGGGGGCCTGACGGACCTGCAGGGGCGGCTCGAGGGCGCACGAGGGCGCTCGAGGGCGCACGAGGGCGCACGAGGGCGCACGAGGGCGCATGAGGGCGCACGAAGGCGCACGAAGGCGCACTAGCAGAGAAAGGCGCACGAGGGCGCACGAGGGCGCACGAGGGCACACGAAGGCGCACTAGCAGAGAAAGGCGCACGAGGGCGCACGTAAGGTAGGGCGCACGAGGGCGCTTCTAGCGGAATAGTGGGCCCATAGTAGAAAGCGGTCCTAGGTAGCAACCTAGGCTCGTGATACCATGTTAGAATCTAGAATAGAACGAGAATGCATGAAACTAGGTAGGAGGGGGATACAAGTAGGAAAACCCTAACAAAGCTGTACCCCCTAAGGCTAAACCCACTATAGCCTACACAATATAAACATATAATGTTTGACAGGTCCTCCCTTGTCCGGCGGTTCCGGCCGGCACCCTGTCGGGTCTTTACCTCCCCTCGTTCTCTACGAACTTGGTGGCGGGCTCTACTCTCCAGGACGGGGGTGTTCACCAGTTCACCCCTGCCTATGAGCGTGTGACCCACTGTACGTGTGCTCGGACGGGTCGCCACCTGGCTACCTTTACTCGGCAGCCGGGGTCGGACCTGTACACACTGACCACTGAGTCCCCTCAGATAGCTGCGTCTGCGTCTGCGTCAGGTCAGCTGTCGGCCCCCTGCTCGTCTCGCACCCTGTCGCACCAGACTGTCCTCTGGCACCACCGCCTTGGTCACCCTTCAGTGCAGTGCCTTCGTGGCATGCACTCCCGGTACCTTGTCTCTGGTCTTCCCAGGGTTCTCCCTCCTCTCCCACCCTCGCCTGCTCCTCCCTGTCTTCCCTGTGTCGAGGGGCGGCAGCGCGCCACTCCTCACTCCTCCTCGTTCCCTCCCACAGAGGCTCCTCTGCAGACTCTCCACCTGGACGTGTGGGGCCCAGCCCGCGTCCGTGGACAGGGCCACGAGCGGTACTTCCTGCTAGTCGTCGACGACTACACGCGCTACACCACGGTCTTCCCCTTGCGCACCAAGGGTGAGGTCCCTGATGTTTTGATCCCTTGGATCCGCGCTGCTCGTCTCCAGCTCCGCGACCGGTTCCAGTCGGACTTTCCAGTCCTGCGTCTGCACTCTGACAGGGGTGGTGAGTTTTCCTCTGACCTCTTGGCAGCCTACTGTGCAGAGCACGGCATCCGCCAGGCGTTCACACTGCCGGCATCTCCACAGCAGAATGGGATTGCTGGGCGCCGCATTGGCTTAGTCATGGAGGTCGCTCGTACCTCTATGATCCATGCGGCTGCCCCCCATTTCCTGTGGCCGTTTGCAGTGCAGTACGCTGCGCATCAGCTCAACCTCTGGCCCCGGGTCTCTGCTCCGGAGACCTCGCCCACACTGCGTTGGACGGGGAAGGTTGGCGATGCATCGGTGTTCCGAGTCTGGGGATGTCGAGCCTTTGTCCGCGATACGTCAGCGGACAAGCTCTCCTCCCGTGCCGTTCCCTGCGTCTTTCAAGGCTTTGTCCCTTACGCACCTGGCTGGCAGTTTTACCACCCCACCTCGCGCCGTGTCTTCCCCTCTCAGGACGTCACTTTTGACGAGTCGGTACCCTTTTACCGTCTCTTCCCCTACCGCACTGCGCCGCTCCCCCCCCCCGCCGCTCTTCCTCACGCCAGGTGCTGCTTCGGTAGACCCCCTCCCTCCCCAGGGTCCTGCTCCCTCAGGTGTTTCCCAGGTAGACCCGGTCGAGCCTGTCGAGGTAGCTGTCGACTCTGGTCCTGCGAGGGGTACTGAGACTGGGGGTGCTGAGCCTGGGGGTACTGAGACTGAGGGTGCTGAGCCTAGGGGTGCTGAGCCTGGGGGTGCTGAGCCTGGGGGTGATGAGACTGGGGGTGCTGAGACTGGGGGTGCTGAGCCTGGGGGTGCTGAGCCTGGGGTGCTGAGCCTGGGGGAGCTGAGACTGACCGTCCTGCACCTGGTGACGCTCCCTCTTCACAGCAGCTGCGTGAGTGGTACTCTCAGCGTTACAGCCTCCAGCGTGGGGCTGCTGGAGCTGGGGGTTCTGCCGGAGTTTGAGCTGGTGGTGCTGCGGGTGCTGGGTCGCAGCCGTCGCCTCCCTCCCCACAGCGACTACGTGAGTGGTACGCTCGGCGCTGCAGCCTCCGGAGCGGCGCTCCTGGCACTGGGGTGCCGCCCGCTGGAGGCCCTGGTGCTGCTGGAGGTACTGGAGCCTCTGGTCCTGGAGGTGCTCGTACAGGCGGTACTGGAGCTGCTGGGACTGGGGGTTCTGCTAGAGCTGGTGCTACTGGAGGTGCTGCTGGTGCTGGAGTTGGAGCTGCAGGTGCTGGATGTTGGTGCAACCCTACGGTTTGCACTCGGCTTGTTGTCCGTGTGCGTGAATGTGTGTGTGTATGGAATGGTATGAGGGCATGGGATAATGTATATTTCATGCTTATAATTGTGTGTGAATGTTGAGTCATGATGTCGAGTGTGTGTGTCGAGTCAATAGCGAGTTATCGCTAGACGCGTGTTACGCGGTCGTTTGTGTCTCGCGCGCGGTTTCCATTTTGTCGTGCGCGGTTTCTATTTTGTCCTGTGTCGAACGTTCGGCGTGTCGAAGGTGTGTGCAGCAGACCCATCAAGAACTCAAGGATGAGTTTGTGATGAAGAGCCCGAGCCTTGGTGTCAAGCCTCAAGTGATTTCGAAGCTTGCCAAAAGGGTACACCTCAAGATATTGAAGATAGTTACATTACTTTGTGTAGTGTAACATTTCACTTGGTGTAGGCCCTAGTGAAGGGTAGTTTCGAGACCCTTCGTGGTTGGGGACAGTGTGGCACTGTTCCACATCACTGTACCTCGGCTCTTGGGGTTTGTAGGAGCTGGGAGTCATTCCCAACTCGTAACTCTTCCTATCTTGTGTTCTAAGACTATAGTGGCTGCCATAGTACCGTTCGTTCAAACCGACGCTGTGTCGTCAGTTCTTTATCAAATCGTGCAATCTAAATTTCTAATTGTAGACGACGTGAAGACGCTCCAGATCCAATTTGAATCAAGTCATTTGCAGCTGTGAGCAGAACGCTATCAACGTCTGAAGCCGCTGTGCAGAAATCCGTCTGTGCTCTCTATCTTTCGTTTTAGGCACATTCAAGCCTATTGTGACTATAACAAGTGGTATCAGAGCCCCTTGGAGCAGTTTCGACAATGTCTGGACCTGAGGAAAGGGGTGGCAGAGGTGCTGGTGGCAGTGGAGAAGCTCAAGCTCAAGGCCAACCCCGTGATTCAGCCATGGCGCCCATGCAACCAAGTCTTGGCCCACCTAGGGATGAGCCTAGGGTGTTTGGGCTTGACAAGTTCAACGGTGACAACTTTGCTGAATGGTCCTTCAAGATGGAGAACATCTTTGACCACTATGACCTGCTGGAGGTGATGGAAGGAACGGAGAAGCGCCCCGAGAACGACCCGGAGAAGAGCCTGTGGGTTCGGAAGAGCGCACAAGGCTATCTCTTACTTGGGCAAGCGTTGGGGAGCAGTCAGATCCGTCACATCAAGCCATTCCAGCGTGAACCAGAGAAAGGACCAAAGGCATGGGCTGCTCTCAAGGGTGTACATGCTCCTGCAACAGCGGCGGTAGCGGTGGTGTTGGAACGGCAAATGGCGGCACTACGAATTGAAGAAGACGAAGCGGTTGAAGAAGGGGTGCAGAAATTCTTCGACTTGTTGACGCGGCTTGAGGGAGCTGATTTGAACTACAGTGAGCTCCAAAAGAAGACCAAGTTGCTGGCCTTACTCCCAGAGTCATGGTCCTCGCTCATCATCAACCTTAATCGCGACTTGCCCCGCCTCTCGCTTGAAGACGTGAAGCGAGCTATCCTTCAAGAGGATTTCCGCCGCCGTGAGTTGGCGAGTGCGGATGGCGCTGGGGCAGCGAGCATCGGCCGTGGATATGGTCGAGGAAGAGGCAGAGGACGAGGGGGAGGAAGTTTTGGTGGCAGCAACTTCGGCGGAGGCCGCAGGAGTGGCGGTTGCGGCAGCGACGACAAGAGCTACGAACGCGGTCGCGGCCGATTCGACGGCGAGTGTCACTATTGCCACAAGAGCGGACACATGTGGCGCGACTGCTACAAACTCCCTGATGGTTGGACCCCTGCTCAAGGCCAAGAGGGTAGAGGAGCAGGAGGAGGGAGAGGACGAGGCCGTGGAGGCCGTGGCGGTCGCGGTGGCGGAGCTGCAAACATGAAGAGCGGAGACAACGACAAGGACCCGAGCGACGATCGATACCCGGGTCTATTCTACTTCGTGTCGACGCAAGTACCGGCTGGTCCAGAGAAGGATGAAGGCTTTGAGGAGCCAGCAGCTGTGGGGAAGGTGACCCTACACCCCCTGGACTATTGGGTGATTGATAGTGGCGCTACCTATAGCATGACACCTCGCCCGGACTTGCTCACCGAACTCGAGCCGTCACCGGTGAAGCATGTCACATCGGCTTTGGGGCAGCGAGCAGAGGTGAAAGGCATGGGCAAGGCCATGTTCAAGGGTGCTGATGGGAAGATGGTGGGCCTCAAGAACGTGCTTTGGGTGCCCAGCCTTGCTGCAAACCTGATTTCCGTGCGGCGGTTGGCAAAGGCCGGCATGGACACGAACTCGAAGGGAGCCAAGACCTACACCGCAAGGCTTGGCGATCGAATTCTTTGGGACCTTCATGAGGACAGGGATGTCTACAACGAGATGTGGCAGATCCCAGTGGTCCCTATGCCTAAGGAGAGGCAAGTGGCAGCAAGCATCAGCACCAAGGATGGAGCGGTCGGTAGCGACGATGGCGCGAACGGTCGCGCTAAGGAGAATGAGCTCAAGAAGAGCAAACCTGGAGGGACCAGCAAGTTCAGTGAACCTAAGGAGAGTGGTGCAGCAACCAAGGAGCAGCAAAAGGGTGAGGAGAACCCAGAGGCAGCAGCGGAGGAGGACTACGGAGAGAGTATGTGGGGCGCTATTGCGAGCGCGGCATTCTCCAATCCAACTTCGGCTACGGGGGAGTGTGATTGGCTCACCTTGCATCGGCGCATGGGGCATGTGGCCCTGCCCATCTTGCAGCAGCTAGTGAAGAATGAGATGGTTGCTGGCATACGTGTGAAGGGGGAGCCCGATGAGGTGCTTGGCTGCCCGATGTGCATTCAAGCCAAGTTCACCCGGTTTCCGTTCCCTAGTTCGGAGGCAACGGCAAAGGCACCGCTTGATGAGGTGGTGATGGATGTGGTGGGCCCCCTGAAGCTTGGAGCTGCTGGAGCTGAGTATTTTCTCACCATTGTCGACGTCTACACCCGCATGAGTTGGGTGTACGTGCTGGCCAAGAAGAGCGACGTGGCTGAAACGTTGAAGACGGATTGGTTCCCGATGGTGGAGCGGCAACAAGACCGTCTAGTCAAGTCAATCCGCACCGATCGAGGGGGAGAGTTCCTGAGCAAGGAGTTTGTGTTGTGGCTGAAGAAGAATGGTATTCGGCACTCCCTCACCATGCCATACTCCCCTGCAATGAACGGCATCGCCGAGCGAGCGAACCGCACAATCACGGAGGCGGCACGCGGGTTGCTCATTGAAGCCGGGCTACCCGACTATTTCTGGCCTGATGCGGTGCGGAGCGCATGTGTGGCCAAGAACAGAGCCTTGACTCATGTGGGAGCAGACAAATGGGTGCCCTATGTGGAGTGGCTAGGAAGGAAGCCAAAGGTGGATATGCTTCGGGTGTTCGGGTGTATGTGCATGGCGCTCGTGCCTAAGCATCTTCGGCACAACAAGCTTGGTGCCAAGGCGGTGTGGGCCGTGCACTTGGGCATGGCTCAAAACAGCAAGGGATGGCTTCTTTGGGACCCATTCACCAAGAAGTTCTTGGTGAGCAGGGACTGCAAGTTCATGGAGAACTTCATGTACAAGGATTGGAAGGCGGAGAATGAGGCGAAGATAGGCGTGCGGTTTGGGGAGGTGAAGAGTTCCGGTTTGGAGCATGTGGAGCTGCCTTTGGAGCTGAGCAGCGGCAGCACAACCACAGGGCAATCCTCCCTTGTGAATGGGGGAGAGGAGGCCAATGATGCAGAGGAAGAAGAGGAGGAGGTGCAGCAAGTGAGCGAGCGTGCACCGTCACTCCCTTCCCGTACTACGAGTGCTCCACGGATTCGAGCCACACCGCAGCAACGCCAAGGCCTTCAAGTCCCTGCAGCTGAGGAGGAAGGAAGGGGGAAGAGGAGAGTTCAAGCCCCTAATAGGCTGACCTATGATGCGCCGGGAAAGCAGGGCAAGACAGCCCTGGCCGGAGCGGCAATGATGGTCGGAGACGACGAGGAGAGTGACTACGAGGAGTGTGCCTTCGCGTTCTTCTCTCCGGTGGAGATGCCGGGAGAACCAGCAACTCTCAAGGAGGCTTTGGAGAGTAGTGATGCTGAGGAGTGGAAGAAGGCCATGGAGAGTGAGCTGAAGAGCATCGAGGAGAATGACACGTTTGAATTGGTGGAGCTACCGGAGGGGCGTACGGCGATAACGTCCAAGTGGCTCTTCAAAATCAAGTCGGATGCCGACGGCAAGATCGAGCGCTACAAGTCTAGGCTTGTAGCCAAGGGGTACCAGCAGAAGGAGAAGGTGGACTTCAAGGAGCTGTTTGCCCCTGTGGTGAAGCCGACGACGCTGCGAACCCTATTCGCGGGAGCCGCCATCAAAGGATGGGTAGTAAAGCAAATGGACATCGTAACGGCATTCCTTAACGGCATCCTTGAGGAGGAGATTTTTATGGCGCAGCCAGAGGGGTTTGATGATGGTAGTGGCAGAGTGTGGAAGCTGAAGAAGGCCCTCTATGGGCTGAAGCAGGCCCCTAGGCAATGGTACATGAAGCTGCGCGAAGTGTTGGAGGGGATCGGCTTCACTCCCTCAACGGCCGATCACTCCTTGTTCATGCTTGGCGAGGGGGAGCAGAGGAGTTTCATGGTGGTTTATGTGGATGACATCCTCATTTCTCACCCTCTTCTGACCTTGTGAAGGAGGTGATGCTGAAGCTTCAAGACAAGTTCAAGTGCAAGGCCCTTGGTGACGTGAGCTTCTACCTTGGGCTCCACATCGAACGAGATGTGGAGAAGCGGTGCATGCGGGTGCATCAACGAAAGTACCTGGAGGCATTGGCTGCCAACTTTGGGCAGAGTGAAGGCCATGTGGCTACACCCTTTCCCTCTGGGTTCAAGTGTGTGAAGGGACCAGAGGAGGAGAGCGTTGGTGAAGAGGAGAGGCGCCGATTTCACTCGTTGGTGGGCAGCCTCATGTATGCGGCGGTAAACACCCGACCGGACGTCGCGTTTGCTACCGGGCAGCTGGCTAGGGTTGTGCAATGCCCTAATGAGGAGCAGGTAGCAGCTGGAATGAGGGTGGCCAAGTATCTTGGCCAAACACCGACCGTTGGGCTGCAATACTCGGCGGCGGCACAAAGGCGCCAAAAGGGCGCGGATGGTGTTGAACCCGGGCGTTTGTTCCTCACCGCCTACTCGGATGCTTCATATGCATCAGAACCAGAGGACATGACAAGTGTGGGAGGCTTCATATGCTGTGTTGGTGGAGGCCCAACTGCTTGGGAGAGCAAGAAGCAGGTTGACCAAGCTTTGAGCTCGGTGGAGTCCGAGTACATGGCACTCTTCCGTGCCGTACGGGAGATTGTGTGGCAGCGGCGTTTGTTGGCTGAATTGGGGGAGGAGCAGCAAGGACCTACCCCACTGTACTGTGACAGCCAGGGTGCCATTGCTCTTGCTAAGAACCCTGTGTTGCATGGACTCACGAAGCACATGAGGGTGAAGTGGCATTGGACGAGGAGCATGGTAACCGCGGGTGAAGTTGAGTTGCGCTACGTGAAGACCACGGGGCAGCCGGCTGACATGATGACCAAGAGGCTGGTGGAGCAGCAGCATTGGAAGTGTTGCAAGCTGGCTGGGATGGCTCTGAACTGAGAGAGCAACATATCCTAAGGCCAACAATCCGAGGGGGAGTTTGTTGGTGCAACCCTACGGTTTGCACTCGGCTTGTTGTCCGTGTGCGTGAATGTGTGTGTGTATGGAATGGTATGAGGGCATGGGATAATGTATATTTCATGCTTATAATTGTGTGTGAATGTTGAGTCATGATGTCGAGTGTGTGTGTCGAGTCAATAGCGAGTTATCGCTAGACGCGTGTTACGCGGTCGTTTGTGTCTCGCGCGCGGTTTCCATTTTGTCGTGCGCGGTTTCTATTTTGTCCTGTGTCGAACGTTCGGCGTGTCGCAGGTGTGTGCAGCAGACCCATCAAGAACTCAAGGATGAGTTTGTGATGAAGAGCCCGAGCCTTGGTGTCAAGCCTCAAGTGATTTCGAAGCTTGCCAAAAGGGTACACCTCAAGATATTGAAGATAGTTACATTACTTTGTGTAGTGTAACATTTCACTTGGTGTAGGCCCTAGTGAAGGGTAGTTTCGAGACCCTTCGTGGTTGGGGACAGTGTGGCACTGTTCCACATCACTGTACCTCGGCTCTTGGGGTTTTTAGGAGCTGGGAGTCATTCCCAACTCGTAACTCTTCCTATCTTGTGTTCTAAGACTATAGTGGCTGCCATAGTACCGTTCGTTCAAACCGACGCTGTGTCGTCAATTCTTTATCAAATCGTGCAATCTAAATTGCTAATTGTAGACGACGTGAAGACGCTCCAGATCCAATTTGAATCAAGTCATTTGCAGCTGTGAGCAGAACGCTATCAACGTTTGAAGCCGCTGTGCAGAAATCCGTCTGTGCTCTCTATCTTTCGTTTTAGGCACATTCAAGCCTATTGTGACTATAACACTGGAGCTGCTGGAGCTGCGGGTAGAGCTGAGGACGCCGGGCCTACTGGAGTTGGTGTCGCTGACGACCCTGGGGTTGGTCCTCCAGGTGCTGGAGCCGACGGTGCGGCTGGAGCTGGCGCTACTTGGGGTACTGGAGTTGGCACTACTGGAGCTGCTGGTAGTACTGCTGGAGTTGGAGCTGCTGCTGGGGGTTCTGGTGCGGTCTCTACTGGTTCTGAGGGCGCTTCACGACCGCGGCCGTACTTCGTTCCGCTCCTTCAGCAGGTTCTTGGTCAGCCTCCTCCTCCTTGTCCTGCTCCCTCCTTAGAGTGTCATCCGCCTGTCCAGTCGCAGGCACAGTTACAGCCCGCCTCGTCACTTCCTAGTCCTTCTCCCTACACTGGTCCGACAAGAGGTCTTACGGAGCGTCGTGAGCCGGAGTCTCGTCCTGTGTCGCCTGAGTCTCGTTCTACGTCACTTGTTCGTGCTGCTCGCACTGGTCGTAGTGTCCCGCGTCAGCGTCCTCCTGCTGTCCCAGGCACTCACCAGATAACGCTTCGTCTTTCCACTGCTCCACAGCGAGTCCCTCTGCCTTCTCCTCCTGCGTCCTCTCTTCCTGCCCTTGCTGACCCGGAGTCTGACTCTCTTCGTGCTGCTAGTCCTACTATCACGCGTCTACTGGCCACGGCTGTCACTGACCCTTCCTTTGAGTCTGCTGCTGCGTCTGCCCTAGTTGCTGAGCTTGTCGACTTTGCTGCTCGCTGTCGTCTAGACTACGCTGCGAGTCTTGTTGCTGAGTCTGAGTCTGTCTGTCCTCCGTCCGTCGAGGGTGAGTGTGCTCTAGGCACGGACGTCCTTGAGGACAGGCAGGAGGACTTTGAGTGCTTTGCCGCTGCTGTACCTCATCTCGTGTCCATGCTGATTGCATCTGAGGGAGACCCGGATGCACTAGACATCCCGACCCCGCGCTCTTACGCTGAGGCGATCGCGGGTGAGTACTCCTCTCAGTGGCAGTCAGCCATGGACGCAGAGATGGCATCCTGGAAGTCCACTGGCACTTACGTCGACGAGGTTCCCCCTCCTGGGGCGAACATCGTCAGTGGCATGTGGATTTTCAGGGGGAAGCGGCCGCCAGGTTCTCCGCCTGTCTTCAAGGCTCGTTACGTTGCTCGAGGCTTCAGTCAGCGAGAGGGAGTAGACTTCTTCCAGACCTTCTCCCCCACCCCGAAGATGACCACTCTTCGGGTGCTACTGCACATTGCCGCTCAGCGTGACTACGAGCTTCACTCTCTTGACTTCAGCACAGCTTTCTTGCAGGGCAGCCTGCACGAGGAGATCTGGCTGCGCTGCCCACCTGGCTTCACTGGGTCGTTTCCTCCTGGTACCCAGTGGAGCCTCCGGCGGCCGGTCTACGGTCTCCGCCACGCGCCACGTGAGTGGCACGACACACTGAGGACTACTCTTGCGGCTCTTGGGTTCGCGCCTTCTACTGCTGACCCGTCGCTGTTTCTGCGCACCGACACGTCGCTGCCGCCATTCTACATCCTCGTGTACGTCGACGACTTGGTCTTTGCCATTGCTGACACTAAGGCTCTCGCCCACGTGAAGTCGGAGCTGCAGAAGAGACACACGTGCACAGACCTGGGTGAACTACGCAGCTACCTTGGCTTGCAGATCACCCGGGACAGAGCACGCCGCACCATCACACTGACTCAGTCACACATGGTGCAGCAGGTCCTTCAGCGCTTCGGCTTCACCTGGTCCTCGGCACAGGCGACTCCTCTGGCTACAGGTCACTCGCTCTCAGCTCTGCCTTTGGATGAGTCCGTAGAGCCGAGTGGTCCTTACCCAGAGCTAGTTGGCTGCCTCATGTACCTGATGACTTGGACTCGTCCTGACCTAGCGTACCCTCTTGGCCTTCTGGCCCGCTACGTGGCTCCTGGTAGGCACCGAAAGGTGCACTGGGATGCTGCAAAGAGGGTATTGCGCTACTTGTGCAGTATACATCGGGCATGGGGCTCGTGCTTGGAGGGAGGAGCTCAGTTGTTCTCACTGGGCACTCAGACGCTTCTTGGGTTGACAACCAGGCTACTCAGCGGTCGTCACAGGGTTACACCTTCAGCCTTGGCTCTGGCTCAGTTTCGTGGCGTTCTACGCGTTCGTCTTCAGTTCTCAGCTCCAGTTGTGAGGCTGAGATCTACGCCACAGCCATGGCTGCACAGGAGTTACGCTGGCTCACCTACCTGCTGACCGACCTGGGAGAGCGGCCTCGTTCTCCTCCAGTGCTGTACGTCGACAACAAGGCTGCCATTGCCTTGTGTGAGGAGCACAAACTGGAGCACAGAACGAAGCACATCGCTCTACGTTACTTCTGGCTCGAGAGTTGCAGCAGCGTGGTCAGCTTCGTCTGCGTTACGTGGCCACTCAGGGCAACACTGCTGATATATTCACCAAGGCACTTCAGTTTGGTGATCATCAGCGTTTCTGCACTTTGCTAGGGCTTTTTCCTACTTTTTCTCACTTGTTGTAGACTTTGCCTGTACTGTGATCTATATATATACCTGCATGCTTGCTTTGCTAGGTATAGATCACTGTGATGCTTGTGTTACATATATGCCTCTGCATGTGAACTGGCCTTGTGGCCTCTTGCTTGTGCTCAGAGTGTGTGGTGACGTTGTGATCCACCCTGAGCTTGCTTTGTCTTTCTTGACTGGTCTTGTGACCCCTTGTTCTCCCCCACTTAGCCTATGGGGGTGTGTCAAATATTGTATATGTTACTGTTCTGTAGGCTACAGTGGGTTTAGCCTTAGGGGGTACAACATTCTAGGGTTTTCTCACTTGTACTCCCAATCTTGCTAGTCCAACCACTTCTCTCATTCTGACATAAAATAAACCTATGCTAGAAATAGCATAATAAAGTAAGGGCGGGTCCAGCGCGTATGTTTACAGATACAATACAGTTCATTTGTAGTGGTTTGAAAAAGATATCAAGCGGTGCACAACGGTTCTAAAATTGCACCGTTTCAAACCGTCACGCAATACAGATTACCGCACTCGATGAACTATAATGTACGGAAAACGTACTCGCTGGACCCGCCCTAAAGGCAAGCAAGCATAGCTAGCAGAAGCCGTCGTACTCTCACACCGATGGCCCTGCTGCTGAAGCGCGAGTGGCTGCAGAAATTATCAAAACGGTAGCGAATTTCAAATTTGCAGCGAATCAACACCCATTTTCACCTTGTTTGACTTTCGAGGGCCTCACTGGTTGCGCGTTGTCAGAATGAACAAGAGTGTTTGCACTAGGGAAGAGGTGGGTACAAGTAGGAAACCCTAAACTTACTGTACCCCATAGTAACTAACCCACTATAGCCTAAACAAACTGTAGCAGATATAACATTTGACACACCCCCATAGGCAAAGTGGGGGAGAACAAGGGGTCACAAGACCAGTCAAGAAAGGCAAAGCAAGCTCAGGGTGGATCACAACGTCACCACACTCACTTAGCACAAGCAAAGGGCCACAAGGCCAGTTCACATGCAGAGGCATATATGCAACACAAACATCACAGTGATCTCTATCTAGCAAAGCAAGCATGCACGTATATACATATAGATCACAGTACAAGCAAAGCCTACAACAAGTGAGGAAAAGTGGGCACAAGCCCTAGCAAAGTGCAGAAACGCTGATGATCACCAGACTGAAGTGCCTTGGTGAATATATCAGCAGTGTTGGCCCGAGTGGCCACGTAAGCAAGACGAAGCTGACCACGCTGCTGCAACTCTCGAGCCAGGAAGTAACGCAGAGCAATGTGCTTCGTTCTGTGCTCCAGTCTGTGCTCCTTACACAAGGCAATGGCAGCCTTGTTGTCGACGTACAGTACTGGAGGAGAACGAGGCCGCTCTCCCAAGTCGGTCAGCAGGTAGGTGAGCCAGCGTAAAACCTGTGCAGCCATGGCTGTGGCGTAGATCTCAGCCTCACAACTGGAGCTGAGAATTGAAGACGACCGTGTAGAATGCCAAGAAACAGAACCAGAGCCAAGGCTGAAGGTGTAACCCTGTGACGACCGCTGTGTAGCCTAGTCGTCAACCCAAGAAGCGTCTGAGTGCCCAGTGAGAACAACTGAGCTCCTCCCTCCTAGCATGAGCCCCATGCCTGATGTACTGCACAAGTAGCTCAGTACCCTCTTAGCAGCATCCATGTGCACCTTTCGGTGCCGACCAGGAGCCACGTAGCGAGCCAGAAGGCCAAGAGGGTACGCGAGGTCAGGACGAGTGCAAGTCATCAGGTACATGAGGCAGCCAACTAGCTCTGGGTAACGACCACTCGGCTCTACGGACTCGTCCGAAGGTGGAGCTAAGAGCGAGTGACCTGTAGCCAGAAGAGTCGGCTGTGCCGAGGACCAGGTGAAGCCGAAGCGCTGAAGGACCTGCTGCACCATGTGTGACTGAGTCAGTGTGATGGTGCGGCGTGCTCTGTCCCGGGTGATCTGCAAGCCAAGGTAGCTGCGCAGTTCACCCAGGTCTGTGCACATGTGTCTCTTCTGCAGTTCCGGCTTCACTAGGGCGAGAGCCTCAGTGTCAGCAGTGGCAAAGACCAAGTCGTCGACGTACACGAGGATGTAGAACGGCGGCAGCGAAGTGTCGGTGCGCAGAAACAGCAACGGGTCAGCAGTAGAAGGCGCGAACCCAAGAGCCGCAAGTGTAGTCTTCAGTGTGTCGTGCCACTCACGTGGCGCCTGGCGCGTAGAACGGCCGCCGGAGGCTCCACTGGGTACCAGGAGGGAACGACCCAGTGAAGCCAGGAGGGCGGCACAGCCAGATCTTCTCGTGCAGGCTGCCCTGTAAGAACGCTGCGCTGAAGTCAAGAGAGTGAAGCTCGTAGTCACGCTGAGCGGCAACATGCAGTAGCACCCGAAGAGTGGTCATCTTCGGGGTGGGGGAGAAGGTCTGGAAGAAGTCTACTCCCTCTCGCTGATTGAAGCCTCGAGCAACGTAACGAGCCTTGAAGACAGGCGGAGAACCTGGCGGCCGCTTCACCTTGAGAATCCGCATGCCACTGACGATGTTCGCTCCAGGAGGGGGAACCTCGACGACGTAAGTGCCAGTGGACTTCCAGGATGCCATCTATGCGTCCATGGCTGTCTGCCACTGAGAGGAGTACTCACCCGCGATCGCCTCAGCGTAAGAGCGCGGGGTCGGGATGTCTGGTGCATCCGGGTCTCCCTCAGGTGCAATCAGCATGGACACGAGATGAGGTACAGCAGCAGCAAAGCACTCAAACTCCTCCTGCGTGTCCTCAAGGACGTCCATGCCACGAGCACACTCACCCTCGACGGACGGAGGACAGACAGACTCAGACTCAGCAACAAGACTCACAGCGTAGTCTAGACGATAGTGAACAGCAAAGTCGACAAGCTTAGCAACTAAGGCAGACGCAGCAGCGGACTCCCGAAGGGTCAGTGACAGCAGTGGCCAGGAGACGCGTGACAGTAGGACTAGCAGCACGAAGAGAGTCAGACTCCGGGTCAGCAAGGGCAGGAAGAGAGGACGCAGGAGGAGAAGGCAGAGGGACACGTTGTGGAGCAGTGGAAGGACGAAGCGTCATCTGGTGCGTGCCTGGGACAGGAGGAGGACGCTGACGCGGGACACGATGACCAGTGCGAGCAGCACGAACAGTCGACTCAGGACGAGACTCCGGCGACACAGGACGAGACTCAAGCTCACGACGCTCTGTAAGACCTCCTGTCGGACCAGTGTAGGGAGAAGGACCAGGGAGTGGAGAGGTAGGCTGTAACTGTGACTGCGACCGGACAGGCGGAGGACACTTTAAGGAGGGAGCAGGACAAGTAGCAGGCGGCTGACCAAGAACCTGCTGAAGGAGCGGAACGAAGTATGGCCGCGGCCGTGGAGTGCCCCCAGAACCAGTAGAGACAGCACCAGAACCCCCAACGGCAGCTCCAACTCCTGCAGCACCACCAGCAGCTCCAATAGCGCCAACTCCAGCACCCCCAGGAGCATCAGCCCCAGTCGCACCGTCGGCTCCAGCACCTCCAGTAGGACGAGCGGCAGCGCCTCCAGCTCCAGCCCCTGCAGCACCACTAGCCCTAGTACAAGTAGCACCTCCAGCAGCTCCAATAGCACCTCCAGTCCTAGCAGCTCCAGCACCTCCAGCGCCAACCCCAGGGTCAGCAGCCACACCAACTCCAGTAGGCCCAGCACCCTCAGCTCCAGCTCCAGTAGCACCTCCAGCTCCCACAACACCACGTCGGTGGCGACAGAACCGAGAGTACCACTCACGCAGCTGCTGGGAAGAGAGAGCGCCCCCAGGCACAGCACCCCCAGGCTCAGGACCTCCAAGCTCAGCACCCCAAGACACAGCACCCCCAGGCTCAGCACCCCCAGTCTCCGCACCCCCAGGCTCAGCACCCCTAGTCTCTGCACCCCCTGGCTCAGCACCCCCAGTCCCAGTACCCCCAGACCCAGCACCACCAGGCTCAGCACGCTCAGGCTCAGTACCTCGCGCAGGACCAGAGTCGACAGCTACCTCGACAGGCTCGACCGGGTCTACCTGGGAAACACCTGAGGGAGCAGGACCCTGGGGAGGTAGGGGGTCTACCAGGCATGAGGAAGAGCGGCCGAGGGGGGAGCGGGGCAGTGCGGTAGGGGAAGAGACGGTAGAAGGGGACCGACTCGTCAAACGTGACGTCCTGAGAGGGGAAGACAAAGCGCGAGGTGGGGTGGTAAAACTGCCAGCCAGGCGCGTCAGGGACAAAGCCCAGGAAGACACAAGGAACGGCGCGGGAGCAGAGCTTGTCCGCGGACGTATCCCAGACAAAGGCACGAGATCCCCAGATCCGGAACACAGACGCATCGCCAACCTCTCCCGTCCAACACAGTGTCGGCGAGGTCTGCGGAACGGAGACACGGGGCCAGAGGTTGAGCTGATGCGCGGCGTACCGGACCGCAAACGGCCACAGAAAATGGGGGGCAGCCGCATAGATCAAGGAGGTACAAGCGACCTCCATGACCAAGCCAATGCGGCGCTCAGCAACCCCATTCTGCTGCGGAGAGGCCGGAAGCGTGAACTTCTACTCAATGCCCTCCCCCTGACAGAAAGCTCTCAAGAGGCCAGAAGAAAACTCACCACCTCTGTCAGAGTGCAGTCGCAGGACGGGAAGGTCCGTGCGAAAGCGCCTCTCCAGCTAGAGACGGGTAGCGCGGATCCAAGGGATCAAGACATCAGGGACCTCTCCCTTGGTGTGCAAGGGGAAGACTGTGGTATAACGCGTGTAGTCGTCAACTACCAGCAGGAAGTAGCGCTCTCCGCCCTGTCCATGGACGCGGGCTGGGCCCCACACGTCCATGTGAAGGGTCTGAAGAGGAGCCTCCGTCGGGGGGAACTCAGAGGAGTGAGGGGTGGCACGCTGCCGCCCCTCGACACAGGGAAGGCAGGGGACGGTGGCAGGGGAGGCAGTGACCTGGGGAGACCAGAGACAAGGAAACGGGAGTGCATGCCACGAAGGCGCTGCATCGAAGGGTGACCAAGGCGGTGGTGCCAGAGGACCGTCCGGTGCGACAGGGTGCGACACGAGCAGGGGGCGGACAACTGACCTGACGCAGATGCAGACGCAGCTACCTGAGGGGACTCTGTGGTCAATGTGTACAGGTCCGACCCCGGCTGCCGGGTGAAGGTAGCCAGGTGACGACCCGTCTGAGCACACGTGCAGTGTGTCACACGCTCGTAGGCAGGGGTGAACTGGTGAACACCCGCGTCCTGGAGCGCGGAACCCGCCACCAAGTTCGTAGAGAACGAGGGGAGGTAAAGACCCGACAGTGTGCCGGACGGGACAGCTGGACAAGGGAGGGCAGTGGTGGAGGTCGCAAGGACCGGACCCCCGGAGGGGTCAGCCAGGGAGACAGCAACAGGCCTAGGGAGCTGCGCTAGGGCAGTGCGGTCGCGAAAGAAACAGCGGGAAGCACCTGAGTCCAGTGTGAAGGTGTGCAGTGCCTCAGTAGACGTAGTACCTGAAGGCGCAGACTCACGAGCACCTGAAGCAGCAGACACACCAGCACCTAGAGCAGCAGCCTCACCAGGACCTGGGGCAGCAGACGCACTAGCACCTAGAGCGGCAGCCTCACTGGCCTCAATGCCTGGGTCTGGCAGGACACACAAGTAACAGTCACCCTCAATACTAATAGTCAATGCATACATGGCTCCAAGGATAACATCAAAGTCAAGAGCAAAGATATCAATGTTCTTTTTAAGCAGATCAGCCCAGCGGGGCAGCTCAGAGGCGTCAGGGAACTGTGCACGCCAGGCGTCGTCGAGACGGGAGAAGCAGTGCTGCGGCATGTGGGACCTCCCACACGTCTGACCAGCGCGGTCACCTGTGCGGATGACATACGTGCAGGTACCTCCACCCCCAAACCCCCCATGCTGAGAGTACCACTCACGAAGCTACTGGGGCGACGGGGTCTCTCCGAGACGCTGCTGCTGCCGCTGGACACCACCCGAAGCTCCACGCTGCGCTGGTCCACCCCGACCACCACCCCAGCCGCCGCCACCACGCCCACTGCCGCCACCACCACCGCCTCCACCCCGGCCTCCTCCACCACCACTGCCGCCACCACCCCCGCCGCTGCCACTGACCCCCCCAGCCCCGCCACCACCCCCACCACCGCCACCACCCCCACCGCCCCCACCGCCTCCACCTCCACCTCCACCTCCCCCGCTGTCACCGCCACCACCCTTGCCCCCCTTGCCCCTGCCGCCCTTGCGCCTCCCACTAGGAGCAGACGCAGCCCCGACTTCCTCAGCACCAAGGTAGTCGACAGCGGCAGAAGAGGCGACCGAGGGGAGAAGGGGGGGAGGGGAACACCCGTCAAAGAAGGGCGTGCGGGGGTCGCCACAAGAGGCACCTACAGCAACTATGCTAGCCTCAGCTGCAAGCAGATGCTTCTCGAGCAGGTCAACGGTGAGCTCGGTGGGGCAGAGGGCGAGAAAGTGGTCCCTGACTGCGCGAAGAGAGTCAGGGAGACGGGTGACTAGGTGGTAGAGAACGAGGTACATCGGGGGCGGATTCTTGGCGAGGAACTCAGCAGGAAGGGCGGCTCGATAGCGAGTGTCACTAGTGCGGAGGTGTGTAATGAGGTCAGCGACTGTGGGAAAGGCGGCCAAATCGGGGAAGAGATAGGGCAGCGAGAGACGGCCGATCGTAGCAGAGGCAGGCGAGGAGTAGCGCGCGACTACTGCATCGTACACTGCCTTAGCAGTCTTGTGCTGGCCAAAATGCGCGCGCTAATCTAACGGCCGGTGACTGCAAATGGCTAGGCGAGCGTGAGCGTCACGAGTCTGCCACTGGGAGCGAGCTGTACTGTCAGCAGTCTCTACAAGTGCTAGAGCGGTTCCGGACGCGTGATCATACAGTGAGACATCGTCCTTGGCAGTGATCTGTAGGAACAGGTGGAGGTCGTCGAGCCAAGCATCAAACTGAATCGGACGGCCCTCAGCATCGAAAGAGAGGACGGTGGGACTAGCCATAGTGGCAGCAGTAGCAGTAGCAGCAGTAGCAGTAGGAACAGAAGCAGTAGGAGCGGGCGGAACAGCAGTAGCAGTCGGGCAGGGCGGCTCGGCGCGGCTCGGGCAGGGCGGCGCGGCGCGGCTCGGACAGGGCTATGCGGCGCGGCTCGGACAGGCAGGGCGGCGCTACGGTGGGCCTGCGCGTGGGCTGCTGTTGCGTACGGGCCGCGGCTGCGCGTGGGCTGCAGTCGCGCGCGGGCAGCGAGCTACGCGCTGGCTGCAGCGGCCGGTGCGCAAGCAGCTGCGACGCGCGGGCTGCGCGCGGGGCCGCACGAGGACGGCGCAGGCTGCGCGCGGGCGGTGCTGGTCGTGCGTGGGCGGTTAACGGCCTACGCGCGCTAGAAACGGGCCGCGCGCGGGCGGCTAGCGGGCTGCACGCGCTAAAAACGGGCCGCGCGCGGGCGGCTAGCGAGCTGCGCACGGGCAGCGTGAGAGAGAGAGGCGCGCGAGGGCGCACTAGCAGAGAGGCGCACGAGGGCGCGAAAGTGGTAGGGCGCTCGAGGGCGCTTCTAGCAGAACGGTGGGCCCTTAGGACTAAGCGGTCCTAGGTTCCTAACCTAGGCTCGTAATACCATGTCAGAATGAACAAGATTGTTTGCACTAGGAAAGAGGTGGGTACAAGTAGGAAACCCTAAACTTACTGTACCCCATAGTAACTACCCCACTACAGCCTAAACCAACTGTAGCAGATATAACATTTGACACGCGTCCAGTCAGAATGAGCCGTCACGCCTGTGAAGTGACGTGCCAAAGCTCTGTGCACAGTCAGAGAATGCCCTCGCGCGATTCTGATTCAGGAACCTGTAGGATTTCGATTCGTTAGAATTTACGAGACTGAAATAGATTTTGGTGTGTTTAAATTGTATTTCTTTTTATATAAGCACCGGCGCTTATGGCCGTTACTCAATTACAAGACCCCCCTTAAAAAAATGAGTGTATTATAAGCGCATATGCGCTACTATCTGGGGCCAGACTATACATGATATGTGTTTCGGCCAGGCAGGATACTAAAACCTAGTGTAACCATATGAAGCAGCCTGTGAACGCAAGAATCACATCGAACTGAGGACACTCATGAGACTGGCTTAAATGTGAACCGTGACTAAACAACGACGCATGTTGTCAAACTTATATGCTATAGTCTGTGGGAGAAAGGCCCCGCCCTCGCTTGGGCGCAGCCGATCTCATTGTCGACGAGAAGTTCGCGACGGATTGGTCGACAAAATGGGCTTCTGCAGTTCGACGGAAGTTGCGGTCGAGCAGGCTGTGCTCGACAGAATCCGGTCAACGAGCTCTGCGTCTGGTCGACGATCTCTCCGCGACGAGCTCCCGTCAAAGAGCGCTGGTCGACGATCCTGGTCGAAGAACTCTGGTCGAAGAGTTCGGGTCGATGAGCGCTGCTCGGCGAACGCTGTTCAACCGAGCGGTGTCCAAAAGATCGACCAAACTTGCAGAGGTGTGCGAAACTCTGAGGAGGTGTGCGAAACTTCGCCGAGAAGGTATTGGCGAAGTTTGACCTGCGGAATGGCAGCACGTGGTCGACGGTGCGCACCTGGCGAAACAGACAACACGTATTCTACCTGGCACCTACGCAATGTGCCTGACGGTGAAACCAAATATCACAGAAAATATTCCTCACGTTGCGTCTCAAGAAGAACGTTCCTCACATTGCATCACCCATCATTCATTCCCCTCTCCCCTGCCCCACTCAAACCACGAGTCACCTTTTTCTAACCCTTCAGCTCCCCTCCCTGCCTCACCCAAAGTACCTTGTAGCTTGCCTTACTCTTTCCACTCTCTTCCCTACCTCACTCAAAGGACTGTTTACCTTGCCTAACCCCTCCCTGACTTGTCCCACATGGCCTCACTCCTTTCCCTGCCCCACCAAACACTCCAATAAATCTCATGGTCTTCTGAACTACGAGGCTAAGTAGGATGGAATCGATATAGGAGAGAACTGCCTGATGAAAATGCCTGGTCTAGAAAGGTACGGGGGCAACTCAGCAGCAGTACGGGGTAAGAATATAGTTGAAGTAGGTAACTGATCCTATCACAACTTGTTAAAGCAGGTGAAATAAAGGCGGAATAATTCCAACTTGGATTATTATGCTATGATCCAAGCGATTTGATTCTCAAGCAGCCGAGCTCCATAATGCCCATATAGTCCAATTATTTTCAGTCGTGAAAGAACTACCACCCTTCCCCCTTTCTAAGCACACATTGTTCCCATACAAGTCAACCACCCAACCCCAAACAGCACCCCGAGCACATGCAAGCAGCAACAATACCTTCCTTGGTTATCAACCACTGCCCTGCTCTACTTGCGTCCGAGATTTCCAAAGAAGTTTGTGGCCTTCTCGAACCCTTGCTTCACGTCGTCCGCTGCCTTCCTGGCACCTTCCCCAACCTTCTCAAACCCCTGCTTCACCTCATTCGCTGCCTTCTTGGTATCCTCCCACCCTTTCTCCAGCTTTTCCGCTTGCTTCTTTTTGTCTTTCACCATCCTATCCCATTCCTTCTTAGAATACTTCGCAAGCTCCTTTCCAACCTCAGCGATGGCTTTCATTTCACTCGGCCCGATCTTCACCTTGACCGCCTTCCCCTTGAGCATCCGTCGGATCTCCTGCATCAGTGGTAAGATGGACGCATCTTTGACTGCCACTGGGGAGGACAGGTCGTCCGCCGCCAAGACGCCAACATCCCGCGCAGGATCAGATTCGAATATCGGCGCTGTAGCGGAGACCACATGCGCGGCGGCAATGAGCAAAGAGAGCACCAGTAAGAAAACGCGAAGCACGGCCATTGTAAGCAACCACCGGATTGGATTCGAAGGAAGCAGATGGAGTGGCCTCGCAAATGAATTGTGCGGAGCTAAATAGTGCCGCGAGCTGGGGCTGGTTTACTATAGGTTGGGTGCGGTCGATGCGATTATTCGTTGCTAGAGGCTATTGGCGCGACGCGAAATCTGCCGCTGGAAACGGGATGATTGGTCGAAGCGCGTTACTTGGTGATAGGCACTGAGCGTCGCCCTTAGCGGCCCCTCTCACGGCCCCTCACGGTCCCTTCGCGTCGCCCTTAGCGGCCCCTCTCACGGCCCCCTGCGCCGCCCTTACGGCCCCTCGTGCCACCCTTACGGCCCCTCGCGCTGCCCTTACGGCCCCTTACGGCCCCTCGCGCCGCCCGTCGGCCCCTCGCGCCGCCCTTAGCGGCCCCTTACGGCCCCTCGCGCCGTCCCTTACGGCCCCTCGCGCCGCCCCTTACGCCCCTTACGGCCCCTCCCGCGGCCCCTCACGGCCCCCTACGGCCCGTCGCCGCCCTACGCGGCCCCTCGCGCCGCCCTATCACGGCCCGTCGCCGCCCTCCGCGGCCCCTCACGCCGCCCTTCACGGCCCCTTCGCCGCCCTTCGCGGCCTCTCGCGGCCCTGTCGCCCCCCCCCCCCCTCCGGCCCGCCGTCGCCGCCCCTGCCGCAGCGGCCGCCGCCGTCCCTGCAGCAGCAGCCGCAGCCGTCGCCAGCAGCAGCCGCCACCACCTCCCTCGGGACCGCAGCTGCTGCCGCCGCTGACTGCACCCGCCGGTGCGCCTCGGCCCTACCGGCGCCGCTCCACCCGGCCCAGCCGCTGCTCCCCGCGCGGCCCCGCCGTCACCACCGAGCCGCCGGCGCCGCCGAGCTGCTGCCGAGCTGCCCGATCCACCCGAGCCGCCCGAGCCGCCGCGCCACCTGAGCCGCCCGTGCTGCCGAGCCACCGTACCGCCGAGCCGCCCGAGCCGCCCGAGCCGCCGAGTCGCCGAGCCGCTGTTGCTGCCGAGCCGCCGTACCGCCGAGCCGCCCGAGCCGCCCGAGCCGCCGAGTTGCCGAGCCGCTGAGCCGCCGAGCCACCCGAGCTGCCCTGTCTGGTAAGAGCAGCGCCTCTGTCACTGCACTGCCCTTACCCTACTGTTCGCGCTGCTAGTCTACTGCTGTCATGGCTACCCCTAGTGTCCTCGCTTTTGACGGTGAGGGTCGGGCCATTGACTTTGACGTCTGGGTAGATGACCTGCAGCTTTTCCTACAGTGCGATAGGGCAGACGGTCTCTCCCTCTTTGACCTCACCTCTGGTGCCTCTCCTGCCCCTGCTGCTGATGCCGACGCCACTGTTCGCTCACAGTGGGCCACTCGCGATGCTGCTGCACGTCTTGCTGTGCGTCGCCACCTGCCTACCTCTGAGCGTGCGCACTTTAGCCAGTACAAGAGTGCTCAGACCTTGTACGACGCTGTAGTTGCGCGCTACTCCTCCCCTGCCACTGCTGCACTGAGCCGCCTCATGCTACCGTACCTCTTCCCTGACCTTGCTGCCTTTCCCACAGTCGCTGACCTCATTACGCACCTCCGCACTAGTGACACTCGCTACCGCGCTGCGCTTCCTGCTGAGTTCTGCGCCAAGAACCCCCCCCCCATGTACATCACCCTCTACTACATAGTCACCCGGCTCCCTGACTCCCTACGCGTAGTCAGGGACCACTTCCTCTCAGTTTGCCCCACCACTCTCACCGTTGACCTCCTCGAGAAGGCCCTCCTAGCAGCAGAAAAGAGCATAGTAGCTGTAGGAGCCTCTCGTGGTGACCCTCGCACCCCCATCTTTGAGGGGTGTTCCCCCTCCCCCCTTTTGCCCTCTGTTGCCTCTGCTGCTGCGGCCGACCTCGTTGGGCTTGAGTCGGTCGGTGCGGCGTCTACCCCTAGCGGGAGACGCCGCCCTGGCAAGGGCAAGGGGGGCAGGGGCACTGGAGGAGCTAGCGGGGGCGGTGGAAGCGGCGGTGGAGGCGGTGGAGGGGGTGGGGGTGGCGGTGGGGGTGGTGGCGGGGGTGGAGGTGTCGGTGGCGGCAGTGGAGGCGGAGGCGGCGGCGGCGGTGGCGGTGGGAGCGGAGGTGGCGGCGGTGGAGGAGGCGGCAGCGGAGGAGGTGGAGCTGGTCGGGGTGGCGCTGCACAGAGGGTCGGCTCCGGTGGTGGTCAGCGCCAGCAGCAGCAGCAGCAGCAGCAGCGCACTCGTGACATCCCCTCCCCTCAGCAGCTCCGTGAGTGGTACGCTGCACGCCAGAGGGGTGGGGGTACTGGTCCGTGCACCTACGTCCTCCGCACCGGCGACCGCGCGGGTGAGCAGTGCGGGGGTGCGCACTCCACCCAGCGCTGCTTTGGCCGCCTGACGGACGCTTGGCGTCACCAGTTCCCTGAGGCCACTGAGATCCCCCGCTGGGGTGAGCTGTCTAGGGCGGGTGTAGCTGTCTTTGACCTTGACTTTGATGCTATTCTTGCTGCCATGTATACTGTGACTATTAGTGATGAGGGTGACTGTTACCGGTGTTTTCCGCCCGACCCGGGCATTGAGACTGCTGCTCTAGGTACTGGTGAGGCTGCTGCTCTAGGTGCTAGCGAGGCTGCTGCTCTAGGTGCGTCTGCTCCCTCAGGTGCTGGTGAGTCTGCTCTCTCAGGTTCTGCGTCGGCCTCGGCCTCCCACACCTTCACCCTTGACTCGGGGGCTTCTCGCTCCTTCTTTCGAGACCGCACCACACTCACGCCGCTTGGCCGGCCAGTTGCAGTCTCTCTGGCAGACCCCTCTGGGGGTCCTGTCCTTGCTCACTTCTCCACTGTCCTCCCGTGTCCGGCGGCCCCCTCTGGCACCCTGTCTGGTCTTTACCTCCCCTCGTTCTCTACGAACTTGGTGAGTGGTGCTGACCTACAGGATGCGGGGGTTCACCAGTTCACTCCTGCGAGTCAGCGGGTGACCCACTGCACGGACGCTCGGACAGGCCGACACCTGGCCACGTTAACACGTCGGCCGGGGTCGAGCCTCTACACACTGACCACTGCGTCTCCTCCAGTAACTGCGTCTGGTCAGGTAGCTGCGTCAGGTCAGGTGTTTGCTGCAGCGTCCAGGTCTGGTCCTGAGTCTGCCCCCTGTTCGTGTCGCCTCCTGTCTCACGAGACTCTCCTTTGGCACCACCGCCTTGGTCACCCCTCCCTGCTTCGTCTCCGAGGCATGGCCTCCCGTGTCCTTGTCTCTGGTCTTCCCCGGTCCCTCCCTCCCCTTCCTCCGGGGCCTGGCCCTACCTGCGTCCCCTGTGTCGAGGGGCGGCAGCGGGCTGCCCCTCACTCCTCCCAGTTTCCTCCGACAGAGGCCCCGCTGCAGACGCTTCACATGGACGTGTGGGGCCCGGCCCGCGTCCGTGGACAGGGTCACGAGCGCTACTTCCTGCTGGTGGTTGACGACTACTCGCGTTACACCACAGTCTTCCCCTTGCGCAGCAAGGGTGATGTCACTGAGGTGTTGATCGACTGGATCCGCGCAGCTCGTCTCCAGCTCAGGCAGAGCTTCGGTTCGGACTTTCCTGTTCTGCGTCTGCACTCTGACAGAGGTGGAGAGTTCTCCTCTGGCCTTCTGCGAGCCTACTGTCGAGCACGAGGCATCCGCCAGACCTTCACGCTTCCGGACTCTCCACAGCAAAATGGGATTGCTGAGCGCCGCATTGGCATGGTCATGGACGTCGCCCGTACGTCCATGATGCATGCGGCTGCCCCCCATTTTCTGTGGCCGTTTGCGGTTCGGTACGCGGCGCATCAAATCAACCTTCACCCTAGGGTCTCCAGACCGGAGACCTCCCCTGCTTTGCTGTGGACGGGGAAGGTTGGCGATGCGTCTGCGTTCCGTGTCTGGGGATCTCGGGCGTTTGTCCGCGACTTGTCTGCGGACAAGCTGTCCCCTCGTGCTGCTCCTTGCGTCTTCCTTGGCTTCCCCCCTGACGCGCCAGGGTGGCAGTTCTACCACCCCACCTCTCGCCGTGTTCTGTCCTCCCAGGACGTCACGTTTGACGAGTCGGTCCCCTACTACCGCCTCTTCCCCTACCGCACTCCGTCCCTCCCCCCGCCACCGCTCTTCCTTGTGCCAGGTCCCCCCCCGGTAGAACCCCTCCCCCCTCAGGGTCCTGCCCCTTCAGGTGTGTCCCAGGTAGACGCAGTCGAGCCTGTCGAGGTTACTGGTGACTCTGGTGCTGCTGAGGGTGCTGAGCCTGGGGGTGCTGACTCTGGGGGTGCTGAGCGTGTGGGTGCTACGCCTGGGGGTGCTGAGCCTGAGGGTGCTACTACTGGGGGTCCTGAGCCTGGGGGTGCTGAGCCTGGGGGTGCTACTACTGGGGGTGTTGAGCCTGGGGGTGCTGAGCCTGGGGGTACTACGCCTGGAGGTGCTGAGCCTGGGGGTGCGGAGCCTGACGGAGCTGGGCCTGCTCGTGTGGCGTCTGGCGGTGCTGAGCCTGGCGGTTCTCCGGGTGCTTCGTCTCGGCGGGAGCCACTCTCTCCACCGGAGCTGCGCTAGTGGTTTGCCCGGCGCTGGAGGCGTGCTGCTGGAGCTGGAGGTTCTTCGGCTGCTGAGGGTGCTGGTGTTGCGGGTCCCGGAGGTGCTCGTACTGGGAGTACTGGAGCTGCTGGGCCTGCGGGTACGACAGGAGCTGGAGCTACTGAGGGTGTTGGCGCTGAGGCTACTGCTGTCGGTCCTGGAGGCGGTCCTACTGGGGGTGCTACTGGTGCTGCTGGAGGTACTGGAGCTGGAGGTGCTGCTGGCGCTGGTGCTGCCGCTGGGGGTACTGGTGCTGTCCCTGCTGTGTCTGGAGTCGCCGCGCGGCCTCGGCCGTACTTCGTTCCGCTCCTTCAGCAGGTTCTTGGTCTCCCGCCTTCTTCTGGTCCTCCTCCTCCCTTAGAGTATCCACAGCCTGTCCCGTCACAGTTACAGTTACAGCCGGCCTCCCCACTGCCCGCTCCTTCTCCCTACACTGGTCCTACTGGAGGTCTTACTGAGCGTCGTGAGCCTGCGTCTCGCCCTGCGTCCCCTGTCCGTGCTGCTCGCACTAGTGGTCGTGGTTCGCGTCAGCGTCCTCCTCCTGTCCCTGGCACGCACCGGATGTCTCTGCGTCCGTCCACTGCTCCTCTGCGTGCCCCTTTGCCTTCTCCTCCTGAGTCCTCTCTTCCTGCTCTTCCTGACCCGGAGTCGGACTCCCTTCGTGCTGCCAGTCCGACTGTCACGCGTCTCCTTGCTACTGTTGTCACTGACCCTTCCTTTGAGTCCACTGCTGCGTCTGCCCTAGTTGCTGAGCTCGTCGACTTTGCTGCTCGCTGTCGTCTAGACTACGTTGCTAGTCTTGTTGCTGAGTCTGAGTCTGTCTGTCCTCCGTCCGTCGGGGGTGAGTGTGCCCTTGGCACGGACGTCCTTGAGGACAGGCAGGAGGAGTTCCAGTGTCTGGCTGCTGCTTCACCTCATCTCGTGTCCGTACTGCTTACCCCTGAGGGAGACCCGGATGCACCAGACATCCCGACTCCTCGATCGTACGCTGAGGCGATCGAGGGTCCCTACTCCTCTCAGTGGCAGTCAGCCATGGACGCAGAGATGGTTTCCTGGAAGTCCACAGGCACCTACGTCGACGAGGTTCCCCCACCTGGGGCGAACATCGTCAGTGGCATGTGGATCTTCAGGGTGAAGCGGCCGCCGGGTTCTCCGCCTGTCTTCAAGGCGCGTTACGTGGCTCGAGGCTTCAGTCAGCGGCAGGGGGTTGACTACTTTCAGACCTTCTCTCCCACCCCGAAGATGACCACTCTTCGGGTGCTGCTGCACATAGCCGCTCAGCGCGACTACGAGCTTCACTCTCTTGACTTCAGCACAGCTTTCCTGCATGACAGCCTGCACGAGGAGATCTGGCTGCGCCGCCCACCTGGCTTCACTGGGTCGTTTCCTCCTGGTACCCAGTGGAGCCTCCGGCGGCCAGTCTACGGTCTCCGCCAGGCGCCCCGTGAGTGGCACGACACACGGAGGACTACACTTGCGGCTCTTGGGTTTGCTCCTTCTACTGCCGACCCGTCGCTGTTTCTGCGCACCGACACCTCTTTGCCGCCGTTCTACATCCTCGTGTACGTCGACGACTTGGTCTTTGCCACTGCTGACACTACTGGACTCGCCCACGTGAAGTCCGAGCTGCAGAAGAGACACACGTGCACAGACCTGGGTGAACTGCGCAGCTACCTTGGCTTGCAGATCACCCGGGACAGAGCACAGCGCACCATTACCCTGACTCAGTCACACATGGTGCAGCAGGTCCTTCAGCGCTTCGGCTTCACGTACTCCTCGCCTCAGGCCACTCCTCTGCCTACTCGCCACTCGCTCTCAGCTCTGCCTTCGGATGAGTCCGTAGAGTCGAGTGGCCCGTACCCAGAGCTTGTTGGCTGCCTCATGTACCTGATGACCTGCACGCGACCTGACCTTGCATACCCTCTTAGCATTCTTGCACGCTATGTTGCTCCTGGGAGACACAGACCGGAGCACATGGCTGCAGCGAAGAGGGTGTTGCGCTACTTGTGCAGTACGTCGGGCATGGGGCTTGTGCTTGGAGGGCAGAGTCCAGTGGTCCTCACTGGGCACGCAGACGCTTCTTGGGCTGACGACCAGGCTACGCAGCGGTCGTCACAGGGTTACACCTTCAGCCTTGGTTCCGGCTCTGTTTCGTGGCGGGCTACCCGCTCGTCTTCTGTTCTCGGCTCCAGTTGTGAGGCTGAGATCTACGCCGGGGCCATGGCTGCACAGGAGCTTCGCTGGCTCACCTACCTGCTCACTGACCTCGGAGAGCCGCCTCGTTCTCCTCCAGTGCTGTACGTAGACAACAAGGCCATGCTGGCCTTGTGTCGAGAGCAGAGACTGGAGCACAGAACGAAGCACATTGCTCTCCGCTACTTCCTTGCTCGTGAGCTACAGCAGCGTGGTCAGCTACGGCTTGCGTACGTGGCCTCTGAGGCCAACACTGCTGATATCTTCACCAAGGCACTTCCGCCTGGTGATCATCAGCGCTTCTGTACTCAGCTGGGTCTTGTGCCTACCTTGCCTCACTTGCTCACCCCTTGACCTTGCTTGTACTGTTGCATATATATATACACCTGCTCTTGCTTGTCTAGCCTTATATATATATGCAATCCTGTATGTGAACTGGCCTTGTGGCCTTGAACTTGTGCTCGGAATGTGTGGTGACTTTGTGATCCACCCTGAGCTTGTTTTGCTTTGCTTGACTGGTCTTGTGACCCCCTGTTCTCCCCCACTTTGCCTATGGGGGTGTGTCAGACTTATATGACATAGCTACTGTAGGCTATAGTGGGGTAGCACATATGGGGTACAGTTTTCTAGGGTTTGCTTTTGTACCCAACTTTCCTTTAGTCATTCCATTCCTCGTTTCTTCTCAGGTTGGATTTCGATGCAATAAGGGAATGTACCCCTTAGAGTACATGGCTAGTTAGGTCGTTTCGAATTCCCCTGTACTCATATTTATATTCCTTGTACTGCACGTGTTTATTATCTCAAAGCATTTTACATTCACTCTGCTATTGAGGTCAGGGGCCCACCAACATCACTTCTCTGCGTGCGAACCTTCCTGAGGTGATCCTGGTTACAATCACTTTCTGATTTTAGCATGGTATGAGAGCGACTCAGGAATCCTTCGCACCGCCATCTCCGAAATCTGCGACATTCGGAAAGTGGCGTCCGGCACACGATCACGTGTAAGAATGGTCGGAGGATCTGGAGGTCAGACGAATCTGACGGTTGAAGCGCAGCCCAACCCGGCTGCGACAAACGAGGAAACGACGACGATTCCTTCCGCCGTCCTCGCACAACTGCTTCGGCGACTCACGAGCCTGGAGCAAGGGCTCCAGACATTGCGGAATGGCGATGCGGGAACCTCTTCCCAACCCACTCAACCGGCCTCAAACGGCCAGAACTCTGCCCCGCAAGGCTTCTCTCTCGATACGAACGGCTCAACCCCCAAGTCTTCCTGTCCCAGCGATGAAGCAATTCTCTCTGCGCAATCAAGGTTTTTGAGCATATCAAAAATAAAGACAAGTGCGTGCTTTGACGGCAGAGACTTCTATACCTGGAGCTTTGAGCTGGAGCTGCTACTGCAAAACGCACAGATTTATCATTATTTCGACGGAAGCTACTCGGGGCCTACGGAAGAAACTGACGACGCAAAAACCAAGTACTACAACGAGTCCCTGATGGCGTATGGGGTTCTTCTGCGGAACATGTCGCCGACGGAGCAATTGAGCATTCGCTCATACAAGACCTCCCCTGCTCCAGCCCTCAACGCCTGGCGCCACCTGAATGGCGTATACCAACCCAAGGACTCAGTGTCGTCGAGCCGCCTCCTCCAGGAGTTACTGGAAACAAGGATGGCACCAGGAGAGAAAGCCAACAGTTACCTGAATCGCTGTCGGAGTCTACGCGATCAAATCGCGAAATTGGGGAGCTCGATCTCTGAGGAGATCTTCGTGAACATCGTGCTCCAAGGGCTCGGCCCAGAGTGGCGGCCCTGCAAGGCGCTTCTCCGACAGCAGGGGGTCATCTCGGAGGCCGCCCTTTGCGCCGCCCTCCTCGTCGAACAACGGGATATGGACCAGCAGCGACCAGCGCCACGACGAGAGAGAGAACGTCTCGCATTCTACGCAGACAACACGGAAGAGCGACGACCACGGCGCCTCTACTGCAAGATCTGCAGAAATTTCGGGCACCTGGCGGATCGATGCAAGCATCGATCTCGCCCTCGCCAGACCAATCCGAGCACTTGGTCCGGCCGACAAGACGCAAGAAACGACACGCGTCCCGCCCAGGGGTCTCAACCCCCACCGCGCAACCTGAATCCAACAACTCAGCAGCAGCAGCAGCCACCACAAGCTGCCCCCGTCCGCAATGTCATGGGGAACATAACCATGACGAGCGGCTCTCGTCGCCCGCGCGCACGCTCACTCTCACCTGAGCCGGCGCCCGACCCAATCGAGGCATCTCCGAACAACAATCCATTCAGCACGCATCACGACTACATCGACGACGACAACCAGGACTGGAATCTACCAGTCCCGCTGCTTGAGAGCCCTCCGCACGTACCTGACATGCGGCCGGCACCGATCGACTGGATCGCGCGCGAACAGTTTCTGAAGGTGGACACTCCACACATCGTCACTCCGCGACTGGCGCTGCTCGCGCGAAACGACAACAGGCGCTACAACAACTGGTACCTGGACAGCTGCTGTGGGCAGCATATGGTGGGCTCCGAGCGTTACATATACAACGCCGTCCCCACTCCCGTCGTCACTTACGTCACAGTGGCGAACAACACGCGGCTGCGCGCAAGCGCGCAAGGTATCGTGGTGCTCAAGGCACGAGGGAGCCGAACGCACATCACACTTAACGACGTGTTGATTGTGCAGAACCTGCGCTTTAATTACTCTCGGCGGCGCAACTCCTGGATTGCGGAGTCATCCTCAGCACCGACCCTGAGACGCGCGACATCCTGCTCCACTTCACGATGCCGAACAAGAAGCGCAAGCAGATCGGACGGGCTCGCGCCGAGAACGGCGTATACGTTCTCGACTTCGACATTCCCGACTGCAGCAGCGATTCGCAGGAATTGATTGACCTCGTCCCCCTGCGCTTCGAACACATTCATCGCCGCGATTGGAAGCACCCTGATGGGCGCCCCTGGATGCCACATCACTCACACCCCCGCCAGCTCGCGCTGCACGACCCCGATCCCGACGGCGCCTGCAGGAACTGCCACACACCAACGTCCCGACCCCGATCCCGACGGCGTCTGCAGATCTCAGCCTCACAACTGGAGCTGAGAATTGAAGACGACCGTGTAGAACGCCAAGAAACAGAACCAGAGCCAAGGCTGAAGGTGTAACCCTGTGACGACCGTTGTGTAGCCTAGTCGTCAACCCAAGAAGCGTCTGAGTGCCCAGTGAGAACAACTGAGCTCCTCCCTCCTAGCATGAGCCCCATGCCTGATGTACTGCACAAGTAGCTCAGTACCCTCTTAGCAGCATCCATGTGCACCTTTCGGTGCCGACCAGGAGCCACGTAGCGAGCCAGAAGGCCAAGAGGGTACGCGAGGTCAGGACGAGTGCAAGTCATCAGGTACATGAGGCAGCCAACTAGCTCTGGGTAACGACCACTCGGCTCTACGGACTCGTCTGAAGGTGGAGCTAAGAGCGAGTGACCTGTAGCCAGAAGAGTCGGCTGTGCCGAGGACCAGGTGAAGCCGAAGCGCTGATGGACCTGCTGCACCATGTGTGACTGAGTCAGTGTGATGGTGCGGCGTGCTCTGTCCCGGGTGATCTGCAAGCCAAGGTAGCTGCGCAGTTCACCCAGGTCTGTGCACATGTGTCTCTTCTGCAGTTCCGACTTCACTAGGGCGAGAGCCTCAGTGTCAGCAGTGGCAAAGACCAAGTCGGTATACACGAGGATGTAGAACGGCGGCAGCGAAGTGTCGGTGCGCAGAAACAGCAACGGGTCAGCAGTAGAAGGCGCGAACCCAAGAGCCGCAAGTGTAGTCCTCAGTGTGTCGTGCCACTCACGTGGCGCCTGGCGCGTAGAACGGCCGCCGGAGGCTCCACTGGGTACCAGGAGGGAACGACCCAGTGAAGCCAGGAGGGCGGCGCAGCCAGATCTTCTCGTGCAGGCTGCCCTGTAAGAACGCTGTGCTGAAGTCAAGAGAGTGAAGCTCGTAGTCACGCTGAGCGGCAACGTGCAGTAGCACCCGAAGAGTGGTCATCTTCGGGGTGGGGGAGAAGATCTGGAAGAAGTCTACTCCCTCTCGCTGATTGAAGCCTCGAGCAACGTAACGAGCCTTGAAGACAGGCGGAGAACCTGGCGGCCGCTTCACCTTGAGAATCCACATGCCACTGACGATGTTCGCCCCAGGAGGGGGAACCTCGACGACGTAAGTGCCAGTGGACTTCCAGGATGCCATCTCTGCGTCCATGGCTGTCTGCCACTGAGAGGAGTACTCACCCGCGATCGCCTCAGCGTAAGAGCACGGGGTCGGGATGTCTGGTGCATCCGGGTCTCCCTCAGGTGCAATCAGCATGGACACGAGATGAGGTACAGCAGCAGCAAAGCACTCAAACTCCTCCTGCGTGTCCTCAAGGACGTCCATGCCAAGAGCACACTCACCCCCGACGAACGGAGGACAGATGGACTTAGACTCAGCAACAAGACTCGCAGCGTAGTCTAGACGACAGTGAACAGCAAAGTCGACAAGCTCAGCAACTAAGGCAGACGCAGTAGCGGACTCCCGAAGGGTCAGTGACAGCAGTGGCCAGGAGACGCGTGACAGTAGGACTAGCAGCACGAAGAGAGTCAGACTCCGGGTCAGCAAGGGCAGGAAGAGAGGACGCAAGAGGAGAAGGCAGAGGGACACGCTGTGGAGCAGTGGAAGGACGAAGCGTCATCTGGTGCGTGCCTGGGTCAGGAGGAGGACGCTGACGCGGGACACGATGACCAGTGCGAGCAGCACGAACAGTCGACTCAGGACGAGACTCTGGCGACACAGGACGAGACTCAAGCTCACGACGCTCTGTAAGACCTCCTGTCGGACTAGTGTAGGGAGAAGGACCAGGAAGTGGCGAGGTAGGCTGTAACTGTGACTGCGACCGGACAGGCGGAGGACACTTTAAGGAGGGAGCAGGACAAGTAGCAGGCGGCTGACCAAGAACCTGCTGAAGGAGCGGAACGAAGTACGGCCGCGGCCGTGGAGTGCCCCCAGAACCAGTAGAGACAGCACCAGAACCCCCAGCGGCAGCTCCAACTCCTGCAGCACCACCAGCAGCTCCAATAGCGCCAACTCCAGCACCCCCAGGAGCATCAGCCCCAGTCGCACCGTCGGCTCCAGCACCTCCAGTAGGACGAGCGGCAGCGCCTCCAGCTCCAGCCCCTGCAGCACCACTAGCCCCAGTACAAGTAGCACCTCCAGCAGCTCCAATAGCACCTCCAGTCCTAGCAGCTCCAGCACCTCCAGCGCCAACCCCAGGGTCAGCAGCCACACCAACTCCAGTAGGCCCAGCACCCTCAGCTCCAGCTCCAGTAGCACCTCCAGCTCCCACAACACCACGTCGGCGGCGACAGAACCGAGAGTACCACTCACGCAGCCGCTGGGAAGAGAGAGCGCCCCCAGGCGCAGCACCCCCAGGCTCAGGACCTCCAGGCTCAGCACCCCAAGACATAGCACCCCCAGGCTCAGCACCCCCAGTCTCCGCACCCCCAGGCTCAGCACCCCCAGTCTCCGCACCCCCAGGCTCAGCACCCCCAGTCCCAGTACCCCCAGACCCAGCACCACCAGGCTCAGCACGCTCAGGCTCAGTACCTCGCGCAGGACCAGAGTCGACAGCTACCTCGACAGGCTCGACCGGGTCTACCTGGGAAACACCTGAGGGAGCAGGACCCTGGGGAGGCAGGGGGTCTACCGAAGCAGCACCTGGCGTGAGGAAGAGCGGCCGAGGGGGGAGCGGGGCAGTGCGGTAGGGGAAGAGACGGTAGAAGGGGACCGACTCGTCAAACGTGACGTCCTGAGAGGGGAAGACACAGCGCGAGGTGGGGTGGTAAAACTGCCAGCCAGGCGCGTCAGGGACAAAGCCCAGGAAGACACAAGGAACGGCGCGGGAGCAGAGCTTGTCCGCGGACGTATCCCGGACAAAGGCACGAGATCCCCAGATCCGGAACACAGACGCATCGCCAACCTCTCCCATCCAATACAGTGTCGGCGAAGTCTCCGGAACGGAGACACGGGGCCAGAGGTTGAGCTGATGCGCGGCGTACCGGACCGCAAACGGCCACAGAAAATGGGGGGCAGCCGAATGGATCAAGGAGGTACAAGCGACCTCCATGACCAAGCCAATGCGGCGCTCAGCAACCCCATTCTGCTGCGGAGAGGCCGGAAGCGTGAACTTCTACTCAATGCCCTCCCCCTGACAGAAAGCTCTCAAGAGGCCGGAAGAAAACTCACCACCTCTGTCAGAGTGCAGTCGCAGGACGGGAAGGTCCGTGCGAAAGCGCCTCTCCAGCTAGAGACGGGTAGCGTGGATCCAAGGGATCAAGACATCAGGGACCTCTCCCTTGGTGTGCAAGGGGAAGACTGTGGAGTAACGCGTGTAGTCGTCAACTACCAGCAGGAAGTAGCGCTCTCCGCCCTGTCCATGGACGCGGGCTGGGCCCCACACGTCCATGTGAAGGGTCTGAATAGGAGCCTCCGTCGGGGGGAACTCAGAGGAGTGAGGGGTGGCACGCTGCCGCCCCTCGACACAGGGAAGGCAGGGGACGGTGGCAGGGGAGGCAGTGACCTGGGGAGACCAGAGACAAGGAAACAGGAGTGCATGCCACGAAGGCGCTGCATCGAAGGGTGACCAAGGCGGTGGTGCCAGAGGACCGTCCGGTGCGACAGGGTGCGACACGAGCAGGGGGCGGACAACTGACCTGACGCAGACGCAGACGCAGCTACCTGAGGGGACTCTGTGGTCAATGTGTACAGGTCCGACCCCGGCTGCCGGGTGAAGGTAGCCAGGTGACGACCCGTCTGAGCACACGTGCAGTGTGTCACACGCTCGTAGGCAGGGGTGAACTGGTGAACACCCGCGTCCTGGAGCGCGGAACCCGCCACCAAGTTCGTAGAGAACGAGGGGAGGTAAAGACCCGACAGTGTGCCGGACGGGACAGCTGGACAAGGGAGGGCAGTGGTGGAGGTCGCAAGGACCGGACCCCCGGAGGGGTCAGCCAGGGAGACAGCAACAGGCCTAGGGAGCTGCGCTAGGGCAGTGCGGTCGCGAAAGAAACAGCGGGAAGCACCTGAGTCCAGTGTGAAGGTGTGCAGTGCCTCAGTAGACGTAGTACCTGAAGGCGCAGACTCACGAGCACCTGAAGCAGCAGACACACCAGCACCTAGAGCAGCAGCCTCACCAGGACCTGGGGCAGCAGACGCACTAGCACCTAGAGCGGCAGCCTCACTGGCCTCAATGCCTGGGTCTGGCAGGACACATAAGTAACAGTCACCCTCAATACTAATAGTCAATGCATACATGGCTCCAAGGATAACATCAAAGTCAAGAGCAAAGATATCAATGTTCTTTTTAAGCAGATCAGCCCAGCGGGGCAGCTCAGAGGCGTCAGGGAACTGTGCACGCCAGGCGTCGTCGAGACGGGAGAAGCAGTGCTGCGGCATGTGGGACCTCCCACACGTCTGACCAGCGCGGTCACCTGTGCGGATGACATACGTGCAGGTACCTCCACCCCCAGACCCCCCATGCTGAGAGTACCACTCACGAAGCTACTGGGGCGACGGGGTCTCTCCGAGACGCTGCTGCTGCCGCTGGACACCACCCGAAGCTCCATGCTGCGCTGGTCCACCCCGACCACCACCCTAGCCGCCGCCACCACGCCCACTGCCGCCACCACCACCGCCTCCACCCCGGCCTCCTCCACCACCACTGCCGCCACCACCCCCGCCGCTGCCACTGACCCCCCCAGCCCCGCCACCACCCCCACCACCGCCACCACCCCCACCGCCCCCACCGCCTCCACCTCCACCGCCACCGCCCCCACCGCCCCCACCGCCTCCGCCTCCACCTCCACCTCCACCGTCCTCGCACAACTGCTTCGGCGACTCACGAGCCTGGAGCAAGGGCTCCAGACATTGCGGAATGGCGATGCGGGAACCTCTTCCCAACCCACTCAACCGGCCTCAAACGGCCAGAACTCTGCCCCGCAAGGCTTCTCTCTCGATACGAACGGCTCAACCCCCAAGTCTTCCTGTCCCAGCGATGAAGCAATTCTCTCTGCGCAATCAAGGTTTTTGAGCATATCAAAAATAAAGACAAGTGCGTGCTTTGACGGCAGAGACTTCTATACCTGGAGCTTTGAGCTGGAGCTGCTACTGCAAAACGCGCAGATTTATCATTATTTCGACGGAAGCTACTCGGGGCCTACGGAAGAAAACTGACGACGCAAAAACCAAGTACTACAACGAGTCCCTGATGGCGTATGGGGTTCTTCTGCGGAACATGTCGCCGACGGAGCAATTGAGCATTCGCTCATACAAGACCTCCCCTGCTCCAGCCCTCAACGCCTGGCGCCACCTGAATGGCGTATACCAACCCAAGGACTCAGTGTCGTCGAGCCGCCTCCTCCAGGAGTTACTGGAAACAAGGATGGCACCAGGAGAGAAAGCCAACAGTTACCTGAATCGCTGTCGGAGTCTACGCGATCAAATCGCGAAATTGGGGAGCTCGATCTCTGAGGAGATCTTCGTGAACATCGTGCTCCAAGGGCTCGGCCCAGAGTGGCGGCCCTGCAAGGCGCTTCTCCGACAGCAGGGGGTCATCTCGGAGGCCGCCCTTTGCGCCGCCCTCCTCGTCGAACAACGGGATATGGACCAGCAGCGACCAGCGCCACGACGAGAGAGAGAACGTCTCGCATTCTACGCAGACAACACGGAAGAGCGACGACCACGGCGCCTCTACTGCAAGATCTGCAGAAAGTTCGGGCACCTGGCGGATCGATGCAAGCATCGATCTCGCCCTCGCCAGACCAATCCGAGCACTTGGTCCGGCCGACAAGACGCAAGAAACGACACGCGTCCCGCCCAGGGGTCTCAACCCCCACCGCGCAACCTGAATCCAACAACTCAGCAGCAGCAGCAGCCACCACAAGCTGCCCCCGTCCGCAATGTCATGGGGAACATAACCATGACGAGCGGCTCTCGTCGCCCGCGCGCACGCTCACTCTCACCTGAGCCGGCGCCCGACCCAATCGAGGCATCTCCGAACAACAATCCATTCAGCACGCATCACGACTACATCGACGACGACAACCAGGACTGGAATCTACCAGTCCCGCTGCTTGAGAGCCCTCCGCACGTACCTGACATGCGGCCGGCACCGATCGACTGGATCGCGCGCGAACAGTTTCTGAAGGTGGACACTCCACACATCGTCACTCCGCGACTGGCGCTGCTCGCGCGAAACGACAACAGGCGCTACAACAACTGGTACCTGGACAGCTGCTGTGGGCAGCATATGGTGGGCTCCGAGCGTTACATATCCAACGCCGTCCCCACTCCCGTCGTCACTTACGTCACAGTGGCGAACAACACGCGGCTGCGCGCAAGCGCGCAAGGTATCGTGGTGCTCAAGGCACGAGGGAGCCGAACGCACATCACACTTAACGACGTGTTGATTGTGCAGAACCTGCGCTTTAATTTACTCTCGGCGGCGCAACTCCTGGATTGCGGAGTCATCCTCAGCACCGACCCCGAGACGCGCGACATCCTGCTCCACTTCACGATGCCGAACAAGAAGCGCAAGCAGATCGGACGGGCGCGCGCCGAGAACGGCGTATACGTTCTCGACTTCGACATTCCCGACTGCAGCAGTGATTCGCAGGAATTGATTGACCTCGTCCCCCTGCGCTTCGAACACATTCATCGCCGCGATTAGAAGCACCCTGATGGGCGCCCCTGGATGCCACATCACTCACACCCCCGCGAGCTCGCGCTGCACGACCCCGATCCCGACGGCGTCTGCAGGAACTGCCACACACCAACGTCCCGACCCCGATCCCGAGGGCGTCTGCAGATCTCAGCCTCACAACTGGAGCTGAGAATTGAAGACGACCGTGTAGAACGCCAAGAAACAGAACCAGAGCCAAGGCTGAAGGTGTAACCCTGTGACGACCGCTGTGTAGCCTAGTCGTCAACCCAAGAAGCGTCTGAGTGCCCAGTGAGAACAACTGAGCTCCTCCCTCCTAGCATGAGCCCCATGCCTGATGTACTGCACAAGTAGCTCAGTACCCTCTTAGCAGCATCCATGTGCACCTTTCGGTGCCGACCAGGAGCCACGTAGCGAGCCAGAAGGCCAAGAGGGTACGCGAGGTCAGGACGAGTGCAAGTCATCAGGTACATGAGGCAGCCAACTAGCTCTGGGTAACGACCACTCGGCTCTACGGACTCGTCTGAAGGTGGAGCTAAGAGCGAGTGACCTGTAGCCAGAAGAGTCGGCTGTGCCGAGGGCCAGGTGAAGCCGAAGCGCTGATGGACCTGCTGCACCATGTGTGACTGAGTCAGTGTGATGGTGAGGCGTGCTCTGTCCCGGGTGATCTGCAAGCCAAGGTAGCTGCGGAGTTCACCCAGGTCTGTGCACATGTGTCTCTTCTGCAGTTCCGACTTCACTAGGGCGAGAGCCTCAGTGTCAGCAGTGGCAAAGACCAAGTCGTCGACGTACACGAGGATGTAGAACGGCGGCAGCGAAGTATCGGTGCGCAGAAACAGCAACGGGTCAGCAGTAGAAGGCGCGAACCCAAGAGCCGCAAGTGTAGTCCTCAGTGTGTCGTGCCACTCACGTGGCGCCTGGCGCGTAGAACGGCCGCCGGAGGCTCCACTGGGTACCAGGAGGGAACGACCCAGTGAAGCCAGGAGGGCGGCGCAGCCAGATCTTCTCGTGCAGGCTGCCCTGTAAGAACGCTGTGCTGAAGTCAAGAGAGTGAAGCTCGTAGTCACGCTGAGCGGCAACGTGCAGTAGCACCCGAAGAGTGGTCATCTTCGGGGTGGGGGAGAAGGTCTGGAAGAAGTCTACTCCCTCTCGCTGATTGAAGCCTCGAGCAACGTAACGAGCCTTGAAGACAGGCGGAGAACCTGGCGGCCGCTTCACCTTGAGAATCCACATGCCACTGACGATGTTCGCCCCAGGAGGGGGAACCTCGACGACGTAAGTGCCAGTGGACTTCCAGGATGCCATCTCAGCGTCCATGGCTGTCTGCCACTGAGAGGAGTACTCACCCGCGATCGCCTCAGCGTAAGAGCGCGGGGTCGGGATGTCTGGAGCATTCGGGTCTCCCTCAGGTGCAATCAGCATGGACACGAGATGAGGTACAGCAGCAGCAAAGCACTCAAACTCCTCCTGCGTGTCCTCAAGGACGTCCGTGCCAAGAGCACACTCACCCACGACGGACGGAGGACAGACAGACTCAGACTCAGCAACAAGACTCGCAGCGTAGTCTAGACGACAGTGAACAGCAAAGTCGACAAGCTCAGCAACTAAGGCAGACGCAGCAGCGGACTCCCGAAGGGTCAGTGACAGCAGTGGCCAGGAGACGCGTGACAGTAGGACTAGCAGCACGAAGAGAGTCAGACTCCGGGTCAGCAAGGGCAGGAAGAGAGGACGCAGGAGAAGAAGGCAGAGGGACACGCTGTGGAGCAGTGGAAGGACGAAGCGTCATCTGGTGCGTGCCTGGGACAGGAGGAGGACGCTAACGCGGGACACGATGACCAGTGCGAGCAGCACGAACAGTCGACTCAGGACGAGACTCCGGCGACACAGGACGAGACTCAAGCTCACGACGCTCTGTAAGACCTCCTGTCGGACCAGTTTAGGGAGAAGGACCAAGGAGTGGCGAGGTAGGCTGTAACTGTGACTGCGACCGGACAGGCGGAGGACACTTTAAGGAGGGAGCAGGACAAGTAGCAGGCGGCTGACCAAGAACCTGCTGAAGGAGCGGAACGAAGTACGGCCGCGGCCGTGGAGTGCCCCCAGAACCAGTAGAGACAGCACCAGAACCCCCAGCGGCAGCTCCAACTCCTGCAGCACCACCAGCAGCTCCAATAGTGCCAACTCCAGCACCCCCAGGAGCATCAGCCCCAGTCGCACCGTCGCCTCCAGCACCTCCAGTAGGACGAGCGGCAGCGCCTCCAGCTCCAGCCCCTGCAGCACCACTAACCCCAGTACAAGTAGCACCTCCAGCAGCTCCAATAGCACCTCCAGTCCTAGCAGCTCCAGCACCTCCAGCGCCAACCCCAGGGTCAGTAGCCACACCAACTCCAGTAGGCCCAGCACCCTCAGCTCCAGCTCCAGTAGCACCTCCAGCTCCCACAACACCACGTCGTTGGCGACAGAACCGAGAGTACCACTCACGCAGCTGCTGGGAAGAGAGAGCGCCCCCAGGCGCAGCACCCCCAGGCTCAGGACCTCCAGGCTCAGCACCCCAAGACACAGCACCCCCAGGCTCAGCACCCCCAGTCTCCGCACCCCCAGGCTCAGCACCCCCAGTCTCCGCACCCCCAGGCTTAGCACCCCCAGTCCCAGTACCCCCAGACCCAGCACCACCAGGCTCAGCACGCTCAGGCTCAGTACCTCGCGCAGGACCAGAGTCGACAGCTACCTCGACAGGCTCGACCGGGTCTACCTGGGAAACACCTGAGGGAGCAGGACCCTGGGGAGGCAGGGGGTCTACCGAAGCAGCACCTGGCGTGAGGAAGAGCGGCCAAGGGGGGAGCGGGGCAGTGCGGTAGGGGAAGAGACGGTAGAAGGGGACCGACTCGTCAAACGTGACGTCCTGAGAGGGGAAGACACAGCGCGAGGTGGGGTGGTAAAACTGCCAGCCAGGCGCGTCAGGGACAAAGCCCAGGAAGACACAAGGAACGGCGCGGGAGCAGAGCTTGTCCGCGGACGTATCCCGGACAAAGGCACGAGATCCCCAGATCCGGAACACAGACGCATCGCCAACCTCTCCCGTCCAACACAGTGTCGGCGAGGTCTCCGGAACGGAGACACGGGGCCAGAGGTTGAGCTGATGCGCGGCGTACCGGACCGCAAACGGCCACAGAAAATGGGGGGCAGCCGCATGGATCAAGGAGGTACAAGCGACCTCCATGACCAAGCCAATGCGGCGCTCAGCAACCCCATTCTGCTGCGGAGAGGCCGGAAGCGTGAACTTCTACTCAATGCCCTCCCCCTGACAGAAAGCTCTCAAGAGGCCGGAAGAAAACTCACCACCTCTGTCAGAGTGCAGACGCAGGACGGGAAGGTCCGTGCGAAAGCGCCTCTCCAGCTAGAGACGGGTAGCGCGGATCCAAGGGATCAAGACATCAGGGACCTCTCCCTTGGTGTGCAAGGGGAAGACTGTGGTGTAACGCGTGTAGTCGTCAACTACCAGCAGGAAGTAGCGCTCTCCGCCCTGTCCATGGACGCGGGCTAGGCCCCACACGTCCATGTGAAGGGTCTGAAGAGGAGCCTCCGTCGGGGGGAACTCAGAGGAGTGAGGGGTGGCACGCTGCCGCCCCTCGACACAGGGAAGGCAGGGGACGGTGGCAGGGGAGGCGGTGACCTGGGGAGACCAGAGACAAGGAAACGGGAGTGCATGCCACGAAGGCGCTGCATCGAAGGGTGACCAAGGCGGTGGTGCCAGAGGACCGTCCGGTGCGACAGGGTGCGACACGAGCAGGGGGCGGACAACTGACCTGACGCAGATGCAGACGCAGCTACCTGAGGGGACTCTGTGGTCAATGTGTACAGGTCCGACCCCGGCTGCCGGGTGAAGGTAGCCAGGTGACGACCCGTCTGAGCACACGTGCAGTGTGTCACACGCTCGTAGGCAGGGGTGAACTGGTGAACACCCGCGTCCTGGAGCGCGGAACCTGCCACCAAGTTCGTAGAGAACGAGGGGAGGTAAAGACCCGACAGTGTGCCAGACGGGACAGCTGGACAAGGGAGGGCAGTGGTGGAGGTCGCAAGGACCGGACCCCCGGAGGGGTCAGCCAGGGAGACAGCAACAGGCCTAGGGAGCTGCGCTAGGGCAGTGCGGTCGTGAAAGAAACAGCGGGAAGCACCTGAGTCCAGTGTGAAGGTGTGCAGTGCCTCAGTAGACGTAGTACCTGAAGGCGCAGACTCACGAGCACCTGAAGCAGCAGACACACCAGCACCTAGAGCAGCAGCCTCACCAGGACCTGGGGCAGCAGACGCACTAGCACCTAGAGCGGCAGCCTCACTGGCCTCAATGCCTGGGTCTGGCAGGACACACAAGTAACAGTCACCCTCAATACTAATAGTCAATGCATACATGGCTCCAAGGATAACATCAAAGTCAAGAGCAAAGATATCAATGTTCTTTTTAAGCAGATCAGCCCAGCGGGGCAGCTCAGAGGCGTCAGGGAACTGTGCACGCCAGGCGTCGTCGAGACGGGAGAAGCAGTGCTGCGGCATGTGGGACCTCCCACACGTCTGACCAGCGCGGTCACCTGTGCGGATGACATACGTGCAGGTACCTCCACCCCCAGACCCCCCATGCTGAGAGTACCACTCACGAAGCTACTAGGGCGACGGGGTGTCTCCGAGACGCTGCTGCTGCCGCTGGACACCACCCGAAGCTCCACGCTGCGCTGGTCCACCCCGACCACCACCCTAGCCGCCGCCACCACGCCCACTGCCACCACCACCACCGCCTCCACCCCGGCCTCCTCCACCACCACTGCCGCCACCACCCCCGCCGCTGCCACTGACCCCCCCAGCCCCGCCACCACCCCCACCACCGCCACCACCCCCACCGCCCCCACCGCCTCCACCTCCACCTCCACCTCCCCCGCTGTCACCGCCACCACCCTTGCCCCCCTTGCCCCTGCCGCCCTTGCGCCTCCCACTAGGAGCAGACGCAGCCCCGACTTCCTCAGCACCAAGGTAGTCGACAGCGGCAGCAGAGGCGACCGAGGGGAGAAGGGGGGGAGGGGAACACCCGTCAAAGAAGGGCGTGCGGGGGTCGCCACAAGAGGCACCTACAGCAACTATGCTAGCCTCAGCTGCAAGCAGATGCTTCTCGAGCAGGTCAACGGTGAGCTCGGTGGGGCAGAGGGCGAGAAAGTGGTCCCTGACTGCGCGAAGAGAGTCAGGGAGACGGGTGACTAGGTGGTAGAGAACGAGGTACATCGGGGGCGGATTCTTGGCGAGGAACTCAGCAGGAAGGGCGGCTCGGTAGCGAGTGTCACTAGTGCGGAGGTGTGTAATGAGGTCAGCGACTGTGGGAAAGGCGGCCAAATCGGGGAAGAGATAGGGCAGCGAGAGACGGCCGATCGTAGCAGAGGCAGGCGAGGAGTAGCGCGTGACTACTGCATCGTACAGTGCCTTAGCAGTCTTGTGCTGGCCAAAATGCGCGCGCTAATCTAACGGCCGGTGACTGCAAATGGCTAGGCGAGCGTGAGCGTCACGAGTCTGCCACTGGGAGCGAGCTGTACTGTCAGCAGTCTCTACAAGTGCTAGAGCGGTTCCGGACGCGTGATCATACAGTGAGACATCGTCCTTGGCAGTGATCTGTAGGAACAGGTGGAGGTCGTCGAGCCAAGCATCAAACTGAATCGGACGGCCCTCAGCATCGAAAGAGAGGACGGTGGGACTAGCCATAGTGGCAGTAGTAGCAGTAGCAGCAGTAGCAGTAGGAACAGAAGCAGTAGGAGCGGGCGGAACAGCAGTAGCAGTAGGGCAGCGCGGCTCGGACAGGGCGGCGCGGCACGGTTCGGGCAGGGCGGCTCGGCGCGGCTCGGGCAGGGCGGCGCGGCGCGGCTCGGACAGGGCTATGCGGCGCGGCTCGGACGGGCAGGGCGGCGCTACGGTGGGCCTGCGCGTGGGCTGCTGTTGCGTACGGGCCGCGGCTGCGCGTGGGCTGCAGTCGCGCGCGGGCAGCGAGCTACGCGCTGGCTGCAGCGGCCGGTGCGCAAGCAGCTGCGACGCGCGGGCTGCGCGCGGGGCCGCACGAGGACGGCGCAGGCTGCGCGCGGGCGGTGCTGGTCGTGCGTGGGCGGTTAACGGCCTACGCGCGCTAGAAACGGGCCGCGCGCGGGCGGCTAGCGGGCTGCACGCGCTAAAAACGGGCCGCGCGCGGGCGGCTAGCGAGCTGCGCACGGGCAGCGTGAGAGAGAGAGGCGCGCGAGGGCGCACTAGCAGAGAGGCGCACGAGGGCGCGAAAGTGGTAGGGCGCTCGAGGGCGCTTCTAGCAGAACGGTGGGCCCTTAGGACCAAGCGGTCCTAGGTTCCTAACCTAGGCTCGTAATACCATGTCAGAATGAACAAGATTGTTTGCACTAGGAAAGAGGTGGGTACAAGTAGGAAACCCTAAACTTATTGTACCCCATAGTAACTACCCCACTACAGCCTAAACCAACTGTAGCAGATATAACATTTGACACGCGTCGAGTCAGAATGAGCCGTCACGCCTGTGAAGTGACGTGCCAAAGCTCTGTGCACAGTCAGAGAATGCCCTCGCGCGATTCTGATTCAGGAACCTGTAGGATTTCGATTCGTTAGAATTTACGAGACTGAAATAGATTTTGGTGTGTTTAAATTGTATTTCTTTTTATATAAGCACCGGCGCTTATGGCCGTTACTCAATTACAAGACCCCCCTTAAAAAAATGAGTGTATTATAAGCGCATATGCGCTACTATCTGGGGCCAGACTATACATCATATGTGTTTCGGCCAGGCAAGATACTAAAACCTAGTGTAACCATATGAAGTAGCCTGTGAACGCAAGAATCACATCGAACTGAGGACACTCATGAGACTGGCTTAAATGTGAACCGTGACTAAACAACGACGCATGTTGTCAAACTTATATGCTATAGTCTGTGGGAGAAAGGCCCCGCCCTCGCTTGGGCGCAGCCGATCTCATTGTCGACGAGAAGTTCGCGACGGATTGGTCGACAAAATGGGCTTCTGCAGTTCGACGGAAGTTGCGGTCGAGCAGGCTGTGCTCGACAGAATCCGGTCAACGAGCTCTGCGTCTGGTCGACGATCTCTGCGCGAAGAGCTCCCGTCAAAGAGCGCTGGTCGACGATCCTGGTCGAAGAACTCTGGTCGAAGAGTTCGGGTCGATGAGCGCTGCTCGGCGAACGCTGTTCAACCGAGCGGTGTCCAAAAGATCGACCAAACTTGCAGAGGTGTGCGAAACTCTGAGGAGGTGTGCGAAACTTCGCCGAGAAGGTATTGGCGAAGTTTGACCTGCGGAATGGCAGCACGTGGTCGACGGTGCGCACCTGGCGAAACAGACAACACGTATTCTACCTGGCACCTACGCAATGTGCCTGACAGTGAAACCAAATATCACAGAAAATATTCCTCGGGTTGCGTCTCAAGAAGAACGTTCCTCACATTGCATCACCCATCATTCATTCCCCTCTCCCCTGCCCCACTCAAACCACGAGTCACCTTTTTCTAACCCTTCAGCTCCCCTCCCTGCCTCACCCAAAGTACCTTGTAGCTTGCCTTACTCTTTCCACTCTCTTCCCTACCTCACTCAAAGGACTGTTTACCTTGCCTAACCCCTCCCTGACTTGTCCCACATGGCCTCACTCCTTTCCCTGCCCCACCAAACACTCCAATAAATCTCATGGTCTTCTGAACTACGAGGCTAAGTAGGATGGAATCGATATAGGAGAGAACTGCCTGATGAAAATGCCTGGTCTAGAAAGGTACGGGGGCAACTCAGCAGCAGTACGGGGTAAGAATATAGTTGAAGTAGGTAACTGATCCTATCACAACTTGTTAAAGCAGGTGAAATAAAGGCGGAATAATTCCAACTTGGATTATTATGCTATGATCCAAGCGATTTGATTCTCAAGCAGCCGAGCTCCATAATGCCCATATAGTCCAATTATTTTCAGTCGTGAAAGAACTACCACCCTTCCCCCTTTCTAAGCACACATTGTTCCCATACAAGTCAACCACCCAACCCCAAACAGCACCCCGAGCACATGCAAGCAGCAACAATACCTTCCTTGGTTATCAACCACTGCCCTGCTCTACTTGCGTCCGAGATTTCCAAAGAAGTTTGTGGCCTTCTCGAACCCTTGCTTCACGTCGTCCGCTGCCTTCCTGGCACCTTCCCCAACCTTCTCAAACCCCTGCTTCACCTCATTCGCTGCCTTCTTGGTATCCTCCCACCCTTTCTCCAGCTTTTCCGCTTGCTTCTTTTTGTCTTTCACCATCCTATCCCATTCCTTCTTAGAATACTTCGCAAGCTCCTTTCCAACCTCAGCGATGGCTTTCATTTCACTCGGCCCGATCTTCACCTTGACCGCCTTCCCCTTGAGCATCCGTCGGATCTCCTGCATCAGTGGTAAGATGGACGCATCTTTGACTGCCACTGGGGAGGACAGGTCGTCCGCCGCCAAGACGCCAACATCCCGCGCAGGATCAGATTCGAATATCGGCGCTGTAGCGGAGACCACATGCGCGGCGGCAATGAGCACAGAGAGCACCAGTAAGAAAACGCGAAGCACGGCCATTGTAAGCAACCACCGGATTGGATTCGAAGGAAGCAGATGGAGTGGCCTCGCAAATGAATTGTGCGGAGCTAAATAGTGCCGCGAGCTGGGGCTGGTTTACTATAGGTTGGGTGCGGTCGATGCGATTATTCGTTGCTAGAGGCTATTGGCGCGACGCGAAATCTGCCGCTGGAAACGGGATGATTGGTCGAAGCTCGTTACTTGGTGATAGGCACTGAGCGTGTCTGGAAGTTTGCCGTCGTTCCTTGTCACTCACGCCATGGGCTAGCCCTAAGTGTTGAATTCACAGCCCAACTTCATTCTAGGACGCGTCACAGTTGTCACAATCGACGGCGATCGATCGTGCCCATCACAGGTGGCGCGGCATCTGCGGGCTGCGTCTCCAATCGCATGGTCGATGCGTCATTTGACGCCATCTGACCTCGGCAATCGGAGGGATATCGATCGTGGCGAGGAGACTGGAGACACTAGACGGAAAAAAGAAACGAAACTATTCCCGAATTGACGAAGTTACTGCACACCCTGTACATCGCTCACAGGGTCGGTGTGCCATTTCTTACACGTCCTTAGCACTTCAGGAGGCGCGAAAGTGACCGATATTTGGTTACCAGCGCGAAGCAAGCTGGTGCCAGACATGAGGCGCGGCGAGAAACGCGGTGGGCGGAAAGTCTCGCAATCATTGCAGGAGTGGTACAAATGTAGGCCCGTGAGTTGCGGAGACGTCAATAATGATAACAAATGTCTAGCGCTTACACTCCAGCTATCTCCTCAATAGGATTAGTCAAAGAAGAGTGTGCTAAATTGCAACGTCAAATAGGTGACAAGAAATTGAAGTCTGTAATCAATAAGGGTTCCCAAGTGTGCGCTTATTATTGAATTCCGGCCATAAGCGCAGTTCTTGAGATAGAATGGCATGCGCCTAACATAGGCCAGCGCTTATATCCGGGGCGGGGCCATACGGTACAGCAAACCTATTCATGATTCATTAGTAAATATAGTCACTTATAGTAAGCGCACACACACACACACACCGCCTGAACAAGCAGCCCCAGGGTTTGTACTGTCATGACTCACTATATGCATGGAGAAATTAGTGGGTTAGTGTCAAATCTGTTACGAATAGTAGTTAATGAAAAACACTGTTGCGCACTCCTCACCGTAGTAAAGCCGAAGCACGCACTATCGAGAGTGAAGACGAAAAGCCAGAAGAAAGGCGAAGGGACAGACGGTTACGAGGAGCATCTAGACCGTCGGGCAGACAGCATCAGGCAGCAGCAGTGGCGAGGATTCTGCCCGAACAGTTACGTAACCACTCGGAGTCGCACGGTTGGATTTCGATGCAATAAGGGAATGTACCCCTTAGAGTACATGGCTAGTTAGGTCGTTTCGAATTCCCCTGTACTCATATTTATATTCCTTGTACTGCACGTGTTTATTATCTCAAAGCATTTTACATTCACTCTGCTATTGAGGTCAATGGCCCACCAACATCACTTCTCTGCGTGCGAACCTTCCTGAGGTGATCTTGGTTACAATCACTTTCTGATTTTAGCATGGTATGAGAGCGACTCAGGAATCCTTCGCACCGCCATCTCCGAAATCTGCGACATTCGGAAAGTGGCGTCCGGCACACGATCACGTGTAAGAATGGCCGGAGGATCTGGAGGTCAGACGAATATGACGGCTGAAGCGCAGCCCAACCCGGCTGCGACAAACGAGGAAACGACGACGATTCCTTCCGCCGTCCTCGCACAACTGCTTCGGCGACTCACGAGCCTGGAGCAAGGGCTCCAGACATTGCGAAATGGCGATGCGGGAACCTCTTCCCAACCCACTCAACCGGCCTCAAACGGCCAGAACTCTGCCCCGCAAGGCTTCTCTCTCGATACGAACGGCTCAACCCCCAAGTCTTCGTGTCCCAGCGATGACGCAATTCTCTCTGCGCAATCAAGGTTTTTGAGCATATCAAAAATAAAGACAAGTGCGTGCTTTGACGGCAGAGACTTCTTGTTAAAGTTTAGAAGAAAGAAGAGGATTGCACTAGCAAGAATGAGGATACAAATAGCAAACCCTAGAAGGGTTGTACTCGCTATAGAGTACCCCACTACAGGCTAGAGCATAAGATAACATTCTGACACACCCCCATAGCCAAAGTGGGGTGTAATCAGCAGAGTAAGCAAAGGAGTACAAGCTCAGGGTGGATCACAATGTCACCACACATTCTGAGCACAAGTTCAAGAAGCAATAGTTTAAGTTCACAATTATGAGCAAAGCTAGTGGTAGTCACAACGGGCAAGTGAGGAGGAGGAGAGAGAGTGAGAGGAGAGGAGATAGGAGGCGACGGCTGAAGCTGCAGACACACAGGCAACAGGAGGCAGACTGGCACAGCGGCTACCGGACGAAGTCCCCGGAATACAGGAGTAACAGGCCCCGCGGCTAAAGTAGCGGCAGACGAGCAACGGACCCACGGGCGGCTGGCACAGCTGGCTACGACTGGGCTACCGGACGAAGTCCCCGGAATACAGGTGCTGCTGGCGACACGACGGCAACCTCCATTCAGCTTCCCCAAACTATCCCACTCCCCCCTGGCACATACCCGCTGCTACACCGCTAGCTCCACTCCCCCTTCACCCCCCCTTAGTACCACTCCACCGGCTCCAACACGTCCACCCCCCCTCAGCGGCAGCTGCAGCACAGGGAGACGGAGGAGGAGGAGGAGCAGGGAACAGTACACAGTGGGTGCACCCCCATACCCCGCACCCCCAAACCCTAATACAGGAGAATGGGGAGTAGGAGGGGTGGGGCACGAGTAGAAGCGCTGGGGGACAGTAGGGAGGGCAGGGGCAGCAAGGAGCGGGCCCACCACGGGCCTGGTAGGGTCGCCCGAACCGCGCGTAGGCGTCCTGAGCCGCGCGCGGGCCTGGCGCCGCCCGTACGGGCCGCGCGCGGGCCTGGCGCAGCCCGTACGGGTGGCGCGCGGGCCTGGCGCAGCCCGTACGGGTCGCGCGCGGGCCTGGCGCAGCCCGTACGGGTCGCGCGCTGCCTGTACGGGCCGCGCGCAGGCCACGACGGGCGACGGGGGGCGACGAACGGGTCCCCGTCGCCCGTCGCGGCGCCTCCCGAGGGCGACGCGACGGTTGACGGGGCCGAAGCCCGCCGCGCGCCTCGGGGCGCACAGCAGGCAGAGAACCGCCGCGCGCCTCGGGGCGCACGGCGGGAAGAAAACTGCCACACGCCACGGGGCGTGCGGCACCGAGTGTAGTGGTAGGAGTTGCAGCGGAAGCTAGGAGGTGGTAAGCCCACCCACAGGATCGATCCAAGGGGATCGACCTGCTCTGATAGCATGTTAAAGTTTAGAAGAAAGAAGAGGATTGCACTAGCAAGAATGAGGATACAAATAGCAAACCCTAGAAGGGTTGTACTCGCTATAGAGTACCCCACTACAGGCTAGAGCATAAGATAACATTCTGACACTTCTATACCTGGAGCTTTGAGCTGGAGCTGCTACTGCAAAACGCGCAGATTTATCATTATTTCGACGGAAGCTACTCGGGGCCTACGGAAGAAACTGACGACGCAAAAACCAAGTACTACAACGAGTCCCTGATGGCGTATAGGGTTCTTCTGCGGAACATGTCGCCGACGGAGCAATTGAGCATTCGCTCATACAAGACCTCCCCTGCTCCAGCCCTCAACGCCTGGCGCCACCTGAATGGCGTATACCAACCCAAGGACTCAGTGTCGTCGAGCCGCCTCCTCCAGGAGTTACTGGAAACAAGGATGGCACCAGGAGAGAAAGCCAACAGTTACCTGAATCGTTGTCGGAGTCTACGCGATCAAATCGCGAAATTGGGGAGCTCGATCTCTGAGGAGATCTTCGTGAACATCGTGCTCCAAGGGCTCGGCCCAGAGTGGCGGCCCTGCAAGGCGCTTCTCCGACAGCAGGGGGTCATCTCGGAGGCCGCCCTTTGCGCCGCCCTCCTCGTCGAACAACGGGATATGGACCAGCAGCGACCAGCGCCACGATGAGAGAGAGAACGTCTCGCATTCTACGCAAACAACACGGAAGAGCGACGACCACGGCGCCTCTACTGCAAGATCTGCAGAAATTTCGGGCACCTGGCGGATCGATGCAAGCATCGATCTCGCCCTCGCCAGACCAATCCGAGCACTTGGTCCGACCGACAAGACGCAAGAAACGACACGCGTCCCGCCCAGGGGTCTCAACCCCCACCGCGCAACCTGAATCCAACAACTCAGCAGCAGCAGCAGCCACCACAAGCTGCCCCCGTCCGCAATGTCATGGGGAACATAACCATGACGAGCGGCTCTCGTCGCCCGCGCCACGCTCACTCTCACCTGAGCCGGCGCCCGACCCAATCGAGGCATCTCCGAACAACAATCCATTCAGCACGCATCACGACTACATCGACGACGACAACCAGGACTGGAATCTACCAGTCCCGCTGCTTGAGAGCCCTCCGCACGTACCTGACATGCGGCCGGCACCGATCGACTGGATCGCGCACGAACAGTTTCTGAAGGTGGACACTCCACACATCGTCACTCCGGGACTGGCGCTGCTCGCGCGAAACGACAACAGGCGCTACAACAACTGGTACCTGGACAGCTGCTGTGGGCAGCATATGGTGGGCTCCGAGCGTTACATATCCAACGCCGTCCCCACTCCCGTCGTCACTTACGTCACAGTGGCGAACAACACGCGGCTGCGCGCAAGCGCGCAAGGTATCGTGGTGCTCAAGGCACGAGGGAGCCGAACGCACATCACACTTAACGACGTGTTGATTGTGCAGAACCTGCGCTTTAATTTACTCTCGGCGGCGCAACTCCTGGATTGCGGAGTCATCCTCAGCACCGACCCCGAGACGCGCGACATCCTGCTCCACTTCACGATGCCGAACAAGAAGCGCAAGCAGATCGGAAGAACGCGCGCCGAGAACGGCGTATACGTTCTCGACTTCGACATTCCCGACTGCAGCAGCGATTCGCAGGAATTGATTGACCTCGTCCCCCTGCGCTTCGAACACATTCATCGCCGCGATTGGAAGCACCCTGATGGGCGCCCCTGGATGCCACATCACTCACACCCCCGCGAGCTCGCGCTGCACGACCCCGATCCCGACGGCGTCTGCAGGAACTGCCACACACCAACGTCTTCGACGAGCGCGATCGCCGGCCATGGCCTTGCCGCCATTCGCGAAACAGAGCGAGATGCACCGCCTGAAGAGGGTCTCTCCCAACTGGAGTTGGAAACAGCTACACGGGTCGTATTCGGCACACCAGAACACCCTCTTCCCGGACCCGCATCCCAGCATCTCCAAGGAATGCTCCGCGGCGTTGGCGTCGGCACCTTCGACGCGCATGGGAATCCCCGGCCCTACACCGAACGAAAGGCGGCAGAGATCTACTCTCACCGGCGCGATTCCAAGAAACGGCTCTCGCCCACGGAAGAAGAGGCATTGGCGCAACAAGAAGCCGAAGAGCTTCGGCGGAAGAGCCTCGCCGAGGCACGCGGAACGCTCGCCTGGGAGCAGGACGAGGAAAGCGCCTCCAATGAAGGGGGGTGGGGGAGCGCCGGCGGATGGGGAACGAGCGACACCAGCGGCTGGGGCGTCGCAACCGGCGGATGGGGCGCAGCAACAGGCGCATACATCGGCGGATGGGGCGCCGCACAAGGCGGCGAGACGAGCGGCTGGGGAGCTTTCCGCGAGGATCAAAGGGGGGAAGAGGAAGAAGAACCTGCGCATGCCGACGTCGAACCTCTCGTTGTTCCTCTCGGACGACCTCCGCGCCGCCCTGCGTTAGGACCACCGCCGCCTGACATCCCTTCAGGTAGTGACCCCTGGGACACCATTGACTGGGGAAGTGAACCACTCACCCCGTGACGCACTGTCTACGGACCTGCCCCTGAACCATGCGAACCGGCGTTCGTACTTGGCACGATCCCCGGAACCAACATCCCCTACTCCATCATCCGCGACAGAGAATTTCTCGCCCTCATGCTAACAACGGCGAACGAGGAAGAAGAAGAGAACGGGGGAACAGCGCCTACACCTGCACCGGCACCTGACGAAGACCCCGCAGCCGCACTGGAGCGCTACATGCGCACATCTGGATTCCGCGCCGACGACGCCATCTGGCATCAGCGCCTATGTCACCCTTCGCGCGTGACCCTGAAGAATTGCATCGAAGCCGACGTCTTTGCACCTGGCGCGCTGTTGCGCCCTGACGACTCCGAAGTGAGAGGAGGGACTCACCCGCGCAGCTGCACTGTCTGCCCCGAAGCTGCGCTGATTCACCAGCCCTTCCCCCTACTCGAGCCAGGAACCAATCGCTACGCCAAGCTTGAGAAGGTTTACAGTGACTTTCTCAACGTAGGACACTGCGGCATCAACGACGAACTCTACACACTCACCTTCGTCGACGCCGGAACGCGCCACGTGTGGGTCGTAAACGTGGAAGCGCGTAGCAGAGCCTACGAAGCATTCCGTCTGTGGCTGGCGCACGCGCAGCGGCAATCTGGGGAGAAATTGAAGATTTGGCAGTCCGATGGTGCGGCGGAGTTCAGGAGCAAGGAACTGCAGGATTACCTCGCGCAAAAGGGGATCGAGCATCACATCTCCCTCCCCTACGCGCACCAGCAGCAGGGCGTAGCGGAGCGCACGAATCGCACCCTCATGACGAAGGTACGGGCGCTAATGCGGCAGGCAAAGCTCCCGCCGATCTACTGGACCTACGCGATGCACCATGCCGTGCGGGTGCACAACCTGCTGTCAACCACCGCAATCACTGGCAATTAATCGCCGCACGTGAAATGGACGGGAAGAAAGGGGGACACCTCCATGCTCCGCGTCTGGGGCTGCATGGTTCAATACCGACCGCCAACATCAACCATCGGGAAGTTCAAAAGCCGCGCGCGCTGGGGAATCCATCTCGGTATCAGCCACGAACACAAGGCGTGGATCATCCTGGATCTCTTAAGCCAGAAATCCAAGAATGCGCGCGATGTCATCTTCTACGAGCGACTGTTTCTGCAACAATTTCGTGACGACGAGCAGACGAATGCAAACCGCGTCTACGCCAACGAGGGCCACAGCTACGCCTCACCTGAGGACGAAGCAGCAGCAGCAATTCTGGAGCAGGATCCCAGAGGCGAGTTCACAAGGGGCGATCGCCGCGACGACGACGACGACGATGACGATGATTCAGGTGAAGGAGGAACAGGCGCAACAGGAGGAGGCGCAGCAGGAGGAAGCAGAAGCGGCGGAGACACAGCACCGCCAGCACCGCCTGAACCAGAAAGCGATGATGACGACGTGCAGGAAGTCGTCACTCAACATCGCCACGACAGCACTGTCACCGGTCTCCAGCTACTCGGACTACACGCTGCCATCTCCACTGCTCCGCGCATCATCGAACCTAAGAACCCACGGCAAGCTCTCACAGGCACACACAGCAAGGAGTGGCGCGAAGCAATGGATGCGGAAATCCGGGCACTCGAGTCGCGCGACACCTGGGTGCTCGTCGACCGTGCAGCAATAAAGGGGAGAAGGATTCTCTCCGGCAAATGGGTCTTCCGAGTGAAGACAGGAGCCGACGGAAGGATTGAGCGATTCAAGGCACGCTGGGTGGTGCGCGGCTACGATCAAAGGCACGGGATTGATTTTGACCAGACATTCGCACCGGTCAGCCGTCACACGTCCGTCAGAATTCTCCTCGCCATCGCAGCCGCACGACACCTACCACTCCGGCAGATCGATGTGAAGAATGCGTTCCTGTACGCATTAGTGGACGCCGTGATCTACGTGGAACAGCCACACACTTACGGTGACGGAGACCCACGCGTCTGTCAGCTACGCAAGTCCCTCTATGGGATCAAACAGGCACCGAGACTCTGGCAGCAGTACCTGCACAACATACTGCTTGAAATCGGGTTCAAGCAGCTGCCTCACGATCCTGGAATGTATCGCCGCGATTTCCGCGGCGAATACATCCTCCTCACGGTCTACGTCGACGACCTTCTCTACACAGGCTCAAGCAACGAATTGCTCGAGCAATTTGAGAGAAGCCTCGCAGGGCGCGTCGACATCACCTGCAATCAACATCACCTACTCGCCGGAAGCCATTCATCTCTCAGCAGCGAAGTATGCGGAGGAGCTTAGCAAGCGCTTCAACATTGCGCCTGCACCACTCTCCACCCCTTACCGCACTCCAGGACCCAACCACAAGCCTGACAACAAAGCCCTGTCCCCTGCTGGGCTTCACACTTACCAGCAGCAGTTGGGATGCCTGCTTTTCGCATCTGTTACCTGCAGGCCCGACCTCTCCTACATTGCGAGCCAGTTGGCTCAGTACTCACGCAAACCAACGGCTGAGAATCTCTCAGATTTTCAGCGAGCCCTTCAATTCTTTATCTCCACGCCCAATGTCGGGCTCAGTTATTCCACCATCCCAACCACATCCTTCAGCCTCGTCGGCTACGTGGATGCCGATCACGCCGCTGACCCTGACAATCGACGGTCCAGGACAGGGTTCCTCTTCCGCCTCGAGCCCAGCGGCCCCATCTCCTGGAACTCTCAGAAGCAGGAGTTGGTTGCCCTGTCATCGGCGGAAGCTGAATTTATCGCAGCAACAGCAGCTGTTCGCGAAGGTCTCTACCTTCAGGAACTGCTGCAGGAAGCAAAAATTCCGGCCTCAACGAACTTTCGCCTGCACTGCGACAATCAGAGCGCGATCAGGATCGCGAACAAACCTGGTTTCGTCAACCGCACCAAGCACATCGCACTGCGGTACTTCTTCGTCAAGGACGAAGTTGACAAAGGCAAAGTTGACCTGACATACTGCCCAACGGGTGACATGGCAGCAGACTTCCTCACGAAGAGACTGCCGCGTCAGCAGTACCAGCACTGCTCCGAACTCAGCGGGGTAGTCAAGCGGGTCAATGCTCGCTACGGCCAAGAGTGAAGGGGGGTGTTACGAATAGTAGTTAATGAAAAACACTGTTGCGCACTCCTCACCGTAGTAAAGCCGAAGCACGCACTATCGAGAGTGAAGACGAAAAGCCAGAAGAAAGTCGAAGGGACAGACGGTTACGAGGAGCATCTGGACCGTCGGGCAGACAGCATCAGGCAGCAGCAGGCCCTCAGATTCACTTTTAGGGACGTTGATGCATCAGGGTCCCTGTGAAAAAAAGCCTGAATTTTCAGGGTTCCTAAAAAAAAAAAGCCTGAATTTTCAGGGTTCCGGAAAACAAGAGCCTGAATTTTCAATTACATCATGCAATTGTGCAAGAGAGTAGCCTTTAAAGCGACAGTGCACATTTGCCACCCAAAACCCAGAACCCTGGCGAACTGTTACTGCGGATGGAAAGTGTCCGCACGAAATCCTGGTTTTCGCCAGCCAGCACTTTCGCGCTGGCAAGCCTGGTTCAAAAAAAAAACTTCTGAACCCAACACTGCCAAAAGTTGCCCGTCGCTTGAAGAACATGGTGGTAGAGGGATTCGAACCGGAAACCTTATCAATCGGTATCTACTTCGCTAACCACTAAGCCAGTTCATCGAGTCGACGATTGGTATTTTTTAGAAAAGATTTTATGAAGCGGAAATGTTGGTTGACTTATTGTCTCGGGTGTTTTACAGGAAGGATTCGGAATGTGCATTCAGTGTACACTTCGATAAAAGTCTGAAACATCAGTGTTAGCTATGAAGTAAAGGCTGAAAAAATCAGTGTCACAAAAATCTCAACACTGAAAATTCAGTGTAGGTACACAAAACTAGGCTGAAAATCAGGAATTTCAGGGAAAAATTCCTGATATCGTAGGGCCTGGGCAGCAGCAGTGGCGAGGATTCTGCCCGAACAGTTACGTAACCACTCGGAGTCGCACGGTTGGATTTCGATGCAATAAGGGAATGTACCCCTTAGAGTACATGGCTAGTTAGGTCCTTTCGAATTCCCCTGTACTCATATTTATATTCCTTGTACTGCACGTGTTTATTATCTCAAAGCATTTTACATTCACTCTGCTATTGAGTTCAAGGGCCCACCAACATCACTTCTCTGCGTGCGAACCTTCCTGAGGTGATCCTGGTTACAATCACTTTCTGATTTTAGCAAAATCAAACAGTCAGAAAATATGACCTTGGAGCGTGCCACCACCTACATCAAGAGAGGCAGATGAGCAACATCCACCATCCCCACACCTCCTGTTGCTGGCCTCTCTCACCTATACCATCAACCAATCGCACCTGTTTAAGTTTAACCCTTTCTGCAGCCCTTCCACCAGCAACATTACTTTCCCTTCGAGCAGCCAAGGACACTACCACCGCCTCCCTCTCCTCTGTTGCACATGCGTGGCTTGAAGCCTTCTTTCACTGCCTGCTCAGCCATCCTGTGCTTCCAGCCTCGCCGTAACAAGGTTAGTCAGTCTGCATGTGCACGGCCTGCAGTAGCCATACCATCAATCACACATCTGCTTGTGAATGCTACTCTGGCACCGCTGTGTGCACGCCACGCTGCGCCTCGCCACGCACTCCATGCCAAACATGCCGTCATCTTGGGATCATCGGATGCGGGGCAGCAGCAGGAAGCCATCGAAGCGAGGGTGCCGGCCTGCTGTGCTACGCACCGACCGCCTTCCTCTACCCGCCCCTCCCTCCACCACCCCGCCTCCCCTGCTCCCACCTTCTGCACCACCTGCTGCACCCTCTCGCCCCAAACTCTCACTCTCACTCGCTCTGCCATGCTGCCACGCACTGCCAACTGTCACACCCTCTGCTGCCGCTGCTGTTGCGCTTTCATGTGGCCGAGGGCTCATCTTCCCCTGGCCTGCTGTTGCGCTTTCATGTGGCCGAGGGCTCATCTTCCCCTGGCCTGCTGTTGCGCTTTCATGTGGCCGAGGGCTCATCTTCCCCTGGCCTGCTGTTGCGCTTTCATGTGGCCGAGGGCTCATCTTCCCCTGGCCTGCTGTTGCGCTTTCATGTGGCCGAGGGCTCATCTTCCCCTGGCCTGCTGTGCGTGTGCCTGGCATGCCACTCTCAATCGCCCGCACCCTGTCTCCACTTCTCTTATCTTGGCTATCTCCCCTGCCTTTCCTCCTCTGACCCTCACCGCCCTTCCCTTCTAGGCAGCAAGCCTTTTCTGCTGAGCTAGCAACCTTGGCTGCTGAGCTGGCAACCTTGGCGGTCGAGCTGGCAGTCATACCAGTAGAGGGGACAGTGGTACCAACAGAGCAGGCAGCAGTGCCAGCTGCTGTGCCAGCAGCAGCTGCTGCAGCAGTGGAGCCAACAGCGCAGTGAGCAGGTGCGTTGGGAGGAGCAGGAGGGTGTGTGGCAGCAAGAGCTCAAGGTGGCTCGGCCGTGCTGACAGCACCTGCCTTGGGTCGGTCGCTGCGCCGCTTCTTGAGGACCGGGAAGGAGAGAGCGGGCTGCTTGAGGGGCAATGTTGAGAGTTTGGAGATGCGGTCTGCAGTGGTACCGGCGGTGGCACTTGTGGTGGCACCTATGGTGGCAGCTGCGGTGGTAGCTGTGGCGGCAGCTGTGGTGGCAGCAGTGGTGGCAGCTGTGGTGGCAGCTGTGGTGGCAGCTGTGGTGGCAGCTGTGGTGGCAGCTGTGGTGGCAGTTGTGGTGGCAGCTGTGGTGGCAGCTGTGGTGGTAGCTGTGGTGGCAGCTGTGGCGGCAGCTGTGGTGGCAGCTGTGGTAATAGCTGTGGTGGTAGCTTTGGTGGCAGGGCAGGATACCTGTGATGTGTCTCCACGGCTCGCGAGTGTATCATCTTGAGGCGCTCTTGCTGTTGCTCGTATGCTTGCTGTGGTTGTTCGTGTGGATCCTGTTGCGGTTACTCCATTGCTTCCTGCTGTGCTTGCTGCTGCTGCAGCGACGGCGGCTAACTCAGCTGATAGCAGCACAGCAGCTTGTTCTTCTGCTGCTGCCTTGCTGCGTTGCACCCCACCAGCACTTCCCGCACTGCCAGCACACCCATCCCCATCGCCATCGCCATCGCTGCTGTCTCCCGCCCTCACCTCACCGCCTCCCCCACCACTCCCCTCCCCTCCCTCTCTCCTCCTCTTCCTCACGGACCTGCTCCTCTTCCCACTCACTCTCACGCCTGCCCCTGCCTCACCCCCTGGGGTAGGCGGGCAGGCAGCTGGCGATGCCAGCGGTGCAGGCAGAGGAGCAGCAGCAGGGGAGGTGGCCGGGGGGGCAGGGAGTGAAGGGGAGAGAGGGCGAGAGGCCATGTGGGATGGATCGGTGGGTTGAGGAAGGGAGGAGCAGGCAGGCAGAAGCGGTGAGGCGATGCAGGAGGCGGGGGCAGGCTCGTATGTTACAGTCGGGCCACGGGGGCAGGTTGTAGCACAAGCAGGCACGGCCATGCAGCTGCCTCCTTGCAGGGCCGCTGCGTGCAGGGCGCGAGGGCTCCTCTTGCCCTTGGTGGCTGCGGCCGTGGCACCAGCGCCAGCTGAGGCAACTGTGGCAGCGGTAGCAGCAGCGACAGCGGTGGCAGCGGAGGCAGTACCACTGGTCGCCACACTGCATGCAGCCCTGGGAGCAACACTCACACTCGCTTCTGCTGCACCCCCAACAGCCACTGCTCCTGCTCTCCCCTTACCCACACGCACTGCCTTGCCTTCCCCGCCTGCTGCCAGCTTCCGCTTGGCACTGCGAGAGCCTTTCAGCCCGGACGCCTTCAGTTCCGAGGCAGCACCTGCGGTGCCGATTCCCCCACGTGCTGTCGCAGTTGCTTTGCCTGACGGCGCTACAGTTTTTGCTACAGCCAGAGGCGTCGCTGTGCGTGCGGGAGAGGGTGCGGTGAGCAGCGATGCAGTGGGTGGTGCGGTGGGAGGAGGCGATTGAGTGGCAGGAGGAGTAGTTGCAGCGGTATCAGCCTTGAGGCGCGATGCCAGGCGGGCCACAGCGCGGCGCAGGGTCTGATAGTGGCGCGAGGTGGCAGGGAGAGGAGGGACAGGGAAGGGAGATAAGGTGAATGCAGCAAAAGGTGAATAGTCAGCAGCACTTGATCAGCATTCTCCATGACGACAGCAGCAGGTTCGCTGCTCACCTTGATCTCTGGGCGCAGGTCCATAGGCAGGGCAGAGGCGTGGCTGATGAGCGCGCGCAGATGTGACAGACGCTGGGCGGCCTGGCGCTCTGACAGCTGTGACTGAGATGAGAGTGCCTTGCTGAAGCAAGACAGCCACTCAGAACGGCATCAGTTGTGCCTACTGTGTGCGAGCCCTGGAGGACAGACAAGGGAGGGGAGGGGTGAAGGAGGAGGATTGAGAGATGGAAGAAGGTGGGACAGAAAAAGACTCTTGGCATGCACACAGAGAGTATAATGGAGCGAAGAGAGCAACGGAAAGACAAGAGAAGTGGGGTTGGAGACACTAAGATCTGCTCGTTACACAGTATCGCCGTAAGTGCAATTCTGTTTGTATAAGCCACTATCTCACCGTCTGCACCAGCTGTGCCAGGGTGGAAGGTCGGGGCCGTGGGCGGCCAATGAGAGCGCTACACGTGGCAGCCCTCCAGCAGTGGGCGGCCACTGCCCTCTGCATCACCGCCAGCGTGCCGCCCGCCCGACTTCCTCAGCACCAAGGTAGTCGACAGCGGCAGCAGAGGCGACCGAGGGGAGAAGGGGGGGAGGGGAACACCCGTCAAAGAAGGGCGTGCGGGGGTCGCCACAAGAGGCACCTACAGCAACTATGCTAGCCTCAGCTGCAAGCAGATGCTTCTCGAGCAGGTCAACGGTGAGCTCGGTGGGGCAGAGGGCGAGAAAGTGGTCCCTGACTGCGCGAAGAGAGTCAGGGAGAAGGGTGACTAGGTGGTAGAGAACGAGGTACATCGGGGGCGGATTCTTGGCGAGGAACTCAGCAGGAAGGGCGGCTCGGTAGCGAGTGTCACTGGTGCGGAGGTGTGTAATGAGGTCAGCGACTGTGGGAAAGGCGGCCAAATCGGGGAAGAGATAGGGCAGCGAGAGACGGCCGATCGTAGCAGAGGCAGGCAAGGAGTAGCGCGCGACTACTGCATCGTACAGTGCCTTAGCAGTCTTGTGCTGGCCAAAATGCGCGCGCTAATCTAACGGCCGGTGACTGCAAATGGCTAGGCGAGCGTGAGCGTCACGAGTCTGCCACTGGGAGCGAGCTGTACTGTCAGCAGTCTCTACAAGTGCTAGAGCGGTTCCGGACGCGTGATCATACAGTGAGACATCGTCCTTGGCAGTGATCTGTAGGAACAGGTGGAGGTCGTCGAGCCAAGCATCAATCTGAATCGGACGGCCCTCAGCATCGAAAGAGAGGACGGTGGGACTAGCCATAGTGGCAGCAGTAGCAGTAGCAGCAGTAGCAGTAGCAGCAGTAGCAGTAGGAACAGAAGCAGTAGGAGCGGGCGGAACAGCAGTAGCAGTAGGGTAGCGCGGCTCGGACAGGGCGACGCGGCACGGTTCGGGCAGGGCGGCTCGGCGCGGCTCGGGCAGGGCGGCGCGGCGCGGCTCGGACAGGGCTATGCGGCGCGGCTCGGACGGGCAGGGCGGCGCTACGGTGGGCCTGCGCGTGGGCTGCTGTTGCGTACGGGCCGCGGCTGCGCGTGGGCTGCAGTCGCACGCGGGCAGCGAGCTACGCGCTGGCTGCAGCGGCCGGTGCGCAAGCAGCTGCGACGCGCGGGCTGCGCGCGGGGCCGCACGAGGACGGCGCAGGCTGCGCGCGGGCGGTGCTGGTCGTGCGTGGGCGGTTAACGGCCTACGCGCGCTAGAAACGGGCCGCGCGCGGGCGGCTAGTGGGCTGCACGCGCTAAAAACGGGCCGCGCGCGGGCGGCTAGCGAGCTGCGCACGGGCAGCGTGAGAGAGAGAGGCGCGCAAGGGCGCACTAGCAGAGAGGCGCACGAGGGCGCGAAAGTGGTAGGGCGCTCGAGGGCGCTTCTAGCAGAACGGTGGGCCCTTAGGACTAAGCGGTCCTAGGTTCCTAACCTAGGCTCGTAATACCATGTCAGAATGAACAAGATTGTTTGCACTAGGAAAGAGGTGGGTACAAGTAGGAAACCCTAAACTTACTGTACCCCATAGTAACTACCCCACTACAGCCTAAACCAACTGTAGCAGATATAACATTTGACACGCGTCCAGTCAGAATGAGCCGTCACGCCTGTGAAGTGACGTGCCAAAGCTCTGTGCACAGTCAGAGAATGCCCTCGCGCGATTCTGATTCAGGAACCTGTAGGATTTCGATTCGTTAGAATTTACGAGACTGAAATAGATTTTGGTGTGTTTAAATTGTATTTCTTTTTATATAAGCACCGGCGCTTATGGCCGTTACTCAATTACAAGACCCCCCTTAAAAAAATGAGTGTATTATAAGCGCATATGCGCTACTATCTGGGGCCAGACTATACATGATATGTGTTTCGGCCAGGCAAGATACTAAAACCTAGTGTAACCATATGAAGCAGCCTGTGAACGCAAGAATCACATCGAACTGAGGACACTCATGAGACTGGCTTAAATGTGAACCGTGACTAAACAACGACGCATGTTGTCAAACTTATATGCTATAGTCTGTGGGAGAAAGGCCCCGCCCTCGCTTGGGCGCAGCCGATCTCATTGTCGACGAGAAGTTCGCGACGGATTGGTCGACAAAATGGGCTTCTGCAGTTCGACGGAAGTTGCGGTCGAGCAGGCTGTGCTCGACAGAATCCGGTCAACGAGCTCTGCGTCTGGTCGACGATCTCTGCGCGAAGAGCTCCCGTCAAAGAGCGCTGGTCGACGATCCTGGTCGAAGAACTCTGGTCGAAGAGTTCGGGTCGATGAGCGCTGCTCGGCGAACGCTGTTCAACCGAGCGGTGTCCAAAAGATCGACCAAACTTGCAGAGGTGTGCGAAACTCTGAGGAGGTGTGCGAAACTTCGCCGAGAAGGTATTGGCGAAGTTTGACCTGCGGAATGGCAGCACGTGGTCGACGGTGCGCACCTGGCGAAACAGACAACACGTATTCTACCTGGCACCTACGCAATGTGCCTGACGGTGAAACCAAATATCACAGAAAATATTCCTCACGTTGCGTCTCAAGAAGAACGTTCCTCACATTGCATCACCCATCATTCATTCCCCTCTCCCCTGCCCCACTCAAACCACGAGTCACCTTTTTCTAACCATTCAGCTCCCCTCCCTGCCTCACCCAAAGTACCTTGTAGCTTGCCTTACTCTTTCCACTCTCTTCCCTACCTCACTCAAAGGACTGTTTACCTTGCCTAACCCCTCCCTGACTTGTCCCACATGGCCTCACTCCTTTCCCTGCCCCACCAAACACTCCAATAAATCTCATGGTCTTCTGAACTACGAGGCTAAGTAGGATGGAATCGATATAGGAGAGAACTGCCTGATGAAAATGCCTGGTCTAGAAAGGTACGGGGGCAACTCAGCAGCAGTACGGGGTAAGAATATAGTTGAAGTAGGTAACTGATCCTATCACAACTTGATAAAGCAGGTGAAATAAAGGCGGAATAATTCCAACTTGGATTATTATGCTATGATCCAAGCGATTTGATTCTCAAGCAGCCGAGCTCCATAATGCCCATATAGTCCAATTATTTTCAGTCGTGAAAGAACTACCACCCTTCCCCCTTTCTAAGCACACATTGTTCCCATACAAGTCAACCACCCAACCCCAAACAGCACCCCGAGCACATGCAAACAGCAACAATACCTTCCTTGGTTATCAACCACTGCCCTGCTCTACTTGCGTCCGAGATTTCCAAAGAAGTTTGTGGCCTTCTCGAACCCTTGCTTCACGTCGTCCGCTGCCTTCCTGGCACCTTCCCCAACCTTCTCAAACCCCTGCTTCACCTCATTCGCTGCCTTCTTGGTATCCTCCCACCCTTTCTCCAGCTTTTCCGCTTGCTTCTTTTTGTCTTTCACCATCCTATCCCATTCCTTCTTAGAATACTTCGCAAGCTCCTTTCCAACCTCAGCGATGGCTTTCATTTCACTCGGCCCGATCTTCACCTTGACCGCCTTCCCCTTGAGCATCCGTCGGATCTCCTGCATCAGTGGTAAGATGGACGCATCTTTGACTGCCACTGGGGAGGACAGGTCGTCCGCCGCCAAGACGCCAACATCCCGCGCAGGATCAGATTCGAATATCGGCGCTGTAGCGGAGACCACATGCGCGGCGGCAATGAGCACAGAGAGCACCAGTAAGAAAACGCGAAGCACGGCCATTGTAAGCAACCACCGGATTGGATTCGAAGGAAGCAGATGGAGTGGCCTCGCAAATGAATTGTGCGGAGCTAAATAGTGCCGCGAGCTGGGGCTGGTTTACTATAGGTTGGGTGCGGTCGATGCGATTATTCGTTGCTAGAGGCTATTGGCGCGACGCGAAATCTGCCGCTGGAAACGGGATGATTGGTCGAAGCGCGTTACTTGGTGATAGGCACTGGAGCGTGTCTGGAAGTTTGCCGTCGTTCCTTGTCACTCACGCCATGGGCTAGCCCTAAGTGTTGAATTCACAGCCCAACTTCATTCTAGGACGCGTCACAATTGTCACAATCGACGGCGATCGATCGTGCCCATCACAGGTGGCGCGGCATCTGCGGGCTGCGTCTCCAATCGCATGGTCGATGCGTCATTTGACGCCATCTGACCTCGGCAATCGGAGGGATATCGATCGTGGCGAGGAGACTGGAGACACTAGACGGAAAAACAGAAACGAAACTATTCCCGAATTGACGAAGTTACTGCACACCCTGTACATCGCTCACAGGGTCGGTGTGACATTTGTTACACGTCCTTAGCACTTCAGGAGGCGCAAAAGTGACCGATATTTGGTTACCAGCGCGAAGCAAGCTGGTGCCAACATGAAGCGCGGCGAGAAACGCGGTGGGCGGAAAGTCTCGCAATCATTGCAGGAGTGGTACAAATGTAGGTCCGTGAGTTGCGGAGACGTCAATAATGATAACAAATGTCTAGCGCTTACACTCCAGCTATCTCCTCAATAGGATTAGTCAAAGAAGAGTGTGCTAAATTGCAACGTCAAATAGGTGACAAGAAATTGAAGTCTGTAATCAATAAGGGTTCCCAAGTGTGCGCTTATTATTGAATTCCGGCCATAAGCGCAGTTCTTGAGATAGAATGGCATGCGCCTAACATAGGCCAGCGCTTATATCCGGGGCGGGGCCATACGGTACAGCAAACCTATTCATGATTCATTAGTAAATATAGTCACTTATAGTAAGCGCACACACACACACGCCGCCTGAACAAGCAGCCCCAGGGTTTGTACTGTCATGACTCACTATGTGCATGGAGAAATTAGTGGGTTAGTGTCAAATCAAACAGTCAGAAAATATGACCTTGGAGCGTGCCATCACCTACATCAAGAGAGGCAGATGAGCAACATCCACCATCCCCACACCTCCTGTTGCTGGCCTCTCTCACCTATACCATCAACCAATCGCACCTGTTTAAGTTTAACCCTTTCTGCAGCCCTTCCACCAGCAACATTACTTCCCCTTCGAGCAGCCAAAGACACTACCACCGCCTCCCTCTCCTCCGTTGCACATGCGTGGCTTGAAGCCTTCTTTCACTGCCTGCTCAGCCATCCTGTGCTTCCAGCCTCGCCGTAACAAGGTTAGTCAGTCTGCATGTGCACGGCCTGCAGTAGCCATACCATCAATCACACATCTGCTTGTGAATGCTACTCTGGCACCGCTGTGTGCACGCCACACTGCGCCTCGCCACGCACTCCATGCCAAACATGCCGTCATCTTGGGATCATCGGATGCGGGGCAGCAGCAGGAAGCCATCGAAGCCAGGGTGCCGGCCTGCTGTGCTGCGCACCGACCGCCTTCCTCCACCCGCCCCTCCCTCCACCACCCCGCCTCCCCTGCTCCCACCTTCTGCACCACCTGCTGCACCCTCTCGCCCCAAACTCTCACTCTCACTCGCTCTGCCATGCTGCCACGCACTGCCAACTGTCACACCCTCTGCTGCCGCTGCTGTTGCGCTTTCATGTGGCCGAGGGCTCATCTTCCCCTGGCCTGCTGTTGCGCTTTCATGTGGCCGAGGGCTCATCTTCCCCTGGCCTGCTGTTGCGCTTTCATGTGGGCGAGGGCTCATCTTCCCCTGGCCTGCTGTTGCGCTTTCATGTGGCCGAGGGCTCATCTTCCCCTGGCCTGCTGTTGCGCTTTCATGTGGCCGAGGGCTCATCTTCCCCTGGCCTGCTGTTGCGCTTTCATGTGGCCGAGGGCTCATCTTCCCCTGGCCTGCTGTTGCGCTTTCATGTGGCCGAGGGCTCATCTTCCCCTGGCCTGCTGTGCGTGTGCCTGGCATGCCACTCTCAATCGCCCGCACCCTGTCTCCACTTCTCTTATCTTGGCTATCTCCCCTGCCTTTCCTCCTCTGACCCTCACCGCCCTTCCCTTCTAGGCAGCAAGCCTTTTCTGCTGAGCTAGCAACCTTGGCTGCTGAGCTGGCAACCTTGGCGGTCAAGCTGGCAGTCATACCAGTAGAGGGGACAGTGGTACCAACAGAGCAGGCAGCAGTGCCAGCTGCTGTGCCAGCAGCAGCTGCTGCAGCAGTGGAGCCAACAGCGCAGTGAGCAGGTGCGTTGGGAGGAGCAGGAGGGTGTGTGGCAGCAAGAGCTCAAGGTGGCTCGGCCGTGCTGACAGCACCTGCCTTGGGTCGGTCGCTGCGCCGCTTCTTGAGGACCGGGAAGGAGAGAGCGGGCTGCTTGAGGGGCAATGTTGAGAGTTTGGAGATGCGGTCTGCAGTGGTACCGGCGGTGGCACTTGTGGTGGCACCTGTGGTGGCAGCTGCGGTGGTAGCTGTGGCGGCAGCTGTGGTGGCAGCAGTGGTGGCAGCTGTGGTGGCAACTGTGGTGGCAGCTGTGGTGGCAGCTGTGGTGGCAGCTGTGGTGGTAGCTGTGGTGGCAGCTGTGGCGGCAGCTGTGGTGGCAGCTGTGGTAATAGCTGTGGTGGTAGCTTTGGTGGCAGGGCAGGATACCTGTGATGTGTCTCCACGGCTCGCGAGTGTATCATCTTGAGGCGCTCTTGCTGTTGCTCGTATGCTTGCTGTGGTTGTTCGTGTGGATCCTGTTGCGGTTACTCCATTGCTTCCTGCTGTGCTTGCTGCTGCTGCAGCGACGACGGCTAACTCAGCTGATAGCAGCACAGCAGCTTGTTCTTCTGCTGCTGCCTTGCTGCGCTGCACCCCACCAGCACTTCCCGCACTGCCAGCACACCCATCCCCATCCCCATCCCCATCCCCATCGCCATCGCCATCGCTGCTGTCTCCCGCCCTCACCTCACCGCCTCCCCCACCACTCCCCTCCCCTACCTCTCTCCTCCTCTTCCTCACGGACCTGCTCCTCTTCCCACTCACTCTCACGCCTGCCCCTGCCTCACTCCCTGGGGCAGGCGGGCAGGTAGCTGGCGATGCCAGCGGTGCAGGCAGAGGAGCAGCAGCAGGGGAGGTGGCCGGGGGGGCAGGGAGTGAAGGGGAGAGAGGGCGAGAGGCCATGCGGGATGGATCGGTGGGTTGAGGAAGGGAGGAGCAGGCAGGCAGAAGCGGTGAGGCAATGCAGGAGGAGGGGGCAGGCTCGTATGTTACAGTCGGGCCACGGGGGCAGGTTGTAGCACAAGCAGGCACGGCCATGCAGCTGCCTCCTTGCAGGGCCGCTGCGTGCAGGGCGCGAGGGCTCCTCTTGCCCTTGGTGGCTGCGGCCGTGGCACCAGCGCCAGCTGAGGCAACTGTGGCAGCGGTAGCAGCAGCGACAGCGGTGGCAGCGGAGGCAGTACCACTGGTCGCCACACTGCATGCAGCCCTGGGAGCAACACTCACACTCGCTTCTGCTGCACCCCCAACAGCCACTGCTCCTGCTCTCCCCTTACCCACACGCACTGCCTTGCCTTCCCCGCCTGCTGCCAGCTTCCGCTTGGCACTGCGAGAGCCTTTCAGCCCGGACGCCTTCAGTTCCGAGGCAGCACCTGCGGTGCCGATTCCCCCACGTGCTGTCGCAGCTGCTTTGCCTGACGGCGCTACAGTTTTTGCTACAGCCAGAGGCGTCGCTGTGCGTGCGGGAGAGGGTGCGGTGAGCAGCGATGCAGTGGGTGGTGCGGTGGGAGGAGGCGATTGAGTGGCAGGAGGAGTAGTTGCAGCGGTATCAGCCTTGAGGCGCGATGCCAGGCGGGCCACAGCGCGGCGCAGGGTCTGATAGTGGCGCGGGGTGGCAGGGAGAGGAGGGACAGGGAAGGGAGATAAGGTGAATGCAGCAAGAGGTGAATAGTCAGCAGCACTTGATCAGCATTCTCCATGACGACAGCAGCAGGTTCGCTGCTCACCTTGATCTCTGGGCGCAGGTCCACAGGCAGGGCAGAGGCGTGGCTGATGAGCGCGCGCAGATGTGACAGACGCTGGGCGGCCTGGCGCTCTGACAGCTGTGACTGAGATGAGAGTGCCTTGCTGAAGCAAGACAGCCACTCAGAAGCTGCCTCGTGTCGCTGTTTGGCTTCCCCGAGAACGGCATCAGTTGTGCCTACTGTGTGCGAGCCCTGGAGGACAGACAGGGGAGGGGAGGGGTGAAGGACGAGGATTGAGAGATGGAAGAAGGTGGGACAGAAAAAGACTCTTGGCATGCACACAGAGAGTATAATGGAGCGAAGAGAGCAACGGAAAGACAAGAGAAGTGGGGTTGGAGACACTAAGATCTGCTCGTTACACAGTATCGCCGTAAGTGCAATTCTGTTTGTATAAGCCACTATCTCACCGTCTGCACCAGCTGTGCCAGGGTGGAAGGTCGGGGCCGTGGGCGGCCAATGAGAGCGCTACACGTGGCAGCCCTCCAGCAGTGGGCGGCCACTGCCCTCTGCATCACCGCCAGCGTGCCGCCCGCCTCAACAGAGCAGCCTGTCCCTGCCTCCGACACCGCCGCTGCCGCTGGCCCTGTTGGCACTGTTGGCCCTCCTCCACCATCCTTGGCGCTCTGCCCTGCCGACTGCTGCACCTCCTGTTGCCCTCCAGCCACCACTCCCACAGTCGCTGCCGCGGCAGCAGCTGCAGTGCCGGTGACATGCTTCGTGTGATCCCCTTGCACCAGATGCTGCTGCTGCTGCTGGCGTGTGGGCGGTGAGAGAACTGCATTCACGTGCAGCAGCCACGAGGCAAGAGGCTCTGCTGCCTGCGCTGCTATTGAATCTAGTGCCGCTGGTGTGGCAGCAGGGGCAGTGGAGGAGAGCGATGGCGGAGAGGCAAGTGGCATGTCGAGTGGAAGACAGGAGGCCACCTGCAGATGGGATGCGGATTGGGGGTTGAGAGTGAGTGACTGAAGGCCCGATCGCAAACAAAGATTTGACAAGTGGCAGGAGATGATATCATTTGAAATATAAAGATAAATACCTACTTGAGACAAAGGGTCAGCCATAACCTGAAACAATGCTGAAAAATCACCTGAAGCAGACAGCTGAGTATGGAGGGAGGCAGGGGTTCGGCATGACGTGGCAAGGACAGGGTGGTGGAGAGCGCTGATGTCAGCAAGTGAGAGCAACGCGTTGCTGATTGGACGAGTTGCTCCAAGCTGTGCACGGCTGCGATCCTGGTGGGGCCGAGCAGAGAGTGAGAGAGCGAACAGGGGGGGACATGCCGCACGATGCAAGAAGCAGGCTGGCTGAAATGTGCACCCTGCTCTGAGTCGAGAGAGGATGGGGTTCAGCTTGGCCGAGAGAGTGTGTGCGCATGGCAAACCGGGTGCAATGCGTGTGTGGTGGCGGGGGCACAAGCATACATCTGTGCAATGCGTGAATGCCATGTGCGGGAAAGTGTGCGTTGAAGTGAGCAAGAGCGTGCAAGCATGTGCACATGCGTGCATGTGTACACGTTTGGATGAGCGAGAGTGGTACCTGGGGTGGAGAGGGAGAGCGCGAGAGAGCAGGCCCACCAAGCACCGCAGCGACACGCGGGGCAGGCGACGAGGCTGCACAGCAGGAGGGCGTGAGGGACAGACGAGGGGGAGGGGGAGGGAGAAGCATGGAGAGGAGCGAGTGGAGGGAGCGAGTGGAGGGAGCATGCACTCGCGCTGCTGGTGGCAAGTGAGGCGGATGCATGTGCAGGTGGAAGAGGGACGTGCAGGTGGAAGAGGGACGTGCAGGTGGAAGAGGGACGTGCAAGTGGAAGAGGGACGTGCAAGCGTGCTCCTGTGGTGGTATGGCATTTTAGCAGGAGCAGTGGGGCGGCAGGACGTACATGGAACAATGCTGAGACGGCAGGTGTGACGGCTGCTGAGGCGAGGGAGGAGCAGAACGGGCATGTGAAGGGACCCTGCTGCTGCTGCTGCTGCGGCGGCAACGGCTGCTGTTGCTCAGTGCTCTGGTCGTGCCGTTGCCGCTGCTGCGGCTGTGGGTGGCTGTCTCTGTCTGTACCTGGTGGAACTACCCCACCACCCGCCCCCCCACCCTGCTCTGCCCTTGCCTGCTGCTGCCCTGCTGCCTCTCGCTTCTGCTCTTGCGCCTTCTCCTGCTGCTGCTCGTCTTGAGCGGCGGAGGGGGCGGCAGCATGCAAGTATGAGAGACAGTCGGCGTGGAATCTGTGAGGGTGTAGAGTGAGGCAGGCAAGGGGAGGCGGTCGGAGGGAAGGCACACACAATGGAGGGAATGGGAATTGCAGCAGGCTCGCAATGAAGGAAAGGAAATATGCAGTGAGGGTGGGGGCAACCGTGGAGCAAGGAGGGGGGAGTATGCTTTATGATAAGATCCACATACCTCATGCTGCATCCGTCGCATATAAGTGCATCCTTCATGCCTTCGCCCTTCAATCCATATCCATTCTCTAACTTCTGCTCCTCCTCCTTTGCTTCACCCTTCTCCAAACGCACTGCTCCCATATTCCCTTCCCTATCGCCTCTTGCTTCTCCTGCCTTCTCTTCCCTCTTCTCCCATGACATCCCTGCGCCGCCTGCACCACTCTCTCGCCCAACAGCACCGCACACAACAGCAGCGGCTCTCCTCCCACCGCTGCACTTTCCCCGAACCCGGACATCCCCACCGCCTCCTCCCGCCTGCCCGCCAACCACTGCCTGCCCGTCGCTGCCGCCAGAGAAACCAGCAGAAGCAGCACATGCAGGGTGGGCGCGGTGCAGCACCGCACACCAGCAAACGGTGTCGGACGAAGAGACGCTTCCAGCAACCGCCGCCGCAGCAGCACCAGGCGGAGCAGGTACAGGTGCCTCTGATGCCTCTGGCGCCCCTCGCACTGCTGCTGCTACTGCCGGTGCCACACCTGGTGCCGGTGCATGAGCTGGTGCTGTGGCTGTGGGGGCCGTGGCTGCGGGAGATGCGGCGGCAGCCACGGCATCTGCGGTGGCACCTACTGCGCTGCCTGCCAGCACTGCGGGATGAGGAGCATTGGCTGACGCAGAGAAGGGTTGAGCCGGCAGAGCAGTGAGGTGTGAGAGGGCAGCGGTGCGGCGGGCCAGGGAGGAGATGCGATGAAGAGCTGCTTGCACGCTGCTGTGCATGTGCTTCAGCTTCCACACCACCTCCTCCTCACACACCCGCCCCTTGCCCTCCCCGTGCAGCCCCTTACCCTCCCCTGGTGCCACACTCCCCTCCCCTTGTGCCCCCTCGCCTCCTCCTCTCGCCCCCTCGTCCCCTGAGCCCCCCCGGAGGGCAGCACAGCACGCAACGAGCCAGTCGTCCAGCGCTGCCACTGCCTGCTGCACCTGCCGGGCCTCCCCGCTCGCCACCACGCTGCTGCTGCCGTGCACCTGGTGTGAGAGTGGGTGGGTGGGCCACAGGGGGAAACGAGGAGCGGTGGCTTGCTTGGGGAAACGTTAAAGAAGGGAGATTGTAGCTGACACTTTGGAGAATTGAAATGAGAGGATTGGATGGAGGGAGAGACGAGATGAGCTGGAGTGGGAATGGAGAAGGGCGCGTTGGAGGAAGAAGGGAGGGAGGGATGGAAGTTAAGGAACACAGCCGAGTGCACATTGCGGGAGGAGATGGAAGCACAGTATGAAACGTGAGATGCCACGCATATTCAGAGATATGGCTTGTGTGAGGCATACCTGGAGGCCCTTGAGGTGCGCAAGTGTTGTGGCAGGTGCACGGGGCAGCAGCGGAGGTGGTGAGGTGGGCGCAGGGAGGCGTGGGGCGAGCAGTTGCTGCACCTCGCTGACCCACTCCCTGGTAGGCAGGGCACATCCACGGAGGGGGGTGGGTGGGCACAAGGGTGTGTGTGTGTGCGCTAGGAGTGGAAGGCACAGCGGTGAGCAAGCACATAAGTGGGCAGCAGCACAGGGACCGAGAGCACAGGAAGAAACTGTGGTGGCCACTCCCTAAACCCCAGCATTGCACCACAACAAGAGACGTGCGTGGGAGAGGTGCAGGCGCTGACCTGTGGGAGGCGATGACGGTGCTGAGCTGGTGGCACTTGTTGTGCACACACACCTGCAAGGCCTGCACCAATAGCATGGCGTGGAGGGGCATGGGGGCCAACGAGAGGCAAGCAACAGATGGGAGGGCACACAGGTGGGGCCACCAGTCGCTACAACGGCTGCAGCAGAGGTGCCTCGAGCTGTGGCTAGTTCACATGGATAGATGGTACAAGGGCGCTGTACACAAAACAGAATAACCAGATTACTACAGATAGAACACACGCACATAACCCCCATTCACCCTAGCGCACAACCCTCACTTCACCCCTTGCTCCACTCCCCTCCCTCCATCTCTCTCACCATGCCACGTGCCACCATCGCCTCCACCTCCTGCACCTCACAGCTGGCAGGGCCACGTGTCAGCATCTCATTGGCCGCCTGCACCCACTGCCGTGCGTCCGCCAGGGCTGAGTGCAGCAGGGAGAGGCGCGCCGAGGGGGGCGGAGAGGGGGCGGATGCAGCAGGCTGAGCAAGGCCCTCGGATGGAGCTGCTGATGGTAGTGGTGGTGCTGATGGCGTTGGGTGGGGTGGAGGGTGGGCGAGCGCATCAGTGAGTGGGTAAGCCGCCACCAGTGCCTCCACCTCCTCCACGCTGGGCTTGCCTCGCCTCTCACCACCACCCTGCACCGCACTGTCCTGCGCCACACCACCACTCTGCACCGCAGTATCTGCAGTGCCAGACAGCAGGGCATGGGCGGCGACCTCCCAGTGCAGGCGCTGCAGCAGCGCGCGCACAGCCGGCAGCTCGGGCACCGCCACGCCCAGTGCTGCCCCCTGGGTGAGCAGCGACGACAGCTCAGCCGCACTGGCGCTCGCTGCTGCTGCCGGCACCAGTAGCTCCGGGGGGGGCTTGCCTGCAGGCGCAGCTGGTGCTGATGCAAGGGGTGTGGCGCCTGACTCGGTGGCGATGGGCACTGCAGCCGGGCTGGCTTGGGTGCTCTGTGCTGCAGCTGCTGTGGTCGGTGTGACTGTGGTGGGTGGTGAGAGCAAGGTGGTGGCGGTGTGGAGGGCGTGTGAGGTGGCGGATTGCCAGGCGGCGAGAGAAGAGAGCAGCGAGGCGAGCTGTGGTGCGTGCGGTGGACGCACGGGCAGCGCAACGACCTCTGCATGCAAGGCCTGTGGCAAACGGCGGATGGAGGGGATGTGAGAAGGACGAGGGTAGGTGGGAAAAGGGGGAGACGGGGGAGAGGGTTGGGTGGGGTGGAGGGGGGGAGGGAAGGAGGGAGGATGAGATGGAGTCAGGTGGACGCAGTCAAGTGTACCGGGGTCGAGCTAAGTGAGATTTGGACACATATGCAGCTAAAAAACAAACAATTGATACCCGTTTCGACATTTGACGCCCAGCTTTCTTTTCCCAGAGCTGACCAGAGAAAAAGAAGTCAGGCCTACCACATACCTCAATCTCTTCCACAGTCACTCGGGCATCCGCGCCCTCCTGCACCCCCCCTCCCTCGCCCTACCCTCGCCCTCTCCTCCTCTGCTTCCACCTCCCTCCACTGCCTCTCTCCTTCCCCCCAGCGGGGGTAGCAACACCAGCACCAGTACCAGCAGTGACGGCAGCAGCGGAGCGGCGCACAGCAGCAGCAGCTGGTCGCCTCGAGCTGCTGCTGCCCTTGCTGACGCCAGCACTGACATCAGGTGAGCATGGCCTGCCAGCGATGCTGGGATGGCCTCCGCCTCCCTGTGCGGGCGAGCGAGGGATGTTTGGGGGGGCGGGGAGGAGGCAGTGGGGGCGGGGGGAAAGGGCAAAAGGGGAGGAAGGGGGGATACAGCGGGAAAAGAAACATTTGCGGAGAGGATGGGTGGGCGAGACAGGATGTGAGAATCCCATAGTTGGGATGAGAGGTGAACTCAAAAGTTGGTATATTGGGGAAAAAGAGCAGTACAGTACAAATAGGGCATGAGGTGAGTGAGCACAGTTAAGGTTCCCCCCCACCATTATTGGCTAACCAATGGGATGGGGGCCCCAGCTCAATAAGTGGGGTTGAACCAATTATTGGAGGAGCGAAACATTGAGGGTTTGGCCACCAATGTTGGCTCCCCAACAATAATCGTTGCTTGGGTTGCGGGACCCCAACCAAAAGTCGGACGTCCTCTTCAATGTGTACACCCATGATTTGGGTGTACACTAATAGGTCTAACCATAAACATGATACAATATAACACAGGGTACGTAGCTAAGTGTCTCACACGGAGGGGGATACGGAAGCACGGAATGCGATGCGAGACGCCTTCATGTGGGCAATTGCGCAGTGGACTGGAGGATTCGCCAACATGATTGCATTCACTGCACCACTACCTTTTTTACAACACCTCGTCTCCCCACGTGTATCACTCACCCTCGCCTCCCCCTCTCACCTGCTCATCGCCTCGCCCTCCTCCAGGCTGCACCCCTCCTGCAGCGCCCTCTGCGCCCTGGCCTGCCAGTCGCTGCCTGCCGCCACCACCGCGTGCACGCGCGCCACCACTGCACTGCCCGTGGGCAGCCTGAGGGTGGGGTGAGTACAGGCCGTGGGAGGGATGGGACGGGAGGGAGAGTAGGGTTGGGAGGAGTGGGACAGGTGCGACGGACAGGGTTGAGTGAGAGGCACGGGAGAGGAAGCAGGTGGAGTGTGTGCTTTTCATGACACACCAAATGACAGACATAAGCAGGCCTGAACCTTCAAGCTGCAAGTTGCGAAGGATCTAGTAGCAAGGCAGGAATGTCTCTCTCTCATTCTCTCCCTTTGCCCCATCTATTTCTCTTGAATCTCCCTCCCTCACTCTCCTGCTCTCAACTATCTCCCTACATCTCCCACTCTCCTTGCTCTCCCACACGCTCACCGCTCCCCCTGCGCCTGCAGCGCCAGCAGCTCGTCCACTGATGCACGGCGCATGAGCGCCCCCTCCGCCGCCTCCTCCCACTGCATGCGCTGCAGCTGCTGCTGCACCTGCTCCATCTCGTCCACTGGCAGAAGGGGGGGAGAGGAGTGTGGGGATTTGTGGGTTGGAAGTGGTTCAGGAAAAAACGAAATGTGCAGCAACAGCCACAGCGGTGGCAGCAGTTAGGGATGAGCAAGTGGCGAACACGAACGTGTTCGTGTTCGCCCCTACACGAACACCTTCGTTTGCCGAACCGAACACTGTTCGGTTCCGCGAACACTTTGAGCAAAAAATGGTGTTCGCCGTTCGCCTGTGAAGGCGTGTTCGGGCGAACCTCGAACACTGTTCGTGTTCGTCGCGGGCAAATTGCAGCAGCGGCCCGAACACGAACGTGTTCGGGCGAACATCGAACACTGTTCGGCGAACATTTTAAGCCAAAAAAAAATACCTGTTCGGTTCGCCTCGAACACGTTCGAGGCGAACCGAACAGGTGTTCGTTTTTTTGCTCAACCCTAGCAGCAGTAGCGGCAGGAGGAGGCGATGGAAGCAGAAAACAGTGATGATGATGCTGTTGTTGTTGACCATGCAGGTGTGACGCTGCTCCTGCTCCTCACACTCCCTCTCCACGGCATTCACCGCCCCACCCTCCACCGCCCCACCCTCCACCGCCCCACCCCCACTCACGAGTGACGTGCATGCGCGTGCCGGCCTCCACCAGCGCTGCCAGCTCCTCCTTCCACCCGCTCTGCCTGCCCGACGCGGGTGTGACAGTGGCGGGTGTGACAGTGGCGGGTGTGACAGTGGCGGGTGTGACAGTGGCGGGTGTGACAGTGGCAAGTGGGACAGCGGCGGAAGGCGACGGGAGAAGCAGAGTAGCTTGGACAGCGGCAGGGCAAGGGGCAGCAAGAGGGGTGGCGTCAGTGGCAGAAGCTGTGAGCGCAGCAGGGGCTGTGGCAGACGGAGTGGGGATGGATGCAGGGTGGTGGGAAGAGGGAGTGCAGGCAGCAACGGTGGGAGGAGGGGTTGCTGGAGAGGGAGCAGCGGCAGCGGTGGTGCGAGTGACAGGCAGGGGGGTGGCAGGAGCAGGTGTGGTGGGGGGAGCAGAAGGGGGAGAGAGTCTGGAGGGGGGAGGGCTGCCCGGGCCACACTTGCTGCTTGCCACACTAGCTGCTCCTGCATGCCCCTGCCCTTCTTTTTTCCCCTGTTTGTGTGCCTGCTTGCCCCTCCCCCCATCCTTGCCCCCCAGTGCCGCCAGCAGTGCGCGTGCCCTCTCTCCCCAGCGCCGTGCGTCGTCCCGCCGGGCCTGCAGCTGCGCCACCGCTGGCAGCCGCACCGCCACGCCCCTCGCCTCCTGCAGCAACCCGTCCATGTCCTGAGGGGGGAAGGACGGGGGGACGGGGATTGAAGACGCACGGGGGGGCGCCGGGTGAGCTTGGGTGGGGAACGAGACACAGGCAGGGAGGCGAGGAAGGGGGGAGGATGTTTGGGCAATGAGGCGAGCGGGAGAGATGCAAGGAGAAGAAGCGCTGACTGGCGGAACAAAAGGCGCGAAAGCAGGACAGGTTGCCGGGAACGAGAGAGCAGCGCGGTGGACATGGCAGTGTGGGGAGGTGACAGCGAGGTGGGGAGGTGGCAGCGAGGTGGGGAGGTGGCAGCGAGGTGGGGAGGTGGCAGCGAGGTGGGGAGGTGGCAGCGAGGTGGGGTGGTGGCAGCGAGGTGGGCAGGTGGCAGCGAGGTGGGGAGGTGGCAGCGAGGTGGGGAGGTGGCAGCGAGGTGGGGAGGTGGCAGCGAGGTGGGGAGGTGGCAGCGAGGTGGGGAGGTGGCAGCGAGGTGGGGAGGTGGCAGCGAGGTGGGCAGGTGGCAGCGAGGTGGGGAGGTGGCAGCGAGGTGGGGAGGTGGCAGCGAGGTGGGGAGGTGGCAGCGAGGTGGGGAGGTGGCAGCGAGGTGGGCAGGTGGCAGCGAGGTGGGCAGGTGGCAGCGAGGTGGGCAGGTGGCAGCGAGGTGGGGAGGTGACAGCGAGGTGGGCAGGTGGCAGCGAGGTGGGGAGGTGACAGCGAGGTGGGGAGGTGGCAGCGAGGTGGGCAGGTGACAGCGAGGTGGGCAGGTGGCAGCGAGGTGGGCAGGTGGCAGCGAGATGGGCAGGTGACAGCGAGGTGGGCAGGTGGCAGCGAGGTGGGCAGGTGGCAGCGAGGTGGGCAGGTGACAGCGAGGTGGGGAGGTGGCAGCGAGGTGGGGAGGTGGCAGCGAGGTGGGGAGGTGACAGCGAGGTGGGCAGGTGGCAGCGAGGTGGGCAGGTGGCAGCGAGGTGGGCAGGTGCCAGCGAGGTGGGCAGGTGGCAGCGAGGTGGGAGCGAGGTGGGTGTTAAAGTATATATTGTGTAGCATGCCAACACATGTGACTGTACACCAATTGTGGTGTACAGTTGGGTTGGGACTACACCCAACTTTGGGTGTAGTCTTGCACTTTGGGGTGCCAATCCACCCAATTGTGGTGGAGCCCCCAAATGCAACCCTCTTGACTTGTGGGTACCTCACTTCCCACAATTGAGGTTACCCCAAGCCAAGTGGGCCTAGGGTTGCCTCACTTCTACAAAGTGTGGGCAACCCAACCCACTTGACCTATGGTTCCCTCACTTCCCCAAGTGAGGTCAACCCAACCTATGGTCACTTTCGTCCTTCCCTTCCAACCTTCCCTTCCAACTATGTATGCTAGGTTGTTCCTCTAATCTCATGACTGTTGGTGCAACCCTACGGTTTGCATTCGGCTTGTTGTCCGTGTGCGTGCATGCGTGTGTGCATGGAATGGTATGAGGGCATGAAATAATATATATTTCATGTTTACAATAGTGTGTGTATGATGAAGCATGATTTTGAATGTGTGCGTCGAGTCAATAGCGAGTTATCGCTAGTCGCGTGTCACGTCGTCGTTTGCGTGTCGTGTGCGGTTTTCTATTTTGTCGTGTGTGGAACGTTCGGCGTGTCGCAGGTGTGCGCAGCAGACTTCCAAGAACTCAAGGAAGAATTTACCTTGAAGAACCAGAGCCTTGGTTTCAAGATTCAAGTTATTTCGAAGCTCTCCAAAAGGGTAAACTTTAAGATAGTGAGAATAGTTGCATTACTTTGTGTAGTGTAACATTTCTCTTGGTGTAGGCCCTTGTGGAGGGTAGTTTCGAGACCCTTCGTGGTTGGGGACAGTGTGGCACTGTTCCACATCACTGTACCTCGGCTCTTGGGGTTTGTAGGAGCTGGGAGTCATTCCCAACTCGTAACTCTTCCTATCTTGTGTTCTAAGACTATAGTGGCTGCCATAGTACCGTTCGTTCAAACCGACGCTGTGTCGTCAATTCTTTATCAAATCGTGCAATCTAAATTGATAATTGTAGACGACGTGAAGACGCTCCAGATCCAATTTGAATCAAGTCATTTGCAGCTGTGAGCAGAACGCTATCAACGTTTGAAGCCGCTGTGCAGAAATCCGTCTGTGCTCTCTATCTTTCGTTTTAGGCACATTCAAGCCTATTGTGACTATAACAAGTGGTATCAGAGCCCCTTGGAGCAGTTTCGACAATGGATGGACCTGAGGAAAGGGGTGGCAGAGTTGCTGGTGGCAGTGGAGAAGCCCAAGCTCAAGGCCAACCCCGTGATTCAGCCATGGCGCCCATGCAACCAAGTCTTGGCCCACCTAGGGATGAGCCTAGGGTGTTTGGGCTTGACAAGTTCAACGGTGACAACTTTGCTGAATGGTCCTTCAAGATGGAGAACATCTTTGACCACTATGACCTGCTGGAGGTGATGGAAGGAACGGAGAAGCGCCCCGAGAACGACCCGGAGAAGAGCCCGTGGGTGCGGAAGAGCGCACAAGGCTATCTCCTACTTGGGCAAGCGTTGGGGAGCAGCCAGATCCGTCACATCAAACCATTCCAGCGTGAACCAGAGAAGGGACCAAAGGCATGGGCTGCTCTCAAGGGTGTACATGCTCCTGCAACAGCGGCGGTAGCGGTGGTGTTGGAACGGCAAATGGCGGCACTACGAATTGAAGAAGACGAAGCGGTTGAAGAAGGGGTGCAGAAATTCTTCGACTTGTTGACGCGGCTTGAGGGAGCTGATTTGAACTATAGTGAGCTCCAAAAGAAGACCAAGTTGCTGGCTTTACTCCCAGAGTCATGGTCCTCTCTCATCATCAACCTCAATCGTGACTTGCCCCACCTCTCGCTCGAAGACGTGAAGCGAGCGATCCTTCAAGAGGATTTCCGTCGCCGTGAGTTGGCGAGTGCGGATGGCGCCGGGGCAGCAAGCATCGGCCGTGGATATGGCCGTGGAAAGGGCAGAGGACGAGGAGGAGGAAGGTTTGGAGGTAGCAACTTCAACGGAGGCCGCGGGAGTAGCGGATACGGCAATGACAACAAGAACAACGGACGCGGTCGCGGACGGTTCGACGGCGAGTGTCATTTTTGCCACAAGAGCGGACACATGTGGCGCGATTGCTACAAACTCCCTGATGGATGGACTCCTGCTCAAGGCCAAGAGGGTAGAGGAGCAGGAGGAGGGAGAGGAAGAGGCCGTGGAGGCCGTGGCGGTCGCGGAGGTGGTGCTGCAAGCATGAAGAGTGCCGGCAACGAGAGCGAGTCGAGGGACGATCGCTTCCCGGGTCAATTCTTCTTCGTGTCCACGCAAGCACCGGCTGGTCCAGAGAATGATGAAAGCTTCGAGGAGCCAGCAGCTGTGGGGAAGGTCACCCTACACTCCCTGGACTATTGGGTGATCGATAGCGGCGCTACCTATAGCATGACACCTCGTGCGGACTTGCTCACCGAACTTGAGCCGTCACCGGTGAAGCATGTGACATCGGCTTTGGGGCAGCGAGCAGAGGTGAAAGGCATGGGCAAGGCCATGTTCAAGGGTGCTGATGGGAAGATGGTGGGCCTCAAGAACGTGCTTTGGGTGCCCAACCTTGCTGCCAACCTGATTTCCGTGCGGCGGTTGCAAAAGGCCGGCATGGACACGAGCTCGAAGGGAGCCAAGACCTACACCGCGAGGCTTGGCGAGCGGATTCTTTGGGACCTTCACGAGGATAGGGATGTCTACAACGAGATGTGGCAAATCCCTGTGGTCCCCATGCCTAAGGAGAGGCAAGTGGCAGCAAGCATCAGCACCAAGGGTGAAGCGGTTGGTAGCGGCGATGGCGCGAACGGTCGCGCTAAGGAGATAAAGTCCAAGAAGTGCAATCTTGGAGGGACCAGCAAGCTCGGTGAACATGAGGAGAGTGGTGCAGCAGCTCAGAAGCAGCACAAGGGTGAGGAGAACCCCAAGGCAGCAGCGGAGGAGGAGTACGGAGAGAACATGTGGGGCACTATTGCGAGTGCGGCATTCTCCAATCCGACTTCGGCTACGGGGGAGTGTGATTGGCTCACCTTGCATCGGCGAATGGGGCATGTGGCCCTGCCCATCTTGCAGCAGCTAGTGAAGAATGAGATGGTTGCTGGCATACGTGTGAAGGGGGAGCCCGATGAGGTACTTGGCTGCCCGACGTGCATGCAAGCCAAGTTCACCCGTTTCCCGTTCTCTAGTTCGGAGGCAACGGCTAAGGCACCACTTGATGAGGTGGTGATGGACGTGGTGGGCCCCCTGAAGCTTGGAGCTGCTGGAGCTGAGTACTTTCTCACGATTGTGGACGTCTACACTCGCATGACTTGGGTGTACGTGCTGTCCAAGAAGAGTGACGTGGCTGAAACGGTGAAGACCGATTGGTTGCCGATGGTGGAGCGGCAACAAGACCGGCTAGTGAAGGCAATCCGCACCGATCGAGGGGGAGAGTTCTTGACCAAGGAGTTTGGATTGTGGCTGAAGAAGAATGGCATAAGGCACTCCCTTACCATGCCATACTCCCCTGCAATGAATGGCATCGCCGAGCGAGCGAATTGGACAATCACGGAGACGGCGCGCGGGTTGCTCATTGAAGCCGGGCTACCCGAATATTTCTGGCCTGATGCGGTGCGGAGTGCATGTGTGGCCAAGAACAGAGCTTTGACTCATGTGGGAGCAGACAAATGGGTGCCCTATGTGGAGTGGATTGGAAGGAAGCCAAAGGTGGATATGCTTCGGGTGTTCGGGTGCATGTGCATGGCGCTCGTGCCTAAGCATCTTCGGCACAACAAGCTCGGTGCCAAGGCGATATGGGCTGTGCACTTGGGCATGGCTCAAAACAGCAAGGGGTGGCTTCTTTGGGACCCATTCACCAAGAAATTCTTGGTGAGCAGGGACTGCAAATTCATGGAGAATCTGATGTACAAGGATTGGAAGGCGGAGAATGAGGCGAAGATAGGCGTGCGGTTGGGGGACGTGAAGAGTTCCGGTTTGGAGCATGTGGAGCTGCCTTTGGAACTGAGCAGCGGCAGCACAACCACAAGGCAATCCTCCCTTGTAATGGGGGAGAGGAGGCCAATGATGCAGAGGAAGAAGAGGAGGAGGTGCAGCAAGTGAGCGAGCGTGCACCGTCACTTCCTTCCCGTACTACGAGTGCTTCACGGATTCGAGCCACACCGCAGCAACGCCAAGGCCTTCAAGTCCCTGCAGCTGAGGAGGAAGGAAGGGGGAAGAGGAGAGTTCAACCCCCTAATAGGCTGACCTATGATGCGCCGGGAAAGCAGGGCAAGACAGCCCTGGCCGGAGCGGCAATGATGGTCGGAGACGACGAGGAGAGTGACTACGAGGAGTGTGCCTTCGCGTTCTTCTCTCCGGTGGAGATGCCGGGAGAACCAGCAACTCTCAAGGAGGCTTTGGAGAGTAGTGATGCTGAGGAGTGGAAGAAGGCCATGGAGAGTGAGCTGAAGAGCATCGAGGAGAATGACACGTTTGAATTGGTGGAGCTACCGGAGGGGCGTAAGGCGATTACGTCCAAGTGGCTCTTCAAGATCAAGTCCGACGCCGACGGCAAGATCGAGCGCTACAAGTCTAGGCTTGTAGCCAAGGGGTACCAGCAGAAGGAGAAGGTGGACTTCAAGGAGCTGTTTGCCCCTGTGGTGAAGACGACGACGCTGCGAACCCTATTCGCGGGAGCCGCCATCAAAGGATGGGTAGTAAAGCAAATGGACATCGTAACGGCATTCCTTAACGGCATCCTTGAGGAGGAGATTTTTATGGCGCAGCCAGAGGGGTTTGATGATGGTAGTGGCAGAGTGTGGAAGCTGAAGAAGGCCCTCTATGGGCTGAAGCAGGCTCCTAGGCAATGGTACATGAAGCTGCGCGAAGTGTTGGAGGGGATCGGCTTCACTCCCTCAACGGCCGATCACTCCTTGTTCATGCTTGGCGAGGGGGAGCAGAGGAGTTTCATGGTGGTTTATGTGGATGACATCCTCATTTTCTCACCCTCTTCTGACCTTGTGAAGGAGGTGATGCTGAAGCTTCAAGACAAGTTCAAGTGCAAGGCCCTTGGTGACGTGAGCTTCTACCTTGGGCTCCACATCGAACGAGATGTGGAGAAGCGGTGCATGCGGGTGCACCAACGAAAGTACCTGGAGGCATTGGCTGCCAACTTTGGGCAGAGTGAAGGCCATGTGGCTACACCCTTTCCCTCTGGGTTCAAGTGTGTGAAGGGACCAGAGGAGGAGAGCGTTGGTGAAGAGGAGAGGCGCCGATTTCACTCGTTGGTGGGCAGCCTCATGTATGCGGCGGTAAACACCCGACCGGACGTCGCGTTTGCTACCGGGCAGCTGGCTAGGGTTGTGCAATGCCCTAATGAGGAGCAGGTAGCAGCTGGAATGAGGGTGGCCAAGTATCTTGGCCAAACACCGACCGTTGGGCTGCAATACTCGGCGGCGACACAAAGGCGCCAAAAGGGCGCGGATGGTGTTGAACCCGGGCGTTTGTTCCTCACCGCATTCTCGGATGCTTCTTTTGCATCAGAACCAGAGGACATGACAAGTGTTGGAGGGTTCATTTGCTGTGTTGGTGGAGGCCCAACTGCTCGGGAGAGCAAGAAGCAGGTGGATCAAGCATTGAGCTCGGTGGAGTCCGAGTATATGGCACTCTTCCGTGCCGTACGAGAGATTGTGTGGCAGTGGCGTTTGTTGGCTGAATTGGGGGAGGAGCAGCAAGGACCTACCCCACTCTACTGTGACAGCCAGGGTGCCATTGCTCTTGCTAAGAACCCTGTGTTGCATGGCCTCACCAAGCACATGAGGGTGAAGTGGCATTGGACGAGGAGCATGGTGGCCGCGGGTGAAGTTGAGTTGCACTATGTGAAGACGACAAGGCAGCCAGCTGACATGATGACCAAGAGGCTTGTGGAGCAGCAGCATTGGAAGTGTTGCAAGCTGGCTGGGATGGCTCTGAACTGAGAGAGCAAGATCCTAAGGCCAACAATCCGAGGGGGAGTTTGTTGGTGCAACCCTACGGTTTGCATTCGGCTTGTTGTCCGTGTGCGTGCATGCGTGTGTGCATGGAATGGTATGAGGGCATGAAATAATATATATTTCATGTTTACAATAGTGTGTGTATGATGAAGCATGATTTTGAATGTGTGCGTCGAGTCAATAGCGAGTTATCGCTAGTCGCGTGTCACGTCGTCGTTTGCGTGTCGTGTGCGGTTTTCTATTTTGTCGTGTGTGGAACGTTCGGCGTGTCGCAGGTGTGCGCAGCAGACTTCCAAGAACTCAAGGAAGAATTTACCTTGAAGAACCAGAGCCTTGGTTTCAAGATTCAAGTTATTTCGAAGCTCTCCAAAAGGGTAAACTTTAAGTTAGTGAGAATAGTTGCATTACTTTGTGTAGTGTAACATTTCTCTTGGTGTAGGCCCTTGTGGAGGGTAGTTTCGAGACCCTTCGTGGTTGGGGACAGTGTGGCACTGTTCCACATCACTGTACCTCGGCTCTTGGGGTTTGTAGGAGCTGGGAGTCATTCCCAACTCGTAACTCTTCCTATCTTGTGTTCTAAGACTATAGTGGCTGCCATAGTACCGTTCGTTCAAACCGACGCTGTGTCGTCAATTCTTTATCAAATCGTGCAATCTAAATTGATAATTGTAGACGACGTGAAGACGCTCCAGATCCAATTTGAATCAAGTCATTTGCAGCTGTGAGCAGAACGCTATCAACGTTTGAAGCCGCTGTGCAGAAATCCGTCTGTGCTCTCTATCTTTCGTTTTAGGCACATTCAAGCCTATTATGACTATAACAATGACTTGTTAATTTGCTACTTTCACATGGTATAGAGCTACTTGTTCCTAGGCCTTACCTCTCCCTCCCTTCAGTTTTTTTTTCCCATGGGCCCACCCCACAACTACAAACCCTTTCCTACGCGTGGCTCAACTAGCCATCACTAGCATACTCTCGCCGCGACCTACGCCGTCGCCGCCGTTCCCCCCCCCTTCCGCCGCGATTACGCCTTCCTCGCCTGCGGATTCCACCGCCGCGAGCGCAACGCCGCTGTCCCCTCCTCCCCCCCGCCGCGACCCCCTGTCGCCGCCTCCCCTTCTCGCCGCCGCGCCTGATTCGGCGCTGCCTGCGCATCCTGCCGCCGCGACGCCTCGTCGCCGCCTGCCCGCTGCCCGTCCCTCCGCCGCGACGTCACGTCGCCGCGTTCCCGCCGCTGCGCCTGCTACGGCGCCGCCTGCGCATCCTGCCGCCGCGACGCCTCGTCGCCGCCTGCCCGTCCCTCCGCCGCGATGTCTCGTCGTCGCGTTCCCGCCGTCGCGCCTGCTTCGGCGCCGCCTGCGCATCCTGCCGCCGCGACGCCTCGTCACCGCCTGCCCGTCCCTCCGCCGCGACGTCTCGTCGCCGCGTTCCCGCCGCCGCGCCTGCTACGGCGCCGCCTGCGCATCCTGCCGCCGCGACACCTCGTCGCCGCCTGCCCGTCCCTCCGCCGCGACGTCTCGTCGCCGCGTTCCCGCCGCCGCGCCTGCTTCGGCGCCGCCTGCGCATCCCGCCGCCGCGACGCCTCGTCGCCGCCTGCCCGTCCCTCCGCCGCGACGTCACGTTGCCGCCTCCCCTTCCCGCCGCCGCGCCTGCTTCGGCGCCGTCTGCCCGTCCCGCCGCCGCGACAGCTCGTCGCCCCCTGCCCGTCCCGCCGCCGCGACCTAACATCGCCGCCTGCGCATTCCGCCGCCGCGACTGCTCGTCGTCACCTCCCCGCCCCCACCTCCCCCCCCCCCCCCCCCCCCCCCCGCCGCGATTTCGCATTGCCGCCTCCCCTCCCACCGCCGCACCTGCTTCTGCGTCACCCACGCATCTCGCTGCCCCTTCTGCATCGCCACCCTCCCGCAATTTCCCCCGCCGCAACTGCAACATCGTCGCCCCGCGGTTCCCGTTAACGCCACTGCGCCGCCGCCGCCCTACCGCCGCGACTGCTTCGGCGCCGTCTGCCCATCCTCCACCGCGACCGCGCCATCCCCGCCCACACTTCCTGCCGCCGTGACTGCCCCGTCGCCGCCTGCAGATTCAGCCGCAACTGCACCCTCCCTTCCTCCTCTCCCTACTCCTCTCCCCCCCCCTCCCCCTCCCCCTGCGCCCCTCGTTGCCGCGGCCTGCCTGCCGCCGCCGTCCCTCGTTTCGCCGCCGCGGCCCTTCCGCCGTCGCCTGCGCCCCTCGTCGTCGCGGCCTGCTCACCGCCGCCGCCCCCGACTTTGCCACCGCCTCCCCTTCTCGCCGCCGCACGTTCGCACAGCCGCCTGCGCCCTTGTCACCGTCGCTCCCTGCACCTTGAACGCCTCTGCCCTCCACCGCTGTCTCCCTCCTTTACCCCCCCCCCCCCCCCCCCCCTCCCTCCTCCTGCCAGCGGCAGCAGCAGCGGCAGCAGGGGAAGTGCAGCAGCCTCCGCAGCAGCAACTTCACCCTTGGCCGCCGCGGGTCCACCCGCCGTCGCCCATCATGACTGCTACCCCCCCTGCCCCTCTCCCCCCTCCTCACTGGAGCAGTGTTACTCCTCGCCCCTCCCTTCTCAACACTCCGACCCTCCACTCCTCCCCCCCCCCTTATCTCCGCCTGCTCACCCCCTCCCCCCCTCCCCATCTGCGGCGTTTCCAGCAGCTCCAGCATCAGCAGCAGCAGGACTTCCAGCAGCGGCAGCAACCACAATTTCTCCAGCCGCACCCCCCACATCTCCTCCAGCCGCGGCAATCGCAGCAGCAGCAGTTCTTCCAACACCAACAGCAGCCGCAATCTCTCCAGCCTCACCCGCCACAGTTTCTCCATCCCCAGCAGCAGCAGTCCTTCCAGCCGCAGCAGCGGCAGTCCTTCCAGCAGCAGCAGCTGCCACAGTTCCTTCCACCGCAGCAGCAGCAGTCCTTCCTGCAGCAGCAGCAGCCACAGTCTCTTCAGCCGCAGCAGCAGCAGTGCTTCCAGCAGCAGCAGCTGCCACAGTTCCTTCCGCCGCAGCAGCAGCAGTCCTTCCAGCAGCAGCGGCAGCCACAGTTTCTTCAGCCGCAGCAGCAGCAGTGCTTCCAGCAGCAGCACCAGCCACAGTTCTCTCCATCCGCAGCAGCAGCAGTGCTTCCAGCAGCAGTAGCCACCACAATCTCTCCAGCCGCAGCAACCGCGGCAGCATCGGTGGTGCTTCCAGCAGCAGCAGCAGCCCAATCTCTCCAGCCGCAACCGTCACAGTCTCTCCCACCGCAGCAGCCGCAGCAGCAACAGTACTTACAGCAGCAGCACCCGCCGCTCTCTCCCTCTTCTATCCATGAAACAACTCTCCAGTACTCTGTGTTCCCTCCCTCTCCTTCCCCCCCCACCCTGGACTTTGTCCTTGACAGTGGGGCCACCGAAACCGCACTAAAAGACGCTGGCACCCTCACCCCCCTTCCACTTCCCACCCAGGTTCATGGTGCCGACTCCAGCTTTTCCATCCCCTGCACTCACCTCTCCACCCTTCCTTGCACCGCCTTCCCATCCGGTACAGTCACCGGTCTCCACATCCCTACCCTTCGCAATAACCTCCTCTCCCACCGTGAACTCCAAGGCGTTGGCATTACCGCCATTTACCCTGGCTTTGCTTCCTACTGCGATCTCTACCACACCGCCTCTGGTCGTTTCCTCCTGCGCATTCCCCTTTGCCCTCGCACTCGCCTTTACACGCTCCGCACACCCCGTCCCTCCTTTTGTCACGTCACCACTCGTGCTGGTACTTCCACCGGTCCCCTTCTCCCTCCCCCTCACCCTCCCCCTCCCCCTCCTCCGATATCCTCCTCCTCTACTCCATCCGCCTCCTCCTCCCCCCCCAACTTTTCCCCCACCCCATCCCCCTCCTCCTCTACTGCCCTCTCCCATCCTGCAGTGCTCCTACATCACAGACTCGGCCATCCCAACTTCGCCGCACTTCGCTCCACCGTCACCTCTCGCCTCCTTAACAGCCTTCCTCCCACCTTACCTCCCCTCCCCTCCTCCCCTGCTCCCCCATGCCCATCATGCATTCATGGCAAGCTCAAACAGTCCCCCCATCACAGTCATCCCACCTTCGCTCCCGCCCCCATTGACCTTGTTCACATGGATCTCTGGGGCCCTTATCCCATCCGCTCCCGTCAGGGGCACAGGTACATGCTCGTGCTCGTCGACGACCACAGTCGGTACTCCACCGTCTTCTTTCTTCACACGAAATACCAGGTGCCGGCTGTGGTCATCAACTGGGCTGAGCAGTGCCGCAACCACTTCAAACGTCCCATAGGCCGCCTTCACTCTGACGGTGGGGGTGAGTTCATCAATCATACTCTCTCCACTTACTGCAAAACATACGGCATTCAGCAGACCACCACCCTTCCCCACTCCCCTCAGCAAAACGGCATCGCTGAGAGTCGCATCCGTGAGATCACCAAGATTGCGCGCTGCCTCATTGCTCACGCCTCCACCCCTCCCTCCCTCTGGAGCTATGCCCTCATTCATGCCGCCCTCCTCCTCAATCTCCGCTCCCACCCTCAGCATCCCTCCTCCTCCCCCACAGAACTCTGGTCCAAGGCCAAGCCTGACGCCGCAGGCCTTCGTGTTTGGGGCTGCAAGGCGTTCGTCCTCATTCCACCGGCCGACCGCTCCCGCGCTGCTGGCAAGCTCGCTCCTCGCGCTCTGGAGTGCGTCTACCTTGGGCACAATCGTGATTCCCCAGGCTACCTATTCCTCCACCCTCCCACCAATCGCCTCATCCGCAGCATTGACGTCGTCTTTGACGAGTCCACTCCCTACTACTCCACCCCTCCTCCTGACCCCCTCCCTCCTCCCACTCGCCCCCTCGCTTGGACCGACACCATCCTCCCGCCTCTTATCCCTCCAGCGCCTCTCCTCCCACCTGTCGCCGCCCCACTCCCGCCTTCCTCCTCTGCCGACGTCTACGACCCTGCCGCACCCGCCTCCCCCGCTCACTCAGCTGCACCCCCTCCCCCCTCTCCCTCCTCCTCTCATTCTCCTCCTTTCCAGCAGCCGGATCAGCAACAGCAGGGGCAGCAGCAGCAGCAGCAGCAGCCGGATCAGCAACAGCAGGGGCAGCAGCAGCACCAGCAGCAGCAGCAGCGGGAGCAACACCAGCAACGGCAGCAGGGGCAGCAGCAGCAGCAGCCGGGGCAGCAGCAGCAGCAGCAGCAGCAGCAGCAGCAGCAGCAGCAGCCGGAGCAGCAGCAGCAGCAGCAGCAGCCGGGGCAGCCGCATCAGCAGCAGCCGGGACAGCAGCAGCAGCAGCAGCATCAGCAGCAGCAGCACCAGAAGCAGCAGCGGCGCCGTGCCACTTCCCGCTCCTCCCCCTTCCTCCTCCCTTACATCCATACCCGCTCGGTGGACAAAATCCTTGGGGCTCCTCCTCCTGCCTCCATTCAGCTCCTTGAGGACTCCCATGAGGAGTTCCTCAACATTCGGGAGCACACTCCATTCCTTGCCGCCCTCTACCTTGACTTCCTGGGCTTTCCTGTCCTTGGCGCCACTACTACCCCCACCATCTTCACTCCCTCCACCTTCCAGGAAGCCATCACCTGCCCTGATGCAGATAAATGGATAGCAGCGATCTTCCTGGAGTGTGAGGCCTTCATTCGCAACGACTCCTTTGTCGATGTCCCCCTCCCTGCTGGCGCTAATCTCGTTGACGGCAAATGGGTCTTTCGGGTGAAGCAGCTGCCGGGCGAGGAACCAGTGTACAAGGCCCGCTACTGCGCCAAGGGGTTCACGCAGACTTGGGCTGAGGACTACTGGTTCACCTACGCCCCCACCGCCAAACCACCCACCCTTCGCGCCGCCATGGACATTGGTGCACGTGACGACATGGAAATCGACTCCATGGACGTCTCCAATGCGTTCCTGCAGGGCGACCTGCATGAGCGCATTTTCCTCCGGCGACCCCCCGGGTTCCACGCAGCCTTTCCTGAGAACACTGTCTGGCAGCTGCGTCGCCCCGTCTACGGCTTGAAGCAGGCACCACGTGAGTGGCATGCGAAGCTGACTGCCACCTTGGGGTCCCTCGGCTTCTCTGCTTCCCACTCCGACGCCAGCCTCTTCATCCGCTCCTCCCCCCGCCGCTTCTTCATTCTGGTATATGTCGACGACATGATCCTGCTCTCTGACACCAATGCCGACATGGAGCAGGTGAAGCTGTCCCTGCAGCAGCGGCTCAAGTGCAAGGACCTTGGCGCCCTCACTAACTACCTCGGCATGACCATCACGCGCAACCGCCCTGCTCGCACAATCACCCTCTCCCAGTCCCATTACATCGGCCAGGTCTTGGAGAAGTTCGACATGGCGCAAGCCAAGCCTGTTTCCACCCCGCTCTGCTGAGGGTTGTAGGGCACTGTGAGCTGATGCTGAATGCCCTTCTTCTTCAGCACCGCCTCAAACTCATTGCCAATGAACTCTCCTCCGTTGTCGGTGCGGATCACCTTCACCTTATGTCCGCTCTCCCTTTGAGCTCTCGGCATCCACTCCTTAAGAACAGCCGCTGCCACCTCCCCTTTAGTCTTGAGAGGGTAGACCCACACCGCACGCGTGTGGTCGTCTACAATGGTCAAGAAGTAGCGGCTACCTGAGAGAGAATTTGCCCTCGTAGGGCCCACCACATCCATGTGCACAATCGCAAGTGGTGCCTTGGCTAGTCATGTGCTGCTACTGAAGGGAAACTTCGTGAACTTGGTCTCAAGGCATATAGGGCAGCTCCCAATCTCCTTTGCTGCCCCCTTCACCTCCAACCCCTTCAAGCTCCCATCTTTCACTAACTTCTGCAGCATAGGAAAATTCACATGACACAGCCTCTCATGCCACGTCTCCCAATGAGCCTCACCACTCCCAGATGAAGCCTTTGCCCATGCAGCGGTCGCATCCACACCAACAAGCACCTCACCATGTGGCTGCTGTGGCTGCTGCACCTTCTCGACTGCATCCATGACCCCATCAGTTGGCAAGGTCTCCTCTCCTCCCGCAGTTGCCTTAGCCGTTGTTGCAGCCGCTGCCGTTGCTGGTGGTTTCCCATTCCAAGAGATGATGGGCAGCTGCCATAGGTCCTTAATGCAGCTGCTCTTCTCCTCCAAATCCCACAGCAGCAACTTCCCAAGCTTCGCACGGCAGCTGGTTGGGCCGAAGGTCACTTTGGCCTTGCTCTTCTGCAGCCGGCGCACAGAAAGAAGGTTAGCGGACAAACCTTCAACCAACAGCACATTCCCCAGCCCCACAAGCACCCCATTGGCTCCCATTACCTTGGCATTCCCAACACCAATCACAGGGAGCAAAGCACCTGAAGCGGCAGCCACAAACTTGATCTTCCCAGGAGGCTTTACCTCATCAAGCAAATCTGCCCTCGGTGTCATGTGACTTATGCAGCCTGAATCGATCACCCAATGACTGAGGGGGTGCATCAAAACCTTCCCAACTGAACCCACATCACCCTCACCAGGCCCTCAACCATGAGGAACATCTCAGGGTCGGCTTTACCTTGTGCGCCATCACCTTGTGCACCTGAACCTTGCACAGCACCACCTTGTACGCGTTTACCACTTGGCGGCTTCATGCCTGGGGGCGCCCATCCCTCAGGCCGGCTGAAACACTTGAACCATGGGTGTCCATCCTTCTTGCAGTACCAGCATGCACCCTCCATTCGGGTGCTCCCCCTGCCACCAGAGCTCTCATGCCCCTCATAGTAGTCACCTCGGCCTCTCCCTTTGCCAAAGCCTCTCCCACGGCCTCGGACTCTCCCTCCCCCTCTTCCTGTGCTGCCTCCTGCAGCTGCATACCCCTCAGCAGTCTTGTTGACAGCACCGCCTCCCGTGTGGCGCCTGCGGAAGTCCTCCTGTAGGATCTGCTGCCGTAGCCACTCAGGCGTCCACTTGTCCTGCTGAACGTTGAGGGTGGGGATGAGGTTGTCCCATGAGTTGTCGAGCACCGAGATGATCTTGGTGCATTGCGGCATCTGCGACACCTCGCTGCCCGCCGCTGCCATCCTCGCATAGGTGTCCTTGATCTTGTCAAGGACCGGCTTCACATCATCTCCCGATCGCATGGAGATGGCAGCCAGCTCCTTCTCCAACACAATCACCATCGGCAGCGTGTTGGGCTGAATCACGTCGCGCAGTAGCTTCCACGCCTTCGGTCCCGAATCATCGAGCTCCACCAAATCCTTGATGTGCTGGAACATGTCGTTGTTGACTGATTGAAGAATAAGGTCGTACAGCACCGCGCTCTTCTCAATCCACCGATCGCGGGCATCTCCTTCCTCCGGCAACTTCTCTTCTCCCATTGCAATTTTCATTAGCTTGTAGCGCTTGAAGGCGCTCCTCATCCGCCCGCTCCATTCCTCATAGTTGGAGCCATCCAATGCCTCGATCTTGGATGATGGTGGCTTGTTCCTCTTCTCAGCTGCATCTCCACTCCCTTGACTCATTTTCTCTGCTCCCAATCACAGGTTCCAGCTCCCCCTTTGCTGTCCACACCGATGTCCCACTCAATTTCCACAAGTGTCGGTGCCAACGAAATTTCGGCAGAGTTTCCCCTTAGCAGAAGTCACATCCAACCTCCAGAACTCCACTTAGGCACGCCCACAGGCCATGGTGGGTCTAAGGGGGTCTTCACACTTCATTAGACTCTCCACAAAGTCCTTAATCAGCTCTGATACCACTTGTTAAAGACTAAGGACGGATTCTACAAAGATTAGGTGCCTAAATTTCTCAAAATCGTTGGGCCTAGTTTCTGGACAGAAAAGCCGCGCTCACAAACAACGCCGTCGACGAAAAACGCACAGTTGAATCTTCACTAATTTGGATACGTTGTAGCTCTCAAGCGTAGCTACAATTCCCAAGTTGAATCGTACCAAGAGATGAAGTATATCTTGACTTATCACTTTTGGCGCACAGGGGGGTATGCTGCCATTGAATCTTAACTCAATCACAAGAGTCTCACAAGTTTCACACAAGAAAGTTAGAGTAGCAATGAACCAGGTAGGAGGGGATGAGGAGGATGAGAGGGAAGGTCCCAAGAGAGTCTCCAACCTAGGAAACCCCATGCCACACAATTCCCCTCTCTATAGGCACGCCAACTTTGACATTTGTCACTTTCCCAACCTCCACAATCCACCACACCCAAGTTGGCCACACTTGCCAACCCAATTTGGTTTCTCCCAACCACTTGGCAGCATCTACAGTGATGGGGACGAATTTCCCAACCCCCAAAAGTCTGTACCCCATATTGAGACACTTCACAACTTCCCAAAGTCGTCGCATCCCAATCAAAACTTCGAACGAGCATAACTTTGTAGTTCTTGCTCCGACCGCGACGATTCTTGGTTCGTCGGAAAGCTCTTGAGTAGAGGAGTCACTTCAATTTTCTGCTCAGGCCAAATAACATTCACACATACTCAGAAAGTCCAAACCACAGAAAACACAAATTCTTGCACACGCTCACACCACGCATGCAGCGCACGAACATATGACGGGAGGCAGACAGGCGTGAATGCAAATGATAGCATCACATAACAGAAAGCGCCCAGGTGTTGGTACGAGAAGCTGGAGGAGGTGGTTCTGGGTGGTGACTTCAAGACATTTGCCTTTGCTGCTGGTGTATGTCGACGACATATTGCTGTTCTCACCTTCCATGGAGCAGATTGTGAGGACACAGAAGCTATTGATGGACAACTTCAAGTGCAAGACAAAGGGGGCGGCTCGACGGGCTTCGTCGAGCCGCAGGGATCATTGTAGTGCTGCCATCGACCAGGGGTGCTCGACGGCTGTAGCTGACTGGGCTAGTCGACAGGTGGGCCGTCGACCAGGAGGAGCAGTTCAACGGGGAGGTCGACAGAGCAGTCCGTCGACTTGACATGTGAGTGGCGGTCGACGAGGGGAGCTCGTCGAAAACAGCTGACAGTTCTGGTCAACGGAGAGATCCGTTGACCAGGGGGTAGCTCGACGGGAGCTGTGGTCGACCAGAGGCACTTGGTGGTTGGCCAGAGGCACTTGGTGGTCGACCAGAGCACTTGGTGGTCGACCAGGTCGACTAGGTAACCTGCTCGGCGAGTTCTGCGGAGGCACGCGAACATTGTTGAGGTCGCGGTGACGAAGGCGAATTTGGGCTGGTATCTTGAAGTTGATCTGGCTTGTCAGGCGCAGACAGCAGCCGACGGATGCATAACGATGCAAGTCGGGCAAGTCGTCTGCGTGCACGCCACGCACTCGGACCGTCTGCCCCGACCGCTTCCCATGCAGCGTCAGAAACTTCGGCAACCAGGAGCGCTACTTCCTGCTGGTCGTTGACGACTACACGCGCTACACCATGGTCTTCCCCTTGCGCAACAAGGTGGACGTCCGCGGTGTTTTGATCCGCTGGATCCGCGCTACTCGTCATCAGCTGCGTGAGCGGTTTTGGCAGGACTTTTGAGTCCTGCGTCTGCACTCTGACAAGGGCGGTGAGTTCTCTTTCGGCCTCCTTGAGGAGTTCTGTCGAGCAGAGGCCATCGTCCAGTCATTCACACTTCCGGCCTCTCCGCAGAAAAATGGGATTGTTGAGCGTCGCATTGGCTTGATCATGGAGGTTGCTCGTACCTCCATGATTCATGCGGCTACTCCCCATTTTCTGTGGCCGTTTGCGTCCGATACGCCGCGCATCAGCTCAACCTCTGGCCCCGTGTCTCTTTGCCAGAAAGTGTAACCCTGTGACGACCGCTGCGTAGCCTGGTCGTCAGCCCAAGAAGCGTCTGCGTGCCCAGTGAGGACCACTGGACTCTGCCCTCCAAGCACAAGCCCCATGCCCGACGTACTGCACAAGTAACGCAACACCCTCTTCGCTGCAGCCATGTGCTCCGGTCTGTGTCTCCCAGGAGCAACATAGCGTGCGAGAATGCTAAGAGGGTACGCGAGGTCAGGTCGTGTGCAGGTCATCAGGTACATGAGGCAGCCAACAAGCTCTGGGTACGGGCCACTCGACTCTACGGACTCATCCGAAGGCAGAGCTGAGAGCGAGTGGCGAGTAGGCAGAGGAGTGGCCTGAGGCGAGGAGTACGTGAAGCCGAGTAGCTGAAGGACCTGCTGCACCATGTGTGACTGAGTCAGGGTAATGGTGCGGCGTGCTCTGTCCCGGGTGATCTGCAAGCCAAGGTAGCTGCGCAGTTCACCCAGGTCTCTGCACGTGTGTCTCTTCTGCAGCTCGGACTTCACGTGGGCGAGTCCAGCAGTGTCAGCTGTGGCAAAGACCAAGTCGTCGACGTACACGAGGATGTAGAACGGCGGCAAAGAAGTGTCGGTGCGCAGAAACAGCGACGGGTCGGCAGTAGAGGGAGCAAACCCAAGAGCCGCAAGTGTAGTCCTCAGTGTGTCGTGCCACTCACGCGGTGCCTGGCGGAGACCGTAGACTGGCCGCCGGAGGCTCCACTGGGTGCCAGGAGGAAAAGACCCAGTGAAGCCAGGTGGGCGACGCAGCCAGATCTCCTCGTGCAGGCTGCCCTGCAAGAAAGCAGTGCTGAAGTCAAGAGAGTGCAGCTCGTAGTCGCGGTGAGCAGCTATGTGCAGCAGTACCCAAAGAGTGGTCATCTTCGGGGTGGGAGAGAAGGTCTGAAAGTAGTCAACTCCCTGCCGCTGACTGAAGCCACGAGCCACGTAACGCGCCTTGAAGACAGGCGGAGAACCCGGCGGCCGCTTCACCCTGAACATCCACATGCCACTGACGATGTTCGCCCCAGGCGGGGGAACCTCGTCAACGTAGGTACCTGTGGAGTTCCAGGAAGCCATCTCTGTGTCCATAGCTGCCTGCCACTGAGAGGAGTAGGGACCCTCTATCGCCTCCGCGTAAGAGCGCGGAGTCGGGATGTCAAGTGCATCCGGGTCTCCCTCAGGGGTAAGCAGTACGGACACGAGATGAGGTGAAGCAGCAGCCAAACACAGGAACTCCTCCTGCCTGTCCTCAAGGACGTCCGTGCCAAGGGCACACTCACCCCCGACGGACGGAGGACAGACAGACTCAGACTCAACGACAAGACTAGCAGGGTAGTCGAGACGACAGCGAGCAGCAAAGTCGACGAGCTCAGCAACTAGGGCAGACGCAGCAGTGGACTCAAAGGAAGGGTCAGTGACGACAGTAGCAAGGAGACGCGTGACAGTAGGACTGGCAGCACGAAGAGAGTCCGACTCTGGGTCGGGAAGAGCAGGAAGAGAGGACTCAGGAGGAGAAGGCAAAGGGGCACGCAGAGGAGCAGTGGACGGACGCAGAGACATCCGGTGCGTGCCAGGGACAGGAGGAGGACGCTGACGCGAACCACGACCACTAGCGCGAGCAGTACGGACAGGCGACGCAGGACGCGACGCAGGCTCACGACGCTCAGCAAGACCTCCAGTAGGACCAGTGTAGGGAGAAGGAGCGGGCAGTGGGGAGGCCGGCTGTAACTGTAACTGTGACAGGACAGGCTGTGGACTCTCTAAGGGAGGAGGAGGGCCAGTAGAAGGCGGGAGACCAAGAACCTGCTGAAGGAGCGGTTCGAAGTACGGCCGAGGCCGCGCGGCGACTCCAGACACAGCAGGGACAGCACCAGTACCCCAAGCGGCAGCACCAGCGCCAGCAGCAACTCCAGCTCCAGTACCTCCAGCAGCACCAGTAGCACCCCCAGCAGGCCCGCCTCCAGGACCGACAGCAGTAGCCTCAGCGTCAACACCCTCAGCAGCTCCAGCTCCAGTCGTACCCGCAGGCCCAGCAGCTCCAGTACTCCCAGTACAAGCACCTCCGGGACCCGCGGCACCAGCACCCTCAGTAGCCGAAGAACCTCCAGCTCCAGCAGCACGCCTCCAGCGCCGGGCAAACCACTCGCGCAGCTCCTGTGGAGAGAGTGGCTCCCGCCGAGACGAAGCACCCGGAGAACCTCCAGGCTCAGCACCGCCAGACGCCACACAAGCAGGCCCAGCTCCCTTAGGCTCCACACCCCCAGGCCCAGCACCTCCAGGCGTAGCACCCCCAGGCTCAGCACCCCCAGGCTCAGCACCCCCAGGCTCAGCACCTCCAGTAGTAGCACCTCCAGGCTCAGCACCCCCAGGCTCAGCACCCCCAGTAGTAGCACCCTCAGGCTCAGCACCCCCAGGCGTAGCACCCACACGCTCAGCACCCCCAGAGTCAGCACCCCCAGGCTCAGCACCCTCAGCAGCACCAGAGTCACCAGTAACCTCGACAGGCTCGACTGCGTCTACCTGGGACACACCTGAAGGGGCAGGACCCTGAGGGGGGAGGGGGTCTACCGGGGGGGGACCTGGCACAAGGAAGAGCGGTGGTGGGGGGAGGGATGGAGTGCGGTAGGGGAAGAGGCGGTAGTAGGGGACCGACTCGTCAAACGTGACGTCCTGGGAGGACAGAACACGGCGAGAGGTGGGGTCGTAGAACTGCCACCCTGGCGCGTCAGGGGGGAAGCCAAGGAAGACGCAAGGAGCAGCACGAGGGGACAGCTTGTCCGCAGACAAGTCGCGGACAAACGCCCGAGATCCCCAGACACGGAACGCAGACGCATCGCCAACCTTCCCCGTCCACAGCAAAGCAGGGGAGGTCTCCGGTCTGGAGACCCTAGGGTGAAGGTTGATTTGATGCGCCGCGTACCGAACCGCAAACGGCCACAGAAAATGGGGGGCAGCCGCATGCATCATGGACGTACGGGCGACGTCCATGACCATGCCAATGCGGCGCTCAGCAATCCCATTTTGCTGTGGAGAGTCCGGAAGCGTGAAGGTCTGGCGGATGCCTCGTGCTCGACAGTAGGCTCGCAGAAGGCCAGAGGAGAACTCTCCACCTCTGTCAGAGTGCAGACGCAGAACAGGAAAGTCCGAACCGAAGCTCTGCCTGAGCTGGAGACGAGCTGCGCGGATCCAGTCGATCAACACCTCAGTGACATCACCCTTGCTGCGCAAGGGGAAGACTGTGGTGTAACGCGAGTAGTCGTCAACCACCAGCAGGAAGTAGCGCTCGTGACCCTGTCCACGGACGCGGGCCGGGCCCCACACGTCCATGTGAAGCGTCTGCAGCGGGGCCTCTGTCGGAGGAAACTGGGAGGAGTGAGGGGCAGCCCGCTGCCGCCCCTCGACACAGGGGACGCAGGTAGGGCCAGGCCCCGGAGGAAGGGGAGGGAGGGACCGGGGAAGACCAGAGACAAGGACACGGGAGGCCATGCCTCGGAGACGAAGCAGGGAGGGGTGACCAAGGCGGTGGTGCCAAAGGAGAGTCTCGTGAGACAGGAGGCGACACGAACAGGGGGCAGACTCAGGACCAGACCTGGACGCTGCAGCAAACACCTGACCTGACGCAGCTACCTGACCAGACGCAGTGACTGGAGGAGACGCAGTGGTCAGTGTGTAGAGGCTCGACCCCGGCCGACGTGTTAACGTGGCCAGGTGTCGGCCTGTCCGAGCGTCCGTGCAGTGGGTCACCCGCTGACTCGCAGGAGTGAACTGGTGAACCCCCGCATCCTGTAGGTCAGCACCACTCACCAAGTTCGTAGAGAACGAGGGGAGGTAAAGACCAGACAGGGTGCCAGAGGGGGCCGCCGGACACGGGAGGACAGTGGAGAAGTGAGCAAAGACAGGACCCCCAGAGGGGTCTGCCAGAGAGACTGCAACTGGCCGGCCAAGCGGCGTGAGTGTGGTGCGGTCTCGAAAGAAGGAGCGAGAAGCCCCCGAGTCAAGGGTGAAGGTGTGGGAGGCCGAGGCCGACGCAGAACCTGAGAGAGCAGACTCACCAGCACCTGAGGGAGCAGACGCACCTAGAGCAGCAGCCTCGCTAGCACCTAGAGCAGCAGCCTCACCAGTACCTAGAGCAGCAGTCTCAATGCCCGGGTCGGGCGGAAAACACCGGTAACAGTCACCCTCATCACTAATAGTCACAGTATACATGGCAGCAAGAATAGCATCAAAGTCAAGGTCAAAGACAGCTACACCCGCCCTAGACAGCTCACCCCAGCGGGGGATCTCAGTGGCCTCAGGGAACTGGTGACGCCAAGCGTCCGTCAGGCGGCCAAAGCAGCGCTGGGTGGAGTGCGCACCCCCGCACTGCTCACCCGCGCGGTCGCCGGTGCGGAGGACGTAGGTGCACGGACCAGTACCCCCACCCCTCTGGCGTGCAGCGTACCACTCACGGAGCTGCTGAGGGGAGGGGATGTCACGAGTGCGCTGCTGCTGCTGCTGCTGCTGCTGCTGGCGCTGACCACCACCGGAGCCGACTCTCTGCGCAGCGCCACCCCGACCAGCTCCACCTCCTCCGCCGCCTCCTCCTCCACCGCCGCCACCTCCGCTCCCACCGCCACCGCCGCCGCCGCCTCCGCCTCCACTGCCACCACCGACACCTCCACCCCCGCCACCACCCCCACCGCCACCCCCACCCCCTCCACCGCCTCCACCGCCGCCTCCACCGCCCCCGCTAGCTCCTCCAGTGCCCCTGCCCCCCTTGCCCTTGCCAGGGCGGCGTCTCCCGCTAGGGGTAGACGCCGCACCGACCGACTCAAGCCCAACGAGGTCGGCCGCAGCAGCAGAGGCAACAGAGGGCAAAAGGGGGGAGGGGGAACACCCCTCAAAGATGGGGGTGCGAGGGTCACCACGAGAGGCTCCTACAGCTACTATGCTCTTCTCTGCTGCTAGGAGGGACTTCTCGAGGAGGTCAACGGTGAGAGTGGTGGGGCAAACAGAGAGGAAGTGGTCCCTGACTACGCGAAGGGAGTCAGGGAGCCGGGTGACTATGTAGTAGAGGGTGATGTACATGGGGGGGGGGTTCTTGGCGCAGAACTCTGCAGGAAGCGCAGCGCGGTAGCGAGTGTCACTAGTGCGGAGGTGCGTAATGAGGTCAGCGACTGTGGGAAAGGCAGCAAGGTCAGGGAAGAGGTACGGTAGCATGAGGCGGCTAAGTGCAGCAGTGGCAGGGGAGGAGTAGCGCGCAACTACAGCGTCGTACAAGGTCTGAGCACTCTTGTACTCGCTAAAGTGCGCACGCTCAGAGGTAGGTAGGTGGCAACGCACAGCAAGACGTGCAGCAGCATCGCGCGTGGCCCACTGGGAGCGAACAGTGGCGTCAGCAGCAGCAGCGGGGGCAGGAGAGGCACCAGAAGTGAGGTCAAAGAGGGAGAGGCCGTCTGCCCTGTCGCACTGTAAGAAAAGCTGCAGGTCATCTATCCAGACGTCAAAGTCAATGGCCCGACCCTCAGCGTCAAAAGCGAGGACACTAGGGGTAGCCATGACAGCAGTAGACTAGCAGCGCAAACAGTAGGGTGAGGGCAGTGCTGTGAAAGGGGCGCTGCTCTTACCGGACAGGGCGGCTCGGGTGGCTCGGCTGTAGGGCGGCTCGGCGGCTCGGTTGCTGGGCGGCTCGGCGGCTCGGCTGCTGGGCGGCTCGGCGGCTCGGCTGCTGGGCGGCTCGGCGGCTCGGCTGCTGGGCGGCTCGGCTGCTGGGCGGCTCGGCTGCTGGGCGGCTCGGCTGCTGGGCGGCTCGGCGGCTGGGCGGCTTGGCTGCTGGGCGGCTCGGCGGGGCCGCTTAGAGGGCGGCGTCCGGGGCCGCTGGGAGGAGGCGGCGGGGCCGCTGAGAGGAGGCGGCGGGGCCGCAAAGGTAGGTGGCGGGGCCGCTGGTAGATGGCGGGGCCGCACAGGCAAGTGGCGGGGCCGCGGAGGTAGGTGGCGGGGCCACACAGGTAGGTGGCGGGGCCGCGGAGGTAGGTGGCGGGGCCGCACAGTGAGGTGGCGGGGCCGCGAAGGTAGGTGGCGGGGCCGCACAGGTAGGTGGCGGGGCCGCGGAGGTAGGTGGCGGGGCCGCACAGGTAGGTGGCGGGGCCGCGAAGGTAGGTGGCGGGGCCGCACAGTTAGGTGGCGGGGCCGCGAAGGTAGGTGGAGGGGCCGCACAGGTAGGTGGCGGGGCCGCGGAGGTAGGTGGCGGGGCCGCACAGGTAGGTGGCGGGGCCGCGAAGGTAGGTGGCGGGGCCGCGTAAGGTGGCGATGGGCGCGACGGGCGCGACGGGCGCAACAGGCGCGATGGGCGCGACGGGCGCGACGGGCGCGACAGGCGCGACGGGCGCGACGGGCCGAAAGGGCGGCGCGAAGGGCCGTAGGGGCGGCGCGACTCGGGCCGGAGCAAAACGCGCTCCGGGCAGGAAAAAAAATAATTTCGTGGTGGTGGGCCCTAGGAATCGTTCCCACTAGGGAACCTGCTCGATACCATGAGAAGAAACGAGGAATGAAATGACTAAGTGAAAGTTGGGTACAAAAAGCAAACCCTAGAAAACTGTACCCCCATATGTGCCACCCCACTATAGCCTACAGTAGCTATGTCATATAAATCTGACAACATTTGGCACGGAGCGATCGGCACCCCCACGTTCGCCGAACCGGTGGATATCGACAAATTTGACGCGAAGCAGCAACCGACAAAATGCGAAGTTTGCGGCGCAGCAGGGCATCAAATTTTGTCGTGCTACAAAATGAAAATAGCACATGCGGCAATGCTGGGCGGCAACAGTGGAACACCCCCGAAGTAAAAAAATGGGAATCACCAGTAGCCGCGGTGTCAGACTTATATGACATAGCTACTGTAGGCTATAGTGGGGTAGCACATATGGGGTACAGTTTTCTAGGGTTTGCTTTTGTACCCAAATTTCCTTTAGTCATTCCATTCCTCGTTTCTTCTCATGGTATCGAGCAGGTTCCCTAGTGGGAACACTTCCTAGGGCCCACCACGAATCTTTTTTTTCCTGCCCGGAGCGCGCTTCGCTCCTGCCCGAGTCGCGCCCTGTGTGCCCTCCCTACCGTCGCGCCCTCTCACGGCCCCTCACGGTCCCTTCGCGTCGCCCTTAGCGGCCCCTCTCACGGCCCCCTGCGCCGCCCTTACGGCCCCTCGTGCCACCCTTACGGCCCCTCGCGCCGCCCTTACGGCCCCTTACGGCCCCTCGCGCCGCCCGTCGGCCCCTCGCGCCGCCCTTAGCGGCCCCTTACGGCCCCTCGCGCCGTCCCTTACGGCCCCTCGCGCCGCCCCTTACGCCCCTTATGGCCCCTCCCGCGGCCCCTCACGGCCCCCTACGGCCCGTCGCCGCCCTACGCGGCCCCTCGCGCCGCCCTATCACGGCCCGTCGCCGCCCTCCGCGGCCCCTCACGCCGCCCTTCACGGCCCCTTCGCCGCCCTTCGCGGCCTCTCGCGGCCCTGTCGCCCCCCCCCCCCCCTCCGGCCCGCCGTCGCCGCCCCCGCCGTACCGCCGAGCCGCCCGAGCCGCCCGAGCCGCCGAGTCGCCGAGCCGCTGTTGCTGCCGAGCCGCCGTACCGCCGAGCCGCCCGAGCCGCCCGAGCCGCCGAGTTGCCGAGCCGCTGAGCCGCCGAGCCACCCGAGCTGCCCTGTCTGGTAAGAGCAGCGCCTCTGTCACTGCACTGCCCTTACCCTACTGTTCGCGCTGCTAGTCTACTGCTGTCATGGCTACCCCTAGTGTCCTCGCTTTTGACGGTGAGGGTCGGGCCATTGACTTTGACGTCTGGGTAGATGACCTGCAGCTTTTCCTACAGTGCGATAGGGCAGACGGTCTCTCCCTCTTTGACCTCACCTCTGGTGCCTCTCCTGCCCCTGCTGCTGATGCCGACGCCACTGTTCGCTCACAGTGGGCCACTCGCGATGCTGCTGCACGTCTTGCTGTGCGTCGCCACCTGCCTACCTCTGAGCGTGCGCACTTTAGCCAATACAAGAGTGCTCAGACCTTGTAAGACGCTGTAGTTACGCGCTACTCCTCCCCTGCCACTGCTGCACAGAGCCGCCTCATGCTACCGTACCTCTTCCCTGACCTTGCTGCCTTTCCCACAGTCGCTGACCTCATTACGCACCTCCGCACTAGTGACACTCGCTACCGCGCTGCGCTTCCTGCTGAGTTCTGCGCCAAGAACCCCCCCCCCATGTACATCACCCTCTACTACATAGTCACCCGGCTCCCTGACTCCCTACGCGTAGTCAGGGACCACTTCCTCTCAGTTTGCCCCACCACTCTCACCGTTGACCTCCTCGAGAAGGCCCTCCTAGCAGCAGAAAAGAGCATAGTAGCTGTAGGAGCCTCTCGTGGTGACCCTCGCACCCCCATCTTTGAGGGGTGTTCCCCCTCCCCCCGTTTGCCCTCTGTTGCCTCTGCTGCTGCGGCCGACCTCGTTGGGCTTGAGTCGTTCGGTGCGGCGTCTACCCCTAGCGGGAGACGCCGCCCTGGCAAGGGCAAGGGGGGCAGGGGCACTGGAGGAGCTAGCGGGGGCGGTGGAGGCGGCGGTGGAGGCGGTGGAGGGGGTGGGGGTGGCGGTGGGGGTGGTGGCGGGGGTGGAGGTGTCGGTGGCGGCAGTGGAGGCGGAGGCGGCGGCGGCGGTGGCGGTGGGAGCGGAGGTGGCGGCGGTGGAGGAGGCGGCGGCGGAGGAGGTGGAGCTGGTCGGGGTGGCGCTGCACAGAGGGTCGGCTCCGGTGGTGGTCAACGCCAGCAGCAGCAGCAGCAGCAGCAGCAGCGCCCTCGTGACATCCCCCCCCCTCAGCAGCTCCGTGAGTGGTACGCTGCACGCCAGCGGGGTGGGGGTACTGGTCCGTGCACCTACGTCCTACGCACCGGAGACCGCACGAGTGAGCAGTGCTGGGGTGCGCACTCCACCCAGCGCTGCTTTGGCCGCCTGACGGACGCTTGGCGTCACCAGTTCCCTGAGGCCACTGAGATCCCCCGCTGGGGTGAGCTGTCTAGGGCGGGTGTAGCTGTCTTTGACCTTGACTTTGATGCTATTCTTGCTGCCATGTATACTGTGACTATTAGTGATGAGGGTGACTGTTACCGGTGTTTTCCGCCCGACCCGGGCATTGAGTCTGCTGCTCTAGGTACTGGTGAGGCTGCTGCTCTAGGTGCTAGCGAGGCTGCTGCTCTAGGTGCTCGTGCGTCTGCTCTCTCAGGTGCTGGTGAGTCTGCTCTCTCAGGTTCTGCGTCGGCTTCGGCCTGCCACACCTTCACCCTTGACTCGGGGGCTTCTCGCTCCTTCTTTCGAGACCGCACCACACTCACGCCGCTTGGCCGGCCAGTTGCAGTCTCTCTGGCAGACCCCTCTGGGGGTCCTGTCCTTGCTCACTTCTCCACTGTCCTCCCGTGTCCGGCGGCCCCCTCTGGCACCCTGTCTGGTCTTTACCTCCCCTCGTTCTCTACGAACTTGGTGAGTGGTGCTGACCTACAGGATGCGGGGGTTCACCAGTTCACTCCTGCGAGTCAGCGGGTGACCCACTGCACGGACGCTCGGACAGGCCGACACCTGGCCACGTTTACACGTCGGCCGGGGTCGAGCCTGTACACACTGACCACTGCGTCTCCTCCAGTCACTGCGTCTGGTCAGGTAGCTGCGTCGGGTCAGGTGTTTGCTGCAGCGTCCAGGTCTGGTCCTGAGTCTGCCCCCTGTTCGTGTCGCCTTCTGTCTCACGAGACTCTCCTCTGGCACCACCGCCTTGGTCACCCCTCCCTGCTTCGTCTCCGAGGCATGGCCTCCCGTGTCCTTGTCTCTGGACTTCCCCGGTCCCTCCCTCCCCTTCCTCTGGGGCCTGGCCCTACCTGCGTCCCCTGTGTCGAGGGGCGGCAGCGGGCTGCCCCTCACTCCTCCCAGTTTCCTCCGACAGAGGCCCCGCTGCAGACGCTTCACATGGACGTGTGGGGCCCGGCCCGCGTCCGTGGACAGGGTCACGAGCGCTACTTCCTGCTGGTGGTTGACGACTACTCGCGTTACACCACAGTCTTCCCCTTGCGCAGCAAGGGTGATGTCACTGAGGTGTTGATCGACTGGATCCGCGCAGCTCGTCTCCAGCTCAGGCAGAGCTTCGGCTCGGACTTTCCTGTTCTGCGTCTGCACTCTGACAGAGGTGGAGAGTTCTCCTCTGGCCTTCTGCGAGCCTACTGTCGAGCACGAGGCATCCGCCAGACCTTCACGCTTCCGGACTCTCCACAGCAAAATGGGATTGCTGAGCGCCGCATTGGCATGGTCATGGACGTCGCCCGTACGTCCATGATGCATGCGGCTGCCCCCCATTTTCTGTGGCCGTTTGCGGTTCGGTACGCGGCGCATCAGATCAACCTTCACCCCAGGGTCTCCATGCCAGAGACCTCCCCAGCTTTGCTGTGGACGGGGAAGGTTGGCGATGCGTCTGCGTTCCGTGTCTGGGGATCTCGGGCGTTTGTCCGCGACTTGTCTGCGGACAAGCTGTCCCCTCGTGCTGCTCCTTGCGTCTTCCTTGGCTTCCCCCCTGACGCGCCAGGGTGGCAGTTCTACCACCCCACCTCTCGCCGTGTTCTGTCCTCCCAGGACGTCACGTTTGACGAGTCGGTCCCCTACTACCGCCTCTTCCCCTACCGCACTCAGTCCCTCCCCCCGCCACCGCTCTTCCTTGTGCCAGGTCCCCCCCCGGTAGACCCCCTCCCCCCTCAGGGTCCTGCCCCTTCAGGTGTGTCCCAGGTAGACGCAGTCGAGCCTGTCGAGGTTACTGGTGACTCTGGTGCTGCTGAGGGTGCTGAGCCTGGGGGTGCTGACTCTGGGGGTGCTGAGCGTGTGGGTGCTACGCCTGGGGGTGCTGAGCCTGAGGGTGCTACTACTGGGGGTCCTGAGCCTGGGGGTGCTGAGCCTGGGGGTGCTACTACTGGGGGTGCTGAGCCTGGGGGTGCTGAGCCTGGGGGTACTACGCCTGGAGGTGCTGAGCCTGGGGGTGCGGAGCCTTAGGGAGCTGGGCCTGCTCGTGTGGCGTCTGGCGGTGCTGAGCCTGGCGGTTCTCCGGGTGCTTCGTCTCGGCGGGAGCCACTCTCTCCACCGGAGCTGCGCGAGTGGTTTGCCCGGCGCTGGAGGCGTGCTGCTGGAGCTGGAGGTTCTTCGGCTGCTGAGGGTGCTGGTGCCGCGGGTTCCGGAGGTACTCGTACTGGGAGTACTGGAGCTGCTGGGCCTGCGGGTACGACAGGAGCTGGAGCTACTGAGGCTACTGCTGTCGGTCCTGGAGGCGGTCCTACTGGGGGTGCTACTGGTGCTGCTGGAGGTACTGGAGCTGGAGGTGCTGCTGGCGCTGGTGCTGCCGCTGGGGGTACTGGTGCTGTCCCTGCTGTGTCTGGAGTCGCCGCGCGGCCTCGGCCGTACTTCGTTCCGCTCCTTCAGCAGGTTCTTGGTCTCCCGCCTTCTTCTGGTCCTCCTCCTCCCTTAGAGTGTCCACAGCCTGTCCCGTCACAGTTACAGTTACAGCCGGCCTCCCCACTGCCCGCTCCTTCTCCCTACACTGGTCCTACTGGAGGTCTTACTGAGCGTCGTGAGCCTGCGTCTCGCCCTGCGTCGCCTGTCCGTGCTGCTCGCACTAGTGGTCGTGGTTCGCGTCAGCGTCCTCCTCCTGTCCCTGGCACGCACCGGATGTCTCTGCGTCCGTCCACTGCTCCTCTGCGTGCCCCTTTGCCTTCTCCTCCTGAGTCCTCTCTTCCTGCTCTTCCTGACCCGGAGTCGGACTCCCTTCGTGCTGCCAGTCCGACTGTCACGCGTCTCGTTGCTACTGTTGTCACTGACCCTTCCTTTGAGTCCACTGCTGCGTCTGCCCTAGTTGCTGAGCTCGTCGACTTTGCTGCTCGCTGTCGTCTAGACTACGCTGCTAGTCTTGTTGCTGAGTCTGAGTCTGTCTGTCCTCCGTCCGTCGGGGGTGAGTGTGCCCTTGGCACGGACGTCCTTGAGGACAGGCAGGAGGAGTTCCAGTGTCTGGCTGCTGCTTCACCTCATCTCGTGTCCGTACTGCTTACCCCTGAGGGAGACCCGGATGCACCAGACATCCCGACTCCTCGATCGTACGCTGAGGCGATCGAGGGTCCCTACTCCTCTCAGTGGCAGTCAGCCATGGACGCAGAGATGGTTTCCTGGAAGTCCACAGGCACCTACGTTGACGAGGCTCCCCCACCTGGGGCGAACATCGTCAGTGGCATGTGGATTTTTAGGGTGAAGCGGCCGCCGGGTTCTCCGCCTGTCTTCAAGGCGCGTTACGTGGCTCGTGGCTTCAGTCAGCGGCAGGGAGTTGACTACTTTCAGACCTTTTCTCCCACCCCGAAGATGACCACTCTTCGGGTACTGCTGCACATAGCTGCTCACCGCGACTACGAGCTGCACTCTCTTGACTTCAGCACTGCTTTCTTGCAGGGCAGCCTGCACGAGGAGATCTGGCTGCGTCGCCCACCTGGCTTCACTGGGTCCTTTCCTCCTGGCACCCAGTGGAGCCTCCGGAGGCCAGTCTACGGTCTCCGCCAGGCACCGCGTGAGTGGCACGACACACTGAGGACTACACTTGCGGCTCTTGGGTTTGCTCCCTCTACTGCCGACCCGTCGCTGTTTCTGCGCACCGACACTTCTTTGCCGCCGTTCTACATCCTCGTGTACGTCGACGACTTGGTCTTCGCCACAGCTGACACTGCTGGACTCGCCCACGTGAAGTCCGAGCTGCAGAAGAGACACACGTGCACAGACCTGGGTGAACTGCGCAGCTACCTTGGCTTGCAGATCACCCGGGACAGAGCACGCCGCACCATTACCCTGACTCAGTCACACATGGTGCAGCAGGTCCTTCAGCGCTTCGGCTTCACGTACTCCTCGCCTCAGGCCACTCCTCTGCCTACTCGCCACTCGCTCTCAGCTCTGCCTTCGGATGAGTCCATAGAGTCGAGTGGCCCGTACCCAGAGCTTGTTGGCTGCCTCATGTACCTGATGACCTGCACGCGACCTGACCTTGCATACCCTCTTAGCATTCTTGCACGCTATGTTGCTCCTGGGAGACACAGACCGGAGCACATGGCTGCAGCGAAGAGGGTGTTGCGCTACTTGTGCAGTACGTCGGGCATGGGGCTTGTGCTTGGAGGGCAGAGTCCAGTGGTCCTCACTGGGCACACAGACGCTTCTTGGGCTGACGACCAGGCTACGCAGCGGTCGTCACAGGGTTACACCTTCAGCCTTGGTTCCGGCTCTGTTTCGTGGCGGGCTACCCGCTCGTCTTCTATTCTCGGCTCCAGTTGTGAGGCTGAGATCTACGCCGGGGCCATGGCTGCACAGGAGCTTCGCTGGCTCACCTACCTGCTCACTGACCTCGGAGAGCCGCCTCGTTCTCCTCCAGTGCTGTACGTAGACAACAAGGCCATGCTGGCCTTGTGTCGAGAGCAGAGACTGGAGCACAGAACGAAGCACATTGCTCTCCGCTACTTCCTTGCTCGTGAGCTACAGCAGCGTGGTCAGCTACGGCTTGCGTACGTGGCCTCTGAGGCCAACACTGCTGATATCTTCACCAAGGCACTTCCGCCTGGTGATCATCAGCGCTTCTGTACTCAGCTGGGTCTTGTGCCTACCTTGCCTCACTTGCTCACCCCTTGACCTTGCTTGTACTGTTGCATATATATATACACCTGCTCTTGCTTGTCTAGCCTTATATATATATGCAATCCTGTATGCGAACTGGCCTTGTGGCCTTGAACTTGTGCTCGGAATGTGTGGTGACTTTGTGATCCACCCTGAGCTTGTTTTGCTTTGTTTGACTGGTCTTGTGACCCCCTGTTCTCCCCCACTTTGCCTATGGGGGTGTGTCAGACTTATATGACATAGCTACTGTAGACTATAGTGGGGTAGCACATATGGGGTACAGTTTTCTAGGGTTTGCTTTTGTACCCAACTTTCCTTTAGTCATTCCATTCCTCGTTTCTTCTCACGCGGATCGACCTGGCGATCGCGTAAAGATATGAAAAGCGGAAAAGGGCGACGACGTGGCGACTTCGGGGCGGGTGAAAAAAGGAGAAAATGATGGCGCGAATATAAAACGTCACGACCGGCCGGCATCAGGGGAAATCGCCGAGGCGAATGGTGAGGCTCCGCGAAAAAAAACTCTGCACCAATCGGGAAACTCCAGCCGAACACCCACGGAAGTAAGAATTCGTTAAAAGTATCCTATAAAGATACTCTAACAAAAAATATTGCTTCTCGTGGTTTTCAAGCCTTTGAAAAATTCAGGGGAGATTTATAGGCCAAGAAAAAGCCTTTAAAGATTATTCGGGTACCTGAGAAGTTGGACAGAGTACTACAGAGCGTAGAAAAGGGTCGTGCGTTCCGTAGAGTTAATACTCTCTCCCCGCAGCACAGTGTTAAGGCTCCCGATTGCCCACAGGTGAAGCCTACACAGCTGCAAAGGCTTAGAGGAAAATTCCAGGCTCATGAGAAGTTGTACAAGCCGCAGAAAATGTGCTACCCCCCCAGGTGAAGTTGGAAAGTGCTGAGTCAGGTATAGGAAATAGGGATGGTATTCATTTGATGTACCCTATCATCCTATCAATGAGACCCTCTTTGGCTACTCAGCGCAACAGGAACCACTACTCCTCGAGGTGTTATGCAAAGGACAACGCCTCTAGGCACTTGTGGACAACGGTGCATCCCAATCAATATGTGACCGCGGGACGTTGGAGAAAATTGGAGAACCTTCCAAGGAGACCAAGTTCTCGGCAACAATGGTGGACGGTACGAAACTTCTTATCCACGGCGAAGCATCACTGCAGCTGCACATAGGGGCGCTGAGATGGAAGCTGATGTTGCCGATCACGAACATCAAGGGTTCGGATTTCATCTTGGGGTGAGATTTTCTGAAGCGGTTCAACCCCGAGATCGATTGGGTCAAAGGAAGGTGTGCATCTACAACAACGAGAAGCGGATAGAGCTACGAAGCTGGACGGATACAGGGGACGTTCCTGAAACCACACTGGCACGGTTCGAACTGAAGGTGAACGAGAGTAACACGGAGTTACCTAGCACTGGGTATGGCCGCAGCAAAGGAGGAGAAGCCGAGTTCGGAGCTACATGTAGCAGTGAAGGAGGTCTTGGAGCAATACAAGGATATAATGCCCGACGACCTACCCGCAGGCGTTCCTCCAGCACGCACCCACGAGCACGAGATCGTGGAGGAACCAGGTGCGAAACTCGAACTGACAGACATGAAGAAGCAGATAGAGTATCTACCGGACAGACAACTGATCCGCCCATCCACCTCTCCCTACGGTGCACCAGTTCTCTTCACTCATAAACCAGACGGTAGGTTACGGATGTGCATCGACTACCGCGCACTGAACAAACAGACAGCCAAAAACAAATATCCCATACCGCAATAGATTACCTACTGGAACAACTGCGTGGTGCTACAGTCGTTTCGAAGCTGCACCTTGTCAAACTCATATGATATAGCTTGTCTAGGCTATAGTGGGGTAGACACTATGGGGTACAGTTTCCTAGGGTTTCCTACTTGTACCCAACCTTGTGCTAGTTCATTCATTCCTCATTCTTTCACATGGTATAGAGCAGGTTCCCTAGTGGGAACGCTTCCTTGGGCCCACCACTGAAATTTTTTCTGCCCGAGGCGCGCCTTGTGGGCCGCCCTTCCGTCGAGGTCCCTTAGAGGCCCCTCCCACGGCCCCCCGTGCTGCCCCTCGCGGCCCCTAGCGGCCCCGTCGCCGCCCCTACGCGGCCCCGTAGCCGCCCCTAGCGGCCCCGTCGCTGCCCCTACGCGGCCCCGTCGCCGTCCCTAGCGGCCCCGTCGCCACCCCTAGCGGCCCCGTCGCCGCCTCTCCACCTACGCGGCCCCGTTGCCGCCCCTAAGCGGCCCCGTCGCCGCCCCTACGCGGCCCCGTCGCCGCCCCTAGCGGCCCCGCCGCCGCCTCCCTACCTACGCGGCCCCGTCGCCGCCCCTACGCGGCCCCGTCGCCGCCCCTACGCGGCCCTGTCGCCGCCTCTAGCGGCCCCGTCGCCGCCCCTAGCGGCCCCGTCGCCGCCTTCCTACCTACGCGGCCCCGTCGCCGCCCCTAGCGGCCCCGTCGCCGCCCCTAATCGGCCCCGTCGCCGCCCCTAGCGGCCCCGTCGCCGCCTCCCTACCTACGCGGCCCTGTCGCCGCCCCTACGCGGCCCTGTCGCCGCCCCTACGCGGCCCCGTCGCCGCCCCTAGCGGCCCCATCGCCGCCCTCAGCGGCCCCATCGCCGCCTCCCTACCTACGCGGCCCCCTCGTCGCCCCTAGCGGCCCCGTCGCCGCTCCCCTCCCTACGCGGCCTCGTCGCCGCCCCTAGCGGCCCCTTCAGCCGCCGAGCCGCCCAGCAGCCGAGCCGCCGAGCAGCCGAGCCGCCCAGCCACCGAGCCGCCGAGCCGCCCGACAGCCGAGCCGCCCAGCAGCCGAGCCGCCGAGCAGCCGAGCCGCCCAGCAACCGACCCGCCGAGCCGCCCAGCAGCCGAGCCACCGAGCCGCCCAGCAGCCGAGCCGCCGAGCCGCCCAGCAGCCGAGCCGCCGAGCCGCCCTGCTGTCGAGCCCCTACTGCTCCTACCGACGCACCCCGGCCCCACTTACTCGGACTGGTGAGATCATTCCCTGCTAGACCACTGCAGTCATGGCTACCCCCAGTGTCCTTACCTTTGATGCTGAGGGTCGTGCTGTTGACTTTGAGGTCTGGGTCGATGACCTCCAGCTGTTCCTACAGTGCGATAGGGCGGACGGGCTCTCTCTGTTCGATCTCACCTCTGGTGTCTCTCCTGCCCCGCCTGCTACTGCTGACAGCAATGTTCGCTCACAGTGGGCCACACGCGATGCTGCTGCCCGCCTTGCTGTGCGTCGCCACTTACCGACCACTGAGCGTGCGCACTTTAGCCAGTACAAGAGTGCTAAGACCTTGTACGACGCTGTAGTTGCACGCTACTCCTCCCCTGCCACTGCTGCGCTTAGCCGCCTCATGCTGCCGTACCTGTTCCCTGACCTTGCTGCCTTTCCCACAGTCGCTGACCTCATTACGCACCTTCGCACTAGTGACACTCGCTACCGCGCTGCGCTTCCTGCTGAGTTCTGTGCCAAGAACCCCCCCCCCATGTACATCACCCTCTACTACATAGTCACCCGGCTCCCTGACTCCCTTCGCTTAGTCAGGGACCACTTCCTCTCAGTTTGCCCCACCACACTCACCGTTGACCTCCTCGAGGAGCGCCTCCTAGCAGCAGAGAAGAGCATAGTCGCTGTAGGAGCCTCTCGTGGTGACCCTCGCACCCCCGTCTTTGTGGGGTGTTCCCCCTCCCCCCTCTTGCCCTCTGTTGCTTCTGCTGCTGCGGCCGACCTCGTTGGTTTCGAGTCGGTCGGCGCTGCGTCTGCCCCTAGCGGGAGACGCCGCACCGGCAAGGGCAAGGGAGGCAAGGGCGCTGGAGGGGCTGGCGAGGGCGGTGGAGGTGGTGGTGGAGGCAGTGGAGGGGGTGGGGGTGGTGGTGGGGGTGGTGGCGGGGGTGGAGGTGTCGGTGGCAGCAGTGGAGGCGGTGGAGGCGGCGGCGGTGGCGGAGGGGGCGGAGGCGGCGGAGGTGGCGGAGGCGGGGGAGGTGGCGGAGGCGGCGGAGGTGGCGGAGGCGGCGGCGGCAGCAGTGGAGCCGGTCTCGGCTCTGCGCAGAGGAGTGGCTCCGGTGGTGGTCCGCGCCAGCAGCAGCAGCGCAGTCGTGAGACCCTGTCCCCTCAGCAGCTTCGTGAGTGGTACGCTGGGCGTCAGCGAGGTGGGGGTACTGGTCCCTGCACCTACGTCCTCCGTACAGGCGACCGTGCTGGTGAGCAGTGCGGGGGCCCGCACTCCACCCAGCGCTGCTTCGGCCGCCTGACGGACGCGTGGCGTCACCAGTTCCCTGACGCCACTGAGATCCCTCGCTGGGACGTTCTGTCTAGGGCTGGGGTTGCTATCTTTGATCTTGATTATGATGCTATTCTTGCTGCCATGTATACTGTGTCTACTAGTGATGAGGGTGACTGTTACCTGTGTGTTCCGCCTGACCCGGGCATTGAGGCTGCTGCTCTAGGTGCTGGTGAGGCTGCTGCTCTAGGTGCTAGTGCGTCTGCTGCCCCAGGTGCTACTGAGTCTGCTCTCTCAGGTACTACGTCGGCTCAGGCCCTACACACCTTCACCCTTGACTCGGGTGCTTCCCGCTCCTTCTTTCGAGACCGCACCACGCTTACGCCGCTCAGTCGGCCGGTTGCGGTCTCCCTGGCGGACCCCTCTGGGGGTCCTGTCCTTGCTAGCTTCTCCACTGTCTTACCGTGCCCGGCAGCCCCCTCTGGCACCCTGTCCGGTCTCTACCTCCCCTCGTTCTCTACGAACTTGGTGAGTGGAGCTGACCTACAGGATAGGGGGGTTGACCAGTTCATTCCTGCTAGTCAGCGGGTGACCCACTGCACGTGTGCTCGGACAGGCCGACACTTGGCCACGTTCACCCGTCGGCCGGGGTCGAGCCTGTACACACTTACTACTGAGTCTCCTCCGGCTGCTGAGTCTGGTCAGGTAGCTGCGTCGAGTCAGGTGTTTGCTGCAGCGTCCAGGTCTGGTCCTGAGTCTGCTCCCTGCTCGTGTCGTCTCCTGTCCCACCAGACTCTCCTCTGGCACCACCGCCTTGGTCACCCCTCCCTGCCTCGTCTCCGAGGCATGGCCTCCCGTGTCCTTGTATCTGGTCTCCCACGGTCTCTCCCTCCCCTACCTCCGGGGCCTGCCCCTACCTGCCCCTGCGTCGAGGGGCGACAGCGCGCCGCCCCTCACTCCTCCGAGTTTCCTCCGACAGAGGCTCCGCTGCAGACTCTTCACATGGACGTGTGGGGCCCCGCCCGCGTCCGTGGCCAGGGGCACGAGCGTTACTTCCTGTTGGTGGTCGACGACTACTCGCATTACACCACAGTCTTCCCCTTGCGCAGCAAGGGCGACGTCACTGAGGTGTTGATCGACTGGATCCGCGCAGCTCGTCTCCAGCTCAGAGAGAGTTTCGGCTCGGACTTTCCTGTTCTGCGTCTACACTCTGACAGAGGCGGGGAGTTTTCCTCTGCCCGTCTGGGAGCCTTCTGTCGCGCACAGGGCATCCGCCAGACCTTCACGCTTCCGGCCTCTCCACAGCAAAATGGGATTGCTGAGCGCCGCATTGGCATGGTCATGGACGTCGCTCGTACGTCCATGATCCATACGGCTGCCCCCCATTTTCTGTGGCCGTTTGCGGTTCAGTACGCAGCGCACCAGCTCAACCTCCAGCCCCAGGTCTCCTTGCCAGAGACCTCCCCCACCCTGCGGTGGACGGGGAAGGTTGGCGATGCGTCTGCGTTTCGGGTCTGGGGATCTCGGACGTTTGTTCGCGACTTGTCTGCGGACAAGCTGTCCCCCCGTGCTGTTCCCTGCGTCTTCCTTGGCTTCCCCCCTGACGAGCCTGGGTGGCAGTTTTACCACCCCACCTCGCGCCGTGTTCTGTCCTCCCAGGACGTCACCTTTGACGAGTCGGTGCCTTACTACCGTCTCTTCCCCTACCGCACTGCGCCCCTCCCCCCGCCGCCGCTCTTCCTTGCGCCAGGTCCTCCCCCGGTAGACCCCCTCCCCCCTCAGGGTCCTGCCCCGTCAGGTGTGTCCCAGGTAGACGCAGTCGAGCCTGTCGAGGTAGCTGTTGACTCTGGTGCTGCTGCTAGAGGTGCTGAGCCTGCGGGTGCCGGGTCTGGAGGTGCTGAGACTGGGGGTGCTGAGTCTGGGGGTGCTGAGCCTGGGGGTGCTGAGTCTGGGGGTGCTGAGCCTGGGGGTGCGGAGCCTGGGGGTGCTGAGCCTGGGGGTGCTGAGCCTGGGGGTGCGGAGCCTGGGGGTGCTGGGTCTGCTCGTGTGGCCTCTCGCGGTGCTTCGTCGAGGCGGGAGCCACTCTCTCCGCAGGAGCTACGCGAGTGGTTTGCCCGGCGCTGGAGACGTGCTGCTGGAGCTGGAGGTACTACTGTTGCTGCTGGTCTTGGAGTTGCTCGTACTGGCGGTACTGGAGCTGCTGGGGCTGGGGGTGCTGCTGGGGCTGCTGGAGTTAGTCCTGCTGGAGGTACTACTGGAGCTGCTGGCGGTACTGGAGCTGCCCGTCCTGCTGGAGTTGGTGCTGCTGGAGCTGCTGGAGCTGGAGCTGCTGGGGGTGTTGGCGCTGGTAGTTCTGCTGGTGCTGGTGCGTCTGAGGGTGCTGGAGTTGGCGCTGTTGGAGCTGGAGGTGCTGCTGGCGCTGGTGCTGCCGCTGGGGATACTGGTGCTGTCCCTGCTGGTTCTGGAGGCGCTGCGCGGCCGAGGCCGTATTTCGTTCCGCTCCTGGAGCAGGTTCTTGGTCTCCCGCCCTCTACTGGTCCTGCTCCTTCCTTAGAGTGTCCACAGCCTGTCCAGTCGCGGTCACAGTTACAGCCCGCCTCCCCCCTACCTGCTCCTTCTCCCTACACTGGTCCTACTGGAGGTCTTGCTGAGCGTCGTGAGCCTGCGTCTCGTCCTGCGTCGCCTGTTCGTGCTGCTCGCACTAGTCGTCGTGCTCCGCGTCCGCGTCCTCCTGCGGTCCCAGGCACACACCAGATGGCACTGCGTCCTTCCACTGCTCCTCTGCGTGTCCCGTTGCCGTCTCCTCCAGAGTCCTCTCTTCCTGTTCTTGCTGACCCGGAGTCTGACTCTCTTCGTGCTGCCAGTCCTACTGTCACGCGTCTCCTGGCCACTGCTGTCACTGACCCTTCCTTTGAGTCCACTGCTGCGTCGGCCCTAGTTGCTGAGCTTGTCGACTTTGCTGCTCGCTGTCGTCTAGACTACGCTGCTAGTCTTGTTGCTGAGTCTGAGTCTGTTTGTCCTCCGTCCGTCGGGGGTGAGTGTGCTCTTAGCACGGACGTCCTTGAGGACAGGCAGGAGGAGTTCCAGTGTTTTGCTGCTGCTTTGCCTCATCTCGTGTCCACGCTGATTGCCCCTGAGGGAGACCCGGATGCACCAGACATCCCGACTCCTCGATCGTACGCTGAGGCGATCGAGGGTCCCTACTCCTCTCAGTGGCAGTCAGCCATGGACGCAGAGATGGTTTCCTGGAAGTCCACAGGCACCTACGTCGACGAGGTTCCCCCACCTGGGGCGAACATCGTCAGTGGCATGTGGATCTTCAGGGTGAAGCGGCCGCCGGGTTCTCCGCCTGTCTTCAAGGCGCGTTACGTGGCTCGAGGCTTCAGTCAGCGGCAGGGAGTTGACTACTTTCATACCTTCTCTCCCACCCCGAAGATGACCACTCTTCGGGTGCTGCTGCACATAGCCGCTCAGCGCGACTACGAGCTTCACTCTCTTGACTTCAGCACAGCTTTCCTGCAGGGCAGCCTGCACGAGGAGATCTGGCTGCGCCGCCCACCTGGCTTCACTGGGTCGTTTCCTCCTGGTACCCAGTGGAGCCTCCGGCGGCCAGTCTACGGTCTCCGCCAGGCGCCCCGTGAGTGGCACGACACACTGAGGACTACACTTGCGGCTCTTGGGTTTGCTCCTTCTACTGCCGACCCGTTGTTGTTTCTGCGCACCGACACCTCTTTGCCGCCGTTCTACATCCTCGTGTACGTCGACGACTTGGTCTTTGCCACTGCTGACACTGCTGGACTCGCCCACGTGAAGTCCGAGCTGCAGAAGAGACACACGTGCACAGACCTGGGTGAACTGCGCAGCTACCTTGGCTTGCAGATCACCCGGGATAGAGCACAGCGCACCATTACCCTGACTCAGTCACACATGGTGCAGCAGGTCCTTCAGCGCTTCGACTTCGCGTACTCCTCGCCTCAGGCCACTCCTCTGTCTACTCGCCACTCGCTCTCAGCTCTGCCTTCGGATGAGTCCGTAGAGCCGAGTGGCCCGTACCCAGAGCTTGTTGGCTGCCTCATGTACCTGATGACCTGCACTCGACCTGACCTTGCATACCCTCTTAGCATCTTGGCACGCTATGTTGCTCCTGGGAGACACCGACCAGAGCACATGGCTGCAGCGAAGAGGGTGTTGCGCTACTTGTGCAGTACGTCGGGCATGGGGCTAGTGCTTGGAGGGCGACGTCGAGTGGTCCTCACCGGTCACGCTGACGCTTCTTGGGCTGACGACCAGGCTACGCAGCGGTCGTCACAGGGTTACACCTTCAGCGTTGGCTCCGGCTCTGTTTCGTGGCGGTCTACCCGCTCTTCTTCTGTTCTCGGCTCCAGCTGTGAGGCTGAGATCTACGCGGGGGCCATGGCTGCACAGGAGCTACGCTGGCTCACCTACCTGCTGACTGACCTAGGAGAGCCGCCTCGTTCTCCTCCAGTTCTGTACGTAGACAACAAGGCCATGCTGGCCTTGTGTCGAGAGCACAGACTGGAGCACAGAACGAAGCACATTGCTCTTCGCTACTTCCTTGCTCGTGAGCTGCAGCAGCGTGGTCAGCTGCGCCTTGCTTACGTGGCCTCTGAGGCCAACACTGCTGATATCTTTACCAAGGCACTTCCGCCTTGTGATCATCAGCGCTTCTGTACGATGCTAGGTCTTGTGCCTACTTGGCCTCACTTGCTGACTTCTTGACCTTGCTTGTACTGTGATCTTTCTATACCTGCACTTGCTTGTTTACCTTTATATATGATCTTGCATGTGAACTGGCCTTTTGGCCTTGCTCTTGTGCTCGGATTGTGTGGTGACTTTGTGATCCACCCTGAGCTTGCCTTGCTTTGCTTGACTGGTCTTGTGACCTCTTGTTCTCCCCCACTTTGCCTATGGGGGTGTGTCAAACTCATATGATATAGCTTGTCTAGGCTATAGTGGGGTAGACACTATGGGGTACATTTTCCTAGGGTTTCCTACTTGTACCCAACCTTGTGCTAGTTCATTCATTCCTCATTCTTTCACACACCTACGGTCGGGTTACTGGCAGATCACGATGGCGGACAACTCAATCCATAAGAAGGCGTTCCATACCAGATACGGCTCCTACAAATACTTAGTGATGCCGTTCGGACTCTGCAATGCACCAGCAACGTTCCAAGAAGAGATGAACCATATTCTACGGCCCCTGCTAAACGAGTGCGTGGTTGTGTACCTAGACGACATACTCATCTACTCCAGGAACATGAAAGAGCACGTGGAGCATCTGCGGAAGGTGTTCGAGATCTTACGGAATAATAAGTTCTACGTGAAGCTGTCAAAGAGCGACTTTGCACTAAAGAAGGTGCAGTTTCTCGGGCACATGGTGAGCGCCGAAGGCGTACACATGGACGCGCGGAAGATCGAAGCCGTTAAGAAGTGGAAAGTGCCGGAGAACGTGAAGGAGTTGCAGCAGTTTCTAGGCTATGCCAACTACTACAACAGGTTCGTGCCACAGTACGTTAAGATAGCAGCACCACAAAAGGATACGCCCTTCAAATGGGATACTCCTCATCAGCAAGCCATGGAACAGCTCCAGACAGCACTGACCACAGCGCCAGTACTCATCCTACCGGACCCAGACAAAGACTACGTAGTTGAAGCAGATGCTAGTGACCAGGCAGTCGGAGCAGTACTGATGTAGGACGATGGACACGGGTTACAGCTTATCGCTTACCTTAGTAAGAAGCTACACGGAGCAGAACTGAACTACCCCATTCACGACAAGGAAGCCTTAGCCATAGTCGTAGCCTTCAAGGCGTGGAGGTGTTACCTAGGGGGAGCCAAGATCACAGTCTATACTGACCACTGCAGCCTCAAACACCTGAAGTCGCAGCCGACGCTTTCACGACAACTGGTGCAGTGGGTAGATTTCTTGGAGACCCACTTCCACTACGACATCGTCTACAAACCCGGGCTACACAACAAAGCTGACGCGTTGAGCCGCCCCGGTCATGTAGCAGGCATCCAGCTCGACGGGATGAACCCTCTGCTCAAGGGTCTATTCCAACATGGGTACTCCGTGGACGCAGAGATAGCAACGGCAGAGAAACAGAAGCTGTTACAGTGGGAGAAAAACTTAGCGGTAAGGAAAGGCTCTGGAAGAATTTGGGTACCGAATTACGCCCCGCTACGGCAGATCCTATTGGAGGAGTTTCACGACATTTCGGGAGCAAAGAAACGTTAGCGGGAATAGCAAAGTATTACTATTGATCCCGGATGGCAGCAGACGTGTAGCAGTTTGTCACGTCATGCGACACATGTCAACGGATGAAGAGTAGTAAGCAGAAAAAAGGAGGGTTACTTCAGCCTCTATCCGTACCGGAGCAGCCATGGCAGATTGTTAGCCTCGACTTCATCACAGGACTTCCTTCGACCTCACGACGGCATGACGCCATCCTCGTCGTGATCGATAAGTTCTCCAAAATGGGTCACTTCATCCCGACCAACGCCACAGCTACAGCTGAAGCAACTGCTCGACTCTTCTTCGACCGCATCATCACCATCCACGGCACCCCCCTACACTCATCTCAGACAGAGACCCCAAATTCACGAGTAAGTTCTGGAAGGAGCTCATGGGACTGTTGGGGACTAAGCTTGCGATGTCTTCAGCATACCATCCTTAGACAAACGGACAGACAGAGTGACTCAATCAAGTGGTTGAACAGTTACTGCGCACAGCTTGCAAGGACGACGTCAGCCACTGGGACACACAGTTACCGACCCTAGAGTTCGCCTACAACAACGCATCACATGCAGCCACAGAGAAAACTCCTTTCTTCCTGTGTTACGGACGGGAACCACTCACCCCACAGCAGCCAACCACACCGGCACACGTCCAAGCCGCACACGACTTCGTCACCACCATGCAATAGCTATGGGAGAAGACTCAGCGGCGTCTTACAACAATGCAGAGCTCCTAGAAGCGGTATGCCGATCGCCAGCGACGTGATCACATGGTAGCAGTCGGATATCAGGTGCTTCTCGACACGCGCAACTTGAACCTGTCTCACCTACCATCCAAGCTCCGGCCTCGCTTCTGTGGTCCTTTTCTCATAGAGACACAGGTGACACCAGTTACATTCCGCTTGCGCTTATCAGATTCATGGAAGCTTCACAACGCTTTCCATGTTCAGCTACTGAAACCCTACAAGGTCCCCAACCAATAGTTCCAGGGATGGCAGCTACCGCCACCACCACCTGTACTCGTACAGGATGAACTAGAGTACGAGATCGAGCATGTTCTCACTCATCTGCGTCGAGGCGGCAAGGCCCTCGAGTTCCTAATACGCTGGAAGGGATACAACCCCACTAAGGACAGTTGGGTTGCAGAAGCTGATATGGGCAACGCACGCCGTGCTCTCAAGGACGATCTTGTCAAGCAGGGTGTATCTCACACCACCCAGCTTTGAGGGGGGGGACGTGTGAGAGTACGACGGCTTATGCCAGCTATGCTTGCTTGCCTTTACTTTATTATTCTATTCCTAACATAGGTTTATTTTATGGATGCATGAATTGCTTGATTTCCTAGGCTAGGTACTTTCCTATATTCTATTATAGTTATAGAACCGAGCTAGGTTGCGTACACCAAATTCTGGGCTTCTCAGTTGCCACCGAATTGCCTTCTACCGAATTCGGGAAGGATGTGTTCGGGACGCTTCGCGACCCTCAGAACCTTCGCGTAACACCTGGGTACTGGGCCTTGTGTCGAGCCTATATATAGCCTCGTGTTGTACCCAGGTGATGATTCAATTCAAACCCACTTTTCTGAGCTCGATCCTAGATCCTCACAGACGAGGTTCCCCCTCCGGGGGCGAACATCGTCAGTGGCATGTGGATTTTCAGGGTGAAGCGGCCGCCGGGTTCTCCGCCTACCTTCAAGGCACGTTACGTTGCTCGAGGCTTCAGTCAGCGTGAGGGGGTTGACTTCTTTCAGACCTTCTCCCCCACTCCGAAGATAACCACTCTTCGGGTATTGCTACACGTTGCAGCTCAGCGTGATAACGAGCTTCACTCTCTTACTTCAGCACAGCTTTCTTACAGGGCAGCCTGCACGAGGAGATCTGGCTGTGCCGCCCACCTGGCTTCACTGGGTCGTTTCCTGCAGGTACCCAATGGAGCCTCCAGCGGCCAGTCTGCGGTCTCCTACATGGCATGTTTTTTCTTGCTAGGTTGTGATCAGTGTACTGCCTTGCTATTATAACTCAGCATGTGAACTGACCTTGTGGCTGCTTGCATGTGGTATCCTTGAGATCCACCTTGGGCTTTGCTTTGCTTTGTTCTCTTGCCTGACTGGTCTTGTGACTGTTAGTTGTATTAGCTAACGCCCACTTAGCCTATGGGGGTGTGTCAAACATTATATGTTTATGCTTTGTCGGCTATAGTGGGGCTTGCCTTAGAGGGGATATAGCTCTTGGGTTTTCTACTTGTATTCCACTCAGTTCTAGTTCATTCAATCCTGCAGAGATGATTCTGACACGAAACTCCCCCTAGTCCACCCCGTTTCTCCCCTCCCTGATTCGCCCCTTCCCCCAGCCCACCGTAATCCACCCAAAACCCCCCCCCAGCCCACCCCGTTTCTCCGCTCCCTACTTCTCTCGCCATCCCCAACCCAACAATGAAGCAACAAAAACGAATCTAGGGGCCACCCCGCATATGCGCACATAAGCAAGAATGCTAATGCTGAGAAGATTTGAACAAGAATGAATGAACTATGAATGAAGTGAGTACATATAGGAAACCCTAATTGGGTTGTACCCCCTATGGGATACCCCACTATAGCCTACACAACAGCATAAGCTATATATATGTTCTGACACACCCCCATAGGCAAAGTGGGGGAGAACAAGGGGTCACAAGACCAGTCACGCAAAGCACAGCAAGCTCAGGGTGGATCACAAAGTCACCACACAGTCCGAGCACAACGACAAGGCCACAAGGCCAGTTCACATGCAGGAGTGCACATATATATATAGAGCTAGACAAGCAAGAGCAGGTATATATATGTGACAGTACAAGCAAGGTCAAGAGGAGAGCAAGTGAGGCAAGACAGGTACAAGACCCAGCTGAGTGCAGAAGCGCTGATGGTCACAAGGCGCAAGTGCCTTGGTGAACACATCAGCAGTGTTGGCCTCAGAGGCCACGTACGCAAGTCGCAACTGACCACGCTGCTGCAGCTCACGAGCAAGAAAGTAACGGAGAGCAATGTGCTTCGTTCTGTGCTCCAAGCGCTGCTCTCGACACAAGGCCAGCATGGCCTTGTTATCTACGTACAGCACTGGAGGAGAACGAGGCGGCTCTCCAAGGTCAGTCAGCAGGTAGGTGAGCCAGCGAAGCTCCTGTGCAGCCATGGCCCCGGCGTAGATCTCAGCCTCACAACTGGAGCCGAGAACAGAGGACGAGCGAGTAGCCCGCCACGAGACAGAGCCGGAACCAAGACTGAAGGTGTAACCCTGCGACGACCGCTGCGTAGCCTGGTCGTCAGCCCAAGAAGCGTCCGCGTGCCCAGTGAGGACCACTGGACTCCGCCCTCCAAGCACTAGCCCCATGCCCGACGTACTGCACAAGTAGCGCAACACCCTCTTCGCTGCAGCCATGTGCTCTGGTCGGTGTCTCACAGGAGCAACATAGCGTGCAAGAATGCTAAGAGGGTATGCAAGGTCAGGTCGTGTGCAGGTCATCAGGTACATGAGGCAGCCAACAAGCTCTGGGTACGGGCCACTCGACTCTACGAACTCATCCGAAGGCAGAGCTGAGAGCGAGTGGCGAGTAGACAGAGGAGTGGCCTGAGGCGAGGAGTACGTGAAGCCGAAGCGCTGAAGGACCTGCTGCACCATGTGTGACTGAGTCAAGGTAATGGTGCGGCGTGCTCTGTCCCGAGTGATCTGCAAGCCAAGGTAGCTGCGCAGTTCACCCAGGTCTGTGCACGTGTGTCTCTTCTGCAGCTCGGACTTCACGTGGGCGAGTCCAGCAGTGTTAGCTGTGGCAAAGACCAAGTCGTCGACGTACACGAGGATGTAGAACGGCGGCAAAGAAGTGTCGGTGCGCAGAAACAACGACGGGTCAGCCGTAGAGGGAGCAAACCCAAGAGCCGCAAGCGTAGTCCTCAGTGTGTCGTGCCACTCACGCGGTGCCTGGCGGAGACCGTAGACTGGCCGTCGGAGGCTCCACTGGGTGCCAGTAGGGAAAGTCCCAGTGAAGCCAGGTGGACGGCGCAGCCAGATCTCCTCGTGCAGGCTACCCTGCAAGAAAGCAGTGCTGAAGTCAAGAGAGTGGAGCTCGTAGTCGCGCTGAGCGGCTATGTGCAGCAGCACCCGAAGAGTGGTCATCTTCGGGGTGGGAGAGAAGGTCTGAAAGTAGTCAACTCCCTGCCGCTGACTGAAGCCACGAGCGACGTACCGCGCCTTGAAGACAGGTGGAGAGCCCGGCGGCCGCTTCACCCTGAAGATCCACATGCCACTGACGATGTTCGCCCCAGGAGGGGGAACCGCGTCAACGTAGGTGCCTGTGGACTTCCAGGACGCCATCTCTGCATCCATAGCTGCCTGCCACTGAGAGGAGTAGGGACCCTCTACGGCCTCCGCGTAAGAGTGCGGAGTCGGGATGTCTAGTGCATCCGGGTCTCCCTCAGGTGCAAGTAGTACGGACGCGAGATGAGGTGAAGCAGCAGCCAGACACTGGAACTCCTCCTGCCTGTCCTCAAGGACGTCCGTGCCAAGAGCACACTCACCCCCGACGGACGGAGGACAGACAGACGCAGACTCAGCAACAAGACCGGCAGCGTAGTCTAGACGACAGCTAGCAGCAAAGTCGACGAGCTCAGCAACAAGAGCAGACGCAGCAGTGGACTCAAAAGAGGGGTCAGTGACGACAGTAGCAAGGAGACGTGTGACAGTAGGACTAGCAGCACGAAGAGAGTCGGACTCTGGGTCGGTAAGTGGAGGAAGGGAGGACTCAGGAGGAGAAGGCAAAGGGGCACGCAGAGGAGCAGTGGACGGACGCAAAGACATCCGGTGCGTGCCAGGGACAGGAGGAGGACGCTGACGCGAACCGCGACCACTAGCGCGAGCAGCACGAACAGGCGACGCAGGACGAGACGCAGGCTCACGACGCTCAGCAAGACCTCCAGTGGGACCAGTGTAAGGAGAGGGAGCAGGAAGTGGGGAGGCGGGCTCTAACTGGGACTGTGACTGAGCAGGCTGTGGACACGCTGCAGGAGGAGAAAGACCAAGAACCTGCTGTAGGAGTGGAACGAAGTACGGCCGAGGCCGCGCGGCGACTCCAGACACAGCAGGGACAGCACCCTCAGCAGCAGCACCAGCGCCAACAGCACCTCCAGCTCCAGTACCTCCAGCAGCACCAGCAGTACCCGCAGCAGGACCACCGCCAGGAAGGACAGCAGCAGTCTCAGCACCAACACCCGCGGCAGCTCCAGCTCCAGGCGGACCCGAGGTCCCAGCAGCTCCGGGACCAGCGGCACAAGTACCCTCAGCAGCCGAAGGAGCTCCAGCTCCAGCAGTACGTCTCCAGCGGCGAGCAAACCACTCGCGCAGCTCCTGTGGAGAGAGGGGCTCCCGCCGAGGCGAAGCACCCGGAGAACCGCCAGGTCCCGCACCGCCAGACGCCACAAGGGGAGGTCCAGTGGCCGCAGGCTCCGCAGCTCCAGGCTCAGTAGCTCCAGACGCAGCACCCCTTGGCTCAGCACCCCCAGTCACAGCACCCCCAGGATCAGCACCCCCAGACTCCGCACCCCCAGGCTCAGCACCCCCAGTCGTAGTACCCCCAGGCTCAGCACCCCCAGACTCAGCACCCCCAGGCTCAGCACCCCCAGGCTCAGCACCCACGCGCGTAGCACCCACAGAGTCAGCACCCCCAGGCTCAGCACCCGCAGCAGGACCAGAGTCACCAGCAACCTCGACCGGCTCGACTGCGTCTACCTGGGACACACCTGAAGGGGCAGGACCCTGAGGGGGAAGGGGGTCTACCGGGGGGGGACCTGGCACAAGGAAGTGCGGTGGCAGGGGGAGGGAAGGAGTGCGGTAGGGGAAGAGGCGGTAGAAGGGGACTGACTCATCGAACGTGACGTCCTGGGAGGACAGAACACGACGAGAGGAGGGGTGGTAGAACTGCCACCCTGGGGCGTCAGGGGGGAAGCCGAGGAAGACACAGGGAGCAGCACGAGGGGACAGCTTGTCCGCAGACAAGTCGCGGACAAACGCCCGAGATCCCCAGACACGGAACGCAGACGCATCGCCGACCTTCCCCGTCCACAGCAGAGCTGGGGAGGTCTCCGGCCGGGAGACCCTGGGGTGAAGGTTGATCTGATGCGCCGCGTACCGAACCGCAAACGGCCACAGAAAATGGGGGGCAGCCGCATGCATCATGGACGTACGAGCGACGTCCATGACCATGCCAATGCGGCGCTCAGCAATCCCATTTTGCTGTGGAGAGTCCGGAAGCGTAAAGGTCTGGCGGATGCCTCGTGCACGACAGTAGGCTCGCAGAAGGCCAGAGGAGAACTCTCCACCTCGGTCAGAGTGCAGACGCAGAACAGGAAAGTCCGAGCCGAAGCTCCTCCTGAGCTGGAGACGAGCTGCGCGGATCCAGTCGATCAACACCTCAGTGACATCACCCTTGCTGCGCAAGGGGAAGACTGTGGTGTAACGCGAGTAGTCGTCAACCACCAGCAGGAAGTAGCGCTCGTGACCCTGCCCACGGACGCGGGCCGGGCCCCACACGTCCATGTGAAGCGTCTGCAGAGGAGCCTCTGTCGGGGGAAACTGGGAGGAGTGAGGGGCAGCCCGGAGCCGCCCCTCGACACAGGGGACACAGGAAGGTCCGGGTCCCGAAGGAAGGGGAGGGAGAGACCGGGGAAGACCAGAGACAAGGACACGGGAAGCCATGCCCCGAAGACGAGGCAAGGAGGGGTGGCCAAGACGGTGGTGCCACAGGAGAGTCTCATGAGACAGGCGGCGACACGAGCAGGGGGCAGACTCAGGACCAGACCTGGACGCAGCAGCAAACACCTGACCCGACGCAGCTACCTGGCCAGACGCAGGGACAGGAGGAGACTCAGTGGTCAGGGTGTAGAGACTCGACCCCGGCCGACGCGAAAACGTGGCCAGGTGTCGGCCTGTGCGGGCGTCCGAGCAGTGGGTCACCCGCTGACTCGCAGGAGTAAACTGGTGAACCCCCGCATCCTGCAGGTCAGCACCACTCACCAAGTTCGTCGAGAACGAGGGGAGGTACAGACCAGACAAGGTGCCCGAGGGGGCAGCCGGACACGGGAGGACAGTGGAGAAGTGAGAGAGGACAGGACCCCCAGAGGGGTCAGCCAGGGAGACTGCAACCGGCCGGCCAAGCGGCGTGAGTGTGGTGCGGTCTCGAAAGAAGGAGCGAGAAGCCCCTGAGTCAAGCGTGAAGGTGACGGAGGCCGAAGCCGACGCAGTACCTGAGAGCGCAGCCTCACCAGTACCTGAGAGTGCAGACGCACTGGCACCTAGAGCAGCAGCCGCAGAAGTACCTGGCGCAGCAGTACCAATGCCCGGGTCGGGCGGGAAACACCGGTAACAGTCACCCTCCTCACTAATAGTCACAGCATACATAGCAGCAAGGATAGCATCAAAGTCAAGATCAAAGATAGCTACGCCAGCCCTAGACAGCTCTCCCCAACGGGGAATCTCACTGGCCTCGGGGAACTGCTGACGCCAAGCGTCCGTCAGGCGGCCAAAGCAGCGCTGGGTGGGGTGGGCACCCCCACACTGCTCACCCGCGCGGTCGCCGGAACGAAGGACGTAGGTGCACGGACCAAAACCCCCACCCCGCTGACGCTGCGTGTACCACTCACGGAGCTGCTGGGGCGGGGGGATGTCCCGCGAACGATGCTGCTGCTGCTGCTGCTGCTGCTGCTGATGCTGGCCACCACCAGAGCCGCTACGCTGCGGGGCACCACCCCGACCAGCTCCACCCCCTCCGCCACCGCCGCCTCCACCTCCACCACCACCGCTGCCTCCGCTTCCACCGCTGCCGCCACCACCGCCTCCTCCTCCGCTGCTGCCACCGCCACCACCGCCCCCGCCACCACTCCCACCGCCACCCCCACTCCCTCCGCCGCCTCCACCGCCACCTCCACCGCCCCCGCCAGTTCCACCCGCGCCCTTGCCCCCCTTGCCCCTGCCAGGGCGGCGTCTCCCGCTAGGGGCAGACGCCGCGCAGACCGACTCAAGACCAAGCAGGTCGGCAGCAGCAGCAGAGGCAACAGAGGGCAGCAGGGGGGAAGGAGAACACCCCTCAAAGATGGGGGTGCGAGGGTCACCACGAGAGGCTCCTACAGCGACGATGCTCTTCTCCGCCGCAAGGAGGGACTTCTCGAGGAGGTCGACAGTGAGAGTGGTGGGACAGACTGAGAGGAAGTGGTCCCTGACTACGCGAAGGGAGTCAGGGAGGCGTGTGACTATGTAATAGAGAGTGATGTACATGGGGGGGGGGTTCTTGGCGCAGAACTCAGCAGGAAGGGCGGCGCGGTAGCGAGTGTCACTAGTGCGGAGGTGCGTAATGAGGTCAGCGACAGTGGGAAAGGCAGCAAGGTCAGGAAAGAGGTACGGTAGCATGAGGCGGCTCAGGGCAGCAGTGGCAGGGGAAGAGTAGCGCGCAACTACAGCGTCGTACAAGGTCTGAGCACTCTTGTACTGACTAAAATGCGCGCGCTCAGTGGTAGGCAGGTGGCGACGCACAGCAAGACGTGCAGCAGCATCGCGGGTGGCCCACTGAGAGCGAACAGTGGGGTCAGCATCAGCAGCAGGGGCAGGAGAGGCGCCAGAGGTGAGGTCAAAGAGGGAAAGACCGTCCGCCCGATCGCACTGTAAGAACAGCTGCAGGTCGTCGACCCAGACCTCAAAGTCAATGGCTCGACCCTCAGCGTCAAAAGCGAGGACACTAGGGGTAGCCATGACGACGACAGTGTAGTAGTGCAAGCAGTAGGGGAAGGGCACGCAGTAACAGTGGTGCTGTGCTCACCACGCAGGGCAGGTCGGGCGGCTCGGCAGTAGGGCGGCCCGGCAGCTGGGCGGCTCGGCGGCTCGGCTGCTGGGCGGCTCGGCTCCCGGGCGGCTCGGCGGCAGGGCGGCTCGACGGCAGGGCGGCTCGGCGGCAGGGCGGCACGGCGGCTCGGCTCCCGGGCGGCTCGGCGGCAGGGCGGCTCGGCGGCAGGGCGGCTCGGCTCCCGGGCGGCTCGGCTGCAGGGCGGCTCGACGGCTGGGCGGCTCGGCTGCTCTGCTGCTGGGCGGCTCGGCTGCGCTGCTGCTGGGCGGCTCGGCCGCTGTAGAGGAGTGGCGGGGCCGCTGCAGAGAAGGGCGGCGGGGCCGGTTGATAGGGCGGCGGGGCCGCTGATGGGGCGGCGGGGCTGCGAGGAAGGGCGGCGGGGCCGCGCGATGGGGCGGCGGGGCCGCGAGGAAGGGCGGCGGGGCCGCGAGATAGGGCGGCGGGGCCGCGCGATGGGGCGGCGGGGCCGCGAGGAAGGGCGGCGGGGCCGCTAGATAGGGCGGCGGGGCCGCGCGATGGGGCGGCGGGGCCTCGCGATGGGGCGGCGGGGCCTCGCGATGGGGCGGCGAGGCCGCGAGGTAGGGCGGCGGGGCCGCGCAATGGGGCGGCGAGGCCGCGAGTAAGGGCGGCGGGGCCGCTAGGTAGGGCGGCGGGGCCGCGCAATAGGGCGGCGAGGCCGCGAGGTAGGGCGGCGGGGCCGCTAGGTAGGGCGGCGGGGCCGCTAGGAGAGAGGCGGCGGGGCCGCGAAGACGAGTGGCGGGGCCGCTAGGAGACGGGCGGCGGGGCCGCTGAGACGAGTGGCGGGGCCGCAGTGAAGGGCCGCTAGGGCGGCTCGACGAAGTGAGGGCCCGGAGCGCGACTCGGGCTGAGCGTGCTTCGGGCAGGAAAAAAAAATCGATGTGGTGGGCCCTAAGCACAGTTCCCAAGGGGGAACCTGCTCGATACCATGAGAAGATTTGAACAAGAATGAATGAACTATGAATGAAGTGAGTACATATAGGAAACCCTAATTGGGTTGTACCCCCTATGGGATACCCCACTATAGCCTACACAACAGCATAAGCTATATATATGTTCTGACAAATGCCGAAACCCACCATACCTACTGCCCAGAATCAACAGCAAGAGCAGCAGCAGTGTTGACTGCGAGCCCCGGTGAGAGGTCAGCACAGCGCATGAGAGGCAGGTGGAGCACCGCAGCCAGGGCACGCTCCAGCAGCAGTGGCTGGCCGTCAGGGCACTGACCCTGGGTGGGGGGGTGGTGGTAGCACGGCTCTGGGGGGCAAGGGGGGCAGGAGGAGGAGGCAAAGCGGGCCGGGGTGTGGGGGGCGAGGGCAGCAATGAGGTAGCCGAAGGTGGAGGTGGGAGAGAGGAGGAGGGAGTGGGAGAAGAGGGCGAGGGAGAAGAGGTCGATGATTGCATCGTCCACGTTGCGCCCGTTGCTGTTGTCCTGCTGCTCCTCCTCCGTCAGCTGCACCACCTCCACCTCCGCCCTTGTACCACCACTGCTGTTGTCCCTGCCGCTCTCGCTGCTCAAAGTGCCACCTTCCGCAGGGCTGGTGCTGCTGCTGCTGCTGTCGGTTGCCATGGGGTCGTACCGTATGGCCCCGCATATGCGGCGCAAATGATAGAACAAAAAATTCACCAATCCATCCATCGCCAATGCCTACAACGCTTCTTTGAGCAGCATAGGAATATGACACACAATGTTCTTGTAGTTGTGTTGTTTGATCACATGTTGCTTCTAGCAGGATGGTCGGAGTAGGATTATGACCTTACTTTATTGAACGAATCACTCTTGTTGGTGAATTTGTTGTACCATAATAATCTCACTTGTCTTACCCCATACTGCAAGGAGTTGTGCACATGAACGCTTGCGTTTTAGTAGGAGGTCATACCGTATGGCCCCGCATATAGGTGTCGTCCTATTATAAGAGGTCATAGGCACCGGCGCTTTTATCTGGAGCATGGCGCTTATGGCCGGAACTCGATTATAAGCGCCCCCCCCTGCAAAACCCTGATATATGACTACAATATCACATTTAACAACCAGAATCACATGATCCTAGACAGAAAGAGGAAAAAGGGAAAGAGAGACATAAATGAAGGAGAAGGGAGGTGGAGAAGGAAAGGGAGGAGGAAAGTAAAACTGCCAAAAAAACTCAAACGCGACACCTATAAAAAGCCCCATCAAGATACTCAATCAAAACACCCAGTCAAGACATCCCATCAAGACACCCCATCCCGCACCCCATTTCACCCCCCCTCAGTCACATCTGCGCATCCACCATGTACAGGGCCTCCACCCAAAGAGCCCCTCCCTCCACCTCGACGTGGTCCCTTTCCCGGTCCACCAAATCCACATTCATTCCCCCCATGGAAGACGCCGCCCGAAGCAGAATGACACAAGCTTGCGCCCGTTGTAACTCCACCCCGATGAGCGCCTTCAGAGACCCCAAAATATAAGCCGAAAACAAAGTGTCATCCTCCCGACAAGCCCCCAGTGACACAGCTAGCCCCACGTGCGCATCCCCCTGTTGTCGAAGCCACCGCCGGAAACGACCGCCGAGACACCCCCACGTCTCTACTTTTTTTTTTTTTTTTTTGGGACATAATACACTACACAATGCATCACATCCGCAGTCGTAACTGAAGGAGGAGGGAGGCACAGACCAACCTAATAGGGTTTGCAATGTCCTCCCTGTTGATCGCTTACGGTGTTGGTGCAATCCTACGGTTTGCACTTGCCTTGTTGCCCGTGTGCGTGCATGCGTGTGTGCGTGGAATGGTATGAGGGCATGGGATAATATATATTTCATGCTTATAATAATGTGTGAATGATGGGTCATGATGTCGAGTGTGTGTGTGTCAAGTCAATAGCGAATTATCGCTAGTCGCGTGTAACGTGGTCATTTTGTGTGTCCCGCGCGGTTTCTATTTTGTCGTGCGCGGTTTCTATTTTGTCGCTTGTCGAACGTTCGGCGTGTCGCAGGTGTGTGCAGCAGACCCATCAAGAACTCAAGGATGGGTTTGTGATGAAGAACCCGAGCCCTGGTGTCAACATTCAAGTGATCGCGAAGCTCGCCAACAGGGTACACCTCAAGAGATTGAAGATCGTTACATTACTTTGTGTAGTGTAACATTTCACTTGGTGTAGGCCCTAGTGAAGGGTACTTTCGAGACCCTTCGTGGTTGGAGACAGTGTGCCACTGTTCCACTTCACTGTACCTCGGCTCTTGGGGTTTGTAGGAGCTGGGAGTCATTCCCAACTCGTAACTCTTCCTATCTTGTGTTTTAAAACTATAGTGGCTGCCATAGTGCCGTTCGTTCAAACCGACGCTGTGTCGTCAATACTTGGTGAGATCGTGTGACCTAAATTGCCTGGCGACGTTAAGACGCTCCAGATCCAAGTTGAATCAGGTCATTTGAAGCTGTGACCAGAACGCTATGAACGTTTAAAGCCACTGTGCAGAAATCCGACTGTGCACTCTATCTTTCGTTTTAGGCACATTGAAGCCTACTGTGACTATAACATACGGAGGCTTAAAAAAGGTACTAGGTCTCTCCCATATCGAGCTGAAGGCCTTGTTCCACGTCAGATGCTCGTCTTGTTCACATATACGGCTCAGTGCTGCCACCTCTCCAGCTGTCAAGAGTTGCCCTCCTCTAGCTCCTCTCCCCTTTTGTCCCCCTTTTCTGCCACTTCCTCCACTGTAGATCCGCACATGCCTCTTGAAATTGGCCCCAATCTTCCTGGCCACGCGTCTGGGCTCAAAGGTTTTCTGCCGGAAAACCATGTCACATCTTTCCAACCAAATGTGCCTGAACGTGACTGCGATAAGCGTCGATTCCGGAAAACCGGATGGTGTGCTGTCTTCGGCGAATAACAACTCTCCCAGTGTGCCCACCGCTCTTGCTGGGTGCGAGTCTTGAAGCGCGCCACAGATTCCCTTAACCACTGGGCAGCTCATCAAACAGTGAGTTGGCGACTCTTCCTGCTTGGAGTAGGGGCAGCATGCACAAGAACCGAAGAAAGCCAACCTGATGCCCACTTGCAGGTTGTGACTGTGTAACCTCAACAGTACCTCTCTTGCTTTGGCTGGAATTGCCAGCGAGTCTCTCTTCGCGATGGCTTTACCCCAGTCAATCTTCCCTCCCCAGTTCTCCTCCCACTTCTTCTGCTGCTTAGGCTGTTATGCCGGTTTCCTGAGCAGATGTCTCAGCTTCCTTTGCGCCGTAGGTTTTCCCTCCTCACACAAAAACGTGGCCCTTAATCTTGTACGTGGATCACCCGCCTGACCCAACAAACAGCCTCCTTTGGCCACCATTGGAGTTAATATACTTAGCATCGCCGGCGGTTGCGTCTCGATTCCCAGCTGCTTAATTTTCCCTTTGTTGTCCACCTCCACTCTTTCGCACTTCAGCTCCTTGTTTTCTGCTAGCGCCACCTACAGATGACTCTGCCTCCCCCCTACCGTTTTTCCAACTTTGACCAGGGTCGTAGCTTCAGCAATTTCCACCACCGTCACCTTCGCGAGTAATTTCTTTTACTATGAAAGGGGTGAACTGCATGCCCCGGTTGCGTGCAAGCAGAGGCGCGTAATCAGTCATTTTGCGACGCTCCCTCTCCTTTGCCACCACACCTATAGAACGCCCGCACTGCCCTAGCAGAGATGGAGACAGCGATAGCGGGTCCGCGACGCTGATCTCTAAAGCGTGAGGCTCTCCGGCCATTGGTCGTCGCACCGCTACGTCAACCCGCTTCCCCAGCAGCACCACACTATCCTCCATCATCACCACCCCCCCTGACGCCTTAGAGATCCTCGCCACCGCAAACTTCACCTCATCATGCACCAAAAATGGACCGTGCTGGTGCTTGCATCTCAGGGCATGATGCGGGTCTGCTGGGTCAACATACGCTGTGCCACAAACACACCTCCTTGCCACCTGCAGCTGCTGAATTGGGAGCCCGAGCCGTATAGTAGCAGCAATGCCCCACTCAGCCGCAGTGAATGTGAGATCTGAGTGAGCCGGGACCGCCAAAACCCATGCACCAGCCCCCGAGCCCTGAAGGGATGTGAAACGGGCCAGGGTGGCATCGTCACGAGCCGAGCGGCGCAGTGCCTGGAGCTCCTCTACAGCCAACTGCCGTTGCCGCACCTGAAAAACCCGAAGAGGAGGGGCCGCTACACACAGAGGTAAGCCCGACATCTCCTGGCGTATAGTCGCAGGCAGCTGCTCAATAGCCTTGGCAAACCAAGGATCAAGAAACGCTGCCCGTGCCGAAGTGATGAGGTGCTCTGCAAACATCGCCTCCTCGCCCGCCACCCCCAACTGTGCAATATCATGCGCGGCCTGCGCCCACCCACAAACATAGGACAGCGGACTCAAAGAGGCCGCCGCCCGGATCCCAAACCCTCCGATATGCAGCTGCATGCGAGCGCGCCTAGACCGGTCGGGGTCCTGCTCCCAAGTGCCAGGTGGGAAAAGCTGCTCAAAGCAACCCTCCAGACAGCTATCCCAATTCTTAAAGGCCTCCACCACCTCCGGACGAGGCAGCATAGTCCAAGCCAGGTACATCGGCCATGCTGAAACTGCAATAGCGAGGAGATGTGAAGCCATCTGGGAAGCAGAGGGGGGCATGGCAATGGCGTCTGCAACTGTCAAAGCCGCTCCCGTAACCAGACCACCTCCCAATCCTCCTCCCTAATAGGCACGCCCACCACAGTGAGATCCTCCTCCACCCGCTACATCCCCAATGGCAGTGCCCGCTCCCCATCCCCGCCTTCGCGCTCCCAAAACCGGCACTTGTGTGCCTGCACCTCCAGCCCCACCCACTCCAACCACTCCTGCAGCACCCCAAAAGCCTCTAGAATCCTAGCCGCTGGTCCCATGATATAGGTATCGTCTACATAACTCAAGTAGGTCCCTGAACTCTCTAGTCACCGACTCCATCACATGCTGCTGCGTGAACGCGAAAAGAAAAGGGTCGAGCGGGCCCTCCTGCCGCGATCCTCATGCCGACTCAAGGCTCTGTACGAAAGGGCCCGCTCGGAGGTACTTTTTGCTAGGTGGCCCGTAGAAAACACGCAAGAATGCAATCAACTTGGAGAAAGGCGACTCCCGCGGCCCCTCAAACATCGCATGACGGTGAAACGAATTGAAGGCGTACGCGACGTTTATCTGCAGCGCACACCAGTCGGGGTGAGTCGCCAGCGCTGACCAAAAAGAATTAGTAAGAATCTCCACCCCGGCCCTGGTGCCCGCTCCCAGCTGGTTGCACGGCAGAAAGTAGGAAGCCATCGCAGGGCGGAGCGAGGTGTAGAGAGCTCGAGCAAGGATACGCGGAAGCACCTCCCCAATCGCCACCGGCTGGACGTCGCCGTTAGGCTTGGAAAGCCCAACTAGGTTGGATGCGGTGAGCTAGGGGCGAGCCCGCTCGAGGACCTGTTCCGCCACCCAATGGTTGAACACTTCCAACAGGTGGGAAAGGCAGGAAGGTTCAGTGAGGAAGGTCTCGCGCAGATGCTCTGTGACCCACCCCGATTGTGAGGATCTGGGATCGAGCTTAGAAAAGAGAGTTTGAATTGAATGATCACCTAGGTACAACACAAGGCTATGTATAGGCTCGACACAAGGCCCAGTAACCAGGTGTTACGCGAAAGTTCTGAGGGTCGCGAAGCGTCCCGAACAGAGCCTTCCCGAATTCGGTAGAAGGCAATTCGGTGGCAACCAAAAAGCCCAGAATTCGGTGTACGCAACCTAGCTCGGTGCTATAACTATAATAAAATATAGGAAAGCACCTAGCCTAGGAAATCAAGCAATTCAGGCATGCATAAAATAAACCTATGCTAGAAATAGCATAATAAAGTAAAGGCAAGCAAGCATAGCTGGCAAAAGCCGTCATACTCCCAAACGTCCCCCCCTCACAGCTGGGTGGCGTGAGATACACCCTGCTTGATAAGATAGTCCTTGAGAGCACGGCGTGCGTTGCCCATATCAGCTTCTGCAACCCAACTATCCTCAGTGGGATCGTGTCCCGTCCAGCGAATCAGGAACTCGAGGGTCTTGCCGCCGCGTCGCCAATGAGTGAGAACGCGCTCCACTTCGTACTCGGGTTCATCCTGGATGAGAACAGGTTGTGGTGGCGGTAGCTGCCATCCCTGGAACTGTTGGTTGTGGTCCTGGTAGGGTTTCAGTAGCTGAACATGGAAAGCGTTGTGAAGCTTCCACGTATCTGGTAAGCGCAAGCGGAATGTTACTAGTGTCACATGTGCCTCAACGAGAAAAAGACCACAGAAGCGAGGCCGGAGCTTGGATGGGAGGTGAGACAGGTTCAAGTTGCGCGTGTCGAGAAGCACCTGATATCCGACTGCTGCCATGTCATTACGTCGCTGGCGATCGGCTTACCGCTTCTGGGAGTTCTGCATCGTTGTAAGACGCCGCTGAGTCTTCTCCCATAGCTATTGCATGGTGGTGACGAAGTCGTGTGCGGCTTGGACGTGTGCCGGTGTGGTTGGCTGCTGTGGTGTGAGTGGTTCCCGTCCGTAACACATGAAGAAAGGAGTTTTCCCTGTGGCCGCATGTGATGCGTTGTTGTAGGCGAACTCTAGGGTCGATAACTGTGTGTCCCAGTGGCTGACGTCGTCCTTGCAAGCTGTGCGCAGTAACTGTTCAACCACTTGATTGAGTCACTCTGTCTGTTCGTCAGTTTGGGGATGGTATGCTGAAGACATCGCAAGCGTAGTCCCCATGAGCTCCTTCCAGAACTTACTCGTAAATTTGGGGTCTCTGTCTGAGATGAGTGTAGCGGGGATGCGGTGGATGGTGATGATGCGGTCGAAGAAGAGGCGAGCAGTTGCTTCAACTGTAGCTGTGGCGTTGGTCGGGATGAAGTGACCCATTTTGGAGAACTTGTCGATCACCATGAGTATAGCGTCATGCCCTCGTAAGTTCGAAGGAAGTCCCGTGATGAAGTCGAGGCTAACGACTTGCCATGGCTGCTCCGGAATGGGTAGAGGCTGAAGTAACCCTGCTTTTTTGTGCTTGCTACTCTTCATCCGCTGGCATGTGTCGCATGAGGTGACAAACTGCTGCACGTCTGCTGCCATCCGGGGCCAGTAGTAATATTCTGCTACTCCCGCTAACGTTTTGTTGCTCCCGAAATGTCCCGTGTATGGTACGTCATGAAACTCCTCCAATTGGATCTGCCGTAGCGGGGCATGATTCTGTACCCAAATCTTTCATGAGCCTTTCCTTACCGCTAAGTCTTTCTCCCACTGTAACAACTTCTGTTTCTTTGCTGTTGCTATCTCTGCGTCCACGGAGTACCCATGTTGGAATAGACCCTTGAGTAGAGGGTTCATCCCGTCGAGCTAGATGCCTGCTACATGACCGGGGCGGCTCAACGCGTCTGCCTTGTGTATAGCCCGGGCTTGTAGACGATGTCGTAGTGGAAGTGAGCTTCCAAGAAGTCCACCCACCGCACCTGTCGTCTTGAGAGCATTGGCTGCGAATTCAGGTATTTGAGACTGCAGTGGTCGGTATAGACTGTAGTCTTGGCTCCCTCTAGGTAACACCTCCATGCCTTGAAACCTACGACTATGGCTAAGGCTTCCTTGTCGTGAATGGGGTAGTTCAGTTCTGCTCCGTGTAGCTTCTTTCTGAGGTAGGCGATAGGCTGTAAACCGTGTTCGTGATCCTGCATCAGTACTGCTCCGACTGCTTGGTCACTAGCGTCTGCTTCAAACTACGTAGTCTTTGTCTGGGTCCGGTAGGATGAGGACTGGTGCTGTGGTCAGTGGTGTCTGGAGCTGTTCCATGGCTTGCTAATGAGGAGTATCACATTTGAAGGGCGTATCCTTTTTTAGTTGGTCGGTCAGTGGTGCTGCTATGTTAGCATAGTGTGGCACGAACCTGTTGTAGTAGTTGGCAAAGCCTAGGAACTGCTGCAACTCCTTCACGTTCTTCGGAACTTTCCATCTCTTGACGGCTTCGATCTTCCGAGGGTCCACGTGTACGCCTTCGGCACTCACCATGTGCCCGAGAAACCGCACCTTCTTCAGTGCAAAGTCACTCTTCGACAGCTTCACCTAGACCTTATTATTCTTCGACAAACACCTCCCGCAGATGCTCCACGTTCTCCTTCATGTTCTTGGAGTAGATTGCGGAGATAACTGCTGCAACGGGAGATAGGCTACAGGCTAGGCACGTGTGCTTGTGTGATGTCTGCGTTCGTTCACTTAGTCGTTTGCTTGTGTGTTCTCTGCTTGCACATTCACGGGGAGATTTTGCAAGAGTTTCACTAGCAAAGATTGACAACAATGGTTGCAACAACATTGGCATCACAGACTACATCAGAGCTAGCTAGGCTGTTGGTCGACCTCCAGCGCAGCATGGTCGACCGCGCTCCAGCGCAGCAGCACTCGCACCGCTCTAGCATTGCAGAGTAGCGGTTCGCCAACGTTGCAAGTCCACGGTGTGCCAACGCTGCAGTAAGTCGGCTGCACAGCGTTGCACCCGCAGGACAACGGTGCACCTGCTTCGCAGGTGCGTGCAGCTGGTTGGTGCTCCACGCCTTGTCACGAGCACAGCGCAGACGCCTGGCAGACTCCACGCCAGCAACTGCGCCCACCAGCCACGTCGACCTCGGGATACCACCGCCGAGGTCGGCCTCGCAGACTTCACCCCGACGACACTCGTGCACGTCGCCCGGGTATCCCGATCGACCGGGCAACCACGCCCGGACAACCAGCACAGTCCGTAGCCGGCCACCACTACCCGGCGTCCCCAGTCCGGCGTCCGGGCGCCCAGGACACCGTCCGAACCCCCAGGTCGGCGTCCAGGCGCCCACGACGCCGTGCAAACCTTCTGAGCGGTGTCCAGCCTCCCAGGACGCCGGCCAGACTCCCAGGTCGGCGTCCTGGCCCCCAGGGCGCCCAGGTCGGCGTCCTAGCCCCCAGGACGCCGTGCAGACGCCCACGACGTCGACCAGGCGCTTAGGTCAGCGTCCAGCTTCCCAGGACGCCGTCCAGGCGTCCGGGACGCCAACCAGGCGTCCAGGGCGGCGTCCTCCTGCTCGGCGCCCTCCAAACAGGCGCCCTCCAGCTCGGCGCCCCTGCAGTGGCCCCGTGCCCACTGCTGCAGGTCGGCTGCAACTCCCACACACGACCACGAGGTCGGCCCCGCCCAAGCGAGGACGGGGCCACACAACACTCCCGTTGACATAGATGAGTATGTTGTCCAAGTACACCACTACGCACTCGTCCAGCAGGGGCCGTAGGATATGGTTCATCTCCGCCTGGAACGTCGCTGGTGCGTTGCAGATTTCGAACGGCATCACCAAGTATTCGTAGGAGCCGTATCTCGTACGGAACGCCATTTTGTGGACCGAGTTGTCCGCCATCTTGATCTGCCAGTAACCCGACCGTAGGTCCAGCCTCGAAAAAGACTGTTGCACCACGTAGTTGGTCCAGTAGGTCGTCTGTGCGCGGTATAGGGTATTTGTTTTTAACTGTCCGTTTGTTCAGTGCGCGGTAGTCGATGCACATCCGTAAACTGCCGTCTGGTTTTGGAGTGAAGAGAACTGGTGCACCGTAGGGAGAGGTGGATGGGCGGATCAGTTGTCTGTCCAGTAGATATTCTATATGTTTTTTCATATATGTCAGTTCTGTCGGACTCAGTCGGTAAGGTGCACGTGATGTGAGAATTGAGGAGTGAAATGAACTAGCAAGCAGGAGGGTACAAGTAGGAAAACCTAAAAGTGTTGTACCCCATATTGTCTACCCCACTACAGCCTACACAGACTATAGCATATGAGTTTGACACACCCCCATAGGAAAAGTGGGGGAGAACAAGAGGTCACAAGACCAGTCAAGCAAAGTAAAGCAAGCTCAGGGTGGATCACAACGTCACCACACATTCCGAGCACAAGTTCAAGGCCACAAGGCCAGTTCACATGCAAGATCATATATAAAGGTAAACAAGCAAGTGCAGGTATAGACAGATCACAGTACAAGCAAGGTCAAGAAGTGAGCAAGTGTGGCCAAGTAGGCACAAGACCTAGCATCGTACAGAAGCGCTGATGATCCCAAGGCGGAAGTGCCTTGGTAAAGATATCAGCAGTGTTGGCCTCAGAGGCCACGTAAGCAAGGCGCAGCTGACCACGCTGCTGCAGCTCACGAGCAAGGAAGTAGAGAAGAGCAATGTGCTTCGTTCTGTGCTCCAGTCTGTGCTCCCGACACAAGGCCAGCATGGCCTTGTTGTCTACGTACAGAACTAGAGGAGAACGAGGCGGCACTCCTAGGTCAGTCAGCAGGTAGGTGAGCCAGCGTAGCTCCTGTGCAGCCATGGCCCCTGCGTAGATCTCAGCCTCACAGCTGGAGCCGAGAACAGAAGACGAACGGGTAGACCGCCACGAAACAGAGCCGGAACCAAGGCTGAAGGTGTAACCCTGTGACCACCGCTGCGTAGCCTGGTCGTCAGCCCAAGAAGCGTCTGCGTGACCTGTGAGGACCACTGGACGTCGCCCTCCAAGCACTAGCCCCATGCCCGACGTACTGCACAAGTAGCGCAACACCCTCTTCGCTGCAGCCATGTGCTCTGGTCGGTGTCTCCCAGGAGCAACATAGCGTGCCAAGATGCTAAGAGGGTATGCAAGGTCAGGTCGTGTGCAGGTCATCAGGTACATGAGGCAGCCAACAAGCTCTGGGTACGGGCCACTCGGCTCTACGGACTCATCCGAAGGCAGAGCTGAGAGCGAGTGGCGAGTAGACAGAGGAGTGGCCTGAGGCGAGGAGTACGTGAAGTCGAAGCGCTGAAGGACCTGCTGCACCATGTGTGACTGAGTCAGGGTAATGGTGCGCTGTGCTCTGTCCCGGGTGATCTGCAAGCCAAGGTAGCTGCGCAGTTCACCCAGGTCTGTGCACGTGTGTCTCTTCTGCAGCTCGGACTTCACGTGGGCGAGTCCAGCAGTGTCAGCAGTGGCAAAGACCAAGTCGTCGACGTACACGAGGATGTAGAACGGCGGCAAAGAGGTGTCGGTGCGCAGAAACAGCGACGGGTCGGCAGTAGAAGGAGCAAACCCAAGAGCCGCAAGTGTAGTCCTCAGTGTGTCGTGCCACTCACGGGGCGCCTGGCGGAGACCGTAGACTGGCCGCCGGAGGCTCCACTGGGTACCAGGGGGAAACGACCCAGTGAAGCCAGGTGGGCGGCGCAGCCAGATCTCCTCGTGCAGGCTGCCCTGCAGGAAAGCTGTGCTGAAGTCAAGAGAGTGAAGCTCGTAGTCGCGCTGAGCGGCTATGTGCAGCAGCACCCGAAGAGTGGTCATCTTCGGGGTGGGAGAGAAGGTCTGAAAGTAGTCAACTCCCTGCCGCTGACTGAAGCCTCGAGCCACGTAACGCGCCTTGAAGACAGGCGGAGAACCCGGCGGCCGCTTCACCCTGAAGATCCACATGCCACTGACGATGTTCGCCCCAGGTGGGGGAACCTCGTCGACGTAGGTGCCTGTGGACTTCCAGGAAGCCATCTCTGCGTCCATGGCTGACTGCCACTGTGAGGAGTAGGGACCCTCGATCGCCTCAGCGTACGATCGAGGAGTCGGGATGTCTGGTGCATCCGGGTCTCCCTCAGGGGCAATCAGCGTGGACACGAGATGAGGCAAAACAGCAGCAAAACACTGGAACTCCTCCTGCCTGTCCTCAAGGACGTCCGTGCTAAGAGCACACTCACCCCCGACGGACGGAGGACAGACAGACTCAGACTCAGAAACAAGACTAGCAGCGTAGTCTAGACGACAGCGAGCAGCAAAGTCGACAAGCTCAGCAACCAAGGCAGACGCAGCAGTGGACTCAAAGGAAGGGTCAGTGACAACAGTAGCCAGGAGACGCGTGACAGTAGGACTGGCAGCACGACGAGAGTCAGACTCCGGGTCAGCAAGGACAGGAAGAGAGGACTCTGGAGGAGACGGCAACGGGACATGCAGAGGAGCAGTGGAAGGACGCAGTGCCATCTGGTGTGTGCCTGGGACCGCAGGAGGACGCGGACGCGGAGCACGACTACTAGTGCGAGCAGCACGAACAGGCGACGCAGGACGAGACGCAGGCTCACGACGCTCAGCAAGACCTCCAGTAGGACCAGTGTAGGGAGAAGGAGCAGGCAGGGGGGAGGCGGGCTGTAACTGTGACCGCGACTGGACAGGCTGTGGACACTCTAAGGGAGGAGCAGGACCAGTAGAGGGCGGGAGACCAAGAACCTGCTCAAGGAGCGGAACGAAGTACGGCCGCGGCCGCGCAGCGCCTCCAGAACCAGCAGGGACAGCACCAGTACCCCCAGCGGCAGCACCAGCGCCAGCAGCACCTCCAGCTCCAACAGCGCCAACTCCAGCACCCTCAGACGCACCAGCGCCAGCAGCACCTCCAGCGCCAACACCCCCAGCAGCTCCAGCTCCAGCAGCTCCAGCAGCTCCAGCTCTAGCAGGACCGTCAGCTCCAGTACCGCCAGCAGCTCCAGCAGTACCTCCAGCAGGACCAACTCCAGCAGCCCGAGCAGCACCCCCAGTCCCAGCAGCTCCAGTACCGCCAGTACGAGCACCTCCAGGACCAGCAGCAACAGTAGCACCTCCAGCTCCAGCAGCACGGCTCCAGCGCCGGGCAAACCACTCGCGCAGCTCCTGCGGAGAGAGTAGTTCCCGCCTCGACGAAGCACCTCCAGAGGCCACACGAGCAGACCCAGCACCCCCAGGCTCCGCACCCCCAGGCTCCGCACCCCCAGGCTCAGCACCCCCAGACTCAGCACCCCCAGGCTCAGCACCCCTAGACTCAGCACCCCCATGCTCCGCACCCCCAGGCTCAGTACCCCCAGACCCGGCACCCGCAGGCTCAGCACCCCTAGCAGCACCAGAGTCAACAGCTACCTCGACAGGCTCGACTGCGTCTACCTGGGACACACCTGACGAGGCAGGACCCTGAGGGGGGAGAGGGTCTACCGGGGGAGGACCTGGCGCAAGGAAGAGCGGCGGCGGGGGGAGGGGCGCAGTGCGGTAGGGGAAGAGACGTAGTAAGGCACCGACTCGTCAAAGGTGACGTCCTGGGAGGACAGAACACGGCGCGATGTGGGGTGGTAAAACTGCCAACCAGGCGCGTCAGGGGGGAAGCCAAGGAAGACGCAGGGAACAGCACGGGGGGACAGCTTGTCCGCAGACAAGTCGCGGACAAACGCCCGAGATCCCCAGACCCAAAACGCAGACGCATCGCCAACCTTCCCCGTCCACCGTAAGGTGGGGGAGGTCTCTGGCAAGGAGACCCGGGGCTGAAGGTTGAGCTGATGCGCTGCGTACTGAACCGCAAACGGCCACAGAAAATGGGGAGCAGCCGCATGGATCATGGACGTACGAGCAACGTCCATGACCATGCCAATGCGGCGCTCAGTAATCCCATTTTGCTGTGGAGAGGCCGGAAGCGTGAACGTTTGGCGGATGCCCCGTGCACGACAGAAGGCTCGCAGAAGGTCAGAGGAAAACTCTCCGCCTCTGTCGGAGTGCAGACGCAGAACAGGAAAGTCCGAGCCGAAACTCTCTCTGAGCTGGAGACGAGATGCGCGGATCCATTCGATCAACACCTCAGTGACGTCACCCTTGCTGCGCAAGGGGAACACCGTGGTGTAACGCGAGTAGTCGTCAACCACCAACAGGAAGTAACGCTCGTGACCCTGGCCACGGACGCGGGCGGGGCCCCACACGTCCATGTGAAGAGTCTGCAGGGGAGCCTCTGTCGGAGGAAACTCGGAGGAGTGAGGGGCGGCGCGCTGCCGCCCCTCGACACAGGGAACGCAGGTAGGGGCAGGCCCCGGAGGGAGGGGAGGGAGGGACCGGGGGAGACCAGAGACAAGGACACGGGAGGCCATGCCTCGGAGACGAGGCAGGGAGGGGTGACCAAGGCGGTGGTCAAAGGAGAGTCTGGTGGGACAGGAGACGACACGAGCAGGGAGCAGACTCAGGACCAGACCTGGACGCTGCAGCAAACACCTGACTCGACGCAGCTACCTGACCAGACTCAGCAACCGGAGGAGACTCAGTAGTCAGTGTGACAGGGTGCCAGAGGGGGCTGCCGGACACGGTAAGACAGTGGAGAAGCGAGCAAGGACAGGACCCCCAGAGGGGTCCGCCAGGGAGACCGCAACCGGCCGACTAAGCGGCGTAAGCGTGGTGCGGTCTCGAAAGAAGGAGCGGGAAGCACCCGAGTCAAGGGTGAAGGTGTGTAAGGCCTGAGCCGACGTGGTACCTGAGAGAGCAGACTCACCAGCACCTGGGGCAGCAGACGCACTAGCACCTAGAGCAGCAGCCTCACCAGCACCTAGAGCAGCAGCCTCAATGCCCGGGTCAGGCGGAACACACAGGTAACAGTCACCCTCATCACTAGTAGACACAGCATACATGGCAGCAAGAATAGCATCATAGTCAAGATCAAAGATAGCAACCCCCGCCCTAGACAGCTCTCCCCAGCAAGGGATCTCAGTGGCGTCAGGGAACTGGTGACGCCAAGCGTCCGTCAGGCGGCCGAAGCAGCGCTGGGTGGAGTGCGAGCCCCCGCACTGCTCACCAGCGCGGTCGCTGGTACGGAGGACGTAGGTACAGGGACCAGTACCCCCACCTCGCTGACGCCCAGCGTACCACTCACGAAGCTGCTGGGGGGACGGGGTCTCACGAGTGCGCTGCTGCTGCTGGCGCAGACCACCACCTAAGCCGCCCCGCTGCGCAGAGCCACCCCGACTAGCTCCACCTCCTCCGCCGCCACCTCCGCCACCGCCGCCACCGCCTCCTCCTCCACTCCCACCGCCACCGCCGCCGCCGCCTCCGCCGCCACCGCCGCCACCGAAGCCCCCACCCCCGCCACCACTCCCACCACCACCCCCACTCCCTCCGCCTCCTCCACCTCCACCTCCACCGCCCCCGCCAGCCCCTCCAGCGCCCTTGCCCCCCTTGCCCTTGCCGGTGCGGCGTCGCCCGCTAGGGGCAGACGCAGCGCCGACCGACTCGGTGCCAACGAAGTCGACGGCAGCAGCAGAGGCAACAGAGGGCAAAAGGGGGGAGGGGGAGCACCCCTCAAAGACAGGGGCACGCGGGTCACCTCTAGAGGCTCCTACAGAGACTATACTCTTCTCAGCTGCCAGGAGGCGCTCCTCGAGGAGGTCAACGGTGAGTGTGGTGGGGCAAACAGAGAGGAAGTGGTCCCTGACCGAGCGAAGGGAGTCAGGGAGCCGGGTGACTATGTAGTAGAGGGTGATGTACATGGGGGGGGGGGGTTCTTGGCGCAGAACTCAGCAGGAAGCGCAGCGCGGTAGCGGGTGTCACTAGTGCGAAGGTGCGTAACGAGGTCAGCGACAGTGGGAAAGGCGGCGAGGTCAGGAAACAGGTACGGCAGTATGAGGCGGCTAAGAGCAGCAGTGGCAGGGGAAGAGTAGCGTGCAACTACAGCGTCGTACAAGGTCTTAGCACTCTTGTACTGACTAAAGTGCGCACGCTCAGCGGTCGGTAAGTGGCGACGCACAGCAAGACGGGCAGCAGCATCGCGCGTGGCCCACTGTGAGCGAACAGTGCTGTCAGCATCAGCAGGCGGGGCAGGAGAGGCACCAGAGGTGAGATCGAACAGGGAGAGTCCGTCTGCCCTATCGCACTGTAGGAAAAGCTGCAGGTCATCGACCCAGACCTCGAAGTCAACAGCACGACCCTCAGCATCAAAGGTAAGGACACTGGGTGTAGCCATGACAGCAGTGGTCTAGCAGGGAGTGCTCTCACCAGTCCGGGTGGGTAGGGCCGGGGCGCGCCGGTAGAAACAGGGCTGCAACAGCGGTGGCAGCGGCTCGACAGAGGCAGCGGCGGCTCGACGGCAGCCTCGGCGGCTCGGCTGTTCGGCGGCTCGGCTACTCGGCGGCTCGGCGGCTCAGCTGCTCGGCGGCTCAGCGGTGAAGGGGCCGGGATGGCGACGGGGCCGCAAGAGGGCGGCGACGGGGCCGCAAGAGGGCGGCAACGGGGCCGCAAGAGGGCGGCGACGGGGCCGCGAGAGGGCGGCGACGAGGCCGCAAGAGGGCGGCGACAGGGCCGCGAGAGGGCGGAGACGAGGCCGCAAGAGGGCGGCACTGGGGCCGCTAGAGGGCGGCGACGCGGCCGCGAGAGGGCGGCGACGGGGCCGCGAGGAGCGGCTGCAGGGCCGCGACGGGCGGCGACGCGGCCGCTAAGGGCGGCGGCGGGGCCGCGAACGGCGGCGACGGGGCCGCGAGAGGGAGGCGACGGGGCCGCAAGAGGGCGGCGACGGGGCCGCGAACGGCGGCGACGGGGCCGCGAGAGGGAGGCGACGGGGCCGCGAGAGGGCGGCGACGGGGCCGTGGAGGTGGGGCCGCAAGGGGCCGCTGAGGGCGGCGCGACGGGCCGTTCAGGGCGGCGCGACGGGCCGCTAGGGGGCGGCGAGAGGGTCGCGAGGGGCCGTGAGAGAGGGGGGGCCGCTAAGGGCGGCGCGACGGGTCGCTAAGGGGAGGGCGGCACACAGGGCGCGCCTCGGTCAGGGGCGACTCGATCTCAGGGCAGGAAAAAAAAATCGATTTTCAGTGGTGGGCCCTAGGAAGTTCCCACTAGGGAACCTGCTCTATACCATGTGAGAATTGAGGAGTGAAATGAACTAGCAAGCAGGTGGGTACAAGTAGGAAAACCTAAAAGTGTTGTACCCCATATTGTCTACCCCACTACAGCCTACACAGACTATAGCATATGAGTTTGAGACGTGAGACGGGTTTCGCACCTGGTTCCTCCACGATCTCGTGCTCGTGGGTGCGTGCTGGAGGTACGCCTGCGGGTAGGTCGTCGGGCATTATATCCTTGTACTGCTCCAAGACCTCTTTCACTGCTGCAAGTAGCTCCGAACTCGGCTTCTCCTCCTCTGCTGCTGCCATAAGCAGTGCGAAGTAACCCGTGTTACTCTCGTTCATCGTCTGTTCGAACCATGCCAGTGTCGTTTCAGGAACGTTCCCTGTATTCGTCCAGCTTCGTAGTGCTATCCGCTTCCCGTTGTTGTAGATGCACACCTTCCTGTTGACCCAATCGATCTCGGGGTTGAACCGCTTCAGGAAATCTCGCCCCAAGATGAAATCCGAACCCTTGATGTTCGTGATCGGCAACGTCGGCTTCCATCTCAGTGCCCCTATGTGCAACTGCAGTGATGCTTCGCCGTGGATGGGAAGTTTCGTACCGTCCACCATTGTTGCCGAGAACTTGGTCTCCTTGGAAGGTTCTCCAATTTTCTCCAACGTCCCGCGGTCACACACTGAGTGGGATGCACCGCTGTCCACCAGTGCCTGGAGGCGTCGTCCTTTGCATAACACCTCGAGGAGTAGTGGTTCCTGCTGCACTGAGTAGCCAAAGAGGGTCTCATTGATAGGATCATAGGGTACATCAAAATGAATACCATCCCTATTTCCTATACCTGACTAAGCACTTTCCAACTTCACCTGGGGGGTAGGAGGATTTTTCCGATGCTTGTACAACTTCTCATGAGCCTTGAATTTTCCTCTAAGCCTTTGCAGCTGTGTAGGCTTCACCTGTGGGCAACGGGGAGCCTTAACACTGTGCTGCGGGGAGAGAATATTAACTCCACGGAACGCACGACCCTTTTCTATGCTCTGTAGTACTTTGCTCAACTTCTCAGGTACCTGAATAATCTCTAAAGGCTTTTTCTTGGCTTATAAATCTACCCTGAGTTTTTCAAAGGCTTGAAAACCACGAGAAGCAATATTTTTCGTTAGAGTATCTTTATAGGATACGTTTAACGAATTCTTACTTTCGTGTGTGTTCGGCTGGAGTTTCCCGGTCGGTGCAGAGTCTTTTTTCGCGGAGCCTCCATTCGCCTCGACGATTTCCCCTGATGCCGGCCGGTCGTGACGTTTTAGATTCGCGCCATCATTCTCTCCTTTTTTCACCCACTCCGAAGTCGCCACGTCGTCGCCCTTTCCCGCTTTTCGGATCTTTACGTGATCGCCAGGTCGATCCGCGGCTACTGGCGATTCCCGTTCTTTTACTTCGGGGGTGCTCCACTGTTGCCGCCCAGCATTGCCGCACGTGCGTTCTTGATTTTGTAGCATGACAAAATTTGATGCCCCGCTGCGCCGCAAAATTCGCATCTTGTCGGTTGCTGCTTCGCGTCAAATTTGTCGATATCCATCAGTTCAGCGAACATGGGGGGTGCTGATCGCTCCGGGCCAAATATACGGTTTGACCCGTAGCGTCGTGATTCGGGTTGACCGCGCGTCAACGCATCGTACCTTTCGGCTGCCCGTACGATGTCGCGGTAGCTACTGTAGTTTGCTGCGATAACCTGCCGGCAAATCTCCATTTTCAACCCCTCAGTGTACGCCTGGATTTTCTGGCCCTCGGTCAGGTCGGTGATTCGATTGAACATTAGCTCCATCTGCTGCGTGTACTGTGCTACGCTAATGTACTCCTTGTGTCAGTGAATCTGCTGCCGTGCCATGTAGGTCGAATTGATTGGTTCAAAGCGTTCGATGAGATCCTCCCAAAACTGCATCCACATTTTCTCCCCGCGGGCCACGTCAGTGTAATAAATCCACTCAAGTGCTGGTCCCCTCAACAGTGTCGCTGCGAGCCGAATCCGTGCTGCGTCGTGTGTCAGGGTCAAACAGCCAATGGCCTCGAAATAAATTTCGAGGGTCGCCACAAAACGTCGAACGTCCAATCCCTTCGCGCTTGGATCGAACACTTCGGGGAGCCTCGAGCGAGCTGCTTCGAGGTTCGGCGTCGGTGGTGCCATCGGTCCATGAAATGTCGGTATCGCTGCCGCTGCTGCTGCTTTCGCTGCTACGTTCGCTGCTGCATTCACTGATGCTGTGGCGGCTGCGGATTGGTTTGCCAGAAGGGCCTCGATTCGCCGAATCGCCGCTTGCATCTGTTCCATGTCAGTGCGGAGGCTGGCGATGTCGCTCGTCGTCGCGTAGTTGTTGCCTTTACCCTCCATGCCTTCGAAAACCGAAATCGAGGGGGACTGAAAAACACGGAACCGGTTTTACGTACCCGAAATTGGTGTTTAACAGTCGTCGCCCCCGCGGTTTTTCGAAGACTCGGTTTTAGTGGTCGAAAAAACTTCGCGTGTAAAACGGCTTTGATTACCAAGTGTGAGGATCTAGGATCGAGCTCAGAAAGAGAGAGTTTGATTTGAATGATCACCTGGGTACAACACGAGGCTATATATAGGCTCGACAAGGCCCAGTAACCAGGTGTTACGAGAAGGTTCCGAGGGTTGCAAAGCGTCCCGAACAGAGCCTTCCCGAATTCGGTAGAAGGCAATTCGGTGGCAACCAAAAAGTCCAAAATTCGGTGTACCCAACCTAGCTCGGTGCTATAACTATAATAAAATATAGGAAAGCACCTAGCCTAGGAAATCAAGCAATTCATGTATGCTTAAAATGTCAAACATTGTATATGTTACTGTTCTGTAGGCTATAGTGGGTTTAGCCTTAGGGGGTACAACATTCTAGGGTTTTCTCACTTGTACTCCCAATCTTGCTAGTCCAACCACTTCTCTCATTCTGACATGGTATTACGAGCCTAGGTTAGGAACCTAGGACCACCTACCTAAGGGCCCACCGTTCCGCTAGAAGCGCCCTCGAGCGCCCTATCGCCTTAGCGCCCTCGTGCGCCTCTCTGTTAGTGCGCCCTCGTGCGCCTCTCTCTCTCCTGCTGCCCGTGCGCAGCTCGCTAGCCCCGGGCGCGGCCTTTTTTTTTAGCGCACGTAGCCCGCTAGCCGCCCGCGCGCGGCCCGAGTCGCGCGCGCGTAGCCTGTTAGCCGCCCGCACGACCAGCGCCGCCCACGAGCAGCTCGCTAGCCGCCCGTCGACCGGCCCTGCTGGCCGTCCAGCGCGCCGCAGCCCCGCCCGTAGGCCGCCGCGTCGCCTGTGTAGGCCGCCGCCTGCGCGCGACTGCAGACCACGCACAGCCGCGGCCCGTCCGCTACAGCCGCCCACGCGCAGGCCCACCGTCGCGCCGCGCCGCGTAGCCTAGTCCGAGCAGCGCCGCGCCGCCCTGACCGAGCCGCGCCGCCCTGACCGAGCCGCACCGCCCTACTGTGCACCACCTGCAGCACCTGCTGTTCCTGTTCCTACTACTACAGCTGCTACTGCTACTGCTCTTACTGCTACTACTGCTACTGCTACCACTGCTACTGCTACTGCTACTGCTGCTACTGTCACTATGGCTAGTCCTACAGTTCTCACCTTTGACTCTGAGGGCCGTCCGATAAAGTTTGACCCTCCAGGACCAGAGGCTCCAGTACCTCCAGCAGCAGCAGCGTCCCAGCGAGACCCCGTCGCCCCAGCAGCTCCGTGAGTGGTACTCTCAGCGTGGGGGGTCTGGGGGTGGAGGTACCTGCCCGTACGTCATCCGCACAGGTGACCGCACTGGCCAGACCTGTGGGAGGTTTCACACGGCGCAGCGCTGCTTCTTTCGTCTCGACGACGCCTGGCGCGAGCAGTTCCCTGACGCCTCTGAGCTGCCCCGCTGGGCTGATCTGCTTAAGAAGGGAATTGATATCTTTGCTCTTGATTATGATGCTATCCTTGGTGCTATGTATGCATTGACTATTAGTGTTGAGGGTGACTGCTACCTGAGTGTACCACTCGACCCGGGTATTGGGACCAGTGAGACTGCCGCTCTAGGTGCTAGTGCGTCTACTGCCCTAGGTCCTGGTGAGGCTACTGCTCTAGGTGCCAGTGAGTCTGCTGCTCCAGGTGCTTGTGAGCCTGCGCCTGCTGGTACTGCGTCTACTGAGGCACTGCACACCTTCACACTGGACTCGAGTGCTTCCCGCTGCTTCTTTCGTGACCGCACTGTCCTTGAGCAGCTAGCTCGGCCTGTTGCTGTCTCTCTCGCTGACCCCTCTGGGGGGCCTGTCCTTGCGACCTCCTCCACGGTCCTGTTAGAATCTAGAATAGAACGAGAATGCATGAAACTAGGTAGGAGGGGGATACAAGTAGGAAAACCCTAACAAAGCTGTACCCCCTAAGGCTAAACCCACTATAGCCTACACAATATAAACATATAATGTTTGACACACCCCCATAGGCTAAGTGGGAGACAACCAGATGGTCACAAGACCAGTCAAAGCAAAGCAAAGCAAGCTCAGGGTGGATCTCAAGGAAACCACACAAATTCTGAGCACAAGCAAGTGGTCACAAGACCAGTTCACATGCAGGTTGATAGTATAACAAGAGATACAGTGATCACAACCTAGCAAGAGTAAACAAGCAGGTATATATACAGAGATCACAGTACAAGCAGAGTCAAGAAGTAAGCAAGTGAGGCCCAGTAGGCACGAGGCCTAGAACAGTACAGAAGCGCTGATGGTCACAAGGCTGAAGCGCCTTGGTGAACACATCAGCAGTGTTGGCCCGAGTGGCCACGTAACGCAGACGAAGCTGACCGCGCTGCTGCAGCTCTCGAGCAAGGAAGTAGCGCAGAGCGATATGCTTCGTTCTGTGCTCCAGTCTGTGCTCCTCACACAAGGCAATGGCAGCCTTGTTGTCGACGTACAGCACTGGAGGAGAACGAGGCCGCTCTCCCAAGTCGGTCAGCAGGTAGGATTTTTGCACAGCGGCTTCAAACGTTGATAGCGTTCTGCTCACAGCTGCAAATGACTTGATTCAAATTGGATCTGGAGCGTCTTCACGTCGTCTACAATTAGCAATTTAGATCGCACGATTTAATAAAGAATTGACGACACAGCGTCGGTTTGAACGAACGGTACTATGGCAGCCACTATAGTCTTAGAACACAAGATAGGAAGAGTTACGAGTTGGGAATGACTCCCAGCTCCTACAAACCCCAAGAGCCGAGGTACAGTGATGTGGAACAGTGCCACACTGTCCCCAACCACGAAGGGTCTCGAAACTACCCTTCACTAGGGCCTACACCAAGTGAAATGTTACACTACACAAAGTAATGTAACTATCTTCAATATCTTGAGGTGTACCCTTTTGGCAAGCTTCGAAATCACTTGAGGCTTGACACCAAGGCTCGGGCTCTTCATCACAAACTCATCCTTGAGTTCTTGATGGGTCTGCTGCACACACCTGCGACACGCCGAACGTTCGACACAGGACAAAATAGAAACCGCGCACGACAAAATAGAAACCGCGCGCGAGACACAAACGACCGCGTAACACGCGTCTAGCGATAACTCGCTATTGACTCGACACACACACTCGACATCATGACTCAACATTCACACACAATTATAAGCATGAAATATATATTATCCCATGCCCTCATACCATTCCATACACACACACATTCACGCACACGGATAACAAGCCGAGTGCAAACCGTAGGGTTGCACCAACAGTCCTCAGTGTGTCGTGCCACTCACGTGGCGCCTGTCGGAGACCGTAGACTGGCCGCCGGAGGCTCCACTGGGTACCAGGAGGGAACGACCCAGTGAAGCCAGGTGGGCGGCGCAGCCAGATCTCCTCGTGCAGGCTGCCCTGTAGGAAAGCAGTGCTGAAGTCAAGAGAGTGGAGCTCGTAGTCACGCTGAGCGGCGACGTGCAGCAGAACCCGAAGAGTGGTCATCTTCGGGGTTGGGGAGAAGGTCTGGAAGAAGTCAACTCCCTCTCGCTGACTGAAGCCTCGTGCAACGTAACGCGCCTTGAAGACAGGCGGAGAACCCGGCGGCCGCTTCACCCTGAAAATCCACATGCCACTGACGATGTTCGCCCCAGGTGGGGGAACCTCGTCGACGTAGGTGCCTGTGGACTTCCAGGAAGCCATCTCTGCGTCCATGGCTGTCTGCCACTGAGAGGAGTAGGGACCCTCTATCGCCTCTGCGTAAGAGCGCGGAGTCGGGATGTCTGGTGCATCCGGGTCTCCCTCAGGGGCAACTAGCATGGACACGAGATGAGGTAAAGCAGCGGCAAAGCACTCAAACTCCTCCTGCCTGTCCTCAAGGACGTCCGTGCCAAGAGCACACTCACCCCCGACGGACGGAGGACAGACAGACTCAGACTCAGCAACTAGGCTAGCGGCGTAGTCTAGACGACAAGTGGCAGCAAAGTCGACAAGCTCGGCAACTAAGGCAGACGCAGCAGTGGACTCAAAGGAAGGGTCAGTGACAACAGTAGCCAGGAGACGCGTGACAGTAGGACTGGCAGCACGAAGGGAGTCAGACTCAGGGTCAGCAAGAGCAGGAAGAGAGGACGCAGGAGGAGACGGGAGAGGGACACGCTGGGGAGCAGTGGAAGGACGAAGCGCCATCTGGTGAGTGCCTGGGACAGCAGGAGGACGCTGACGCGGGACACGACGACCAGTGTGAGCAGCACGAACAGGCGACGCTCGACGAGACTCAGGCGACGCAGGACGAGACTCAGGCTCACGACGCTCCGTAAGACCTCCAGTCGGACCAGTGTAAGGAGAAGGACCAGGGAGAGGGGAGTCAGATGGTAACTGTGACTGCGACTGGACAGACGGAGGACACTCTAAGGAGGGAGGAGGACAAGGAGGAGGAGGCTGACCAAGAACCTGCTGAAGGAGCGGAACGAAGTACGGCCGCGGCCGCGCAGCGTCTCTAGAACCAGCAGAGACACCAGCGCCAGGGTCCTCAGCACCAGCAGCAGCTCCAACTCCAGGGTCCTCAGCACCAGCAGCAGCTCCGACTCCAGGGTCCGCAGCACCAGCAGCAACTCCAACGCCCGGGTCCGCAGCACCAGCCGCACCTCCAGAAGAAGCAGCACCTCCAGCAGCTCCAGCAGCCCCAGCACCAGCAGCACCTCCAGCAGCTCCAGCAGCACCAGCAGTACCACCAGCACCAGCAGCACCTCCAGTAGCGTCAGCAGCACCAGCAGCTCCAGCACCAGCAGTACCTCCAGCAGCGCCAGAAGCACCGCCAGCAGCAGAACCTCCAGCAGCTGGGTCCGCGACACTAGGAGCGCCACTCCGAAGACTGCAGCGCCGTGCGTACCACTCTCGGAGCCGCTGGGGAGAGGGCAGCTCCCGCCTAGGAGGGGAAGCACTAGCACCAGCTCCAGCAGTACTCCTGGCTCCAGAAGCACCTCTCCTGAGGCTGCAGTACTGTAAGTACCACTCACGCAGCTGCTGTGAGGAGAGAGCTCCTCCAGGTGTAGCACTCCCAGGCTCAGCACCTCCAGACTCAGCACCCCCAAACTCAGCACCCGCAGGCTCAGCACCCCCAGGCTCCGCACCCCCAGGCTCAGCACCCCCAGACTCCGCAACCCCAGGCTCCGCACGCTCAGGCTCAGCACCCTCAGGCTCAGCACCCCTAGCAGGACGAGAGTCGACAGCTACCTCGACAGGCTCAACCGAGTCTACCTGGGACACACCTGAGGGAGCGGCACCCTGAGGGGGGAGGGGGTCTATCACAGCAGCACCTGGCGCGAGGAAGAGAGGCGGGGGGGGAAGCGGGGCAGTGCGGTAGGGGAAGAGGCGGTAGTAGGGGACGGACTCGTCGAAAGTGACGTCCTGAGAAGGCAGGACACGGCGCGAGGTGGGGTGGTAAAACTGCCAACCAGACGCGTCCGGGACAAAGCCAAGGAAGACACAAGGAACAGCGCGGGAGGAGAGCTTGTCCGCGGACGTATCGCGAACAAAGGCTCGAGATCCCCAGACCCGAAAGCGTGACGCATCGCCAACCTCTCCTGTCCAACGCAGTGTCGGCGAAGTCTCCGGAACGGAGACACGGGGCCAGAGGTTGAGCTGATGCGCAGCGTATCGGACTGCAAACGGCCACAGAAAGTGGGGGGCAGCCGCATGGATCAAGGAGGTACGAGCGACCTCCATGACCAAGCCAATGCGGCGCTCAGCAACCCCATTCTGCTGTGGAGAGGCCGGAAGCGTGAACGACTGGCGGATGCCGTGCTCCGCACAGTAGGCTGCCAAGAGGTCGGAGGAGAACTCACCACCTCTGTCAGAGTGCAAGCGCAGGACAGGAAAGTCCGAGTGGAAACGCTCGCTGAGCTGGAGACGAGAAGCGCTGATCCAAGGGATCAAAACATCAGGGACCTCACCCTTGGTGCGCAAGGGGAAGACCGTGGTGTAGCGCGAGTAGTCGTCAACAACTATCAGGAAGTACCTCTCCTGACCCTGACCACGGACGCGGGCTGGGCCCCACACGTCCATGTGGAGCGTCTGCAAGGGAGCAGTCGTCGGGGGAAACGAGGAGGAGTGAGGAGCGGCGCGCTGCCGCCCCTCGACACAGGGAAGACAGGGAGGAGCAGGCGAGGGTAGGAGGGGAGAGAGAACCCTGGGAAGACCAGAGACAAGGTACCGTTTGTGCATGGCACGAAGGCGCTGCACGGACGGGTGACCAAGTCGGTGGTGCCAGAGGACGGTCTCGTGCGCCAGAGAGCGACACGAGCAGGGGGCCGACAGCTGACCTGACGCAGACGCAGACGCAGCTACCTGAGGGGACTCAGTGGTCAGTGTGTACAGGTCCGACCCCGGCTGCCGAGTGAAGGTAGCCAGGTGACGGCCCGTCCGAGCACACGTGCAGTGTGTCACGCGCTCGTAGGCAGGGGTGAACTGGTGAACACCCCCGTCCTGGAGCGCACAACCCGCCACCAAGTTCGTAGAGAACGAGGGGAGGTGGAGACCTGACAGTGTGCCCGACGGGACCGCAGGACAAGGAAGGACAGTGGAGGAGGTCGCAATGACCGGACCCCCAGAGGGGTCAGCGAGGGAGACAGCAACTGGCCGAGCAAGCGGCTCAAGGGCAGTGCGGTCACGAAAGAAACAGCGAGAAGCACCTGAGTCCAGAGTGAAGGTGTGCAGTGCCTTAGTCGACTCAGTACCAGGGGGCGCAGACTCATGAGCACCTAGAGCAGCAGCCTCACCAGCACCTGGGGTAGCAGACACGCGAGTACCGGGAGTGGTAGCCTCACCAGCACCTAGGGCAACAGACGCACTAGCACCTAGAGCGGCAGCCTCACTCACAGGACACGGCAGCTGCACCTGTCCACTACCAGAAGCTCCCGAACGACGCACTCCAGAGCGACTGCCACTACGGCCACCCCGACAGCCCCAACTGGCGTACCACTCACGAAGCTGCTGGGGCGAGAGAGGACACGGCAGCTGCACCTGTCCACTACCAGAAGCTCCCAACCGACCCACTCCAGAGCGACTACCACTACGGCCACCCCGACAGCCCCAACTAGCGTACCACGCACGAAGCTGCTGGGGCGAAAGAGGACACGGCAGCTGCACCTGTCCACTACCAGAAGCTCCCGACCGACCCACTCCAGAGCGACTACCACTACGGCCACCCCGACAGCCCCAACTAGCGTACCACTCACGAAGCTGCTGGGGCGTGAGGGACTCACGCGCACGGCCCTGGAGCTGCATCTGGCCACGCCAGGAGCAGCAGTAGTAGCAGTAGCGGCAGTAACAGCAGTAACAGCAGGAGCAGTAGCAGTGGGAGTAGAAAAGGCAGTAGCCGCAGTAGCAGCGGTAGCAGTGCTGGCAGGGCAATGCTCACCAGTGGTCGGCGCGGCAGGCGCAAGACGGTGGCGACAGCGGGGCCGCTACAACTGCAGGGCGGGGCCGGGCCGCAGCAGGGAGCTCCGCGGCAGCTGCTGCAGGGCGAGGCCGGGCCGCGACGGCAGCTGCTCCAGGTGCCAGGGGCGGCTGCTGCAGTGGCGGCTGCTCCAGGGTCCAGGGGCGGCTGCTGCAGCGGTGGTTGCTCCAGGGGGCAGGGGCGGCTGCTGCAGGGGCGGCTGCTCCAGGGGCGAGGGGCGGCTCCTGCAGTGCCGGCTGCTCCAGTGGCCAGGGGCGGCTGCTGCAGGGGCGGCTGCTCCAGAGGCCAGGCGCGGATTAGGTCAGGGCGACGCGGCGAGCAGGGCGACGCGGCGGGCAGGTGGCGACGCCGCGGGCAGGGCGACGCGGCGGGCAGGTGACGACGCCGCGGGCAGGGCGACGCGGCGAGCAGGTGACGACGCCGCGAGCAGGGCGACGCGGCGAGCAGGTGACGACGCCGCGAGCAGGGCGACGCCGCGAGCAGGTGGCGACGCCGCGGGCAGGGCGACGCGGCGAGCAGGTGACGACGCCGCGGGCAGGCGACGACGCCGCGGGCAGGCGACGACGCCGCGGGTAGGCGACGATGTCGCGGGCAGGGGCTACGTCGCGGGCAGGCGACGACGCCGCAGGCAGGCGACGACGCCGCGGGCAGGCGACGACGCCGCGGGCAGGGGCTACGTCGCGGGCAGGTGACGACGCCGCGGGCAGGCGGCGACGCCGCGGGCAGGGCGACGCGGCGGGCGGCGAGAGCCTGCAGGGGCGGCGCCCGGTCGGGCAGAGGCTGCGCGCGGGCCTGACGAGTCTGCAGGGGCGGCTCTCGGGCCTGACGGGCCTGCAGAGGCGGCTCGGGGGGGGGCTGACGGGTCTGCAGAGGCGGCTCGGGGGCCTGACGGACCTGCAGGGGCGGCTCGAGGGCGCACAAGGGCGCTTGAGGGCGCACGAGGGCGCACGAGGGCGCACGAGGGCGCACGAGGGCGCACGAAGGCGCACGAAGGCGCACTAGCAGAGAAAGGCGCACGAGGGCGCACGAGGGCGCACGAGGGCGCACGAAGGCGCACTAGCAGAGAAAGGCGCACGAGGGCGCACGTAAGGTAGGGCGCACGAGGGCGCTTCTAGTGGAATAGTGGGCCCATAGTAGAAAGCGGTCCTAGGTAGCAACCTAGGCTCGTGATACCATGTTAGAATCTAGAATAGAACGAGAATGCATGAAACTAGGTAGGAGGGGGATACAAGTAGGAAAACCCTAACAAAGCTGTACCCCCTAAGGCTAAACCCACTATAGCCTACACAATATAAACATATAATGTTTGACAGGTCCTCCCTTGTCCGGCGGTTCCGGCCGGCACCCTGTCGGGTCTTTACCTCCCCTCGTTCTCTACGAACTTGGTGGCGGGCTCTACTCTCCAGGACGGGGGTGTTCACCAGTTCACCCCTGCCTATGAGCGTGTGACCCACTGTACGTGTGCTCGGACGGGTCGCCACCTGGCTACCTTTACTCGGCAGCCGGGGTCGGACCTGTACACACTGACCACTGAGTCCCCTCAGATAGCTGCGTCTGCGTCTGCGTCAGGTCAGCTGTCGGCCCCCTGCTCGTCTCGCACCCTGTCGCACCAGACTGTCCTCTGGCACCACCGCCTTGGTCACCCTTCAGTGCAGTGCCTTCGTGGCATGCACTCCCGGTACCTTGTCTCTGGTCTTCCCAGGGTTCTCCCTCCTCTCCCACCCTCGCCTGCTCCTCCCTGTCTTCCCTGTGTCGAGGGGCGGCAGCGCGCCACTCCTCACTCCTCCTCGTTCCCTCCCACAGAGGCTCCTCTGCAGACTCTCCACCTGGACGTGTGGGGCCCAGCCCGCGTCCGTGGACAGGGCCACGAGCGGTACTTCCTGCTAGTCGTCGACGACTACACGCGCTACACCACGGTCTTCCCCTTGCGCACCAAGGGTGAGGTCCCTGATGTTTTGATCCCTTGGATCCGCGCTGCTCGTCTCCAACTCCGCGACCGGTTCCAGTCGGACTTTCCAGTCCTGCGTCTGCACTCTGACAGGGGTGGTGAGTTTTCTTCTGACCTCTTGGCAGCCTACTGTGCAGAGCACGGCATCCGCCAGGCGTTCACACTGCCGGCCTCTCCACAGCAGAATGGGATTGCTGAGCGCCGCATTGGCTTAGTCATGGAGGTCGCTCATACCTCTATGATCCATGCGGCTGCCCCCCATTTCCTGTGGCCGTTTGCAGTGCAGTACGCTGCGCATCAGCTCAACCTCTGGCCCCGGGTCTCTGCTCCGGAGACCTCGCCCACACTGCGTTGGACGGGGAAGGTTGGCGATGCGTCGGTGTTCCGAGTCTGGGGATGTCGAGCCTTTGTCCGCGATACGTCAGCGGACAAGCTCTCCTCCCGTGCCGTTCCCTGCGTCTTTCAAGGCTTTGTCCCTTACGCGCCTGGCTGGCAGTTTTACCACCCCACCTCGCGCCGTGTCTTCCCCTCTCAGGACGTCACTTTTGACGAGTCGGTACCCTTTTACCGTCTCTTCCCCTACCGCACTGCGCCGCTCCCCCCCCCCGCCGCTCTTCCTCACGCCAGGTGCTGCTTCGGTAGACCCCCTCCCTCCCCAGGGTCCTGCTCCCTCAGGTGTTTCCCAGGTAGACCCGGTCGAGCCTGTCGAGGTAGCTGTCGACTCTGGTCCTGCGAGGGGTACTGAGACTGGGGGTGCTGAGCCTGGGGGTACTGAGACTGAGGGTGCTGAGCCTAGGGGTGCTGAGCCTGGGGGTGCTGAGCCTGGGGGTGATGAGACTGGGGGTGCTGAGCCTGGGGGTGCTGAGCCTGGGGTGCTGAGCCTGGGGGAGCTGAGATTGACCGTCCTGCACCTGGTGACGCTCCCTCTTCACAGCAGCTGCGTGAGTGGTACTCTCAGCGTTACAGCCTCCAGCGTGGGGCTGCTGGAGCTGGGGGTTCTGCCGGAGTTTGAGCTGGTGGTGCTGCGGGTGCTGGGTCGCAGCCGTCGCCTCCCTCCCCACAGCGACTACGTGAGTGGTACGCTCGGCGCTGCAGCCTCCGGAGCGGCGCTCCTGGCACTGGGGTGCCGCCCGCTGGAGGCCCTGGTGCTGCTGGAGGTACTGGAGCCTCTGGTCCTGGAGGTGCTCGTACAGGCGGTACTGGAGCTGCTGGGACTGGGGGTTCTGCTAGAGCTGGTGCTACTGGAGGTGCTGCTGGTGCTGGAGTTGGAGCTGCAGGTGCTGGAGCTGCTGGAGCTGCGGGTGGAGCTGAGGACGCCGGGCCTACTGGAGTTGGTGTCGCTGTCGACCCTGGGGTTGGTCCTCCAGGTGCTGGAGCCGACGGTGCGGCTGGAGCTGGCGCTACTTGGGGTACTGGAGTTGGCACTACTAGAGCTGCTGGTAGTACTGCTGGAGTTGGAGCTGCTGCTGGGGGTTCTGGTGCGGTCTCTACTGGTTCTGAGGGCGCTTCACGACCGCGGCCGTACTTTGTTCCTCTCCTTCAGCAGGTTCTTGGTCAGCCTCCTCCTCCTTGTCCTGCTCCCTCCTTAGAGTGTCATCCGCCTATCCAGTCGCAGGCACAGTTACAGCCCGCCTCGTCACTTCCTAGTCCTTCTCCCTACACTGGTCCGACAAGAGGTCTTACGGAGCGTCGTGAGCCGGAGTCTCGTCCTGTGTCGCCTGAGTCTCGTTCTACGTCACTTGTTCGTGCTGCTCGCACTGGTCGTAGTGTCCCGCGTCAGCGTCCTCCTGCTGTCCCAGGCACTCACCAGATGACGCTTCGTCTTTCCACTGCTCCACAGCGAGTCCCTCTGCCTTCTCCTCCTGCGTCCTCTCTTCCTGCCCTTGCTGACCCGGAGTCTGACTCTCTTCGTGCTGCTAGTCCTACTATCACGCATCTCCTGGCCACGGCTATCACTGACCCTTCCTTTGAGTCTGCTGCTGCGTCTGCCCTAGTTGCTGAGCTTGTCGACTTTGCTGCTCGCTGTCGTCTAGACTACGCTGCGAGTCTTGTTGCTGAGTCTGAGTCTGTCTGTCCTCCGTCCGTCGGGGGTGAGTGTGCTCTAGGCACGGACGTCCTTGAGGACAGGCAGGAGGACTTTGAGTGCTTTGCCGCTGCTGTACCTCATCTCGTGTCCATGCTGATTGCACCTGAGGGAGACCCGGATGCACTAGACATCCCGACCCCGCGCTCTTACGCTGAGGCGATCGCGGGTGAGTACTCCTCTCAGTGGCAGTCAGCCATGGACGCAGAGATGGCATCCTGGAAGTCCACTGGCACTTACGTCGACGAGGTTCCCCCTCCTGGGGCGAACATCGTCAGTGGCATGTGGATTTTCAGGGGGAAGCGGCCGCCAGGTTCTCCGCCTGTCTTCAAGGCTCGTTACGTTGCTCGAGGCTTCAGTCAGCGAGAGGGAGTAGACTTCTTCCAGACCTTCTCCCCCACCCCGAAGATGACCACTCTTCGGGTGCTACTGCACGTTGCCGCTCAGCGTGACTACGAGCTTCACTCTCTTGACTTCAGCACAGCTTTCTTGCAGGGCAGCCTGCACGAGGAGATCTGGCTGCGCCGCCCTCCTGGCTTCACTGGGTCGTTTCCTCCTGGTACCCAGTGGAGCCTCCGGCGGCCGGTCTACGGTCTCCGCCACGCGCCACGTGAGTGGCACGACACACTGAGGACTACTCTTGCGGCTCTTGGGTTCGCGCCTTCTACTGCTGACCCGTCGCTGTTTCTGCGCACCGACACGTCGCTGCCGCCATTCTACATCCTCGTGTACGTCGACGACTTGGTCTTTGCCATTGCTGACACTAAGGCTCTCGCCCACGTGAAGTCGGAGCTGCAGAAGAGACACACGTGCACAGACCTGGGTGAACTACGCAGCTACCTTGGCTTGCAGATCACCCGGGACAGAGCACGCCGCACCATCATACTGACTCAGTCACAGATGGTGCAGCAGGTCCTTCAGCGCTTCGGCTTCACCTGGTCCTCGGCACAGGCGACTCCTCTGGCTACAGGTCGCTCGCTCTCAGCTCTGCCTTTGGATGAGTCCGTAGAGCCGAGTGGTCCTTACCCAGAGCTAGTTGGCTGCCTCACGTACCTGATGACTTGGACTCGTCCTGACCTAGCGTACCCTCTTGGCCTTCTGGCCCGCTACGTGGCTCCTGGTAGGCACCGAAAGGTGCACTGGGATGCTGCAAAGAGGGTATTGCGCTACTTGTGCAGTATACATCGGGCATGGGGCTCGTGCTTGGAGGGAGGAGCTCAGTTGTTCTCACTGGGCACTCAGACGCTTCTTGGGTTGACAACCAGGCTACTCAGCGGTCGTCACAGGGTTACACCTTCAGCCTTGGCTCTGGCTCAGTTTCGTGGCGTTCTACGCGTTCGTCTTCAGTTCTCAGCTCCAGTTGTGAGGCTGAGATCTACGCCACAGCCATGGCTGCACAGGAGTTACGCTGGCTCACCTACCTGCTGACCGACCTGGGAGAGCGGCCTCGTTCTCCTCCAGTGCTGTACGTCGACAACAAGGCTGCCATTGCCTTGTGTGAGGAGCACAAACTGGAGCACAGAACGAAGCACATCGCTCTACGTTACTTCTGGCTCGAGAGTTGCAGCAGCGTGGTCAGCTTCGTCTGCGTTACGTGGCCACTCAGGGCAACACTGCTGATATATTCACCAAGGCACTTCAGTTTGGTGATCATCAGCGTTTCTCCACTAGGGCTTGTGCCCACTTTTCCTCACTTATTGTAGACTTTGCCTGTACTGTGATCTATATATATATACCTGCATGCTTGCTTTGCTAGGTATAGATCACTGTGATGCTTGTGTTACATATATGCCTCTGCATGTGAACTGGCCTTGTGGCCTCTTGCTTGTGCTCAGAGTGTGTGGTGACGTTGTGATCCACCCTGAGCTTGCTTTGTCTTTCTTGACTGGTCTTGTGACCCCTTGTTCTCCCCCACTTAGCCTATGGGGGTGTGTCAAATATTGTATATGTTACTGTTCTGTAGGCTACAGTGGGTTTAGCCTTAGGGGGTACAACATTCTGTAGCTTTAGGGCGGGTCCAGCGCGTATGTTTACAGATACAATACAGTTCATTTGTAGTGGTTTGAAAAAGATATCAAGCGGTGCACAACGGTTCTAAAATTGCACCGTTTCAAACCGTCACGCAATACAGATTACCGCACTCGATGAACTATAATGTACGGAAAACGTACTCGCTGGACCCGCCCTAAAGGCAAGCAAGCATAGCCAGCAGAAGCCGTCGTACTCTCACACCGATGGCCCTGCTGCTGAAGCGCGAGTGGCTGCAGAAATTATCAAAACGGTAGCGAATTTCAAATTTGCAGCGAATCAACACCCATTTTCACCTTGTTTGACTTTCGAGGGCCTCACTGGTTGCGCGTTGTCAGAATGAACAAGAGTGTTTGCACTAGGGAAGAGGTGGGTACAAGTAGGAAACCCTAAACTTACTGTACCCCATAGTAACTAACCCACCACAGCCTAAACAAACTGTAGCAGATATAACATTTGACACACCCCCATAGGCAAAGTGGGGGAGAACAAGGGGTCACAAGACCAGTCAAGAAAGGCAAAGCAAGCTCAGGGTGGATCACAACGTCACCACACTCACTTAGCACAAGCAAAGGGCCACAAGGCCAGTTCACATGCAGAGGCATATATGCAACACAAACATCACAGTGATCTCTATCTAGCAAAGCAAGCATGCACGTATATACATATAGATCACAGTACAAGCAAAGCCTACAACAAGTGAGGAAAAGTGGGCACAAGCCCTAGCAAAGTGCAGAAACGCTGATGATCACCAGACTGAAGTGCCTTGGTGAATATATCAGCAGTGTTGGCCCGAGTGGCCACGTAAGCAAGACGAAGCTGACCACGCTGCTGCAACTCTCGAGCCAGGAAGTAACGCAGAGCAATGTGCTTCGTTCTGTGCTCCAGTCTGTGCTCCTTACACAAGGCAATGGCAGCCTTGTTGTCGACGTACAGTACTGGAGGAGAACGAGGCCGCTCTCCCAAGTCGGTCAGCAGGTAGGTGAGCCAGCGTAAAACCTGTGCAGCCATGGCTGTGGCGTAGATCTCAGCCTCACAACTGGAGCTGAGAATTGAAGACGACCGTGTAGAATGCCAAGAAACAGAACCAGAGCCAAGGCTGAAGGTGTAACCCTGTGACGACCCATGTGTAGCCTAGTCGTCAACCCAAGAAGCGTCTGAGTGCCCAGTGAGAACAACTGAGCTCCTCCCTCCTAGCATGAGCCCCATGCCTGATGTACTGCACAAGTAGCTCAGTACCCTCTTAGCAGCATCCATGTGCACCTTTCGGTGCCGACCAGGAGCCACGTAGCGAGCCAGAAGGCCAAGAGGGTACGCGAGGTCAGGACGAGTGCAAGTCATCAGGTACATGAGGCAGCCAACTAGCTCCGGGTAACGACCACTCGGCTCTACGGACTCGTCCGAAGGTGGAGCTAAGAGCGAGTGACCTGTAGCCAGAAGAGTCGGCTGTGCCGAGGACCAGGTGAAGCCGAAGCGCTGAAGGACCTGCTGCACCATGTGTGACTGAGTCAGTGTGATGGTGCGGCGTGCTCTGTCCCGGGTGATCTGCAAGCCAAGGTAGCTGCGCAGTTCACCCAGGTCTGTGCACATGTGTCTCTTCTGCAGTTCCGGCTTCACTAGGGCGAGAGCCTCAGTGTCAGCAGTGGCAAAGACCAAGTCGTCGACGTACACGAGGATGTAGAACGGCGGCAGCGAAGTGTCGGTGCGCAGAAACAGCAACGGGTCAGCAGTAGAAGGCGCGAACCCAAGAGCCGCAAGTGTAGTCCTCAGTGTGTCGTGCCACTCACGTGGCGCCTGGCGCGTAGAACGGCCGCCGGAGGCTCCACTGGGTACCAGGAGGGAACGACCCAGTGAAGCCAGGAGGGCGGCGCAGCCAGATCTTCTCGTGCAGGCTGCCCTGTAAGAACGCTGTGCTGAAGTCAAGAGAGTGAAGCTCGTAGTCACGCTGAGCGGCAACGTGCAGTAGCACCCGAAGAGTGGTCATCTTCGGGGTGGGGGAGAAGGTCTGGAAGAAGTCTACTCCCTCTCGCTGATTGAAGCCTCGAGCAACGTAACGAGCCTTGAAGACAGGCGGAGAACCTGGCGGCCGCTTCACCTTGAGAATCCACATGCCACTGACGATGTTCGCCCCAGGAGGGGGAACCTCGACGACGTAAGTGCCAGTGGACTTCCAGGATGCCATCTCAGCGTCCATGGCTGTCTGCCACTGAGAGGAGTACTCACCCGCGATCGCCTCAGCGTAAGAGCGCGGGGTCGGGATGTCTGGTGCATCCGGGTCTCCCTCAGGTGCAATCAGCATGGACACGAGATGAGGTACAGCAGCAGCAAAGCACTCAAACTCCTCCTGCGTGTCCTCAAGGACCTCCATGCCACGAGCACACTCACCCTCGACGGACGGAGGACAGACAGACTTAGACTCAGCAACAAGACTCGCAGCGTAGTCTAGACGATAGTGAACAGCAAAGTCGACAAGCTTAGCAACTAAGGCAGACGCAGCAGCGGACTCCCGAAGGGTCAGTGACAGCAGTGGCCAGGAGACGCGTGACAGTAGGACTAGCAGCACGAAGAGAGTCAGACTCCGGGTCAGCAAGGGCAGGAAGAGAGGACGCAGGAGGAGAAGGCAGAGGGACACGTTGTGGAGCAGTGGAAGGACGAAGCGTCATCTGGTGCGTGCCTGGGACAGGAGGAGGACGCTGACGCGGGACACGATGACCAGTGCGAGCAGCACGAACAGTCGACTCAGGACGAGACTCCGGCGACACAGGACGAGACTCAAGCTCACGACGCTCTGTAAGACCTCCTGTCGGACCAGTGTAGGGAGAAGGACCAGGGAGTGGCGAGGTAGGCTGTAACTGTGACTGCGACCGGACAGGCGGAGGACACTTTAAGGAGGGAGCAGGACAAGTAGCAGGCGGCTGACCAAGAACCTGCTGAAGGAGCGGAACGAAGTACGGCCGCGGCCGTGGAGTGCCCCCAGAACCAGTAGAGACAGCACCAGAACCCCCAGCGGCAGCTCCAACTCCTGCAGCACCACCAGCAGCTCCAATAGCGCCAACTCCAGCACCCCCAGGAGCATCAGCCCCAGTCGCACCGTCGGCTCCAGCACCTCCAGTAGGACGAGCGGCAGCGCCTCCAGCTCCAGCCCCTGCAGCACCACTAGCCCCAGTACAAGTAGCACCTCCAGCAGCTCCAATAGCACCTCCAGTCCTAGCAGCTCCAGCACCTCCAGCGCCAACCCCAGGGTCAGCAGCCACACCAACTCCAGTAGGCCCAGCACCCTCAGCTCCAGCTCCAGTAGCACCTCCAGCTCCCACAACACCACGTCGGTGGCGACAGAACCGAGAGTACCACTCACGCAGCTGCTGGGAAGAGAGAGCGCCCCCAGGCACAGCACCCCCAGGCTCAGGACCTCCAAGCTCAGCACCCCAAGACACAGCACCCCCAGGCTCAGCACCCCCAGTCTCCGCACCCCCAGGCTCAGCACCCCCAGTCTCCGCACCCCCTGGCTCAGCACCCCCAGTCCCAGTACCCCCAGACCCAGCACCACCAGGCTCAGCACGCTCAGGCTCAGTACCTCGCGCAGGACCAGAGTCGACAGCTACCTCGACAGGCTCGACCGGGTCTACCTGGGAAACACCTGAGGGAGCAGGACCCTGGGGAGGTAGGGGGTCTACCGAAGCAGCACCTGGCGTGAGGAAGAGCGGCCGAGGGGGGAGCGGGGCAGTGCGGTAGGGGAAGAGACGGTAGAAGGGGACCGACTCGTCAAACGTGACGTCCTGAGAGGGGAAGACACAGCGCGAGGTGGGGTGGTAAAACTGCCAGCCAGGCGCGTCAGGGACAAAGCCCAGGAAGACACAAGGAACGGCGCGGGAGCAGAGCTTGTCCGCGGACGTATCCCGGACAAAGGCACGAGATCCCCAGATCCGGAATACAGACGCATCGCCAACCTCTCCCGTCCAACACAGTGTCGGCGAGGTCTCCGGAACGGAGACACGGGGCCAGAGGTTGAGCTGATGCGCGGCGTACCGGACCGCAAACGGCCACAGAAAATGGGGGGCAGCCGCATGGATCAAGGAGGTACAAGCGACCTCCATGACCAAGCCAATGCGGCGCTCAGCAACCCCATTCTGCTGCGGAGAGGCCGGAAGCGTGTACTTCTACTCAATGCCCTCCCCCTGACAGAAAGCTCTCAAGAGGCCGGAAGAAAACTCACCACCTCTGTCAGAGTGCAGTCGCAGGACGGGAAGGTCCGTGCGAAAGCGCCTCTCCAGCTAGAGACGGGTAGCGCGGATCCAAGGGATCAAGACATCAGGGACCTCTCCCTTGGTGTGCAAGGGGAAGACTGTGGTGTAACGCGTGTAGTCGTCAACTACCAGCAGGAAGTAGCGTTCTTCGCCCTGTCCATGGACGCGGGCTGGGCCCCACACGTCCATGTGAAGGGTCTGAAGAGGAGCCTCCGTCGGGGGGAACTCAGAGGAGTGAGGGGTGGCACGCTGCCGCCCCTCGACACAGGGAAGGCAGGGGACGGTGGCAGGGGAGGCAGTGACCTGGGGAGACCAGAGACAAGGAAACGGGAGTGCATGCCACGAAGGCGCTGCATCGAAGGGTGACCAAGGCGGTGGTGCCAGAGGACCGTCCGGTGCGACAGGGTGCGACACGAGCAGGGGGCGGACAACTGACCTGACGCAGACGCAGACGCAGCTACCTGAGGGGACTCTGTGGTCAATGTGTACAGGTCCGACCCCGGCTGCCGGGTGAAGGTAGCCAGGTGACGACCCGTCTGAGCACACGTGCAGTGTGTCACACGCTCGTAGGCAGGGGTGAACTGGTGAACACCCGCGTCCTGGAGCGCGGAACCCGCCACCAAGTTCGTAGAGAACGACGGGAGGTAAAGACCCGACAGTGTGCCGGACGGGACAGCTGGACAAGGGAGGGCAGTGGTGGAGGTCGCAAGGACCGGACCCCCGGAGGGGTCAGCCAGGGAGACAGCAACAGGCCTAGGGAGCTGCGCTAGGGCAGTGCGGTCGCGAAAGAAACAGCGGGAAGCACCTGAGTCCAGTGTGAAGGTGTGCAGTGCCTCAGTAGACGTAGTACCTGAAGGCGCAGACTCACGAGCACCTGAAGCAGCAGACACACCAGCACCTAGAGCAGCAGCCTCACCAGGACCTGGGGCAGCAGACGCACTAGCACCTAGAGCGGCAGCCTCACTGGCCTCAATGCCTGGGTCTGGCAGGACACACAAGTAACAGTCACCCTCAATACTAATAGTCAATGCATACATGGCTCCAAGGATAACATCAAAGTCAAGAGCAAAGATATCAATGTTCTTTTTAAGCAGATCAGCCCAGCGGGGCAGCTCAGAGGCGTCCGGGAACTGTGCACGCCAGGCGTCGTCGAGACGGGAGAAGCAGTGCTGCGGCATGTGGGACCTCCCACACGTCTGACCAGCGCGGTCACCTGTGCGGATGACATACGTGCAGGTACCTCCACCCCCAGACCCCCCATGCTGAGAGTACCACTCACGAAGCTACTGGGGCGACGGGGTCTCTCCGAGACGCTGCTGCTGCCGCTGGACACCACCCGAAGCTCCACGCTGCGCTGGTCCACCCCGACCACCACCCCAGCCGCCGCCACCACGCCCACTGCCGCCACCACCACCGCCTCCACCCCGGCCTCCTCCACCACCACTGCCGCCACCACCCCCGCCGCTGCCACTGACCCCCCCAGCCCCGCCACCACCCCCACCACCGCCACCACCCCCACCGCCCCCACCGCCTCCACCTCCACCTCCACCTCCCCCGCTGTCACCGCCACCACCCTTGCCCCCCTTGCCCCTGCCGCCCTTGCGCCTCCCACTAGGAGCAGACGCTGCCCCGACTTCCTCAGCACCAAGGTAGTCGACAGCGGCAGAAGAGGCGACCGAGGGGAGAAGGGGGGGAGGGGAACACCCGTCAAAGAAGGGCGTGCGGGGGTCGCCACAAGAGGCACCTACAGCAACTATGCTAGCCTCAGCTGCAAGCAGATGCTTCTCGAGCAGGTCAACGGTGAGCTCGGTGGGGCAGAGGGCGAGAAAGTGGTCCCTGACTGCGCGAAGAGAGTCAGGGAGACGGGTGACTAGGTGGTAGAGAACGAGGTACATCGGGGGCGGATTCTTGGTGAGGAACTCAGCAGGAAGGGCGGCTCGGTAGCGAGTGTCACTAGTGCGGAGGTGTGTAATGAGGTCAGCGACTGTGGGAAAGGCGGCCAAATCGGGGAAGAGATAGGGCAGCGAGAGACGGCCGATCGTAGCAGAGGCAGGCGAGGAGTAGCGCGCGACTACTGCATCGTACAGTGCCTTAGCAGTCTTGTGCTGGCCAAAATGCGTGCGCTAATCTAACGGCCGGTGACTGCAAATGGCTAGGCGAGCGTGAGCGTCACGAGTCTGCCACTGGGAGCGAGCTGTACTGTCAGCAGTCTCTACAAGTGCTAGAGCGGTTCCGGACGCGTGATCATACAGTGAGACATCGTCCTTGGCAGTGATCTGTAGGAACAGGTGGAGGTCGTCGAGCCAAGCATCAAACTGAATTGGACGGCCCTCAGCATCGAAAGAGAGGACGGTGGGACTAGCCATAGTGGCAGCAGTAGCAGTAGCAGCAGTAGCAGTAGGAACAGAAGCAGTAGGAGCGGGCGGAACAGCAGTAGCAGTAGGGCAGCGCGGCTCGGACATGGCGGCGCGGCACGGTTCGGGCAGGGCGGCTCGGCGCGGCTCGGGCAGGGCGGCGCGGCGCGGCTCGGACAGGGCTATGCGGCGCGGCTCGGACGGGTAGGGCGGCGCTACGGTGGGCCTGCGCGTGGGCTGCTGTTGCGTACGGGCCGCGGCTGCGCGTGGGCTGCAGTCGCGCGCGGGCAGCGAGCTACGCGCTGGCTGCAGCGGCCGGTGCGCAAGCAGCTGCGACGCGCGGGCTGCGCGCGGGGCCGCACGAGGACGGCGCAGGCTGCGCGCGGGCGGTGCTGGTCGTGCGTGGGCGGTTAACGGCCTACGCGCGCTAGAAACGGGTCGCGCGCGGGCGGATAGCGGGCTGCACGCGCTAAAAACGGGCCGCGCGCGGGCGGCTAGCGAGCTGCGCACGGGCAGCGTGAGAGAGAGAGGCGCGCGAGGGCGCACTAGCAGAGAGGCGCACGAGGGCGCTTCTAGCAGAACGGTGGGCCCTTAGGACCAAGCGGTCCTAGGTTCCTAACCTAGGCTCGTAATACCATGTCAGAATGAACAAGATTGTTTGCACTAGGAAAGAGGTGGGTACAAGTAGGAAACCCTAAACTTACTGTACCCCATAGTAACTACCCCACTACAGCCTAAACCAACTGTAGCAGATATAACATTTGACACGCGTCCAGTCAGAATGAGCCGTCACGCCTGTGAAGTGACGTGCCAAAGCTCTGTGCACAGTCAGAGAATGCCCTCGCGCGATTCTGATTCAGGAACCTGTAGGATTTCGATTCGTTAGAATTTACGAGACTGAAATAGATTTTGGTGTGTTTAAATTGTATTTCTTTTTATATAAGCACCGGCGCTTATGGCCGTTACTCAATTACAAGACCCCCCTTAAAAAAATGAGTGTATTATAAGCGCATATGCGCTACTATCTGGGGCCAGACTATACATGATATGTGTTTCGGCCAGGCAAGATACTAAAACCTAGTATAACCATATGAAGCAGCCTGTGAACGCAAGAATCACATCGAACTGAGGACACTCATGAGACTGGCTTAAATGTGAACCGTGACTAAACAACGACGCATGTTGTCAAACTTATATGCTATAGTCTGTGGGAGAAAGGCCCCGCCCTCGCTTGGGCGCAGCCGATCTCATTGTCGACGAGAAGTTCGCGACGGATTGGTCGACAAAATGGGCTTCTGCAGTTCGACGGAAGTTGCGGTCGAGCAGGCTGTGCTCGACAGAATCCGGTCAACGAGCTCTGCGTCTGGTCGACGATCTCTGCGCGAAGAGCTCCCGTCAAAGAGCGCTGGTCGACGATCCTGGTCGAAGAACTCTGGTCGAAGAGTTCGGGTCGATGAGCGCTGCTCGGCGAACGCTGTTCAACCGAGCGGTGTCCAAAAGATCGACCAAACTTGCAGAGGTGTGCGAAACTCTGAGGAGGTGTGCGAAACTTCGCCGAGAAGGTATTGGCGAAGTTTGACCTGCGGAATGGCAGCACGTGGTCGACGGTGCGCACCTGGCGAAACAGACAACACGTATTCTACCTGGCACCTACGCAATGTGCCTGACGGTGAAACCAAATATCACAGAAAATATTCCTCACGTTGCGTCTCAAGAAGAACGTTCCTCACATTGCATCACCCATCATTCATTCCCCTCTCCCCTGCCCCACTCAAACCACGAGTCACCTTTTTCTAACCCTTCAGCTCCCCTCCCTGCCTCACCCAAAGTACCTTGTAGCTTGCCTTACTCTTTCCACTCTCTTCCCTACCTCACTCAAAGGACTGTTTACCTTGCCTAACCCCTCCCTGACTTGTCCCACATGGCCTCACTCCTTTCCCTGCCCCACCAAACACTCCAATAAATCTCATGGTCTTCTGAACTACGAGGCTAAGTAGGATGGAATCGATATAGGAGAGAACTGCCTGATGAAAATGCCTGGTCTAGAAAGGTACGGGGGCAACTCAGCAGCAGTACGGGGTAAGAATATAGTTGAAGTAGGTAACTGATCCTATCACAACTTGGTAAAGCAGGTGAAATAAAGGCGGAATAATTCCAACTTGGATTATTATGCTATGATCCAAGCGATTTGATTCTCAAGCAGCCGAGCTCCATAATGCCCATATAGTCCAATTATTTTCAGTCGTGAAAGAACTACCACCCTTCCCCCTTTCTAAGCACACATTGTTCCCATACAAGTCAACCACCCAACGCCAAACAGCACCCCGAGCACATGCAAACAGCAACAATACCTTCCTTGGTTATCAACCACTGCCCTGCTCTACTTGCGTCCGAGATTTCCAAAGAAGTTTGTGGCCTTCTCGAACCCTTGCTTCACGTCGTCCGCTGCCTTCCTGGCACCTTCCCCAACCTTCTCAAACCCCTGCTTCACCTCATTCGCTGCCTTCTTGGTATCCTCCCACCCTTTCTCCAGCTTTTCCGCTTGCTTCTTTTTGTCTTTCACCATCCTATCCCATTCCTTCTTAGAATACTTCGCAAGCTCCTTTCCAACCTCAGCGATGGCTTTCATTTCACTCGGCCCGATCTTCACCTTGACCGCCTTCCCCTTGAGCATCCGTCGGATCTCCTGCATCAGTGGTAAGATGGACGCATCTTTGACTGCCACTGGGGAGGACAGGTCGTCCGCCGCCAAGACGCCAACATCCCGCGCAGGATCAGATTCGAATATCGGCGCTGTAGCGGAGACCACATGCGCGGCGGCAATGAGCACAGAGAGCACCAGTAAGAAAACGCGAAGCACGGCCATTGTAAGCAACCACCGGATTGGATTCGAAGGAAGCAGATGGAGTGGCCTCGCAAATGAATTGTGCGGAGCTAAATAGTGCCGCGAGCTGGGGCTGGTTTACTATAGGTTGGGTGCGGTCGATGCGATTATTCGTTGCTAGAGGCTATTGGCGCGACGCGAAATCTGCCGCTGGAAACGGGATGATTGGTCGAAGCGCGTTACTTGGTGATAGGCACTGGAGCGTGTCTGGAAGTTTGCCGTCGTTCCTTGTCACTCACGCCATGGGCTAGCCCTAAGTGTTGAATTCACAGCCCAACTTCATTCTAGGACGCGTCACAATTGTCACAATCGACGGCGATCGATCGTGCCCATCACAGGTGGCGCGGCATCTGCGGGCTGCGTCTCCAATCGCATGGTCGATGCGTCATTTGACGCCATCTGACCTCGGCAATCGGAGGGATATCGATCGTGGCGAGGAGACTGGAGACACTAGACGGAAAAAAGAAACGAAACTATTCCCGAATTGACGAAGTTACTGCACACCCTGTACATCGCTCACAGGGTCGGTGTGACATTTGTTACACGTCCTTAGCACTTCAGGAGGCGCGAAAGTGACCGATATTTGGTTACCAGCGCGAAGCAAGCTGGTGCCAGACATGAGGCGCGGCGAGAAACGCGGTGGGCGGAAAGTCTCGCAATCATTGCAGGAGTGGTACAAATGTAGGCCCGTGAGTTGCGGAGACGTCAATAATGATAACAAATGTCTAGCGCTTACACTCCAGCTATCTCCTCAATAGGATTAGTCAAAGAAGAGTGTGCTAAATTGCAACGTCAAATAGGTGACAAGAAATTGAAGTCTGTAATCAATAAGGGTTCCCAATTGTGCGCTTATTATTGAATTCCGGCCATAAGCGCAGTTCTTGAGATAGAATGGCATGCGCCTAACATAGGCCAGCGCTTATATCCGGGGCGGGGCCATACGGTACAGCAAACCTATTCATGATTCATTAGTAAATATAGTCACTTATAGTAAGCGCACACACACACACACACCGCCTGAACAAGCAGCCCCAGGGTTTGTACTGTCATGACTCACTATATGCATGGAGAAATTAGTGGGTTAGTGTCAAATCTGTTACGAATAGTAGTTAATGAAAAACACTGTTGCGCACTCCTCACCGTAGTAAAGCCGAAGCACGCACTATCGAGAGTGAAGACGAAAAGCCAGAAGAAAGGCGAAGGGACAGACGGTTACGAGGAGCATCTAGACCGTCGGGCAGACAGCATCAGGCAGCAGCAGTGGCGAGGATTCTGCCCGAACAGTTACGTAACCACTCGGAGTCGCACGGTTGGATTTCGATGCAATAAGGGAATGTACCCCTTAGAGTACATGGCTAGTTAGGTCGTTTCGAATTCCCCTGTACTCATATTTATATTCCTTGTACTGCACGTGTTTATTATCTCAAAGCATTTTACATTCACTCTGCTATTGAGGTCAATGGCCCACCAACATCACTTCTCTGCGTGCGAACCTTCCTGAGGTGATCTTGGTTACAATCACTTTCTGATTTTAGCATGGTATGAGAGCGACTCAGGAATCCTTCGCACCGCCATCTCCGAAATCTGCGACATTCGGAAAGTGGCGTCCGGCACACGATCACGTGTAAGAATGGCCGGAGGATCTGGAGGTCAGACGAATATGACGGCTGAAGCGCAGCCCAACCCGGCTGCGACAAACGAGGAAACGACGACGATTCCTTCCGCCGTCCTCGCACAACTGCTTCGGCGACTCACGAGCCTGGAGCAAGGGCTCCAGACATTGCGAAATGGCGATGCGGGAACCTCTTCCCAACCCACTCAACCGGCCTCAAACGGCCAGAACTCTGCCCCGCAAGGCTTCTCTCTCGATACGAACGGCTCAACCCCCAAGTCTTCGTGTCCCAGCGATGACGCAATTCTCTCTGCGCAATCAAGGTTTTTGAGCATATCAAAAATAAAGACAAGTGCGTGCTTTGACGGCAGAGACTTCTATACCTGGAGCTTTGAGCTGGAGCTGCTACTGCAAAACGCACAGATTTATCATTATTTCGACGGAAGCTACTCGGGGCCTACGGAAGAAACTGACGACGCAAAAACCAAGTACTACAACGAGTTCCTGATGGCGTATGGGGTTCTTCTGCGGAACATGTCGCCGACGGAGCAATTGAGCATTCGCTCATACAAGACCTCCCCTGCTCCAGCCCTCAACGCCTGGCGCCACCTGAATGGCGTATACCAACCCAAGGACTCAGTGTCGTCGAGCCGCCTCCTCCAGGAGTTACTGGAAACAAGGATGGCACCAGGAGAGAAAGCCAACAGTTACCTGAATCGCTGTCGGAGTCTACGCGATCAAATCGCGAAATTGGGGAGCTCGATCTCTGAGGAGATCTTCGTGAACATCGTGCTCCAAGGGCTCGGCCCAGAGTGGCGGCCCTGCAAGGCGCTTCTCCGACAGCAGGGGGTCATCTCGGAGGTCGCCCTTTGCGCCGCCCTCCTCGTCGAACAACGGGATATGGACCAGCAGCGACCAGCGCCACGACGAGAGAGAGAACGTCTCGCATTCTACGCAGACAACACGGAAGAGCGACGACCACGGCGCCTCTACTGCAAGATCTGCAGAAATTTCGGGCACCTGGCGGATCGATGCAAGCATCGATCTCGCCCTCGCCAGACCAATCCGAGCACTTGGTCCGGCCGACAAGACGCAAGAAACGACACGCGTCCCGCCCAGGGGTCTCAACCCCCACCGCGCAACCTGAATCCAACAACTCAGCAGCAGCAGCAGCCACCACAAGCTGCCCCCGTCCGCAATGTCATGGGGAACATAACCATGACGAGCGGCTCTCGTCGCCCGCGCGCACGCTCACTCTCACCTGAGCCGGCGCCCGACCCAATCGAGGCATCTCCGAACAACAATCCATTCAGCACGCATCACGACTACATCGACGACGACAACCAGGACTGGAATCTACCAGTCCCGCTGCTTGAGAGCCCTCCGCACGTACCTGACATGCGGCCGGCACCGATCGACTGGATCGCGCGCGAACAGTTTCTGAAGGTGGACACTCCACACATCGTCACTCCGCGACTGGCGCTGCTCGCGCGAAACGACAACAGGCGCTACAACAACTGGTACCTGGACAGCTGCTGTGGGCAGCATATGGTGGGCTCCGAGCGTTACATATCCAACGCCGTCCCCACTCCCGTCGTCACTTACGTCACAGTGGCGAACAACACGCGGCTGCGCGCAAGCGCGCAAGGTATCGTGGTGCTCAAGGCACGAGGGAGCCGAACGCACATCACACTTAACGACGTGTTGATTGTGCAGAACCTGCGCTTTAATTTACTCTCGGCGGCGCAACTCCTGGATTGCGGAGTCATCCTCAGCACCGACCCCGAGACGCGCGACATCCTGCTCCACTTCACGATGCCGAACAAGAAGCGCAAGCAGATCGGAAGAACGCGCGCCGAGAACGGCGTATACGTTCTCGACTTCGACATTCCCGACTGCAGCAGCGATTCGCAGGAATTGATTGACCTCGTCCCCCTGCGCTTCGAACACATTCATCGCCGCGATTGGAAGCACCCTGGTGGGCGCCCCTGGATGCCACATCACTCACACCCCCGCGAGCTCGCGCTGCACGACCCCGATCCCGACGGCGTCTGCAGGAACTGCCACACACCAACGTCTTCGACGAGCGCGATCGCCGGCCATGGCCTTGCCGCCATTCGCGAAACAGAGCGAGATGCACCGCCTGAAGAGGGTCTCTCCCAACTGGAGTTGGAAACAGCTACACGGGTCGTATTCGGCACACCAGAACACCCTCTTCCCGGACCCGCATCCCAGCATCTCCAAGGAATGCTCCGCGGCGTTGGCGTCGGCACCTTCGACGCGCATGGGAATCCCCGGCCCTACACCGAACGAAAGGCGGTAGAGATCTACTCTCACCGGCGCGATTCCAAGAAACGGCTCTCGCCCACGGAAGAAGAGGCATTGGCGCAACAAGAAGCCGAAGAGCTTCGGCGGAAGAGCCTCGCCGAGGCACGCGGAACGCTCGCCTGGGAGCAGGACGAGGAAAGCGCCTCCAATGAAGGGGGGTGGGGGAGCGCCGGCGGATGGGGAACGAGCGACACCAGCGGCTGGGGCGTCGCAACCGGCGGATGGGGCGCAGCAACAGGCGCATACATCGGCGGATGGGGCGCCGCACAAGGCGGCGAGACGAGCGGCTGGGGAGCTTTCCGCGAGGATCAAAGGGGGGAAGAGGAAGAAGAACCTGCGTATGCCGACGTCGAACCTCCCGTTGTTCCTCTCGGACGACCTCCGCGCCGCCCTGCGTTAGGACCACCGCCGCCTGACATCCCTTCAGGTAGTGACCCCTGGGACACCATTGACTGGGGAAGTGAACCACTCACCCCGCGACGCACTGTCTACGGACCTGCCCCTGAACCACGCGAACCGGCGTTCGTACTTGGCACGATCCCCGGAACCAACATCCCCTACTCCATCATCCGCGACACAGAATTTCTCGCCCTCATGCTAACAACGGCGAACGAGGAAGAAGAAGAGAACGGGGGAACAGCGCCTACACCTGCACCGGCACCTGACGAAGACCCCGCAGCCGCACTGGAGCGCTACATGCGCACATCTGGATTCCGCGCCGACGACGCCATCTGGCATCAGCGCCTATGTCACCCTTCGCGCGTGACCCTGAAGAAATGCATCGAAGCCGGCGTCTTTGCACCTGGCGCGCTGTTGCGCCCTGACGACTCCGAAGTGAGAGGAGGGACTCACCCGCGCAGCTGCACTGTCTGCCCCGAAGCTGCGCTGAGTCACCAGCCCTTCCCCCTACTCGAGCCAGGAACCAATCGCTACGCCAAGCTTGAGAAGGTTTAGAGTGACTTTCTCAACGTAGGACACTGCGGCATCAACGACGAACTCTACACACTCACCTTCGTCGACGCCGGAACGCGCCACGTGTGGGTCGTAAACGTGGAAGCGCGTAGCAGAGCCTACGAAGCATTCCGTCTGTGGCTGGCGCACGCGCAGCGGCAATCTGGGGAGAAATTGAAGATTTGGCAGTCCGATGGTGCGGCGGAGTTCAGGAGCAAGGAACTGCAGGATTACCTCGCGCAAAAATGGATCGACCATCACATCTCCCTCCCCTACGCGCACCAGCAGCAGGGCGTAGCGGAGCGCACGAATCGCACCCTCATGACGAAGGTACGGGCGCTAATGCGGCAGGCAAAGCTCCCGCCGATCTACTGGACCTACGCGATGCACCACGCCGTGCGGGTGCACAACCTGCTGTCAACCACCGCAATCACTGGCAATTAATCGCCGCACGTGAAATGGACGGGAAGAAAGGGGGACACCTCCATGCTCCGCGTCTGGGGCTGCATGGTTCAATACCGACCGCCAACATCAACCATCGGGAAGTTCAAAAGCCGCGCGCGCTGGGGAATCCATCTCGGTATCAGCCACGAACACAAGGCGTGGATCATCCTGGATCTCCTAAGCCAGAAAATCAAGAATGCGCGCGATGTCATCTTCTACGAGCGACTGTTTCTGCAACAATTTCGTGACGACGAGCAGACGAATGCAAACCGCGTCTACGCCAACGAGGGCCACAGCTACGCCTCACCTGAGGACGAAGCAGCAGCAGCAGCAATTCTGGAGCAGGATCCCAGAGGCGAGTTCACAAGGGGCGATCGCCGCGACGACGACGACGACGATGACGATGATTCAGGTGAAGGAGGAACAGGCGCAACAGGAGGAGGCGCAGCAGGAGGAAGCAGAAGCGGCGGAGACACAGCACCGCCTGAACCAGAAAGCGATGATGACGACGTGCAGGAAGTCGTCACTCAACATCGCCACGACAGCACTGTCGCCGGTCTCCAGCTACTCGGACTACACGCTGCCATCTCCACTGCTCCGCGCATCATCGAACCTAAGAACCCACGGCAAGCTCTCACAGGCACACACAGCAAGGAGTGGCGCGAAGCAATGGATGCGGAAATCCGGGCACTCGAGTCGCGCGACACCTGGGTGCTCGTCGACCGTGCAGCAATAAAGGGGAGAAGGATTCTCTCCGGCAAATGGGTCTTCCGAGTGAAGACAGGAGCCGACGGAAGGATTGAGCGATTCAAGGCACGCTGGGTGGTGCGCGGCTACGATCAAAGGCACGGGATTGATTTTGACCAGACATTCGCACCGGTCAGCCGTCACACGTCCGTCAGAATTCTCCTCGCCATCGCAGCCGCACGACACCTACCACTCCGGCAGATCGATGTGAAGAATGCGTTCCTGTACGCATTAGTGGACGCCGTGATCTACGTGGAACAGCCACACACTTACGGCGACGGAGACCCACGCGTCTGTCAGCTACGCAAGTCCCTCTATGGGATCAAACAGGCACCGAGACTCTGGCAGCAGTACCTGCACAACATACTGCTTGAAATCGGGTTCAAGCAGCTGCCTCACGATCCTGGAATGTATCGCCGCAATTTCCGCGGCGAATACATCCTCCTCACGGTCTACGTCGACGACCTTCTCTACACAGGCTCAAGCAACGAACTGCTCGAGCAATTTGAGAGAAGCCTCGCAGGGCGCGTCGACATCACCTGCAATCATGACGTGAAGCAGTTTCTCGGACTCAACATCACCTACTCGCCGGAAGCCATTCATCTCTCAGCAGCGAAGTATGCGGAGGAGCTTAGCAAGCGCTTCAACATTGCGCCTGCACCACTCTCCACCCCTTACCGCACTCCAGGACCCAACCACAAGCCTGACAACAAAGCCCTGTCCCCTGCTGGGCTTCACACTTACCAGCAGCAGTTGGGATGCCTGCTTTTCGCATCTGTTACCTGCAGGCCCGACCTCTCCTACATTGCGAGCCAGTTGGCTGAGTACTCACGCAAACCAACGGCTGAGAATCTCTCAGATCTTCAGCGAGCCCTTCAATTCTTCATCTCCACGCCCAATGTCGGGCTCAGTTATTCCACCATCCCAACCACATCCTTCAGCCTCGTCGGCTACGTGGATGCCGATCACGCCGCTGACCCTGACAATCGACGGTCCAGGACAGGGTTCCTCTTCCGCCTCGAGCCCAGCGGCCCCATCTCCTGGAACTCTCAGAAGCAGGAGTTGGTTGCCCTGTCATCGGCGGAAGCTGAATTTATCGCAGCAACAGCAGCTGTTCGCGAAGGTCTCTACCTTCAGGAACTGCTGCAGGAAGCAAAAATTCCGGCCTCAACGAACTTTCGCCTGCACTGCGACAATCAGAGCGCGATCAGGATCGCGAACAAACCTGGTTTCGTCAACCGTACCAAGCACATCGCACTGCGGTACTTCTTCGTCAAGGACGAAGTTGACAAAGGCAAAGTTGACCTGACATACTGCCCAACGGGTGACATGGCAGCAGACTTCCTCACGAAGAGACTGCCGCGTCAGCAGTACCAGCACTGCTCCGAACTCAGCGGGGTAGTCAAGCGGGTCAATGCTCGCTACGGCCAGGAGTGAAGGGGGGTGTTACGAATAGTAGTTAATGAAAAACAATGTTGCGCACTCCTCACCGTAGTAAAGCCGAAGCACGCACTATCGAGAGTGAAGACGAAAAGCCAGAAGAAAGTCGAAGGGACAGACGGTTACGAGGAGCATCTGGACCGTCGGGCAGACAGCATCAGGCAGCAGCAGGCCCTCAGATTCACTTTTAGGGACGTTGATGCATCAGGGTCCCTGTGAAAAAAAGCCTGAATTTTCAGGGTTCCTAAAAAAAAAAGCCTGAATTTTCAGGGTTCCGGAAAACAAGAGCCTGAATTTTCAATTACATCATGCAATTGTGCAAGAGAGTAGCCTTTAAAGCGACGGTGCACATTTGCCACCCAAAACCCAGAACCCTGGCGAACTGTTACTGCGGATGGAAAGTGTCCGCACGAAATCCTGGTTTTCGCCAGCCAGCACTTTCGCGCTGGCAAGCCTGGTTCAAAAAAAAAAACTTCTGAACCCAACACTGCCAAAAGTTGCCCGTCGCTTTAAGAACATGGTGGTAGAGGGATTCGAACCGGAAACCTTATCAATCGGTATCTACTTCGCTAACCACTAAGCCAGTTCATGGAGTCGACGATCGGTATTTTTTACATAAGATTTTATGATGCGGAAATGTTGGTTGACTTATTGTCTCGGGTGTTTTACGGGAAGGATTCGGAATGTGCATTCAGTGTACACTTCGATAAAAGTCTGAAACATCAGTGTTAGCTATGAAGTAAAGGCTGAAAAAATCAGTGTCACAAAAATCTCAACACTGAAAATTCAGTGTAGATACACAAAACTAGGCTGAAAATCAGGAATTTCAGGGAAAAATTCCTGATATCGTAGGGCCTGGGCAGCAGCAGTGGCGAGGATTCTGCCCGAACAGTTACGTAACCACTCGGAGTCGCACGGTTGGATTTCGATGCAATAAGGGAATGTACCCCTTAGAGTACATGGCTAGTTAGGTCGTTTCGAATTCCCCTGTACTCATATTTATATTCCTTGTACTGCACGTGTTTATTATCTCAAAGCATTTTACATTCACTCTGCTATTGAGTTCAAGGGCCCACCAACATCACTTCTCTGCGTGCGAACCTTCCTGAGGTGATCCTGGTTACAATCACTTTCTGATTTTAGCAAAATCAAACAGTCAGAAAATATGACCTTGGAGCGTGCCACCACCTACATCAAGAGAGGCAGATGAGCAACATCCACCATCCCCACACCTCCTGTTGCTGGCCTCTCTCACCTATACCATCAACCAATCGCACCTGTTTAAGTTTAACCCTTTCTGCAGCCCTTCCACCAGCAACATTACTTTCCCTTCGAGCAGCCAAGGACACTACCACCGCCTCCCTCTCCTCTGTTGCACATGCGTGGCTTGAAGCCTTCTTTCACTGCCTGCTCAGCCATCCTGTGCTTCCAGCCTCGCCGTAACAAGGTTAGTCAGTCTGCATGTGCACGGCCTGCAGTAGCCATACCATCAATCACACATCTGCTTGTGAATGCTACCCTGGCACCGCTGTGTGCACGCCACGCTGCGCCTCGCCACGCACTCCATGCCAAACATGCCGTCATCTTGGGATCATCGGATGCGGGGCAGCAGCAGGAAGCCATCGAAGCCAGGGTGCCGGCCTGCTGTGCTGCGCACCGACCGCCTTCCTCTACCCGCCCCTCCCTCCACCACCCCGCCTCCCCTGCTCCCACCTTCTGCACCACCTGCTGCACCCTCTCGCCCCAAACTCTCACTCTCACTCGCTCTGCCATGCTGCCACGCACTGCCAACTGTCACACCCTCTGCTGCCGCTGCTGTTGCGCTTTCATGTGGCCGAGGGCTCATCTTCCCCTCGCCTGCTCTTGCGCTTTCATGTGGCCGAGGGCTCATCTTCCCCTCGCCTGCTCTTGCGCTTTCATGTGGCCGAGGGCTCATCTTCCCCTCGCCTGCTCTTGCGCTTTCATGTGGCCGAGGGCTCATCTTCCCCTCGCCTGCTCTTGCGCTTTCATGTGGCCGAGGGCTCATCTTCCCCTCGCCTGCTCTTGCGCTTTCATGTGGCCGAGGGCTCATCTTCCCCTCGCCTGCTCTTGCGCTTTCATGTGGCCGAGGGCTCATCTTCCCCTCGCCTGCTCTTGCGCTTTCATGTGGCCGAGGGCTCATCTTCCCCTCGCCTGCTCTTGTGCTTTCATGTGGCCGAGGGCTCATCTTCCCCTCGCCTGCTCTTGCGCTTTCATGTGGCCGAGGGCTCATCTTCCCCTCGCCTGCTCTTGCGCTTTCATGTGGCCGAGGGCTCATCTTCCCCTCGCCTGCTCTTGCGCTTTCATGTGGCCGAGGGCTCATCTTCCCCTCGCCTGCTCTTGCGCTTTCATGTGGCCGAGGGCTCATCTTCCCCTGGCCTGCTGTGCGTGTGCCTGGCATGGCACTCTCAATCGCCCGCACCCTGTCTCCACTTCTCTTATCTTGGCTATCTCCCCTGCCTTTCCTCCTCTGACCCTCACCGCCCTTCCCTTCTAGGCAGCAAACCTTTTCTGCTGAGCTAGCAACCTTGGCTGCTGAGCTGGCAACCTTGGCGGTCGAGCTGGCAGTCATACCAGTAGAGGGGACAGTGGTACCAACAGAGCAGGCAGCAGTGCCAGCTGCAGTGCCAGCAGCAGCAGCTGCAGCAGTGGAGCCAACAGCGCAGTGAGCAGGTGCGTTGGGAGGAGCAGGAGGGTGTGTGGCAGCAAGAGCTCAAGGTGGCTCGGCCGTGCTGACAGCACCTGCCTTGGGTCGGTCGCTGCGCCGCTTCTTGAGGACCGGGAAGGAGAGAGCGGGCTGCTTGAGGGGCAATGTTGAGAGTTTGGAGATGCGGTCTGCAGTGGTACCGGCGGTGGCACTTGTGGTGGCACCTGTGGTGGCAGCTGCGGTGGTAGCTGTGGCGGCAGCTGTGGTGGCAGCAGTGGTGGCAGCTGTGGTGGCAGCTGTGGTGGCAGCTGTGGTGGCAGCTGTGGTGGCAGCTGTGGTGGCAGTTGTGGTGGCAGCTGTGGTGGCAGCTGTGGTGGTAGCTGTGGTGGCAGCTGTGGCGGCAGCTGTGGTGGCAGCTGTGGTAATAGCTGTGGTGGTAGCTTTGGTGGCAGGGCAGGATACCTGTGATGTGTCTCCACGGCTCGCGAGTGTATCATCTTGAGGCGCTCTTGCTGTTGCTCGTATGCTTGCTGTGGTTGTTCGTGTGGATCCTGTTGCGGTTACTCCATTGCTTCCTGCTGTGCTTGCTGCTGCTGCAGCGACGGCGGCTAACTCAGCTGATAGCAGCACAGCAGCTTGTTCTTCTGCTGCTGCCTTGCTGCGCTGCACCCCACCAGCACTTCCCGCACTGCCAGCACACCCATCCCCATCCCCATCCCCATCCCCATCGCCATCGCCATCGCTGCTGTCTCCCGCCCTCACCTCACCGCCTCCCCCACCACTCCCCTCCCCTCCCTCTCTCCTCCTCTTCCTCACGGACCTGCTCCTCTTCCCACTCACTCTCACGCCTGCCCCTGCCTCACCCCCTGGGGTAGGCGGGCAGGCAGCTGGCGATGCCAGCGGTGCAGGCAGAGGAGCAGCAGCAGGGGAGGTGGCCGGGGGGGCAGGGAGTGAAGGGGAGAGAGGGCGAGAGGCCATGTGGGATGGATCGGTGGGTTGAGGAAGGGAGGAGCAGGCAGGCAGAAGCGGTGAGGCGATGCAGGAGGCGGGGGCAGGCTCGTATGTTACAGTCGGGCCACGGGGGCAGGTTGTAGCACAAGCAGGCACGGCCATGCAGCTGCCTCCTTGCAGGGCCGCTGCGTGCAGGGCGCGAGGGCTCCTCTTGCCCTTGGTGGCTGCGGCCGTGGCACCAGCGCCAGCTGAGGCAACTGTGGCAGCGGTAGCAGCAGCGACAGCGGTGGCAACGGAGGCAGTACCACTGGTCGCCACACTGCATGCAGCCCTGGGAGCAACACTCACACTCGCTTCTGCTGCACCCCCAACAGCCACTGCTCCTGCTCTCCCCTTACCCACACGCACTGCCTTGCCTTCCCCGCCTGCTGCCAGCTTCCGCTTGGCACTGCGAGAGCCTTTCAGCCCGGACGCCTTCAGTTCCGAGGCAGCACCTGCGGTGCCGATTCCCCCACGTGCTGTCGCAGCTTCTTTGCCTGACGGCGCTACAGTTTTTGCTACAGCCAGAGGCGTCGCTGTGCGTGCGGGAGAGGGTGCGGTGAGCAGCGATGCAGTGGGTGGTGCGGTGGGAGGAGGCGATTGAGTGGCAGGAGGAGTAGTTGCAGCGGTATCAGCCTTGGGGCGCGATGCCAGGCGGGCCACAGCGCGGCGCAGGGTCTGATAGTGGCGCGGGGTGGCAGGGAGAGGAGGGACAGGGAAGGGAGATAAGGTGAATGCAGCAAGAGGTGAATAGTCAGCAGCACTTGATCAGCATTCTCCATGACGACAGCAGCAGGTTCGCTGCTCACCTTGATCTCTGGGCGCAGGTCCACAGGCAGGGCAGAGGCGTGGCTGATGAGCGCGCGCAGATGTGACAGACGCTGGGCGGCCTGGCGCTCTGACAGCTGTGACTGAGATGAGAGTGCCTTGCTGAAGCAAGACAGCCACTCAGAACGGCATCAGTTGTGCCTACTGTGTGCGAGCCCTGGAGGACAGACAAGGGAGGGGAGGGGTGAAGGAGGAGGATTGAGAGATGGAAGAAGGTGGGACAGAAAAAGACTCTTGGCATGCACACAGAGAGTATAATGGAGCGAAGAGAGCAACGGAAAGACAAGAGAAGTGGGGTTGGAGACACTAAGATCTGCTCGTTACACAGTATCGCCGTAAGTGCAATTCTGTTTGTATAAGCCACTATCTCACCGTCTGCACCAGCTGTGCCAGGGTGGAAGGTCGGGTCCGTGGACGGCCAATGAGAGCGCTACACGTGGCAGCCCTCCAGCAGTGGGCGGCCACTGCCCTCTGCATCACCGCCAGCGTGCCGACCGCCCGACTTCCTCAGCACCAAGGTAGTCGACAGCGGCAGCAGAGGCGACCGAGGGGAGAAGGGGGGGAGGGGAACACCCGTCAAAGAAGGGCGTGCGGGGGTCGCCACAAGAGGCACCTACAGCAACTATGCTAGCCTCAGCTGCAAGCAGATGCTTCTCGAGCAGGTCAACGGTGAGCTCGGTGGGGCAGAGGGCGAGAAAGTGGTCCCTGACTGCGCGAAGAGAGTCAGGGAGACGGGTGACTAGGTGGTAGAGAACGAGGTACATCGGGGGCGGATTCTTGGCGAGGAACTCAACAGGAAGGGCGGCTCGGTAGCGAGTGTCACTAGTGCGGAGGTGTGTAATGAGGTCAGCAACTGTGGGAAAGGCGGCCAAATCGGGGAAGAGATAGGGCAGCGAGAGACGGCCGATCGTAGCAGAGGCAGGCGAGGAGTAGCGCGCGACTACTGCATCGTACAGTGCCTTAGCAGTCTTGTGCTGGCCAAAATGCGCGCGCTAATCTAACGGCCGGTGACTGCAAATGGCTAGGCGAGCGTGAGCGTCACGAGTCTGCCACTGGGAGCGAGCTGTACTGTCAGCAGTCTCTACAAGTGCTAGAGCGGTTCCGGACGCGTGATCATACAGTGAGACATCGTCCTTGGCAGTGATCTGTAGGAACAGGTGGAGGTCGTCGAGCCAAGCATCAATCTGAATCGGACGGCCCTCAGCATCGAAAGAGAGGACGGTGGGACTAGCCATAGTGGCAGCAGTAGCAGTAGCAGCAGTAGCAGTAGCAGCAGTAGCAGTAGGAACAGAAGCAGTAGGAGCGGGCGGAACAGCAGTAGCAGTAGGGCAGCGCGGCACGGTTCGGGCAGGGCGGCTCGGCGCGGCTCGGGCAGGGCGGCGCGGCGCGGCTCGGACAGGGCTATGCGGCGCGGCTCGGACGGGCAGGGCGGCGCTACGGTGGGCCTGCGCGTGGGCTGCTGTTGCGTACGGGCCGCGGCTGCGCGTGGGCTGCAGTCGCACGCGGGCAGCGAGCTACGCGCTGGCTGCAGCGGCTGGTGCGCAAGCAGCTGCGACGCGCGGGCTGCGCGCGGGGCCGCACGAGGACGGCGCAGGCTGCGCGCGGGCGGTGCTGGTCGTGCGTGGGCGGTTAACGGCCTACGCGCGCTAGAAACGGGCCGCGCGCGGGCGGCTAGCGGGCTGCACGCGCTAAAAACGGGCCGCGCGCGGGCGGCTAGCGAGCTGCGCACGGGCAGCGTGAGAGAGAGAGGCGCGCGAGGGCGCACTAGCAGAGAGGCGCACGAGGGCGCGAAAGTGGTAGGGCGCTCGAGGGCGCTTCTAGCAGAACGGTGGGCCCTTAGGACTAAGCGGTCCTAGGTTCCTAACCTAGGCTCGTAATACCATGTCAGAATGAACAAGATTGTTTGCACTAGGAAAGAGGTGGGTACAAGTAGGAAACCCTAAACTTACTGTACCCCATAGTAACTACCCCACTACAGCCTAAACCAACTGTAGCAGATATAACATTTGACACGCGTCCAGTCAGAATGAGCCGTCACGCCTGTGAAGTGACGTGCCAAAGCTCTGTGCACAGTCAGAGAATGCCCTCGCGCGATTCTGATTCAGGAACCTGTAGGATTTCGATTCGTTAGAATTTACGAGACTGAAATAGATTTTGGTGTGTTTAAATTGTATTTCTTTTTATATAAGCACCGGCGCTTATGGCCGTTACTCAATTACAAGACCCCCCTTAAAAAAATGAGTGTATTATAAGCGCATATGCGCTACTATCTGGGGCCAGACTATACATGATATGTGTTTCGGCCAGGCAAGATACTAAAACCTAGTGTAACCATATGAAGCAGCCTGTGAACGCAAGAATCACATCGAACTGAGGACACTCATGAGACTGGCTTAAATGTGAACCGTGACTAAACAACGACGCATGTTGTCAAACTTATATGCTATAGTCTGTGGGAGAAAGGCCCCGCCCTCGCTTGGGCGCAGCCGATCTCATTGTCGACGAGAAGTTCGCGACGGATTGGTCGACAAAATGGGCTTCTGCAGTTCGACGGAAGTTGCGGTCGAGCAGGCTGTGCTCGACAGAATCCGGTCAACGAGCTCTGCGTCTGGTCGACGATCTCTGCGCGAAGAGCTCCCGTCAAAGAGCGCTGGTCGACGATCCTGGTCGAAGAACTCTGGTCGAAGAGTTCGGGTCGATGAGCGCTGCTCGGCGAACGCTGTTCAACCGAGCGGTGTCCAAAAGATCGACCAAACTTGCAGAGGTGTGCGAAACTCTGAGGAGGTGTGCGAAACTTCGCCGAGAAGGTATTGGCGAAGTTTGACCTGCGGAATGGCAGCACGTGGTCGACGGTGCGCACCTGGCGAAACAGACAACACGTATTCTACCTGGCACCTACGCAATGTGCCTGACGGTGAAACCAAATATCACAGAAAATATTCCTCACGTTGCGTCTCAAGAAGAACGTTCCTCACATTGCATCACCCATCATTCATTCCCCTCTCCCCTGCCCCACTCAAACCACGAGTCACCTTTTTCTAACCCTTCAGCTCCCCTCCGTGCCTCACCCAAAGTACCTTGTAGCTTGCCTTACTCTTTCCACTCTCTTCCCTACCTCACTCAAAGGACTGTTTACCTTGCCTAACCCCTCCCAGACTTGTCCCACATGGCCTCACTCCTTTCCCTGCCCCACCAAACACTCCAATAAATCTCATGGTCTTCTGAACTACGAGGCTAAGTAGGATGGAATCGATATAGGAGAGAACTGCCTGATGAAAATGCCTGGTCTAGAAAGGTACGGGGGCAACTCAGCAGCAGTACGGGGTAAGAATATAGTTGAAGTAGGTAACTGATCCTATCACAACTTGTTAAAGCAGGTGAAATAAAGGCGGAATAATTCCAACTTGGATTATTATGCTATGATCCAAGCGATTTGATTCTCAAGCAGCCGAGCTCCATAATGCCCATATAGTCCAATTATTTTCAGTCGTGAAAGAACTACCACCCTTCCCCCTTTCTAAGCACACATTGTTCCCATACAAGTCAACCACCCAACCCCAAACAGCACCCCGAGCACATGCAAACAGCAACAATACCTTCCTTGGTTATCAACCACTGCCCTGCTCTACTTGCGTCCGAGATTTCCAAAGAAGTTTGTGGCCTTCTCGAACCCTTGCTTCACGTCGTCCGCTGCCTTCCTGGCACCTTCCCTAACCTTCTCAAACCCCTGCTTCACCTCATTCGCTGCCTTCTTGGTATCCTCCCACCCTTTCTCCAGCTTTTCCGCTTGCTTCTTTTTGTCTTTCACCATCCTATCCCATTCCTTCTTAGAATACTTCGCAAGCTCCTTTCCAACCTCAGCGATGGCTTTCATTTCACTCGGCCCGATCTTCACCTTGACCGCCTTCCCCTTGAGCATCCGTCGGATCTCCTGCATCAGTGGTAAGATGGACGCATCTTTGACTGCCACTGGGGAGGACAGGTCGTCCGCCGCCAAGACGCCAACATCCCGCGCAGGATCAGATTCGAATATCGGCGCTGTAGCGGAGACCACATGCGCGGCGGCAATGAGCAAAGAGAGCACCAGTAAGAAAACGCGAAGCACGGCCATTGTAAGCAACCACCGGATTGGATTCGAAGGAAGCAGATGGAGTGGCCTCGCAAATGAATTGTGCGGAGCTAAATAGTGCCGCGAGCTGGGGCTGGTTTACTATAGGTTGGGTGCGGTCGATGCGATTATTCGTTGCTAGAGGCTATTGGCGCGACGCGAAATCTGCCGCTGGAAACGGGATGATTGGTCGAAGCGCGTTACTTGGTGATAGGCACTGAGCGTGTCTGGAAGTTTGCCGTCGTTCCTTGTCACTCACGCCATGGGCTAGCCCTAAGTGTTGAATTCACAGCCCAACTTCATTCTAGGACGCGTCACAATTGTCACAATCGACGGCGATCGATCGTGCCCATCACAGGTGGCGCGGCATCTGCGGGCTGCGTCTCCAATCGCATGGTCGATGCGTCATTTGACGCCATCTGACCTCGGCAATCGGAGGGATATCGATCGTGGCGAGGAGACTGGAGACACTAGACGGAAAAACAGAAACGAAACTATTCCCGAATTGACGAAGTTACTGCACACCCTGTACATCGCTCACAGGGTCGGTGTGACATTTGTTACACGTCCTTAGCACTTCAGGAGGCGCAAAAGTGACCGATATTTGGTTACCAGCGCGAAGCAAGCTGGTGCCAGACATGAAGCGCGGCGAGAAACGCGGTGGGCGGAAAGTCTCGCAATCATTGCAGGAGTGGTACAAATGTAGGTCCGTGAGTTGCGGAGACGTCAATAATGATAACAAATGTCTAGCGCTTACACTCCAGCTATCTCCTCAATAGGATTAGTCAAAGAAGAGTGTGCTAAATTGCAACGTCAAATAGGTGACAAGAAATTGAAGTCTGTAATCAATAAGGGTTCCCAAGTGTGCGCTTATTATTGAATTCCGGCCATAAGCGCAGTTCTTGAGATGGAATGGCATGCGCCTAACATAGGCCAGCGCTTATATCCGGGGCGGGGCCATACGGTACAGCAAACCTATTCATGATTCATTAGTAAATATAGTCACTTATAGTAAGCGCACACACACACACGCCGCCTGAACAAGCAGCCCCAGGGTTTGTACTGTCATGACTCACTATGTGCGTGGAGAAATTAGTGGGTTAGTGTCAAATCAAACAGTCAGAAAATATGACCTTGGAGCGTGCCACCACCTACATCAAGAGAGGCAGATGAGCAACATCCACCATCCCCACACCTCCTGTTGCTGGCCTCTCTCACCTATACCATCAACCAATCGCACCTGTTTAAGTTTAACCCTTTCTGCAGCCCTTCCACCAGCAACATTACTTCCCCTTCGAGCAGCCAAGGACACTACCACCGCCTCCCTCTCCTCCGTTGCACATGCGTGGCTTGAAGCCTTCTTTCACTGCCTGCTCAGCCATCCTGTGCTTCCAGCCTCGCCGTACTAAGGTTAGTCAGTCTGCATGTGCACGGCCTGCAGTAGCCATACCATCAATCACACATCTGCTTGTGAATGCTACTCTGGCACCGCTGTGTGCACGCCACGCTGCGCCTCGCCACGCACTCCATGCCAAACATGCCGTCATCTTGGGATCATCGGATGCGGGGCAGCAGCAGGAAGCCATCGAAGCCAGGGTGCCGGCCTGCTGTGCTGCGCACCGACCGCCTTCCTCCACCCGCCCCTCCCTCCACCACCCCGCCTCCCCTGCTCCCACCTTCTGCACCACCTGCTGCACCCTCTCGCCCCAAACTCTCACTTTCACTCGCTCTGCCATGCTGCCACGCACTGCCAACTGTCACACCCTCTGCTGCCGCTGCTGTTGCGCTTTCATGTGGGCGAGGGCTCATCTTCCCCTGGCCTGCTGTTGCGCTTTCATGTGGGCGAGGGCTCATCTTCCCCTGGCCTGCTGTTGCGCTTTCATGTGGGCGAGGGCTCATCTTCCCCTGGCCTGCTGTTGCGCTTTCATGTGGGCGAGGGCTCATCTTCCCCTGGCCTGCTGTTGCGCTTTCATGTGGGCGAGGGCTCATCTTCCCCTGGCCTGCTGTTGCGCTTTCATGTGGGCGAGGGCTCATCTTCCCCTGGCCTGCTCTTGCGCTTTCATGTGGGCGAGGGCTCATCTTCCCCTGGCCTGCTCTTGCGCTTTCATGTGGGCGAGGGCTCATCTTCCCCTGGCCTGCTCTTGCGCTTTCATGTGGGCGAGGGCTCATCTTCCCCTGGCCTGCTCTTGCGCTTTCATGTGGGCGAGGGCTCATCTTCCCCTGGCCTGCTCTTGCGCTTTCATGTGGGCGAGGGCTCATCTTCCCCTGGCCTGCTCTTGCGCTTTCATGTGGGCGAGGGCTCATCTTCCCCTGGCCTGCTCTTGCGCTTTCATGTGGGCGAGGGCTCATCTTCCCCTGGCCTGCTCTTGCCCTTTCATGTGGGCGAGGGCTCATCTTCCCCTGGCCTGCTCTTGCCCTTTCATGTGGGCGAGGGCTCATCTTCCCCTCGCCTGCTCTTGCGCTTTCATGTGGGCGAGGGCTCATCTTCCCCTCGCCTGCTCTTGCGCTTTCATGTGGGCGAGGGCTCATCTTCCCCTCGCCTGCTCTTGCGCTTTCATGTGGGCGAGGGCTCATCTTCCCCTCGCCTGCTCTTGCGCTTTCATGTGGGCGAGGGCTCATCTTCCCCTCGCCTGCTCTTGCGCTTTCATGTGGGCGAGGGCTCATCTTCCCCTCGCCTGCTCTTGCGCTTTCATGTGGGCGAGGGCTCATCTTCCCCTCGCCTGCTCTTGCGCTTTCATGTGGGCGAGGGCTCATCTTCCCCTCGCCTGCTCTTGCGCTTTCATGTGGGCGAGGGCTCATCTTCCCCTCGCCTGCTCTTGCGCTTTCATGTGGGCGAGGGCTCATCTTCCCCTCGCCTGCTCTTGCGCTTTCATGTGGGCGAGGGCTCATCTTCCCCTCGCCTGCTCTTGCGCTTTCATGTGGGCGAGGGCTCATCTTCCCCTCGCCTGCTCTTGCGCTTTCATGTGGGCGAGGGCTCATCTTCCCCTCGCCTGCTCTTGCGCTTTCATGTGGGCGAGGGCTCATCTTCCCCTCGCCTGCTCTTGCGCTTTCATGTGGGCGAGGGCTCATCTTCCCCTCGCCTGCTCTTGCGCTTTCATGTGGGCGAGGGCTCATCTTCCCCTCGCCTGCTCTTGCGCTTTCATGTGGGCGAGGGCTCATCTTCCCCTCGCCTGCTCTTGCGCTTTCATGTGGGCGAGGGCTCATCTTCCCCTCGCCTGCTCTTGCGCTTTCATGTGGGCGAGGGCTCATCTTCCCCTCGCCTGCTCTTGCGCTTTCATGTGGGCGAGGGCTCATCTTCCCCTCGCCTGCTCTTGCGCTTTCATGTGGGCGAGGGCTCATCTTCCCCTCGCCTGCTCTTGCGCTTTCATGTGGCCGAGGGCTCATCTTCCCCTCGCCTGCTCTTGCGCTTTCATGTGGCCGAGGGCTCATCTTCCCCTCGCCTGCTCTTGCGCTTTCATGTGGCCGAGGGCTCATCTTCCCCTCGCCTGCTCTTGCGCTTTCATGTGGCCGAGGGCTCATCTTCCCCTCGCCTGCTCTTGCGCTTTCATGTGGCCGAGGGCTCATCTTCCCCTCGCCTGCTCTTGCGCTTTCATGTGGCCGAGGGCTCATCTTCCCCTCGCCTGCTCTTGCGCTTTCATGTGGCCGAGGGCTCATCTTCCCCTCGCCTGCTCTTGCGCTTTCATGTGGCCGAGGGCTCATCTTCCCCTCGCCTGCTCTTGCGCTTTCATGTGGCCGAGGGCTCATCTTCCCCTCGCCTGCTCTTGCGCTTTCATGTGGCCGAGGGCTCATCTTCCCCTCGCCTGCTCTTGCGCTTTCATGTGGCCGAGGGCTCATCTTCCCCTCGCCTGCTCTTGCGCTTTCATGTGGCCGAGGGCTCATCTTCCCCTCGCCTGCTCTTGCGCTTTCATGTGGCCGAGGGCTCATCTTCCCCTCGCCTGCTCTTGCGCTTTCATGTGGCCGAGGGCTCATCTTCCCCTCGCCTGCTCTTGCGCTTTCATGTGGCCGAGGGCTCATCTTCCCCTCGCCTGCTCTTGCGCTTTCATGTGGCCGAGGGCTCATCTTCCCCTCGCCTGCTCTTGCGCTTTCATGTGGCCGAGGGCTCATCTTCCCCTGGCCTGCTGTGCGTGTGCCTGGCATGGCACTCTCAATCGCCCGCACCCTGTCTCCACTTCTCTTATCTTGGCTATCTCCCCTGCCTTTCCTCCTCTGACCCTCACCGCCCTTCCCTTCTAGGCAGCAAACCTTTTCTGCTGAGCTAGCAACCTTGGCTGCTGAGCTGGCAACCTTGGCGGTCGAGCTGGCAGTCATACCAGTAGAGGGGACCGTGGTACCAACAGAGCAGGCAGCAGTGCCAGCTGCTGTGCCAGCAGCAGCTGCTGCAGCAGTGGAGCCAACAGCGCAGTGAGCAGGTGCGTTGGGAGGAGCAGGAGGGTGTGTGGCAGCAAGAGCTCAAGGTGGCTCGGCCGTGCTGACAGCACCTGCCTTGGGTCGGTCGCTGCGCCGCTTCTTGAGGACCGGGAAGGAGAGAGCGGGCTGCTTGAGGGGCAATGTTGAGAGTTTGGAGATGCGGTCTGCAGTGGTACCGGCGGTGGCACTTGTGGTGGCACCTGTGGTGGCAGCTGCGGTGGTAGCTGTGGCGGCAGCTGTGGTGGCAGCAGTGGTGGCAGCTGTGGTGGCAGCTGTGGTGGCAGCTGTGGTGGCAGCTGTGGTGGCAGTTGTGGTGGCAGCTGTGGTGGCAGCTGTGGTGGTAGCTGTGGTGGCAGCTGTGGCGGCAGCTGTGGTGGCAGCTGTGGTAATAGCTGTGGTGGTAGCTTTGGTGGCAGGGCAGGATACCTGTGATGTGTCTCCACGGCTCGCGAGTGTATCATCTTGAGGCGCTCTTGCTGTTGCTCGTATGCTTGCTGTGGTTGTTCGTGTGGATCCTGTTGCGGTTACTCCATTGCTTCCTGCTGTGCTTGCTGCTGCTGCAGCGATGGCGGCTAACTCAGCTGATAGCAGCACAGCAGCTTGTTCTTCTGCTGCTGCCTTGCTGCGCTGCACCCCACCAGCACTTCCCGCACTGCCAGCACACCCATCCCCATCCCCATCCCCATCGCCATCGCCATCGCTGCTGTCTCCCGCCCTCACCTCACCGCCTCCCCCACCACTCCCCTCCAAACTACCTCTCTCCTCCTCTTCCTCACGGACCTGCTCCTCTTCCCACTCACTCTCACGCCTGCCCCTGCCTCACCCCCTGGGGCAGGCGGGCAGGCAGCTGGCGATGCCAGCAGTGCAGGCAGAGGAGCAGCAGCAGGGGAGGTGGCCGGGGGGGCAGGGAGTGAAGGGGAGAGAGGGCGAGAGGCCATGCGGGATGGATCGGTGGGTTGAGGAAGGGAGGAGCAGGCAGGCAGAAGCGGTGAGGCGATGCAGGAGGCGGGGGCAGGCTCGTATGTTACAGTCGGGCCACGGGGGCAGGTTGTAGCACAAGCAGGCACGGCCATGCAGCTGCCTCCTTGCAGGGCCGCTGTGTGCAGGGCGCGAGGGCTCCTCTTGCCCTTGGTGGCTGCGGCCGTGGCACCAGCGCCAGCTGAGGCAACTGTGGCAGCGGTAGCAGCAGCGACAGCGGTGGCAGCGGAGGCAGTACCACTGGTCGCCACACTGCATGCAGCCCTGGGAGCAACACTCACACTCGCTTCTGCTGCACCCCCAACAGCCACTGCTCCTGCTCTCCCCTTACCCACACGCCCTGCCTTGCCTTCCCCGCCTGCTGCCAGCTTCCGCTTGGCACTGCGAGAGCCTTTCAGCCCGGACGCCTTCAGTTCCGAGGCAGCACCTGCGGTGCCGATTCCCCCACGTGCTGTCGCAGCTGCTTTGCCTGACGGCGCTACAGTTTTTGCTACAGCCAGAGGCGTCGCTGTGCGTGCGGGAGAGGGTGCGGTGAGCAGCGATGCAGTGGGTGGTGCGGTGGGAGGAGGCGATTGAGTGGCAGGAGGAGTAGTTGCAGCGGTATCAGCCTTGAGGCGCGATGCCAGGCGGGCCACAGCGCGGCGCAGGGTCTGATAGTGGCGCGGGGTGGCAGGGAGAGGAGGGACAGGGAAGGGAGATAAGGTGAATGCAGCAAGAGGTGAATAGTCAGCAGCACTTGATCAGCATTCTCCATGACGACAGCAGCAGGTTCGCTGCTCACCTTGATCTCTGGGCGCAGGTCCACAGGCAGGGCAGAGGCGTGGCTGATGAGCGCGCGCAGATGTGACAGACGCTGGGCGGCCTGGCGCTCTGACAGCTGTGACTGAGATGAGAGTGCCTTGCTGAAGCAAGACAGCCACTCAGAACGGCATCAGTTGTGCCTACTGTGTGCGAGCCCTGGAGGACAGACAAGGGAGGGGAGGGGTGAAGGAGGAGGATTGAGAGATGGAAGAAGGTGGGACAGAAAAAGACTCTTGGCATGCACACAGAGAGTATAATGGAGCGAAGAGAGCAACGGAAAGACAAGAGAAGTGGGGTTGGAGACACTAAGATCTGCTCGTTACACAGTATCGCCGTAAGTGCAATTCTGTTTGTATAAGCCACTATCTCACCGTCTGCACCAGCTGTGCCAGGGTGGAAGGTCGGGGCCGTGGGCGGCCAATGAGAGCGCTACACGTGGCAGCCCTCCAGCAGTGGGCGGCCACTGCCCTCTGCATCACCGCCAGCGTGCCGACCGCCCGACTTCCTCAGCACCAAGGTAGTCGACAGCGGCAGCAGAGGCGACCGAGGGGAGAAGGGGGGGAGGGGAACACCCGTCAAAGAAGGGCGTGCGGGGGTCGCCACAAGAGGCACCTACAGCAACTATGCTAGCCTCAGCTGCAAGCAGATGCTTCTCGAGCAGGTCAACGGTGAGCTCGGTGGGGCAGAGGGCGAGAAAGTGGTCCCTGACTGCGCGAAGAGAGTCAGGGAGACGGGTGACTAGGTGGTAGAGAACGAGGTACATCGGGGGCGGATTCTTGGCGAGGAACTCAGCAGGAAGGGCGGCTCGGTAGCGAGTGTCACTAGTGCGGAGGTGTGTAATGACGTCAGCGACTGTGGGAAAGGCGGCCAAATCGGGGAAGAGATAGGGCAGCGAGAGACGGTCGATCGTAGCAGAGGCAGGCGAGGAGTAGCGCGCGACTACTGCATCGTACAGTGCCTTAGCAGTCTTGTGCTGGCCAAAATGCGCGCGCTAATCTAACGGCCGGTGACTGCAAATGGCTAGGCGAGCGTGAGCGTCACGAGTCTGCCACTGGGAGCGAGCTGTACTGTCAGCAGTCTCTACAAGTGCTAGAGCGGTTCCGGACGCGTGATCATACAGTGAGACATCGTCCTTGGCAGTGATCTGTAGGAACAGGTGGAGGTCGTCGAGCCAAGCATCAATCTGAATCGGACGGCCCTCAGCATCGAAAGAGAGGACGGTGGGACTAGCCATAGTGGCAGCAGTAGTAGTAGCAGCAGTAGCAGTAGCAGCAGTAGCAGTAGGAACAGAAGCAGTAGGAGCGGGCGGAACAGCAGTAGCAGTAGGGCAGCGCGGCACGGTTCGGGCAGGGCGGCTCGGCGCGGCTCAGGCAGGGCGGCGCGGCGCGGCTCGGACTGGGCTATGCGGCGCGGCTCGGACGGGCAGGGCGGCGCTACGGTGGGCCTGCGCGTGGGCTGCTGTTGCGTACGGGCCGCGGCTGCGCGTGGGCTGCAGTCGCACGCGGGCAGCGAGCTACGCGCTGGCTGCAGCGGCCGGTGCGCAAGCAGCTGCGACGCGCGGGCTGCGCGCGGGGCCGCACGAGGACGGCGCAGGCTGCGCGCGGGCGGTGCTGGTCGTGCGTGGGCGGTTAACGGCCTACGCGCGCTAGAAACGGGCCGCGCGCGGGCGGCTAGCGGGCTGCACGCGCTAAAAACGGGCCGCGCGCGGGCGGCTAGCGAGCTGCGCACGGGCAGCGTGAGAGAGAGAGGCGCGCGAGGGCGCACTAGCAGAGAGGCGCACGAGGGCGCGAAAGTGGTAGGGCGCTCGAGGGCGCTTCTAGCAGAACGGTGGGCCCTTAGGACTAAGCGGTCCTAGGTTCCTAACCTAGGCTCGTAATACCATGTCAGAATGAACAAGATTGTTTGCACTAGGAAAGAGGTGGGTACAAGTAGGAAACCCTAAACTTACTGTACCCCATAGTAACTACCCCACTACAGCCTAAACCAGCTGTAGCAGATATAACATTTGACACGCGTCCAGTCAGAATGAGCCGTCACGCCTGTGAAGTGACGTGCCAAAGCTCTGTGCACAGTCAGAGAATGCCCTCGCGCGATTCTGATTCAGGAACCTGTAGGATTTCGATTCGTTAGAATTTACGAGACTGAAATAGATTTTGGTGTGTTTAAATTGTATTTCTTTTTATATAAGCACCGGCGCTTATGGCCGTTACTCAATTACAAGACCCCCCTTAAAAAAATGAGTGTATTATAAGCGCATATGCGCTACTATCTGGGGCCAGACTATACATGATATGTGTTTCGGCCAGGCAGGATACTAAAACCTAGTGTAACCATATGAAGCAGCCTGTGAACGCAAGAATCACATCGAACTGAGGACACTCATGAGACTGGCTTAAATGTGAACCGTGACTAAACAACGACGCATGTTGTCAAACTTATATGCTATAGTCTGTGGGAGAAAGGCCCCGCCCTCGCTTGGGCGCAGCCGATCTCATTGTCGACGAGAAGTTCGCGACGGATTGGTCGACAAAATGGGCTTCTGCAGTTCGACGGAAGTTGCGGTCGAGCAGGCTGTGCTCGACAGAATCCGGTCAACGAGCTCTGCGTCTGGTCGACGATCTCTGCGCGAAGAGCTCCCGTCAAAGAGCGCTGGTCGACGATCCTGGTCGAAGAAATCTGGTCGAAGAGTTCGGGTCGATGAGCGCTGCTCGGCGAACGCTGTTCAACCGAGCGGTGTCCAAAAGATCGACCAAACTTGCAGAGGTGTGCGAAACTCTGAGGAGGTGTGCGAAACTTCGCCGAGAAGGTATTGGCGAAGTTTGACCTGCGGAATGGCAGCACGTGGTCGACGGTGCGCACCTGGCGAAACAGACAACATGTATTCTACCTGGCACCTACGCAATGTGCCTGACGGTGAAACCAAATATCACAGAAAATATTCCTCACGTTGCGTCTCAAGAAGAACGTTCCTCACATTGCATCACCCATCATTCATTCCCCTCTCCCCTGCCCCACTCAAACCACGAGTCACCTTTTTCTAACCCTTCAGCTCCCCTCCCTGCCTCACCCAAAGTACCTTGTAGCTTGCCTTACTCTTTCCACTCTCTTCCCTACCTCACTCAAAGGACTGTTTACCTTGCCTAACCCCTCCCAGACTTGTCCCACATGGCCTCACTCCTTTCCCTGCCCCACCAAACACTCCAATAAATCTCATGGTCTTCTGAACTACGAGGCTAGGTAGGATGGAATCGATATAGGAGAGAACTGCCTGATGAAAATGCCTGGTCTAGAAAGGTACGGGGGCAACTCAGCAGCAGTACGGGGTAAGAATATAGTTGAAGTAGGTAACTGATCCTATCACAACTTGTTAAAGCAGGTGAAATAAAGGCGGAATAATTCCAACTTGGATTATTATGCTATGATCCAAGCGATTTGATTCTCAAGCAGCCGAGCTCCATAATGCCCATATAGTCCAATTATTTTCAGTCGTGAAAGAACTACCACCCTTCCCCCTTTCTAAGCACACATTGTTCCCATACAAGTCAACCACCCAACCCCAAACAGCACCCCGAGCACATGCAAACAGCAACAATACCTTCCTTGGTTATCAACCACTGCCCTGCTCTACTTGCGTCCGAGATTTCCAAAGAAGTTTGTGGCCTTCTCGAACCCTTGCTTCACGTCGTCCGCTGCCTTCCTGGTACCTTCCCCAACCTTCTCAAACCCCTGCTTCACCTCATTCGCTGCCTTCTTGGTATCCTCCCACCCTTTCTCCAGCTTTTCCGCTTGCTTCTTTTTGTCTTTCACCATCCTATCCCATTCCTTCTTAGAATACTTCGCAAGCTCCTTTCCAACCTCAGCGATGGCTTTCATTTCACTCGGCCCGATCTTCACCTTGACCGCCTTCCCCTTGAGCATCCGTCGGATCTCCTGCATCAGTGGTAAGATGGACGCATCTTTGACTGCCACTGGGGAGGACAGGTCGTCCGCCGCCAAGACGCCAACATCCCGCGCAGGATCAGATTCGAATATCGGCGCTGTAGCGGAGACCACATGCGCGGCGGCAATGAGCAAAGAGAGCACCAGTAAGAAAACGCGAAGCACGGCCATTGTAAGCAACCACCGGATTGGATTCGAAGGAAGCAGATGGAGTGGCCTCGCAAATGAATTGTGCGGAGCTAAATAGTGCCGCGAGCTGGGGCTGGTTTACTATAGGTTGGGTGCGGTCGATGCGATTATTCGTTGCTAGAGGCTATTGGCGCGACGCGAAATCTGCCGCTGGAAACGGGATGATTGGTCGAAGCGCGTTACTTGGTGATAGGCACTGAGCGTGTCTGGAAGTTTGCCGTCGTTCCTTGTCACTCACGCCATGGGCTAGCCCTAAGTGTTGAATTCACAGCCCAACTTCATTCTAGGACGCGTCACAATTGTCACAATCGACGGCGATCGATCGTGCCCATCACAGGTGGCGCGGCATCTGCGGGCTGCGTCTCCAATCGCATGGTCGATGCGTCATTTGACGCCATCTGACCTCGGCAATCGGAGGGATATCGATCGTGGCGAGGAGACTGGAGACACTAGACGGAAAAACAGAAACGAAACTATTCCCGAATTGACGAAGTTACTGCACACCCTGTACATCGCTCACAGGGTCGGTGTGACATTTGTTACACGTCCTTAGCACTTCAGGAGGCGCAAAAGTGACCGATATTTGGTTACCAGCGCGAAGCAAGCTGGTGCCAGACATGAAGCGCGGCGAGAAACGCGGTGGGCGGAAAGTCTCGCAATCATTGCAGGAGTGGTACAAATGTAGGCCCGTGAGTTGCGGAGACGTCAATAATGATAACAAATGTCTAGCGCTTACACTCCAGCTATCTCCTCAATAGGATTAGTCAAAGAAGAGTGTGCTAAATTGCAACGTCAAATAGGTGACAAGAAATTGAAGTCTGTAATCAATAAGGGTTCCCAAGTGTGCGCTTATTATTAAATTCCGGCCATAAGCGCAGTTCTTGAGATAGAATGGCATGCGCCTAGTTAGGCCAGCGCTTATATCCGGGGCGGGGCCATACGGTACAGCAAACCTATTCATGATTCATTAGTAAATATAGTCACTTATAGTAAGCGCACACACACACACGCCGCCTGAACAAGCAGCCCCAGGGGTTGTACTGTCATGACTCACTATGTGCATGGAGAAATTAGTGGGTTAGTGTCAAATCAAACAGTCAGAAAATATGACCTTGGAGCGTGCCACCACCTACATCAAGAGAGGCAGATGAGCAACATCCACCATCCCCACACCTCCTGTTGCTGGCCTCTCTCACCTATACCATCAACCAATCGCACCTGTTTAAGTTTAACCCTTTCAGCAGCCCTTCCACCAGCAACATTACTTCCCCTTCGAGCAGCCAAAGACACTACCACCGCCTCCCTCTCCTCCGTTGCACATGCGTGGCTTGAAGCCTTCTTTCACTGCCTGCTCAGCCATCCTGTGCTTCCAGCCTCGCCGTAACAAGGTTAGTCAGTCTGCATGTGCACGGCCTGCAGTAGCCATACCATCAATCACACATCTGCTTGTGAATGCTACTCTGGCACCGCTGTGTGCACGCCACGCTGCGCCTCGCCACGCACTCCATGCCAAACATGCCGTCATCTTGGGATCATCGGATGCGGGGCAGCAGCAGGAAGCCATCGAAGCCAGGGTGCCGGCCTGCTGTGCTGCGCACCGACCGCCTTCCTCCACCCGCCCCTCCCTCCACCACCCCGCCTCCCCTGCTCCCACCTTCTGCACCACCTGCTGCACCCTCTCGCCCCAAACTCTCACTTTCACTCGCTCTGCCATGCTGCCACGCACTGCCAACTGTCACACCCTCTGCTGCCGCTGCTGTTGCGCTTTCATGTGGCCGAGGGCTCATCTTCCCCTGGCCTGCTCTTGCGCTTTCATGTGGCCGAGGGCTCATCTTCCCCTGGCCTGCTCTTGCGCTTTCATGTGGCCGAGGGCTCATCTTCCCCTGGCCTGCTCTTGCGCTTTCATGTGGCCGAGGGCTCATCTTCCCCTGGCCTGCTCTTGCGCTTTCATGTGGCCGAGGGCTCATCTTCCCCTGGCCTGCTCTTGCGCTTTCATGTGGCCGAGGGCTCATCTTCCCCTGGCCTGCTCTTGCGCTTTCATGTGGCCGAGGGCTCATCTTCCCCTGGCCTGCTCTTGCGCTTTCATGTGGCCGAGGGCTCATCTTCCCCTGGCCTGCTGTGCGTGTGCCTGGCATGGCACTCTCAATCGCCCGCACCCTGTCTCCACTTCTCTTATCTTGGCTATCTCCCCTGCCTTTCCTCCTCTGACCCTCACCGCCCTTCCCTTCTAGGCAGCAAACCTTTTCTGCTGAGCTAGCAACCTTGGCTGCTGAGCTGGCAACCTTGGCGGTCGAGCTGGCAGTCATACCAGTAGAGGGGACAGTGGTACCAACAGAGCAGGCAGCAGTGCCAGCTGCTGTGCCAGCAGCAGCTGCTGCAGCAGTGGAGCCAACAGCGCAGTGAGCAGGTGCGTTGGGAGGAGCAGGAGGGTGTGTGGCAGCAAGAGCTCAAGGTGGCTCGGCCGTGCTGACAGCACCTGCCTTGGGTCGGTCGCTGCGCCGCTTCTTGAGGACCGGGAAGGAGAGAGCGGGCTGCTTGAGGGGCAATGTTGAGAGTTTGGAGATGCGGTCTGCAGTGGTACCGGCGGTGGCACTTGTGGTGGCACCTGTGGTGGCAGCTGCGGTGGTAGCTGTGGCGGCAGCTGTGGTGGCAGCAGTGGTGGCAGCTGTGGTGGCAGCTATGGTGGCAGCTGTGGTGGCAGCTGTGGTGGCAGCTGTGGTGGCAGTTGTGGTGGCAGCTGTGGTGGCAGCTGTGGTGGTAGCTGTGGTGGCAGCTGTGGCGGCAGCTGTGGTGGCAGCTGTGGTAATAGCTATGGTGGCAGGGCAGGATACCTGTGATGTGTCTCCACGGCTCGCGAGTGTATCATCTTGAGGCGCTCTTGCTGTTGCTCGTATGCTTGCTGTGGTTGTTCGTGTGGATCCTGTTGCGGTTACTCCATTGCTTCCTGCTGTGCTTGCTGCTGCTGCAGCGACGGCGGCTAACTCAGCTGATAGCAGCACAGCAGCTTGTTCTTCTGCTGCTGCCTTGCTGCGCTGCACCCCACCAGCACTTCCCGCACTGCCAGCACACCCATCCCCATCCCCATCCCCATCGCCATCGCCATCGCTGCTGTCTCCCGCCCTCACCTCACCGCCTCCCCCACCACTCCCCTCCAAACTACCTCTCTCCTCCTCTTCCTCACGGACCTGCTCCTCTTCCCACTCACTCTCACGCCTGCCCCTGCCTCACCCCCTGGGGCAGGCGGGCAGGCAGCTGGCGATGCCAGCGGTGCAGGCAGAGGAGCAGCAGCAGGGGAGGTGGCCGGGGGGGCAGGGAGTGAAGGGGAGAGAGGGCGAGAGGCCATGCGGGATGGATTGGTGGGTTGAGGAAGGGAGGAGCAGGCAGGCAGAAGCGGTGAGGCGATGCAGGAGGCGGGGGCAGGCTCGTATGTTACAGTCGGGCCACGGGGGCAGGTTGTAGCACAAGCAGGCACGGCCATGCAGCTGCCTCCTTGCAGGGCCGCTGCGTGCAGGGCGCGAGGGCTCCTCTTGCCCTTGGTGGCTGCGGCCGTGGCACCAGCGCCAGCTGAGGCAACTGTGGCAGCGGTAGCAGCAGCGACAGCGGTGGCAGCGGAGGCAGTACCACTGGTCGCCACACTGCATGCAGCCCTGGGAGCAACACTCACACTCGCTTCTGCTGCACCCCCAACAGCCACTGCTCCTGCTCTCCCCTTACCCACACGCACTGCCTTGCCTTCCCCGCCTGCTGCCAGCTTCCGCTTGGCACTGCGAGAGCCTTTCAGCCCGGACGCCTTCAGTTCCGAGGCAGCACCTGCGGTGCCGATTCCCCCACGTGCTGTCGCAGCTGCTTTGCCTGACGGCGCTACAGTTTTTGCTACAGCCAGAGGCGTCGCTGTGCGTGCGGGAGAGGGTGCGGTGAGCAGCGATGCAGTGGGTGGTGCGGTGGGAGGAGGCGATTGAGTGGCAGGAGGAGTAGTTGCAGCGGTATCAGCCTTGAGGCGCGATGCCAGGCGGGCCACAGCGCGGCGCAGGGTCTGATAGTGGCGCGGGGTGGCAGGGAGAGGAGGGACAGGGAAGGGAGATAAGGTGAATGCAGCAAGAGGTGAATAGTCAGCAGCACTTGATCAGCATTCTCCATGACGACAGCAGCAGGTTCGCTGCTCACCTTGATCTCTGGGCGCAGGTCCACAGGCAGGGCAGAGGCGTGGCTGATGAGCGCACGCAGATGTGACAGACGCTGGGCGGCCTGGCGCTCTGACAGCTGTGACTGAGATGAGAGTGCCTTGCTGAAGCAAGACAGCCACTCAGAAGCTGCCTCGTGTCGCTGTTTGGCTTCCCCGAGAACGTTGTTGTGCCTACTGTGTGCGAGCCCTGGAGGACAGACAGGGGAGGGGAGGGGTGAAGGAGGAGGATTGAGAGATGGAAGAAGGTGGGACAGAAAAAGACTCTTGGCATGCACACAGAGAGTATAATGGAGCGAAGAGAGCAACGGAAAGACAAGAGAAGTGGGGTTGGAGACACTAAGATCTGCTCGTTACACAGTATCGCCGTAAGTGCAATTCTGTTTGTATAAGCCACTATCTCACCGTCTGCACCAGCTGTGCCAGGGTGGAAGGTCGGGGCCGTGGACGGCCAATGAGAGCGCTACACGTGGCAGCCCTCCAGCAGTGGGCGGCCACTGCCCTCTGCATCACCGCCAGCGTGCCGCCCGCCTCAACAGAGCAGCCTGTCCCTGCCTCCGACACCGCCGCTGCCGCTGGCCCTGTCGGCACTGTTGGCCCTCCTCCACCATCCTTGGCGCTCTGCCCTGCCGACTGCTGCACCTCCTGTTGCCCTCCAGCCACCACTCCCACAGTCGCTGCCGCGGCAGCAGCTGCAGTGCCGGTGACATGCTTCGTGTGATCCCCTTGCACCAGATGCTGCTGCTGCTGCTGGCGTGTGGGCGGTGAGAGAACTGCATTCACGTGCAGCAGCCACGAGGCAAGAGGCTCTGCTGCCTGCGCTGCTATTGAATCTGGTGCCGCTGGTGTGGCAGCAGGGGCAGTGGAGGAGAGCGATGGCGGAGAGGCAAGTGGCATGTCGAGTGGAAGACAGGAGGCCACCTGCAGATGGGATGCGGATTGGGGGTTGAGAGTGAGTGACTGAAGGCCCGATCGCAAACAAAGATTTGACAAGTGGCAGGAGATGATATCATTTGAAATATAAAGATAAATACCTACTTGAGACAAAGGGTCAGCCATAACCTGAAACAATGCTGAAAAATCACCTGAAGCAGACAGCTGAGTATGGAGGGAGGCAGGGGTTCGGCATGACGTGGCAAGGACAGGGTGGTGGAGAGCGCTGATGTCAGCAAGTGAGAGCAACGCGTTGCTGATTGGACGAGTTGCTCCAAGCTGTGCACGGCTGCGATCCTGGTGGGGCCGAGCAGAGAGTGAGAGAGCGAACAGGGGGGGACATGCCGCACGATGCAAGAAGCAGGCTGGCTGAAATGTGCACCCTGCTCTGAGTCGAGAGAGGATGGGGTTCAGCTTGGCCGAGAGAGTGTGTGCGCATGGCAAACCGGGTGCAATGCGTGTGTGGTGGCGGGGGCACAAGCATACATCTGTGCAATGCGTGAATGCCATGTGCGGGAAAGTGCGCGTTGAAGTGAGCAAGAGCGTGCAAGCATGTGCACATGCGTGCATGTGTACACGTTTGGATGAGCGAGAGCGGTACCTGGGGTGGAGAGGGAGAGCGCGAGAGAGCAGGCCCACCAAGCACCGCAGCGACACGCGGGGCAGGCGACGAGGCTGCACAGCAGGAGGGCGTGAGGGACAGACGAGGGGGAGGGGGAGGGAGAAGCATGGAGAGGAGCGAGTGGAGGGAGCGAGTGGAGGGAGCGAGTGGAGGGAGCATGCACTCGCGCTGCTGGTGGCAAGTGAGGCGGATGCATGTGCAGGTGGAAGAGGGACGTGCAGGTGGAAGAGGGACGTGCAGGTGGAAGAGGGACGTGCAAGTGGAAGAGGGACGTGCAAGCGTGCTCCTGTGGTGGTATGGCATTTTAGCAGGAGCAGTGGGGCGGCAGGACGTACATGGAACAATGCTGAGACGGCAGGTGTGACGGCTGCTGAGGCGAGGGAGGAGCAGAACGGGCATGTGAAGGGACCCTGCTGCTGCTGCTGCTGCTGCTGCTGCTGCGGCGGCAACGACTGCTGTTTCTCAGTGCTCTGGTCGTGCCGTTGCCGCTGCTGCGGCTGTGGGTGGCTGTCTCTGTCTGTACCTGGTGGAACTACCCCACCACCCGCCCCCCCACCCTGCTCTGCCCTTGCCTGCTGCTGCCCTGCTGCCTCTCGCTTCTGCTCTTGCGCCTTCTCCTGCTGCTGCTCGTCTTGAGCGGCGGAGGGGGCGGCAGCATGCAAGTATGAGAGACAGTCGGCGTGGAATCTGTGAGGGTGTAGAGTGAGGCAGGCAAGGGGAGGCGGTCGGAGGGAAGGCACACACAATGGAGGGAATGGGAATTGCAGCAGGCTCGCAATGAAGGAAAGGAAATATGCAGTGAGGGTGGGGGCAACCGTGGAGCAAGGAGGGGGGAGTATGCTTTATGATAAGATCCACATACCTCATGCTGCATCCGTCGCATATAAGTGCATCCTTCATGCCTTCGCCCTTCAATCCATATCCATTCTCTAACTTCTGCTCCTCCTCCTTTGCTTCACCCTTCTCCAAACGCACTGCTCCCATATTCCCTTCCCTATCGCCTCTTGCTTCTCCTGCCTTCTCTTCCCTCTTCTCCCATGACATCCCTGCGCCGCCTGCACCACTCTCTCGCCCAACAGCACCGCACACAACAGCAGCGGCTCTCCTCCCACCGCTGCGCTTTCCCCGAACCCGGACATCCCCACCGCCTCCTCCCGCCTGCCCGCCAACCACTGCCTGCCCGTCGCTGCCGCCAGAGAAACCAGCAGAAGCAGCACATGCAGGGTGGGCGTGGTGCAGCACCGCACACCAGCAAACGGTGTCGGACGAAGAGACGCTTCCAGCAACCGCCGCCGCAGCAGCACCAGGCGGAGCAGGTACAGGTGCCTCTGATGCCTCTGGCGCCCCTCGCACTGCTGCTGCTACTGCCGGTGCCACACCTGGTGCCGGCGCATGAGCTGGTGCTGTGGCTGTGGGGGCCGTGGCTGCGGGAGATGCGGCGGCAGCCACGGCATCTGCGGTGGCACCTACTGCACTGCCTGCCAGCACTGCGGGATGAGGAGCATTGGCTGACGCAGAGAAGGGTTGAGCCGGCAGAGCAGTGAGGTGTGAGAGGGCAGCGGTGCGGCGGGCCAGGGAGGAGATGCGATGAAGAGCTGCTTGCACGCTGCTGTGCATGTGCTTCAGCTTCCGCACCACCTCCTCCTCACACACCCGCCCCTTGCCCTCCCCGTGCAGCCCCTTACCCTCCCCTGGTGCCACACTCCCCTCCCCTTGTGCCCCCTCGCCTCCTCCTCTCGCCCCCTCGTCCCCTGAGCCCCCCCGGAGGGCAGCACAGCAGGCAACGAGCCAGTCGTCCAGCGCTGCCACTGCCTGCTGCACCTGCCGGGCCTCCCCGCTCGCCACCACGCTGCTGCTGCCGCGCACCTGGTGTGAGAGTGGGTGGGTGGGCCACAGGGGGAAACGAGGAGCGGTGGCTTGCTTGGGGCAACGTTAAAGAAGGGAGATTGTAGCTGACACTTTGGAGAATTGAAATGAGAGGATTGGATGGAGGGAGAGACGAGATGAGCTGGAGTGGGAATGGAGAAGGGCGCGTTGGAGGAAGAAGGGAGGGAGGGATGGAAGTTAAGGAACACAGCCGAGTGCACATTGCGGGAGGAGATGGAAGCACAGTATGAAACGTGAGATGCCACGCATATTCAGAGATATGGCTTGTGTGAGGCATACCTGGAGGCCCTTGAGGTGCGCAAGTGTTGTGGCAGGTGCACGGGGCAGCAGCGGAGGTGGTGAGGTGGGCGCAGGGAGGCGTGGGGCGAGCAGTTGCTGCACCTCGCTGACCCACTCCCTGGTAGGCAGGGCACATCCACGGAGGGGGGTGGGTGGGCACAAGGGTGTGTGTGTGTGCGCTAGGAGTGGAAGGCACAGCGGTGAGCAAGCACATAAGTGGGCAGCAGCACAGGGACCGAGAGCACAGGAAGAAACTGTGGTGGCCACTCCCTAAACCCCAGCATTGCACCACAACAAGAGACGTGCGTGGGAGAGGTGCAGGCGCTGACCTGTGGGAGGCGATGACGGTGCTGAGCTGGTGGCACTTGTCGTGCACACACACCTGCAAGGCCTGCACCAATAGCATGGCGTGGAGGGGCATGGGGGCCAACGAGAGGCAAGCAACAGATGGGAGGGCACACAGGTGGGGCCACCAGTCGCTACAACGGCTGCAGCAGAGGTGCCTCGAGCTGTGGCTAGTTCACATGGATAGATGGTACAAGGGCGCTGTACACAAAACAGAATAACCAGATTACTACAGATAGAACACACGCACATAACCCCCATTCACCCTAGCGCACAACCCTCACTTCACCCCTTGCTCCACTCCCCTCCCTCCATCTCTCTCACCATGCCACGTGCCACCATCGCCTCCACCTCCTGCACCTCACAGCTGGCAGGGCCACGTGTCAGCATCTCATTGGCCGCCTGCACCCACTGCCGTGCGTCCGCCAGGGCTGAGTGCAGCAGGGAGAGGCGCGCCGAGGGGGGCGGAGAGGGGGCGGATGCAGCAGGCTGAGCAAGGCCCTCGGATGGAGCTGCTGATGGTAGTGGTGGTGCTGATGGCGTTGGGTGGGGTGGAGGGTGGGCGAGCGCATCAGTGAGTGGGTAAGCCGCCACCAGTGCCTCCACCTCCTCCACGCTGGGCTTGCCTCGCCTCTCACCACCACCCTGCACCGCACTGTCCTGCGCCACACCACCACTCTGCACCGCAGTATCTGCAGTGCCAGACAGCAGGGCATGGGCGGCGACCTCCCAGTGCAGGCGCTGCACCACCGCGCGCACAGCCGGCAGCTCGGGCACCGCCACGCCCAGTGCTGCCCCCTGGGTGAGCAGCGACGACAGCTCAGCCGCACTGGCGCTCGCTGCTGCTGCCGGCACCAGTAGCTCCGGGGGGGGCTTGCCTGCAGGCGCAGCTGGTGCTGATGCAAGGGGTGTGGCGCCTGACTCGGCGGCGATGGGCACTGCAGCCGGGCTGGCTTGGGTGCTCTGTGCTGCAGCTGCTGTGGTCGGTGTGACTGTGGTGGGTGGTGAGAGAAAGGTGGTGGCGGTGTGGAGGGCGTGTGAGGTGGCGGATTGCCAGGCGGCGAGAGAAGAGAGCAGCGAGGCGAGCTGTGGTGCGTGCGGTGGACGCACGGGCAGCGCAACGACCTCTGCAGTCAAGGCCTGTGGCAAACGGCGGATGGAGGGGATGTGAGAAGGACGAGGGTAGGTGGGAAAAGGGGGAGACGGGGGAGAGGGTTGGGTGGGGTGGAGGGGGGGAGGGAAGGAGGGAGGATGAGATGGAGTCAGGTGGACGCAGTCAAGTGTACCGGGGTCGAGCTAAGTGAGAGTTGGACACATATGCAGCTAAAAAACAAACAATTGATACCCGTTTCGACATTTGACGCCCAGCTTTCTTTTCCCAGAGCTGACCAGAGAAAAAGAAGTCAGGCCTACCACATACCTCAATCTCTTCCACAGTCACTCGGGCATCCGCGCCCTCCTGCACCCCCCCTCCCTCGCCCTCCCCTCGCCCTCTCCTCCTCCGCTTCCACCTCCCTCCACTGCCTCTCTCCTTCCCCCCAGCGGGGGTAGCAACACCAGCACCAGTACCAGCAGTGACGGCAGCAGCGGAGCGGCGCACAGCCAGCAGCAGCTGGTCGCCTCGAGCTGCTGCTGCCCTTGCTGACGCCAGCACTGACATCAGGTGAGCATGGCCTGCCAGCGATGCTGGGATGGCCTCCGCCTCCCTGTGCGGGCGAGCGAGGGATGTTTGGGGGGGCGGGGAGGAGGCAGTGGGGGTGGGGGGAAAGGGCAAAAGGGGAGGAAGGGGGGATACAGCGGGAAAAGAAACATTTGCGGAGAGGATGGGTGGGCGAGACAGGATGTGAGAATCCCATAGTTGGGATGAGAGGTGAACTCAAAAGTTGGTATATTGGGGAAAAAGAGCAGTACAGTACAAATAGGGCATGAGGTGAGTGAGCACAGTTAAGGTTCCCCCCCACCATTATTGGCTAACCAATGGGATGGGGGCCCCAGCTCAATAAGTGGGGTTGAACCAATTATTGGAGGAGCAAAACATTGAGGGTTTGGCCACCAATGTTGGCTCCCCAACAATAATCGTTGCTTGGGTTGCGGGACCCCAACCAAAAGTCGGACGTCCTCTTCAATGTGTACACCCATGATTTGGGTGTACACTAATAGGTCTAACCATAAACATGATACAATACAACACAGGGTACGTAGCTAAGTGTCTCACACGGAGGGGGATACGGAAGCACGGAATGCGATGCGAGACGCCTTCATGTGGGCAATTGCGCAGTGGACTGGAGGATTCGCCAACATGATTGCATTCACTGCACCACTACCTTTTTTACAACACCTCGTCTCCCCACGTGTATCACTCACCCTCGCCTCCCCCTCTCACCTGCTCATCGCCTCGCCCTCCTCCAGGCTGCACCCCTCCTGCAGCGCCCTCTGCGCCCTGGCCTGCCAGTCGCTGCCTGCCGCCACCACCGCGTGCACGCGCGCCACCACTGCACTGCCCGTGGGCAGCCTGAGGGTGGGGTGAGTACAGGCCGTGGGAGGGATGGGACGGGAGGGAGAGTAGGGTTGGGAGGAGTGGGACAGGTGCGACGGACAGGGTTGAGTGAGAGGCACGGGAGAGGAAGCAGGTGGAGTGTGTGCTTTTCATGACACACCAAATGACAGACATAAGCAGGCCTGAACCTTCAAGCTGCAAGTTGCGAAGGATCTAGTAGCAAGGCAGGAATGTCTCTCTCTCATTCTCTCCCTTTGCCCCATCTATTTCTCTTGAATCTCCCTCCCTCACTCTCCTGCTCTCAACTATCTCCCTACATCTCCCACTCTCCTTGCTCTCCCACACGCTCACCGCTCCCCCTGCGCCTGCAGCGCCAGCAGCTCGTCCACTGATGCACGGCGCATGAGCGCCCCCTCCGCCGCCTCCTCCCACTGCATGCGCTGCAGCTGCTGCTGCACCTGCTCCATCTCGCCCACTGGCAGAAGGGGGGGAGAGGAGTGTGGGGATTTGTGGGTTGGAAGTGGTTCAGGAAAAAACGAAATGTGCAGCAACAGCCACAGCGGTGGCAGCAGTTAGGGATGAGCAAGTGGCGAACACGAACGTGTTCGTGTTCGCCCCTACACGAACACCTTCGTTTGCCGAACCGAACACTGTTCGGTTCGGCGAACACTTTGAGCAAAAAATGGTGTTCGCCGTTCGCCTGTGAAGGCGTGTTCGGGCGAACCTCGAACACTGTTCGTGTTCGTCGCGGGCAAATTGCAGCAGCGGCCCGAACACGAACGTGTTCGGGCGAACATCGAACACTGTTCGGCGAACATTTTAAGCCAAAAAAAAATACCTGTTCGGTTCGCCTCGAAAGGTGTTCGTTTTTTTGCTCAACCCTAGCAGCAGTAGCGGCAGGAGGAGGCGATGGAAGCAGAAAACAGTGATGATGATGCTGTTGTTGTTGACCATGCAGGTGTGACGCTGCTCCTGCTCCTCACACTCCCTCTCCACGGCATTCACCGCCCCACCCTCCACCGCTCCACCCTCCACCGCCCCACCCCCACTCACGAGTGACGTGCATGCGCGTGCCGGCCTCCACCAGCGCTGCCAGCTCCTCCTTCCACCCGCTCTGCCTGCCCGACGCGGGTGTGACAGTGGCGGGTGTGACAGTGGCGGGTGTGACAGTGGCGGGTGTGACAGTGGCAAGTGGGACAGCGGCGGAAGGCGACGGGAGAAGCAGAGTAGCTTGGACAGCGGCAGGGCAAGGGGCAGCAAGAGGGGTGGCGTCAGTGGCAGAAGCTGTGAGCGCAGCAGGGGCTGTGGCAGACGGAGTGGGGATGGATGCAGGGTGGTGGGAAGAGGGAGTGCAGGCAGCAACGGTGGGAGGAGGGGTTGCTGGAGAGGGAGCAGCAGCAGCGGTGGTGCGAGTGACAGGCAGGGGGGTGGCAGGAGCAGGTGTGGTGGGGGGAGCAGAAGGGGGAGAGAGTCTGGAGGGGGGAGGGCTGCCCGGGCCACACTTGCTGCTTGCCACACTAGCTGCTCCTGCATGCCCCTGCCCCTCCTCTTGCCCCTGCCCTTCTTTTTTTCCCTGTTTGTGTGCCTGCTTGCCCCTCCCCCCATCCTTGCCCCCCAGTGCCGCCAGCAGTGCGCGTGCCCTCTCTCCCCAGCGCCGTGCGTCGTCCCGCCGGGCCTGCAGCTGCGCCACCGCTGGCAGCCGCACCGCCACGCCCCTCGCCTCCTGCAGCAACCCGTCCATGTCCTGAGGGGGGAAGGACGGGGGGACGGGGATTGAAGACGCACGGGGGGGCGCCGGGTGAGCTTGGGTGGGGAACGAGACACAGGCAGGGAGGCGAGGAAGGGGGGAGGAGGTTTGGGCAATGAGGCGAGCGGGAGAGATGCAAGGAGAAGCAGCGCTGACTGGCGGAACAAAAGGCGCGAAAGCAGGACAGGTTGCCGGGAACGAGAGAGCAGCGCGGTGGACATGGCAGTGTGGGGAGGTGACAGCGAGGTGGGGAGGTGGCAGCGAGGTGGGGAGGTGGCAGCGAGGTGGGGAGGTGGCAGCGAGGTGGGGAGGTGGCAGCGAGGTGGGGTGGTGGCAGCGAGGTGGGCAGGTGGCAGCGAGGTGGGGAGGTGGCAGCGAGGTGGGGAGGTGGCAGCGAGGTGGGGAGGTGGCAGCGAGGTGGGGAGGTGGCAGCGAGGTGGGGAGGTGGCAGCGAGGTGGGGAGGTGGCAGCGAGGTGGGCAGGTGGCAGCGAGGTGGGGAGGTGGCAGCGTGGTGGGGAGGTGGCAGCGAGGTGGGGAGGTGGCAGCGAGGTGGGGAGGTGGCAGCGAGGTGGGCAGGTGGCAGCGAGGTGGGCAGGTGGCAGCGAGGTGGGGAGGTGGCAGCGAGGTGGGGAGGTGGCAGCGAGGTGGGGAGGTGGCAGCGAGGTGGGGAGGTGGCAGCGAGGTGGGCAGGTGGCAGCGAGGTGGGGAGGTGGCAGCGAGGTGGGGAGGTGGCAGCGAGGTGGGGAGGTGGCAGCGAGGTGGGGAGGTGGCAGCGAGGTGGGCAGGTGGCAGCGAGGTGGGCAGGTGGCAGCGAGGTGGGGAGGTGACAGCGAGGTGGGCAGGTGGCAGCGAGGTGGGGAGGTGACAGCGAGGTGGGGAGGTGGCATCGAGGTGGGCAGGTGACAGCGAGGTGGGCAGGTGACAGCGAGGTGGGCAGGTGGCAGCGAGGTGGGCAGGTGGCAGCGAGATGGGCAGGTGACAGCGAGGTGGGCAGGTGGCAGCGAGGTGGGCAGGTGGCAGCGAGGTGGGCAGGTGACAGCGAGGTGGGGAGGTGGCAGCGAGGTGGGGAGGTGGCAGCGAGGTGGGGAGGTGACAGCGAGGTGGGCAGGTGGCAGCGAGGTGGGCAGGTGGCAGCGAGGTGGGCAGGTGGCAGCGAGGTGGGCAGGTGGCAGCGAGGTGGGAGCGAGGTGGGTGTTAAAATATATATTGTGTAGCATGCCAACACATGTGACTGTACACCAATTGTGGTGTACAGTTGGGTTGGGACTACACCCAACTTTGGGTGTAGTCTTGCACTTTGGGGTGCCAATCCACCCAATTGTGGTGGAGCCCCCAAATGCAACCCTCTTGACTTGTGGGTACCTCACTTCCCACAATTGAGGTTACCCCAAGCCAAGTGGGCCTAGGGTTGCCTCACTTCTACAAAGTGTGGGCAACCCAACCCACTTGACCTATGGTTCCCTCACTTCCCCAAGTGAGGTCAACCCAACCTATGGTCACTTTCATCCTTCCCTTCCAACCTTCCCTTCCAACTATGTATGCTAGGTTGTTCCTCTAATCTCATGACTTGTTCAATTTGTTACTTTCACATGGTATAGAGCTACTTGTTCCTAGGCCTTACCTCTCCCTCCCTTCAGTTTTGTTTTCCCATGGGCCCACCCCACAGCTACAAACCCTTTCCTACGCGTGGCTCAACTAGCCATCACTAGCATACTCTTGCCGCGACCTACGCCGTCGCCGCCGTTCCCCCCCCCTCCCGCCGCGATTACGCCTTCCTCGCCTGCGGATTCCACCGCCGCGAGCGCAACGCCGCTGTCCCCTCCTCCCCCCCGCCGCGACCCCCTGTCGCCGCCTCCCCTTCTCGCCGCCGCGCCTGATTCGGCGCTGCCTGCGCATCCTGCCGCCGCGACGCCTCGTCGCCGCCTGCCCGCTGCCCGTCCCTCCGCCGCGACGTCACGTCGCCACGTTCCCGCCGCTGCGCCTGCTACGGCGCCGCCTGCGCATCCTGCCGCCGCGACGCCTCGTCGCCGCCTGCCCGTCCCTCCGCCGCGACGTCTCGTCGCCGCGTTCCCGCCGCCGCGCCTGCTTCGGCGCCGCCTGCGCATCCTGCCGCCGCGACGCCTCGTCACCGCCTGCCCGTCCCTCCGCCGCGACGTCTCGTCGCCGCGTTCCCGCCGCCGCGCCTGCTACGGCGCCGCCTGCGCATCCTGCCGCCGCGACACCTCGTCGCCGCCTGCCCGTCCCTCCGCCGCGACGTCTCGTCGCCGCGTTCCCGCCGCCGCGCCTGCTACGGCGCCGCCTGCGCATCCTGCCGCCGCGACACCTCGTCGCCGCCTGCCCGTCCCTCCGCCGCGACGTCTCGTCGCCGCGTTCCCGCCGCCGCGCCTGCTACGGCGCCGCCTGCGCATCCTGCCGCCGCGACACCTCGTCGCCGCCTGCCCGTCCCTCCGCCGCGACGTCTCGTCGCCGCGTTCCCGCCGCCGCGCCTGCTACGGCGCCGCCTGCGCATCCTGCCGCCGCGACCCCTCGTCGCCGCCTGCCCGTCCCTCCGCCGCGACGTCTTGTCGCCGCGTTCCCGCCGCCGCGCCTGCTTCGGCGCCGCCTGCGCATCCCGCCGCCGCGACGCCTCGTCGCCGCCTGCCCGTCCCTCCGCCGCGACGTCACGTCGCCGCCTCCCCTTCCCGCCGCCGCGCCTGCTTCGGCGCCGTCTGCCCGTCCCGCCGCCGCGACAGCTCGTCGCCCCCTGCCCGTCCCGCCGCCGCGACCTAACATCACCGCCTGCGCATTCCGCCGCCGCGACTGCTCGTCGTCACCTCCCCGCCCCCACCACCCCCCCCCCCCCCCGCCGCGATTTCGCATTGCCGCCTCCCCTCCCACCGCCGCACCTGCTTCCGCGTCACCCACGCATCTCGCTGCCCCTTCTGCATCGCCACCCTCCCGCAATTTCCCCCGCCGCAACTGCAACATCGTCGCCCCGCGGTTCCCGTTAACGCCACTGCGCCGCCGCCGCCCTACCGCCGCGACTGCTTCGGCGCCGTCTGCCCATCCTCCACCGCGACCGCGCCATCCCCGCCCACACTTCCTGCCGCCGTGACTACCCCGTCGCCGCCTGCAGATTCAGCCGCAACTGCACCCTCCCTTCCTCCTCTCCCTACTCCTCTCCCCCCCCCCTCCCCCTCCCCCTGCGCCCCTCGTTGCCGCGGCCTGCCTGCCGCCGCCGTCCCTCGTTTCGCCGCCGCGGCCCTTCCGCCGTCGCCTGCGCCCCTCGTCGTCGCGGCCTGCTCGCCGCCGCCGCCCCCGAATTTGCCACCGCCTCCCCTTCCCGCCGCCGCACGTTCGCACAGCCGCCTGCGCCCTTGTCACCGTCGCTCCCTGCACCTTGAACGCCTCTGCCCTCCACCGCTGTCTCCCTCCTTTACACCCCCCCCCCCCCCCCCCCCCCCCCCCCTCCCTCCTCCTGCCAGCGGCAGCAGCAGCGGCAGCAGGGGAAGTGCAGCAGCCTCCGCAGCAGCAACTTCACCCTTGGCCGCCGCGGGTCCACCCGCCGTCGCCCATCATGACTGCTACCCCCCCTGCCCCTCTCCCCCTTCCTCACTGGAGCAGTGTTACTCCTCGCCCCTCCCTTCTCAACACTCCGACCCTCCACTCCTCCCCCCCCCCTTATCTCCGCCTGCTCACCCCCTCCCCCCCTCCCCATCTGCGGCGTTTCCAGCAGCTCCAGCATCAGCAGCAGCAGGACTTCCAGCAGCGGCAGCAACCACAATTTCTCCAGCCGCACCCCCCACATCTCCTCCAGCCGCGGCAATCGCAGCAGCAGCAGTTCTTCCAACACCAACAGCAGCCGCAATCTCTCCAGCCTCACCCGCCACAGTTTCTCCATCCCCAGCAGCAGCAGTCCTTCCAGCCGCAGCAGCGGCAGTCCTTCCAGCAGCAGCAGCTGCCACAGTTCCTTCCACCGCAGCAGCAGCAGTCCTTCCTGCAGCAGCAGCAGCCACAGTCTCTTCAGCCGTAGCAGCAGCAGTGCTTCCAGCAGCAGCAGCTGCCACAGTTCCTTCCGCCGCAGCAGCAGCAGTCCTTCCAGCAGCAGCGGCAGCCACAGTTTCTTCAGCCGCAGCAGCAGCAGTGCTTCCAGCAGCAGCAAAAGCCACAGTTCTCTCCATCCGCAGCAGCAGCAGCAGTGCTTCCAGCAGCAGCAGCCACCACAATCTCTCCAGCCGCAGCAACCGCGGCAGCATCGGCGGTGCTTCCAGCAGCAGCAGCAGCCCAATCTCTCCAGCCGCAACCGTCACAGTCTCTCCCACCGCAGCAGCCGCAGCAGCAACAGTACTTACAGCAGCAGCACCCGCCGCTCTCTCCCTCTTCTATCCATGAAACAACTCTCCAGTACTCTGTGTTCCCTCCCTCTCCTTCCCCCCCCACCCTGGACTTTGTCCTTGACAGTGGGGCCACCGAAACCGCACTAAAAGACGCTGGCACCCTCACCCCCCTTCCACTTCCCACCCAGGTTCATGGTGCCGACTCCAGCTTTTCCATCCCCTGCACTCACCTCTCCACCCTTCCTTGCACCGCCTTCCCATCCGGTACAGTCACCCGTCTCCACATCCCTACCCTTCGCAATAACCTCCTCTCCCACCGTGAACTCCAAGGCGTTGGCATTACCGCCATTTACCCTGGCTTTGCTTCCTACTGCGATCTCTACCACACCGCCTCTGGTCGTTTCCTCCTGCGCATTCCCCTTTGCCCTCGCACTCGCCTTTACACGCTCCGCACACCCCGTCCCTCCTTTTGTCACGTCACCACTCGTGCTGGTACTTCCACCGGTCCCCTTCTCCCTCCCCCTCACCCTCCCCCTCCCCCTCCTCCGATATCCTCCTCCTCTACTCCATCCGCCTCCTCCTCCCCCCCCAACTTTTCCCCCACCCCATCCCCCTCCTCCTCTACTGCCCTCTCCCATCCTGCAGTGCTCCTACATCACAGACTCGGCCATCCCAACTTCGCCGCACTTCGCTCCACCGTCACCTCTCGCCTCCTTAACAGCCTTCCTCCCACCTTACCTCCCCTCCCCTCCTCCCCTGCTCCCCCATGCCCATCATGCATTCATGGCAAGCTCAAACAGTCCCCCCATCACAGTCATCCCACCTTCGCTCCCGCCCCCATTGACCTTGTTCACATGGATCTCTGGGGCCCTTATCCCATCCGCTCCCGTCAGGGGCACAGGTACATGCTCGTGCTCGTCGACGACCACAGTCGGTACTCCACCGTCTTCTTTCTTCACACGAAAGACCAGGTGCCGGCTGTGGTCATCAACTGGGCTGAGCAGTGCCGCAACCACTTCAAACGTCCCATAGGCCGCCTTCACTCTGACGGTGGGGGTGAGTTCATCAATCATACTCTCTCCACTTACTGCAAAACATACGGCATTCAGCAGACCACCACCCTTCCCCACTCCCCTCAGCAAAACGGCATCGCTGAGAGTCGCATCCGTGAGATCACCAAGATTGTGCGCTGCCTCATTGCTCACGCCTCCACCCCTCCCTCCCTCTGGAGCTATGCCCTCATTCATGCCGCCCTCCTCCTCAATCTCCGCTCCCACCCTCAGCATCCCTCCTCCTCCCCCACAGAACTCTGGTCCAAGGCCAAGCCTGACGCCGCAGGCCTTCGTGTTTGGGGCTGCAAGGCGTTCGTCCTCATTCCACCGGCCGACCGCTCCCGCGCTGCTGGCAAGCTCGCTCCTCGCGCTCTGGAGTGCGTCTACCTTGGGCACAATCGTGATTCCCCAGGCTACCTATTCCTCCACCCTCCCACCAATCGCCTCATCCGCAGCATTGACGTCGTCTTTGACGAGTCCACTCCCTACTACTCCACCCCTCCTCCTGACCCCCTCCCTCCTCCCACTCGCCCCCTCGCTTGGACCGACACCATCCTCCCGCCTCTTATCCCTCCAGCGCCTCTCCTCCCACCTGTCGCCGCCCCACTCCCGCCTTCCTCCTCTGCCGACGTCTACGACCCTGCCGCACCCGCCTCCCCCGCTCACTCAGCTGCACCCCCTCCCCCCTCTCCCTCCTCCTCTCATTCTCCTCCTTTCCAGCAGCCGGATCAGCAACAGCAGGGGCAGCAGCAGCAGCAGCAGCAGCCGGATCAGCAACAGCAGGGGCAGCAGCAGCACCAGCAGCAGCAGCAGCAGCAGCAGCAGCAGCGGGAGCAACACCAGCAACGGCAGCAGGGGCAGCAGCAGCAGCAGCCGGGGCAGCAGCAGCAGCAGCAGCAGCAGCAGCAGCAGCCGGAGCAGCAGCAGCAGCAGCAGCAGCCGGGGCAGCCGCATCAGCAGCAGCCGGGACAGCAGCAGCAGCAGCAGCATCAGCAGCAGCAGCACCAGCAGCAGCAGCGGCGCCGTGCCACTTCCCGCTCCTCCCCCTTCCTCCTCCCTTACATCCATACCCGCTCGGTGGACAAAATCCTTGGGGCTCCTCCTCCTGCCTCCATTCAGCTCCTTGAGGACTCCCATGAGGAGTTCCTCAACATTCGGGAGCACACTCCATTCCTTGCCGCCCTCTACCTTGACTTCCTGGGCTTTCCTGTCCTTGGCGCCACTACTACCCCCACCATCTTCACTCCCTCCACCTTCCAGGAAGCCATCACCTGCCCTGATGCGGATAAATGGATAGCAGCGATCTTCCTGGAGTGTGAGGCCTTCATTCGCAACGACTCCTTTGTCGATGTCCCCCTCCCTGCTGGCGCTAATCTCGTTGACGGCAAATGGGTCTTTCGGGTGAAGCAGCTGCCGAGCGAGGAACCAGTGTACAAGGCCCGCTACTGCGCCAAGGGGTTCACGCAGACTTGGGCTGAGGACTACTGGTTCACCTACGCCCCCACCGCCAAACCACCCACCCTTCGCGCCGCCATGGACATTGGTGCACGTGACGACATGGAAATCGACTCCATGGACGTCTCCAATGCGTTCCTGCAGGGCGACCTGCATGAGCGCATTTTCCTCCGGCGACCCCCCGGGTTCCACGCAGCCTTTCCTGAGAACACTGTCTGGCAGCTGCGTCGCCCCGTCTACGGCTTGAAGCAGGCACCACGTGAGTGGCATGCGAAGCTGACTGCCACCTTGGGGTCCCTCGGCTTCTCTGCTTCCCACTCCGACGCCAGCCTCTTCATCCGCTCCTCCCCCCGCCGCTTCTTCATTCTGGTATATGTTGACGACATGATCCTGCTCTCTGACACCAAGGCCGACATGGAGCAGGTGAAGCTGTCCCTGCAGCAGCGGCTCAAGTGCAAGGACCTTGGCGCCCTCACTAACTACCTCGGCATGACCATCACGCGCAACCGCCCTGCTCGCACAATCACCCTCTCCCAGTCCCATTACATCGGCCAGGTCTTGGAGAAGTTCGACATGGCGCAAGCCAAGCCTGTTTCCACCCCGCTCTGCTGAGGGTTGTAGGGCACTGTGAGCTGATGCTGAATGCCCTTCTTCTTCAGCACCGCCTCAAACTCATTGCCAATGAACTCTCCTCCGTTGTCGGTGCGGATCACCTTCACCTTATGTCCGCTCTCCATTTGAGCTCTCGGCATCCACTCCTTAAGAACAGCCGCTGCCACCTCCCCTTTAGTCTTGAGAGGGTAGACCCACACCGCACGCGTGTGGTCGTCTACAATGGTCAAGAAGTAGCGGCTACCTGAGAGAGAATTTGCCCTCGTAGGGCCCACCACATCCATGTGCACAATCGCAAGTGGTGCCTTGGCTAGTCCTGTGCTGCTACTGAAGGGAAACTTCGTGAACTTGGTCTCAAGGCATATAGGGCAGCTCCCAATCTCCTTTGCTGCCCCCTTCACCTCCAACCCCTTCAAGCTCCCATCTTTCACTAACTTCTGCAGCATAGGAAAATTCACATGACACAGCCTCTCATGCCACGTCTCCCAATGAGCCTCACCACTCCCAGATGAAGCCTTTGCCCATGCAGCGGTCGCATCCACACCAGCAAGCACCTCACCATGTGGCTGCTGTGGCTGCTGCACCTTCTCGACTGCATCCATGACCCCATCAGTTGGCAAGGTCTCCTCTCCTCCCGCAGTTGCCTTAGCCGTTGTTGCAGCCGCTGCCGTTGCTGGTGGTTTCCCATTCCAAGAGATGATGGGCAGCTGCCATAGGTCCTTAATGCAGCTGCTCTTCTCCTCCAAATCCCACAGCAGCAACTTCCCAAGCTTCGCACGGCAGCTGGTTGGGCCGAAGGTCACTTTGGCCTTGCTCTTCTGCAGCCGGCGCACAGAAAGAAGGTTAGCGGACAAACCTTCAACCAACAGCACATTCCCCAGCCCCACAAGCACCCCATTGGCTCCCATTACCTTGGCATTCCCAACACCAATCACAGGGAGCAAAGCACCTGAAGCGGCAGCCACAAACTTGATCTTCCCAGGAGGCTTTACCTCATCAAGCAAATCTGCCCTCGGTGTCATGTGACTTATGCAGCCTGAATCGATCACCCAATGACTGAGGGGGTGCATCAAAACCTTCCCAACTGAACCCACATCACCCTCACCAGGCCCTCAACCATGAGGAACATCTCAGGGTCGGCTTTACCTTGTGCGCCATCACCTTGTGCACCTGAACCTTGCACAGCACCACCTTGTACGCGTTTACCACTTGGCGGCTTCATGCCTGGGGGCGCCCATCCCTCAGGCCGGCTGAAACACTTGAACCATGGGTGTCCATCCTTCTTGCAGTACCAGCATGCACCCTCCATTCGGGTGCTCCCCCTGCCGCCAGAGCTCTCATGCCCCTCATAGTAGTCACCTCGGCCTCTCCCTTTGCCAAAGCCTCTCCCACGGCCTCGGACTCTCCCTCCCCCTCTTCCTGTGCTGCCTCCTGCAGCTGCATACCCCTCAGCAGTCTTGTTGACAGCACCGCCTCCCGTGTGGCGCCTGCGGAAGTCCTCCTGTAGGATCTGCTGCCGTAGCCACTCAGGCGTCCACTTGTCCTGCTGAACGTTGAGGGTGGGGATGAGGTTGTCCCATGAGTTGTCGAGCACCGAGATGATCTTGGTGCATTGCGGCATCTGCGACACCTCGCTGCCCGCCGCTGCCATCCTCGCATAGGTGTCCTTGATCTTGTCAAGGACCGGCTTCACATCATCTCCCGATCGCATGGAGATGGCAGCCAGCTCCTTCTCCAACACAATCACCATCGGCAGCGTGTTGGGCTGAATCACGTCGCGCAGTAGCTTCCACGCCTTCGGTCCCGAATCATCGAGCTCCACCAAATCCTTGATGTGCTGGAACATATCGTTGTTGACTGATTGAAGGATAAGGTCGTACAGCACCGCGCTCTTCTCAATCCACCGATCGCGGGCATCTCCTTCCTCCGGCAACTTCTCTTCTCCCATTGCAATTTTCATTAGCTTGTAGCGCTTGAAGGCGCTCCTCATCCGCCCGCTCCATTCCTCATAGTTGGAGCCATCCAATGCCTCGATCTTGGATGATGGTGGCTTGTTCCTCTTCTCAGCTGCATCTCCACTCCCTTGACTCATTTTCTCTGCTCCCAATCACAGGTTCCAGCTCCCCCTTTGCTGTCCACACCGATGTCCCACTCAATTTCCACAAGTGTCGGTGCCAACGAAATTTCGGCAGAGTTTCCCCTTAGCAGAAGTCACATCCAACCTCCAGAACTCCACTTAGGCACGCCCACAGGCCATGGTGGGTCTAAGGGGGTCTTCACACTTCATTAGACTCTCCACAAAGTCCTTAATCAGCTCTGATACCACTTGTTAAAGACTAAGGACGGATTCTACAAAGATTAGGTGCCTAAATTTCTCAAAATCGTTGGGCCTAGTTTCTGGACAGAAAAGCCGCGCTCACAAACAACGCCGCCGACGAAAAACGCACAGTTGAATCTTCACTAATTTTGGATACGTTGTAGCTCTCAAGCGTAGCTACAATTCCCAAGTTGAATCGTACCAAGAGATGAAGTATATCTTGACTTATCACTTTTGGCGCACAGGGGGGTATGCTGCCATTGAATCTTAACTCAATCACAAGAGTCTCACAAGTTTCACACAAGAAAGTTAGAGTAGCAATGAACCAGGTAGGAGGGGATGAGGAGGATGAGAGGGAAGGTCCCAAGAGAGTCTCCAACCTAGGAAACCCCATGCCACACAATTCCCCTCTCTATAGGCACGCCAACTTTGACATTTGTCACTTTCCCAACCTCCACAATCCACCACACCCAAGTTGGCCACACTTGCCAACCCAATTTGGTTTCTCCCAACCACTTGGCAGCATCTACAGTGATGGGGACGAATTTCCCAACCCCCAAAAGTCTGTACCCCATATTGAGACACTTCACAACTTCCCAAAGTCGTCGCATCCCAATCAAAACTTCGAACGAGCATAACTTTGTAGTTCTTGCTCCGACCGCGACGATTCTTGGTTCGTCGGAAAGCTCTTGAGTAGAGGAGTCACTTCAATTTTCTGCTCAGGCCAAATAACATTCACACATACTCAGAAAGTCCAAACCACAGAAAACACAAATTCTTGCACACGCTCACACCACGCATGCAGCGCACGAACATATGACGGGAGGCAGACAGGCGTGAATGCAAATGATAGCATCACATAACAGAAAGCGCCCAGGTGTTGGTACGAGAAGCTGGAGGAGGTGGTTCTGGGTGGTGACTTCAAGACATTTGCCTTTGCTGCTGGTGTATGTCGACGACATATTGCTGTTCTCACCTTCCATGGAGCAGATTGTGAGGACACAGAAGCTATTGATGGACAACTTCAAGTGCAAGATAAAGGGGGCGGCTCGACGGGCTTCGTCGAGCCGCAGGGATCATTGTAGTGCTGCCATCGACCAGGGGTGCTCGACGGCTGTAGCTGACTGGGCTGGTCGACAGGTGGGCCGTCGACCAGGAGGAGCAGTTCAACGGGGAGGTCGACAGAGCAGTCCGTCGACTTGACATGTGAGTGGCGGTCGACGAGGGGAGCTCGTCGAAAACAGTTGACAGTTCTGGTCAACGGAGAGATCCGTTGACCAGGGGGTAGCTCGACGGGAGCTGTGGTCGACCAGAGGCACTTGGTGGTTGGCCAGAGGCACTTGGTGGTCGACCAGAGCACTTGGTGGTCGACCAGGTCGACTAGGTAACCTGCTCGGCGAGTTCTGCGGAGGCACGCGAACATTGTTGAGGTCGCGGTGACGAAGGCGACTTTGGGCTGGTATCTTGAAGTTGATCTGGCTTGTCAGGCGCAGACAGCAGCCGACGGATGCATAACGATGCAAGTCGGGCAAGTCGTCTGCGTGCACGCCACGCACTCGGACCATCTGCCCCGACCGCTTCCCATGCAGCGTCAGAAACTTCGGCAACCAGGAGCGCTACTTCCTGCTGGTCGTTGACGACTACACGCGCTACACCATGGTCTTCCCCTTGCGCAACAAGGTGGACGTCCGCGGTGTTTTGATCCCCTGGATCCGCGCTACTCGTCATCAGCTGCGCGAGCGGTTTTGGCAGGACTTTTGAGTCCTGCGTCTGCACTCTGACAAGGGCGGTGAGTTCTCTTTCGGCCTCCTTGAGGAGTTCTGTCGAGCAGAGGCCATCGTCCAGTCATTCACACTTCCGGCCTCTCCGCAGAAAAATGGGATTGTTGAGCGTCGCATTGGCTTGATCATGGAGGTTGCTCGTACCTCCATGATTCATGCGGCTACTCCCCATTTTCTGTGGCCGTTTGCGTCCGATACGCCGCGCATCAGCTCAACCTCTGGCCCCGTGTCTCTTTGCCAGAAACCTCGCCCACACTCTATTGGTCGGGTGAGGTTGGCGATGCGTTGACGTTTCGGGTCTGGGGCGCGCTCTCCCTTGTCCGCGATACCACCGAGCAAGTGTTATAGTCTGCAGTCCACTTAGGGGTCGCGGATGCCCATGAAACCGCCTAAGCAGAATCTGACGTCTTCAAACCGCCTCTGTTCAAAACGCCGTGACGATCAGCTCCGAGAACATACGAGGCTGAAACTTGGACAGCGGTTAGCCTTAGGTGTCTGCTTTCCAACGGTATATTACTTGCTATTATCAGAGGTGTGTGCACTACGCAGTGAACGAAAACGTAAGCTCGGCTGAAAAAACGTGTATTCTCATTGATGCAAGGAAGAGGTGAGTACAACATTGCCTAGGGGACTCATAAGGGGTTGGGTCATCCTGGGAACTCAGAGAAGGTTGAGTCCTAGGGGAGAAAGGCTAGAGAAGAATGGGAAACGTCCTAGCTAGGTCAGCAAAGCCAACCACACTTGGATGTTCAGAGCTGTACTCAAGGCTACCAATAGTGAGTCAAGCCAACATGAGTCAGCTTGTCTTCCCACTTGCACCCTCTTGCAAGTTGCTTCCAGGAAGACCACACTTCTCAAAAGGAGGGTTGTAGAGTCCCACTTGACCACCTGTACTTCTTGTCTCATTCTCTGTCCCTGCACCATTGGCATGACAACAATGAAAGGGTGGCAAGGGAAATGCTGCCAACAGTGCACCATGACTACGGAACAGTGAATTTCGGCAGCTGTCACGCAATGCTCAGATGTTGGATCGTTCTGAAACTTGGTGACCACTTGCACAGCGGGGCAAAGGACTTCCAGACCGAATTTAAGACCAATCAGATCTCGGTAGACGAGTCAGCAGCCGAAATGGTGAACTCGGGTGTTACCAAAAAGGAGTAACACACACTTCCGGGATGCCATAAGTCTTGAAACATAAAATGTTGTCATGCCTTGGTAACTGCTTCAAAAACTCTGAAACTTTGAGGGTTTGAAGAACACGTGTTGAACAACCTCCCCACAAAATTCCAGAAGCTGAGCAGGCTTGTAGGCCGAATGGGAGTGCGATGACCGTGCCACTGTAATGTGTTGGCACAACAGCAAGCTCTCTCCTCGCACTCTTCGCTGCGTCTCCCTTGGGTTCCCCACCGACGCCTCGCCCTCGCAGTTTTACCACCCTTCATCGCGTCGCGTTCTGTCCTCCCAGGAGGTCACCTTTGACGAGTCGGTCTGCTACTACCGGCTCCACCCGCACGCACTCCACCCGGTCCCCCCGCCGCCCCTCTTCCTGGTACCCGTCCCCCCTCCGGTAGACCCCCTCCCCCCACAGGGTCCTTCTCCCTCATGTGTGTCTCAGGTAGACCCACCCCCCTTGGTTGAGCCTTTGGAGATCTCTTTAACTTCTCTGGCCCAGCTGAGGGGGGTGACCCCGCCGCTGACGACACGGTGACCACTCGCCGCTCTCCTCGCTTGGAGACCCCTCCCGGGTTTTCCGCCTCGGCCGTCTTCGCCGCCTCTGCAGCCTGCTGCTGTGGACTCTGGAGCTGAGACTAGGGGTGCTGAGCCTGGGGGTGCTGAGACTGGGGGTGCTGAGCCTGGGGGTGCTGAGACTAGGGGTGCTGAGCCTGGGGGTGCTGAGACTGGGGGTACTGAGCCTGGGGGTGCTGAGACTGAGGGTGCTGACTCTGGGGGTGCTGGGAGTCCTTGTGGTGGTGGAGCCGTGGGTGCTCCTAGAGTTGGACAGCCGCAGCTGCCTAGTCGACTCGGGACGCTCTCGCACTAGCAGATTCGTGAGTGGATCCTTCAGCGAGGCCGTCCTGGTGGTGGAGGTTGCAGTATTACCGCTTCTGGAGCTGCTGGTGCTGGAGGTACTAGAGCTACTAGTAATGGAGGTGCTGGAGGTGCTGGAGCTGCTAGTTCTGGAGGTACTGGAGGTGCTGCTGGTGCTGGAGGTGCTGGAGCTGCTCGTCCTGGAGGTACTGGAGGTGCTGCTGGTGCTGGTGGTGCTGGAGCTGCTAGTATTGGAGGTGCTGGAGGTGCTGGAGCTGCTAGTATTGGAGGTGCTGGAGGTGCTGGAGGTGCTGGAGCTACTAGTCCTGGAGGTACTGGAGGTGCTACTGGTGCTGGAGGTGCTGGAGCTGCTAGTACTGGAGGTGCACGGAGTGCTGGAGGTACTACTGGAGCTACTGGTGCTCTTCGCCACCTTCTCAGTCTTCCGCCAGCTGCTACTTAGTTCGCTGTCGCTGGTACTAATCCTCCATTACTATTCCCACAGACAGACCGGTCTCAGCCACAGCTACTGCCTCACTCCCCACTGCAAGCTCCTGCTCCTTACACTGCGGTGACAGAGTCACTGACTGAGCGTCGAGAGCCTGAGACTCGTGGTTCCACTCCTGAGCGTCGAGAGCCTGAGACTAGAGCTTCTGTCCCTGCCCGTGTTCCTCGTGTTCGTCGTTCTCGTGCTCCGGCTCACCAGGGCACTCACTTTATGATACTCCGCCCTTCCACTATTCCATAGCGTGTTGTCTTGCCGTCACCTCCTGCGTCTTTTCTTCTTGACGTTGCTGACCCTCCGTCTGACCTTGCTCGTGCTTCCAGTCTGACTGTCACTCGCTTTTTTGCTACAGTTGTGACAAACCCTACGTTCTCGTCTCCTGCTGCGTCTGCCTTAGTCGCTAAGCTGGTCGACTTTGCTGCTGCGTACCGGCTAGACTACCTTTCGAGTCTTGTTTCTGACCCTGACCCTACCTATCCTCCATCCGTCGGGGGTGAATTTGCCCTTGGCTGTGACGTTCTTGAGGACAGGAAGGAGAAGATGGAGTGCCTTGTGGCCGCTGTAGCTCAGCTTGCTGCCATGCTGCTTGCCCCTGAGGGAGACCCGGATGCACTTGACATCCCCACCCTGCTCTCTTACAGAGAGGCGATCTCGGGTGAGTACTCCTCTCAGTGGCAGACAGCCATGGACGCAGAGATGGCTTCCTGGAAGTCCACAGGCACCTACGTCGACGATGTGAGAGTACGACGGCTTATGCCAGCTATGCTTGCTTGCCTTTACTTTATTATGCTATTCCTAGCATAGGCTTATTTTATGCATGCATGAATTGCTTAATTTCCTAGGCTAGGTGCTTTCGTGTATTTTATTATAGTTATAGCACCGAGCTAGGTTGCGTACACCGAATTCTGGGCTTTTCGGTTGCCACCGAATTGCCTTCTACCGAATTCAGGAAGGATCTGTTCGGGACGCTTCGCGACCCTCGGAACCTTCGCGCAACACCTGGTTACTGGGCCTTGTGTCGAGCCTATATATAGCCTCGTGTTTTACCCACGTGATGATTCGATTCAAACCCACTTTTCTGAGCTCGATCCTAGATCCTCAGACTTGGTAATCAGGGCGGTTTACACGCGAAGTTTTTTCGACCACTAAAACCGAGTCTTCAAAAAAACCGCAGGGGCGACGACTGTTAAACACCGATTTCGGGTACGTAAAACCGGTTCCGTGTTTTTCACTCCCCCTCGATTTCGGTTTTCGAATGTGCAATGTCAGGCATGGAGGGTCAAGACGACAACTACGCGACGACGAGCGACATCGCCAGCCTCCGCACCGACGTGGAACAGACGCAGGCGGCGATTCGGCGAATCGAGGCCCTTCTGACAAACCAATCCGCAGCCGCCACCGCAGCAGTCAATGCAACACCGAACGTAGCAGCGACAGCAGCAGCAGCGACACCAACATTTCACGGACCGATGGCACCACCGACGCCGAACCTCGAAGCAGCTCACCCGAGGCTCTCTGAAGTGTTCGATCCAAGCGCGAAGGGATCGGACGTTCGACGTTTTGTGGCGACCCTCGAAATTTATTTCGAGGCCATTGCCTGTTCGACCCCAACACACGACGCAACACGGATTCGGCTTGCAGCAACACTGTTAAGGGGACCAGCACTCGAGTGGATTTATTACACTGACGTGGCCCGCGCGGAGAAAACGTGGACGCATTTTCGGGAGGACATCGAACGCTCCGAACCAATCAATTTGACCTACATGGGGCGGCAACAGATTCACCGACACAAGCAGTACAGTAGTGTAGCACAGTACACACAGCAGATGGAGCTACTGTTCAATCGAATCACCGACCTGACCGAGGGCGAGAAAATCCAGGCGTACACTGAGGGGTTGAAAATGGAGATTTGCTGGCAGGTTATCGCAGCGAACTACAGTAGCTACCGCGACATTGTACGGGCAGCCGAAAGGTACGACGTGTTGACGCGTGGTCAACCCAAAACACGACATTACGGGCTGAACCATACATTTGGCACGGAGCGATCGGCACCCCCACGTTCGCCGAACCGATGGATATCGACAAATTTGACGCGAAGCAGCAACCGACAAAATGCGAAGTTTGCGGCGCAACAGGGCATCAAATTTTGTCGTGCTACAAAATGAAAATAGCACATGCGGCAATGCTGGGCGGCAACAGTGGAACACCCCCGAAGTAAAAAAAATGGGAATCACCAGTAGCCGCGGATCGACCTGGCGATCGCGTAAAGATATGAAAAGCGGAAAAGGGCGACGACGTGGCGACTTCGGGGCGGGTGAAAAAAGGAGAAAATGATGGCGCGAATATAAAACGTCACGACCGGCCGCCATCAGGGGAAATCGCCGAGGCGAATGGTGAGGCTCCGCGAAAAAAAACTCTGCACCAATCGGGAAACTCCAGCCGAACACCCACGGAAGTAAGAATTCGTTAAAAGTATCCTATAAAGATACTCTAACAAAAAATATTGCTTCTCGTGGTTTTCAAGCCTTTGAAAAATTCAGGGGAGATTTATAGGCCAAGAAAAAGCCTTTAAAGATTATTCGGGTACCTGAGAAGTTGGACAGAGTACTACAGAGCGTAGAAAAGGGTCGTGCGTTCCGTAGAGTTAATACTCTCTCCCCGCAGCACAGTGTTAAGGCTCCCGATTGCCCACAGGTGAAGCCTACACAGCTGCAAAGGCTTAGAGGAAAATTCCAGGCTCATGAGAAGTTGTACAAGCCGCAGAAAATGTGCTACCCCCCCAGGTGAAGTTGGAAAGTGCTGAGTCAGGTATAGGAAATAGGGATGGTATTCATTTGATGTACCCTATCATCCTATCAATGAGACCCTCTTTGGCTACTCAGCGCAACAGGAACCACTACTCCTCGAGGTGTTATGCAAAGGACAACGCCTCTAGGCACTCGTGGACAACGGTGCATCCCAATCAATATGTGACCGCGGGACGTTGGAGAAAATTGGAGAACCTTCCAAGGAGACCAAGTTCTCGGCAACAATGGTGGACGGTACGAAACTTCTTATCCACGGCGAAGCATCACTGCAGCTGCACATAGGGGCGCTGAGATGGAAGCTGATGTTGCCGATCACGAACATCAAGGGTTCGGATTTCATCTTGGGGTGAGATTTTCTGAAGCGGTTCAACCCCGAGATCGATTGGGTCAAAGGAAGGTGTGCATCTACAACAACGAGAAGCGGATAGAGCTACGAAGCTGGACGGATACAGGGGACGTTCCTGAAACCACACTGGCACGGTTCGAACTGAAGGTGAACGAGAGTAACACGGAGTTACCTAGCACTGGGTATGGCCGCAGGAAAGGAGGAGAAGCCGAGTTCGGAGCTACATGTAGCAGTGAAGGAGGTCTTGGAGCAATACAAGGATATAATGCCCGACGACCTACCCGCAGGCGTTCCTCCAGCACGCACCCACGAGCACGAGATCGTGGAGGAACCAGGTGCGAAACCCGTCTCACGTGCACCATACCGCCTTAGTACGACCGAACTGACAGACATGAAGAAGCAGATAGAGTATCTACCGGACAGACAACTGATCCGCCCATCCACCTCTCCCTACGGTGCACCAGTTCTCTTCACTCATAAACCAGACGGTAGGTTACGGATGTGCATCGACTACCGCGCACTGAACAAACAGACAGCCAAAAACAAATATCCCATACCGCAATAGATGACCTACTGGAACAACTGCGTGGTGCTACAGTCGTTTCGAAGCTGCACCTTGTCAAACTCATATGATATAGCTTGTCTAGGCTATAGTGGGGTAGACACTATGGGGTACAGTTTCCTAGGGTTTCCTACTTGTACCCAAACTTGTGCTAGTTCATTCATTCCTCATTCTTTCACATGGTATAGAGCAGGTTCCCTAGTGGGAACGCTTCCTTGGGCCCACCACTGAAATTTTTTCTGCCCGAGGCGCGCCTTGTGGGCCGCCCTTCCGTCGAGGTCCCTTAGAGGCCCCTCCCACGGCCCCCCGTGCCGCCCCTCGCGGCCCCTAGCGGCCCCGTCGCCGCCCCTACGCGGCCCCTGTCGCCGCCTCTAGCGGCCCCGTCGCCGCCCCTAGCGGCCCCGTCGCCGCCTTCCTACCTACGCGGCCCCGTCGCCGCCCCTAGCGGCCCCGTCGCCGCCCCTAATCGGCCCCGTCGCCGCCCCTAGCGGCCCCGTCGCCGCCTCCCTACCTACGCGGCCCTGTCGCCGCCCCTACGCGGCCCTGTCGCCGCCCCTACGCGGCCCCGTCGCCGCCCCTAGTGGCCCCATCGCCGCCCTCAGCGGCCCCATCGCCGCCTCCCTACCTACGCGGCCCCCTCGTCGCCCCTAGCGGCCCCGTCGCTGCTCCCCTCCCTACGCGGCCTCGTCGCCGCCCCTAGCGGCCCCTTCAGCCGCCGAGCCGCCCAGCAGCCGAGCCGCCGAGCAGCCGAGCCGCCCAGCCACCGAGCCGCCGAGCCGCCCGACAGCCGAGCCGCCCAGCAGCCGAGCCGCCGAGCAGCCGAGCCGCCCAGCAACCGACCCGCCGAGCCGCCCAGCAGCCGAGCCACCGAGCCGCCCAGCAGCCGAGCCGCCGAGCCGCCCAGCAGCCGAGCCGCCGAGCCGCCCTGCCGTCGAGCCCCTACTGCTCCTACCGACGCGCCCCGGCCCCACTTACTCGGACTGGTGAGATCATTCCCTGCTAGACCACTGCAGTCATGGCTACCCCCAGTGTCCTTACCTTTGATGCTGAGGGTCGTGCTGTTGACTTTGAGGTCTGGGTCGATGACCTCCAGCTGTTCCTACAGTGCGATAGGGCGGACGGACTCTCTCTGTTCGATCTCACCTCTGGTGTCTCTCCTGCCCCGCCTGCTACTGCTGACAGCACTGTTCGCTCACAGTGGGCCACACGCGATGCTGCTGCCCGCCTTGCTGTGCGTCGCCACTTACCGACCACTGAGCGTGCGCACTTTAGCCAGTACAAGAGTGCTAAGACCTTGTACGACGCTGTAGTTGCACGCTACTCCTCCCCTGCCACTGCTGCGCTTAGCCGCCTCATGCTGCCGTACCTGTTTCCTGACCTTGCTGCCTTTCCCACAGTCGCTGACCTCATTACGCACCTTCGCACTAGTGACACTCGCTACCGCGCTGCGCTTCCTGCTGAGTTCTGTGCCAAGAACCCCCCCCCCATGTACATCACCCTCTACTACATAGTCACCCGGCTCCCTGACTCCCTTCGCTTAGTCAGGGACCACTTCCTCTCAGTTTGCCCCACCACACTCACCGTTGACCTCCTCGAGGAGCGCCTCCTAGCAGCAGAGAAGAGCATAGTCGCTGTAGGAGCCTCTCGTGGTGACCCTCGCACCCCCGTCTTTGTGGGGTGTTCCCCCTCCCCCCTCTTGCCCTCTGTTGCTTCTGCTGCTGCGGCCGACCTCGTTGGTTTCGAGTCGGTCGGCGCTGCGTCTGCCCCTAGCGGGAGACGCCGCACCGGCAAGGGCAAGGGGGGCAAGGGCGCTGGAGGGGCTGGCGGGGGCGGTGGAGGTGGTGGTGGAGGCAGTGGAGGGGGTGGGGGTGGTGGTGGGGGTGGTGGCGGGGGTGGAGGTGTCGGTGGCAGCAGTGGAGGCGGTGGAGGCGGCGGCGGTGGCGGAGGGGGCGGAGGCGGCGGAGGTGGCGGAGGCGGCGGAGGTGGCGGAGGCGGCGGAGGTGGCGGAGGCGGCGGCGGCAGCAGTGGAGCCGGTCGCGGCTCTGCGCAGAGGAGTGGCTCCGGTGGTGGTCCGCGCCAGCAGCAGCAGCGCAGTCGTGAGACCCTGTCCCCTCAGCAGCTTCGTGAGTGGTACGCTGGGCGTCAGCGAGGTGGGGGTACTGGTCCCTGCACCTACGTCCTCCGTACAGGCGACCGTGCTGGTGAGCAGTGCGGGGGCCCGCACTCCACCCAGCGCTGCTTCGGCCGCCTGACGGACGCGTGGCGTCACCAGTTCCCTGACGCCACTGAGATCCCTCGCTGGGACGTTCTGTCTAGGGTTGGGGTTGCTATCTTTGATCTTGATTATGATGCTATTCTTGCTGCCATGTATACTGTGTCTACTAGTGATGAGGGTGACTGTTACCTGTGTGTTCCGCCTGACCCGGGCATTGAGGCTGCTGCTCTAGGTGCTGGTGAGGCTGCTGCTCTAGGTGCTAGTGCGTCTGCTGCCCCAGGTGCTACTGAGTCTGCTCTCTCAGGTACTACGTCGGCTCAGGCCCTACACACCTTCACCCTTGACTCGGGTGCTTCCCGCTCCTTCTTTCGAGACCGCACCACGCTTACGCCGCTCAGTCGGCCGGTTGCGGTCTCCCTGGCGGACCCCTCTGGGGGTCCTGTCCTTGCTAGCTTCTCCACTGTCTTACCGTGCCCGACAGCCCCCTCTGGCACCCTGTCCGGTCTCTACCTCCCCTCGTTCTCTACGAACTTGGTGAGTGGAGCTGACCTACAGGATAGGGGGGTTGACCAGTTCACTCCTGCTAGTCAGCGGGTGACCCACTGCACGTGTGCTCGGACAGGCCACGTTCACCCGTCGGCCGGGGTCGAGCCTGTACACACTTACTACTGAGTCTCCTCCGGCTGCTGAGTCTGGTCAGGTAGCTGCGTCGAGTCAGGTGTTTGCTGCAGCGTCCAGGTCTGGTCCTGAGTCTGCTCCCTGCTCGTGTCGTCTCCTGTCCCACCAGACTCTCCTCTGGCACCACCGCCTTGGTCACCCCTCCCTGCCTCGTCTCCGAGGCATGGCCTCCCGTGTCCTTGTCTCTGGTCTCCCCCGGTCTCTCCCTCCCCTACCTCCGGGGCCTGCCCCTACCTGCGTCCCCTGCGTCGAGGGGCGACAGCGCGCCGCCCCTCACTCCTCCGAGTTTCCTCCGACAGAGGCTCCGCTGCAGACTCTTCACATGGACGTGTGGGGCCCCGCCCGCGTCCGTGGCCAGGGGCACGAGCGTTACTTCCTGTTGGTGGTCGACGACTACTCGCATTACACCACAGTCTTCCCCTTGCGCAGCAAGGGCGACGTCACTGAGGTGTTGATCGACTGGATCCGCGCAGCTCGTCTCCAGCTCAGAGAGAGTTTCGGCTCGGACTTTCCTGTTCTGCGTCTACACTCTGACAGAGGCGGGGAGTTTTCCTCTGCCCGTCTGGGAGCCTTCTGTCGCGCACAGGGCATCCGCCAGACCTTCACGCTTCCGGCCTCTCCACAGCAAAATGGGATTGCTGAGCGCCGCATTGGCATGGTCATGGACGTCGCTCGTACGTCCATGATCCATGCGGCTGCCCCCCATTTTCAGTGGCCGTTTGCGGTTCCGTACGCAGCGCATCAGCTCAACCTCCAGCCCCAGGTCTCCTTGCCAGAGACCTCCCCCACCCTGCGGTGGACGGGGAAGGTTGGCGATGCGTCTGCGTTTCGGGTCTGGGGATCTCGGGCGCTTGTTCGCGACTTGTCTGCGGACAAGCTGTCCCCCCGTGCTGTTCCCTGCGTCTTCCTTGGCTTCCCCCCTGACGCGCCTGGGTGGCAGTTTTACCACCCCACCTCGCGCCGTGTTCTGTCCTCCCAGGACGTCACCTTTGACGAGTCGGTGCCTTACTACCGTCTCTTCCCCTACCGCACTGCGCCCCTCCCCCCGCCGCCGCTCTTCCTTGCGCCAGGTCCTCCCCCGGTAGACCCCCTCCCCCCTCAGGGTCCTGCCCCGTCAGGTGTGTCCCAGGTAGACGCAGTCGAGCCTGTCGAGGTAGCTGTTGACTCTGGTGCTGCTGCTAGAGGTGCTGAGCCTGCGGGTGCCGGGTCTGGAGGTGCTGAGACTGGGGGTGCTGAGTCTGGGGGTGCTGAGCCTGGGGGTGCTGAGTCTGGGGGTGCTGAGCCTGGGGGTGCGGAGCCTGGGGGTGCTGAGCCTGGGGGTGCTGAGCCTGGGGGTGCGGAGCCTGGGGGTGCTGGGTCTGCTCGTGTGGCCTCTCGCGGTGCTTCGTCGAGGCGGGAGCCACTCTCTCCGCAGGAGCTGCGCGAGTGGTTTGCCCGGCGCTGGAGACGTGCTGCTGGAGCTGGAGGTACTACTGTTGCTGCTGGTCTTGGAGTTGCTCGTACTGGCGGTACTGGAGCTGCTGGGGCTGGGGGTGCTGCTGGGGCTGCTGGAGTTAGTCCTGCTGGAGGTACTACTGGAGCTGCTGGCGGTACTGGAGCTGCCCGTCCTGCTGAAGTTGGTGCTGCTGGAGCTGCTGGAGCTGGAGCTGCTGGGGGTGTTGGCGCTGGTAGTTCTGCTGGTGCTGGTGCGTCTGAGGGTGCTGGAGTTGGCGCTGTTGGAGCTGGAGGTGCTGCTGGCGCTGGTGCTGCCGCTGGGGATACTGGTGCTGTCCCTGCTGGTTCTGGAGGCGCTGCGCGGCCGAGGCCGTACTTCGTTCCGCTCCTGGAGCAGGTTCTTGGTCTCCCGCCCTCTACTGGTCCTGCTCCTTCCTTAGAGTGTCCACAGCCTGTCCAGTCGCGGTCACAGTTACAGCCCGCCTCCCCCCTACCTGCTCCTTCTCCCTACACTGGTCCTACTGGAGGTCTTGCTGAGCGTCGTGAGCCTGCGTCTCGTCCTGCGTCGCCTGTTCGTGCTGCTCGCACTAGTCGTCGTGCTCCGCGTCCGCGTCCTCCTGCGGTCCCAGGCACACACCAGATGGCACTGCGTCCTTCCACTGCTCCTCTGCGTGTCCCGTTGCCGTCTCCTCCAGAGTCCTCTCTTCCTGTTCTTGCTGACCCGGAGTCTGACTCTCTTCGTGCTGCCAGTCCTACTGTCACGCGTCTCCTGGCCACTGCTGTCACTGACCCTTCTTTTGAGTCCACTGCTGCGTCGGCCCTAGTTGCTGAGCTTGTCGACTTTGCTGCTCGCTGTCGTCTAGACTACGCTGCTAGTCTTGTTGCTGAGTCTGAGTCTGTCTGTCCTCCGTCCGTCGGGGGTGAGTGTGCTCTTAGCACGGACGTCCTTGAGGACAGGCAGGAGGAGTTCCAGTGTTTTGCTGCTGCTTTGCCTCATCTCGTGTCCACGCTGATTGCCCCTGAGGGAGACCCGGATGCACCAGACATCCCGACTCCTCGATCGTACGCTGAGGCGATCGAGGGTCCCTACTCCTCTCAGTGGCAGTCAGCCATGGACGCAGAGATGGTTTCCTGGAAGTCCACAGGCACCTACGTCGACGAGGTTCCCCCACCTGGGGCGAACATCGTCAGTGGCATGTGGATCTTCAGGGTGAAGCGGCCGCCGGGTTCTCCGCCTGTCTTCAAGGCGCGTTACGTGGCTCGAGGCTTCAGTCAGCGGCAGGGAGTTGACTACTTTCAGACCTTCTCTCCCACCCCGAAGATGACCACTCTTCGGGTGCTGCTGCACATAGCCGCTCAGCGCGACTACGAGCTTCACTCTCTTGACTTCAGCACAGCTTTCCTGCAGGGCAGCCTGCACGAGGAGATCTGGCTGCGCCGCCCACCTGGCTTCACTGGGTCGTTTCCTCCTGGTACCCAGTGGAGCCTCCGGCGGCCAGTCTACGGTCTCCGCCAGGCGCCCCGTGAGTGGCACGACACACTGAGGACTACACTTGCGGCTCTTGGGTTTGCTCCTTCTACTGCCGACCCGTCGCTGTTTCTGCGCACCGACACCTCTTTGCCGCCGTTCTACATCCTCGTGTACGTCGACGACTTGGTCTTTGCCACTGCTGACACTGCTGGACTCGCCCACGTGAAGTCCGAGCTACAGAAGAGACACACGTGCACAGACCTGGGTGAACTGCGCAGCTACCTTGGCTTGCAGATCACCCGGGACAGAGCACAGCGCACCATTACCCTGACTCAGTCACACATGGTGCAGCAGGTCCTTCAGCGCTTCGACTTCGCGTACTCCTCGCCTCAGGCCACTCCTCTGTCTACTCGCCACTCGCTCTCAGCTCTGCCTTCGGATGAGTCCGTAGAGCCGAGTGGCCCGTACCCAGAGCTTGTTGGCTGCCTCATGTACCAGATGACCTGCACTCGACCTGACCTTGCATACCCTCTTAGCATCTTGGCACGCTATGTTGCTCCTGGGAGACACCGACCAGAGCACATGGCTGCAGCGAAGAGGGTGTTGCGCTACTTGTGCAGTACGTCGGGCATGGGGCTAGTGCTTGGAGGGCGACGTCGAGTGGTCCTCACCGGTCACGCTGACGCTTCTTGGGCTGACGACCAGGCTACGCAGCGGTCGTCACAGGGTTACACCTTCAGCCTTGGCTCCGGCTCTGTTTCGTGGCGGTCTACCCGCTCTTCTTCTGTTCTCGGCTCCAGCTGTGAGGCTGAGATCTACGCGGGGGCCATGGCTGCACAGGAGCTACGCTGGCTCACCTACCTGCTGACTGACCTAGGAGAGCCGCCTCGTTCTCCTCCAGTTCTGTACGTAGACAACAAGGCCATGCTGGCCTTGTGTCGAGAGCACAGACTGGAGCACAGAACGAAGCACATTGCTCTTCGCTACTTCCTTGCTCGTGAGCTGCAGCAGTGTGGTCAGCTGCACCTTGCTTACGTGGCCTCTGAGGCCAACACTGCTGATATCTTTACCAAGGCACTTCCGCCTTGTGATCATCAGCGCTTCTGTACGATGCTAGGTCTTGTGCCTACTTGGCCTCACTTGCTGACTTCTTGACCTTGCTTGTACTGTGATCTTTCTATACCTGCACTTGCTTGTTTACCTTTATATATGATCTTGCATGTGAACTGGCCTTTTGGCCTTGCTCTTGTGCTCGGATTGTGTGGTGACTTTGTGATCCACCCTGAGCTTGCCTTGCTTTGCTTGACTGGTCTTGTGACCTCTTGTTCTCCCCCACTTTGCCTATGGGGGTGTGTCAAACTCATATGATATAGCTTGTCTAGGCTATAGTGGGGTAGACACTATGGGGTACAGTTTCCTAGGGTTTCCTACTTGTACCCAACCTTGTGCTAGTTCATTCATTCCTCATTCTTTCACACACCTACGGTCGGGTTACTGGCAGATCACGATGGCGGACAACTCAATCCATAAGAAGGCGTTCCATACCAGATACGGCTCCTACAAATACTTAGTGATGCCGTTCGGACTCTGCAATGCACCAGCAACGTTCCAAGAAGAGATGAACCATATTCTACGGCCCCTGCTGGACGAGTGCGTAGTTGTGTACCTAGACGACATACTCATCTACTCCAGGAACATGAAAGAGCACGTGGAGCATCTGCGGAAGGTGTTCGAGATCTTACGGAATAATAAGTTCTACGTGAAGCTGTCAAAGAGCGACTTTGCACTAAAGAAGGTGCAGTTTCTCGGGCACATGGTGAGCGCCGAAGGCGTACACATGGACGCGCGGAAGATCGAAGCCGTTAAGAAGTGGAAAGTGCCGGAGAACGTGAAGGAGTTGCAGCAGTTTCTAGGCTATGCCAACTACTACAACAGGTTCGTGCCACAGTACGTTAAGATAGCAGCACCACAAAAGGATACGCCCTTCAAATGGGATACTCCTCATCAGCAAGCCATGGAACAGCTCCAGACAGCACTGACCACAGCGCCAGTACTCATCCTACCGAACCCAGACAAAGACTACGTAGTTGAAGCAGATGCTAGTGACCAGGCAGTCGGAGCAGTACTGATGTAGGACGATGGACACGGGTTACAGCTTATCGCTTACCTCAGTAAGAAGCTACACGGAGCAGAACTGAACTACCCCATTCACGACAAGGAAGCCTTAGCCATAGTCGTAGCCTTCAAGGCGTGGAGATGTTACCTAGGGGGAGCCAAGATCACAGTCTATACTGACCACTGCAGCCTCAAACACCTGAAGTCGCAGCCGACGCTTTCACGACAACTGGTGCAGTGGGTAGATTTCTTGGAGACCCACTTCCACTACGACATCGTCTACAAACCCGGGCTACACAACAAAGCTGACGCGTTGAGCCGCCCCGGTCATGTAGCAGGCATCCAGCTCGACGGGATGAACCCTCTGCTCAAGGGTCTATTCCAACATGGGTACTCCGTGGACGCAGAGATAGCAACGGCAGAGAAACAGAAGCTGTTACAGTGGGAGAAAGACTTAGCGGTAAGGAAAGGCTCAGGAAGAATTTGGGTACCGAATTACGCCCCGCTACGGCAGATCCTATTGGAGGAGTTTCACGACATTTCGGGAGCAAAAAAACGTTAGCGGGAATAGCAAAGTATTACTATTGATCGCGGATGGCAGCAGACGTGTAGCAGTTTGTCACGTCATGCGACACATGTCAACGGATGAAGAGTAGTAAGCAGAAAAAAGGAGGGTTACTTCAGCCTCTATCCGTACCGGAGCAGCCATGGCAGATTGTTAGCCTCGACTTCATCACAGGACTTCCTTCGACCTCACGACGGCATGACGCCATCCTCGTCGTGATCGATAAGTTCTCCAAAATGGGTCACTTCATCCCGACCAACGCCACAGCTACAGCTGAAGCAACTGCTCGACTCTTCTTCGACCGCATCATCACCATCCACGGCACCCCCCTACACTCATCTCAGACAGAGACCCCAAATTCACGAGTAAGTTCTGGAAGGAGCTCATGGGACTGTTGGGGACTAAGCTTGCGATGTCTTCAGCATACCATCGTTAGACAGACGGACAGACAGAGTGACTCAATCAAGTGGTTGAACAGTTACTGCGCACAGCTTGCAAGGACGACGTCAGCCACTGGGACACACAGTTACCGACCCTAGAGTTCGCCTACAACAATGCATCACATGCGGCCACAGAGAAAACTCCTTTCTTCCTGTGTTACGGACGGGAACCACTCACCCCACAGCAGCCAACCACACCGGCACACGTCCAAGCCGCACACGACTTCGTCACCACCATGCAATAGCTATGGGAGAAGACTCAGCGGCGTCTTACAACGATGCAGAGCTCCTAGAAGCGGTATGCCGATCGCCAGCGACGTGATCACATGGTAGCAGTCGGATATTAGGTGCTTCTCGACACGCGCAACTTGAACCTGTCTCACCTACCATCCAAGCTCCGGCCTCGCTTCTGTGGTCCTTTTCTCATAGAGACACAGGTGACACCAGTTACATTCCGCTTGCGCTTATCAGATTCATGGAAGCTTCACAACGCTTTCCATGTTCAGCTACTGAAACCCTACAAGGTCCCCAACCAATAGTTCCAGGGATGGCAGCTACCGCCACCACCACCTGTACTCGTACAGGATGAACTAGAGTACGAGATCGAGCATGTTCTCACTCATCTGCATCGAGGCGGCAAGGCCCTCGAGTTCCTAATACGCTGGAAGGGATACAACCCCACTAAGGACAGTTGGGTTGCAGAAGCTGATATGGGCAACGCACGCCGTGCTCTCAAGGACGATCTTGTCAAGCAGGGTGTATCTCACACCACCCAGCTTTGAGGGGGGGACGTGTGAGAGTACGACGGCTTATGCCAGCTATGCTTGCTTGCCTTTACTTTATCATTCTATTCCTAACATAGGTTTATTTTATGGATGCATGAATTGCTTGATTTCCTAGGCTAGGTGCTTTCCTATATTCTATTATAGTTATAGAACCGAGCTAGGTTGCGTACACCAAATTCTGGGCTCCTCAGTTGCCACCGAATTGCCTTCTACCGAATTCGGGAAGGATGTGTTCGGGACGCTTCGCGACCCTCAGAACCTTCGCGTAACACCTGGGTACTGGGCCTTGTGTCGAGCCTATATATAGCCTCGTGTTGTACCCAGGTGATGATTCAATTCAAACCCACTTTTCTGAGCTCGATCCTAGATCCTCACAGACGAGGTCCCCTCCGGGGGCGAACATCGTCAGTGGCATGTGGATTTTCAGGGTGAAGCGGCCGCCGGGTTCTCCGCCTACCTTCAAGGCACGTTACGTTGCTCGAGGCTTCAGTCAGCGTGAGGGGGTTGACTTCTTTCAGACCTTCTCCCCCACTCCGAAGATAACCACTCTTCGGGTATTGCTACACGTTGCAGCTCAGCGTGATAACGAGCTTCACTCTCTTACTTCAGCACAGCTTTCTTACAGGGCAGCCTGCACGAGGAGATCTGGCTGCGCCGCCCACCTGGCTTCACTGGGTCGTTTCCTGCAGGTACCCAATGGAGCCTCCAGCGGCCAGTCTGCGGTCTCCTACATGGCATGTTTTTTCTTGCTAGGTTGTGATCAGTGTACTGCCTTGCTATTATAACTCAGCATGTGAACTGACCTTGTGGCTGCTTGCATGTGGTATCCTTGAGATCCACCCTGGGCTTTGCTTTGCTTTGTTCTCTTGCCTGACTGGTCTTGTGACTGTTAGTTGTATTAGCTAACGCCCACTTAGCCTATGGGGGTGTGTCAAACATTATATGTTTATGCTTTGTCGGCTATAGTGGGGCTTGCCTTAGAGGGGATATAGCTCTTGGGTTTTCTACTTGTATTCCACTCAGTTCTAGTTCATTCAATCCTGCAGAGATGATTCTGACACGAGACTCCCCCCACTCCACCCCGTTTCTCCCCTCCCTGATTCGCCCCTTCCCCCAGCCCACCGTAATCCACCCAAAACCCCCCCCCAGCCCACCCCGTTTCTCCGCTCCCTACTTCTCTCGCCATCCCCAACCCAACAATGAAGCAACAAAAACGAATCTAGGGGCCACCCCGCATATGCGCACATAAGCAAGAATGCTAATGCCGAAACCCACCATACCTACTACCCAGAATCAACAGCAAGAGCAGCAGCAGTGTTGACTGCGAGCCCCGGTGAGAGGTCAGCATAGCGCATGAGAGGCAGGTGGGGCACCGCAGCCAGGGCACGCTCCAGCAGCAGTGGCTGGCCGTCAGGGCACTGACCCTGGGTGGGGGGGTGGTGGTAGCACGGCTCTGGGGGGCAAGGGGGGCAGGAGGAGGAGGCAAAGCGGGCCGGGGTGTGGGGGGCGAGGGCAGCAATGAGGTAGCCGAAGGTGGAGGTGGGAGAGAGGAGGAGGGAGTGGGAGAAGAGGGCGAGGGAGAAGAGGTCGATGATTGCATCGTCCACGTTGCGCCCGTTGCTGTTGTCCTGCTGCTCCTCCTCCGTCAGCTGCACCACCTCCACCTCCGCCCTTGTACCACCACTGCTGTTGTCCCTGCCGCTCTCGCTGCTCAAAGTGCCACCTTCCGCAGGGCTGGTGCTGCTGCTGCTGCTGTCGGTTGCCATGGGGTCGTACCGTATGGCCCCGCATATGCGGCGCAAATGATAGAACAAAAAATTCACCAATCCATCCATCGCCAATGCCTACAACGCTTCTTTGAGCAGCATAGGAATATGACACACAATGTTCTTGTAGTTGTGTTGTTTGATCACATGTTGCTTCTAGCAGGATGGTCGGAGTAGGATTATGACCTTACTTTATTGAACGAATCACTCTTGTTGGTGAATTTGTTGTACCATAATAATCTCACTTGTCTTACCCCATACTGCAAGGAGTTGTGCACATGAACGCTTGCGTTTTAGTAGGAGGTCATACCGTATGGCCCCGCATATAGGTGTCGTCCTATTATAAGAGGTCATAGGCACCGGCGCTTTTATCTGGAGCATGGCGCTTATGGCCGGAACTCGATTATAAGCGCCCCCCCCTGCAAAACCCTGATATATGACTACAATATCACATTTAACAACCAGAATCACATGATCCTAGACAGAAAGAGGAAAAAGGGAAAGAGAGACATAAATGAAGGAGAAGGGAGGTGGAGAAGGAAAGGGAGGAGGAAAGTAAAACTGCCAAAAAAACTCAAACGCGACACCTATAAAAAGGCCCATCAAGATACTCAATCAAAACACCCAGTCAAGACATCCCATCAAGACACCCCATCCCGCACCCCATTTCACCCCCCCTCAGTGACATCTGCGCATCCACCATGTACAGGGCCTCCACCCAAAGAGCCCCTCCCTCCACCTCGACGTGGTCCCTTTCCCGGTCCACCAAATCCACATTCATTCCCCCCATGGAAGACGCCGCCCGAAGCAGAATGACACAAGCTTGCGCCCGTTGTAACTCCACCCCGATGAGCGCCTTCAGAGACCCCAAAATATAAGCCGAAAACAAAGTGTCATCCTCCCGACAAGCCCCCAGTGACACAGCTAGCCCCACGTGCGCATCCCCCTGTTGTCGAAGCCACCGCCGGAAACGACCGCCGAGACACCCCCACGTCTCTACTTTTTTTTTTTTTTTTTGGGACATAATACACTACACAATGCATCACATCCGCAGTCGTAACTGAAGGAGGAGGGAGGCACAGACCAACCTAATAGGGTTTGCAATGTCCTCCCTGTTGATCGCTTACGGTGTTGGTGCAATCCTACGGTTTGCACTTGCCTTGTTGCCCGTGTGCGTGCATGCGTGTGTGCGTGGAATGGTATGAGGGCATGGGATAATATATATTTCATGCTTATAATAATGTGTGAATGATGGGTCATGATGTCGAGTGTGTGTGTGTCAAGTCAATAGCGAATTATCGCTAGTCGCGTGTAACGTGGTCATTTTGTGTGTCCCGCGCGGTTTCTATTTTGTCGTGCGCGGTTTCTATTTTGTCGCTTGTCGAACGTTCGGCGTGTCGCAGGTGTGTGCAGCAGACCCATCAAGAACTCAAGGATGGGTTTGTGATGAAGAACCCGAGCCCTGGTGTCAACATTCAAGTGATCGCGAAGCTCGCCAACAGGGTACACCTCAAGAGATTGAAGATCGTTACATTACTTTGTGTAGTGTAACATTTCACTTGGTGTAGGCCCTAGTGAAGGGTACTTTCGAGACCCTTCGTGGTTGGAGACAGTGTGCCACTGTTCCACTTCACTGTACCTCGGCTCTTGGGGTTTGTAGGAGCTGGGAGTCATTCCCAACTCGTAACTCTTCCTATCTTGTGTTTTAAAACTATAGTGGCTGCCATAGTGCCGTTCGTTCAAACCGACGCTGTGTCGTCAATACTTGGTGAGATCGTGCGACCTAAATTGCCTGGCGACGTTAAGACGCTCCAGATCCAAGTTGAATCAGGTCATTTGAAGCTGTGACCAGAACGCTATGAACGTTTAAAGCCACTGTGCAGAAATCCGACTGTGCACTCTATCTTTCGTTTTAGGCACATTGAAGCCTACTGTGACTATAACATACGGAGGCTTAAAAAAGGTACTAGGTCTCTCCCATATCGAGCTGAAGGCCTTGTTCCACGTCAGATGCTCGTCTTGTTCACATATACGGCTCAGTGCTGCCACCTCTCCAGCTGTCAAGAGTTGCCCTCCTCTAGCTCCTCTCCCCTTTTGTCCCCCTTTTCTGCCACTTCCTCCACTGTAGATCCGCACATGCCTCTTGAAATTGGCCCCAATCTTCCTGGCCACGCGTCTGGGCTCAAAGGTTTTCTGCCGGAAAACCATGTCACATCTTTCCAACCAAATGTGCCTGAACGTGACTGCGATAAGCGTCGATTCCGGAAAACCGGATGGTGTGCTGTCTTCGGCGAATAACAACTCTCCCAGTGTGCCCACCGCTCTTGCTGGGTGCGAGTCTTGAAGCGCGCCACAGATTCCCTTAACCACTGGGCAGCTCATCAAACAGTGAGTTGGCGACTCTTCCTGCTTGGAGTAGGGGCAGCATGCACAAGAACCGAAGAAAGCCAACCTGATGCCCACTTGCAGGTTGTGACTGTGTAACCTCAACAGTACCTCTCTTGCTTTGGCTGGAATTGCCAGCGAGTCTCTCTTCGCGATGGCTTTACCCCAGTCAATCTTCCCTCCCCAGTTCTCCTCCCACTTCTTCTGCTGCTTAGGCTGTTATGCCGGTTTCCTGAGCAGATGTCTCAGCTTCCTTTGCGCCGTAGGTTTTCCCTCCTCACACAAAAACGTGGCCCTTAATCTTGTACGTGGATCACCCGCCTGACCCAACAAACAGCCTCTTTTGGCCACCATTGGAGTTAATATACTTAGCATCGCCGGCGGTTGCGTCTCGATTCCCAGCTGCTTAATTTTCCCTTTGTTGTCCACCTCCACTCTTTCGCACTTCAGCTCCTTGTTTTCTGCTAGCGCCACCTACAGATGACTCTGCCTCCCCCCTACCGTTTTTCCAACTTTGACCAGGGTCGTAGCTTCAGCAATTTCCACCACCGTCACCTTCGCGAGTAATTTCTTTTACTATGAAAGGGGTGAACTGCATGCCCCGGTTGCGTGCAAGCAGAGGCGCGTAATCAGTCATTTTGCGACGCTCCCTCTCCTTTGCCACCACACCTATAGAACGCCCGCACTGCCCTAGCAGAGATGGAGACAGCGATAGCGGGTCCGCGACGCTGATCTCTAAAGCGTGAGGCTCTCCGGCCATTGGTCGTCGCACCGCTACGTCAACCCGCTTCCCCAGCAGCACCACACTATCCTCCATCATCACCACCCCCCCTGACGCCTTAGAGATCCTCGCCACCGCAAACTTCACCTCATCATGCACCAAAAATGGACCGTGCTGGTGCTTGCATCTCAGGGCATGATGCGGGTCTGCTGGGTCAACATACGCTGTGCCACAAACACACCTCCTTGCCACCTGCAGCTGCTGAATTGGGAGCCCGAGCCGTATAGTAGCAGCAATGCCCCACTCAGCCGCAGTGAATGTGAGATCTGAGTGAGAAGGGACCGCCAAAACCCATGCACCAGCCCCCGAGCCCTGAAGGGATGTGAAACGGGCCAGGGTGGCATCGTCACAAGCCGAGCGGCGCAGTGCCTGGAGCTCCTCTACAGCCAACTGCCGTTGCCGCACCTGAAAAACCCGAAGAGGAGGGGCCGCTACACACAGAGGTAAGCCCGACATCTCCTGGCGTATAGTCGCAGGCAGCTGCTCAATAGCCTTGGCAAACCAAGGATCAAGAAACGCTGCCCGTGCCGAAGTGATGAGGTGCTCTGCAAACATCGCCTCCTCGCCTGCCACCCCCAACTGTGCAATATCATGCGCGGCCTGCGCCCACCCACAAACATAGGACAGCGGACTCAAAGAGGCCGCCGCCCGGATCCCAAACCCTCCGATATGCAGCTGCATGCGAGCGCGCCTAGACCGGTCGGGGTCCTGCTCCCAAGTGCCAGGTGGGAAAAGCTGCTCAAAGCAACCCTCCAGACAGCTATCCCAATTCTTAAAGGCCTCCACCACCTCCGGACGAGGCAGCATAGTCCAAGCCAGGTACATCGGCCATGCTGAAACTGCAATAGCGAGGAGATGTGAAGCCATCTGGGAAGCAGAGGGGGGCATGGCAATGGCGTCTGCAACTGTCAAAGCCGCTCCCGTAACCAGACCACCTCCCAATCCTCCTCCCTAATAGGCACGCCCACCACAGTGAGATCCTCCTCCACCCGCTACATCCCCAATGGCAGTGCCCGCTCCCCATCCCCGCCTTCGCGCTCCCAAAACCGGCACTTGTGTGCCTGCACCTCCAGCCCCACCCACTCCAACCACTCCTACAGCACCCCAAAAGCCTCTAGAATCCTAGCCGCTGGTCCCATGATATAGGTATCGTCTACATAACTCAAGTAGGTCCCTGAACTCTCTAGTCACCGACTCCATCACATGCTGCTGCGTGAACGCGAAAAGAAAAGGGTCGAGCGGGCCCTCCTGCCGCGATCCTCATGCCGACTCAAGGCTCTGTACGAAAGGGCCCGCTCGGAGGTACTTTTTGCTAGGTGGCCCGTAGAAAACACGCAAGAATGCAATCAACTTGGAGAAAGGCGACTCCCGCGGCCCCTCAAACATCGCATGACGGTGAAACGAATTGAAGGCGTACGCGACGTTTATCTGCAGCGCACACCAGTCGGGGTGAGTCGCCAGCGCTGACCAAAAAGAATTAGTAAGAATCTCCACCCCGGCCCTGGTGCCCGCTCCCAGCTGGTTGCACGGCAGAAAGTAGGAAGCCATCGCAGGGCGGAGCGAGATGTAGAGAGCTCGAGCAAGGATACGCGGAAGCACCTCCCCAATCGCCACCGGCTGGACGTCGCCGTTAGGCTTGGAAAGCCCAACTAGGTTGGATGCGGTGAGCTAGGGGCGAGCCCGCTCGAGGACCTGTTCCGCCACCCAATGGTTGAACACTTCCAACAGGTGGGAAAGGCAGGAAGGTTCAGTGAGGAAGGTCTCGCGCAGATGCTCTGTGACCCACCCCGATTGTGAGGATCTGGGATCGAGCTTAGAAAAGAGAGTTTGAATTGAATGATCACCTAGGTACAACACAAGGCTATGTATAGGCTCGACACAAGGCCCAGTAACCAGGTGTTACGCGAAAGTTCTGAGGGTCGCGAAGCGTCCCGAACAGAGCCTTCCCGAATTCGGTAGAAGGCAATTCGGTGGCAACCAAAAAGCCCAGAATTCGGTGTACGCAACCTAGCTCGGTGCTATAACTATAATAAAATATAGGAAAGCACCTAGCCTAGGAAATCAAGCAATTCAGGCATGCATAAAATAAACCTATGCTAGAAATAGCATAATAAAGTAAAGGCAAGCAAGCATAGCTGGCAAAAGCCGTCATACTCCCAAACGTCCCCCCCTCACAGCTGGGTGGCGTGAGATACACCCTGCTTGATAAGATAGTCCTTGAGAGCACGGCGTGCGTTGCCCATATCAGCTTCTGCAACCCAACTATCCTCAGTGGGATCGTGTCCCGTCCAGCGAATCAGGAACTCGAGGGTCTTGCCGCCGCGTCGCCAATGAGTGAGAACGCGCTCCACTTCGTACTCGGGTTCATCCTGGATGAGAACAGGTTGTGGTGGCGGTAGCTGCCATCCCTGGAACTGTTGGTTGTGGTCCTGGTAGGGTTTCAGTAGCTGAACATGGAAAGCGTTGTGAAGCTTCCACGTATCTGGTAAGCGCAAGCGGAATGTTACTAGTGTCACATGTGCCTCAACGAGAAAAAGACCACAGAAGCGAGGCCGGAGCTTGGATGGGAGGTGAGACAGGTTCAAGTTGCGCGTGTCGAGAAGCACCTGATATCCGACTGCTGCCATGTCATTACGTTGCTGGCGATCGGCTTACCGCTTCTGGGAGTTCTGCATCGTTGTAAGACGCCGCTGAGTCTTCTCCCATAGCTATTGCATGGTGGTGACGAAGTCGTGTGCGGCTTGGACGTGTGCCGGTGTGGTTGGCTGCTGTGGTGTGAGTGGTTCCCGTCCGTAACACATGAAGAAAGGAGTTTTCCCTGTGGCCGCATGTGATGCGTTGTTGTAGGCGAACTCTAGGGTCGATAACTGTGTGTCCCAGTGGCTGACGTCGTCCTTGCAAGCTGTGCGCAGTAACTGTTCAACCACTTGATTGAGTCACTCTGCCTGTTCGTCAGTTTGGGGATGGTATGCTGAAGACATCGCAAGCGTAGTCCCCATGAGCTCCTTCCAGAACTTACTCGTGAATTTGGGGTCTCTGTCTGAGATGAGTGTAGCGGGGATGCGGTGGATGGTGATGATGCGGTCGAAGAAGAGGCGAGCAGTTGCTTCAACTGTAGCTGTGGCGTTGGTCGGGATGAAGTGACCCATTTTGGAGAACTTGTCGATCACCACGAGTATAGCGTCATGCCCTCGTAAGTTCGAAGGAAGTCCCGTGATGAAGTCGAGGCTAACGACTTGCCATGGCTGCTCCGGAATGGGTAGAGGCTGAAGTAACCCTGCTTTTTTGTGCTTGCTACTCTTCATCCGCTGGCATGTGTCGCATGAGGTGACAAACTGCTGCACGTCTGCTGCCATCCGGGGCCAGTAGTAATATTCTGCTACTCCCGCTAACGTTTTGTTGCTCCCGAAATGTCCCGTGTATGGTACGTCATGAAACTCCTCCAATTGGATCTGCCGTAGCGGGGCATGATTCTGTACCCAAATCTTTCATGAGCCTTTCCTTACCGCTAAGTCTTTCTCCCACTGTAACAACTTCTGTTTCTTTGCTGTTGCTATCTCTGCGTCCACGGAGTACCCATGTTGGAATAGACCCTTGAGTAGAGGGTTCATCCCGTCGAGCTAGATGCCTGCTACATGACCGGGGCGGCTCAACGCGTCTGCCTTGTGTATAGCCCGGGCTTGTAGACGATGTCGTAGTGGAAGTGAGCTTCCAAGAAGTCCACCCACCGCACCTGTCGTCTTGAGAGCATTGGCTGCGAATTCAGGTATTTGAGACTGCAGTGGTCGGTATAGACTGTAGTCTTGGCTCCCTCTAGGTAACACCTCCATGCCTTGAAACCTACGACTATGGCTAAGGCTTCCTTGTCGTGGATGGGGTAGATCAGTTCTGCTCCGTGTAGCTTCTTTCTGAGGTAGGCGATAGGCTGTAAACCGTGTTCGTGATCCTGCATCAGTACTGCTCCGACTGCTTGGTCACTAGCGTCTGCTTCAAACTACGTAGTCTTTGTCTGGGTCCGGTAGGATGAGGACTGGTGCTGTGGTCAGTGGTGTCTGGAGCTGTTCCATGGCTTGCTAATGAGGAGTATCACATTTGAAGGGCGTATCCTTTTTTAGTTGGTCGGTCAGTGGTGCTGCTATGTTAGCATAGTGTGGCACGAACCTGTTGTAGTAGTTGGCAAAGCCTAGGAACTGCTGCAACTCCTTCACGTTCTTCGGAACTTTCCATCTCTTGACGGCTTCGATCTTCCGAGGGTCCACGTGTACGCCTTCGGCACTCACCTTGTGCCCGAGAAACCGCACCTTCTTCAGTGCAAAGTCACTCTTCGACAGCTTCACCTAGACCTTATTATTCTTCGACAAACACCTCCCGCAGATGCTCCACGTTCTCCTTCATGTTCTTGGAGTAGATTGCGGAGATAACTGCTGCAACGGGAGATAGGCTACAGGCTAGGCACGTGTGCTTGTGTGATGTCTGCGTTCGTTCACTTAGTCGTTTGCTTGTGTGTTCTCTGCTTGCACATTCACGGGGAGATTTTGCAAGAGTTTCACTAGCAAAGATTGACAACAATGGTTGCAACAACATTGGCATCACAGACTACATCAGAGCTAGCTAGGCTGTTGGTCGACCTCCAGCGCAGCATGGTCGACCGCGCTCCAGCGCAGCAGCACTCGCACCGCTCTAGCATTGCAGAGTAGCGGTTCGCCAACGTTGCAAGTCCACGGTGTGCCAACGCTGCAGTAAGTCGGCTGCACAGCGTTGCACCCGCAGGACAACGGTGCACCTGCTTCGCAGGTGCGCGCAGCTGGTTGGTGCTCCACGCCTTGTCACGAGCACAGCGCAGACGCCTGGCAGACTCCACGCCAGCAACTGCGCCCACCAGCCACGTCGACCTCGGGATACCACCGCCGAGGTCGGCCTCGCAGACTTCACCCCGACGACACTCGTGCACGTCGCCCGGGTATCCCGGTCGACCGGGCAACCACGCCCGGACAACCAGCACAGTCCGTAGCCGGCCACCACTACCCGGCGTCCCCAGTCCGGCGTCCGGGCGCCCAGGACACCGTCCGAACCCCCAGGTCGGCGTCCAGGCGCCCACGACGCCGTGCAAACCTTCTGAGCGGTGTCCAGCCTCCCAGGACGCCGGCCAGACTCCCAGGTCGGCGTCCTGGCCCCCAGGGCGCCCAGGTCGGCGTCCTAGCCCCCAGGACGCCGTGCAGACGCCCACGACGTCGACCAGGCGCTTAGGTCAGCGTCCAGCTTCCCAGGACGCCGTCCAGGCGTCCGGGACGCCAACCAGGCGTCCAGGGCGGCGTCCTCCTGCTCGGCGCCCTCCAAACAGGCGCCCTCCAGCTCGGCGCCCCTGCAGTGGCCCCGTGCCCACTGCTGCAGGTCGGCTGCAACTCCCACACACGACCACGAGGTCGGCCCCGCCCAAGCGAGGACGGGGCCACACAACACTCCCGTTGACATAGATGAGTATGTTGTCCAAGTACACCACTACGCACTCGTCCAGCAGGGGCCGTAGGATATGGTTCATCTCCGCCTGGAACGTCGCTGGTGCGTTGCAGATTTCGAACGGCATCACCAAGTATTCGTAGGAGCCGTATCTCGTACGGAACGCCATTTTGTGGACCGAGTTGTCCGCCATCTTGATCTGCCAGTAACCCGACCGTAGGTCCAGCCTCGAAAAAGACTGTTGCACCACGTAGTTGGTCCAGTAGGTCGTCTGTGCGCGGTATAGGGTATTTGTTTTTAACTGTCCGTTTGTTCAGTGCGCGGTAGTCGATGCACATCCGTAAACTGCCGTCTAGTTTTGGAGTGAAGAGAACTGGTGCACCGTAGGGAGAGGTGGATGGGCGGATCAGTTGTCTGTCCAGTAGATATTCTATATGTTTTTTCATATATGTCAGTTCTGTCGGACTCAGTCGGTAAGGTGCACGTGATGTGAGAATTGAGGAGTGAAATGAACTAGCAAGCAGGAGGGTACAAGTAGGAAAACCTAAAAGTGTTGTACCCCATATTGTCTACCCCACTACAGCCTACACAGACTATAGCATATGAGTTTGACACACCCCCATAGGAAAAGTGGGGGAGAACAAGAGGTCACAAGACCAGTCAAGCAAAGTAAAGCAAGCTCAGGGTGGATCACAACGTCACCACACATTCCGAGCACAAGTTCAAGGCCACAAGGCCAGTTCACATGCAAGATCATATATAAAGGTAAACAAGCAAGTGCAGGTATAGACAGATCACAGTACAAGCAAGGTCAAGAAGTGAGCAAGTGTGGCCAAGTAGGCACAAGACCTAGCATCGTACAGAAGCGCTGATGATCCCAAGGCGGAAGTGCCTTGGTAAAGATATCAGCAGTGTTGGCCTCAGAGGCCACGTAAGCAAGGCGCAGCTGACCACGCTGCTGCAGCTCACGAGCAAGGAAGTAGAGAAGAGCAATGTGCTTCGTTCTGTGCTCCAGTCTGTGCTCCCGACACAAGGCCAGCATGGCCTTGTTGTCTACGTACAGAACTAGAGGAGAACGAGGCGGCACTCCTAGGTCAGTCAGCAGGTAGGTGAGCCAGCGTAGCTCCTGTGCAGCCATGGCCCCTGCGTAGATCTCAGCCTCACAGCTGGAGCCGAGAACAGAAGACGAACGGGTAGACCGCCACGAAACAGAGCCGGAACCAAGGCTGAAGGTGTAACCCTGTGACCACCGCTGCGTAGCCTGGTCGTCAGCCCAAGAAGCGTCTGCGTGACCTGTGAGGACCACTGGACGTCGCCCTCCAAGCACTAGCCCCATGCCCGACGTACTGCACAAGTAGCGCAACACCCTCTTCGCTGCAGCCATGTGCTCTGGTCGGTGTCTCCCAGGAGCAACATAGCGTGCCAAGATGCTAAGAGGGTATGCAAGGTCAGGTCGTGTGCAGGTCATCAGGTACATGAGGCAGCCAACAAGCTCTGGGTACGGGCCACTCGGCTCTACGGACTCATCCGAAGGCAGAGCTGAGAGCGAGTGGCGAGTAGACAGAGGAGTGGCCTGAGGCGAGGAGTACGTGAAGTCGAAGCGCTGAAGGACCTGCTGCACCATGTGTGACTGAGTCAGGGTAATGGTGCGCTGTGCTCTGTCCCGGGTGATCTGCAAGCCAAGGTAGCTGCGCAGTTCACCCAGGTCTGTGCACGTGTGTCTCTTCTGCAGCTCGGACTTCACGTGGGCGAGTCCAGCAGTGTCAGCAGTGGCAAAGACCAAGTCGTCGACGTACACGAGGATGTAGAACGGCGGCAAAGAGGTGTCGGTGCGCAGAAACAGCGACGGGTCGGCAGTAGAAGGAGCAAACCCAAGAGCCGCAAGTGTAGTCCTCAGTGTGTCGTGCCACTCACGGGGCGCCTGGCGGAGACCGTAGACTGGCCGCCGGAGGCTCCACTGGGTACCAGGGGGAAACGACCCAGTGAAGCCAGGTGGGCGGCGCAGCCAGATCTCCTCGTGCAGGCTGCCCTGCAGGAAAGCTGTGCTGAAGTCAAGAGAGTGAAGCTCGTAGTCGCGCTGAGCGGCTATGTGCAGCAGCACCCGAAGAGTGGTCATCTTCGGGGTGGGAGAGAAGGTCTGAAAGTAGTCAACTCCCTGCCGCTGACTGAAGCCTCGAGCCACGTAACGCGCCTTGAAGACAGGCGGAGAACCCGGCGGCCGCTTCACCCTGAAGATCCACATGCCACTGACGATGTTCGCCCCAGGTGGGGGAACCTCGTCGACGTAGGTGCCTGTGGACTTCCAGGAAGCCATCTCTGCGTCCATGGCTGACTACCACTGTGAGGAGTAGGGACCCTCGATCGCCTCAGCGTACGATCGAGGAGTCGGGATGTCTGGTGCATCCGGGTCTCCCTCAGGGGCAATCAGCGTGGACACGAGATGAGGCAAAACAGCAGCAAAACACTGGAACTCCTCCTGCCTGTCCTCAAGGACGTCCGTGCTAAGAGCACACTCACCCCCGACGGACGGAGGACAGACAGACTCAGACTCAGAAACAAGACTAGCAGCGTAGTCTAGACGACAGCGAGCAGCAAAGTCGACAAGCTCAGCAACCAAGGCAGACGCAGCAGTGGACTCAAAGGAAGGGTCAGTGACAACAGTAGCCAGGAGACGCGTGACAGTAGGACTGGCAGCACGACGAGAGTCAGACTCCGGGTCAGCAAGGACAGGAAGAGAGGACTCTGGAGGAGACGGCAACGGGACATGCAGAGGAGCAGTGGAAGGACGCAGTGCCATCTGGTGTGTGCCTGGGACCGCAGGAGGACGCGGACGCGGAGCACGACTACTAGTGCGAGCAGCACGAACAGGCGACGCAGGACGAGACGCAGGCTCATCCTCCTCATCCCCTCCTACCTGGTTCATTGCTACTCTAACTTTCTTGTGTGAAACTTGTGAGACTCTTGTGATTGAGTTAAGATTCAATGGCAGCATACCCCCCTGTGCGCCAAAAGTGATAAGTCAAGATATACTTCATCTCTTGGTACGATTCAACTTGGGAATTGTAGCTACGCTTGAGAGCTACAACGTATCCAAAATTAGTGAAGATTCAACTGTGCGTTTTTCGTCGGCGGCGTTGTTTGTGAGCGCGGCTTTTCTGTCCAGAAACTAGGCCCAACGATTTTGAGAAATTTAGGCACCTAATCTTTGTAGAATCCGTCCTTAGTCTTTAACAAGTGGTATCAGAGCTGATTAAGGACTTTGTGGAGAGTCTAATGAAGTGTGAAGACCCCCTTAGACCCACCATGGCCTGTGGGCGTGCCTAAGTGGAGTTCTGGAGGTTGGATGTGACTTCTGCTAAGGGGAAACTCTGCCGAAATTTCGTTGGCACCGACACTTGTGGAAATTGAGTGGGACATCGGTGTGGACAGCAAACGGGGAGCTGGAACCTGTGATTGGGAGCAGAGAAAATGAGTTAAGGGAGTGGAGATGCAGCTGAGAAGAGGAACAAGCCACCATCATCCAAGATCGAGGCATTGGATGGCTCCAACTATGAGGAATGGAGCGGGCGGATGAGGAGCGCCTTCAAGCGCTACAAGCTAATGAAAATTGCAATGGGAGAAGAGAAGTTGCCGGAGGAAGGAGATGCCCGCGATCGGTGGATTGAGAAGAGCGCGGTGCTGTACGACCTTATCCTTCAATCAGTCAACAACGACATGTTCCAGCACATCAAGGATTTGGTGGAGCTCGATGATTCGGGACCGAAGGCGTGGAAGCTACTGCGCGACGTGATTCAGCCCAACACGCTGCCGATGGTGATTGTGTTGGAGAAGGAGCTGGCTGCCATCTCCATGCGATCGGGAGATGATGTGAAGCCGGTCCTTGACAAGATCAAGGACACCTATGCGAGGATGGCAGCGGCGGGCAGCGAGGTGTCGCAGATGCCGCAATGCACCAAGATCATCTTGGTGCTCGACAACTCATGGGACAACCTCATCCCCACCCTCAACGTTCAGCAGGACAAGTGGACGCCTGAGTGGCTACGGCAGCAGATCCTACAGGAGGACTTCCGCAGGCGCCACACGGGAGGCGGTGCTGTCAACAAGACTGCTGAGGGGTATGCAGCTGCAGGAGGCAGCACAGGAAGAGGGGGAGGGAGAGTCCGAGGCCGTGGGAGAGGCTTTGGCAAAGGGAGAGGCCGAGGTGACTACTATGAGGGGCATGAGAGCTCTGGTGGCAGGGGGAGCACCCGAATGGAGGGTGCATGCTGGTACTGCAAGAAGGATGGACACCCATGGTTCAAGTGTTTCAGCCGGCCTGAGGGATGGGCGCCCCCAGGCATGAAGCCGCCAAGTGGTAAACGCGTACAAGGTGGTGCTGTGCAAGGTTCAGGTGCACAAGGTGATGGCGCACAAGGTAAAGCCGACCCTGAGATGTTCCTCATGGTTGAGGGCCTGGTGAGGGTGATGTGGGTTCAGTTGGGAAGGTTTTGATGCACCCCCTCAGTCATTGGGTGATCGATTCAGGCTGCATAAGTCACATGACACCGAGGGCAGATTTGCTTGATGAGGTAAAGCCTCCTGGGAAGATCAAGTTTGTGGCTGCCGCTTCAGGTTCTTTGCTCCCTGTGATTGGTGTTGGGAATGCCAAGGTAATGGGAGCCAATGGGGTGCTTGTGGGGCTGGGGAATGTGCTGTTGGTTGAAGGTTTGTCCGCTAACCTTCTTTCTGTGCGCCGGCTGCAGAAGAGCAAGGCCAAAGTGACCTTCGGCCCAACCAGCTGCCGTGCGAAGCTTGGGAAGTTGCTGCTGTGGGATTTGGAGGAGAAGAGCAGCTGCATTAAGGACCTATGGCAGCTGCCCATCATCTCTTGGAATGGGAAACCACCAGCAACGGCAGCGGCTGCAACAACGGCTAAGGCAACTGCGGGAGGAGAGGAGACCTTGCCAACTGATGGGGTCATGGATGCAGTCGAGAAGGTGCAGCAGCCACAGCAGCCACATGGTGAGGTGCTTGCTGGTGTGGATGCGACCGCTGCATGGGCAAAGGCTTCATCTGGGAGTGGTGAGGCTCATTGGGAGACGTGGCATGAGAGGCTGTGTCATGTGAATTTTCCTATGCTGCAGAAGTTAGTGAAAGATGGGAGCTTGAAGGGGTTGGAGGTGAAGGGGGCAGCAAAGGAGATTGGGAGCTGCCCTATATGCCTTGAGACCAAGTTCACGAAGTTTCCCTTCAGTAGCAGCACAGGACTAGCCAAGGCACCACTTGCGATTGTGCACATGGATGTGGTGGGCCCTACGAGGGAAAATTCTCTCTCAGGTAGCCGCTACTTCTTGACCATTGTAGACGACCACACGCGTGCGGTGTGGGTCTACCCTCTCAAGACTAAAGGGGAGGTGGCAGCGGCTGTGCTTAAGGAGTGGATGCCGAGAGCTCAAAGGGAGAGCGGACATAAGGTGAAGGTGATCCGCACCGACAACGGAGGAGAGTTCATTGGCAATGAGTTTGAGGCGGTGCTGAAGAAGAAGGGCATTCAGCATCAGCTCACAGTGCCCTACAACCCTCAGCAGAGCGGGGTGGAAACAGGCTTGGCTTGCGCCATGTCGAACTTCTCCAAGACCTGGCCGATGTAATGGGACTGGGAGAGGGTGATTGTGCGAGCAGGGCGGTTGCGCGTGATGGTCATGCCGAGGTAGTTAGTGAGGGCGCCAAGGTCCTTGCACTTGAGCCGCTGCTGCAGGGACAGCTTCACCTGCTCCATGTCGGCCTTGGTGTCAGAGAGCAGGATCATGTCGTCGACATATACCAGAATGAAGAAGCGGCGGGGGGAGGAGCGGATGAAGAGGCTGGCGTCGGAGTGGGAAGCAGAGAAGCCGAGGGACCCCAAGGTGGCAGTCAGCTTCGCATGCCACTCACGTGGTGCCTGCTTCAAGCCTTAGACGGGGCGACGCAGCTGCCAGACAGTGTTCTAAGGAAAGGCTGCGTGGAACCCGGGGGGTCGCCGGAGGAAAATGCGCTCATGCAGGTCGCCCTGCAGGAACGCATTGGAGACGTCCATGGAGTCGATTTCCATGTCGTCACGTGCACCAATGTCCATGGCGGCGCGAAGGGTGGGTGGTTTGGCGGTGGGGGCGTAGGTGAACCAGTAGTCCTCAGCCCAAGTCTGCGTGAACCCCTTGGCGCAGTAGCGGGCCTTGTACACTGGTTCCTCGCCCGGCAGCTGCTTCACCCGAAAGACCCATTTGCCGTCAACGAGATTAGCGCCAGCAGGGAGGGGGACATCGACAAAGGAGTCGTTGCGAATGAAGGCCTCACACTCCAGGAAGATCGCTGCTATCCATTTATCCGCATCAGGGCAGGTGATGGCTTCCTGGAAGGTGGAGGGAGTGAAGATGGTGGGGGTAGTAGTGGCGCCAAGGACAGGAAAGCCCAGGAAGTCAAGGTAGAGGGCGGCAAGGAATGGAGTGTGCTCCCGAATGTTGAGGAACTCCTCATGGGAGTCCTCAAGGAGCTGAATGGAGGCAGGAGGAGGAGCCCCAAGCATTTTGTCCACCGAGCGGGTATGGATGTAAGGGAGGAGGAAGGGGGAGGAGCGGGAAGTGGCACGGCGCCGCTGCTGCTGCTGGTGCTGCTGCTGCTGATGCTGCTGCTGCTGCTGCTGTCCCGGCTGCTGCTGATGCGGCTGCCCCGGCTGCTGCTGCTGCTGCTGCTGCTCCGGCTGCTGCTGCTGCTGCTGCTGCTGCCCCGGCTGCTGCTGCTGCTGCCCCTGCTGCCGTTGCTGGTGTTGCTCCCGCTGCTGCTGCTGCTGCTGCTGCTGCTGGTGCTGCTGCTGCCCCTGCTGTTGCTGATCCGGCTGCTGCTGCTGCTGCTGCTGCCCCTGCTGTTGCTGATCCGGCTGCTGGAAAGGAGGAGAATGAGAGGAGGAGGGAGAGGGGGGAGGGGGTGCAGCCGAGTGAGCGGGGGAGGCGGGTGCGGCAGGGTCGTAGACGTCGGCAGAGGAGGAAGGCGGGAGTGGGGCGGCGACAGGTGGGAGGAGAGGCGCTGGAGGGATAAGAGGCGGGAGGATGGTGTCGGTCCAAGCGAGGGGGCGAGTGGGAGGAGGGAGGGGGTCAGGAGGAGGGGTGGAGTAGTAGGGAGTGGACTCGTCGAAGACGACGTCAATGCTACGGATGAGGCGATTGGTGGGAGGGTGGAGGAATAGGTAGCCTGGGGAATCACGATTGTGCCCAAGGTAGACGCACTCCAGAGCGCGAGGAGCGAGCTTGCCAGCAGCGCGGGAGCGGTCGGCCGGTGGAATGAGGACGAACGCCTTGCAGCCCCAAACACGAAGGCCTGCGGCGTCAGGCTTGGCCTTGGACCAGAGTTCTGTGGGGGAGGAGGAGGGATGCTGAGGGTGGGAGCGGAGATTGAGGAGGAGGGCGGCATGAATGAGGGCATAGCTCCGGAGGGAGGGAGGGGTGGAGGCGTGAGCAATGAGGCAGCGCACAATCTTGGTGATCTCACGGATGCGACTCTCAGCGATGCCGTTTTGCTGAGGGGAGTGGGGAAGGGTGGTGGTCTGCTGAATGCCGTATGTTTTGCAGTAAGTGGAGAGAGTATGATTGATGAACTCACCCCCACCGTCAGAGTGAAGGCGGCCTATGGGACGTTTGAAGTGGTTGCGGCACTGCTCAGCCCAGTTGATGACCACAGCCGGCACCTGGTCTTTCGTGTGAAGAAAGAAGACGGTGGAGTACCGACTGTGGTCGTCGACGAGCACGAGCATGTACCTGTGCCCCTGACGGGAGCGGATGGGATAAGGGCCCCAGAGATCCATGTGAACAAGGTCAATGGGGGCGGGAGCGAAGGTGGGATGACTGTGATGGGGGGACTGTTTGAGCTTGCCATGAATGCATGATGGGCATGGGGGAGCAGGGGAGGAGGGGAGGGGAGGTAAGGTGGGAGGAAGGCTGTTAAGGAGGCGAGAGGTGACGGTGGAGCGAAGTGCGGCGAAGTTGGGATGGCCGAGTCTGTGATGTAGGAGCACTGCAGGATGGGAGAGGGCAGTAGAGGAGGAGGGGGATGGGGTGGGGGAAAAGTTGGGGGGGGAGGAGGAGGCGGATGGAGTAGAGGAGGAGGATATCGGAGGAGGGGGGGGGGGGAGGGTGAGGGGGAGGGAGAAGGGGACCGGTGGAAGTACCAGCACGAGTGGTGACGTGACAAAAGGAGGGACGGGGTGTGCGGAGCGTGTAAAGGCGAGTGCGAGGGCAAAGGGGAATGCGCAGGAGGAAACGACCAGAGGCGGTGTGGTAGAGATCGCAGTAGGAAGCAAAGCCAGGGTAAATGGCGGTAATGCCAACGCCTTGGAGTTCACGGTGGGAGAGGAGGTTATTGCGAAGGGTAGGGATGTGGAGACCGGTGACTGTACCGGATGGGAAGGCGGTGCAAGGAAGGGTGGAGAGATGAGTGCAGGGGATGGAAAAGCTGGAGTCGGCACCATGAACCTGGGTGGGAAGTGGAAGGGGGGTGAGGGTGCCAGCGTCTTTTAGTGCGGTTTCGGTGGCCCCACTGTCAAGGACAAAGTCCAGGGTGGGGGGGGAAGGAGAGGGAGGGAACACAGAGTACTGGAGAGTTGTTTCATGGATAGAAGAGGGAGAGAGCGGCGGGTGCTGCTGCTGTAAGTACTGTTGCTGCTGCGGCTGCTGCGGTGGGAGAGACTGTGACGGTTGCGGCTGGAGAGATTGGGCTGCTGCTGCTGCTGGAAGCACCGCCGATGCTGCCGCGGTTGCTGCGGCTGGAGAGATTGTGGTGGCTGCTGCTGCTGGAAGCACTGCTGCTGCTGCGGATGGAGAGAACTGTGGCTGGTGCTGCTGCTGGAAGCACTGCTGCTGCTGCGGCTGAAGAAACTGTGGCTGCCGCTGCTGCTGGAAGGACTGCTGCTGCTGCGGCGGAAGGAACTGTGGCAGCTGCTGCTGCTGGAAGCACTGCTGCTGCTGCGGCTGAAGAGACTGTGGCTGCTGCTGCTGCAGGAAGGACTGCTGCTGCTGCGGTGGAAGGAACTGTGGCAGCTGCTGCTGCTGGAAGGACTGCCGCTGCTGCGGCTGGAAGGACTGCTGCTGCTGGGGATGGAGAAACTGTGGCGGGTGAGGCTGGAGAGATTGCGGCTGCTGTTGGTGTTGGAAGAACTGCTGCTGCTGCGATTGCCGCGGCTGGAGGAGATGTGGGGGGTGCGGCTGGAGAAATTGTGGTTGCTGCCGCTGCTGGAAGTCCTGCTGCTGCTGATGCTGGAGCTGCTGGAAACGCCGCAGATGGGGAGGGGGGGAGGGGGTGAGCAGGCGGAGATAAGGGGGGGGGGAGGAGTGGAGGGTCGGAGTGTTGAGAAGGGAGGGGCGAGGAGTAACACTGCTCCAGTGAGGAAGGGGGAGAGGGGCAGGGGGGGTAGCAGTCATGATGGGCGACGGCGGGTGGACCCGCGGCGGCCAAGGGTGAAGTTGCTGCTGCGGAGGCTGCTGCACTTCCCCTGCTGCCGCTGCTGCTGCCGCTGGTAGGAGGAGGGAGGGGGGGGGGGGGGGGGGGGGGTAAAGGAGGGAGACAGCGGTGGAGGGCAGAGGCGTTCAAGGTGCAGGGAGCGACGGTGACAAGGGCGCAGGCGGCTGTGCGAACGTGCGGCGGCGGGAAGGGGAGGCGGTGGCAAATTCGGGGGCGGCGGCGGCGAGCAGGCCGCGACGACGAGGGGCGCAGGCGACGGCGGAAGGGCCGCGGCGGCGAAACGAGGGACGGCGGCGGCAGGCAGGCCGCGGCAACGAGGGGCGCAGGGGGAGGGGGAGGGGGGGGGGAGAGGAGTAGGGAGAGGAGGAAGGGAGGGTGCAGTTGCGGCTGAATCTGCAGGCGGCGACGGGGTAGTCACGGCGGCAGGAAGTGTGGGCGGGGATGGCGCGGTCGCGGTGGAGGATGGGCAGACGGCGCCGAAGCAGTCGCGGCGGTAGGGCGGCGGCGGCGCAGTGGCGTTAACGGGAACCGCGGGGCGACGATGTTGCAGTTGCGGCGGGGGAAATTGCGGGAGGGTTGCGATGCAGAAGGGGCAGCGAGATGCGTGGGTGACGCGGAAGCAGGTGCGGCGGTGGGAGGGGAGGCGGCAATGCGAAATCGCGGCGGGGGGGGGGGGGGGTGGTGGGGGCGGGGAGGTGACGACGAGCAGTCGCGGCGGCGGAATGCGCAGGCGGCGATGTTAGGTCGCGGCGGCGGGACGGGCAGGGGGCGACGAGCTGTCGCGGCGGCGGGACGGGCAGACGGCGCCGAAGCAGGCGCGGCGGCGGGAAGGGGAGGCGGCGACGTGACGTCGCGGCGGAGGGACGGGCAGGCGGCGACGAGGCGTCGCGGCGGTGGGATGCGCAGGCGGCGCCGAAGCAGGCGCGGCGGCGGGAACGCGGCGACGAGACGTCGCGGCGGAGGGACGGGCAGGCGGCGACGAGGTGTCGCGGCGGCAGGATGCGCAGGCGGCGCCGTAGCAGGCGCGGCGGCGGGAACGCGGCGACGAGACGTCGCGGCGGAGGGACGGGCAGGCGGTGACGAGGCGTCGCGGCGGCAGGATGCGCAGGCGGCGCCGAAGCAGGCGCGGCGGCGGGAACGCGGCGACGAGACGTCGCGGCGGAGGGACGGGCAGGCGGCGACGAGGCGTCGCGGCGGCAGGATGCGCAGGCGGCGCCGTAGCAGGCGCAGCGGCGGGAACGTGGCGACGTGACGTCGCGGCGGAGGGACGGGCAGCGGGCAGGCGGCGACGAGGTGTCGCGGCGGCAGGATGCGCAGGCAGCGCCGAATCAGGCGCGGCGGCGAGAAGGGGAGGCGGCGACAGGGGGTCGCGGCGGGGGGGAGGAGGGGACAGCGGCGTTGCGCTCGCGGCGGTGGAATCCGCAGGCGAGGAAGGCGTAATCGCGGCGGGAGGGGGGGGGAACGGCGGCGACGGCGTAGGTCGCGGCAAGAGTATGCTAGTGATGGCTAGTTGAGCCACGCGTAGGAAAGGGTTTGTAGCTGTGGGGTGGGCCCATGGGAAAAAAAAACTGAAGGGAGGGAGAGGTAAGGCCTAGGAACAAGTAGCTCTATACCATGTGAAAGTAACAAATTGAACAAGTCATGAGATTAGAGGAACAACCTAGCATACATAGTTGGAAGGGAAGGTTGGAAGGGAAGGATGAAAGTGACCATAGGTTGGGTTGACCTCACTTGGGGAAGTGAGGGAACCATAGGTCAAGTGGGTTGGGTTGCCCACACTTTGTAGAAGTGAGGCAACCCTAGGCCCACTTGGCTTGGGGTAACCTCAATTGTGGGAAGTGAGGTACCCACAAGTCAAGAGGGTTGCATTTGGGGGCTCCACCACAATTGGGTGGATTGGCACCCCAAAGTGCAAGACTACACCCAAAGTTGGGTGTAGTCCCAACCCAACTGTACACCACAATTGGTGTACAGTCACATGTGTTGGCATGCTACACAATATATATTTTAACACCCACCTCGCTCCCACCTCGCTGCCACCTGCCCACCTCGCTGCCACCTGCCCACCTCGCTGCCACCTGCCCACCTCGCTGCCACCTGCCCACCTCGCTGTCACCTCCCCACCTCGCTGCCACCTCCCCACCTCGCTGCCACCTCCCCACCTCGCTGTCACCTGCCCACCTCGCTGCCACCTGCCCACCTCGCTGCCACCTGCCCACCTCGCTGTCACCTGCCCATCTCGCTGCCACCTGCCCACCTCGCTGCCACCTGCCCACCTCGCTGTCACCTGCCCACCTCGCTGTCACCTGCCCACCTCGATGCCACCTCCCCACCTCGCTGTCACCTCCCCACCTCGCTGCCACCTGCCCACCTCGCTGTCACCTCCCCACCTCGCTGCCACCTGCCCACCTCGCTGCCACCTGCCCACCTCGCTGCCACCTCCCCACCTCGCTGCCACCTCCCCACCTCGCTGCCACCTCCCCACCTCGCTGCCACCTCCCCACCTCGCTGCCACCTGCCCACCTCGCTGCCACCTCCCCACCTCGCTGCCACCTCCCCACCTCGCTGCCACCTCCCCACCTCGCTGCCACCTCCCCACCTCGCTGCCACCTGCCCACCTCGCTGCCACCTGCCCACCTCGCTGCCACCTCCCCACCTCGCTGCCACCTCCCCACCTCGCTGCCACCTCCCCACCACGCTGCCACCTCCCCACCTCGCTGCCACCTGCCCACCTCGCTGCCACCTCCCCACCTCGCTGCCACCTCCCCACCTCGCTGCCACCTCCCCACCTCGCTGCCACCTCCCCACCTCGCTGCCACCTCCCCACCTCGCTGCCACCTCCCCACCTCGCTGCCACCTGCCCACCTCGCTGCCACCACCCCACCTCGCTGCCACCTCCCCACCTCGCTGCCACCTCCCCACCTCGCTGCCACCTCCCCACCTCGCTGCCACCTCCCCACCTCGCTGTCACCTCCCCACACTGCCATGTCCACCGCGCTGCTCTCTCGTTCCCGGCAACCTGTCCTGCTTTCGCGCCTTTTGTTCCGCCAGTCAGCGCTGCTTCTCCTTGCATCTCTCCCGCTCGCCTCATTGCCCAAACCTCCTCCCCCCTTCCTCGCCTCCCTGCCTGTGTCTCGTTCCCCACCCAAGCTCACCCGGCGCCCCCCCGTGCGTCTTCAATCCCCGTCCCCCCGTCCTTCCCCCCTCAGGACATGGACGGGTTGCTGCAGGAGGCGAGGGGCGTGGCGGTGCGGCTGCCAGCGGTGGCGCAGCTGCAGGCCCGGCGGGACGACGCACGGCGCTGGGGAGAGAGGGCACGCGCACTGCTGGCGGCACTGGGGGGCAAGGATGGGGGGAGGGGCAAGCAGGCACACAAACAGGGAAAAAAAGAAGGGCAGGGGCAAGAGGAGGGGCAGGGGCATGCAGGAGCAGCTAGTGTGGCAAGCAGCAAGTGTGGCCCGGGCAGCCCTCCCCCCTCCAGACTCTCTCCCCCTTCTGCTCCCCCCACCACACCTGCTCCTGCCACCCCCCTGCCTGTCACTCGCACCACCGCTGCTGCTGCTCCCTCTCCAGCAACCCCTCCTCCCACCGTTGCTGCCTGCACTCCCTCTTCCCACCACCCTGCATCCATCCCCACTCCGTCTGCCACAGCCCCTGCTGCGCTCACAGCTTCTGCCACTGACGCCACCCCTCTTGCTGCCCCTTGCCCTGCCGCTGTCCAAGCTACTCTGCTTCTCCCGTCGCCTTCCGCCGCTGTCCCACTTGCCACTGTCACACCCGCCACTGTCACACCCGCCACTGTCACACCCGCCACTGTCACACCCGCGTCGGGCAGGCAGAGCGGGTGGAAGGAGGAGCTGGCAGCGCTGGTGGAGGCCGGCACGCGCATGCACGTAACTCGTGAGTGGGGGTGGGGCGGTGGAGGGTGGAGCGGTGGAGGGTGGGGCGGTGAATGCCGTGGAGAGGGAGTGTGAGGAGCAGGAGCAGCGTCACACCTGCATGGTCAACAACAACAGCATCATCATCACTGTTTTCTGCTTCCATCGCCTCCTCCTGCCGCTACTGCTGCTAGGGTTGAGCAAAAAAACGAACACCTTTCGAGGCGAACCGAACAGGTATTTTTTTTTGGCTTAAAATTTTCGCCGAACAGTGTTCGATGTTCGCCCGAACACGTTCGTGTTCGGGCCGCTGCTGCAATTTGCCCGCGACGAACACGAACAGTGTTCGAGGTTCGCCCGAACACGCCTTCACAGGCGAACGGCGAACACCATTTTTTGCTCAAAGTGTTCGCCGAACCGAACAGTGTTCGGTTCGGCAAACGAAGGTGTTCGTGTAGGGGCGAACACGAACACGTTCGTGTTCGCCACTTGCTCATCCCTAACTGCTGCCACCGCTGTGGCTGTTGCTGCACATTTCGTTTTTTCCTGAACCACTTCCAACCCACAAATCCCCACACTCCTCTCCCCCCCTTCTGCCAGTGGGCGAGATGGAGCAGGTGCAGCAGCAGCTGCAGCGCATGCAGTGGGAGGAGGCGGCGGAGGGGGCGCTCATGCGCCGTGCATCAGTGGACGAGCTGCTGGCGCTGCAGGCGCAGGGGGAGCGGTGAGCGTGTGGGAGAGCAAGGAGAGTGGGAGATGTAGGGAGATAGTTGAGAGCAGGAGAGTGAGGGAGGGAGATTCAAGAGAAATAGATGGGGCAAAGGGAGAGAATGAGAGAGAGACATTCCTGCCTTGCTACTAGATCCTTCGCAACTTGCAGCTTGAAGGTTCAGGCCTGCTTATGTCTGTCATTTGGTGTGTCATGAAAAGCACACACTCCACCTGCTTCCTCTCCCGTGCCTCTCACTCAACCCTGTCCGTCGCACCTGTCCCACTCCTCCCAACCCTACTCTCCCTCCCGTCCCATCCCTCCCACGGCCTGTACTCACCCCACCCTCAGGCTGCCCACGGGCAGTGCAGTGGTGGCGCGCGTGCACGCGGTGGTGGCGGCAGGCAGCGACTGGCAGGCCAGGGCGCAGAGGGCGCTGCAGGAGGGGTGCAGCCTGGAGGAGGGCGAGGCGATGAGCAGGTGAGAGGGGGAGGCGAGGGTGAGTGATACACGTGGGGAGACGAGGTGTTGTAAAAAAGGTAGTGGTGCAGTGAATGCAATCATGTTGGCGAATCCTCCAGTCCACTGCGCAATTGCCCACATGAAGGCGTCTCGCATCGCATTCCGTGCTTCCGTATCCCCCTCCGTGTGAGACACTTAGCTACGTACCCTGTGTTGTATTGTATCATGTTTATGGTTAGACCTATTAGTGTACACCCAAATCATGGGTGTACACATTGAAGAGGACGTCCGACTTTTGGTTGGGGTCCCGCAACCCAAGCAACGATTATTGTTGGGGAGCCAACATTGGTGGCCAAACCCTCAATGTTTTGCTCCTCCAATAATTGGTTCAACCCCACTTATTGAGCTGGGGCCCCCATCCCATTGGTTAGCCAATAATGGTGGGGGGGAACCTTAACTGTGCTCACTCACCTCATGCCCTATTTGTACTGTACTGCTCTTTTTCCCCAATATACCAACTTTTGAGTTCACCTCTCATCCCAACTATGGGATTCTCACATCCTGTCTCGCCCACCCATCCTCTCCGCAAATGTTTCTTTTCCCGCTGTATCCCCCCTTCCTCCCCTTTTGCCCTTTCCCCCCACCCCCACTGCCTCCTCCCCGCCCCCCCAAACATCCCTCGCTCGCCCGCACAGGGAGGCGGAGGCCATCCCAGCATCGCTGGCAGGCCATGCTCACCTGATGTCAGTGCTGGCGTCAGCAAGGGCAGCAGCAGCTCGAGGCGACCAGCTGCTGCTGGCTGTGCGCCGCTCCGCTGCTGCCGTCACTGCTGGTACTGGTGCTGGTGTTGCTACCCCCGCTGGGGGGAAGGAGAGAGGCAGTGGAGGGAGGTGGAAGCGGAGGAGGAGAGGGCGAGGGGAGGGCGAGGGAGGGGGGGTGCAGGAGGGCGCGGATGCCCGAGTGACTGTGGAAGAGATTGAGGTATGTGGTAGGCCTGACTTCTTTTTCTCTGGTCAGCTCTGGGAAAAGAAAGCTGGGCGTCAAATGTCGAAACGGGTATCAATTGTTTGTTTTTTAGCTGCATATGTGTCCAACTCTCACTTAGCTCGACCCCGGTACACTTGACTGCGTCCACCTGACTCCATCTCATCCTCCCTCCTTCCCTCCCCCCCCTCCACCCCACCCAACCCTCTCCCCCGTCTCCCCCTTTTCCCACCTACCCTCGTCCTTCTCACATCCCCTCCATCCGCCGTTTGCCACAGGCCTTGACTGCAGAGGTCGTTGCGCTGCCCGTGCGTCCACCGCACGCACCACAGCTCGCCTCGCTGCTCTCTTCTCTCGCCGCCTGGCAATCCGCCACCTCACACGCCCTCCACACCGCCACCACCTTTCTCTCACCACCCACCACAGTCACACCGACCACAGCAGCTGCAGCACAGAGCACCCAAGCCAGCCCGGCTGCAGTGCCCATCGCCGCCGAGTCAGGCGCCACACCCCTTGCATCAGCACCAGCTGCGCCTGCAGGCAAGCCCCCCCCGGAGCTACTGGTGCCGGCAGCAGCAGCGAGCGCCAGTGCGGCTGAGCTGTCGTCGCTGCTCACCCAGGGGGCAGCACTGGGCGTGGCGGTGCCCGAGCTGCCGGCTGTGCGCGCGGTGGTGCAGCGCCTGCACTGGGAGGTCGCCGCCCATGCCCTGCTGTCTGGCACTGCAGATACTGCGGTGCAGAGTGGTGGTGTGGCGCAGGACAGTGCGGTGCAGGGTGGTGGTGAGAGGCGAGGCAAGCCCAGCGTGGAGGAGGTGGAGGCACTGGTGGCGGCTTACCCACTCACTGATGCGCTCGCCCACCCTCCACCCCACCCAACGCCATCAGCACCACCACTACCATCAGCAGCTCCATCCGAGGGCCTTGCTCAGCCTGCTGCATCCGCCCCCTCTCCGCCCCCCTCGGCGCGCCTCTCCCTGCTGCACTCAGCCCTGGCGGACGCACGGCAGTGGGTGCAGGCGGCCAATGAGATGCTGACACGTGGCCCTGCCAGCTGTGAGGTGCAGGAGGTGGAGGCGATGGTGGCACGTGGCATGGTGAGAGAGATGGAGGGAGGGGAGTGGAGCAAGGGGTGAAGTGAGGGTTGTGCGCTAGGGTGAATGGGGGTTATGTGCGTGTGTTCTATCTGTAGTAATCTGGTTATTCTGTTTTGTGTACAGCGCCCTTGTACCATCTATCCATGTGAACTAGCCACAGCTCGAGGCACCTCTGCTGCAGCCGTTGTAGCGACTGGTGGCCCCACCTGTGTGCCCTCCCATCTGTTGCTTGCCTCTCGTTGGCCCCCATGCCCCTCCACGCCATGCTATTGGTGCAGGCCTTGCAGGTGTGTGTGCACGACAAGTGCCACCAGCTCAGCACCGTCATCGCCTCCCACAGGTCAGCGCCTGCACCTCTCCCACGCACGTCTCTTGTTGTGGTGCAATGCTGGGGTTTAGGGAGTGGCCACCACAGTTTCTTCCTGTGCTCTCGGTCCCTGTGCTGCTGCCCACTTATGTGCTTGCTCACCGCTGTGCCTTCCACTCCTAGCGCACACACACACACCCTTGTGCCCACCCACCCCCCTCCGTGGATGTGCCCTGCCTACCAGGGAGTGGGTCAGCGAGGTGCAGCAACTGCTCGCCCCACGCCTCCCTGCGCCCACCTCACCACCTCCGCTGCTGCCCCGTGCACCTGCCACAACACTTGCGCACCTCAAGGGCCTCCAGGTATGCCTCACACAAGCCATATCTCTGAATATGCGTGGCATCTCACGTTTCATACTGTGCTTCCATCTCCTCCCGCAATGTGCACTCGGCTGTGTTCCTTAACTTCCATCCCTCCCTCCCTTCTTCCTCCAACGCGCCCTTCTCCATTCCCACTCCAGCTCATCTCGTCTCTCCCTCCATCCAATCCTCTCATTTCAATTCTCCAAAGTGTCAGCTACAATCTCCCTTCTTTAACGTTGCCCCAAGCAAGCCACCGCTCCTCGTTTCCCCCTGTGGCCCACCCACCCACTCTCACACCAGGTGCGCGGCAGCAGCAGCGTGGTGGCGAGCGGGGAGGCCCGGCAGGTGCAGCAGGCAGTGGCAGCGCTGGACGACTGGCTCGTTGCCTGCTGTGCTGCCCTCCGGGGGGGCTCAGGGGACGAGGGGGCGAGAGGAGGAGGCGAGGGGGCACAAGGGGAGGGGAGTGTGGCACCAGGGGAGGGTAAGGGGCTGCACGGGGAGGGCAAGGGGCGGGTGTGTGAGGAGGAGGTGGTGCGGAAGCTGAAGCACATGCACAGCAGCGTGCAAGCAGCTCTTCATCGCATCTCCTCCCTGGCCCGCCGCACCGCTGCCCTCTCACACCTCACTGCTCTGCCGGCTCAACCCTTCTCTGCGTCAGCCAATGCTCCTCATCCCGCAGTGCTGGCAGGCAGTGCAGTAGGTGCCACCGCAGATGCCGTGGCTGCCGCCGCATCTCCCGCAGCCACGGCCCCCACAGCCACAGCACCAGCTCATGCGCCGGCACCAGGTGTGGCACCGGCAGTAGCAGCAGCAGTGCGAGGGGCGCCAGAGGCATCAGAGGCACCTGTACCTGCTCCGCCTGGTGCTGCTGCGGCGGCGGTTGCTGGAAGCGTCTCTTCGTCCGACACCGTTTGCTGGTGTGCGGTGCTGCACCACGCCCACCCTGCATGTGCTGCTTCTGCTGGTTTCTCTGGCGGCAGCGACGGGCAGGCAGTGGTTGGCGGGCAGGCGGGAGGAGGCGGTGGGGATGTCCGGGTTCGGGGAAAGCGCAGCGGTGGGAGGAGAGCCGCTGCTGTTGTGTGCGGTGCTGTTGGGCGAGAGAGTGGTGCAGGCGGCGCAGGGATGTCATGGGAGAAGAGGGAAGAGAAGGCAGGAGAAGCAAGAGGCGATAGGGAAGGGAATATGGGAGCAGTGCGTTTGGAGAAGGGTGAAGCAAAGGAGGAGGAGCAGAAGTTAGAGAATGGATATGGATTGAAGGGCGAAGGCATGAAGGATGCACTTATATGCGACGGATGCAGCATGAGGTATGTGGATCTTATCATAAAGCATACTCCCCCCTCCTTGCTCCACGGTTGCCCCCACCCTCACTGCATATTTCCTTTCCTTCATTGCGAGCCTGCTGCAATTCCCATTCCCTCCATTGTGTGTGCCTTCCCTCCGACCGCCTCCCCTTGCCTGCCTCACTCTACACCCTCACAGATTCCACGCCGACTGTCTCTCATACTTGCATGCTGCCGCCCCCTCCGCCGCTCAAGACGAGCAGCAGCAGGAGAAGGCGCAAGAGCAGAAGCGAGAGGCAGCAGGGCAGCAGTAGGCAAGGGCAGAGCAGGGTGGGGGGGCGGGTGGTGGGGTAGTTCCACCAGGTACAGACAGAGACAGCCACCCACAGCCGCAGCAGCGGCAACGGCACGACCAGAGCACTGAGAAACAGCAGCCGTTGCCGCCGCAGCAGCAGCAGCAGCAGCAGCAGCAGCAGGGTCCCTTCACATGCCCGTTCTGCTCCTCCCTCGCCTCAGCAGCCGTCACACCTGCCGTCTCAGCATTGTTCCATGTACGTCCTGCCGCCCCACTGCTCCTGCTAAAATGCCATACCACCACAGGAGCACGCTTGCACGTCCCTCTTCCACTTGCACGTCCCTCTTCCACCTGCACGTCCCTCTTCCACCTGCACGTCCCTCTTCCACCTGCACATGCATCCGCCTCACTTGCCACCAGCAGCGCGAGTGCATGCTCCCTCCACTCGCTCCCTCCACTCGCTCCCTCCACTCGCTCCTCTCCATGCTTCTCCCTCCCCCTCCCCCTCGTCTGTCCCTCACGCCCTCCTGCTGTGCAGCCTCGTCGCCTGCCCCGCGTGTCGCTGCGGTGCTTGGTGGGCCTGCTCTCTCGCGCTCTCCCTCTCCACCCCAGGTACCGCTCTCGCTCATCCAAACGTGTACACATGCACGCATGTGCACATGCTTGCACGCTCTTGCTCACTTCAACGCGCACTTTCCCGCACATGGCATTCACGCATTGCACAGATGTATGCTTGTGCCCCCGCCACCACACACGCATTGCACCCGGTTTGCCATGCGCACACACTCTCTCGGCCAAGCTGAACCCCATCCTCTCTCGACTCAGAGCAGGGTGCACATTTCAGCCAGCCTGCTTCTTGCATCGTGCGGCATGTCCCCCCCTGTTCGCTCTCTCACTCTCTGCTCGGCCCCACCAGGATCGCAGCCGTGCACAGCTTGGAGCAACTCGTCCAATCAGCAACGCGTTGCTCTCACTTGCTGACATCAGCGCTCTCCACCACCCTGTCCTTGCCACGTCATGCCGAACCCCTGCCTCCCTCCATACTCAGCTGTCTGCTTCAGGTGATTTTTCAGCATTGTTTCAGGTTATGGCTGACCCTTTGTCTCAAGTAGGTATTTATCTTTATATTTCAAATGATATCATCTCCTGCCACTTGTCAAATCTTTGTTTGCGATCGGGCCTTCAGTCACTCACTCTCAACCCCCAATCCGCATCCCATCTGCAGGTGGCCTCCTGTCTTCCACTCGACATGCCACTTGCCTCTCCGCCATCGCTCTCCTCCACTGCCCCTGCTGCCACACCAGCGGCACCAGATTCAATAGCAGCGCAGGCAGCAGAGCCTCTTGCCTCGTGGCTGCTGCACGTGAATGCAGTTCTCTCACCGCCCACACGCCAGCAGCAGCAGCAGCATCTGGTGCAAGGGGATCACACGAAGCATGTCACCGGCACTGCAGCTGCTGCCGCGGCAGCGACTGTGGGAGTGGTGGCTGGAGGGCAACAGGAGGTGCAGCAGTCGGCAGGGCAGAGCGCCAAGGATGGTGGAGGAGGGCCAACAGTGCCGACAGGGCCAGCGGCAGCGGCGGTGTCGGAGGCAGGGACAGGCTGCTCTGTTGAGGCGGGCGGCACGCTGGCGGTGATGCAGAGGGCAGTGGCCGCCCACTGCTGGAGGGCTGCCACGTGTAGCGCTCTCATTGGCCGCCCACGGCCCCGACCTTCCACCCTGGCACAGCTGGTGCAGACGGTGAGATAGTGGCTTATACAAACAGAATTGCACTTACGGCGATACTGTGTAACGAGCAGATCTTAGTGTCTCCAACCCCACTTCTCTTGTCTTTCCGTTGCTCTCTTCGCTCCATTATACTCTCTGTGTGCATGCCAAGAGTCTTTTTCTGTCCCACCTTCTTCCATCTCTCAATCCTCGTCCTTCACCCCTCCCCTCCCCTGTCTGTCCTCCAGGGCTCGCACACAGTAGGCACAACTGATGCCGTTCTCGGGGAAGCCAAACAGCGACACGAGGCAGCTTCTGAGTGGCTGTCTTGCTTCAGCAAGGCACTCTCATCTCAGTCACAGCTGTCAGAGCGCCAGGCCGCCCAGCGTCTGTCACATCTGCGCGCGCTCATCAGCCACGCCTCTGCCCTGCCTGTGGACCTGCGCCCAGAGATCAAGGTGAGCAGCGAACCTGCTGCTGTCGTCATGGAGAATGCTGATCAAGTGCTGCTGACTATTCACCTCTTGCTGCATTCACCTTATCTCCCTTCCCTGTCCCTCCTCTCCCTGCCACCCCGCGCCACTATCAGACCCTGCGCCGCGCTGTGGCCCGCCTGGCATCGCGCCTCAAGGCTGATACCGCTGCAACTACTCCTCCTGCCACTCAATCGCCTCCTCCCACCGCACCACCCACTGCATCGCTGCTCACCGCACCCTCTCCCGCACGCACAGCGACGCCTCTGGCTGTAGCAAAAACTGTAGCGCCGTCAGGCAAAGCAGCTGCGACAGCACGTGGGGGAATCGGCACCGCAGGTGCTGCCTCGGAACTGAAGGCGTCCGGGCTGAAAGGCTCTCGCAGTGCCAAGCGGAAGCTGGCAGCAGGCGGGGAAGGCAAGGCAGTGCGTGTGGGTAAGGGGAGAGCAGGAGCAGTGGCTGTTGGGGGTGCAGCAGAAGCGAGTGTGAGTGTTGCTCCCAGGGCTGCATGCAGTGTGGCGACCAGTGGTACTGCCTCCGCTGCCACCGCTGTCGCTGCTGCTACCGCTGCCACAGTTGCCTCAGCTGGCGCTGGTGCCACGGCCGCAGCCACCAAGGGCAAGAGGAGCCCTCGCGCCCTGCACGCAGCGGCCCTGCAAGGAGGCAGCTGCATGGCCGTGCCTGCTTGTGCTACAACCTGCCCCCGTGGCCCGACTGTAACATACGAGCCTGCCCCCGCCTCCTGCATCGCCTCACCGCTTCTGCCTGCCTGCTCCTCCCTTCCTCAACCCACCGATCCATCCCGCATGGCCTCTCGCCCTCTCTCCCCTTCACTCCCTGCCCCCCCGGCCACCTCCCCTGCTGCTGCTCCTCTGCCTGCACCGCTGGCATCGCCAGATGCCTGCCCGCCTGCCCCAGGGGGTGAGGCAGGGGCAGGCGTGAGAGTGAGTGGGAAGAGGAGCAGGTCCGTGAGGAAGAGGAGGAGAGAGGTAGGGGAGGGGAGTGGTGGGGGAGGCGGTGAGGTGAGGGCGGGAGACAGCAGCGATGGCGATGGCGATGGGGATGGGGATGGGGATGGGGATGGGTGTGCTGGCAGTGCGGGAAGTGCTGGTGGGGTGCAGCGCAGCAAGGCAGCAGCAGAAGAACAAGCTGCTGTGCTGCTATCAGCTGAGTTAGCCGCCGTCGCTGCAGCAGCAGCAAGCACAGCAGGAAGCAATGGAGTAACCGCAACAGGATCCACACGAACAACCACAGCAAGCATACGAGCAACAGCAAGAGCGCCTCAAGATGATACACTCGCGAGCCGTGGAGACACATCACAGGTATCCTGCCCTGCCACCAAAGCTACCACCACAGCTATTACCACAGCTGCCACCACAGCTGCCGCCACAGCTGCCACCACAGCTACCACCACAGCTGCCACCACAGCTGCCACCACAACTGCCACCACAGCTGCCACCACAGCTGCCACCACAGCTGCCACCACAGCTGCCACCACAGCTGCCACCACTGCTGCCACCACAGCTGCCGCCACAGCTACCACCGCAGCTGCCACCACAGGTGCCACCACAAGTGCCACCGCCGGTACCACTGCAGACCGCATCTCCAAACTCTCAACATTGCCCCTCAAGCAGCCCGCTCTCTCCTTCCCGGTCCTCAAGAAGCGGCGCAGCGACCGACCCAAGGCAGGTGCTGTCAGCACGGCCGAGCCACCTTGAGCTCTTGCTGCCACACACCCTCCTGCTCCTCCCAATGCACCTGCTCACTGCGCTGTTGGCTCCACTGCTGCAGCAGCTGCTGCTGGCACAGCAGCTGGCACTGCTGCCTGCTCTGTTGGTACCACTGTCCCCTCTACTGGTATGACTGCCAGCTCAACCGCCAAGGTTGCCAGCTCAGCAGCCAAGGTTGCTAGCTCAGCAGAAAAGGCTTGCTGCCTAGAAGGGAAGGGCGGTGAGGGTCAGAGGAGGAAAGGCAGGGGAGATAGCCAAGATAAGAGAAGTGGAGACAGGGTGCGGGCGATTGAGAGTGGCATGCCAGGCACACGCACAGCAGGCCAGGGGAAGATGAGCCCTCGGCCACATGAAAGCGCAACAGCAGGCCAGGGGAAGATGAGCCCTCGGCCACATGAAAGCGCAACAGCAGGCCAGGGGAAGATGAGCCCTCGGCCACATGAAAGCGCAACAGCAGGCCAGGGGAAGATGAGCCCTCGGCCACATGAAAGCGCAACAGCAGGCCAGGGGAAGATGAGCCCTCGGCCACATGAAAGCGCAACAGCAGGCCAGGGGAAGATGAGCCCTCGGCCACATGAAAGCGCAACAGCAGGCCAGGGGAAGATGAGCCCTCGGCCACATGAAAGCGCAACAGCAGGCCAGGGGAAGATGAGCCCTCGGCCACATGAAAGCGCAACAGCAGGCCAGGGGAAGATGAGCCCTCGGCCACATGAAAGCGCAACAGCAGGCCAGGGGAAGATGAGCCCTCGGCCACATGAAAGCGCAACAGCAGGCCAGGGGAAGATGAGCCCTCGGCCACATGAAAGCGCAACAGCAGCGGCAGCAGAGGGTGTGACAGTTGGCAGTGCGTGGCAGCATGGCAGAGCGAGTGAGAGTGAGAGTTTGGGGCGAGAGGGTGCAGCAGGTGGTGCAGAAGGTGGGAGCAGGGGAGGCGGGGTGGTGGAGGGAGGGGCGGGTGGAGGAAGGCGGTCGGTGCGCAGCACAGCAGGCCGGCACCCTGGCTTCGATGGCTTCCTGCTGCTGCCCCGCATCCGATGATCCCAAGATGACGGCATGTTTGGCATGGAGTGCGTGGCGAGGCGCAGCGTGGCGTGCACACAGCGGTGCCAGAGTAGCATTCACAAGCAGATGTGTGATTGATGGTATGGCTACTGCAGGCCGTGCACATGCAGACTGACTAACCTTGTTACGGCGAGGCTGGAAGCACAGGATGGCTGAGCAGGCAGTGAAAGAAGGCTTCAAGCCACGCATGTGCAACGGAGGAGAGGGAGGCGGTGGTAGTGTCCTTGGCTGCTCGAAGGGGAAGTAATGTTGCTGGTGGAAGGGCTGCAGAAAGGGTTAAACTTAAACAGGTGCGATTGGTTGATGGTATAGGTGAGAGAGGCCAGCAACAGGAGGTGTGGGGATGGTGGATGTTGCTCATCTGCCTCTCTTGATGTAGGTGGTGGCACGCTCCAAGGTCATATTTTCTGACTGTTTGATTTGACACTAACCCACTAATTTCTCCATGCACATAGTGAGTCATGACAGTACAAACCCTGGGGCTGCTTGTTCAGGCGGTGTGTGTGTGTGTGTGCGCTTACTATAAGTGACTATATTTACTAATGAATCATGAATAGGTTTGCTGTACCGTATGGCCCCGCCCCGGATATAAGCGCTGGCCTATGTTAGGCGCATGCCATTCTATCTCAAGAACTGCGCTTATGGCCGGAATTCAATAATAAGCGCACACTTGGGAACCCTTATTGATTACAGACTTCAATTTCTTGTCACCTATTTGACGTTGCAATTTAGCACACTCTTCTTTGACTAATCCTATTGAGGAGATAGCTGGAGTGTAAGCGCTAGACATTTGTTATCATTATTGACGTCTCCGCAACTCACGGGCCTACATTTGTACCACTCCTGCAATGATTGCGAGACTTTCTGCCCACCGCGTTTCTCGCCGCGCCTCATGTCTGGCACCAGCTTGCTTCGCGCTGGTAACCAAATATCGGTCACTTTCGCGCCTCCTGAAGTGCTAAGGACGTGTAACAAATGTCACACCGACCCTGTGAGCGATGTACAGGGTGTGCAGTAACTTCGTCAATTCGGGAATAGTTTCGTTTCTTTTTTCCGTCTAGTGTCTCCAGTCTCCTCGCCACGATCGATATCCCTCCGATTGCCGAGGTCAGATGGCGTCAAATGACGCATCGACCATGCGATTGGAGACGCAGCCCGCAGATGCCGCGCCACCTGTGATGGGCACGATCGATCGCCGTCGATTGTGACAATTGTGACGCGTCCTAGAATGAAGTTGGGCTGTGAATTCAACACTTAGGGCTAGCCCATGGCGTGAGTGACAAGGAACGACGGCAAACTTCCAGACACGCTCAGTGCCTATCACCAAGTAACGCGCTTCGACCAATCATCCCGTTTCCAGCGGCAGATTTCGCGTCGCGCCAATAGCCTCTAGCAACGAATAATCGCATCGACCGCACCCAACCAATAGTAAACCAGCCCCAGCTCGCGGCACTATTTAGCTCCGCACAATTCATTTGCGAGGCCACTCCATCTGCTTCCTTCGAATCCAATCCGGTGGTTGCTTACAATGGCCGTGCTTCGCGTTTTCTTACTGGTGCTCTCTGTGCTCATTGCCGCCGCGCATGTGGTCTCCGCTACAGCGCCGATATTCGAATCTGATCCTGCGCGGGATGTTGGCATCTTGGCGGCGGACGACCTGTCCTCCCCAGTGGCAGTCAAAGATGCGTCCATCTTACCACTGATGCAGGAGATCCGACGGATGCTCAAGGGGAAGGCGGTCAAGGTGAAGATCGGGCCGAGTGAAATGAAAGCCATCGCTGAGGTTGGAAAGGAGCTTTCGAAGTATTCTAAGAAGGAATGGGATAGGGTGGTGAAAGACAAAAAGAAGCAAGCGGAAAAGCTGGAGAAAGGGTGGGAGGATACCAAGAAGGCAGCGAATGAGGTGAAGCAGGGGTTTGAGAATGGGGAAGGTGCCAGGAAGGCAGCGGACGACGTGAAGCAAGGGTTCGAGAAGGCCACAAACTTCTTTGGAAATCTCGGACGCAAGTAGAGCAGGGCAGTGGTTGATAACCAAGGAAGGTATTGTTGCTGTTTGCATGTGCTCGGGGTGCTGTTTGGCGTTGGGTGGTTGACTTGTATGGGAACAATGTGTGCTTAGAAAGGGGGAAGGGTGGTAGTTCTTTCACGACTGAAAATAATTGGACTATATGGGCATTATGGAGCTCGGCTGCTTGAGAATCAAATCGCTTGGATCATAGCATAATAATCCAAGTTGGAATTATTCCGCCTTTATTTCACCTGCTTTACCAAGTTGTGATAGGATCAGTTACCTACTTCAACTATATTCTTACCCCGTACTGCTGCTGAGTTGCCCCCGTACCTTTCTAGACCAGGCATTTTCATCAGGCAGTTCTCTCCTATATCGATTCCATCCTACTTAGCCTCGTAGTTCAGAAGACCATGAGATTTATTGGAGTGTTTGGTGGGGCAGGGAAAGGAGTGAGGCCATGTGGGACAAGTCAGGGAGGGGTTAGGCAAGGTAAACAGTCCTTTGAGTGAGGTAGGGAAGAGAGTGGAAAGAGTAAGGCAAGCTACAAGGTACTTTGGGTGAGGCAGGGAGGGGAGCTGAAGGGTTAGAAAAAGGTGACTCGTGGTTTGAGTGGGGCAGGGGAGAGGGGAATGAATGATGGGTGATGCAATGTGAGGAACGTTCTTCTTGAGACGCAACGTGAGGAATATTTTCTGTGATATTTGGTTTCACCGTCAGGCACATTGCGTAGGTGCCAGGTAGAATACATGTTGTCTGTTTCGCCAGGTGCGCACCGTCGACCACGTGCTGCCATTCCGCAGGTCAAACTTCGCCAATACCTTCTCGGCGAAGTTTCGCACACCTCCTCAGAGTTTCGCACACCTCTGCAAGTTTGGTCGATCTTTTGGACACCGCTCGGTTGAACAGCGTTCGCCGAGCAGCGCTCATCGACCCGAACTCTTCGACCAGATTTCTTCGACCAGGATCGTCGACCAGCGCTCTTTGACGGGAGCTCTTCGCGCAGAGATCGTCGACCAGACGCAGAGCTCGTTGACCGGATTCTGTCGAGCACAGCCTGCTCGACCGCAACTTCCGTCGAACTGCAGAAGCCCATTTTGTCGACCAATCCGTCGCGAACTTCTCGTCGACAATGAGATCGGCTGCGCCCAAGCGAGGGCGGGGCCTTTCTCCCACAGACTATAGCATATAAGTTTGACAACATGCGTCGTTGTTTAGTCACGGTTCACATTTAAGCCAGTCTCATGAGTGTCCTCAGTTCGATGTGATTCTTGCGTTCACAGGCTGCTTCATATGGTTACACTAGGTTTTAGTATCTTGCCTGGCCGAAACACATATCATGTATAGTCTGGCCCCAGATAGTAGCGCATATGCGCTTATAATACACTCATTTTTTTAAGGGGGGTCTTGTAATTGAGTAACGGCCATAAGCGCCGGTGCTTATATAAAAAGAAATACAATTTAAACACACCAAAATCTATTTCAGTCTCGTAAATTCTAACGAATCGAAATCCTACAGGTTCCTGAATCAGAATCGCGCGAGGGCATTCTCTGACTGTGCACAGAGCTTTGGCACGTCACTTCACAGGCGTGACGGCTCATTCTGACTGGACGCGTGTCAAATGTTATATCTGCTACAGTTGGTTTAGGCTGTAGTGGGGTAGTTACTATGGGGTACAGTAAGTTTAGGGTTTCCTACTTGTACCCACCTCTTTCCTAGTGCAAACAATCTTGTTCATTCTGACATGGTATTACGAGCCTAGGTTAGGAACCTAGGACCGCTTAGTCCTAAGGGCCCACCGTTCTGCTAGAAGCGCCCTCGAGCGCCCTACCACTTTCGCGCCCTCGCGCGCCTCTCTCTCTCACGCTGCCCGTACGCAGCTCGCTAGCCGCCCGCGCGCGGCCCGTTTTTAGCGCGTGCAGCCCGCTAGCCGCCCGCGCGCGGCCCGTTTCTAGCGTGCGTAGGCCGTTAACCGCCCACGCACGACCAGCACCGCCCGCGCGCAGCCTGCGCCATCCTCGTGCGGCCCCGCGCGCAGCCCGCGCGTCGCAGCTGCTTGCGCACCGGCCGCTGCAGCCAGCGCATAGCTCGCTGCCCGCGCGCGACTGCAGCCCACGCGCAGCCGCGGCCCGTACGCAACAGCAGCCCACGCGCAGGCCCACCGTAGCGCCGCCCTGCCCGTCCGAGCCGCGCCGCATAGCCCTGTCCGAGCCGCGCCGCGCCGCCCTGCCCGAGCCGCGCCGAGCCGCCCTGCCCGAACCGTGCCGCGCCGCCCTGTCCGAGCCGCGCTGCCCTACTGCTACTGCTGTTCCGCCCGCTCCTACTGCTTCTGTTCCTACTGCTACTGCTGCTACTGCTACTGCTGCTACTGCTACTGCTGCCACTATGGCTAGTCCCACCGTCCTCTCTTTCGATGCTGAGGGCCGTCCGATTCAGATTGATGCTTGGCTCGACGACCTCCACCTGTTCCTACAGATCACTGCCAAGGACGATGTCTCACTGTATGATCACGCGTCCGGAACCGCTCTAGCACTTGTAGAGACTGCTGACAGTACAGCTCGCTCCCAGTGGCAGACTCGTGACGCTCACGCTCGCCTAGCCATTTGCAGTCACCGGCCGTTAGACTAGCGCGCGCATTTTGGCCAGCACAAGACTGCTAAGGCACTGTACGATGCAGTAGTCGCGCGCTACTCCTCGCCTGCCTCTGCTACGATCGGCCGTCTCTCGCTGCCCTATCTCTTCCCCGATTTGGCCGCCTTTCCCACAGTCGCTGACGTCATTACACACCTCCGCACTAGTGACACTCGCTACCGAGCCGCCCTTCCTGCTGAGTTCCTCGCCAAGAATCCGCCCCCGATGTACCTCGTTCTCTACCACCTAGTCACCCGTCTCCCTGACTCTCTTCGCGCAGTCAGGGACCAATTTCTCGCCCTCTGCCCCACCGAGCTCACCGTTGACCTGCTCGAGAAGCATCTGCTTGCAGCTGAGGCTAGCATAGTTGCTGTAGGTGCCTCTTGTGGCGACCCCCGCACGCCCTTCTTTGACGGGTGTTCCCCTCCCCCCCTTCTCCCCTCGGTCGCCTCTGCTGCCGCTGTCGACTACCTTGGTGCTGAGGAAGTCGGGCGGGCGGCACGCTGGCGGTGATGCAGAGGGCAGTGGCCGCCCACTGCTGGAGGGCTGCCACGTGTAGCGCTCTCATTGGCCGCCCACGGCCCCGACCTTCCACCCTGGCACAGCTGGTGCAGACGGTGAGATAGTGGCTTATACAAACAGAATTGCACTTACGGCGATACTGTGTAACGAGCAGATCTTAGTGTCTCCAACCCCACTTCTCTTGTCTTTCCGTTGCTCTCTTCGCTCCATTATACTCTCTGTGTGCATGCCAAGAGTCTTTTTCTGTCCCACCTTCTTCCATCTCTCAATCCTCCTCCTTCACCCCTCCCCTCCCTTGTCTGTCCTCCAGGGCTCGCACACAGTAGGCACAACTGATGCCGTTCTGAGTGGCTGTCTTGCTTCAGCAAGGCACTCTCATCTCAGTCACAGCTGTCAGAGCGCCAGGCCGCCCAGCGTCTGTCACATCTGCGCGCGCTCATCAGCCACGCCTCTGCCCTGCCTGTGGACCTGCGCCCAGAGATCAAGGTGAGCAGCGAACCTGCTGTTGTCGTCATGGAGAATGATGATCAAGTGCTGCTGACTATTCACCTCTTGCTGCATTCACCTTATCTCCCTTCCCTGTCCCTCCTCTCCCTGCCACCCCGCGCCACTATCAGACCCTGCGCCGCGCTGTGGCCCGCCTGGCATCGCGCCTCAAGGCTGATACCGCTGCAACTACTCCTCCTGCCACTCAATCGCCTCCTCCCACCGCACCACCCACTGCATCGCTGCTCACCGCACCCTCTCCCGCACGCACAGCGACGCCTCTGGCTGTAGCAAAAACTGTAGCGCCGTCAGGCAAAGCAGTTGCGACAGCACGTGGGGGAATCGGCACCGCAGGTGCTGCCTCGGAACTGAAGGCGTCCGGGCTGAAAGGCTCTCGCAGTGCCAAGCGGAAGCTGGCAGCAGGCGGGGAAGGCAAGGCAGTGCGTGTGGGTAAGGGGAGAGCAGGAGCAGTGGCTGTTGGGGGTGCAGCAGAAGCGAGTGTGAGTGTTGCTCCCAGGGCTGCATGCAGTGTGGCGACCAGTGGTACTGCCTCCGCTGCCACCGCTGTCGCTACCGCTGCCACAGTTGCCTCAGCTGGCGCTGGTGCCACGGCCGCAGCCACCAAGGGCAAGAGGAGCCCTCGCCCCCTGCACGCAGCGGCCCTGCAAGGAGGCAGCTGCATGGCCGTGCCTGCTTGTGCTACAACCTGCCCCCGTGGCCCGACTGTAACATACGAGCCTGCCCCCGCCTCCTGCATCACCTCACCGCTTCTGCCTGCCTGCTCCTCCCTTCCTCAACCCACCGATCCATCCCACATGGCCTCTCGCCCTCTCTCCCCTTCACTCCCTGCCCCCCCGGCCACCTCCCCTGCTGCTGCTCCTCTGCCTGCACCGCTGGCATCGCCAGCTGCCTGCCCGCCTACCCCAGGGGGTGAGGCAGGGGCAGGCGTGAGAGTGAGTGGGAAGAGGAGCAGGTCCGTGAGGAAGAGGAGGAGAGAGGGAGGGGAGGGGAGTGGTGGGGGAGGCGGTGAGGTGAGGGCGGGAGACAGCAGCGATGGCGATGGCGATGGGGATGGGTGTGCTGGCAGTGCGGGAAGTGCTGGTGGGGTGCAGCGCAGCAAGGCAGCAGCAGAAGAACAAGCTGCTGTGCTGCTATCAGCTGAGTTAGCCGCCGTCGCTACAGCAGCAGCACGCACAGCAGGAAGCAATGGAGTAACCGCAACAGGATCCACACGAACAACCACAGCAAGCATACGAGCAACAGCAAGAGCGCCTCAAGATGATACACTCGCGAGCCGTGGAGACACATCACAGGTATCCTGCCCTGCCACCAAAGCTACCACCACAGCTATTACCACAGCTGCCACCACAGCTGCCGCCACAGCTGCCACCACAGCTACCACCACAGCTGCCACCACAGCTGCCACCACAACTGCCACCACAGCTGCCACCACAGCTGCCACCACAGCTGCCACCACAGCTGCCACCACAGCTGCCACCACTGCTGCCACCACAGCTGCCGCCACAGCTACCACCGCAGCTGCCACCACAGGTGCCACCACAAGTGCCACCGCCGGTACCACTGCAGACCGCATCTCCAAACTCTCAACATTGCCCCTCAAGCAGCCCGCTCTCTCCTTCCCGGTCCTCAAGAAGCGGCGCAGCGACCGACCCAAGGCAGGTGCTGTCAGCACGGCCGAGCCACCTTGAGCTCTTGCTGCCACACACCCTCCTGCTCCTCCCAACGCACCTGCTCACTGCGCTGTTGGCTCCACTGCTGCAGCAGCTGCTGCTGGCACAGCAGCTGGCACTGCTGCCTGCTCTGTTGGTACCACTGTCCCCTCTACTGGTATGACTGCCAGCTCAACCGCCAAGGTTGCCAGCTCAGCAGCCAAGGTTGCTAGCTCAGCAGAAAAGGCTTGCTGCCTAGAAGGGAAGGGCGGTGAGGGTCAGAGGAGGAAAGGCAGGGGAGATAGCCAAGATAAGAGAAGTGGAGACAGGGTGCGGGCGATTGAGAGTGGCATGCCAGGCACACGCACAGCAGGCCAGGGGAAGATGAGCCCTCGGCCACATGAAAGCGCAACAGCAGGCCAGGGGAAGATGAGCCCTCGGCCACATGAAAGCGCAACAGCAGGCCAGGGGAAGATGAGCCCTCGGCCACATGAAAGCGCAACAGCAGGCCAGGGGAAGATGAGCCCTCGGCCACATGAAAGCGCAACAGCAGGCCAGGGGAAGATGAGCCCTCGGCCACATGAAAGCGCAACAGCAGGCCAGGGGAAGATGAGCCCTCGGCCACATGAAAGCGCAACAGCAGGCCAGGGGAAGATGAGCCCTCGGCCACATGAAAGCGCAACAGCAGGCCAGGGGAAGATGAGCCCTCGGCCACATGAAAGCGCAACAGCAGGCCAGGGGAAGATGAGCCCTCGGCCACATGAAAGCGCAACAGCAGGCCAGGGGAAGATGAGCCCTCGGCCACATGAAAGCGCAACAGCAGGCCAGGGGAAGATGAGCCCTCGGCCACATGAAAGCGCAACAGCAGGCCAGGGGAAGATGAGCCCTCGGCCACATGAAAGCGCAACAGCAGCGGCAGCAGAGGGTGTGACAGTTGGCAGTGTGTGGCAGCATGGCAGAGCGAGTGAGAGTGAGAGTTTGGGGCGAGAGGGTGCAGCAGGTGGTGCAGAAGGTGGGAGCAGGGGAGGCGGGGTGGTGGAGGGAGGGGCGGGTAGAGGAAGGCGGTCGGTGCGCAGCACAGCAGGCCGGCACCCTGGCTTCGATGGCTTCCTGCTGCTGCCCCGCATCCGATGATCCCAAGATGACGGCATGTTTGGCATGGAGTGCGTGGCGAGGCGCAGCGTGGCGTGCACACAGCGGTGCCAGAGTAGCATTCACAAGCAGATGTGTGATTGATGGTATGGCTACTACAGGCCGTGCACATGCAGACTGACTAACCTTGTTACGGCGAGGCTGGAAGCACAGGATGGCTGAGCAGGCAGTGAAAGAAGGCTTCAAGCCACGCATGTGCAACGGAGGAGAGGGAGGCGGTGGTAGTGTCCTTGGCTGCTCGAAGGGAAAGTAATGTTGCTGGTGGAAGGGCTGCAGAAAGGTTTAAACTTAAACAGGTGCGATTGGTTGATGGTATAGGTGAGAGAGGCCAGCAACAGGAGGTGTGGGGATGGTGGATGTTGCTCATCTGCCTCTCTTGATGTAGGTGGTGGCACGCTCCAAGGTCATATTTTCTGACTGTTTGATTTTGCTAAAATCAGAAAGTGATTGTAACCAGGATCACCTCAGGATGGTTCGCACGCAGAGAAGTGATGTTGGTGGGCCCTTGAACTCAATAGCAGAGTGAATGTAAAATGCTTTGAGATAATAAACACGTGCAGTACAAGGAATATAAATATGAGTACAGGGGAATTCGAAACGACCTAACTAGCCATGTACTCTAAGGGGTACATTCCCTTATTGCATCGAAATCCAACCGTGCGACTCCGAGTGGTTACGTAACTGTTCGGGCAGAAGCCACTGCTGCTGCCCAGGCCCTACGATATCAGGAATTTTCCCCTGAAATTCCTGATTTTCAGCCTAGTTTTGTGTACCTACACTGAATTTTCAGTGTTGAGATTTTTGTGACACTGATTTTTTCAGCCTTTACTTCATAGCTAACACTGATGTTTCAGACTTTTATCGAAGTGTACACTGAATGCACATTCCGAATCCTTCCCGTAAAACACCCGAGACAATAAGACAACCAACATTTCCGCATCATAAAATCTTATGTAAAAAATACCGATCGTCGACTCCATGAACTGGCTTAGTGGTTAGCGAAGTAGATACCGATTGATAAGGTTTCCGGTTCGAATCCCTCTACCACCATGTTCTTAAAGCGACGGGCAACTTTTGGCAGTGTTGGGTTCAGAAGTTTTTTTTTTTAACCAGGCTTGCCAGCGCGAAAGTGCTGGCTGGCGAAAACCAGGATTTCGTGCGGACACTTTCCATCCGCAGTAACAGTTCGCCAGGGTTCTGGGTTTTGGGTGGCAAATGTGCACCGTCGCTTTAAAGGCTACTCTCTTGCACAATTGCATGATGTAATTGAAAATTCAGGCTCTTGTTTTCCGGAACCCTGAAAATTCAGGCTTTTTTTTTTAGGAACCCTGAAAATTCAGGCTTTTTTTCACAGGGACCCTGATGCATCAACGTCCCTAAAAGTGAATCTGAGGGCCTGCTGCTGCCTGATGCTGTCTGCCCGACGGTCCAGATGCTCCTCGTAACCGTCTGTCCCTTCGACTTTCTTCTGGCTTTTCGTCTTCACTCTCGATAGTGCGTGCTTCGGCTTTACTACGGTGAGGAGTGCGCAACAGTGTTTTTCATTAACTACTATTCGTAACACCCCCCTTCACTCCTGGCCGTAGCGAGCATTGACCCGCTTGACTACCCCGCTGAGTTCGGAGCAGTGCTGGTACTGCTGACGCGGCAGTCTCTTCGTGAGGAAGTCTGCTGCCATGTCACCCGTTGGGCAGTATGTCAGGTCAACTTTGCCTTTGTCAACTTCGTCCTTGACGAAGAAGTACCGCAGTGCGATGTGCTTGGTGCGGTTGACGAAACCAGGTTTGTTCGCGATCCTGATCGCGCTCTGATTGTCGCAGTGCAGGCGAAAGTTCGTTGAGGCCGGAATTTTTGCTTCCTGCAGCAGTTCCTGAAGGTAGAGACCTTCGCGAACAGCTGCTGTTGCTGCGATAAATTCAGCTTCCGCCGATGACAGGGCAACCAACTCTTGCTTCTGAGAGTTCCAGGAGATGGGGCCGCTGGGCTCGAGGCGGAAGTGGAACCCTGTCCTGGACCGTCGATTGTCAGGGTCAGCGGCGTGATCGGCATCCACGTAGCCGACGAGGCTGAAGGATGTGGTTGGGATGGTGGAATAACTGAGCCCGACATTGGGCGTGGAGATGAAGAATTGAAGGGCTCGCTGAAGATCTGAGAGATTCTCAGCCGTTGGTTTGCGTGAGTACTGAGCCAACTAGCTCGCAATGTAGGAGAGGTCGGGCCTGCAGGTAACAGATGCGAAAAGCAGGCATCCCAACTGCTGCTGGTAAGTGTGAAGCCCAGCAGGGGACAGGGCTTTGTTGTCAGGCTTGTGGTTGGGTCCTGGAGTGCGGTAAGGGGTGGAGAGTGGTGCAGGCGCAATGTTGAAGCGCTTGCTAAGCTCCTCCGCATACTTCGCTGCTGAGAGATGAATGGCTTCCGGCGAGTAGGTGATGTTGAGTCCGAGAAACTGCTTCACGTCATGATTGCAGGTGATGTCGACGCGCCCTGCGAGGCTTCTCTCAAATTGCTCGAGCAGTTCGTTGCTTGAGCCTGTGTAGAGAAGGTCGTCGACGTAGACCGTGAGGAGGATGTATTCGCCGTGGAAATCGCGGCGATACATTCCAGGATCGTGAGGCAGCTGCTTGAACCCGATTTCAAGCAGTATGTTGTGCAGGTACTACTGCCAGAGTCTCGGTGCCTGTTTGATCCCATAGAGGGACTTGCGTAGCTGACAGACGCGTGGGTCTCCGCCGCCGTAAGTGTGTGGCTGTTCCACGTAGATCACGGCGTCCACTAATGCGTACAGGAACGCATTCTTCACATCGATCTGCCGGAGTGGTAGGTGTCGTGCGGCTGCGATGGCGAGGAGAATTCTGACGGGCGTGTGACGGCTGACCGGTGCGAATGTCTGGTCAAAATCAATCCCGTGCCTTTGATCGTAGCCACGCACCACCCAGCGTGCCTTGAATCGCCCAATCCTTCCGTCGGCTCCTGTCTTCACTCGGAAGACCCATTTGCCGGAGAGAATCCTTCTCCCCTTTATTGCTGCACGGTCGACGAGCACCCAGGTGTCGCGCGACTCGAGTGCCCGGATTTCCGCATCCATTGCTTCGCGCCACTCCTTGCTGTGTGTGCCTGTGAGAGCTTGCCGTGGGTTCTTAGGTTCGATGATGCGCGGAGCAGTGGAGATGGCAGCGTGTAGTCCGAGTAGCTGGAGACCGGTGACAGTGCTGTCGTGGCGATGTTGAGTGACGACTTCCTGCACGTCGTCATCATCGCTTTCTGGTTCAGGCGGTGCTGGCGGTGCTGTGTCTCCGCCGCTTCTGCTTCCTCCTGCTGCGCCTCCTCCTGTTGCGCCTGTTCCTCCTTCACCTGAATCATCGTCATCGTCGTCGTCGTCGTCGCGGCGATCGCCCCTTGTGAACTCGCCTCTGGGATCCTGCTCCAGAATTGCTGCTGCTACTTCGTCCTCAGGTGAGGCGTAGCTGTGGCCCTCGTTGGCGTAGACGCGGTTTGCATTCGTCTGCTCGTCGTCACGAAATTTTTGCAGAAACAGTCGCTCGTAGAAGATGACATCGCGCGCATTCTTGATTTTCTGGCTTAGGAGATCCAGGATGATCCACGCCTTGTGTTCGTGGCTGATACCGAGATGGATTCCCCAGCGCGCGCGGCTTTTGAACTTCCCGATGGTTGATGTTGGCGGTCGGTATTGAACCATGCAGCCCCAGACGCGGAGCATGGAGGTGTCCCCCTTTCTTCCCGTCCATTTCACGTGCGGCGATTAATTGCCAGTGATTGCGGTGGTTGACAGCAGGTTGTGCACCCGCACGGCATGGTGCATCGCGTAGGTCCAGTAGATCGGCGGGAGCTTTGCCTGCCGCATTAGCGCCCGTACCTTCGTCATGAGGGTGCGATTCGTGCGCTCCGCTACGCCCTGCTGCTGGTGCGCGTAGGGGAGGGAGATGTGATGCTCGATCCCCTTTTGCGCGAGGTAATCCTGCAGTTCCTTGCTCCTGAACTCCGCCGCACCATCGGACTGCCAAATCTTCAATTTCTCCCCAGATTGCCGCTGCGCGTGCGCCAGCCACAGACGGAATGCTTCGTAGGCTCTGCTACGCGCTTCCACGTTTACGACCCACACGTGGCGCGTTCCGGCGTCGACGAAGGTGAGTGTGTAGAGTTCGTCGTTGATGCCGCAGTGTCCTACGTTGAGAAAGTCACTGTAAACCTTCTCAAGCTTGGCGTAGCGATTGGTTCCTGGCTCGAGTAGGGGGAAGGGCTGGTGAATCAGCGCAGCTTCGGGGCAGACAGTGCAGCTGCGCGGGTGAGTCCCTCCTCTCACTTCGGAGTCGTCAGGGCGCAACAGCGCGCCAGGTGCAAAGACGTCGGCTTCGATGCAATTCTTCAGGGTCACGCGCGAAGGGTGACATAGGCGCTGATGCCAGATGGCGTCGTCGGCGCGGAATCCAGATGTGCGCATGTAGCGCTCCAGTGCGGCTGCGGGGTCTTCGTCAGGTGCCGGTGCAGGTGTAGGCGCTGTTCCCCCGTTCTCTTCTTCTTCCTCGTTCGCCGTTGTTAGCATGAGGGCGAGAAATTCTCTGTCGCGGATGATGGAGTAGGGGATGTTGGTTCCGGGGATCGTGCCAAGTACGAACGCCGGTTCGCATGGTTCAGGGGCAGGTCCGTAGACAGTGCGTCACGGGGTGAGTGGTTCACTTCCCCAGTCAATGGTGTCCCAGGGGTCACTACCTGAAGGGATGTCAGGCGGCGGTGGTCCTAACGCAGGGCGGCGCGGAGGTCGTCCGAGAGGAACAACGAGAGGTTCGACGTCGGCATACGCAGGTTCTTCTTCCTCTTCCCCCCTTTGATCCTCGCGGAAAGCTCCCCAGCCGCTCGTCTCGCCGCCTTGTGCGGCGCCCCATCCGCCGATGTATGCGCCTGTTGCTGCGCCCCATCCGCCGGTTGCGACGCCCCAGCCGCTGGTGTCGCTCGTTCCCCATCCGCCGGCGCTCCCCCACCCCCCTTCATTGGAGGCGCTTTCCTCGTCCTGCTCCCAGGCGAGCGTTCCGCGTGCCTCGGCGAGGCTCTTCCGCCGAAGCTCTTCGGCTTCTTGTTGCGCCAATGCCTCTTCGTCCGTGGGCGAGAGCCGTTTCTTGGAATCGCGCCGGTGAGAATAGATCTCTGCCGCCTTTCGTTCGGTGTAGGGCCGGGGATTCCCATGCGCGTCGAAGGTGCCGACGCCAACGCCGCGGAGCATTCCTTGGAGATGCTGGGATGCGGGTCCGGGAAGAGGGTGTTCTGGTGTGCCGAATACGACCCGTGTAGCTGTTTCCAACTCCAGTTGGGAGAGACCCTCTTCAGGCGGTGCATCTCGCTCTGTTTCGCGAATGGCGGCAAGGCCATGGCCGGCGATCGCGCTCGTCGAAGACGTTGGTGTGTGGCAGTTCCTGCAGACGCCGTCGGGATCGGGGTCGTGCAGCGCGAGCTCGCGGGGGTGTGAGTGATGTGGCATCCAGGGGCGCCCATCAGGGTGCTTCCAATCGCGGCGATGAATGTGTTCGAAGCGCAGGGGGACGAGGTCAATCAATTCCTGCGAATCGCTGCTGCAGTCGGGAATGTCGAAGTCGAGAACGTATACGCCGTTCTCGGCGCGCGTTCTTCCGATCTGCTTGCGCTTCTTGTTCGGCATCGTGAAGTGGAGCAGGATGTCGCGCGTCTCGGGGTCGGTGCTGAGGATGACTCCGCAATCCAGGAGTTGCGCCGCCGAGAGTAAATTAAAGCGCAGGTTCTGCACAATCAACACGTCGTTAAGTGTGATGTGCGTTCGGCTCCCTCGTGCCTTGAGCACCACGATACCTTGCGCGCTTGCGCGCAGCCGCGTGTTGTTCGCCACTGTAACGTAAGTGACGACGGGAGTGGGGACGGCGTTGGATATGTAACGCTCGGAGCCCACCATATGCTGCCCACAGCAGCTGTCCAGGTATCAGTTGTTGTAGCGCCTGTTGTCGTTTCGCGCGAGCAGCGCCAGTCGCGGAGTGACGATGTGTGGAGTGTCCACCTTCAGAAACTGTTCGCGCGCGATCCAGTCGATCGGTGCCGGCCGCATGTCAGGTACGTGCGGAGGGCTCTCAAGCAGCGGGACTGGTAGATTCCAGTCCTGGTTGTCGTCGTCGATGTAGTCGTGATGCGTGCTGAATGGATTGTTGTTCGGAGATGCCTCGATTGGGTCGGGCGCCGGCTCAGGTGAGAGTGAGCGTGCGCGCGGGCGACGAGAGCCGCTCGTCATGGTTATGTTCCCCATGACATTGCGGACGGGGGCAGCTTGTGGTGGCTGCTGCTGCTGCTGCTGAGTTGTCGGATTCAGGTTGCGCGGTGGGGGTTGAGACCCCTGGGCGGGACGCGTGTCGTTTCTTGCGTCTTGTCGGCCGGACCAAGTGCTCGGATTGGTCTGGCGAGGGCGAGATCGATGCTTGCATCGATCCGCCAGGTGCCCGAAATTTCTGCAGATCTTGCTGTAGAGGCGCCGTGGTCGTCGCTCTTCCGTGTTGTCTGCGTAGAATGCGAGACGTTCTCTCTCTCGTCGTGGCGCTGGTCGCTGCTGGTCCATATCCCGTTGTTCGACGAGGAGGGCGGCGCAAAGGGCGGCCTCCGAGATGACCCCCTGCTGTCGGAGAAGCGCCTTGCAGGGCCGCCACTCTGGGCCGAGCCCTTGGAGCACGATGTTCACGAAGATCTCCTCAGAGATCGAGCTCCCCAATTTCGCGATTTGATCGCGTAGACTCCGACAGCGATTCAGGTAACTGTTGGCTTTCTCTCCTGGTGCCATCCTTGTTTCCAGTAACTCCTGGAGGAGGCGGCTCGACGACACTGAGTCCTTGGGTTGGTATACGCCATTCAGGTGGCGCCAGGCGTTGAGGGCTGGAGCAGGGGAGGTCTTGTATGAGCGAATGCTCAATTGCTCCGTCGGCGACATGTTCCGCAGAAGAACCCTATACGCCATCAGGGACTCGTTGTAGTACTTGGTTTTTGCGTCGTCAGTTTCTTCCGTAGGCCCCGAGTAGCTTCCGTCGAAATAATGATAAATCTGCGCGTTTTGCAGTAGCAGCTCCAGCTCAAAGCTCCAGGTATAGAAGTCTCTGCCGTCAAAGCACGCACTTGTCTTTATTTTTGATATGCTAAAAAACCTTGATTGCGCAGAGAGAATTGCTTCATCGCTGGGACAGGAAGACTTGGGGGTTGAGCCGTTCGTATCGAGAGAGAAGCCTTGCGGGGCAGAGTTCTGGCCGTTTGAGGCCGGTTGAGTGGGTTGGGAAGAGGTTCCCGCATCGCCATTCCGCAATGTCTGGAGCCCTTGCTCCAGGCTCGTGAGTCGCCGAAGCAGTTGTGCGAGGACGGCGGAAGGAATCGTCGTCGTTTCCTCGTTTGTCGCAGCCGGGTTGGGCTGCGCTTCAGCCGTCAGATTCGTCTGACCTCCAGATCCTCCGGCCATTCTTACACGTGATCGTGTGCCGGACGCCACTTTCCGAATGTCGCAGATTTCGGAGATGGCGGTGCGAAGGATTCCTGAGTCGCTCTCATACCATGCTAAAATCAGAAAGTGATTGTAACCAGGATCACCTCAGGAAGGTTCGCACGCAGAGAAGTGATGTTGGTGGGCCATTGACCTCAATAGCAGAGTGAATGTAAAATGCTTTGAGATAATAAACACGTGCAGTACAAGGAATATAAATATGAGTACAGGGGAATTCGAAACGACCTAACTAGCCATGTACTCTAAGGGGTACATTCCCTTATTGCATCGAAATCCAACCGTGCGACTCCGAGTGGTTACGTAACTGTTCGGGCAGAATCCTCGCCACTGCTGCTGCCTGATGCTGTCTGCCCGACGGTCTAGATGCTCCTCGTAACCGTCTGTCCCTTCGCCTTTCTTCTGGCTTTTCGTCTTCACTCTCGATAGTGCGTGTTTCGGCTTTACTACGGTGAGGAGTGCGCAACAGTGTTTTTCATTAACTACTATTCGTAACAGATTTGACACTAACCCACTAATTTCTCCATGCATATAGTGAGTCATGACAGTACAAACCCTGGGGCTGCTTGTTCAGGCGGTGTGTGTGTGTGTGTGCGCTTACTATAAGTGACTATATTTACTAATGAATCATGAATAGGTTTGCTGTACCGTATGGCCCCGCCCCGGATATAAGCGCTGGCCTATGTTAGGCGCATGCCATTCTATCTCAAGAACTGCGCTTATGGCCGGAATTCAATAATAAGCGCACAATTGGGAACCCTTATTGATTACAGACTTCAATTTCTTGTCACCTATTTGACGTTGCAATTTAGCACACTCTTCTTTGACTAATCCTATTGAGGAGATAGCTGGAGTGTAAGCGCTAGACATTTGTTATCATTATTGACGTCTCCGCAACTCACGGGCCTACATTTGTACCACTCCTGCAATGATTGCGAGACTTTCCGCCCACCGCGTTTCTCGCCGCGCCTCATGTCTGGCACCAGCTTGCTTCGCGCTGGTAACCAAATATCGGTCACTTTCGCGCCTCCTGAAGTGCTAAGGACGTGTAACAAATGTCACACCGACCCTGTGAGCGATGTACAGGGTGTGCAGTAACTTCGTCAATTCGGGAATAGTTTCGTTTCTTTTTTCCGTCTAGTGTCTCCAGTCTCCTCACCACGATCGATATCCCTCCGATTGCCGAGGTCAGATGGCGTCAAATGACGCATCGACCATGCGATTGGAGACGCAGCCCGCAGATGCCGCGCCACCTGTGATGGGCACGATCGATCGCCGTCGATTGTGACAATTGTGACGCGTCCTAGAATGAAGTTGGGCTGTGAATTCAACACTTAGGGCTAGCCCATGGCGTGAGTGACAAGGAACGACGGCAAACTTCCAGACACGCTCCAGTGCCTATCACCAAGTAACGCGCTTCGACCAATCATCCCGTTTCCAGCGGCAGATTTCGCGTCGCGCCAATAGCCTCTAGCAACGAATAATCGCATCGACCGCACCCAACCTATAGTAAACCAGCCCCAGCTCGCGGCACTATTTAGCTCCGCACAATTCATTTGCGAGGCCACTCCATCTGCTTCCTTCGAATCCAATCCGGTGGTTGCTTACAATGGCCGTGCTTCGCGTTTTCTTACTGGTGCTCTCTGTGCTCATTGCCGCCGCGCATGTGGTCTCCGCTACAGCGCCGATATTCGAATCTGATCCTGCGCGGGATGTTGGCGTCTTGGCGGCGGACGACCTGTCCTCCCCAGTGGCAGTCAAAGATGCGTCCATCTTACCACTGATGCAGGAGATCCGACGGATGCTCAAGGGGAAGGCGGTCAAGGTGAAGATCGGGCCGAGTGAAATGAAAGCCATCGCTGAGGTTGGAAAGGAGCTTGCGAAGTATTCTAAGAAGGAATGGGATAGGATGGTGAAAGACAAAAAGAAGCAAGCGGAAAAGCTGGAGAAAGGGTGGGAGGATACCAAGAAGGCAGCGAATGAGGTGAAGCAGGGGTTTGAGAAGGTTGGGGAAGGTGCCAGGAAGGCAGCGGACGACGTGAAGCAAGGGTTCGAGAAGGCCACAAACTTCTTTGGAAATCTCGGACGCAAGTAGAGCAGGGCAGTGGTTGATAACCAAGGAAGGTATTGTTGCTGTTTGCATGTGCTCGGGGTGCTGTTTGGCGTTGGGTGGTTGACTTGTATGGGAACAATGTGTGCTTAGAAAGGGGGAAGGGTGGTAGTTCTTTCACGACTGAAAATAATTGGACTATATGGGCATTATGGAGCTCGGCTGCTTGAGAATCAAATCGCTTGGATCATAGCATAATAATCCAAGTTGGAATTATTCCGCCTTTATTTCACCTGCTTTAACAAGTTGTGATAGGATCAGTTACCTACTTCAACTATATTCTTACCCCGTACTGCTGCTGAGTTGCCCCCGTACCTTTCTAGACCAGGCATTTTCATCAGGCAGTTCTCTCCTATATCGATTCCATCCTACTTAGCCTCGTAGTTCAGAAGACCATGAGATTTATTGGAGTGTTTGGTGGGGCAGGGAAAGGAGTGAGGCCATGTGGGACAAGTCAGGGAGGGGTTAGGCAAGGTAAACAGTCCTTTGAGTGAGGTAGGGAAGAGAGTGGAAAGAGTAAGGCAAGCTACAAGGTACTTTGGGTGAGGCAGGGAGGGGAGCTGAAGGGTTAGAAAAAGGTGACTCGTGGTTTGAGTGGGGCAGGGGAGAGGGGAATGAATGATGGGTGATGCAATGTGAGGAACGTTCTTCTTGAGACGCAACGTGAGGAATATTTTCTGTGATATTTGGTTTCACCGTCAGGCACATTGCGTAGGTGCCAGGTAGAATACGTGTTGTCTGTTTCGCCAGGTGCGCACCGTCGACCACGTGCTGCCATTCCGCAGGTCAAACTTCGCCAATACCTTCTCGGCGAAGTTTCGCACACCTCCTCAGAGTTTCGCACACCTCTGCAAGTTTGGTCGATCTTTTGGACACCGCTCGGTTGAACAGCGTTCGCCGAGCAGCGCTCATCGACCCGAACTCTTCGACCAGAGTTCTTCGACCAGGATCGTCGACCAGCGCTCTTTGACGGGAGCTCTTCGCGCAGAGATCGTCGACCAGGCGCAGAGCTCGTTGACCGGATTCTGTCGAGCACAGCCTGCTCGACCGCAACTTCCGTCGAACTGCAGAAGCCCATTTTGTCGACCAATCCGTCGCGAACTTCTCGTCGACAATGAGATCGGCTGCGCCCAAGCGAGGGCGGGGCCTTTCTCCCACAGACTATAGCATATAAGTTTGACAACATGCGTCGTTGTTTAGTCACGGTTCACATTTAAGCCAGTCTCATGAGTGTCCTCAGTTCGATGTGATTCTTGCGTTCACAGGCTGCTTCATATGGTTACACTAGGTTTTAGTATCTTGCCTGGCCGAAACACATATCATGTATAGTCTGGCCCCAGATAGTAGCGCATATGCGCTTATAATACACTCATTTTTTTAAGGGGGGTCTTGTAATTGAGTAACGGCCATAAGCGCCGGTGCTTATATAAAAAGAAATACAATTTAAACACACCAAAATCTATTTCAGTCTCGTAAATTCTAACGAATCGAAATCCTACAGGTTCCTGAATCAGAATCGCGCGAGGGCATTCTCTGACTGTGCACAGAGCTTTGGCACGTCACTTCACAGGCGTGACGGCTCATTCTGACTGGACGCGTGTCAAATGTTATATCTGCTACAGTTGGTTTAGGCTGTAGTGGGGTAGTTACTATGGGGTACAGTAAGTTTAGGGTTTCCTACTTGTACCCACCTCTTTCCTAGTGCAAACAATCTTGTTCATTCTGACATGGTATTACGAGCCTAGGTTAGGAACCTAGGACCGCTTAGTCCTAAGGGCCCACCGTTCTGCTAGAAGCGCCCTCGAGCGCCCTACCACTTTCGCGCCCTCGTGCGCCTCTCTGCTAGTGCGCCCTTGCGCGCCTCTCTCTCTCACGCTGCCCGTGCGCAGCTCGCTAGCCGCCCGCGCGCGGCCCGTTTTTAGCGCGTGCAGCCCACTAGCCGCCCGCGCGCGGCCCGTTTCTAGCGCGCGTAGGCCGTTAACCGCCCACGCACGACCAGCACCGCCCGCGCGCAGCCTGCGCCGTCCTCGTGCGGCCCCGCGCGCAGCCCGCGCGTCGCAGCTGCTTGCGCACCGGCCGCTGCAGCCAGCGCGTAGCTCGCTGCCCGCGTGCGACTGCAGCCCACGCGCAGCCGCGGCCCGTACGCAACAGCAGCCCACGCGCAGGCCCACCGTAGCGCCGCCCTGCCCGTCCGAGCCGCGCCGCATAGCCCTGTCCGAGCCGCGCCGCGCCGCCCTGCCCGAGCCGCGCCGAGCCGCCCTGCCCGAACCGTGCCGCGCCGCCCTGTCCGAGCCGCGCTGCCCTACTGCTACTGCTGTTCCGCCCGCTCCTACTGCTTCTGTTCCTACTGCTACTGCTGCTACTGCTACTGCTGCCACTATGGCTAGTCCCACCGTCCTCTCTTTCGATGCTGAGGGCCGTCCGATTCAGTTTGATGCTTGGCTCGACGACCTCCACCTGTTCCTACAGATCACTGCCAAGGACGATGTCTCACTGTATGATCACGCGTCCGGAACCGCTCTAGCACTTGTAGAGACTGCTGACAGTACAGCTCGCTCCCAGTGGCAGACTCGTGACGCTCACGCTCGCCTAGCCATTTGCAGTCACCGGCCGTTAGATTAGCGCGCGCATTTTGGCCAGCACAAGACTGCTAAGGCACTGTACGATGCAGTAGTCGCGCGCTACTCCTCGCCTGCCTCTGCTACGATCGGCCGTCTCTCGCTGCCCTATCTCTTCCCCGATTTGGCCGCCTTTCCCACAGTCGCTGACCTCATTACACACCTCCGCACTAGTGACACTCGCTACCGAGCCGCCCTTCCTGCTGAGTTCCTCGCCAAGAATCCGCCCCCGATGTACCTCGTTCTCTACCACCTAGTCACCCGTCTCCCTGACTCTCTTCGCGCAGTCAGGGACCACTTTCTCGCCCTCTGCCCCACCGAGCTCACCGTTGACCTGCTCGAGAAGCATCTGCTTGCAGCTGAGGCTAGCATAGTTGCTGTAGGTGCCTCTTGTGGCGACCCCCGCACGCCCTTCTTTGACGGGTGTTCCCCTCCCCCCCTTCTCCCCTCGGTCGCCTCTGCTGCCGCTGTCGACTACCTTGGTGCTGAGGAAGTCGGGGCTGCGTCTGCTCCTAGTGGGAGGCGCAAGGGCGGCAGGGGCAAGGGGGCAAGGGTGGTGGCGGTGACAGCGGGGGAGGTGGAGGTGGAGGTGGAGGCGGTGGGGGCGGTGGGGGTGGTGGCAGTGGTGGGGGTGGTGGCGGGGCTGGGGGGGTCAGTGGCAGCGGCGGGGGTGGTGGCGGCAGTGGTGGTGGAGGAGGCCGGGGTGGAGGCGGTGGTGGTGGCGGCAGTGGGCGTGGTGGCGGCGGCTAGGGTGGTGGTCGGGGTGGACCAGCGCAGCGTGGAGCTTCGGGTGGTGTCCAGCGGCAGCAGCAGCGTCTCGGAGAGACCCCGTCGCCCCAGTAGCTTCGTGAGTGGTACTCTCAGCATGGGGGGTCTGGGGGTGGAGGTACCTGCACGTATGTCATCCGCACAGGTGACCGCACTGGTCAGACGTGTGGGAGGTCCCACATGCCGCAGCACTGCTTCTCCCGTCTCGACGACGCCTGGCGTGCACAGTTCCCTGACGCCTCTGAGCTGCCCCGCTGGGCTGATCTGCTTAAAAAGAACATTGATATCTTTGCTCTTGACTTTGATGTTATCCTTGGAGCCATGTATGCATTGACTATTAGTATTGAGGGTGACTGTTACTTGTGTGTCCTGCCAGACCCAGGCATTGAGGCCAGTGAGGCTGCCGCTCTAGGTGCTAGTGCGTCTGCTGCCCCAGGTCCTGGTGAGGCTGCTGCTCTAGGTGCTGGTGTGTCTGCTGCTTCAGGTGCTCGTGAGTCTGCGCCTTCAGGTACTACGTCTACTGAGGCACTGCACACCTTCACACTGGACTCAGGTGCTTCCCGCTGTTTCTTTCGCGACCGCACTGCCCTAGCGCAGCTCCCTAGGCCTGTTGCTGTCTCCCTGGCTGACCCCTCCGGGGGTCCGGTCCTTGCGACCTCCACCACTGCCCTCCCTTGTCCAGCTGTCCCGTCCGGCACACTGTCGGGTCTTTACCTCCCCTCGTTCTCTACGAACTTGGTGGCGGGTTCCGCGCTCCAGGACGCGGGTGTTCACCAGTTCACCCCTGCCTACGAGCGTGTGACACACTGCACGTGTGCTCAGACGGGTCGTCACCTGGCTACCTTCACCCGGCAGCCGGGGTCGGACCTGTACACATTGACCACAGAATCCCCTCAGGTAGCTGCGTCTGCGTCTGCGTCAGGTCAGTTGTCCGCCCCCTGCTCGTGTCGCACCCTGTCGCACCGGACGGTCCTCTGGCACCACCGCCTTGGTCACCCTTCGATGCAGCGCCTTCGTGGCATGCACTCCCGTTTCCTTGTCTCTGGTCTCCCCAGGTCACTGCCTCCCCTGCCACCGTCCCCTGCCTTCCCTGTGTCGAGGGGCGGCAGCGTGCCACCCCTCACTCCTCTGAGTTCCCCCCGACGGAGGCTCCTCTTCAGACCCTTCACATGGACGTGTGGGGCCCAGCCCGCGTCCATGGACAGGGCGAAGAACGCTACTTCCTGCTGGTAGTTGACGACTACACGCGTTACACCACAGTCTTCCCCTTGCACACCAAGGGAGAGGTCCCTGATGTCTTGATCCCTTGGATCCGCGCTACCCGTCTCTAGCTGGAGAGGCGCTTTCGCACGGACCTTCCCGTCCTGCGACTGCACTCTGACAGAGGTGGTGAGTTTTCTTCCGGCCTCTTGAGAGCTTTCTGTCAGGGGGAGGGCATTGAGTAGAAGTACACGCTTCCGGCCTCTCCGCAGCAGAATGGGGTTGCTGAGCGCCGCATTGGCTTGGTCATGGAGGTCGCTTGTACCTCCTTGATCCATGCGGCTGCCCCCCATTTTCTGTGGCCGTTTGCGGTCCGGTACGCCGCGCATCAGCTCAACCTCTGGCCCCGTGTCTCCGTTCCGGAGACCTCGCCGACACTGTGTTGGACGGGAGAGGTTGGCGATGCGTCTGTGTTCCGGATCTGGGGATCTCGTGCCTTTGTCCGGGATACGTCCGCGGACAAGCTCTGCTCCCGCGCCGTTCCTTGTGTCTTCCTGGGCTTTGTCCCTGACGCGCCTGGCTGGCAGTTTTACCACCCCACCTCGCGCTGTGTCTTCCCCTCTCAGGACGTCACGTTTGACGAGTCGGTCCCCTTCTACCGTCTCTTCCCCTACCGCACTGCCCCGCTCCCCCCTTGGCCGCTCTTCCTCACGCCAGGTGCTGCTTCGGTAGACCCCCTGCCTCCCCAGGGTCCTGCTCCCTCAGGTGTTTCCCAGGTAGACCCGGTCGAGCCTGTCGAGGTAGCTGTCGACTCTGGTCCTGCGCGAGGTACTGAGCCTGAGCGTGCTGAGCCTGGTGGTGCTGGGTCTGGGGGTACTGGGACTAGGGGTGCTAAGCCTGGGGGTGCGGAGACTGGGGGTGCTGAGCCTGGGGGTGCGGAGACTGGGGGTGCTGAGCCTGGGGGTGCTGTGTCTTGGGGTGCTGAGCCTGGAGGTCCTGAGCCTGGGGGTGCTGCGCCTGGGGGCGCTCTCTCTTCCCAGCAGCTGCGTGAGTGGTACTCTCGGTTCTGTCGCCAACGACGTGGTGTTGTGGGAGCTGGAGGTGCTACTGGAGCTGGAGCTGAGGGTGCTGGGCCTACTGGAGTTGGTGTGGCTACTGACCCTGGGGTTGGCGCTGGAGGTGCTGGAGCTGCTAGGACTGGAGGTGCTATTGGAGCTGCTGGAGGTGCTACTTGTACTGGGGCTAGTGGTGCTGCAGGGGCTGGAGCTGGAGGCGCTGCCGCTCGTCCTACTGGAGGTGCTGGAGCCGACGGTGCGACTGGGGCTGATGCTCCTGGGGGTGCTGGAGTTGGCACTATTGGAGCTGCTGGTGGTGCTGCAGGAGTTGGAGCTGCCGCTGGGGGTTCTGGTGCTGTCTCTACTGGTTCTGGGGGCACTCCACGGCCGCGGCCGTACTTCGTTCCGCTCCTTCAGCAGGTTCTTGGTCAGCCGCCTGCTACTTGTCCTGCTCCCTCCTTAAAGTGTCCTCCGCCTGTCCGGTCGCAGTCACAGTTACAGCCTACCTCGCCACTCCTTGGTCCTTCTCCCTACACTGGTCCGACAGGAGGTCTTACAGAGCGTCGTGAGCTTGAGTCTCGTCCTGTGTCGCCGGAGTCTCGTCCTGAGTCGACTGTTCGTGCTGCTCGCACTGGTCATCGTGTCCCGCGTTAGCGTCCTCCTCCTGTCCCAGGCACGCACCAGATGACGCTTCGTCCTTCCACTGCTCCACAGCGTGTCCCTCTGCCTTCTCCTCCTGCGTCCTCTCTTCCTGCCCTTGCTGACCCGGAGTCTGACTCTCTTCGTGCTGCTAGTCCTACTGTCACGCGTCTCCTGGCCACTGCTGTCACTGACCCTTCGGGAGTCCGCTGCTGCGTCTGCCTTAGTTGCTGAGCTTGTCGACTTTGCTGTTCACTATCGTCTAGACTACGCTGCGAGTCTTGTTGCTGAGTCTGAGTCTGTCTGTCCTCCGTCCGTCGGGGGTGAGTGTGCTCTTGGCATGGACGTCCTTGAGGACACTGCAGGAGGAGTTTGAGTGCTTTGCTGCTGCTGTACCTCATCTCGTGTCCATGCTGATTGCACCTGAGGGAGACCCGGATGCACCAGACATCCCGACCCCGCGCTCTTACGCTGAGGCGATCGCGGGTGAGTACTCCTCTCAGTGGCAGACAGCCATGGACGCAGAGATGGCATCCTGGAAGTCCACTGGCACTTACGTCGTCGAGGTTCCCCCTCCTGGGGCGAACATCGTCAGTGGCATGTGGATTCTCAAGGTGAAGCGGCCGCCAGGTTCTCCGCCTGTCTTCAAGGCTCGTTACGTTGCTCGAGGCTTCAATCAGCGAGAGGGAGTAGACTTCTTCGAGATCCTTCTCCCCCACCCCGAAGATGACCACTCTTCGGGTGCTACTGCACGTTGCCGCTCAGCGTGACTACGAGCTTCACTCTCTTGACTTCAGCACAGCGTTCTTACAGGGCAGCCTGCACGAAAAGATCTGGCTGCGCCGCCCTCCTGGCTTCACTGGGTCGTTCCCTCCTGGTACCCAGTGGAGCCTCCGGCGGCCGTTCTACGCGCCAGGCGCCACGTGAGTGGCACGACACACTGAGGACTACACTTGCGGCTCTTGGGTTCGCGCCTTCTACTGCTGACCCGTTGCTGTTTCTGCGCACCGACACTTCGCTGCCGCCGTTCTACATCCTCGTGTACGTCGACGACTTGGTCTTTGCCACTGCTGACACTGAGGCTCTCGCTCTAGTGAAGTCGGAACTGCAGAAGAGACACATGTGCACAGACCTGGGTGAACTGCGCAGCTACCTTGGCTTGCAGATCACCCGGGACAGAGCACGCCGCACCATCACACTGACTCAGTCACACATGGTGCAGTAGGTCCATCAGCGCTTCGGCTTCACCTGGTCCTCGGCACAGCCGACTCTTCTGGCTACAGGTCACTCGCTCTTAGCTCCACCTTCAGACGAGTCCGTAGAGCCGAGTGGTCGTTACCCAGAGCTAGTTGGCTGCCTCATGTACCTGATGACTTGCACTCGTCCTGACCTCGCGTACCCTCTTGGCCTTCTGGCTCGCTACGTGGCTCCTGGTCGGCACCGAAAGGTGCACATGGATGCTGCTAAGAGGGTACTGAGCTACTTGTGCAGTACATCAGGCATGGGGCTCATGCTAGGAGGGAGGAGCTCAGTTGTTCTCACTGGGCACTCAGACGCTTCTTGGGTTGACGACTAGGCTACAAAGCGGTCGTCACAGGGTTACACCTTCAGCCTTAGCTCTGGTTCTGTTTCTTGGCGTTCTACACGGTCGTCTTCAATTCTCAGCTCCAGTTGTGAGGCTGAGATCTGCAGACGCCGTCGGGATCGGGGTCGGGACGTTGGTGTGTGGCAGTTCCTGCAGCGCCGTCGGGATCGGGGTCGTGCAGCGCGAGCTGGCGGGGGTGTGAGTGATGTGGCATCCAGGGGCGCCCATCAGGGTGCTTCTAATCGCGGCGATGAATGTGTTCGAAGCGCAGGGGGACGAGGTCAATCAATTCCTGCGAATCGCTGCTGCAGTCGGGAATGTCGAAGTCGAGAACGTATACGCCGTTCTCGGCGCGCGCCCGTCCGATCTGCTTGCGCTTCTTGTTCGGCATCGTGAAGTGGAGCAGGATGTCGCGCGTCTCAGGGTCGGTGCTGAGGATGACTCCGCAATCCAGGAGTTGCGCCGCCGAGAGTAAATTAAAGCGCAGGTTCTGCACAATCAACACGTCGTTAAGTGTGATGTGCGTTCGGCTCCCTCGTGCCTTGAGCACCACGATACCTTGCGCGCTTGCGCGCAGCCGCGTGTTGTTCGCCACTGTGACGTAAGTGACGACGGGAGTGGGGACGGCGTTGGATATGTAACGCTCGGAGCCCACCATATGCTGCCCACAGCAGCTGTCCAGGTACCAGTTGTTGTAGCGCCTGTTGTCGTTTCGCGCGAGCAGCGCCAGTCGCGGAGTGACGATGTGTGGAGTGTCCACCTTCAGAAACTGTTCGCGCGCTGATCCAGTCGATCGGTGCCGGCCGCATGTCAGGTACGTGCGGAGGGCTCTCAAGCAGCGGGACTGGTAGATTCCAGTCCTGGTTGTCGTCGTCGATGTAGTCGTGATGCGTGCTGAATGGATTGTTGTTCGGAGATGCCTCGATTGGGTCGGGCGCCGGCTCAGGTGAGAGTGAGCGTGCGCGCGGGCGACGAGAGCCGCTCGTCATGGTTATGTTCCCCATGACATTGCGGACGGGGGCAGCTTGTGGTGGCTGCTGCTGCTGCTGAGTTGTTGGATTCAGGTTGCGCGGTGGGGGTTGAGACCCCTGGGCGGGACGCGTGTCGTTTCTTGCGTCTTGTCGGCCGGACCAAGTGCTCGGATTGGTCTGGCGAGGGCGAGATCGATGCTTGCATCGATCCGCCAGGTGCCCGAAATTTCTGCAGATCTTGCAGTAGAGGCGCCGTGGTCGTCGCTCTTCCGTGTTGTCTGCGTAGAATGCGAGACGTTCTCTCTCTCGTCGTGGCGCTGGTCGCTGCTGGTCCATATCCCGTTGTTCGACGAGGAGGGCGGCGCAAAGGGCGGCCTCCGAGATGACCCCCTGCTGTCGGAGAAGCGCCTTGCAGGGCCGCCACTCTGGGCCGAGCCCTTGGAGCACGATGTTCACGAAGATCTCCTCAGAGATCGAGCTCCCCAATTTCGCGATTGATCGCGTAGACTCCGACAGCGATTCAGGTAACTGTTGGCTTTCTCTCCTGGTGCCATCCTTGTTTCCAGTAACTCCTGGAGGAGGCGGCTCGACGACACTGAGTCCTTGGGTTGGTATACGCCATTCAGGTGGCGCCAGGCGTTGAGGGCTGGAGCAGGGGAGGTCTTGTATGAGCGAATGCTCAATTGCTCCGTCGGCGACATGTTCCGCAGAAGAACCCCATACGCCATCAGGGACTCGTTGTAGTACTTGGTTTTTGCGTCGTCAGTTTCTTCCGTAGGCCCCGAGTAGCTTCCGTCGAAATAATGATAAATCTGCGCGTTTTGCAGTAGCAGCTCCAGCTCAAAGCTCCAGGTATAGAAGTCTCTGCCGTCAAAGCACGCACTTGTCTTTATTTTTGATATGCTCAAAAACCTTGATTGCGCAGAGAGAATTGCTTCATCGCTGGGACAGGAAGACTTGGGGGTTGAGCCGTTCGTATCGAGAGAGAAGCCTTGCGGGGCAGAGTTCTGGCCGTTTGAGGCCGGTTGAGTGGGTTGGGAAGAGGTTCCCGGCATCGCCATTCCGCAATGTCTGGAGCCCTTGCTCCAGGCTCGTGAGTCGCCGAAGCAGTTGTGCGAGGACGGCGGAAGGAATCGTCGTCGTTTCCTCGTTTGTCGCAG